>OX451741.1:1142731485-1143981691 GCA_948472305.1 Vicia faba
GAAACTATATGAGAAAAGACATGTATAATGACAAAGTTTCTCCATAATTAATTAATCTATAACTAGTTTCAACATCATGTGCATGACAAGACATAAAGAGAACACACAAAAAGAAAATACAAAGAATTAAAGTATGAGCTTACTTTCGTGTGCTTTTAAGATGGACTAACAGATGTCATCCATACACTATACTTGTCACAAAAAAATAGTATAATCAAGATTTTTATGAGAAATTTAAGCACTATTAGAACAACTTTAAAATATGTAGCAACTTTAGACTATTGATATTTTCTTTAATAGTTTATAACATATTTTTGCTATATAAAAAGAAACTTTATAGTGTAAAACTGTAGTCTATACAATAAAAAAAATGATACATGTTAAAATATCGGACTCTTACGATCCCGAAAAAGATCTTTTTATTTTCTCCTTTAGTAATCAATGTCTCAATTCTCTTGTTAAAATATCAATATTTATAAATAATATGAATAAAGAAATTATATCAATAAGACTTTTTTTAATATGAGGTATTACAATTGAGGACACAAATTAAACACTAGTCATCCTAATTTTGGAGCATCTAGAATTATATCTAATTTGTGTAATGGTTGAAAATATATTCAAAATTAATATAATAGTATTTCATGGTTAAACACTTTAATCATACACATACATATGGACATATTATCATACAATTATCAAAATCGTACAAAATTATATCACTAAAATTATATCATCATATAATTATTTTGTTTTGCTATCCTTCTGAGATACTTGATAAAATCTTCAGAAACTATATAAATAATTTATTTTGTTATCATTCAGGGTTGCTTGATAAGTTCTTTAGAAACTATATAAATAATTTTTTATAAATAATGATCTAAAACATATAACCATTCTTATGGGATGCGTTAAAATTATTTGCATCATTCTTCTGAAATGACAATCTTTTTATGAGCATATTACAAATTATAAATTTTAGATCGATACAACAAAAAAAAACTTTATGAAATCCTTTTGGGATGCTTCAATATTATTCTTGCAATGTTTTTGGGATGTATGGAAATCACAATTGATATTATCCCGAGAGCTTTACTTTACTAAAAAATTTACAATATTTGCAATCCTTCAAAGATCCATACCATTAAATTGTGAAAAAATATTGGATCATTTTTATTCAATGTTATTTCTCAAAAATGTATTTTACAAATCTTTACATCAATAAAAGGAAAATCAAATTTCTTTGTGAAATCCTTGTAGGATACTTCACTATTATTGATTCAATCTTTCTAGAATTCAGTAATATTATTGAAGTAATCATTTTATTAATTTTTAACATAATTGGTACAATCCTTTCGAGATTTAATAATATCATAGATGCAACCTTTTAAAAGTGTTTGAATTTTGAATTCTTCTGAAATTCATCAATTATTGATAAACATAATAATAAATTAAATTCAATCTTTGAACAATAATTTAGAGACAGTTTAATATTAAATTTTATTTCTACAAAGATCACATCACAAACTATTTCCATAAACAACAGTCAAGAAAAATTATTCTTTGTGAAATCCTTCGGAGATGCTTGAATGTTAAATTAATATTTTTACGTGCTAAAATTCAATTTTGGGCAAATATATAGAAATGTTTTAATGTTATATTCTTCTCGAATTTAACAAAAATGATCAAAGAAATATAATATGATTGTACAAGTTAAATAAAATTTTCTCTACAAAATATATATTAAAATAAATAAACATATTTATATGAAAAAATAGTAACAAGATCATGAATTATAATATAATGGTTCAAATATATTGATAGTGTAATATTAACATAGAACCTGGCTATATCATCACTGGTACGGTAAAGTCTCGTGTTGATAACGTGTTATGAAATTAACAAAAACAACATAGAGATGAATGAGAGATGAAGAACAATATAAAGGTGAAGGAGAGAAAGAGAAGAAAGTAATATCATATTATATTCTTCAAGTAGTCACATTTACATTGCAATGTGGTCCTTATTTATAGGACATTGGGAAGGTGAGAAATCATATCACTTAATAGAGAATAGGAAGATGAAAGATGGAAAGATGGACATTCACTTTGTATTTATTCATAATAATATTTAATTTGTAGTATGAATTTTCAAAAGCAAGAGTTGCACATTAAATTGAATATCATATTGTCCTTCATCTTACGTATATGACTGACCTGCAATTATCTTTATAATACTAGTAATTCACTAAGATAAATATGGTGCTTGCTTACATATATGATTAACCTCAAATTATCTTTATAACAGTATTAGTTCATTAAAATAGCTATAAGGCATGAAGTCCCTAGAAAAGATTATTACAAAATATAATTATAGAGAATAAAGATATAATAGCAAGGGAATAACCCATACTTTTGTTGGGAGCACTGAAAGATAATTCTTTGAATGTGAATATGAAATTGCCTTCAGAAATCTATATAAAAATAATGATATGTAAAAATCTGTGGAAGGGCGTTGGAAGATAGATATCTGATTAAAACACATTTTCTCAATCAAACTTCACAAATATGAGTAAGAGTAAAAGAATATCTAACTGTACAATCCATTTTTTAAATAAATATATTATGTCAAATTGAGTGGGATAACTTTATTGGTATGTGATAATTAAGTTACGTAAGTGTAAAACATTGATCTACTATTCAATCTTTGGTAGTAATATTTATTTATATTAATGTATTAATGACTATAAACAAGTTATTGGTATTTATAAATCAAAATATAACTTATAAATAAACATATTAATTAATATTGTAGTATTCAATTTGTCAGAATTTTTAACTGGGGTGACTTCAAGGTCCCCTGTCTAGAATGGTGTCACTCATGCGACATTTGCACAATACATGGAAACTTGCCATTGGGATAGATGACATGTATAGTACTGTTATCTCTTGTTAGTTATATGAGAAGGATTCATACCATGATTTTCTGAGAAATAGGTAGTTAACAGTCTCTCGTAGTCATTGGGAACGATATTACCTTTAAGGGTTTCTTAAATCTTAGACCCGAAAAGCCTCTATATATACTTTTGTCCCAACATGAGAAAGACATATCATAACTTACATACTCATATATAAGCACTACACTAATAAAAAAAGTCTTTTACTTTACAAGAGCATGTCCTCTAAAACCATCATAAAATCACTATACAAGACTTACCGTTGTGGGCAAGCCATAACCATCAAAAATTATTTTAAACCTACTAAAGCCTCTGAGTACCACTTTCATTGCAAGAGTAACATGCATACATGTACTTATTGACCAATACAACGGCGCCTACCGCAGTGTCCCGATTAAACTAACTTAAGCCACACCATACTCATTGTCATCCTTCACTCATGTACCTAGCATTTTTCATCCATGGTCAATAGTGTAAGTACAAACTTTATCGTCAAATATTTTGAATGATGTCAAAAATGGGAAAAGCTTTCACTTCTAACTATTGAATAATATCCTTATATCTTATGAAACTCCTCTGCACTAGAGGTCTTAGGAATCATTAAAAAGCATCTTCAAATTGATCCAAGTCATTAAAAATAGTTTTTTACATGTTTTTTCACTACATGTGTCGACACATTCGTATTTCCGGTCGACACATGTTACCCATTATTAAAGCCTATAGCCTATATAAGTCTTAGGCCGACATATGCATGATTCAGCTCGACACATACTGAAGCTTTTTGAAAGTGCATAAATTCTTATTTTATGGTCGACACATTTACTATCGGTTTAAAGTTTGTAGCTTCTGACTTGTTTTGGTAGACATATGGCTTCTCATAGGTCGATACATACAGTTTAAAATTCATGTATGTGTCAACACATACGATACATAGATCGACACATACTGTTATGTTTGGTTAATTTATTTAAATATTTTTATTCCGAATTTACCCCTTTTGCCCTAAAAGTTCTAAAACTATAAATACTTTTTCATGCATCATTCATAACTTGTTGAAAACCATAAAATTAGTCTATTTCTCTCTTCACCTTCAATCTTCAATCTATGCATACACCTTGATATTACATTGTAATGATGTTCTGTTGGGGTGTCATCTAGACGAGGATTACTAGTGTCCAATTATGTATTGGTGGAGTTTTGTAGGGGTTTTCATCCAGGAAAAACCTCGGGTTTATCCTCCAAGATCATTAGTTGATTTGGGGGTTTTCGTGCAAAACGTTCGAGAGGTAATTACGGTAAAGTGAACAATCTTAGAGTGCTTAAAATCATTGCAAGGAACCTTAGAGTGTTTGAAATCTTTTCAAGGAAGTAACTTGAAGTACCAGATAAAATTGAAGTTTTGTGTTGCAATAGTTTGAAATTGACGGTGCGCGAAATCTTTGGAGATAAAGAATGCAAAGAAGTAGCAAGATCCAAATAGTCATTTTTCATCCATTGTGTTTTGGTCTCTCTCAAGATCAAAAGTGGAGAAGAGGTTGAATCAACAATAAGCTTAGGGTTTCTGGAGTTTCTCTTGAACACTTCTGTTGTATCAACAATTTTGTATAGTATGAATTATCCTAATTCCATTGGAATTAGGCGCAAACATACCCACACGCGAGGACGAAAATGGGGAACTGCGAAGATAAATTCCTTGTGTCGCTTTTATTTTTTCTTTTTACTTGCTTTGATATTCATTGATCAATTTGTCAAATAACATTGCGTTATCATTTGAATTGTAAGAATTTTCCTAATCAATTTTGATTTTACCTCAATTGTTGATATAGCTTATAATCACTTTTGATTATAAGTGGTTTTGTGTATCAACACAATCAAAGGAAAAATTATGAAAATTCACTTGCACACCAGGTGTTTGATAAATTGACTAAACTAGTTTTTTTAATCTTACCATTGGAAATATAAGTGAAGTTTATTAAATGATAAATAAGTTCCAAGTTATTCAAGCTTATTAATCATATTATCATTCATATTTCATATTGAATTTTGTTTTACGGTTTGCATATCTGAGCTTCCCGATAACGTTTGTGTAGACGACAATTTGAAAAAGCTTCCGCATCATACTTTGATAAACTTTTTCATAACCACGATTATTTGGATATTTTTAAAGGGGTATCTATTCATCCCCCTTAGATACATTTCCGTCGTCTAACAAATAGGAGGGCTTCATTCCCTACGCTGGAAGATACCGATGGTAGAGATGACTCTAATACCCTTGTGGAGATGTGGGTTTCCATGGAAGAGCTACACTTTGACACTGGATGATAATGTCCACGACATCAGACAACACCGGCAAGAGTCTAATCCTTTAGAGTTTATGTAAGTTTCAAATATCTATCCGCTCTCATAAAAGATATGAGACGCACCTGTCCCTAAGGGATTCAACCCCCCCCCCCCCCCCCCCCCCTTCTTTTGCCAAGTTTGATGGGCGTAGTGATCCCTATGAGCATATTGCCTCCATCAACACATGGATGTCCATCATTGGGGTACCTGACTCCCTGAAATGCAAACTATTATCTAGAAACTTCAGGGAGGCCTCCATGCAATGGTATATGGGTCTACCATGTTCCTCTATCACTAGCTATCAAGAGTTGGTAAAGAAATTTGTGCACCAGTTCATTGCCAACCGTTATAGAAATATGTTCACCACTAGCCTGTTCAATATATGATAGAGTCCATCAGAGTCACTGAGGGACTATCTCGCCCTGTTTAATAAAGGCACCATCAAGGTCATTCCCCTAAACCTATAATTTTTTATGGGGGCTTTCCAAAATAGACTCAAGGCAAGGACACTTCAATGAATCTCTCTCCCATAAGCCATCAATTTCGTTATCGGAAATGGTTACCAGGGAAGAATGTTACATAAAGGGTGAGAAGAGAAACACTGGGAAGAAGGTGTGAGACGTCAAGGAACATGTTACTAATGATCAAGGTTCAAACCACCAGAGGAAGATTAATTATACCCCTCCCATTAAAGACAAGACCGAGTTCAAGATAATAAGCAATACTTGGGAGATCATCATGCCTCTGAACACTCGCAGTGAATAAATTTGGCTTGTGGTTATTCACCTGCATGACATCCCCATGCCTCCAAATTTGAAGGCGGGTGTAATGGGTCCTGAACTAGGAAGATGGTGCAAGTTCCATAAAGTTAAGAGACACCATATTGAGGATTGTTGCCAACTCAAGAAAGAAATTTAGAGGTTGATCCAGGAGGGACACCTCAAGAAATATGTGAAGGGAGACTCTTCCCATGTGTCACATAAGTCCAATTATCAATGGCGAGATGACGCATGAAGCCTCATGCCCAACAAAGAAAAAGAGACATCTCAAGCTGAGGTCATTAAAGTTGTACGCCACATGCTTAACACCATAGCAGGAGAATTCGCCATGGGCGGGGATGACTAGCTTTGCCCGTAGAAGGTGAGCTCTCCAAATTCTGAATATAAAAGATCTCCCCAATACTCAAGGCGAGGAAAATGCGCCAGAATCCATGATCACCTTCTTTGATAAAGACGTAGTTGATATCCACCCTCACAATGTTGACCCCATGGTCATTATCGTCAAATGCAACGAATTCCAGATCAAAATAGTCCTTGTAGACTATTGCACCCCAAAATTTACCCTCTTAATTTGGGCTTATGTTTCATCATGAACATTATATTGCATTGCATTCATACATTTTGATAGGATCAAAGTACTTTGGTTATCAAGTTTTCCTCAAAGCTTTGAAGGTTGATTGCATTGACAAATTGCTCAAAAGATTGGAGCTTGTGTTTGATCACAAGTGGAATCATTCTTTGTATTCATCAGTCAAATTAGGGTTTGCTTGAGCAAGGTTGTTGGCCAATGTACAAGACTTGATTTAGGGAGCTACAAAATTTCTTTGATATTTGAAAGGTCTTTACACAAGGAATTGGTCAAGATGCCCAGAAGATTTGAAGTTTTGAAGATAATTCATCAGTCTCCTTTTGTGTTGACAAAAACTAGGGTTTGGGATTTCATCAAGATTTCTTGATAATTTTGGAGTGAAACTTTGCACATGGCCTTTATATGTTTGGAAGATCATATGTTTGAGGTTTTAATCATCAATTTTGAAGAGAAGTGGATCAATTGAGTTAGAAGGGCAAAATGGTCATTTTGGTCAAAATCAGTCAAAGTCAAGGTTGACCAAGTGAATTTTTGGCCAACCATCAATTCAAGGATGTACTTTTCATATTTCAAGTCCATTTTGGTCATTGGATCAAAGAGATTGAAGTTTGGGTTGAAACTTGTTCTTGAAGAAACCCTAAAAGTTACTAATTTTGGAAAATAAGGACTTAATTTTAAAAATTCATATTTTATTCACCCTTGATCAAGAAGATGCAAATGAAATATGCTTGGAAATCTAAGAGAATTATATTTCATCTACTTTTGGTCTCATGACCAAATTGGCAAAGGATCAAGAGTTATGGTCTTTTGAAGTTATAAAATTATAGGTCATTTTTAAAAATTAGTGAATTTCAAGCTAGATTTTGGGATCCTTAATGGATTAATTTGCAAAAACTCAAAACTAGGGGATTGTATATATTTTCAATAACTTTCTAAATTGTGCTCATTTGTGCCAAAATTCAAAAGTATGAGGAAGTTATAGACTTTGGAATTTTGGAATTTTGAGACTTTTCATTGAATTTTTACATGCCATGCAAATTGCAAATTGTTGATAACTTGATTTGTGGCCTTTTGTTTCACTTCAAACTTGGCCCATTACCAACATACAATGTACCAAGGCCCATCATGCCAAAGTTTGAGCTGCACATGGGCAAATGAGAAGGGAATTCATGGTTTTGCAAGAAATGGCATGAAGTTGCCTAATCCCCAACACCAGCTTAAGGCAAGGATTTAAGTCCTAATCTTGTTTCTAATCTCTTCCTGAGGACAAATGGATTAAAATTCACAAAAAAAGAAAGCCAACGCACGAGGGATTTCAAGGCTGCATGTGCATACTTAATTTTGGCCAAAAGGAGATTTCTGTGATTCCAAGAGTTTTCAGCGCGAAAAACCAATCCTACCCTCCTCCTGATGCTCTATATATTGAGAAGCAAGCCTCAGTGAGAAGGGTTCATGCCTCATTTCATCAATCAAAGTCAGAAACTCCATAGCTTGTTGCTCTGCATTTTTCTTCGATTCTTCCATCTCCCTTGCGCGTTTTGGCCAATTCTTCTTGCATTCTCTTCTCCAAGTGATAAGGATTGTAGATCGAGGCTTGGATTACAACTGGATTGAAGGAGACAGTGGATCCATTTTTTCTCAAAGGTTTGAATTCTCAACTTTGAATTCTGATTTCTAGCCATGCCTCGTGTGATTTAAGTTCATAATCATGTTATTTGAAGTCTATGGAATGATTCTGAATCTTTATAGCATTTAATTTGATGGATTATGCATGATTGGATGTTCTGAAACTCGTGGTTCAGAATGTTTTTGTTCATATTCATGACTTGATTGTGGATAATGTGATTGATGATTTGATTTGATTCGAATTGTTATGGATTCCTTGCCATGCTAGCTTTGATTTGCCTTTGATTTCATAAAAAATGATGCAAAATTGAGTATGTTGTGATGATCTGAAAGTGAGCCCTAAGCCTGAGAAGATGCACGCGTTTTTGGACCATACGGAGGTTGAAGATGATGTGGTGGCACATCATGATTGGTCTGTTTGTTTTTTTGGTTTATTTGAATTTTTGTTTTATAAGTTAATTTCCATGATTTTATTTCTTGCTCAAAAATGATTGGAAAATTCTGAAAAAATTATCATAAATTCAAAATAATATTTATGACTTTGTGTATTTTTTTGATATTTTTTTGAAAATAATTTGATTGGTTTAAAAATTTGTTAGGTTTAATTAATTAATTGTTCAAAGTTTATTTTTATTTTAATAGTTCTATTGATCTAAAAAATCCACAAATTTTTTTGGAGAACCACAAAATAATGTGAAAATTGATTCTGGCTTTGGTTTATCATTTTCTCTATTTTTGATTAAAATATTTAATTTTAAAAGGTTATTTGTGATATTTGTTTGTTTTTATTTTATTTTAATACTTCTAACAATTCCAAAATTCCAAAAAAAATCATGTAATCTTGTTTTTAATCATAGAATCATAACATATTTTTGCTTTGACCATTTCATGTTTTTTTGGTTATGACTTGCATTTTCTTGCCCTTAAATGATAACTCAATTATTAATTGTTTTTTTTTTTTTAATATTTTCCTTTAATTCAAAAAAGCTACAAAAATTCAGGGGTGTGTGTTTTTGGCTCTAATATTTGAATATAATTTTGGTTGGCCATTTTTTTTTACTTTTTGATTTAAATGTTATTTTGATATGAGAATATTTGTTAATTGAATAATTGTTTGAATATTAATTCCTTTCTTGACTTTTCCTAATTCAAAAAAATATGAAAAAATATATTTTCTGACATTTAGGGTTTCTTGACATTTAGTTTGGCCTTGGTTTGATTTGTTTGAGTTTTGATCCTATTTAATTAATATTTAGGATTAAAAGTCAAAATCTAGGGTTTTGTTGCTTATGGTGCAAGTTTCATATTCAAAATCTTTGTGCCTTGGACTTTATTGGGAATTCAGGTCTTGTTTATGGTTCATGAATGTGTTGGGAATTTAAAAGCCATTTTTCTTGAATTATTTGACTTGGTTTGACATTTTTCCACAAACAATTTTGAAAACTTGTCTAGTTTGGTAGTTTTGCCAACTAGTTTTTGAACTTTTGACTTCATTTGGTCTCCCCCTCCATCATTCATGAACTTAGGGCTTGCATTCTGACTTCTAAACACTTCCAAGATGTTAAGATTTTTTTGGTTTGAATTATGGATCTTTGTTCCTATTTTTAGTGTAATTTTAAAGTGAAGGTACCCAATTATGTTTGCATGACTTGTTGCAATTTGTTTGATGGACAATGAACTTGAGTGAGGCCTATAATTAGGAACCTAATGATCATGTTGGTTCTTATTATCCATGTTAGCATCAAACCATTTTGACTCATGTCCCATACTTGAATGTTTTGAACCTCCTAGTGCATTATGTAGGTTTCATGTCCTTTTGTATTCATGAAGTTGTGTTTGAATCAATTGTGCATGATTGAAATGTGCTTGCTACTGACTTTCATGGTCTTTGTTCATTTTATTCTCAAGCTCTTATGATCTTTGATTGACATTCAATTTTCAATTCAACATGGTGATTAGAAAGGAGCAACATTCCTCTGATTCTTTTGGCCTAATCTGTACATATGCTTGTTTCTTCTTGCCAATCATGTCTAATGTTGATAATTGCCACCATGTTGTTCTCATTTCTTTTTCACCATATGGAATACAAACATGGTTATTGAATGTGCGAGGTACTCTGAGCAAGTTGCCATTCTGGCTTAAGGCTTTTCTATGTTTCACTTTATTTGTGAAACACAATCTATTATACTGTCATTGTTTTGTGCTTGGCATTTTTGATGGTTTATGCAGGATATATACATATGATTGTGAATGCCATACATTGCCCCTGGGACTTATTCATATCTGATAGATTCCTGACTCAATTTGTTTATTGATGCCAGCTTGCTTGAAGTTTCTCTAGGTTTATTTTGTTCATCTTTGATTACTACAGATAATTATCTGTTTGGTATTGTACTACTTCCTTTCTCCCATTTTCATTTTGCATAGTTCTCTGATTGCATGATGGGATCTTTGTTGCTGATATATGTCAGGAGACCCTCTGGTTTTTTATCAGCTGCATGTGTTGTATTGTTGATCGATGAGTCACTCAATTTAGATATTGAGATCACGACTTCACTCTCATTGCATGTTCCCTATAGGGTGTTTATTGCTTTTCTTCTTTAACTGTGGATCGATGAGTCACTCAATTTAGATATTGAGATCAAGACTTCGCTCTCATTGCATGTCCCCTATAGGATGTTTATTGCTTTTCTTCTTTAACTGTTAATTGATGAGTCACTCAATTTAGATATTGAGATCACGACTTCGCTCTCATTGCATGTCCCCTATAGGATGTTTATTGCTTTTCTTCTTTAACTGTTGATCGATGAGTCACTCAATTTAGATATTGAGATCATGACTTCGCTCTCATTGCATGATCCCTATAGGATAGTTTTGTTGAGTTCCCTTTAGCATGTAAATTAGGATAGGATTTTCCCTTTATCCTCAACCTTAGGGTCAACCATTGTATGATAACACTAGGGGTATTGCTAGGCTAGTTTCCCTTAGTTGTTTTTTCCTTTCTTTGCATTCTGCATCTTAAAACAAAAACCGTTTTCTTGGCAAATTATAAAACATTTCTAATGAACCCAAACTCTTCATCAAAGTAAAAGATACAAACCAATTTTACTTTGTCTGTGTTATCTTGAAGACAATGTTTCGCTATCGCATTTGTATGTTATCCTGCCTTGATTCTCAATATCATTGTTAGGTGTGTTGTTTTGTCATCTGTTTTATTGATGTTTCGCCATCTTTGCCATGATATCTTTTTATCTTGAAGCCGATGTTTCGCCATCTCACATGATTGTTATCCTACCTTGATTCTCAATCTCATAGTTAGGTGTGTTGTTTCTCCATCTTTTCCATGATATCTTGTTATCTTGAAGCTGATGTTTCGCCATCGCACATGATTGTTATCCTACCTTGATTCTCAATATCATTGTTAGGTGTGTTGTTTCGCCATCTTTGCCATGATATCTTGTTATCTTGAAGCCGATGTTTCGCCATCACACATGATTGTTATCCTACCTTGATTCTCAATATCATTGTTAGGTGTGTTGTTTCGTCATCTATTTTATTGATGTTTCGTCGTCTTTGCCATGTTATCTTTTAGCCGATGTTTCGCCATCGCACATTTGCTTGAATCCGATGTTTCGCCATCGCACATGTATGTTATCCTGCTTTAATTTTCAATATCATTGATGGGTGTGATGTTTTGTCATCCGTTTTATCATTCGATGTTTCGCCATCTTTGACATGATACTTTGTTATTACTTGATCGATGTTTTTCCATCTCATGTGTTTGTTGTTTTATTTGATGTTTTGCCATCTTGATTGTTTTTGTTATCTTAATTAAAAAGCACAAACCAACCAAAACACATAAGCCAAACTACAGCTGCTCTGATTCCTTAAAAGGAATACGTAGGCATTGGGGTAGGGCCCGATCGAGCACAACTTTTATTTTCCCTACATTATTTTTTCTTTTCTTTTTGCATGCATTCCATTTTTTTAGTTTTAAGCCATAAACATAGGATTTGACCACACCTTTTAGATTAGACAACAAGAGTGGATACCGTAGAGTACTACAAACGTGTGGGGTGCTAATACCTTCCCCTCGCATAACAGATTCCCTTACCCGATCTCTCGGTCAAAACACCGTGATTTCTCCCTTTCTAGGTTTTCTCGATGTTTACCTTTCCCTTTGGGCGGGATAAAAGACGTTCGGTGGCGACTTCATTGATGTTTCATTAACATCCTGATGACAGGTTTCGGCCGTGTAGTTTCATAGACCAAGGAAGTTCTACAGGGAGACCAACATTTAACAAGTTTAGTGCCTCCTTGTCCACTTTCTACTTATGCATAAAGTTCCTGCTCTCCAATGGGCGAGTGGGAGTTATCCAAGGAGATCGGGAGATCACCGAAAAATTTTATGTAGAGAGCCTCAAACTGAAAAGAGTTTGTACTCTAGGCGCAAAGGCTAGGATAGTGGGCTCAGGAATAAATCTTCCAAGATAAAACTGAAAAGAATGGAAGCTCCATGCTAACTATAAAGGATATCAAAGATTGAAGGTCCAAAAGGAATGCCCTCCGGAGCCACTTACATTACTGTCATTTGGATGTTTTTTTACTACTATTTAGTTATTTTGTCAGTATTTTTTATAGGGGAGTGTTGTATCTCTGTTGTTTGTAAGGACATGGTATTTTAATGGGGGTGCATTATTTTACCTTTGTGCTTTACGTACGGTAAGGTGAGGGTTTTTAATGAGGCCCTTCATTTTATTACTTCATAGAATATATGTTTGCTGGTTATTCCTTTTTTGCTGGAAATTTATAAGCTAGGGAGAAGATCACCCTATTGAGAAATCAAAATGTTGGATTCATAAATAGGATCCTTGCCGCCCTAAGCCGTAATTAAAATGTTGGACCCCTAAGTGGGATCCTTGCTGCCCTAAGAGGCAATCAAGATGTTGGATACCTAAGTAGGGTCATTGCCGCTCTCAGAGGCGATCAAAATGTCAGATCCCTGAATGGGATCTTTTCTACCTTGGATCCCTAAGTAGGATCTTTTCCAAACTCAAAGGGAATCAAAACACTAGATTCCAAAGTGGGGTCATTTCCACCCACAAGGAAATCTAAATTATGGATCCCTAAGCAGGATACAAGGCGATCAAAACACTATCTCAAATAAGATCAAAATGTTGGATCCTTAAGTGAGATCCTTTCGGCCCTTAGAGGCTGAAGATGTGAAAAACACAAGAAGGGGGGGTTGAATTGAAAAACTTGGATCAAAAACAGCTTAATGACACAGTATTTTTATCCTGGTTCGTTTGATCTCAAACTACTCCAGTCCACCTATCAAGGTGATTTCGCCTCTCTCCAACGAGGTCTTAATCCACTAATCTCAAAAGATTACACAGCTACTTTAACAACTGTTAAATTCTTCTTGAGTACAACCACAAACCGGTTAATCTCAAGGAAATCTTTTACAAATAATTGAACAAGAATGTGTTGTTGTTTTCTAACAAAACAGTTTATCACAACTGTGATAATTACACAGGTTAAGCTTATAGAATAAATTTTCTAGAGCTTGAATATGCGTGGTTTGGAATTCTCTGCAAATTGATGTGTGCGTACTTACGTGCTTCTTTTGCAAGCAGACTTCTTTATATAGACAAGCAAGAGACGTTGTCCATAAAGCAAGTTTAATATTAATAACCCACATTCCTTTTGTAGAATATCTTGTTTGAAGAAAGTCGTTGGCATTTAATTCTATCTTCAATAATTAGTAACTGTTGGCTCCCAAATTCGACACTTACTATATTTGGTCTTTTTTAGACCAAAAAACTGGAATAAAACAAGACAAGAAGAATATTCGACATATGAAATGACTTAGGAGGAAAATCTAAGTTATTGTTTGATTGTTCGACCAGAACTCACCTTCAGGCCTGTTCGACTGAAGAGGGCTTATGTCCTTCGACGGATAGGAAAATATCTTCGCTTTGACACATGATACGAGGGATATTTGAATTTTGAATTATTGGAGGGAAAGGCAGTTTTGCCAGCGGCTAAGAAGAAGCAACGTGGCTGAAAGCCATAGGTCGAGGGACATGTAGAAGACACTTTTCTTCATCTTAGCGCAAAATGATCCCTCGATGGTTACTTGTCTTTAGTATAAATTAGGAAACTTGTGTAGTTTTTAAGTGTGTTCAACTATTTTTTACTAGTCACTCAAACATTATCCAAGTAACCGCTGCGTGAGAAAGGATAACACTGAGAAATGTACGTTGAAAACACCTCTTTTTATCAATGAAAGTCTTTTACATTACTTTAATATTACCTTGCAAAGTTATCTTTCTTACTTCTTTACCTGCATTTTCTATTTTCCTGTCCATTCTTCCAAAATCTCAAACATCTTTCTCTGGGTCAAACGTGAGTTCTTCCTGGTTATCCGTCTTAAATAAAAATGAGCATATGTTCTGGGATTAATTTGATCGATCCCGTAAGTAAATCAAAAAGCACTTTCCTTTTTGGAGATCAGCGGTTGTTTACCAAAAACCATGGTAAACAAATTGGCACGCCCAGTGGGACCTTGCTAATTTTTATTAAAAATCTTGTTTATGTTATTGTGTTTTTCCTGTACAGTTATAACGTTGCATGTTATTAAGAAGTGGTAAAGTAACCAACAACCATACTGTTAGGAAGGAAAATAGCGAGAGTAGTATGGATAACGAGCCAAATCATGGAGAAATACCTCCACCAATTACTGGAACAGTGGTTAATACCATTGTCGAAGGGAATATCCCAACCTATGTTGGATCAATACCAACGTTAACTACAAATCAAACTGGACCCTTACTTTCGTATGTAGGTCCAAGAGGTCCATTAGGAACGCCTTCACCAAGGGTAAACCTAGGATCCCGATCATTTGTGCCCCCAGGATTTTCAACAACCTGGATGGGTCGAGAGCAACCATATGGCATGCCAACTACTGAAATGGCTAGCCTTATGAATGCTGCTTCCACTTTTTCAGAACCTTTGGTGAATACGACATCACCATTACAGGGGTCTGGAGCTAGTCGAAACCAATTTTTGGGAGGGCCATCTCATGTAATACCAAGCCTCACGAATGTTTCGACAGCAATTTTGAGGCAACAGATGGACGAGAGTAATCATGATATGGTACAAATGTTAGCACAAACTCTAAGTACAGTGCTAAATCCCCTCATCCAGACTGCTACGCAGTCGAATCAACAGATGACAACGCAAATGACGCGCATGGCTGAATTCTTTGGAGTACCCCAAGTTATTCGACAACCCCAGAGGATGCCAGTAAGAGCAAATCAAGGGGTGATTATGGAAGAGGATTTGACTGTTAATCCAAACCCCCAGATTCCTAGAGTAGAAATAGAACAACCAAGGGTCAAAGTACCACGACACCCTAGAGAAATCGATCAAGGAGTTATTATGGCCAATAGAAACCAGAATGCTGACGAATTAATACAGCAAGTTCGACACCAAAACTATGGGACGGACAATAATCTAACTGCCTTGATCGAAAGGATTATGATGCAAAACAGGATGAATGTTGGTTTTCACAGACCAAACTTTACATCCCCATTGTCAGAATATATTCTGCAAACAGACTTACCACCTAGGGGAAAGGTGCCAAAGTTTACTAAATTTTCAAGGGATACGATAGAGTCAACTGTCGAACATGTAGCCAGATATTTGATCGAGGCCGGAGAAATAGAAAACAACGAAAGTCTTAGAATCAAATATTTCTCAAGTTCCCTAACCAAGAATGCTTTCACTTGGTTCACAACTCTCCCAGCCAATTCGATCCACAACTGGAACCAATTGGAAAGATTGTTCCATGAACAATTCTACATGGGTCAAACCAAGATAAGTCTAAAAGAATTGGCTAGCATAAAGAGGAGGTTTATAGAGCCAATCGATGAGTATTTAAATAGGTTTCGATTACTCAAAGCCAGATGCTTTACCCAAGTGCCTGAGCATGAATTGGTCGAAATAGCAGCAGGGGGCCTGGACTATTTGATTAGGAAAAAGTTAGATACACAATACCTGAGAGATATGGCCCAACTGGCTGATAGAGTTTGACAAGTAGAACGCCTTAAAGCTGAGAAAGCTAAGGCTGCCAAAACTCATCGACGAGAGAGGGTAGCCTATGTCGAAATGGATGATAACGATCCAGAGACATCAAGTGATCCGATAGATGTCGAAGAAGGTAAAATAGACTTAGCAGAGTTAAAACAAGGACCACCATATTCTTGTAAATTGTTAATGCCATCAAATGGGAAGAATCCTGTAGAGCCTGAGAAAAACAGTGACAAATTTCCTAAGAAAACCTATAGTTTTGACATATCCAAATGTGACGAAATATTTGATCTGTTAGTTAAAGATGGCCAGATGATAGTTCCCCCAGGGGAAAAATTGCCTCCTTTAGAACAGAGAAAGAAAAGAGGTTTTTTTAAATACCATAATTTTTTGGGACATAAAACCTCACAATGTTTCCTTTTCAGGGATCTTGTCCAATAAGTGCTAAAGGAAGGAAGGCTGAAATTTGCTGATAAACCAGCAATGAAAATCGACACCAATCCACTGCAGATGGAGGCACATTATGCCGAACCAGTTGGCATTCACATGTGGAAGTTTCTGAAGATTTCATCACAAAGCCCATCTTTGGAAGTTTTACTGGGAACATCTCCAGAAAAACCATTGAAGGGGTGAGAAAGGCCACTGAAGGCCTAAATTTGAAGAAGGAAGTTGCCCAAGGGTCGAGTAAGAAGGCTTTTGAAAGCCTGAAACTGATTAAACGAGTTACCGAAGACCCAAACAAAGGAAAAAGAGTTGCTGAGAGTTCCAGCAAAAGAACCACCGCAGGTTCTTATTTGGCTGCTGTAAAAGGTTTGACAAAGAATCTAAAGGCCAAAATGCAGAAGATGAACCTTACTGCCAAAAGCAACATGCAGGTTAACATGGTTGAAATCTCTGGTGCCAAAGCCTCAGAAGAAGTAAACAAAACTGCATTCCTAAAGGAGAATGAAGATCTGGCAGATTTTCTACATAGGTGCCAGAAGAAGAAATCGGAAGTAATGCTATGTCCTAGATGTAGCTCCATTTTTGACAAGAAAGCCGTTGAGCACATACAAGTTATGCGGACTGTGAAAGCAAAACAGGGCACCAATGCCCAACAAAGAATGGGTTCAGAAGTCAGATTTGACCCCAGAAGGGGGCGTCAACAAGGACCCATGAGTCAGGAAAGGAGGCCACCAACTTTTAGGCCTCCAACTAACGTGCCTACTGATACTTGGATAAACACCATGGGAAGAAAGAGGCCAAATGAAGAAAGATGGCAGGCGTTCGACGTGCCAAGAGGGTCTTCTTTAGATTATAGAAAGGAGTACCATGCTTCTGCGTCGAATAAACTGACCCATGTGTCGAGCAATTATAAGGGAAAAAATCCTATGTCTCGCTCGCAGTGGAGGAGATTCCAAAGACGGCAAAAGGCCGAAAAAGAGGCAACTGGACCTCATCCGGAGGTTAGCACTAATGTGCAGAGGAAACAAAGAAATCCCCTAGAGAAAAATCTTATGCCTTGGGCAGAGGAATGTGGGTCGAATGATGAAGACGACTCCGATTCCAGTGACAGTTTAGACATCATGGTGAATGTCATATCTGTGTTACCTAAAGAATACAACCATGAGGTCGAAGTTGAAGAAACAGACCTAATGGTTGAACAAGAAATGTCTAGACACAAGCTAGTATGTTACTATATAATGAACAATGGCTGCGTAGAAGAACAGAACACATTTTTTGAGCCACCAACGGAGGCTATGAAGAGCCATCTGAAACCTGTGTTTATTAGAGCAAAGATAGGGGAGATAACTATAAATAAAATTCTGGTTGTTTGTGGGGAAACCATCAATATCATACCAAAATTCATGCTGGAAAAGTTAGGCAAGGGAGATGCCGATATAAAGCCTCATAACATGGTCTTATCCAACTATGAAGGGGGCATAGGCACCACAATGGGTGTCATACAGCTAGACCTAAAAGTAGGATCAATCCTCCGACCCACCATGTTCATGGTGATTTCAGCAAAACCCAACTACAATCTACTCCTAGGTCGAGAGTGGGTACATGGCATTGGAGCAGTGCCATCTTCAATGCACCAAAGAGTCACAATGTGGGGCGCCCCGACGGCATTGTGGAAAACATCGAAGCAGATCGGAGTTATTACTTAGGGGAAATCAACAGTGTCGGAAAGAATAGTTTCGACAGAAATTTGGCTCATATAGGGCCATGCAATCCACCTGAGTTTGATTTAACCCCAACTCCTAATGCCTTCTGCTCCTTATACCTGCACTCCGACCAAGGCTTTCAATGGGATATAGAAGACTTATCCAACATCGACTTTGGAGGAGTTGATGATATACGGCCAACAAGTTAGGGAAGTGAGTTTGGTGATGATGACTGAGTCACAAACTCTGCAAAAAATTTCGGCATATGTAGCCGAAACTAGAATGATAGCGGCCTTGGAGGATGAAGTTAGGTACATGGCTTTCGAAGCCAATGAACAAGTCCTTTCTAAGACAGGTCCTGGGAAAGACTTCAACCCAGAACCTCCCGACTTAGGGAAGAAAGACCTTCGAGATCAGAGGTTAGATGCCATCTATGACGATGAACCTCTAGGTTTCGAGAAGGACCCATTGGTGAACAATGCCAGAATGTTGGCCCAAGATCCTCTAGAAGAGGTAAATCTACGAAAAGGTCCCGTAAAAAAGCCAACATACATAAGCAAAAAAATAGATCCAGGACTCAGGATCGAAATGATCCAGTTACTAAAAGAGTTCAAGGATTGTTTTGCGTGGGACTATGACGAGATTCCTGGTCTCGACAGAAGTTTGGTAGAATTGCAGTTGCCAATAAAGCCTGGAAAGAAGCCTGTTAAGCAGACTCCAAGACGGTTTGCGCCAGAGATTTTATCAAAAATCAAAACGGAAGTCGAAAGGCTGCTGAGATGCAAGTTCATACGAACGACCAGGTATGTCGAATGGATTGCAAATATTGTGCCTGTTATAAAGAAAAATGGTACTTTAAGGGTGTGCATCGATTTCAGAGATCTGAATGCTGCAAAACCCAAGGATGAATATCCAATGCCAGTGGCGGAGATGCTAGTGGATTCTGCCGATGGTTTCGAGTATATGAGTATGCTTGATGGCTACTCTGGATATAATCAAATCTTTATTACTGAGGAAGATGTGTCGAAAACGGTATTCCGTTGCCCTGGGGCCTTAGGCACTTATGAATGGGTAGTGATGCCTGTTGGCCAAAAGAATGCAGGGGCAACGTACCAGAGAGCCATGAATTCGATCTTCCACGATTTTATTGACACTTTCATGCAGATTTATATTGATGATATTGTTGTAAAATCTATTTCAGAGGATTAGACGCTATGGCCTGAAGATGAATCCTCTAAAGTGTGCTTTTGGTGTCAAAGCGGGATATTTCTTGGGTTTTATGGTCCATAAAAAGGGCATTGAGATAAACCAAAACAAGACCAACGCTATCTTGCAAGCCAAAGCACCAACTAACAAAAAGGAATTGCAATCCTTACTTGGGAAGATAAATTTCCTAAGGATATTTATATCCAACCTCAGTGGGAAAATGCAAGCCTTTTCGCCACTACTTCGACTCAACAAAGGAGGATTTTAATGGAGGAAATAACATCAAGAAGCCTTCGACAAAATCAAGGAGTACCTCACCAAACCACCTATTTTGGTGCCTCCGTGTCGAAGTAAAAATATGAGACTGTACATAGCTGCGTCTGATAAAACTTTAGGGAGCATGCTGGCTCAAGAGGATGACCATGGTTTCGAAAGGCCTATATACTACCTCAGTAGAGTTTTAAACGATGAAGAAACTAGATATAACGAGGTTGAAAAACTATGTTTATGTCTGTATTTTTCATGTACAAAACTTAAGAAATATATAAAGCCAGTTAATGTTTATGTTTCGTCTCATTTTGATGTTTTCAAATATATGTTGTCGAAACCCATCTTGCACAGCAGAATTGGCAAATGGGAACTTGCATTAACTGAATACTCATTAACCTTTATGCCTCTCAAGGCTATGAAAGGCAAGTGGTAGCAGACTTTATAGTCGACCATTCAATACAAGAAGGATCACTGAATTATTTGGAGATCGAACCTTGGAAACTGTACTTTGATGGCTCTAGTTATAAAGATGGAGTTGGAGTCGGAGTCCTTATTATTTCTCCAAACAAAATTCCAACAACATTTAAGTACAAAATAGACGGTGATTGCTCCAATAATGAGGCTGAATACGAAGCGTTAATCGTAGGCCTTGAAATCCTGTTGGAATTGGGGGCAACTCAGGTCGAAATAATAGGAGACTCAGAGTTAGTTCTAAAAAAAATTACAAAAGAATACAAATGCATAAAAGAAAATTTCATCATGTATTTCATAATAGCCAGACGGTTGTTGAAGAACTTCGAAGTAGTTAACATTCGACACATACCCAGATTGGAAAATCAAGTAGCTAACGACTTAGCACATATTGCATTTGGGTATAAGGTGTCGAAAGGTAGGCTACAACAAGAAATCGAAGTTAGAGGGAGAGTAACTTCCACTAAGTTATCTCCATTAGATTTAAGGACCACAACATTGGGATACACTGACCATGAAAATTTTGAAATTTCGTTCATAGACAATCTGACAGAAAAAGATTGGAGAAAGCCTGTAGTGGATTATTTAGAAAATACAACGGTTTCGACAGAACGAAAGATAAAGTATAGAGTACTCAGTTATGTGTTAATGGGAAATGAGTTATTCAAGAAAACACCTGAAGGTGTGCTTCTAAAATGCCTAAATGAAACAGAAGCATATATAGCTCTTTCCACTACACACGTTGGGGCATGTGGAGCACACCAAGTAGGCCAAAAGATGAAATGGTTATTGTTTCGACAAGGATTATATTGGCCCAATATGTTAAAGGATTGTGTTGAGTTTGCAAAAGGATGCCAAGAATGTCAAAAACATACAGGTATTCAACATGTGCCAGCAAACGAACTTCACTTGATTGTGAAACCTTGGCCTTTTAGAGGATGGGCTTTGGATCTCATTGGAGAAATTCGACCAGCATCTTCTAAAGGTCAGAAGTATATATTGGTGGGCATTGATTATTTTACTAAGTGGATTGAAGCGATTCCTTTAGTCAATGTAGACCAGGAGAATGTCATTGAATTCATTCAAAAATACATCATATATAGATTTGGAATTCTTGAAACAATTACTACAGACCAAGGGTCAGTCTTTACTGGTTGAAAGATGCAAGACTTTGCTGCGGAAATGGGATTTAAACTGTTAACATCTACGCCTTATTATGCGCAAGCTAATGGCCAGGTCGAAACAGCAAATAAAGTAGTGATCAGTTTAATAAAGAAACACGTGGGAAAGAAACCCAGAAACTGGCACAAGACGCTAGATCAAGTTCTGTGGGCATGTCGAACTTGTTCGAAGGAAGCCATAGGAACAACACCATTTCGCCTAAACTATGGTCATGATGCAGTGTTACCAGTGGAAATTCACTTGCAGGCGACTAGGATTCAGGTACATCATGAAATCCCTTCTGAAGTCTATTGGAGTATGATGTTGGATGAACTAGTTGACCTAGACGAAGAAAGGTTGAAAGCTCTGGATCTTTTGAGACTACAGAAGAAGCGAGTTGAGAAATCATATAATCGTAGAGTGAAGTCCAAGACGTTTCAGCCTGAAGATCTAGTTTGGAAAGTAATACTCCCAATGGATAGAAGAGACAGAAATTTGGGAAAATGGTCCCCTAAGTGGGAAGGACATTTTAGGATTGTCCAAGCATTCTCTGGTGGAGCCTATGAGATCGAAGAGTTAAGAGAAGATCAAAGACTTTTGAAGGTGAATGGTAAATACCTGAAAACGTATAGACCTATGCTTCAAGAGGTAAAAATAAATAATATATAGTCACTGTTTAATAGAGAATGCCAAAATGGAAACATAAAAATTTCATTAAGAGTGCCAAAATGGCTCTGAAATCGTTATAAACAAGTGATTACATAAATGAGAGAAATAGGATTCAAAAGGGAAGATTAGCTTTAATCTGAAGATACTTGATTCTTTGCAATTATAGTTGTTGATTACATAGAGCTTTCGATTGGTGAAGGGTCTCGAGCTTGGCATCCAGAGATTGGGCTCGATCGGCATGTCTTAACCCTTCAGCTAATTCTTCTTGGATTTCTGATTCAGTGTTCACAACAAGAAGTTCCTCCGTATTTTTATTGTTGGCAGCAATTTTAGCTTCCAACTCTGCAATCTGCACACTCAGTTGAGCATTGTCTCGATCTATCTCCCCGACCGCTTTTTGTCTAGCCTCCTGAGCCTTCGACAAATCCTTTACCCTAGAAGCTGATTCAGTAGAAGCATGCCAAGCAGCATCCACTTGACCATTGGCTTCTTCAATCTCACGATTGAGAGTTCTTTGACGGTTATAATCCGCTGATACCTGATCAACAATGGAGAGTAAATCCAAGATTACACTGGCCACATCCGGAGTAGCAACAAGGAGATCGACAGCCCTTAGGATAGTCTTCAGAAAGGAAGGGGCCGATGGTTCCCCCTCTAAAGTTAACATAAAATCTCTTTTAAATATTTGTGCTTTAACTTTCTGAAGAGCCTCGTCGAGAGGGGAAGTCGAAGTAGATCTTCCAGATGCAGTTGAGGCGCTGTGATCAGAGGAACTTTCTCGGCCCTCTAGAATTGCAGTCAGATAACCTAACGGATTTTGCTGTTTCAGCAAGGCCAAATCCTCCTTGGTTCTCGATCCCATCGAAGGGACACCTTCGTTGGTAGTAACAACCATATTTGCCACTTGCTCTGGAATCGTTTCAGTACCTGGAGGATTCTGGTTTCCTTCAGCAGAACCTTCCCCACCATCATCTCCTGGGATCCCTTCATCCTCTCTTGCTGTCACAATCTCAGTAACATGAATCCTTTCCTATTCATTCTCTTGCACATCAACCAACAGAGTCCTAGTCTCTTCGTGACTCCCTACAGCTTCTTCTTCTTCATTAACTTCTGCTATGGTTTCGCACTGAGGTTCAAAAGCTTGATTCACTTCGTCAAATGAGCTCATGAAAGAGCCTTTCGTTGAAGAAGGCCTATAAGTAGGATCTCCTTCACTATTCAATAAGGTAGCAGAGCCGTCGACGGGAGTAGGAACTCGATTGGAAGTGCCAACAGTGTCCTAAAAAATGAAAGAAGCTCATTTTTTCAGAATCCTCGTAAAGAAAAAGGAGAAGTTGAGAAATAAATGATGGTCTATCGAAGCAAATACCTGGACCAAGATTTCAGCACCAGGACTGGAGTTATCACTCTATCTAGGATTGTTCAGCCTAGCAGCCACTTCCTGTTCAGTAGGGTCTTGGATAATTACAGGAGGAGGCCTCACAGTTGTAGTCTTAATCCTGATTTTGGGACGAGGTTCAACGGCAGGAACTGGTTTCTTCAAACTTTGTCTCTGCAAAGGAACAGGAGGAGACTCCTCTTCTTCATCGCTAGAGATTTGGATCTCCTGAACTATCCGTTTTTTGGGGGTAGGTTTCTGAGTACCCAGAAAACCAAGTCGAAGAGATCAGTACCCATATCAGACAATCATAGAAAATAAGGGTATGAAAGAAAGTAAATACCTTGGGAGAGGGGTTGACAGTGGAATCTCCCCCTTTTGTACTCTCAGTAGTCTTCTTCGAGGTGGTTCTCTTGAGAGCTAAACAGAAGACAAGAAAACTATAGTTAACCAAGTGTCGAAAGACAAACCTGAGGCGAAGAGATAGAAAGAGTAATACCTTTCTTGACCCTGTCGAGAACCAGATTAAACGCCTCACGTAGGTGGTGGGCGAAGTCCTTCTCATCGAAGAACTCTTTGTCATAATATTGTTTCTACCGCTCCTCAAAAGTAACAAAACTCAAAAAATTGAGGTTAAAGTCGAACAGGGTCAGTATAGTTCGACTGGAGTACCTACCAATATGCTTGGTAGCAGCATCTTCTGAGTAGTCTGCATTGTAAAAAAGTAGCAGCTTCTCTCGAGAATAAATGGGTGAGGGAAGTGACTAAGCAATACCAAATTGTCGAGAGACAAGATTTGGTTGATAAGCGATCAAGCTCAACTGATTTTTTGAGCTCTTGAACCTCAATGGCATGATCTGGGGGAGAAGAAACGATTCCCACATGCTCATGAACTCATCAGTCACGTCTTCCTCCTCATTCGAAGGATATGGTCTGGTGAACCATTCTGGACCAACTTTTCGACTGGCAAAGGGAGCCATGGTCAAAACAAAGCGCTTTCGCTCCGCAAACATCATTACGAAGCTTGTGAAATCCTTCTGAAATTGTTGGCCTTCATCAGTAGGAGTTAGCAGTGCAAGCCTGGTGCCTTCGACCCTCCTGTTCAGGATTTCAGGAGCCTCTTCGTTAATCTTATTCTTCTGAGGAAGGAAAGATTCAAAGGTGGCATTAAGCCAAAGTTGGAGAAGCCAAAAAGGACCAGATAGCAGCAGACTCCCCCTGTCCCCTATAACCTTAAGTTAAGTCACACCATTGTTGATGGACTCATATAGGTTGGCCAAAATCAATTCGTCCAGGCAAAGGGGGTATTTATGGTGAAGCTGCGTCGCGAGCGTCAGCATCTTTTTCGTCACCTGAAGTGACTTAGTACAAAAAAAAAACGAGACAACCACATAGCCAAGAAGGCTATATGCTCCACCTCTGACACAGTACTAGCAGTTTTGTCGTGGAAATGGTTAATAAAGGTGGTGTAAGTGGGTTTTGTAGCAGCAAACCCAATAGCATCCTCAGACAACTCTTCAGGGTCGAAATAGTCACCAGTCGGTCGAAGACCAGTGATTGCAGCTATGTCGAATAGAGTGGGGGTCATCATCCCACAAGGAAGATGAAAAGTGAAATGTGCACTATCCCAGAAATACAATGAAGATACCAGCATGAGGGGGCAGTAAGGAAATCCTGTCTTCGGCAGCATCACCAAGTCATAAATGCCATTATCCTTCCAGACAGAAGCTTGTGCCTTCTCCATTTTATTCAACCAGTCTGAATACTCATAGGAGAGGTTAGGGCTTGATCGAAAGATTCAGTTCCCTTTGTTCATGAACTGGAGGTTGATATCCTCTGTAGTCCGAGGATACTTCTGGTTAGCCGGAGTAGCGTCTTCAGGGTCATCCCTAGGCTTCTTGTGCAACCTATGGGTTTAAGCCTTGGGTGAGTAGGGAAGAAGGCGCGGTTCTTCAAGGTATTTTTAACGCATTAAGACAACGGACCAGACATAGAATACATGTTTCCACCGTATCTAATGGGAATGAGGAGATAAGAATCATATTCTTCTCGCCATTCCTTCATCACGGGTTCAGCAACATACCTATCAATCGGGGAAGAAGGAGGGTTAGTAGAAAACACCTCTGGTGGTTTCTGGACATCATCAGCATTTTTAGGTTGAGGATTGTTTGGTGCATTGGAGAGAAAAGCCATTGTTGAGGATTTAGGAGTAAACGAAGTTGACAGTACAAAGTTGTTTGAAAGCAAGAGATTTGGAAATGCTAGAAATGGTAAAAGTTCCAAATAGTGAGGCTCATAAGTATTAATAGTCTTCAGAGAGGGATATGTCTCGTCAAGGCCATTTAATGTTCTGCAGATAGTGCGGCACGTGGCGAAGGGTGAAGCGATTACCGTGCAGACGTTGGGAAACGTTTTGACATACCTGCCTAGGTTATAGGAATATGTTCATCATGGCGAGCATGGTAACGGGAATTAGAAAAGACATCTTGGAAAAAGTGTAATGATGGTTTTCAAGAGCATGCAGCTATTGGAAGACGAAAAGCACACGTCAAAACCTTGTGAACAACTAGAAAGACAGGTGTCGAATGGAAAGATCAAAGAATGGCTATTTCTTTAAGCGTCGAAACAGACATTCTTGGGGGGCAATTTGTTGGCTCCCAAATTTGACACTTACTATATTTGGTCTTTTTTAGACCAAAAAACTGGAATAAACCAAGACAAGAAGAATATTCGACATATGAAATAACTTAGGAGGAAAATCTAAGTTATTGTTTGATCGTTCAACCAGAACTCACCTTCAGGCCTGTTCGACTGAAGAGGACTTATGTCCTTCGACGGATAGTAAAATATCTTCGCTTTGACACATGATACGAGGGATATTTGAATTTTGAATTATTGGAGGGAAAGGCAGTTTCGCCAGCGGCTAAGAAGAAGCAACGTGGCTGAAAGCCATAGGTCGAAGGACATGCAGAAGACACATGTCTTCATCTTAGCGTAGAATGATCCATCGACGGTTACTTGTCTTTAGTATAAATTAGGAAACCTGTGTAGTTTTTAAGTGTGTTCAACTATTTTGTACTAGTCACTCAAACATTATCCAAGTAACCACTGCGTGAGAAAGGATAACACTGAGAAATGTACGTTGAAAACACCTCTTTTTATCAATGAAAGTCTTTTACATTACTTTAATATTATCTTGCAAAGTTATCTTTCTTACTTCTTTACCTGCATTTTTTATTTTCCTGTCCATTCTTCCAAAATCTCAAACATCTTTCTCTGGGTCGAACGTGCGTTCTTCCTGCTTATCCGTCTTAAATAAAAATTAGCATATGTTCTGGGATTAATCTGATCGATCCCGTAAGTAAACCAAAAAGCACTTTCCTTTTTGGAGATCAGCGGTTGTTTACCAAAAACCACGGTAAACAGTAACGCTTCAGAGTCTTCTTTGCTTTAACTGCTGATGACGCTTCATAGTGTTGATGACTTGGTTGATATGTATTTGTTCAGAGTCAGAGTTTATTTGTTTAGCCGCAGATTCTGGTCATCAAACTTTAGCGTAAAAACTGTTTTGCTTCAGCGTGTAATACTTTAGCTTATCTTTTGATGCTGATCCCATCAGAACTTCTGCATACATAGAACATATTTTTAAGGAGCATATTTGTTCTATATATATATTCTTTGTATTTATTTATTCTTTGTATTTGTTATCATCAAAACTCTAATCAAGGGTTGTAGAATCAAACTATGTTCTAACAATCTCCCCCTTTTTGATGATGACAAAAACCATATTTTTCAATTAAAAATAAAGAATAAAAAGTATAGAATTTAAGAAGAAAAACTCCCCCTAAGTTGATTACTTCCCTTAAATTCTTTGAGTCCTTGAGCATCAGAATTTGACTACGTCTTTCATCAGAGTTTTGTACATGTTCAAGCTTTTTAGAAGAAAGAAGTTAAGTGGTTCAGAATGTTTGAGACTTCTGTCTCAGTAATCCGTTATTGAAAATATCTTATTCTTTCTCCCCCTTTTTGTCAGTTATCAAAAAGGCAATATAATCAGAGCTAAAAAGGATTTATATAAAAAATAAGAAGAAATGATTAGAAGTTCAGAACAGCAGCAATGTAGAACAAATATTACAGATAAACAGATTTTAAAATAAAGGAAAATCTAAGAGGGAGGAGGAAGGCGCGTGAACAAAGCCTCCAACAAGCCCTTGATCTGGGTGTTGGTTTCCTCTTCTTTGCTTAACATGCTCTTGATTTCCTTGATTGTATCATCTTGTTTATCCAACCTTTCCTGAATAACAATATCCGTTCTCTTCAGCTCTTCCAGAGTTTGCCTTTCATAGGAGAGAGCTGGAGAATTTTCAGAGACTGGATGCTTCTCAGAGCATTCTGCAACTTGATCATTTTAAACTAATTCCTCTGCAGAAATCATCTCATCTGGAGTAGCAGTCAGAGTGAGACCTTCTGAATCTGGTTGAACTTTGTCTACTGGATGATGTTCTGACCAGGGAGCATTGTCTAGAGGGAGAATCTCTTCCTTAAGCAGTTGGCTCAGAACTTGGCCTTCAAATACCTTTAGCAGATTACTGAAATTCTGTTGAACTTGTCCATAGCATTGTTCTTGCATCTTATGAGTTTCAGAACTTATCCATTTTCTGAAACTTATCCAAAGATAGTCTGAGGCAGCAGGATTGGTCATCTCAAGACTAGCTTGCTTCAGGGAGGTTATCCATTTCTGCATTTCTGTTTCAAACATCAATAAACTAGTACCAACATCTGGTGAGGGTTCAGATGGTTTTGGTTTTGGAATGGCAGTTTTATGAGTTATGGCAGCTAGACGTTCAAAAACATTTAGGTCAATGACAAGTTTAGCGTTGTCATCTGGATTGCTTTTTGGTGAGGGAGTGGGAGAGTCTGGTATAATTATTGGACTGGTTGGGGATTTGGTGGAGTTGGTTCTACTGAAGAGGGAATTTGGGGAATGTCCAGAATGGTGAGGGGCATACGGATGGCCAGAGGTTCAGTGATTCCTGGAATGTGAATTGTATCTGAATCTGAAGTAGGTTCTTCAGATTGGTTGGATGTAAGATGGTGAGGTTCTATTTCACAGGATTCAGAAGGTTGGGTCTCAGAAGTATGAACTTCTGGTTGTGATTGTTCAGGTTGTGGAGATGGTGGATGAATGTCTGGTTGAGGAGATGGAGGTAGTGGAATTTCTTGTTGAGGAGAGAGGGGTATATCTTGTTGTGGAGCTTCTGTGGTGGTTTCGGAGTTTGGATTTTTTTGGATTAGAGGGTTTGGATTTTCTGGTGTGGGAGCATAATTATTTTGGTCAAAAGATTCAATATCTGACAGAACTTTTGCAAGTTCTGGTTGAGTTGTTTCAGTATTTGGATTGATAGGAAGGGAGTGAGTTTCTCTAAGACTTAGAGTTTCTGAGGGGTCAAACCCTATGTCAAAATCATCAAACGTTTGTGGGGTAGGAATTTATGATTGGGTAGGTAAGGGTCCAGATGCTGATAAAGATATTGATTCTAAAACATTAACAGAAGAAGGATTACCTTTCCTTTTAGCAGCTTTTTGAGTCCGCTGGGATGATCCTTCTGCTGCTGCCTTTCTTTTCTTGTTCTTCTTCAACAAAAATTCTGGAGATGCCTGTTGCAAGTCCTGAATATTTACCCCTGGTGCAGTGCCATCTGCCTTGCATGCATCCAAATATCTAACGATAATCTCAGGCTTGGAATCAATTTCTGAGAACATAGGGAAATCATCCAGAGGGATTCTTCTGGAAGTAATGTTTGCAAAGGATGTAACATTGGGTTCCTTTCTGATGTTCTCAATAATTTTCATCTTTTTCATATTCTTTGCATTCAAAGGCTTCCCAACAGTTGCCTCTAGAGAGATGATTTCTTGTTCTTCTGTTAGATGCTCTATCAGCCTATTCTCTGTCAGAATATCTGATATTAGCCTTCCAAGGGATATCTAGTCCCTTTTGGTACGCTCATCTTTTCTAGTCTCCTTAACACTGGTCCTCAGATGATTGAATAGCAAGTGAGCCAGATTTACCTTAGTCTTCTGGGAGATAAAGTAGATCAGAAACTGCTGATCAATGTTTATGTAGTCAGGAGAGCTGGTTGGCTTCCTGTGGTTGATGCATCCCAGAATTATCTTAGCCCATATTCTGCGATGATCCTTCAGATCCCTTATCTTGCTGGAGGGAAGACCCAGAGTGAAAATTTCTCTTGCAATTGAAGCAACATCAGCACATCTTTCAGCCATGTCTATACACCTTACGCCACCACCACTGGAACCTATCAGTCTTGCAATTAGGTCTTCAGTAATTATTATCTTCTTCCCCAATACATACGAAGTGACTTGACGGTTGGAGGATGAAGCATGAATCTAGAATTCCTTCACAAGGATTGGAAACGTTGGACCTAGAAGACGGTCAAAATACCTGTTCCATCCTTGAGCTTTTACCTCTTCAGAAAGATTGAATCCATTTTCTTGAAGACTTTCAAAATCCACGATTAGTTATGAAAGCACTTCTAGGTTGTCAATGGGCGTGAGGAGAGTTCTGAACGGTTCTTCATATTGTTCCATAGATTCTGTTCTCTGAGTACTGGTATTTGGGATGCTTGAGGAAGCCATGTTCACACAGGAAATTTAAGAAGAAAAATGAAAGGGTTTTGAAAGTACACACAGAAAACAATTAGAATAATTGAGAGAGTAAAAGTGAAAGAGTGTAAAGTGTGAGATTTGTATTTAAATAGATATTGGAACGGTTACCCATGACATGTGTCTCAATGCATCCAATCAGCACTTTTGACCTTTCAGAAAAGTGAACGTGTGTTCAGCCTCAGAAGGTAGCTGATGAATAGATGACAACTGTTTGCTTGCATGAACAACATACATCTATCCTTGAAATGAAACGCTCAGATCTTCATGGATAGATTCTGATGCAATCTGTACTTCTAAAATTCTGAAGGCAGAGTGATCAGTAGTTCATAAAAAATAACCAAAATTTTGAAGATTAAGATATGTAAATAAAACAGTTTATTCTGGGCAAAGCTTCATGCTGAGATGTTTCAGAATGAAGTTAAACCCATCTTCAGAAAGAGGTTTTTTAAAGACATCAGCCCATTGATGGTCTGTGTCAATAAATTTTAAATTAAGAATCCCTTTCTGAATATAGTCCCTAATAAAATGATGTTTTATTTCTATATGCTTAGCCCTAGAATGAAAAATAGGATTTTTACTGAGACAAATAGCAGAAGTATTGTCACAGAGGATAGGAATGTTACTCTCAAATATATTGAAGTCATCAAGTTGACTTTTCATCTAGAGCATTTGCGTGCTGCATCCAACTGCTGCTATGTATTCAGCTTCTGTTGTTGATAGAGCTATCGTGGATTGTCTTTTGCTGGACCATGAGATCAGATTTTCTCCTAGAAACTGGCAGCTTCCAGAAGTGCGTTTACATTCTACTCTGTCTCCAGAAAAATCAGCATCACAATATCCTACTAAGCTGTAATCATTTGATTTTCTATAAAACAAACCCAGATTAGAAGTACCTTTCAGATACTTGAAAATTCGCTTAACTGCTGTTAAGTGAGATTCTCTAGGATCTGATTGGAATCTAGCACAAATGCAAACACTGAATAGAATGTCTAGCCTTGAAGCCGTCAGATACAGAAGAGAACCAATCATACCTCTGTAGACCTTATGTTCTACCTTTTTACTTACCTCTTCTTTCTCCAGAATGCACGTGGGATGCATTGGAATCCTTGAGGGCTTACATTCTGAGAGATCAAATTTCTTCAGAAGTTCTATGACATATTTGCTCTGATGAATGTAAGTTCCTTATGGAGTTTGATTTATTTGAATGCCCAGAAAGAATTTTAGTTCCCCCATTAGGCTCATCTCAAATTCTGCCTGCATACATTTAGCAAACTCTCTTCCCAGAGAGGGTTTAGTGGATCCAAATATAATGTCATCAACGTAAATTTGACACACTAATATGTCATTCTTAAATGTCTTACAAAACAAGGTTGTGTCCACTTTCCCTCTGGTGAATTCCTTTTCTAACAGGAAGTTACTTAGTCTTTCATACCAAGCTCTTGGAGCTTGTTTCTAACTATAGAGTGACTTCTTTAGTTTGAAAAAATATTCTGGATTTTTGGAACTTTCAAAACCAGGAGGTTGGCGCACATATACCTTTTATTCTATATATCCATTTAAGAATGCACTTTTGACATCCATCTGATACAGAGTGATGCCTTTATTAACAGCAAAAGATATTAAAAGTCTGATAGATTCTAACCTGGCGACTGGAGCAAAGGTTTCTGTATAGTCTATCCCCTCTTATTGACTATAACCTTGTGCTACCAGTCATGCTTTGTTTCTAATGACTTCACCCTATTCGTTCAGTTTGTTTCTGAACACCCATTTTATACCAATGACGTTGAATCCTTTTGGTTTGGGAACCAGATCCCATACGCCATTTCTTGTGAATTGATTTAGCTCCTCTTGCATTTCCAGAATCCAGTCATTGTCCAGAAGTGCTTCATCAATTGTTATTGGTTCAATCATAGAAACCAGTCCCATGAGGGATTCTTCAGAGTTTCTGAAGGTAGATCTTGTTCTGATTGGATCTTCCTTCCTTCCTAAAATTGTTTCTTCTGGGTGATCAATGCTGCTTCTGGATGGTCTTTTCTGGAGTTGATCAACAGAAGGTGCTGGATTGCTTGTAGTGGCTCTTTCTGATGTTGAGGGAGTGTCTCTATTGAGAGCCTCTGATAAGTTGTCTTCAGTACCTGTAAGTTCAACTTCCATACTGTAAGGGATTCATTCTGCTTTGACTTTTGAGAGTCAAGCTTATCATCAAACCGAACACTGATTGACTCTTCAACAATCTGTGTTTCTGTATTGTATACTCTGTACCCTCTTGAGCGTTCAGAGTATCCTAACATAATACACTTTTGTGTTTTGGAGTCAAACTTGTTCAAATAATTTTTTATATTCAAAATAAAACATGTACATCCAAATCGATGAAAATAAGAAATGTTGGGCTTTCTGTTCTTCCACAATTCATATGGAGTCTTTTCCAGAATAGGTCTTATGTAGATTCTATTCTGAATATAACACGCTGTGTTTATTGCCTCTGCCCAGAAGATCTTAGCAACGCTAGTCTCGTTGATCATGGTTCTGGCCATTTCTTGCAATGTTTTGTTCTTTCGTTCTACAACTCCATTTTGCTGGGGAGTTTTAGGACAAGATAAATCATGCATAATGCCTTTTTCATTAAAGAATATTTCAAAAATTTTATTTTCAAATTCTCCACCATGATCACTTCTGACTTTGACGATTCTAAGATCCTTTTCATTCTGAACTTGGTTGCAGAAGGTAACAAATACAGAGTGTGACTCGTCCTTGTGCCTTAAGAACCTTACCCATGTCCATCTGCTATAGTCATCTACGATTACTAACCCATACTTCTTGCCACTGACTGAAGCAGTTTTTACTGGTCCAAATAAGTCAATATGCAGAAGTTCTAATGGCTTAGAGGTGGAAACAACATTTTCGGATTTGAAAGCAGGTTTTGCAAACTTACCTTTCTGACATGCTTCACACAGAGCATCTGAATTGAACTTCAGGTTAGGAAGTCCTCTGACCAGATTGAGTTTGTTAATATGAGATATTCTTCTCATACTAATATGCCCCAATCTTCTGTGCCAGATCCATTGCTCGTTGTTAACAGATAGTAGACATTTTACATTCTGACTGTTTAGTTCAGAAAGTTTGATTTTATAAATGTTGTTTTTCCTCTTTCCATTAAATAGGATAGTCCCATCTTTCTAACTAACAGCTTTGCATGAATTTTGATTGAATATTATATCATAACCGTTATCACTTAATTGACTTATGGATAATAGGTTATGCATTAATCCGTCAACTAATAAAACATTACTTATAGAGGGAATATTTCCATTACCTACTGTTCTAGAGCCAATGATCTTTCCTCTCTGATTGCCTCCAAAGCCCACGTGGCCTCCAGGCTTAAGTTCCATGCTTTGGAACATATGCCTTCTTCCCGTCATGTGTCGTGAGCAGCCAGAGTCCAGGTACCATGATTGGTGTCTTTGCTTTGCTGCTAAATATATCTGCCACATGTATGATTTTATCCTTAGGTACCCATATTTTCTTGGGTCCTGATTTGTTAGTTTTACCAAAATTCTGATTGAATTTTGAATTGGCAGAATAATCACTACTCGTGTATTTTATGTCGTGTGTGTGCCCATATATAAAGTGTGAATCAAGTGGAGTGCGTTTTATAACTAAGTCCATGGCATTTTTTGCTGTAGGTACCTTACCTTGATATCTTATCCCTTTTCTGCCATTTATGCTAACTCCATAGATCATTGAAGCCATCTTGCTTCTGTCTATGTTTTTAGCTAGAAACTTCTGAAAGCTGTGATCATACTCTTTGATGATCTCATCAGCATTGCTGGGAGTTTCAGGGATTGTTTCCTTCTGAGAGTTTTGCAACTGGTTTTCTAATTTTAAATTTTTTTCGTTTAGCTCAGAATTCTCCAATCTAAGACTCTCAGTCTTATCAGAGTCAGAAGCAAGATTCCTTTTCAGGTTTCTGAATTTGACTCTAATCTGTTGATACCTTTCCAGAATTTCATTAAGGCTTTCAGCAAGTTCAGCCTTAGTAAAGTTTACAGTAAAGTCAGGGAATACCTCTTCAGTGTCTGATTCTGAGTTTGAACCAGAAGCTTCACTGTCTTCAGATACATTTGCCATGAGAGCTATGTTTGCTCTTTCATCATTTGATTCTGAGTCAACTTCAGATGTGTCAGAATCAACCCATGTAGCCATGAGGCTTTTCTTCTTTTCCTTGATAAACTTCTTTTTGGGCTTCTCCTTCTGAAGCTTTGGGCAGTCACTTTTGTAGTGCCCTTGCTCGTTACATTCATAGCAGATGATGTCTTTGTTGTTTGGCTTTCTGTATCCTGAAGAGCCTTCAGATCTTCTGTGTCCAGAGGAGGATTCTAACCTTTTGTGTCTGGAGGAAGATTCATTTTGATTTTCTGATCTTCTGGGATTCCTAAACTTTCTTTGCCTCTGCTTCCACAGTTGATTCACCCTTCTGGAGAGGAGAGACAATTCATCTTCTTCTGATGAGGATCCATCAGAGATTTCTTCAACAAACTGCAAAACTTTGGAGTCAGATTTTCTGTTAGATTTTAAAGCTAATGGCTTACCTTGCTTTTGAGGTTCGTCTTCTTCTAGCTCTATCTCGTGACTTCTGAGGGAGCTGACAAGTTCCTCCAGAGAGATTTTGTTGAGATATTTGGCTAGCTTAAGCGCTGTGACCATTGGCCTCCACTATTTTGGCAAGCTTCTAATGATCTTCTTAACGTGATCAGCAGTGGAATACCCTTTGTCAAGAACTTTTAGACCAGCAACAAGAATTTGAAATCTTGAAAACATAGTTTCTATTGATTCACTATCTTCCATCTTGAATGCCTCATATTTATAAATGAGCGCAAGGGCTTTGGTTTCTTTGACTTGAATGTTGCCTTCATGCATCATTCTCAGAGAATCAAACATATTCTTGGCAGTTCCTCTGTTTGATATGTTCTCATATTCTGAATATGAGATGGCGCTGAGAAGAATTGTTCTGGCCTTGTGATGATTTTTAAATTCATGCTTTTGCTGATCAGACATCATTTTCCTGTCAATCTTCTGACTACGTCCATCCACTGGGTGCGTGTATCCATCAGTCACCATGTCCCACAGATCAGCATCATGGGCCAGAAAGAAACTCTCTATTCTGTCTTTCAAGTAGTCAAAGTTATCTCCATCAAAGATTGGAGGTTTGCCACTGAATCTGTCCCTTTCTTCATTGTTGTCATTGCTGATGTTTTGACTTGGTCCTTCCATTGTGTTTTTCTGATTCTGGATCTTGTACTGACATGGTTAAGTGTTTAAGCTCAGAACCAGGCGCTCTGATACCAATTGAAGATGTGAAAAACACAAGAAAGGGGGGTTGAATTGAAAAACTTGGATCAAAAACAGCTTAATGACATAATATTTTTATCCTGGTTCGTTTGATCTCAAACTAATCCAGTCCACCCGTCAAGGTGATTTTGCCTCTCTCCAACGAGGTCTTAATCCACTAATCTCAAAAGATTACACAGCTACTTTAACAACTGTTAAAGTCTTCTTGAGTACAACCACAAACCGATTAATCTCAAGGAAATATTTTACAAATAATTGAACAAGAATGTGTTGTTGTTTTCTAACAAAACAGTTTATCACAACTATGATAATTACACAGGTTAAGCTTATAGAATAAATTTGCTAGAGCTTGAATATGCGTGGTTTGGAATTCTCTGCAAAATAATGTGTGCGTACTTACGTGCTTCTTTTGCAAGCAGACTTCTTTATATAGACAAGCAAGAGACGTTGTCCATAAAGCAAGTTTAATGTTAATAATGCACTTTCCTTTTGTAGAAAATCTTGTCTAAAGAAAGCAGTTGGCATTTAATTCTGTCTTGAATAATTAGTAACACTTCAGAGTCTTCTTTGCTTTAACTGCTGATGAAGCTTCAGAGTGTTGATGACTTGGTTGATATGTCTTTGTTCAGAGTCAGAGTTTATTTGTTTAGGCGCAGATTCTGGTCATCAAACTTCAGCGTAAAAACTGTTTTGCTTCAGCGTGTAATACTTTAGCTTATCTTCTGATGCTGATCCCATTAGAACTTCTGCATACATAGAACATATTTTTAATGAGCATATTTTTTCTATATATATATTCTTTGTATTAATTTATTCTTTGTATTTGTTATCATCAAAACTCTAATCAAGGGTTGTAGAATCAAACTATGTTCTAACAGAGGCGACCAAAATGTTGGATCTCTAAATGGGATCCTTGTCTCCCTAAGAGTCAATTAATATGCTGGATCCCTACGTCGAATCCTTTCCATCCCATAAGGCGGTAAAAATGCTGGATCTCTAAGTATAATCCTTGTCGTCATATGAGGCGATCAAAATGCTAGATCCCTAAGTGGGATCCTTGCCGTCCCATGAGGAAATTAAAATGTTGGATCTCTAAGTAGGACCCTTGTCGTCCCATGAGGTAATCAAAATTTTGGATCCTTAAGTGATATCCTTGTCACCCTCAAAGGCGAAAAAAAAGTTAGGTCACCATGAGGAACCCTTGTAACCCTTAGAAATAGTCAAATCATTGAACCCTCATAAGTGATCCTTACTCTTCTCCTTGAATAGAAAGCGGTAAATATACACTTTGTCTAGAGAAAGGGTGATATTCCCAATTAAGTATAAAAAACAATCAAGAAAAGAATATCTATGGAGAAAAATAACAGTAAAGGAGAAATAATATAAAAGATGCTCCAAGGGGCACCTCTGTCTTAACAATTACAAAATTCCCTCGAATGGGTAAAAGAAATACAATAAAAGGACATTAAGAGTCAAGAAATAATACATGAAAACCCAAGCCATCAATCTCATTCTATATTTCCTCTTTCCTAATGGTGTCCTTCAATTGAGGGGCTCCATATTCATTGCCTCTCTTCACCTCGCCCTTATCCTAGGTGTCCTCAGAGGGAGCATAATTTTTAGGCTATTAAGGGGCTGCCACCTCTACATCCACTACCTGGCCATCACAAAAAACATTAAGGAAGTTCATTTGGCTCAAATCTAGCTTAGGGTAAAGGAAGGAAACCTGCTCTTTGGCTCACTCAAATTAGATTCCAGAAGTAGACACCACTTCATCAGTAAGCTTCGACACCTCTGCTTCCAACTCTTATTAACAATAAGATTACATGATTTGTTAGACAGTTGTGAAGATCAAATCAGATTTACAGAGATTTAAATTTGAATTTGCAACAAACCAAATAATATCTTCTAAAGATATTAAAGGAAAAATCAAATATACAACACAATATATATTATTTCTAGACGAATTCAAATCTTAAATCCTTGAAGAAAAGCCCAGAAGAATTATGTTATATAAGGAAGACACAACCTGCTTTAAAATTCAAGCATTCAAGTATTCACATTGAATATTTTTAGATCTATTGGTTTTGTGTCTTGTATTTTGTAATACCCTAAATTGCGAAACTTAATTTAAAGAATTAAATGAAATTTAGAATGTCACTCGACAAAACATGAATACTTTTCAAACATTTTAAAATAACAACTCGCAGATTTATTAAACAAAAACTTCAACATAATTCTTCAATAATGAAGTACTCAAATAAAATAACAGGATTCAACTCATAACTCAAAGAAAAACAAATCTCCCATTCCCGATGGTACAAATTCAACAATGATTCCTTTTCAAACCAGGTCCCCCCTTTTGAGCCCCTTTTGTAACGACCGATATTTAATTAATTATTTAATTAAATATTTTTGAATTATTTTCGAATTAGTATTTGGAATTGTGATATGTGGTGATAAGTTGCTAAGTTGTTATTAGTTGAATTATTAGTTGGTTAATTAGTTGATTAATATTAGTAATATATTAAACTGATATAAGATTAATTGTTGGGCTTGTTTAAGTGGTTGTATGTAGTAAATGTGTGGGTGTGAGAATTAGGCCCAATAAGAATAAAAAAATAAGGTTAAATTTATGATATAATAAAATTAGTTTATCAGTGAAAGAGGAAAATTTTTTGGAGGTTCTTAGCAGAGTACGTAGAAGTTGCAAAATTGCAGAGAAGAGGAAAAGAGGCAAAGGTTGAAAACTTTGGCAAGGCTAGGTTCGATCGAAGAATTATAGAGTGGTTTCCAATCCAAGGGTGGGGTTCTTACTCTATAATAGGGTATCTAATATATGATATGTGGGAAAGTGGTTCGTATGAAAAATTTGTTATGTGTGTGTAAAAAATGTTAAATACTATGTTGAATTATTATTGTGTTCATGCTGTGAATATGTATAAAATTGGTTGTCTATGAACATTGATATTGTTGCACCGTTTTATTACTGTTAATCGAAGGTAAAAATTAAGTATAAGGATCAATTGCAGAAAATTCTGCGTGACCGGAAAAACTAGAAAGTTTGGGTGTGCCGAGGGGCACACAGACTGTGCCGGACGACACAAAAGAATGGTGTTCCGAGGGGGACACTATTGTGCCGAGGGGCACACTAAATTATGAGGGGTGTGCCGAGTGGCACACCATATTTGAAGTGTCAGGCTTAATTTTTGTTATATTTTTTTAGTTAATTGTTTTGCTTTGCTTTCGGTAGGCATGAAGGATAGTCTTATATAATGAAACCAATAATTAGTAATATAAATTAAGAACTTCTATTAAGACATTAGAACTGATTAATTAATTTAGTACAACTAGTACATGAGCATAATTAATAGAAAGAGAAGTTGTTACATAACTTATATATATATATTTAGCAGAATAGCAGAATATTCTTATATCAGTAAACTAATTAGCAGAGTAGTAAATTAGTAGAGTTGTTTTAGTGGCAGTAAATAATATAGTATTAATCCATAGAAGAATTGATTTATAACAGAGATGGTTAGTATGAAAATCGTAGAGTTGATATTTAACAGAGCTAATTAGTTGGATACTTTAGCAGCAGTAACAAAGAATTAATTATAGCAGAGTTAATTTAATGGAGTTGGTATATGTATATAGCAGAATTGAATAGAAGTGTAGTATTAAATTATCAGAAAACTAATAAGGAATATTAGTATAAAGTAGAAATAATATAACTTTTATTCGATAAGTAATTAGCAGGATTTTGTCGAATTGTCCGAATAACTATATGGAACAATTATTGTATATTTTAGTCGATACGGTGTGTTGAATACTTTGCTGAAAATATGAATTACAGGTGGTATTGAATTGTTAGGCTTATGGCCAATGTTGTTTTCTTGTCGAATTACTATTGTTGATATGTTATTGTTGTTGTGACGTACTAGGTCTAGGCTTATGCCAATGTTGCATTAATTGTTGTTGTTGAAATATGAAGTTGTAGGCCTATGGCTAGTGTTCAATTATTATTAAGTTATAGGCTTATGCTAACATTGTTATGTTGTTGTTGTTGTTGCATTTAATTATGTTATCGCATACATCGCATATCAAGTTGGAGCTGATGCTCGTTAAGTTGGCCTGGATTGACCAAAATATTAAGGTGAAGGCTTATGCCTTGTCTCTGCCTCGATTAATTTGAAAGATTTATAAGTTGTGAGTTCTGCTCCGTTTTTAAGTTGGGAGTTCTGCTCCGCTGGTACCACATGCATATACATTGTACGAGTCACATTTTCTGGTGCATAATTGAGTTTTTGAAATGATGAGTTTGTTGTTATCTTATGTTGGTGATTGTGTTGTAATAAACGTTGTTATAAAGCCGTGATATTGGTGATTTTATACGGCTTGATCTAATATATTGTTTATCATATATTCAATTATATTGTTTGATATCTCACCCTTTCTTTTGTTGGTCGTTGCCTTTATACTGGTAACATGCAGGTATTCCAGAGTGAATGTTGTTTACCTTCCTTAGTTCGAGTCAGGTGTCATCGCTCTGATACGTAACACTCGGGGGGATGAACGCATAATGCTTTGTTATTGATTATAGTTCAATTGCTGAATTTTATATTTGTTTCGTTGAGTACTTGTTGTTTTAAAGTTGTTTTAAGTTGGACAAAGATGTTATGTCCTTTTAAGTTGAATATTATGAATCCGTTGTGTAGTTATGATAGTTGTTGGTTTTAAAAGACTAAATTATGTTGTTCATCCGTGTTTATGAGTTATGTATCTGTTTTACATGTGATTAAATATCGTTGTGATAAGTTGAAATTGTAGCATCCTGATTCATTTGTTGAAATTTTATAACTCTGATTTTTATAATAATCACTGGGTAGAATTGGGGTGTTACAAGTTAGTATCAGAGAAGGTCGATCTGTCCGACCAAGTTGTTGAGTCAGTAGAGTAGTGTGACAGTTGGATATTGTCGATGTGTTGTTTCTTAGTATGTGACACATGTGCGACACACTGTCAGTACTTGTTTGCTTTTCCCATCAATTGTATGCAGATTTTGGTTTGAAGATAAATGGGGGAGAAGCTTTGCTTCTCAGATATGTTTCGATTGTAAGATCTTAGTTCAGTATGCTGCTGATAGAGACAGTGCAAGTATTATTAAAGTTTTGTTGTTTCCCCGAATCCGAAGATGACATGGATTCAAGATTTTGTTTGTTAATCAAGTTGTAGCGTCTTGAGGGAGGATGATCAGACCTTGTTGATGTTTACTTCTCGAAGGATAAGGATCAATGTAACGGTTGTTGATATATGAGTAGAGTGTAAGTCCCTGATGTTTCTGAAGGTGATTGTTAAGTAACAAGGATAATTTTTAGAAGATGGAATTTATAAAGTTGCGATGTTTCAGCGCTGCTGGTAAACTATGAATTTGTCGGTTTTGGTAGCCCTTGCGTAATATGTTGATGTTTAAATGGTGATAGAGTGACATAGTGTTGTATACCTTGTCGTGGGATCCTTGTGAGTGATTGTAAAAGTTGTTGAAGTTGTTGCAATATTTTGAATCATGAGGCGGAGTCGGAAATGCGAGGAGATGAGTACGATTTCAAGAGTGATAAATGTTGTTATTGTTATAAAGAAATTTTGTTATGATGTTATCGTAAGGTGTGTAATAGTATGTCGCTGCATGACGTCGGTTTTCGCATTTTCGGATAACTTTGGAAATTCATATCTTGTGTTCCGAGTATCGGATTGGCGTTCCGTTTGAACCTATGAGGAGATAGAAATATATTCTATCCTATGAGAATGTTTTCAAATATAGTAGATGCATTCTGTTGTACCCCAAAATTTTCCCTCCCATATTTCTCAAAACATTTCAAGAAAGATCCCCAAGTTGCTCAAGGTAGTCCAAGGGTTGGTCAGACAAACTCTCTCCTAAGGCAGTCTACCCCAAACTAGGGTTTCATGTTGCATCAAGATACTTGAGTAAAAGTGATCCCAAGTGCTCACCAATGTCCTAATATGTTCTCAAGATCATCCATGTCAAGTTTCAAGCCTTGCAAAGGAAGTTTGCTCAATCAAATGCTCAAAGGTCCAAAAATCGACTGTGCTAGGGCAAAAGTCAACTGTGACCCACATACAGTCAAACTTCAAGATTTTTGGTCAACATCCTCATTTTGAAGTATATTTCATCATTTGATCAAGGGTTGATCATGATTCATCAAGGATTGCTCACAATTCATCAAGATTCAAAAGTTGCTAAATTAGGGTTTTGTAGGAAAAGTCAACTCAACTTTGACCAAGCATAAATTTCTCATACTTTATGATAAATGACCCATACAAAGCTCATTTTGAATAGAATTCAATTCCCTACAATCGATATTCAGCTCCCAAGTTCAAAATATGCACTCACAAGAAGTTATGAATTTGGACATTATAGGTCATTTTGAAAAGTCAACAAAAACACCTTTTTTGTCAAAGCTTCATACTTGAGCATGGAATATCAAATTTAGATGAGGACAAAAGGGTTGCTTAGAGGACATCTCAAGCTTTCTAAAAAGTCCTAGAACACCTCCAAAGAGTCAAAATTGAGGAAATAATTCATTGTTGAAGTTGACCTTTTTTGCAAAATTGCCAAAAGTTAACTATCCCCAAAACATCAAATTTTGCCAAATGGGCCCATTCTTTTTCACTTGTTTTGAGTTGGAAACATACCCATGTGCTCTAGCCCTTGCCATTTGTCTATATCATATTTTTATTAATTATTTTGATTTTTATTTGAATTAATTTGATTTAAATCAAATAAAATCAAATAAAATCCAAAAGCATTGATAACAAGGATTTTATGATTGTTTCAGGCTCTAATTACAGCTAGAAAGGCATTCAAATTTGCATCAAAGCATATGTGTACAAAGAGATTGGATTTGGACCAATTTTGGAAAGCTTTAAAGAAGAATTAAATCAAATATCAAAATCATTGATGGAGAGGGATTTGGACACAACTATTAACCCTAATGCATTCTTTGTTACATAAGGGGGAGAGGCAGATCAAAAGGGAGGTGGGAAACAAGCGCTAGAACGAGAATCAGTTGTGAAAAAAAAGGCAAAAAAGTGTGAGATCAAAATACCACTTAGAAGCATCCTCAAGGCTCGATACCTCTCCCAATCGCTTCCTGGCATTCTCTAAAAGCTAAACCAATCTAGAATCGGTCCATTCCAATCCCAGAATACGTTGTAAGTCGTTCATAACCTTGCTCTGTTCTTGAATTCGTATCTTGTAACTCAGGCATTGTTAACATGAATTGATGGCATACTCTTAACCTATGAAGCATTTGCAAACTTTTGGCATTACTCAATTGCGTTTATCTGGTCTGTAACGAAATCCACCATTGTTAGGGTTTTGGATTTGGTTTTAGGGTTTTTATTTTCAGGGACAATTGGCCTTGGTAATGGATACCATTGTGTTCAGAAGAAGGAGACGGTTCTAACCATAGCCTTGGTGGTCGTTTATATCACTTGTACGAGATTTTGAGAGTGGATAGGGGTATAACAACAGACACTGTCCGTGGGTATAGGTACTTGGATTTTTAGCCACGGTGCAGGGAAGAAGAAGCAGGCGTGTCACTCCTCCATTCGCCAGTTCAAATTATTGCGCGCATTTTTTATTTATTTTCCAATTTTCTTTTGTTTTATATATTATTTTCAGCGTTTGATTAATGAACAAATGAAAACAAGTGGCGTAGTGCTTACCAGTTGGACGTTCAAGGCATTAGAGGCTGGAGGTCAGGGGTTCGATCCCTGCCTCCAGCATTTTTTATTTTTCCATTTATTTTCAGGTTATCATATGCATATGCAAGCCAAACGCCCACCATGGACCTTCATCATCCATGCGCCAGATGGCCAGATCTTGTGGCTACTACTGAGGGTGCACCAAAGGGCCAGTCAAACGCAACGCACTGAATTGCAAAAAGTCAAACGGACCTCACATCATTGGGCCAGAATTCCTGCTATTCACACCCCTAATCAGGCCCATTTCTCACTCTTTATTTCCTTTTTCTATATTTTTCTTTAATTAATTAATTTATTATTTTTACTAACAATTAATTAATTTTCTTTTTTTATCAAAAATCACAAAAATATTTTTATGTCCAAATAAATTTAGAATTTTATTTTTCATCAATAAATATTAATTAAAATAATTAGGTTATTTATGTTAGATAACTTTAATTGATTTTGTAAATATTTAAAATTAATTAGAATCAATAGGTTTTAACACTAATTTAATGATTTTATTTCTTTCCTAAAATAACCAAAATTCCAAAAAAACATGACATTTAATTATTTTTCATCAATTAATTTAATAACTAATTTAGAATTTAATTTTAGGATTTAATTTCTTTTCTTAAAATATAAAAAACAATAAAAACATTTTTCTTTTAATTAGAAGGGTCAAAACCCTAGTTTCGCATTCAATCCAATTGTCTCGCGCGCTTTATTTTTATTTTCCAAATTATTGTATCTGCTCCTGATTTGTAATAATTAATTAGGACATTTATTTATTTCACCGCTTTTAAATTTCAAAGGGTTTGTCTTTGGCGATGTAAATACCCGACGCCTTGTAATAATTAGTTTAAATTCCGCACTTTAACTTCTGCAAATATTCAACTGTTAGATGTTTGATGATAGGGTTTGCATGACAAGAATGAATGTCTAATTTTAAAATAGTTAGATCACCCTAAACATGTGCAAAGATAAATAACTGAAACCAACACACTCGCACATGCACACTCCTAGGGTACACTGCCACTTGGTTGCCTTCTTAAATGGTCATTGAGTATAGGTTGTTTTAGAGGTCGCCCTCTTGTCTAAAAGATCATAGTTGCCTCAGAAAGGTTACCTCGGATATCGTTGCCTCGAATAAATGATCTAAGACATTAGGGTTACCACTAAGACGTCCTAACGTTGCTTTAGTGACCGTATGTCCCTCTTTCGAATTGACCCTTAAACTCCAACGATGGTGCTACCTACTCACTAATAGTGGGATAGCATTGTATAAAGGAAACAAACATAGAAAGATTCCTTTTTCGAGTAGGTAGATTAGTTCTTAAGTGCTTGCTCAAATTAAACAAAACTTTTTCACACTTACACTTTTACGAACAAGTTTTCAAAAACACTTCATTACACTCTTGAGGACAGAAGCAAGAGTTAAATCGAAGTTAAAAACAAAAACTTTTCAAAACCCACAAACACAAAGAAAACAATTTTGAAAACAATTAGCAAGTACCTAAGAGCCCGTGGATAACTACGGATAGAAAGGGTGCTAATACCTTCCCTTTCTATAAATCTACCCCCGTACTCAGAAATATCTCGAAAAAGGAATTTTTCTGTGCTTTTTTCCTTTCCTTGTTGGATAAAATAAAATTCGGTGGCGACTCTTGCTTACCGCGACATTTTGCAAACACAAACGCAAAATGCAAACCATCATTCCAAAAACAGTCATTTCTCCCACTGTATCACACATTCCTATGTGGAGGGACTCAGAAGTCGGGTACGGAACTAGAGGCTTTTTGGGAATCATAGGTTATTATCGCAGTTGTTCGATACGAGGTTAGGCGTAATATGTTGTTGGCAAATAAGTTGAGAAATGAGATGTTCAACATTAAAAAGGATGTGAAAGTATTGGAGGAGCGCATAGAGATTCAGCTTATGATGAAGACGTCCTCTTAAAGGGAGATGCGTTTAAGATAATTTAGAGTCGTGTTTATGATGCCAAGGTAGTGGCATGTGTAAAAGAAGAATTGAAGAGGTTCTATCACCAAAACGGTGTGGAACAACGCTGTTGAAATTTCAATTGAATATGAGAAAATGAAGATGGTTGGAGTTGTTCAAAGATTATAATTTAGGTTTTAATTATCATCCAAGTAAAGCTAATATTGTGGTGGATGCTTTAAGCAAAAGGACTTTGCACCTGTCGGTAATTATGGTTAAAGGGTTGGAATTAATTGAACAATTCAGAGATATGAGTTTAGTTCGCAAGGTATCACCGAAGGGTGTTGCGTTAGGAATGTTGAAAATTATCAATGGTTTTCTGGATAGTATCAAAGAAGCCCAAAAGTTAAATGTGAAAGTGGTAGAGTTAGTGGTTGGACTCAATAAGTTTGAGAATGATGATTTCAAGTTAGATGCGCAGGGTGTGTTGAGATTCTGTAATCAAATTTGTATTCCTGATGATGTGGAGATGAAGAAAGTAATTCTTGAGTTAGAGAATGCTTAACATTCGAGTAAGGCTAAGTGAGTGTAATGTGGACCGTGTAATATGTTAAACGTTGGTGTCTTATCGACAAGACTGAATGCGAGGGATATTGTGGGAGTATTTGTAAAACTCATTGGAAAATATTGGATTATGGTGCGTTAGGTGACTTGCGTACAAGTTCTAAAGGAACACAATTATAGTTTGGTAACGATGATTTATACTCCATTATGGTTGTTGGCTATTTATTGACAAATTGAGGAACTGATCACCCTCAATCTCTTGTTGATAGTAGACGAGATCGTGTTGGATGGTATAAATTTTTCTTGCTATCTTAATGGTGTGTAAAGTGACTGATGTTATATCGTGAGAATAGTCGCTCACCAGGTTGTGTGAATTAATAAAGGAGTGGCTAGGAAAGAATTGAGATGTATTGAACAAGTTGGAGTAACGAGATATATGCGAACTAACGTCACAAAGTGAAAGATTGAGAATATTAAGTGAACAAATATTTTTTTAGTGGATGTCAAAGAATGTATGAAACTAGATTGAAACTTGTGAACTAGATAGCTGACAAAAATTTTAATGATGACGGTGACTTAAGATGGATTATCAGAGTTATGTAACTGAAGTGTAATGTGGCGCAGTCGCTATGCGTGTACGAATCGTTAGAAGTGAAGGATTAAAACATCAGAAGCCTATGGGAATGGTGTGTCTTAAACTACATGCTTGATTTGGTGGATTACTGATATAGAGATATTGTGCCAGGGCACTATGGTTTCTAGTAAATATTTGCAGATTTTATAAGAAGATTGTTGTGGATTGTTGGTTGATGGTGAACTATGGGTATGCTTATTGAGTTATACAGTTAAGTTGATGTTATAATGATTTTGTTATCGTTATTGAGATGTTATTATGGATTTCTGTAAGTAAAGAATGATACTTCATAATATGACGAAGTTGATTATGTTGGCTATGTTGATGTCACTATAAGAGTGATACGATGATATGAATAGAGTTATTGATATTTTGTTGATAATTGACGTATATATATATATATATATATATATATATATATATATATATATATATATATATATATATATATATATATATGTATATATCTGTGTGTGTGTGTGTGTGTGGGGGGGGGGGGGGGGGAATGAAATTGTGTATGTGTTCTGGTGTTGAAAATGTTGTTAAGATGATAATGTGATTTTGTATACCCAAGTATAAGTGTGTTACCACTTTAAATGGTGATATGTCAAAATATTGTTGAAGTGGTTGATAAGTTGTTAACGATAATATTGTGAGGGTGTTGAATGATTAGCATGTGTGTATTTGATTTAAATCGTGTTGAGTTATTGTCATGTTGAGAAAGTAGCGGTCGAAGTGTTGCCAAACGCGACTTGGGGATCAGGAAGTTAAATGCGAAATTTGCGCTGAGGGTGGAAGTATCGAGTAGATTTTCGAGGACAAAAATATTCTAAGTGGGGGAAAGTTGTAACGCCCGATATTTAATTAATTATTTAATTAAATATTTTCGAAGTATTTTCGAATTAGTTGTTGAAATTGTTGGAATTGTGATATGTGGTGATAAGTTGCTAAGTTATTATTAGTTGAATTATTAGTTGGTTAATTAGTTGATTAATATTAGTAATATATTAAAATGATATAAGATTAATTGTTGGGCTTGTTTAAGTGGTTGTATGTAGTAAAGGTGTGGGTGTGAGAATTAGGCCCATTAAGAATAAAAAAAATAAGGTTAAATTTATGATATAAGAAAATTAGGTTATCAGTGAAAGAGGAAAGTTTTTTGGAGGTTCTTACAGAGTACGTAGAAGTTGCAAAATTTCAGAGAAGAGGAAAAGAGGAAAAGGTTGAAAACTTTGGCAAGGCTAGGTTCGATCGAAGAATTATAGAGCGGTTTCCAATCCAAGGTAAGGATGGAGTTATGACTCAATAACAGGGTATATGATAGATGATATGTAGGCAAGTGGTTCGTATGAAAAATTTGTTTCGTGTGTGTAAACAATGTTAAATATTATGTTGAATTGTTATTGTGTTCTTACTGTGAATCTATATAAAATTGGTTGTTTGTTAACACTGATATTGTTGCACTGTTTTATTGATGTTAATTGAAGGTAAAAATTGAGTATAAAAATCGATTATAGAAAACTTTGCGTGACCGGAAAAATTGGAAAGTTTGGGTGTGCCGAGGGGCACACATACTGTGTCGGACAACACAAAAGGATGGTGTTCCGAGGGGGACACTATTGTGTCGAGGGGCACACTAAATTATGAGGGGTGTGCCGAGTGGCACACCATGTTTCAAGTGACAGGCTTAATTTTTGTTATACTGTTTTAGTTAATTGTTTTGTTTTTCTTTTTGTAGGCATGAATGATAGTATTATATAATGAAATCAATAATTAGTAATATAAATTAATAACTTCTATTAAGACATTAGAACTGATTAATTAATTTAGTAAAACTAGTACATGAGCATAATTAATAGAAAGAGAAGGAGTTACAGAATTTATATATATTTAGAAGAATAGCAGAATGTTCTTATATTAGTAAATTAATTAGTAGAGTAGTAAATTAGTAGAGTTGTTTTAGTAGCAGTAAATAATATAGTATTAATCCATAAAAGAATTAGTTTATAATAGAGATGGTTAGTATGAAAATTATAGAGTTGATATTTAACAAAGCTAATTAGTTGGATACTTTAACAACAGTAATAGAGAATTAATTATAGCAGAGTTAATTTAATGAAGTTGGTATATGTATATAGCAAAATTGAATAGTAGTGTAGTGTTAAATTATCATAAAACTAATAAGGAATATTATTATAAAGTAGAAATAATAGAACTTTTAGCCGATAAGTAATTAGCATAATTTAGTCGATTTGTCTGAATAACTATACGAAACAATTGTTGTATATTTTAGTCGATACGGTGTGTTGAATACTTTGGTAAAAAATATAATTTTCATGTGGTATTAAATTGTTAGGCTTATGTCCAATGGTGTTTTCTTGTTGATGTTGTTGTCGAATTAATATTTTTCATATGTTATTATTGTTGTGACGTACTAAGTTGTATGCCTTGTCAATGTTGTGTTAATTATTGTTGTTGAAATATCAAGTTGTAGGCCTATGGCTGGTGTTGAATTATTATTAAGTTGTAGGCTTATGCCAACATTGTTATGTTGTTGTTGTTGTTGCATTTAATCATGTTGTCACATACATCACATATCAAGTTAGAGCCGATGCTTGTTAAGTTGGCCTGGATTGGCAAAAAATATTAAGTTGAAGGCTTATGCATTGTTGCTGCCTCTATTAGTTGGCAAGATTTCTAAGTTGGGAGTTCTGCTCCTATTTTAAGTTTGGAGTTCTGCTCCACTGGTACCACATGTATGCATTGTACGAGTCATATTTCGTGGTGCATAATTGATTGTTGAAATGATGAGTTTGTTGTTATATTATGTTGGTGATTATGTTGTAATAAACGTTGTTATAAATCGTGATATTGGTGATTTTATATGGCCTGATCTAATATATTGTTTATCATATATTCAATTATATTATTTTATATCTCACCCTTTCTTTTGTTGGCAGTTGCCTTTATACTAGTAACGTGCATGTATTCTGGAGTGAAGGTTGTTTACCTTCATCAGCTCGAGTCAGGTGACGTCGCTCTGATACATAACACTCGGGGGATGATCACTTAATGCTTTGTTATTGATTTTAGTTCAATTGTTGAATTTTATGTTGGTTTCGTTGAGTACTTGTTGTTTTAAAGTTGTTTTAAGTTGGACAAAGATGTTATGTCCTTTTAAGTTGAATATTATGAATCCGCTGGGAAGTTATGATAGTTGTTGGTTTTAAAAGACTAAATTATGTTGTTCATCCATGTTTATGTGTTATGTATCTATTTTAGATGCGATTAAATATCATTGTGATAAGTTGAAATTGTAGCATCCTGATTCATTTGTTGAAATTTTATAACTCTGATTTTTATAATAATCGTCGGGTAGAATTGGGGTGTTAAACTTATCCCTCCTTTCCGAGCTCTGGACAAGTCACTGGTCCCCCTACTGAACTTGTGACTCGCCTCTTTCACAACACGACATAATATGATGGATGTCATATTATCAATGCACCACCAACAACTATAACACGTTTATGGTTCCCCTTATAACCATAAACAACATGCAAAATATCTTATTATAGTTCCCCCTTTTGAACTACCACCATAAAACAACAATCACAATTATGTATATGTCACATGATTGTTCATCAAAAGCACAAAACATCATAAAACAACACTATTGATTTATTTTTTCACATTTATGATAATTCACCTTAATCAATTATTTTCACCAACACACGTCCAATTATAATTTTTGTAATTCAACCCAAACAATTATAATTAAATTCACGACACTTATTATACAACAATCAACCATCACCTATACATAAATTAACATCCAAATTTACCAATTCAATCGATCACAACAATTAAAGTTCTTTCATCATCGTTAACAATCACATATTATTACACATTAAGTAAAACAATTAAATAAAACCCTTAATTTCACCTTTACTTTCTTAGGGCATCACCATGAGATATTACTACACATTAACTTTCCAACGCTTCAAATTGCGCATAAAACAGAGTCATGAAACTCAAGTTATGATAAAAATTGTATTTCAACAAAACCAATATGGTCGTGACGTGTGGACTCTCACTAAGAATGATGATTTTCAGCTGGTTATAACGCGCGACAACCAAATCTTCATACCCGTGACGATTGTTATGATGTTGTGGAACTCAGAATATGCCTTTTTCACCATTGGAGGCCGTTCGAACCTTCGATTTTGATTCCATAAAAAGCTAAATGCTCAAAATTCGACACACAATAATTATATAACAATTATACAGCAACCAACACAAATTATATAGACCCGACATCAAATCATCATTACTTTTCAAGGTTTTCAGGTTATGTTTTCAAAACTCGAAGCACACAACAATGAAATCAATCAAATTCGTAATTCCAAACACAACTTATGTATAAATTCAACATAATATAGAACACAAAATTCATACATCAACATAGCATATATCATGAATTCCTCATATACACACAAGAAAATAGTGAACAACACAACAATGGCAAGACAATCTTAGAGGATGGAGAGGATTCAATTCTACCCTTCATAAATCACACCTATATCAAAAGCAATTCCCCCTATCTGAATTTTAATCTCTAGTCTTCTTCTGCCTAATGCCGCTTTTCCCCCTTTTTTCTCTTTTGCCTCTTGCCTCTCAATTCCAAGTTTTCTGCGTACTGTAACTTCTCAACCCTCACTTTTTTCCTTTTAAATCAAAAACCTAATTTCCCTTAAATAGATTATTCCTATTTTGCTTCTAATTCCTCTACTATCTCTAATTTCCTTTTTATTTTATTAATTATCTAATTTCTACGAAAATACCACTAATTCTATTATTTTCTTTATCTAATCATTATTCTACCATTTTAATTATTCTCCACATTTTAAAATTAATTAAAATTATAATTAATTTCCATCACTCTCTAACACTTTCACCAAACCAACCACATGCCACATACTACACATATATTCACCAAATATTCAATTAAAAGCACATGGAATTATTTAATTATTTAAAAATTAAATAAAAGGTAAATAAATTCAATTAAATAAATTAATTGAGTTCGGGGTGTTACATATTCCACGCTAATTCCCTAATAGGATTATGGTAGAATTTATATGTACACCTCTATCTATGTTTCAGTAACTTGACATAAAAGGGTTGTCTACTTGAGTTATAAAATTCAATATTATTTATCTTGTTGATTGAAGATGATCACTAGGGTTTAATTATTGTAACATCCTATCACAGGTTGTGTGATATAAAAGAAAGTGAGTAGGTTCTCAGATTTAGGGGGGAGGGGGGCTCTAAATAGAAAATCATTAGGTAGTGTTAGGAATAGGCATTGAACAACATGTGCTTATTGTTGATTGTAAGTCTAAAGGTACTAAGCTACTAATAGTGAATTTCCTTTCTCTGAGTTGTGAACACAACCCTCCAAACGTAGGTGTGGTTTCCCCGAACCAGATTACCACTTCTCTATGTTATTTATCATTTTTAAGCTCCATCAACTTGCACATCTCATACTGTTATATCTATGTTGGTTCTGGTATAACTTATCGAACCTATTATCAGAGCATCGTATGAGTGCACCTTTCTATTAAAGATGTTTTGCATGATGTCATAACTTAGGAAATTTTAACATTTATGTCAATTGGACACTATTCTTTGAGTCTTAATGTACATCTTAGTATAGGAAACTTAGGAATGGCTTAGAAAAAATTTCATGCATTAAAAATATGTTTTTATGTGAAAAACAGGTCTATGTATCGACAAATACATGCTATGAGTCAACATAGGTAGTTCATATTAAAGATTGCAGCTTCTATAATGCATGAGCTGACACATATGAGTTATGCGCCGACACATGTAGTTCAATATTAAAATCTACAACATTCATGATCCAACACATACGAGTTATGAGCCGACACCCGTAGTTCATTATTAAAGCCCGCAACTTCTTTAATGCATGTGTTGGCACATGACCTGCATAGGTTGGCACATGCATCAAATTTGTCGACACATGACCTACATAGGTCGATACATGCATTAAAAATCTTAAAAATTTGCATTCTTTTTAAACCTCCTGCATTCCTTTTTGCCTCTAACTTTCACACGTACAGACACACACACACATATATACACACGCACACACACATACACACGCACACACAAACATATATATATATATATATGCATCATTTTAAATTTGGTGAAACCATAAACATACAAAGATTTATCTTCATCTTCAACCTCTCATAGTCTATGCATACACACAAATAAATTATACATAATAATTTTTTGCTTGGGTGTCATCTAGGTTCAGAGTTGATAATGTCCAATTTAGGTTGTTGAATTGCAAATTAGGTTGAGAATCTTGTGGGGTGTTCATTTTTGAAAAATGTGAGGGTTTTCCACCTAGATAAAAGTGTTGATTTGGGGTTTTTTGACACGATTTTGCAATTCGAATTTATTGAGTGAAATCTTTGAAGAACGGGGGGTTCTTGCATAGGAGAAGCATGAGATAGTGAATCGATTACAAATCTTGGGTGACAATAATTCACAATCTGGATTCGGCCGAGTGAAAGCTTTGAAGAATGGTGGTTTCTTTCAAAGGAGTAGCACAAAATGGTGGATCAAATTGGTATTGTTGGGTGAATTGATCAATCTCAAATAGGGAAGAGAAAGTGTTAGGATCAACATCAAACATAGGGTTTTTAGGGTTGTATTACTACTTTTCTCTTGTAAATATTTTTTTTTACAAAGAAAGATTAATTATCTCAATTCCAAATGGAATTGGGGGGGGCATAGGTAGCTATAGCGAGGAAAATTGGTGGACTTCCTAAAATAGTCCCCGTGTCTTCTCTCTCTCTCTCTCTATGTCTTTACTTCTCTATTTTATGTTTAATCACAAATTGTTAAACTAATTGATTATGGAGTTGATACGTATAGAAAAGTCATTGGTTATCATGCTTGAAATTACTTTGATGATTAGAATAAAATTCTTAAGATTGTAGTTGAGTTTCATATCAATAAATTCAAAAGGAAAATCTGAAATATCAAACTGCACACCAAGTGTTCGGAAATTTTCCTCTTAGTGTTTTGTTATTTTGATTTTATTGGAATTATGTTTCGATTGTGTTAACATTCAAACGTGTTGGTTCTGAAAATATATTTTCTCAATTGATTATCATTATCATACCATATTACATTAGTTTACCGAATATTCAAGGTTTTCAATAACGGTTGGGATTGGACGATTGTTGATCAGAGTTGTTTTCGCTTGCCAAAGTTTTTAAAACTAATTTTTCAAAACGTTTTTAACTTTGGATCTATTCACCCCCTATAGATACATTTCCATAGTCTAACAAGTTGTATCATGGGCTCTGGTTCATTCTGTGCTTCAAAAACACTGATAAGAATATGGCTTCCAAATCTAAAGGGGCGTACAATAAAGAGTCCACCTTAAACGGTGAAAACTATGGTTATTGGAAATCTTGTATGCATATCCATATCAACTCGTATGACAAGGGAATATGGTATGCCATTATCAATGGTCCTAATGAAATTACAACGACTGATGATAATGGCGTTGTCACAGCTAAACTTGAATCATAATGGGATGATAATGATAAGAAGTTGAAGGCTTGTGATTGGAAAACAGAAAGTATTCTCATATCCTCTCTTGGTGTTGATGAATATTATCGTGTTTCCCATGTATGACCATAAAAGCAAGGTGAGACACATTACACGTTTACCATGAGGGAACTAATGAAGTCAAATAAGCTATATTCAATAAATTTAATTAAGAGTTTGAACTATTTCACATGAAGCTTGGTGAAACCATCACCGACATGCAAAGGAGGTTCACTCATCTCATAAACCGGTTGAATGTGTAAGAACAATATTGGTTCTGCATATGGCCTTATGTTTTGATGATAACTTTACATGTTATCTTAGAGAATAATTTTGTACTCTAATGGTTTCCGTGTAATATGTATCTTTTTTAGAACAGGTTGTGACTCTAGTAAGATGGCGTGTGATGCCATCAGGTTCTGAACTCAGCACTCTATAAGAATACCTTTGGTGTCTTACAAATTTAAGTCAAGACTCTAGAATTCTTCTCATGAAATGGTTCTAAGGAATGTTAGTACAAGAACTTCTGATCGTGACTTTGCAGAGAAGCTTTGGAGGCCTTCTAAAGCTTTGCTTTTGTTGTCCCAAGTTCAGAAGATGCCGAAGATAAGGTTCCTCTGGACAAGTTCTGAAGATCTGAAGACATTACTTCTGAAGACCAAGTGCTGAAGACTTTGAAGACAAGGTTCTGCTGAATAAGTTCTAAAGAATCCAAAGACTTAGACTAAGGGGACTCAAGGTCTGATCCTTCTACAACATGATTCATCAACATACATCAGAAGCCTCTAAAGATGTAGAAGATAAAGATCAAGATTGACTTGCATGAGATGCTGAGTATAAAAGAACAAAGTACACTATGTCCTCTACTCTTATAGGGAGGCTGTTGTACCCCAAAATTTTCCCTCTCATTTCTCAAGTAATCTCTCACAAGATCTCCTTTGGTTCAAGACTGCACAAGGGTTGATCAGCTCAAGACACCTCCTCAAGCACTGACGACTGAAAATTAGGGTTTGAATTTGCACAGGGACAAAGGGACTTTTAATGCCTCATATGACTTTCATGGATCATTTTGGATCCTAAATATTTCTCATGTCAAGTTTTAAGTCTTGGATCACATTTTTGTTTAGTCAATTGACCAGTTGACCTAAAATTAGTTGTATTGGGGAAAAAGTCAACTGTGGTCAATTTACAGTCAAACTTCATAATTTTGGTCCATATCAACAATATAAACTCATATATGTCATTTGGTCAAGTTTGGATCACAATTCCATAAGAAATTTGATCAGATCATCAAAAGGGCAAAATGGTCAAAATTAGGGTTTTGATTGAGAAAATGCAATTTCTGATTTTTGACCTAGCAAATGTTTGATTGGTTTAAGTTATGATCTCAAGGTTTCAAATACTTCATTTTGACCTAATGGCATAGATCAAAACATCTCTCAAGATCAATTGATTGACAAATAAATTTCAGTCAATTGATGAAAAGTCAAATGTACATTAAAAAGTCAAACATTCATTTTGAAAAGTCAAAATTTCTAAACTTAGAAATTTTTCTAAGTGTTTGAAAGTTCATATTTTTTCACAACTTTGAGCCAATTTTTCACCATGATGCAAGGTGATTCAAAAGAAACTTCCAACATGAAAGTTTTAGATCTTAATGAGATCTAAAACATTGTACAATGCAACCTCTCCAAGAAATGCACGGATTTCAGGTTATGGTTTTAAGAAGACATGTTCATGAAACTTGGAAACTTAGTGAAATTTTGCCCTAGTTTAGGTAGGATTTTGACCTAACTTCATGACAATTTTTCACATAGTTCCAAGATGAATTTTCAAAAATGTATAACATAGAGGTTGTAGAGGATGTTACAAGCTTTCAAAAATGTCCAAGAACTCATTTAGATCACATTTGAGCAAGGAGAATCAGAGGCAAGAAGTTAGGGTTTTCAAACTTAAATTACAAGTCATTTCTTGATGAACACATGAACCAAATCCATGCTAGGCTGCATAATATTTGCTTTGCAGGCCTCAAACATGTGTGTCACTCCATAATTAATGTTTTGCACAGCTGCTAGAAGCTTTAATCCAAGCATTCAATGCATTTCCCATGCTTAATACGATTTTAGGAAGAAAGGCAAAATTGCCATTTTGGAAAAGTGGCTTTATGCATAAAGTCCACTCTTCTTGAGCCTCTAACTTATTGTTCTGAACACACACAACATGTATGCTCAGAAGAAACTTGTTTAAAGCTTATAGCCGTTCTAGATAGCTTTGTACTTGTGCATTGGAACCATATTTCTCAAGCTTTCTTCAAAATCAAGCAAAAAGCCACAAACATGTGATTTTAAATTCTGATCAAGGACAAGCCTCCAAACTTGTTACTTATAAATAGAGGCACTATTTGTGAGCTAGAACACGAGCATTAAGACCCTGAAACACTCCCAAACTCCCTCAAACCAGAAATTTCCCAAAAACATCATTGTTGCACAGTTTCAGACCTTGAACTTCAAACTCATATTTCCCTCGTGCATTTCTTGGCCTTTTGCTTCCAAAAGCTTCCTTACTTCAAATACAACTCATCCCCATCCTTATTCCAGAACTGTAACACCATTTTCCATAACCTCCATAACCAAAAAACAGAGTATGCAACTTGACTTCTCCAGGTCATTTAAGCCACTCTCAACTCAAGCTAAACATTGCATTAGCTTCCTAGAGACTCAAGGAAGCTAACCTGATCATCGTAGCACCTTGAATCAAGCTCAAACTCATTTCATAATTTCCAGTTTTGAGGTATATTTCTTGAACTTCTATCTTTTCATTTTGGCATTGTTAGGCTTGCATTTATGAAGATAAAATGTAGACATCATTGCCCCGAAGCTGTACATGTCCATAGATTTCATTTACTTTGATTGAGCTAGGAGAATTTTGAGTTTGAACTTTGTGAAATATTTAGGTCAGAATTTGGTACTTTCAAAAATTCTCATTCATCTTTGATTTATAGCTTATGATATTTATATGGTTGGATTCGTATGAAAAAATGGAGCAACTTTCATGTTTGCACCTTTCATTTTTGTTGAGAAATGGTGAAGTTACAGGATCCATGGATGGAGGTTGAAGATGAAGTTATATTCAACGCATAATTTATGTTACATATATATTGTTTTGTCAATGTTACCGGATGTATAGACACCCCGGTGGTAAAGCGCGTGCCTGTTAACCTTTGGGACCTGGGTTCGAGCCCCAGTGACCCTTTTGTTCTTTTTTCACATTTTTCACATTTTTTTTGTTTCAACAACAGTAGCGCGTTGGGCCTCCCCCCTTTGGGCTTTATTGTTTTTGCTAACATCTGATCCCCTGCCTACTTTTACACCCATGGCCCAACTTTTATTTATTTCGTTTTCATTTATTTATTTTCTTATTTTATTTTATTTTCATTTCATATTTTTTTCATTATTTTTTTATTATTATTATTATTATTATTATTATTATTTTTACTAATGAAAAAATATAAAAATATTTTTATTTATTATTTACACTTATTTATTTTATTTTCTTTATAAAGACAAAAAGACTAAAAACATTTTCTTTTCACAAATTAATTTCTTTTTTTTTAAAATTAATATTTAGACTTAGGTTTAATTATTATTTTATTTTATTTTCTTAATTAAAATTAATTTAGAACTTAGGTTTCTTTTAATTAATTAATTTTCATATTATTACTATTAATCTAAAACCTTTTAACAAAAAACCCTTAAAAATATTTTTTTAACTTAATTTCTTTCTTATTTAGTTTAAATTTAAATTTTTTTATTTTAATTAATCATTTTCTAAATTAGGTCAAGACTAAACCCCTTTCATAAAAAACCAAACAAAATCATTTATTTTCCACTTATCTCCTTGTACATTATTTATTCAATTCTTGTATATTATTCAATATGGTTGTAATAGTTAATTAGGTTTAATTTTCTTGCAAAATCCTCATTTGTAAATTTGTATACCCCCTCCCCTAATGATGTAATAGCTTAGTAATTTTTCTTTCTGCAATTTACGCTTTATATAAATGCTAGTAAATTAGGGTTTGTATGGAAAGATAAAATCAACAAGTTAGCAAATCTTAATTCAAGATAAAACAATGCATGTAAATCCAATACACTTGCACACTTGCACCCTTAGGGTGATTCCACTTTGTTGCCTTACAAAAATGGACATGTTATGCATGTGGGATACCTTAGCAAAAACAAATCAAAATACAAGATCATAGTCCCTCGATGACGCTATCAAATGTAGCCTTTTAAAATGATCTTAGTCCCTCAAAGAGAATTTCTAAGATATCTCACAACATTTCTATCATGGCTATACGATGACCCACGTCCGTCCCTTTACATCCAAAGATAAGGATTCTTACTAAATCAATGGTAAGATAGCAATATCAAAGGAAAGGAAGAAATGAACTAAGACTTTTGAGTAGGTATATTGTTCCTATTTTCTTGCTCATTTTCAAAATCAAACATCCTTGCTTATTTTTAAAAACAAACACCAACACTTTCAAAAACAATTTCAAAACATTTTCCAAACTTGAAACACTTTCAAAGCATAAACACTTTGTATACGTTCTTACGAATGAGAACTAATACAAAGTCTTCCTAAACGATGGCGCCTTTTCAAAATACTTTCAAAAACCACACAAAGCACATTTCAAACAAAATCAAGTGATCTAGCAAGCAACTAAGAGCCCGTAGATAACTATGGATGAAAAGGGTGCTAACACATTCCCTTTTCATAAACTACCCCACGAATTCAAGAAATAATCTCAAAGGTCTTTCCTGTTCTTTTCAGCCTTTCCTTTTGCATAAAATAAAAGTCGGTGGTGACTCTTTCTAACCGCAACATTTACGATAAAACGCAAAACACACAAGTCAGTTCTCCCACTGTATCACAGAACTGGCGACTCTGCTGGGGAGAAACTTAAAAGTGGGGTTACCTTAGGGCTAGATCACCTTTACTTGCTTTCATTGTTTGATTTGTTTTCTTTATATTTTGGTTCCTTATTTGGATTTGTTCTAATCCTCTACCCGAATTTTGGGATACCTTATAGGTAAGTAGAAATACGTTGTGGAAATTGTACGGGGTATACCGACATGGTCTAAGCAATAGCTATATTAGTGAGACATATTTGTGGGTATCGGTAGCCCTTGAGTAGTAAAGGAGAATACAGGGCCGTTGTGTGATGTCATGAAGCATAAACTGACTTTTAGAACCTTTACTTGACCAACATGGCCATTAGGACGTAGTGAGATAACCGGCTTTGGTGTAGTCTGAAGTTGGTTGATACTCGATATTACACTCATTGAGGTTTGATTTTCGGGATATTTCGGTCGCCATGAAAGATGCTTTCGGTGAAACAATGCCCGAGAAGACAGATCAGTGATATTGAGATCCCTTAGAACCCGATTACTATTTCTAGGATAGGTTTGAGCTAACTAAACTTCAAGAGGGTACTTAGCTATGAGACTCCATGCATGCCTAAACCTAAGGACTTGTTTGCTTTGTTTATAATAACTTACTTGTACATGACATCATAAACATCATAACGTTATACTCATTCTAACCATTTCAAGGATGTTTGGGATTTATCTTTGTTCTGTTTTGTAGGACATGGCTTATATACGCAGGAATACTATCCAAGTCAATCACATAAGAATTCCTCCTCAAATCAAAGAGTTAGCATCAAGGGTTCCTGAGAATTCTCCATTCACCGAAAGACATGGTCGCCTCCTAAACTTGGTTACCTCCAACACTGATGAAGATATGATGAAGGTGCTTTTCCAATTCTTTGATCCTCTACACCATTGCTTCACTTTTCCCGATTATCAGCTTGTACCAACTTTGGAAGAATTCTCTTAACTCTTGAGGATTCTCATTCTTAATCAACTACCCTTCAACGGTATGGAAAGAGATCCAAAACCTGAAGAGATTTCCCAAGCATTACACTTGCAACAATCTGATATCACAACTAATTAAGAAACAAGGAGTGGTGTCAAAGGTTTTTTAGCTAAGTTCTTGCTTGAGAAAGCTCAAGATTGTTGGAACTCCTTGCATTTACAAGCTTTTGAATAAATTGTGGCCCTTCTCATCTATGGGATGGTTTTGTTTCCAAACCCTGACCAACTCATAGATGTAAATGCTGTCAAAATCTTCATGTCTCGCAATCCAGTGCCTAGTTTGTTGGGGGATATCCTATGTTCTTTTCACTCTCACACTATGAGGAAGCTAGGGATACTCATGTGTTGTACTCCTCTCTTGGCAAGATGGTTTATTTTTTATCTTCCCCGATCTATGTTGAAAAACGAGCAAGGTTTGAGGTGGTCCTATAAGTTGATGACGCTCAGACATTCAGATGTTCATTGGTGTTCCCGATCCTTGGAGAATGTTACTATCATCGAATGTTGTGGTAAATTAACTAATGCCCCTTTACTTGGCATTAGAGGAGGTATCACTTACAACCCCTGCTTAGCTTTACGAAAATTTGGTTATGTCCGAGGAGACGGTCCACACGAGATGCTCATCCAAGAAGTGGTGTTCGACTACGAGAACGACGATCAAAGCTACCGTTAGAAGTTTATCTGAGCTTGGAGGATGGTAAGCAAAGTGGATAGTAAGACACTGGGACACAAGAATTCCATTCCCCTCGAGCCTTACCTTAGGTGGGTGCGAGCTCGTGCTCAGAAACTTGTGATGCCATATTGCTCCATCTTACCAGTTATCATGGAACCTGTGGTTGACGGAGATGTCCCATACACTGTCCTCCATCTCGACATGCCTACCTCTCTTGAAGACATACAAAAGGGTTGGATTCAGCTGAAGGAAGAACGAGATACTTTCGAAGCTCAATTCTATGCTAGCGAGAAAAGGGTCTTAGAACTTACAAAGCATCTACAAGAAGAGAAAAGTGTGAATGCCTATCTCGCGACAAAGAGGATTCATTCAGTCTTTTTATCTTAGAGAGTTATTTTGTAAGCCCAAGAGGCATGTTGTAATCCTTTTTAACTAATTAATGAAAATTGACGTTTATTCATTCTTTTGTCTATACAAATTTAAATTTCATAAATCCTTGAAATCATTTGCATATACATCTTCCATGCATCATAACATGACAGGTTTTCACATAACAGGTTTCCTTATCTTTCTACTGTTTATTTCAGCAAGATAGATCTAGAGAAAACTGTGAAGGATCTTCAGACACAAAACTCTCAATTCCAAGAGACTCTACTGGCCCTAGCAAAGGGGCAACAAGATATGATGGTGTTGCTGGAAGTTAAGAGGAAACCTAAGAAGAGAGCACTGGTCAACATAGGCAGAAGGTTCAAAGAGTCGGTTTGTCAGATTCCGGTAGTGGAAGACTCATCTGAAGAAGACGAGAATCAAATTGGTGAGGTTAAGAGTACCCAGGCTGGTTGTGTTAATGATCAAGCGTCTGAGGATGATTATTTTGATGAGCAATATCCACCTGCTGATGTCAAATATAAGCAATTAGAAGATAGATTGAAGGTCGTCGAGATCCAAGCCATCCCCGATTTAGATTTTGATGATTTGGGTTTGATCTCTGGGGTTGTTATTCCCCACAAATTCAAAATACCAGTCTTTGCAAAGTACGATGGAGTTTCTTGTCCAAAACATCACCTGAAATCTTATGTGCGCAAGATTCAGCCGCACACTGGTAATAAGAAACTTTGGGTTCACTTTTTTCAAGAGAGCTTGACCGGAACGTAACTAGAGTGGTTCTACCAATTGGATGGTTCCCGCATCAATAATTGGGAAGACTTACCTACCGCTTTCTACCATCAGTACCAGTATAACACCGACTTGGCGCCAACAAGGGTTCAGTTGCAAGATATGACCATGGGGAAGAATGAAGGATTTAAAGAATATGCAGAAAAGTGGAGAGACCTCGCCAGTAGGGTTCAACCAACTTTGACTGATAGGGAGCATATTGACATGTTTATGGGCACTTTATATGGTCCATTCTTTAACTTGTTGGTTGGCTGTTCCTCTTCAATATTCACTGAGTTAATCTTAACCGGTGAAAGAGTTGAAAATGGCATCAAAAGAGGGAAGATCTTTGTGGCATCTGCCTCCACTTCTAATCCTGTCAAGAAACCTTTTCCATCAAATAAGGAAATCAATGTCGTGTACAGGGCAAGGGCCCGTACCAAGAAGAATGATCATCTGTCTGTTAACGTTGTCCGAATCTCCAATCCAACTCCTACTCCAAGACCATCTACAAATCATCAACATTTTGAAACTTTGAGATGACAATTTACGAGGTTAGGCATGTCATTATCTCAAGCCCTATAACATTTGCTAAAGGCTAATTTAGTGACATTGCGCAATCCTCCCGCCAATCCAGATACCTCTTCACCAAAGTATAATCCGAGCGCTAAATGTGCTTACCACTCAAGTAGCCCCGGGCATGAGACTGACCAATGTTGGGCCTTGAAGAATAAAATTTAGGATTTGATCGATAACAAGACTGTTGAATTTGATCTTCCTCCAACTCCGAATGTAATCATCGCGCCTATGCTGAAACATGACAAGGATGTCAATGAAGTGAATGTTGTGGGTGATTCTGATGAAGAAGTTGCATTTGAAGATTGGGTGTATCCCACTACAACGGAGCTGAAGAATTGGTATGCGAAGGACTTCGTGCCCATCTCCTTCATTGAGGAGTAATATACTTGTTATTGGTTTTCTTTCAATTCAAGAACATTTTGTCTGTAATATTTAACAATGAATTTTAAGCCATGTGCCTGGCCCGGGGCACTTTGGTCCATTTGTCAAGGGTTTTATTTATGTTCATCTAATCATATGATCATTCAATACAAATCATTGGACTCTTTTGCATTCAAATCTTTATGTTCATTGTCTTTCTTTCAAATACATTTTTTAAAAATAGCCATGTATCTTACATGCACACACACACACTCTTGCAGATCCTCATCCACTCTAGATCTTATTGCCAATGACTCTACTATTACCGACTATGACTTCAAATGTACAATTAACCAAGACGAAGACGAAGGCGAGGAAGATTTTGAAATACCGAGAGAGCTAGCCACACTTCTATTACAAGAGGAAAAAGCTATTCAGTCGCACGAAGAGTCAGTTGAAGTCATCAATTTGGGTACTGAGACAGACAAGAAAGAGGTTAAGATTGGTGCTAACTTAGAAGACATTATCAAGAGCAGGTTGGTTCAAATGTTACATGACTATGTGGAAGTGTTTGCTTGGTTGTATGAATATATGCCAGGGTTGGATACCGATATCGTAGTTCATCGTCTGCCGACAAAAGAAGATCGTCCTCCTGTCAAGCAAAAGGTTCGTCGCATGAGGCCTGATATGTCTGAAAAGATCAAAGCTGAGGTGATGAAACAATTTGATGCATGATTCTTAGCTGTGACATCCTATCCCCATTGGGTTGCAAATGTGGTGCCAGTGCCGAAGAAGGACGGAAAAGTTCACATGTGTGTAGACTATAGGGATCTGAATAGGGCAAGCCCCAAGGATGACTTCCCTCTACCACACATTGACGTTTTGGTCGATAACATTACTCAACATAAAGTCTTATCTTTCATGGATGGCTTCTCTTGCGATAATTAGATAAGGATGGCTCCCGAAGACATTGAGAAGACTACTTTGGTTACGCAATGGGGGTACCTTTTGCTACAAGGTCATGTTGTTCGGATTGAAGAATGCAAGGGCAACATATCAAAAAGCTATGATAGCTTTGTTTCATGACATGATTCATCATGAAATAGAGGTATATGTGGATGATATGATTGCCAGATCACAAACTGAAGAGGAACATCTCGATCACCTATACAAACTATTCGAAAGGTTGAAAAGTACAAGTTGAGGTTAAACCCTAACAAGTGCACATTTGGAGTACGATCTGGAAAGCTTCTAGGTTTTGTTGTCATCAATAAAGGCATTGAAGTTGATCCTGCCAAAGTAAAGGCCATCCAAGAAATGCCAGTCCCCCACTCTGAAAAAGAAGTTAGAGGATTCTTGGGTCGTCTCAATTACATCTCCCGCTTCATATCTCACTTGACTGCTACTTGTGAACCAATCTTCAAACTCTTGAAGAAAGATCAGGTAGTCAGATGGAATGATGAATGCCAAGCTACCTTCGACAAATTCAAAGAATATCTACAGGAGCCTCCTATTCTCATTCCTCCAGTTAAAGGAAGACCCTTGATCATGTACTTGATAGTACTAGAGAACTCTAAGTGGTGTGTTTTGGGCCAACATGATGAGTCTGGCCGAAAAGAGCATGCTATTTATTACCTGAGTAAAAAGTTTACTGACTGTGAAACGAGATATTCACTGCTCGAGAAAACTTGTTGCGCTCTGGCATTGGCTGCTCACCGGCTAAGACAGTATATGTTGACTCATACCACTCTGTTGATTTCTAAGATGGACCCAATCAAGTACATCTTCGAGAAACCTACTCTCTCCAGAAGGATAGCAAGATGGCAAATGATCTTGAATGAGTATGATATTTAATACACTACACAAAAGAATAATATCATACTTTAGAGAAGAGACTCCGAGCTATGAAAGGTAATGATGTCTTGGGTATTGCTACTGAAAACATATGCCTAGTTTCTGATCTGGTTATGCCTGAAAAGTTCAAGACTCTCGAGTTTGAGAAATATAAGGGGCACACTTGTCCAAGAAGCCACTTGGTGATGTACTTTCGAAAGATGTCTGCTTACACAAAGAATGAAAAGCTGCTTATCCATTGTTTCCAAGATAGTGTGAGTGGAGCTTCATTGAAATGGTATATGGTACATGAGAAAGATAGTATCCAATGCTTCCAAAATCTTATTAATGCTTTCATAAATCAATACAAATACAACCTTTACATGGCGCCTAATCGTTGCCAACTGCAAAATATGTTTCAGAATGAGAAAGAATCTTCCAAGGAATATGCTCAACGATGGAGATAAAGAAGTGAAAAACACAAGAAGGGGTGGGGGGTTGAATTGAAAACTTAAAAACAAAAGCGCAGTAGACACGATATTTTTATCCTGGTTCGTTTGATCTCAAACTACTCCAGTCCACCCGTCAAGGTGATTTCGCCTCTCTTCGACGAGGACTTAATTCACTAATCAAAAACTGATTACAACACTACTTTGACAACTGCCAAAGTCTTCTTGAGTACAACCACTACCCGGTTAATCTCAGGGAAAACTAGCTTAATCAAGATAAAAGAGTATTCTGTGTATAGTTGTTTTTCCTTACAAAAACAGTATCACAACTATGATATTTTACACAATTTTGAGCGTAGATATGAATATGTAGGCTTGCAGCATTTTAGAGATATGTTGCAGTTGTATGGAAAATCGTAAACGATTTGTCCTCTTAGATTGATTATATAGGAATGGAAATCCTGTCCAACATAAAGCGTGATAATGGACATTCAATGTTGTTTCCATATTGAGAAGATTCTTGTCTGAATGAAGCCGTTGCATGTGATGCTATCTTGATTGAATAGTAACGCTTCAGAATCTTAGAATCTTGCATGCTGCAATTGCTTCAGAACATTGATGACTCGGAGATGTGAGGATCTGATGGTATATGAAACTTCTGTTCAGAATCAGAGTATTCTTCACTTCAGTGCAGGTTCTGATCATCATTCTTCAGCGCAGATTCTGATTACCTCAGCTTGAAAGCTTCTATAGCTTAACTTCTGATGTTGTTTTGGTCAGAACTTTTGCATACAAAATAACATAAATTTAGAGTGCATATTTTTTCTTTGTGTTTGTTATCATCAAAAATCTAATTAAGGGTTGTAGAATCAAACTATGTTCTAACAATCTCCCCCTTTTTGATGATGACAAAAACTAGGATTTTCAATGAAAAATATAGAACAAAAAGCTTAAGAGAGACTCACCCTGAGTTGATTACTTCCCTGAAGTTCCTTCTTGTCAGAGCTTTTGATGTATCTCCTTCTGTCCTTATCAGAATATGTTCCTGCTCAAGCTTTTCAGAAAATATAGAGGTTAAAATATTCAGAATGTTTGAAACTTTGTCCCGGTATTATGTTATTGAAAATATCTTACTTTCTCCCCCTTTTTGTCATGTAGCAAAAAGCAATATAATCAGAGTCAAAAAGGATGAATTATATTGAAAACAAAATGCAATGACAAATTTTCAGAAACTAGGAGGATAAGATAAAAAATACAGATAAACAGTTTAAAGAAAATCTAAGAAGGAGGGGGGAGGGGTGTGAACAACGCTTCCAACAAGCTCTTGATCTGAGTGCTTGACTCTTCCCACTTTCCCATAATGTATTTGATTTCTTTTGTTGTATCTTCTTGTTTATCCAAAATACCCTTGATCTCTTTGTTTTCATCCTCTTGCTTATCTAGTCTGGCATGGATTAAGGCATTCTCCTTCTTCAATTCTTCCAGAGTTTGCATGACTAGTGATGAAGCTGGTGTATCTTCAGAGGTTGCATGTCATTCAGAACATTCTGCAGCCTCTTCTGATTGAACCACTTCTTCTGTTACAATCATGTTTTCTGGAGAAGTAGTCAGAGAGTGACTATCAGAATCTGGTTCAGTGACTTCTGAAGGATGGTGCTCTTTCCAGGGAGCATTATCCAGCGGAAGAATATATTTCTTGTACCATTGGTTCAGAACTTGATCTTGGAAGGCTTTCAGCTGATCACTGAAGTTCTGCTGAGCCCTTTCATAGCCTAATTCCTTCAGCTTCTGGGTTTCAGAGTTGAGCCATTTTCTGAAACTTTCCTATAGAGAATCAGAAGCAGCAGGATTAGAAATCACCTGACTTGCTTGCTTCAAAGAAGTAATCCATTCCTGCATTTCTGTTTCAAAAATCAACAGATTCTTACCAACATATGATTTGGTTGAGGCTGGTTTAGGTTTGGGAGTGGCAATTTTGTTTGAGGTGGAAGCTAGTTGGTCCAGCACTTGTGGATCAATGACAAGTTTGAGGTTTTCAGCTGGACAATTGATGGGTGATGGAGTGAAAGAGTCATAAATCAGGATTGGTGAGTTAGGGGTGTTTGTTGGTGTAGATTCATATGGTGAAGGGATTTCTGGAATATCATGAATAGTGAGAGGTAAGAAAACCGTGAGAGGTTCTGTTATTCCAAGGATTGGGGTAGTGGTATCAGAATCTGAAGAGGAGTCTTCAGATTGGTTTGTGGTACCGTGTTGAATTTCTGGTTCAGGAATTTCAGAAGATGGGTTTTTAGAAGGATGAGTGAGAGAGTTTCCATTCTCTGGTTGAGGTGAGTTGAGGTTAAGATGTTCTGGTTGAGGAGAGTGTGGTTGTGAAATTTCTGGTTGAGAAGAGTGTGGTTGTGGATTTTCTGGTTGAGGAGAGTGTGGTTGTGGATTTTCTGGTTGTTGAGGTTAAGTGTTTGGATTTTCTAGTTGTGGTGAGGAAAAGTCTTGATCAAACAGGTCAATATCAGATAGAACTTTGGCAAGGTCTGGTTGATGTTGTTCTGGATTTGGATTTGGATTGGGAGAGTGAGGTTCATTCAAGAATTTTCCAAGAGTTACAAATGGATCAAACTCTATGTCAAAATCCTCAAATGTTTGGCGTGAAGGATTTTCTATTGGTTGAGGGGGAATGGTTTCAGATGTTGGAATAGCTATTGACTCTACAACAAAAACAGAAGATGGATTACCTTTCTTTTTCGCAGCTTTAGGTGTCTTCTGAGAGGATCCTTCTCCTGCTGCCTTCCTATTTTTGGATTTCTTTAACACAACCTATGGAGTTGGCTTGTGCAGATCTTGGATGTTGATTTATGGAATAGTCCCATCAGCTTTGCAAGCCTCAAGGTATCTGACTATGATTTCTGGAGAGGCATCTATCTCAGAAAATAGTGGAACATCCTTCAGAGGGATTCTCCTAGAAGTGATGGTCTCATGAGAAGAAGTTGTTGGTTCCTTCTTAATGTTCTCAATAATCTTCATTTTCTTCAGATTCTTGGAATTCAAGGGTTTCCCAACAGTTGCTTCCAGAGTACTGATTTCTTGAGCCTCTATCAGATGTTCTATCAGCCTGCTTTCTGTTAGAATATCTGAAATCAATCTTCCAAGAGGAATCCAATCTCTCTTAGTTCTTTCTTCTTCTCTTGTCTCTTTCACACTTGTTCTGAGATGGTTAAAGAGCAAGTGTGGAAGGTTTATCTTGGTCTTCTTTATAATGAAGTAAATCAGAAACTGCTGATCAATATTGATGTAATCAGGAGAGCTTGTAGGCTTCTTGTGATTGATGCATCCTGTTGTACCCCAATTTCCCCCCCCTAAGATCCCTCATTATACTTCGTACATTTTGCACATAGCATCGATATCATGTTTATAAGATCAAAGAGCTTTGGCATTAGGGTTTCTCTCTCTGAATGGTGGTTGGTCGCTTCAAATGAAAGGTGGCTTGAGATTGAGGTACATAACCTTCATTAGGTCATCTGACGCATCATGCATCATTAGTCGATAGTTTGGCTTGGGATCAGGGATGTCGAGGAATTAGGTTTGTTGAATGGCTTTAAGGCTCTTATCTTCGCACAAGCTTGTTTCAGTTGATTTCTCCATCAATCATTCATTCGAATTAGGATTTTATTTCCTGGACTTCTTTATCATCAAATTACAGGGATACTCTCTCTCTCTCTCTCTCTAAAATTTCAATCTCGCTACTTATCAGGATATGGAGGAGGATATGGAACTTGTTCCGATTGTCGATGCTCCTGATACCCCAGATAGATCAAATGTTAGAAACAATGATCAGAAGCGTGTAGGTAAATCTGAGAACAGTGAGAGGGCTTTTCCTATTGCTGGTGAAAAAAGTAACTATAGCAAGTGTATAATACTGTCCCCATATAAACCTTATCCTTCTAAAAAGTCTTCCATATTCAGGAGAGCCCAAACTGAAAAAGTTTTTAGACTTGGAACATCGCGCTCTAGTGGAGCTGAACAGATGCAGAAATGGAAAACTATAAGCTCTATGATTCCTTCTAAGTCATCTCACCATGGGGGCATTCCTGTTCTCGATTTGACTGAAGAGAATGGGAAGTTACCATAACCAAAAGCAGCTTTCTTACATCATGGATCAAGAAATAACACAATTGAATACAAGAAAGAATTGAAAGGAGGTATTGGGAACTCCTCGTTACCCTTAATCGCTGATTCATCTGATAAATCTAGAAATGCCGCCACTTGAAAGTGTAAACTAGATAACAAAACACTTCCAGGTCCTCATCTATTTATGGACCGTGGCAAGTGCATTTTTTGTCCATTGATTCTCAATCTCAATCTAAAGGTGAAAATCAAGTTTCCTTGCCTCCTCATTTTTCCACTGCTCCAGGATGTAGAGGGCACAAGAGATTGGTACGAAATGGTTGCATTTCATCACAAAAAATTGCAACAAGGGAAAAACAATCAATTGAACAAAGCAGCTGTAAAACCAATAATTTTGAACAGATTCGTACTGGGCATTCAGTTTATAGCAATATAATGTCTCCAATTAGTGTTGATGATATTATTGCTGAAGATAGAGAGCGTAGTAGAGTGAAAGGAAAGGGATTACTTATTCATCCTTCATCAGATGCAATTAATGCTAGAACTATTCACAACGATAGCAGTCCCGTGGCCAATTATGAAAAGGCCAGTGGTAGCTTTAATAATCCCAGAAATTCATTTGAAACTAGGGAGAGACAAGGTGGTTGGAGAACTACACATAACGATCAACATTTGTATGGTGTGAGTGGGCATCATTCAAGGAATAATTATAATGGTGAGAGATTTGTTCACAAACAGAATATGAACAGACTGGACCGAGTCCGAACCTACTGTGAATTCTTGAACATGCCATTTGAGGCCTTGCTTGCCTTCATTACAGAACATACACATTTTCAACCATTTAAAATTACATGAAAACGACAATTTCAATCTAACTTATATATTACATCAAAGTCCATAAAACTCCATGGTATCAAGATTGTTGTTATCAACAACTGCAAGCAGAAAACTATTATATCTTCATCCTCTGGTGTGCTGTTCACTTTTTGAAGTCGACCTGTGGCCCAAATGAGTGCTTTTGCAAATTGTTCGAGAGATTTAGCTTGCAGAAATTTACTTTCAGTAAATATGCTGTCAATGTGACACTTCTGTATTGTTTGAAGAGAGCGCTGATGAGCAGCAAGTTGTTGTTCAGCATAATGTTCAAATCCGCAGCTACCTGCATCAAAGCGGCCAAATCAAAACTAGTTCGGAGAAGGGTTATTAAAGACAGATCCTGCAAAACCACTTCAAAAAATAGTTAATTCAACAACCCTCTAACAGAATCTAACCACCTGAACAGAATTCCCTAACTGCACTAATTGTTAACAGAACTTTGAACCAACCTATAACCAACTCTAACAAACTTCTAACAGATATCCATAAACAGAAAAACTTCCAGCCAAGAGAAGAAAAAGAGCATAACAGATTTCTAACAGAAGGGCCAACTTCCTAACAAACTCTCTCATAGATCCAGAAGACGACAGGATAGAATTCTAACAGGATTAAGGGGAGATTGTTCATTATTCATTGGGAGGAAGAATCCTTATTCAAGAATAAAAGAGGGCGAGAGAGGGATTCATAAATAAAATAATAGAAAAAGTTTAGAAAAAAAATTTCTCGACCTCTCTTACTCAAAAATTCACAGGGGTTCATAATGGAAATCGGGGGAAAATCAGAAAAAAAGAAGGGGAAAACGTTCACAGAATAATCACTTTTGAATCTCTCTGGGATCTTCGGAAGAATCATCATCTTCAACCTTCTTCATTCTTGAACCTGGCTTCAAACTTCTTAAATCGGCAACTCCAGTACAACTCATCTCCAACCACAAGCTTTTGTTTTAGCTCTCAACCTCAACTCTTCTCTACTCCATAGTAACCTGTATCAATCTCCGCGATCTCAGACTAAGCGCTCCCTATTTCATCTTCTCTGAAGATTAATTGCTTCAGTCGATAACAAATAGTCTTTCATCTCCATACAACTGATTCATCAACAAAAACTCAGAACAACACAGATGAAGTAGCATATGAGAAGAGGAAAGAAGAAGAATAGCGAAGAAAAAGCGTGAAGATCCAGAGTAACATGAAGTATATACCTAAAGTCTCCGAACACCTTGATCGTCGTCTTCTTCAGCTTCTATTCCAATGGTGTTGGTAATGTTCGAGATCCTTCAATCCCCTCTTCTTCGTGTTCGAAGCGGCTAGTCGCACCTTATAGCTCATATAAGAGAACCTCGTTGGATGCCTTTGATTACCTTGCACCATCAACGCGGAATTTGAGATTTCAACCCAGGTTTTGGTGAAATCTACCATCGAATTCGGGTTTAGGGGACTAAAATAGGGTTAAGTTGTTGTTCTATCTATCAACGATTGGGGAAGGTTAGACAACGATTGACGGCTGAGATGCGCTAGTATAGCGGCAGCGGTGAGCACCATTGAGAGGGTGAGAGAAAGGATAGAAGACTGATTAGAAAAATGAAGGGAATGGTTTGTTGTACGCCTCCATAATTTAGAAGAAGAAGAAGGTGTTCATATTGGTTGTAGGGTCATAAGTATTACAATAACCCCATTCAACTGAAATTGGGTAATGGACAAAGGTAATCGAACCGGGTCAGATTCTAAACCCTTTGGCCTGAGTAGATTTTTTTGGCATACCCCTGTGAAAATAAAAGCATTATGGACTTGGTTCAGTGGGCTTAGCGCCCAGATTGCCCTTGCTAGACCATACTCCCTGAATCCAGTTTACACCCCTATGTAGAGTTGTTTTTGGTTATTCTCTTAGTTTTTTTTGTATATAATTGTTAAGTAATTTTTTTAATAGAAATCAGAAAAGATAAGAATAATAAGACATAAAAAATTGTTAATTGTTTCTTAAGAATATAATAGAATTTTTCTAAATTTTCTTTTTTTAGAATTTTGGTTAGAACTTTTTATCATGGTTTATGTTTGGTAATCATTTTGTTACTTGAGACTTGTGATTCACTTTTGCATGTTGAGTTGGGTCTTGTGCATGTTCATTGTCTGATATGCGGATGTGTTTGGATTCCGATTGTGATTTATTTTCACATCGATGAAGCCTCGACACCTTTTCTTAACGTTCGATCTCTGACTGTTTGTTTATTGATGCCAGCTCGCGCGAAGTATTCCAGGTCTCTTTCATTTGGTTGTGCTTTTTGTGAACATCATTGTTCATTTGATATTACAATGCTTCCAATTTAGTTTTTTGTGCATTTATCGCTTTCTAGATATTATGAGAAGTAGGAAATAAAGAGCGTGCGCTCGAAGTCGCTGTTTAAAGACCTGTAGCAGGCATTCCGCACTTCATTTGTTATATGTGTAGTGCTTGTGTTTTCTTCCTTTCTTGTTTATCGATGAGTCACTCGATTTAGAAATTGAGATCACGACTTCGCTCTCAGTGCATGTTCCCTATAGGATAGTTTGTTAGACTTTCGTTGGCAATCTAACTTAGGTAGGATCCCTCATTGTATGATAACATTAGGTTAGAGATAGTTTAGTCTCCCTTAGATGTTCTTTCCTTATTTTTGCATAATTGCATCTAAAACTAAAAGACTTCTTTTTTAGCAAATCAAAAACATGCTAATCATACTAAAACCCTTTTTCAAGGTAACAAAAATACAAACCAATTCAAACAATTTTGTGCGCTCGAGCACCTTTTCTCTAAGACCCTTTTCAGGTAAGGACATGATTAATTTACTTTTGTGCCAACGCGTAAGGTTCCAAAGGTCGAGCTGCGGCAGAAGGCGGAATTAACTTCATCCATAAAAAACACAAACAAAATATATGAGTCGAACTATGGTAGCTCTGATTCCTCAAAAAGGATACGTAGGCATTGGGGTAGGGCCCGAGCGAGTACAACTTTATTTTACCTACATTCTTTCTCTTTTCTTTGCATGCATTCTATCTTAGTTTATAACCCTTAAGCATTAGATTGAACACACCCTTTGATTAGAATAACGAGAGTGGATCCCGTAGAGTACTATGGACGTATGGGGTGCTAATACCTTCCCCTCGCGTAATCGACTCCCTTACCCAATCTCTCGGTTGCAAGACCTTGATTTCCCCTTTAGGTTTTCTTCGATGATTTTCCTTTCCCTTTCATATGGGATAAATAAATACTTGGTGGCGACTTCATTGATTTTACCACTACACATCCCAGAATCCTTCTAGCCCAGATTCTGTGATGATCCTTCAAGTCTCTGATTTTTTTGGATGGCTGTCTAGAAGTGAAGATTTCCCTAGCAATAGATTTTAGGTCAGAGCACCTATCAGCCATATCAACGCACCTAACTCCACCGCCATTGTATCCAATGAGTTTCCCAATCAAATATTCTATTATCACTATCTTCTTCCCCATAACATATGATGTGACCTTGTGGTTGGATGAGGTAGCATGAATCCATAACTCTTTAACAAGAATGGGAAAGGTTGGACCCAATAGACGATCAAAATATCTATTCCATCCTTGTGCAATTATATCTTCATACATATTAAACCCATTTTCTTGTAAGCTTTCAAAATCAATGATCAATTCAGAGAGAACTTCAAGGTTGTCAACCGGAGTGAGTAGCGTTCTAATGGGTTCTTCATATTGTTCCGTTGATGAAGATTCAGGAGCACTGAGATTCTTGAGACTTGATGATGATGCCATTGTTCACACGGATTCTTGGAATAAAAATAATGGAAAGGGTTTTTGAAAAAGAACTAGAACAAAAGAAAACATAGAAGAGGGTAAAACGTGAATGAAATAGTATATTGAGTTTACATAGGTTTTTAGAAAGCGTAATCAGTAAGAAAGAAAATAAGTAATGATTATATGCATTAATGAAACCTGAAATTAGGGGATTTAGAGAGATATTGAAAAGTTACCACTGACAAGTGTCTCAATGCATCCAATCAGAGCCTTGGACCCTTCAGAATTTGAACGCATGTTCAGTCTCAGAAGGTAGCTTGTGAGAGGATGACAGATTTTTGATGATGTGAACTGTACGCCTCTATCCTTGAAATGAAATGTTCAGATCTTCATAGATAGATTCTGAGGCAACTGTACTTCTAACTTCTGAAGACAAGTTGATCAGATGTTCACAGAAAAACAATAAAGTTCGGAGGGATAAGATATGCAAATAAAACATTTTATTCTTGGAATAACTTCATGCTGAGATGTTTCAGAATGAAATTGAATCTATCTTCAGAAAAGGGTTTTGTAAATACATCAGCCCATTGATGATCTGTGTCAATAAATTTTAAAGTAAGAATTCTTTTCTGAATATAGTCCCTAATAAGGTGATGTTTTATTTCTATATGCTTAGCCCTTGAATGCAAAATGGGATTTCTACTGAGACATATGGAAGAAGTGTTATCACAGAAGATAGGAATGTTACTCTCAAATATGTTGAAGTCTTCAAGTTGACTTTTCATCCAGAGCATTTGAGTGCTACATCTAGCAGCTGCTATGTATTCAGCTTCTACTGTTGACAGTGCTATTGTGGATTGTCTCTTGCTGGTTCATGAGATCAGATTGTCTCCCAGAAACTGGCAGCTTCTAGAAGTGCTTTTACGCTATACTCTGTCTCCAGCAAAGTCAGCATCATAGTATCCTACTAAGTTGTATTCGTTGGATTTTCTATAAAAAAAACCCAGATTAGTAGTACCTTTCAGATACTTGAAAATTCTCTTAACTGCTGTTAAGTGAGATTCTCTAGGATCTGATTTGAATCTAGCACATAAGAAAACACTGGATAAAATATCAGGCCTTGAAGCCGTCAGATAAAGGAGAGATCCAATCATACCTCTGTAGATTTTCTGCTCTACCTTTTTACTTACCTCTTCCTTTTCCAGAATGCACGTGGGATGCATTGGAGTCTTTAAGGGCTTACATTATGAGAAGTAAAATTTCTTCAGAAGTTCTCTGACATATTTTCTATGATGAATGTAGGTTCCTTCTGGAGTTTGGTTTATCTGAATGCCCAGAAAAAATTTTAGTTTCCCCATTAAGCTCATCTCAAACTTTGCCTGCATGCACTTAGCAAATTCTCTTCCCAGAGAAGGTTTAGTGGATCCAAAAATGATATCATCTACATAAATCTGGCAAACTAAAATGTCATTCTTAAATGACTTACAGAACAAGGTTGTGTCCATTTTCCCTTTGGTGAATTCCTTTTCTAACAGGAAGTTACTTAGTCTTTCATACCAATATCTGGGATCTTGTTTCAGACCATATAGTGACTTCTTTAGTTTGAAAATATACTGGGTGTTTGGAATTTTAAAACCCAGGGGGTTGGTGCACATATACCTCTTCATCTATGTATCCATTTAGGAATGCACTTTTGACATCCATCTGATATAGAGTGAAGCCATTGTTTACAGCAAATGAGATTAAGAGTCTGATAGATTCTAACCTGGAGACTGGAGCAAAGGTTTCTATATAATCTATCCCCTCTTGTTGACTATTACCTTGTGCAACTAGTCGTGCTTTGTTTCTGATGACTTCTCCTTGCTCGTTCAATTTATTTCTGAACACCCACTTTGTTCCAATGACGTTGAATCCTTTTGGTATGGGAGCCAGATCCCATACGTCATTTCTAGTGAATTAATTTAGTTCCTTCTACATTGCTAGAATCCAGTCATTGTCCAGAAGAGCTTCATCAATTGTTGTTGCTTCAATCAAGAGACCAGTCCCACGAGGGATTCTTCAGAGTTTCTGAATGTTGATCTTGTTCTGATTGGATCATCCTTCTTTCCCAGGATCTTATCTTCTGGGTGAGCTATGCTGCTTCTGGATAACCTTTTTTGGAGTTGATCAACATAAGGTACTAGATCACTTATAACATTTCTTTCTGAAGTTGTTGGAGCGTCTCTGTTGGGAACTTCTGATGAGTTGTCTTCAGTACCTGTGAATTCAACTTCTATATCTGCAAAGAATTCATTCTGCTTTGAATTTTGAGGGTCAAGCTTATCATCAAATCTAACACTGATTGACTCTTCAACAATATGTGTTTCTGTATTATATACTCTGTACCCTCTTGGGCGTTCAGATTATTCTAACATAATACACTTTTGTGCTTTAGAGTCAAACTTGTTCAGATGATCTTTGGTATTCAGAATAAAACATGTGCATCCAAAAGGATGGAAATAAGAAATGTTGGGCTTTCTGTTCTTCCACAATTCATATGGAGTCTTTTCCAGAATAGGTCTTATAGAGATTCTATTCTGAATGTAACACGCTGTGTTAATTTCTTATGCCCAGAAGATCTTAGCAATGTTAGTCTCATTGATCATGGTTCTGGACATTTCTTGCAGTGTTCTGTTCTTTCGTTCTACAACTCCATTTTGTTGGGGAGTTCTAGGACAAGAGAAGTCATGCAAGATGCCTTTTTCATTAAAAAATGTTTCAAAATTTTTATTTTCAAATTCTCCACCATGATCACTTCTGACTTTGACAATTCTAAGATCCTTTTCATTCTGAACTTGGTTACAGAATGCAACGAACATAGAATGTGACTCGTCCTTGTGTCTTAAGAACTTTACCTATGTCCATCTGCTATAGTCATCTACGATCACTAACCCATACTTCTTGCCACTAACAGACGCAGTTTACTGGTCCAAATAAGTCTATGTGCAGAAGTTCTAATGGCTTAGAGGTGGAAACAAAACTTTTAGATTTAAAGGAAGGTTTTGCAAATTTGCCTTTCTGACATGCTTCATACAGAGCATTTGAGCTGAACTTCAGATTAGGAAGTCCTCTGACCAGATTAAGTTTGTTAATCTGAGATAATCTTCTCATACTAACATGCCCCAATCTTCTGTGCCAGACCCATTGCTCGTTGTTAAGAGAAAGAAGACATTTTACATTCTGACTCTTTAGTTCATAAAGTTTTATCTTATAAATGTTGTTTTTCCTCTTTCCATTAAAAAGGATAGTTCCATCTTTCTGACAAACATGTTTTTGGCTATCTCTCTGTTTGAGATTTTCTCATATTCTGAGTATGAGATAGCACTGAGAAGTATTGTTCTGGCTTTATGATGGTTTCTGAAATCACGTTTTTGCTGGTCAGACATCCTTTTTCTTTCTATCTTCTGACCACTTTCGCCCACTGGATGTGTGTATCCATCAATTACCTTGTCCCATAGATCAGCATCATGAGCTAGAAAGAAGCTCTCAATTCTTTCTTTCCAGTAGTCAAAATTTTCTCCATCAAATACTGGAGGTTTGCCGCTGATTCTGTCCTTGTCCTCATGATAGTCATTGCTGATGTTTTGGCTTGGTCCCACCATAGTGTTTTTATAAAGCTTGGATCTTGTACTGACACGGTTAAGTGTATGAACTCAGAACCAGGCGCTCTGATGCCAATTGAAGAAGTGAAAAACACAAGAAGGTGGGGTTTGAATTAAAAACTTAAAAACAAAAGTGCAGTAGACACGATATTTTTATCCTGGTTCGTTTGATCTCAAACTACTCCAGTCCACCCGTCAAGGTGATTTCGTCTCTCTCCAACGAGGACTTAATTCACTAATCAAAAACTGATTACAACACTACTTTGACAACTGCCAAAGTCTTCTTGAGTACAACCACAACCCGGTTAATCTCAAGGAAAACTAGCTTAATCAAGATAAAAGAGTATTTTGTGTATAGTTTTTTTTTCCTTACAAAAACAGTATCACAACTGTGATATTTTACATAATTTTGAGCGTAGATATGAATATGTAGGCTTGCAGCATTTTAGAGATATGTTGCAAGTGTATGGAAAATTGTAAATGATTTGTCCTCTTAGCTTGTTTATATAGGCATGGAAATCATGTCCAACATAAAGCCTGATAATGGACATTTAATGTTGTTTACATATTGAGAAGATTATTGTCTGAATGAAGTCGTTGCATGTGATGCTGTCTTGATTGAATAGTAACGCTTCATAATCTTAGAATCTTGCATGCTGCAATTGCTTCAGAGCATTGATGACTCAGATATGTGAGGATCTGATGGTATATGAAACTTCTGTTCAGAATCATAGTATTCTTCATTTCAGCGCAGGTTCTGATCATCATTCTTCAGCGCTGATTCTGATTACCTCAGCTTGAAAGCTTCTATAGCTTAACTTCTGATGTTGTTTTGGTCAGAACTTCTGCATATAAAATAACACTAATTTAGAGTGCAGATTTTTTCTTTGTGTTTGTTATCATTAAAACTCTAATTAAGGGTTGTAGAATCAAACTATGTTCTAACAGGAGAGAATTGTCATCTCAAGTTGAACCACCTCTAGTAGAGAAAGAGTTAACCGGTTTGTTCATGGATACTTTGTCCCCTTTCTTTTGGGAGAATATGATTGGTAGTGTGTCCTCCAGCTTCACAGACCTGGTGACTATCGGCCAAAGATTAGAAGAAGGAATCAAGAATGGTAAAGTGTCTAAAGCTGCTGAATCTTCTAATGGTGCAAAGAAATACCTTGGGAACTTTCAGAAGAAGAAAGAGGTAGAAGCCAATGCTATCTCTACTAAGAGAAGTGGGCCTCGTTGTAGGCCTCAATACACTGATAAACCACAAGTAGCGGTTGTTACTCCTGCGGTTAATGCTTAACCAGTGCAGGTTCTTCAACAACAGAATATTGTGCATAATCAAAATTGGAATAGGGCTCAATTTGATCCCATCCCTATGACGTACACTGAATTGTATCCTGCATTGGTGAAGAAGGGCTTGATTATGACTAGGCCTCTGATTCCTCGAAATCCTCCTCCAGTCGAGTTCAGATCTGACCTTCATTGTGACTTTCATCAGGGAGCTGTCGGTCATGATTTAGAGAGATGTTATGCATTGAAAAATAGAGTTCAAGAATTGCTGAAAGAAAATATTCTCATTTTCAAAGAGGTAGGTCCTAATGTTATCAACAATCCTTTTCCAAAACAAAGTGGATGAAGATTGAGTCGGGGTACCCTCAAGTCACTTCCTAAAGCCAGTGTTTCAGACAGGACATCTCATCCTTGATACTGATTAGTCACTAGGACATCTTTCTTTCTGTTTGCATTTTTCCTTTGTTTGTGTTAAAATTGTTGCTTTCAAATACTGTTTATAATTTCATGTTAAGTTTAATGAAATGAGTGTGGCAATATTTTGATTCAAATCATTTTTCATTTACTGCTTTCAAATATATTTCTCTTGTTTACTCCCTTTATCAAGCTTTTATTTATGCAAAGATTTGAGGGAGGATGGTGAAAATCAAATACCCATAATTGTTGCTGGTATGCTTTCGAATAAAACTTTGCTGAGGATATACAGACATTGTTTCAACTCCCAAACATTGGAGAAATAAGGAAGTTAATCCCGTTGTTCACCCCTTTGAGCCTAGAAGTTGGAGTTTCTTTCTATACAAAAAAAAACCTGCAATCTTAACCTGGGGATGGGTAGTTATCAGCTAATTTGGATGTGCATTCAATTACAAGAGAAATCGTGCAAGACACCTTTCAATAAAGGTTGCGATCAAGCTTTCCTTTGCACACAACAAGAAGTGTCAAAGATGCTCTCAACTAAAAATGACAAAGATGGTTCCCCGCAATCATTGAGCAAGGCAGTCATTATCTTTCTAAAAATAAAAATGAAATGAAAAGAAAAATCAAAGGAAAAATTCCGCTAAGTCAAAACCTCTAAAGGAGACTTAGGCAAAAACTGGGGCACCCCGCTGACTGTAATTCCAAATGAAATAGTTCAAGCAAAAACTGGGGCATCCCGCTAACTGTAATCTCAAATGAAACAGTTCAGGCAAAAGTTGGGAATAATAAATTCAATCAGAAGTTTTCTTCAAATCCTCAAAATTCTCCATCAGAGTTGACAAAAGTCCTCAAAACAACAAAATGATGTAAGAAGAAGTGACTGTCATTCTCAAGAATCCCTTAGCTTCTGAACCATCATCGTTACTATCGTCAGTGCAATTCCAGAATCTCTTGGAACCTGAATGCATAGTCTGAATTAACTGAACGTAGGACTGAATAACATCAAGAAGATTGGGTTGGGTACAAATAAACTTTTAGCCTTTATCCTTTATTTTTTAAACCATGAACCAGACCATGTTACAACCCTCAAAATACCTAATTGAAGCCAGGTTTCTTTTGAAAGCATACTACAGCAAGGTTGCGTAAACTGACTCCTATGATCTTTTGCGAACCATTTGTTTTGCTATCATACCTTTGCTTTCACTTTAAAAGCATAAACCACTGTGTTTTAACCAGTGATGCATTTCCTATACACTAATAATATCATTTCAAAAATGATTTTGAATTCAAAAACTTGTGCTTGAACTTTGCATTAAATTACCATGTTTGAATAAACAATTTTGCTTGCGAACAAGCTTTCCTCGTCAAGGAATTTCAAACAGTTGAGAAACTTGGTCAGTGACCCTATCAAGGGCAAGTATCTTCCAGATCCAATTGTGAATTAATTCAAGATTTATTGCTCAGTGTGAGTTTTCTCGAAATTGGTTAGCTAGAAGATCATTTTCAAGACTCATGCTGGGGAATTCCTTTCCAACAATCATTTCAGAGTTGAAGCCATGATTAGTTTATCTCCAACAGTCATTTCAATAATTGAAGTCGTGATCAGTTTATTTCCAACAGTCATTTCAAGAGTTGAAGCCATGATCAGTTTATCTCCAGCAGTCATCTCAGAACTGAAGCCATGATCAGCTCATTTCCAGTAACTTTCGACTGAAGCCATGATCAGTTTATCTTCAGCAGTCATCTAATCTTGGAGAAATCCCCCAACAACTCTCCATGTCCTTCCTCAGAATATCATCAGTTTAATACAGCTTACAAGTGTGACAAATTTAGGCTCAAGAAATTTTCTTTCCAATCAAATTTGGTTGAGTTCTCCGTGTTGAGGAATCAAACTTCCAATCTCACCTCCACAAAAGAGTCAAACTCTATTGTCATAAACGTCGGCATTACATGCATAGATCATTCACATATCATGCATAAAAAAATTCATACATAATGCATAACAAGAGTGTTTCATCCTCATTTGCATTTCCCGAGGTCTTGTTGCAGTTGACATGTCCCCTTGAGATCAAAGTCCAACTTACTTGTCACATACCAAAGCAGATGTCAGTTCGGTTGTTTCCTCTCTTTCGTCCAATGCTAATCTTGGATGAGCTGTACTTTTTTTAACCAATGCTAATCTTGGGTATCATGTTTCCCCATGTTGTCCAAAGCCAATATTGGATGTCATGATCTTTTATTTCCATCCAAAGCCAATATTGGATGTTGTTACCTTTTCTTCCATCCAAAGCCAAAATTGGATGCCACCATCTTTTGTTGCCGTCCAAAGCCAGTATTGAATGTTGTTACCTTCTCCTTCATTCAAATCCAGTATTGAATGTTAAGATCTCTTTTTCCATCCAAAGCCAGTATTGGATATTGTTACCTTCTCCTTCATTCAAAGCCAATATTAGATGCCACCATCATTTGTTGTCGTCCAAAGCCAGTATTGGATGTTGTTAGCTTCTCCTTCATTCAAAGCCAATATTGAATGTTAAGATCTCTTTTTCCATCCAATGCTAGTATTGGATATTGTTTCCTTCTCCTTCATTCAAAACCAGTATTGAATGTCAAGATCTCTTTTTCCATCCAAAGCCAGTATTGGATTTTGTTACCTTCTCCTTCATTCAAAGCCAATATTAAATGTCAAGATCTCTTTTTCCATCCATATCCAGTATTGGATGTTGTTATGTTTTCTATCGTCCAAAGCCAGTATTGGACGCCTTGAGTTTTCCATTAATCCAAAGCCAGTATTGGATGTTGTGATATTTTCTCTCGTCTAAAGCCATTATTAGACGTTGAGTTTTCCCTTCATCCAAAGCCAATATTGGATGTTGTGTTTCTTTCCCGTCCAGCATCTTTCCTGGACAACTCTGATGTAGCTTCAGATTTGATCTCATCCCACATCTAATGTTATTCTATATATTTTTTATTGTCTTTTCCAGAGAGTTACTTGCCTCATTCAATGCCATTCTTGGATGTGGCTTCTTGCCTTCTCGGGTTTTATCTCTTTTTTCCAAGTATTGATGGTTACTCTTTGTCACCCTGACAGATATCCAAAATTATCTTGTTGTTCCCCGGCGTGTCTTTCCACGTCATTTCATCTGAACTACCATAAGTTTCCAGTTTCAAGCATTTCCATGTTTCCACAGAGTCTGTCTCATCTCATTTATCATTAAAAAAAATATATGTCAAAAAAGAGTCCATGCATTCATTCATAACATATGTTATCATCTCATCGCATCAGGGACGAAATTCAGGTATGTTTGTATTTAATTACTTTCCGCCTATCTGGCAAAAAGATAATTAAATAGAGGCAGTTGTTATACCCTAAATTTTGCCCCTAATTTTTTTAGTCGCACTTTCATATCATATTTTCTCATTTGGTTATAATCATTAATAAATAGCTTCATTCATCACATTTGCATCCTATCTTTAAGTTTGCTATTATGTTGTTGACTAACTTCTAATCAAAATACAAAAAATATTTGTCTCTGTCTTTGCATATTTGTGTTTTGTAGGTACTTAGTCGAAGCATATGGAAAATAAGGTTTTCCGGTATTATTTCCCTAAAATCTCTATTTGCAAAGAAAAAGAATTAAAATTTTTTTCATTTTTTTCACTGTACAATCGATTGCTCCTAGAGTGCAATCGATTGCACAAAGTGCATTTTGCGTAATTTTTGAAAAAAATACACTGTGCAAATCGATTTGCACTGTAGTGCAATCATTGCACAACATGAAAATTTGAAGAAAAAAAATCAGCAATTTCAAGCTTGTCAAATTTTGGCTCCAATTTTTCTTCATTTTTTGAAAGAATTATCATTAATTCAAATTTTGGCTCCAAGAATCAATTACTAAATTACCACTAATACCAATCCAAAACTCTATAAATAGAGCCTTAATTTCACTCAAATCTCAAGCTTTTGATAGCCAAAATCACTTTGCTGAAAAATCTCTCAATTCTCTCCATCTACCAAATTCACTCAAAGCTCCATTTTCAAAAAAAGTTAGTAAGCTTAGCATTGAAGCTTACTAATCTTTGAGCTAAACCTTCACCCAAAAAATTTTATTCATCAATTCTCTACATCCAAGCTTGGGCAATTGATTCTTGTGGTTGAATTGAAGTAAATTCTTGAAGTTGTGTTGATAATTCTCTAGATCTACCTTTGGTAAGTTGGATTTTCCATCTATTACAATGTGATCTCTTGTTGATCTTTGGATTAATTCATGGAGCACTATTTTTGATTCCAATGGTGTTATTTTCTCATAATTTTGTGGAATTTTCATGCTCAATTGAATCGATGATCATAAGGTATTTGATGGAAAGTTTAAACAAGGATTTGGCCTTTTAAAATGTTATTTTGCTGTCTGTAACAGCGTGCAATCGATTGATGTAACAGTGCAATCGATTGCACTAAGTGAATTTCATGCAGATTTAAAAAAAAAAACATTGTGCAAATCGATTTGCACTGTAGTGCAATCGATTTGCACAGAAACATAATGCATTTTTTCCTTGTTTTGGGGCAACTTTGATCCAAAACGCTTTTTCTACTCACTCCTTTTGATTGTTGGTTTGGATTGCAATTTTAAATATCGAATTTCTCTTTAAATTCAATGGACTTTGTGGTGTAGATGAAGTTGGATAAATGTTCATCAATTCAAATCTACCAAAGAGTTAATTATTTAATTTATTTTTGGTGTTTTGGATTAATGATATGTTTAGTGCTTTAATCCATCTATATGAGTGATTGAATTTAAAGATGAAAGAAATTTGAGGTAGTGATCTAAATTAACTTATCATTCTCATCCCTCTTCATCTTATCCATTTCTTTTTTAATTGTGTTACATGTTAAGGGATGATGATCTCTATATCATTTATCCAAACATGAAGTACATAGATTTCTGTTGACTGGCCTCAAAATAGGTGCGACTTCTACATAAGTCCACTTATGATTATTTAACATAGTGCTAAATTTTTTCCTGATTCGAATAAATGATCATTCGTGGCCCAAACCTATGTTTGCAAGCCCAAGTATGTTAATTTGATCTCTTTGATCCAATAACCTTGAGATTCATTGTGTGGAGGCTTTGGTTCTACCAATCCTCTAATGGATCTTCATCAATTTTGGTCAATGCGGATCACTTAAACATCATTGATCATTAAATGTTGCCTTGAGAATTCTTAAATGGATGATATACTTGACAAAAAGCAAATGCAAATTGTTGTGTGGAGGCTTTGGTTCTACCAATCCTCTAATAAGTTCCAAATGCAAGTTTCAAGATGGTCATCCAACTAACCACTAATTTCTAACAATTGACTTTATTTTATGCTTTTATTTTATTCTCTTTACTTTATATACCATTTACTTTTTGCATTTACATTTCATGCTATTTTCATCTTTGCTCACTTGAGCATTTACTTTTATGTCATTTTTATTTTGCTCACTTGAGCTTTTCTTTTCCTTTTAAAAGACACTTAATAATCAACAAAAATAATAAAAAAAATATTTCATTTTCTTTTGTTTACAAATACTCATTCATTCTTTTCCTTTAGCAAGTAAACCTTTACATGACACTCCTTTTAAAAGAAACCAAACAAAGTGGATCCTACGGAGTACCATAGATGCTTAGGGTGCTAACACCTTTCCTTTGCATAACTGACCCCCATACCTCGATCTCTGGTCTTTTTGGGTTTTGTCCGCTTTTTTTCCATTTCCCTTTGGAAACAATAAAGTGATGTGGCAACTTCATTATGTTGAGTTAAGTCAATTGATGGCTTAATCTCAAATCTTTACTGCTACATTTCTTTTCCTATCATTATTGTCGCAATTTTGTTATCTCTTAGTTCTGATTTGCACGCGCGACAATGCCTAATTACTAACAGCATAAAATATAACAGAAATATAAATGTGCGGAAAGTAAAATTCCTACACTATTACGTGGCTTCAGGGAAATTACATAATGGATGAGTGCGAGAATTTAAACCTATAACTATTACAACCTCGGAGTAGATACAAAATAGGAAAAAATGCGGGAAGTAAACCTAAGTTATTATAATACGAATAATATGACCTATACATTTTTATCTAAGAATTAAAATAGCAAAAAGAAAAGAAAATAGAAAAAGTTTTGGAGAAAAGAAAATATTTTGGTATTTTAGAAAATAATTTTAATAAAACCTAAATCTCTAATTGATTTTAACATTAAAAAACGGTTTAATTAAAAAATAAAAGTCAAAATTTTAATTGTTAACAAAACCTAATCCTAAATTTATAGTATTAGAAAAAATAATTAGGTTAATTAATTAAAGTTAGGGTTTAATTAAAAGAAAGGGAAAATAAATGAAAAGTACAGGAAATAGGGTAACTGAAAAATAGAGAAAAAATAGTTGTATGGGGTGGGTCTTGAACCCACACCCTTCAGCACTTTCCACGCATAGCTCACCACCAGGCCAAGCACTGATTGGTGTTAGAAATACAGACGCATTGCATAATATATAAAACCTACAGAAATTGGAAAATAGCAAGAAAAATTAGCAAAGGGCAGGGATCGAACCCACACCCTTGTGTACCAATGCCTAATCGCGTGCATCCTTGCCACTGGGGTGGCTGTTTCATCCATGAACGTAATAAAACAAAATAAACATGACATAAACCAAATCAGAGGGACCGGAGAAGCGCCGGAACCCTAGCTCCGGTCGTCTTCTCCGATGAGACATTTTTTCAAACCTGAAAAATAATGCGCACTAGTGAACAAATAGAATCCTACCTCCCCCCCCCCCCCCCCCCCCCCCCCCCCCCCCCTAATTTGAGGGCTTCGAGTTCAATGGAGGCCTTAGAATATGGATGAAACATACTGTACAAAGAGATATCAAGAAAATAATACAAAACGGCATGATTATGGCAATGGACTATTCTGGCATTATGGGACTCATGTGATGGTTCAAACTTGTCCTATTACATCTCAGGAACACATTAGTATGGTTAGTTTAAATCAAGGCATGATAAGAATAAAAATATGAATTTAAAAAAATATGTGAAAACAGTGATGTTTGAATGCACGTTTCAGACACTTTTGATCATCAAGAATGATCAAATCTTACCCTATAACACTTCAGGAACAAATTGCAATGGATGGCTCGCCTCGAGGAAGGCTGAAAACAAAGTTTCATGTTTGCCTTACTTTGAGAAATTTTGAGGTTTTTTGTGGGAGTATTCTTGCAAGGTTTTTTCGTCCCTTTATTATCTGAATATGATGGCTATATATAGATGAAGAGATTATGTCAAACATGGGCTTGGACTTTGTACAACACATGCCTTTGATTTGTTTTGGAAATAAGTTAAAAGATGGTAATACCATGAATTTTTGATTGAAAAATAAACATGCACAATTTGTAGCTTGGTGATGGGCCTCCAAAATAACCAAATCAAAAGGCTCTTATGCCTTGCACCTCCTTTTACTATTTATTTGATTTAATTTTGACTTTAAATAAATAAAATCAAAATAAATGAAATAAAAAATAAAAGGGTGTATAAATAGATTTATAGGTCCATTATAAGGTCAAGAACATATTTGGACTCTAAAATATAAGCCCATTTGTCCAAAAATTCAAGTTTGCTCAAATTGGATTTCATGCATTTTCTCAAAATTGCCCAAGTTGCACCAATCATAACTCTCTCAATTTTTATCATATGAAGGTGATCTTTGATTTTCTGGAAAGCTCAAGATGTTCCCTACAACTCTTACGTTGATGTATGAAGACTAAAAAGGTGTATGAAGACTTTATCTTGATGTAAATTTCTTTGACAAAAAGTGTCTTTTTGTTGACTTTTAAAATGACATGTAATATTTTGGCCCATATCTCTTAAATGAAGCATTTTGGGCCTTGGGATTAGAGAGACAAAGTTTTAGAGAATTGAATTCCCATCAAAATGGGCTTTTGTTGAGAATTTTATGATGAAGTATTTAAAATTAATGCATGGTCAAAGTTCAGTTGACTTCTCCTTAAGAAAACTCTAATTTAATAACTTTTGACTTTTGATGAATCTTGAGTTTTCTTGATGAATCATGGTAAAACTTTGATCAAATGATGAATGTGACTTGAAAATATTAATGTTGACAGAAAATATTGAAGTTTGTCTGTAAGTTGGTCAAAGTTGACTTTTTGTCCAATATAGTTGACTTTTAATCATCTGAGTAGTTGACTTAGCAAACATGTGTTGCAAGGCTTGAAACTTGGAATGAGGATTCTTTGAAGCATATGAGCAACCATGAAGTCCAATTGAGGAATTAGAATTCCAATTTCCCTTGGGAAAAACAAAACCCTAGTTGTAGGTCAATGCTTAGGAGGAGGGTTTGTGTGATCAATCTTTGAGTAGTCTTGAACAATTGATAACCTTATGAGCATGAGAAAGTCCGAGAGAGAAAATTTTGGGGTACAACAGTTGCCCCTGTTCAATCTTATTAAACATGAAAATTTTGATTGGCATACTCACCAGCCGGAATTTGAAGGTGGAAGAGGATTGAACCCCAAGTGCCCATAAATTTGCACTCACATGTGCACGCAGTTACACTTGTTATTTGATTGTATTGCTTGAATGGGCTTAAAGATGCCATTTTGAGAAGTGATAGATTGTCTTCTGAGATGAGCTTACAGATGCCATCCAAAGTAACTGTTAATAGGAGTGTCTGAATGAGTCTATGCTTGACTAGATCTCGAAGAATTCTTTTCGGATTTCGTCTCTAAAGGGGAAATGCTTTTCAAAACAAAGAGTGTCAAAGGGGAAATGTGCTTAAGATCTCCTCTAAAGTAAATGCTCTCCAGAACTCGGTCTCTAGGGGAAATTATTTTTGGGATTCTGTATCTGAAGGGGAAATGCTTTTTAGAATGAAGCGCTGAAGGAGATGATTTTTAGAATAAAGCTTCTGAAGAAGATGCTTTTCAGAATAAACTTCTAAAGGAGGTGCTTTTCAGAATGAAGTGTTGAAGGGGAAATGCTTTTCAGGATTCCGTATCTAAAAGGGAAATGCTTTTCAGAATGAAGCATTGAAGGAGATGCTTTTCATAATAAAACTTATGAAGGAGATGATTTTCAGAATAAACTTCTGAAGGAGATGCTTTCCATAACTCGGTCTTTGGGGGAAATGCTTTTTAGGATTCCATATCTGAAGGGGAAATGCTTTTTAGAACGAAGCACTGAAGGAAAAGCTTTTCAGAATAAAACTTCTAAAGGAGATGTTTTTCAGAATGAAGTGCTGAAGGAGATGCTTTTCAGAATGAAATGCTGAAGGGGAAAGACATTTAAAAACTCCTCTGAAGGAAATGCTTTCCAGAACTCGGTCTATGGGGGAAATGCTTTTCAGGATTCCGTATCTGAAGGGGAAATGCTTTTCAGAATCAAGAGCTGAAGGAGATTATTTTCAGAATAAAACTTCTGAAGGAGATAATTTGGTCGTGTAGATAGTTGCCCTGTCTTGTTTCGGGAATTGATCCATAACCTGTCTATAAATTCCTAGTCATATCTGTCTATTTGCGAACTTAACCTGAAAAGGTAGAGTTAGTTATGTGTAATGTCATGATGTATGTAATGAATTGTGTAATGATGTTCTCAAAATAAATGAGACTAATATATGTGTTTTGTATGCATATGTCATGATTTTTGTGAATGATACATGGATGAAATATGTTATTGGTGTGTATCGGTAGCTTCGTATAATAATGTCTGACTGGGGAAAATAAATCCCTAATTATTGTTGGGGATGAAGACAATAGTTCTTCAACTTGACTTTACTGGGGATTCATTTTTTCTGCTTGAGGGCATTCCACTAGAGATCTTCGAGTTCTGCTTGGGGATAGAAGCATTCAAGGAGAGTCGGTCATTCATCGTTCTTTGTAAGGTTTGTGTTTTGACTAGAGATGAAAGAACTGAAATTCTATGATGTGTTGTTTGACCGAATTTTGGATACGAATATTAGATCTTCTGGGGAGGGCAACGTTGAATGATATCGGGCCGGAGAAGAAAGTCTTATCGGGGAACTACAATATTATAGAAATAAACTCCGTTGGGGAAATAAACCCTATAGACTATTGCGACTTCACTAGGGAAATAATCATTGATGGGGATTATCTTGTGGAGAAAGATCTGAGGAAATTGCTCTGTGGGAATTTATGGTCAACTTCAAACGTTATCCGAACTCCCAGAGTCTATCGTAAATACTAATCATGTTTCTATTCATATATTTGTAAATGATAATCATATTCAAATGCATATGTTCATTCAATATAATCATTGGAAAATTTTGCAAACAAAATAGAGAAAATAAAAATAGCTTCTGAATTTCAAACTGATTGTATTGATTTGGAAAATTTGCCTATAAACAGAAAGTTTTTATACAAAGAGACATAAATCCTACTAAGAGGAAATTGTCATGAAAGAAAAGGCATACAAAGAGAAACAAAGAAAAACAGCTAGGTGGAAATGATCCCATCGAGTTTTAACTATGTTATTTCCCCTATGTCTTCAAGCATCTTATCCCTCGCTGTCGAAAGAAGTTGATTGAATTGACCTATACCATTTGAACTTTGACGTCGGTAATCATGTTGGCTGTAATTAGATGGGTGATCCGATGGGACATAGTCATACGCTTTAATCCCTAAATTTTTCCTGGACTTCCCTTTCAGGTTTTCAGTTCATCGGGATATCCTTTTTTTCCCAAGCTGCACTTTCAGGTTTTCGACTTGTCGGATGTATACTTTTTTTATATATCCCTAATTTTTGTCCGAACCCTTTTGGTTCGCCAGGGTTCCCTCATTTTTTCTTAGGCCAGTCAACCTAGCAGGTCTCTTTTATGCGTAGTATTTTTTAACTATGTCCACATTCAGAGTGTGGAAGATCCTCACCATCCATGGTGGTAAGTATCATAGCACCGCCAGGAAATATCTTCTTAATCACAAATGGCACTTCGTATGTGGTAGTCCATTTGCCACTGGAATCACCTTGTGGTAAGATGATGCGCTTTATAACCAAATTACCAACCTGGTATACTTGATGTCTGACTTTCTAATTGAAGTCCTTGATCATGCACTTCTGATACATTTGGCCATGGCAAACAACCGCATGCCTTTTCTCATCAATCAAATTTATCTGGTCAAATCTAGTCTGAATCCACTTGTCTTCATCCAAACTTGCATCTTTCATAATCTATAGAGAAGGAATCTGGATTTCGACAGGCAAGACAGCCTCCATACTATAGACTAGAGAGAACGGGATCACCCCAGTTGATGTGCATGTTGAAGTGTGATAACCATGAAGAGCTAATGGTAACATCTCATGCCAATCTTTGTATGTAACATCATCTTTTGCAAAATCTTCTTGATGTTCTTGTTAGCGGCTTCCATTGTGCCATTTATCTTCGGTCGATATGGAGAAAAATTATGGTGTTTAATCTTGAACTACATGCATAGATCCTTGATCATGGTGTTGTTGAGATTGGTACCATTATATGTGATGATCCTCTCATGTATGCCATACCGTCATATGAGATTATGCTTAATGAACCGAGCCACAACATTCTTGGTAACAGAGGCAAACGAGGCTGCTTCAACACACTTCGTGAAGTAATCAATAGCGACCAAGATGAAGCAATGCCCATTATAAGAAATAGGCTTGATCACTCCAATTATATCAATGCCCCACATTACAAATGGTCAAGGAGCAGTGAAGACATTCAAAGGAACCGGAGGCACATGCACTTTGGCAGCATAAATTTGGCATTTGTGATAAGTTCTGGAATGACGATGGCAATCGGTTTCCATGGTCGACCAATAATAACCTGCTCTTAGGATCTTCTTAGCCATCATATGCCCACTAGAGTAAGTAGCAAAGACCCCTTCATGCATATATTCCATATTCTTCTCGGCATCCTTCTTGTCTACACAATGAAGCAGATTCGAATCAGGATTACGCTTGTACAAAATTCCGTTACTCAGAAAGAATTTGGCGGAGAACCCCTGTATAAATTTCTTATCATTGATAGATGCCTCTTCATGATATTCTTGAGTCTCGAGGTATCTTTTCACTTCGTGGTACCAATGCTTTTCCTCTACTCCATCAGTATTAACTTCGTAGCAATGTGCCGATTTGTCTAGTCTCTCAATAGTAATTCGAGGAGCTTCATTATCCCATATGACTTTGAACATAGACGACACGGTGGCTAATGTGTCTGCCAATTGATTCTCTTCTCTCGGAATATGTTCAAAAATGATTTCTTCGAAGCATGGAATTAACGTCAACACATGCTCCTGATAAGGAATGAGATTTAGATGCTTCATATCCCATTCTCCCTTAATATGGATGATCACTAAGGTTGAGTCCCCATATACATTCAAAAATTTAATTCTTATACTGATAGCAGCCTTGATACCCATGACACACGCTTTGTATTCTGCCATGTTGTTGGCATAATCAAAACATAATCTTGCAGTGAAGGGCGTATGGCAACCCTTGGGAGAAACAATCACAACACCAATTCCATTACCAAGCATGTTGGAAGCTCCATCAAAAACCATATTCCATTGGGATCCTAGTTCAGGTCCTTCATCTGGTCCAGGTTTTTTATAATCATTAACTAGCATAATATTCTCATCTGGGAACTAAAAATTCATAGACTGATAGTCATCTATCGCTTGATGATCCAAACGATCTGCCAATACACTTCCTTTGTGCCTTTTAAGTAGTATGTTGAATGTCATATTCTGTTAAGACCATTTTCCATCTTGCTATTCTTCTGGAGAGAGCAGGCTTCTCGAATATGTATATTATTGGATCCATCTTAGAGATCAACAAAGTGGTATAAGTCAACATATATTGTCTTAGTCGGCGAGCAGCCCATGCCAAAGCGTAGCAAGTTTTCTCGAGCAGTGAGTATCTTGTTTCAAAGTCAGCAAACTTTTTGCTAAGGTAGTATATTGCATTCTATTTTTGACCAGACTCGTCATGCTGCCCCAGTGCACACCCTATTGAGTTATCTAACACTGTTAGGTACATGATCAAAGGTCTTCCTTCAACCGGTGGCATCAGAATCGGAGGTTCCTGAAGATATTCTTTGATTTTGTTGAAGGCTATCTGAAAATCGTCGTTCCACTTCACTACTTGATCTTTCTTTAGTAACTTGAAGATTGGCTCATAGGTAGCGGTCAGATGGGAAATAAATCTCGAAGTGTAGTTTAATCATCCTAAAAAACCTATGACTTCCTTCTTAGTACGGGGAGGTGGAATTTCTCAAATGGATTTAACCTTGGCAAGATCAACTTCAATGTCTTTACCACTAACAACGAAACCTAGGAGTTTATTGGATCTTACCCCAAAGGTGAACTTGGTTGGATTCGACCTCGGCTTGTATTTCTTCAATCTCTCAAACAACTTATGCAGATGGTCGAGATGTTCTTCTTCAATCTGGGACATGGCTATCAGGTCATCAATGTAAACCTCTATCTCATGATGGATCATATTATGGAACAAAGCTACCATAGCATTCTGATACATCGCTTATGCGCTCTTTAAACCGAAAGGCATGATTTTGTAACAGAAAGTGCCCCACTGTATGACAAAAGTAGTCTTCTCCATGTCTTCAGATGCCATCTTTATTTGATTATAACCGGAGAAGCCATCCGTGAAGGAAAGTATTTTATGCTGAGCGGTGTTGGCAACCAGAACATCAATATGTGGAATCGGAAAATCATCTTTGGGGCTTGCCCTATTCAAATCCATGTAGTCTATACACATATGTACCTTACCATATTTCTTTCGTATTGGCACCACATTTTCAACCCACTAAGGATAGGATGTAACCGCTAAGAAACTTGCATTGAATTTCTTCATAACCTCAACCTTGATCTTTTCAGACATTTCTGGATGCATACGACAAACCTTCTACTTTATAGGGAGACAACCTTCCTTCATCGGTAGATGTTGAACCACAATATCAGTATTGAGCTCTGTAATGTCTTCGCACGACCAAGCAAAGATCTCAACATAGTAACTCAACATCTGGATTAGCCTCTCTTTGACAGTGTCTTCTAGATTGGAACCTATCTTGATTTCTTTCTTGTCTTCTTCGGTACCCAAGTTCACAACCTCAATTTGCTATTCATGTGGTTGTATGGCAATTTCTTCTTGCATTAACAGCCTAGCAAGATCTCCAGGTATTTCTCAATCTTCCTCACCTTCATCCTCAGCTTGGTATATCAGATTTTCGAAGTCATAAATGGCAATAACAGAATTATCATCAACGGGATCTAGAGTTGATATGGATCTGCATTTTGTTGTGTGGATGTGTGTAAGAGCACATAGCTATTTTTAAAGCAAAAAAGTAACATAAAGACAAAGAGCACAAAATTTGAATACAAACGTCCAATGATTTATTAAATGAAAATATGCTAATGAATAATGACAACCCTAACAAATGGATCGTTGTGCCCCGGGTAAGGCACAAGGCTTAAAGTTCATTGTTTAAATTACATAACCATAAAAAACTTAAAAGTAAGAAACAGAAAATAGACTTTACTCTTGAATAAAGGAGTTTGGTATAAAGTCTTCAGCCTTCCAATTGTTGCGCCCATGGCCAGTAGTACGGAAGATCCAACTTCCTATGTCGCAGCCACTATCATCGTATTCTAAAAAATTGATATGATTGTTGTGAACTCTATTGTTGTTGATGTAGAATGACGATCTCCCAGAATTAGAATGAGCATGAAGGACAACCCTCTGAGCCTGAGAAGTGAAACCCAAACCAAATTTATATGACTTGTAAGGAATATCGGGAAGTTGTCCTCAAACAGTGCAACCACCTTCTTCAACCACAACCCTAGCGTCTTTTAGAGAAGCCATTTTTGATGGAGCCTTAGGAACAACTGAAGTAGCTTTGTCAACCGAAGTTATATGAGAAACAACTTCAAAGGTCTAGCAAGGAGTCTTGATGAATTCACAGTCCACCATGACATACGTGAAAGAATTTAAATAGCTCACCATATTTTCTTCTTCGCTGCAAACTGTAACAATATTTCCCATCATGGGATACTTCAACTTCTGGTGTATAGTAGAAGTAACATCTCCTACCCCATAAATCCAAGGGCGTCCCAACAAACAATAATAGGCTAGATGAATATCCATCACATAGAAAGTAGATTTGAATACCTGGGAACCCACTTTTATTGGAAGATAAACCTCTTCATGCACTGTTCTCTTTGAACCACCAAAAGCTCTTACCATGATGTCACTGGGTTTTAGAATAATCCCCTTATAGTCAAGTTTGTTTAAAGCGGCTTTTGGCAATATATTTAATGAGGAACCCGTGTCTACCAACACATGAGATAAGGTAGTGCCCATTCACTCAATAGAGACATGCAAAGCCTTATTATGATTCCTTTTTGCGGGAGTTAGGTCTGTGTCAGAAAGCCTAGCCCATTATCAGTCACCAGGCTAGCAATATGATTTTAGAACTGATCAATAGAGATTTCTTGTGGTACATGAGCAGATTTCAAAAATTTCACCAAAGCATGAGCATGTGCTTTGGAGCGTAACAACAAGGATAACATAGATATTTTCGAGGGGGTCTGCCCCAGCTGTTTAACAATCTTGTTGTTGTACCCCAAAATTTGCCCTCCCATTTCCTCAACATTTTCTCATCACAAGACCCTTGAAGATCAAGATCCAGTTAGGGTTTCCTCTGCTCAAGACTTCTCCTTGCACTGTTGACCCAAATTAGGGTTTGTGATTGCACAAAGATATTTTGACCTAAAATGCCTAAGATGACTTTCATGCTTCATGTTGGACTTCCAAGTTTATCCATACCAAGTTTCAAGTCTTGATTCCAAATTTTGCCCAGTCAATTGGACAATTGACCTAGAAATCAACTGTATTGGGGAAAAAGTCAATTGTGGCCAATTGACAGTCAAATCTCATGAAAATTGACCCACATCAACATTATGAACTCACATGGACCATTTGATCAAGTTTGGATCACAATTCCACAAGAAATTTGATCAGATCACCAAAAGGGCAAAATGGTCATTTTTAGGGTTTTGACTGCACCTAGGCAATTTTTGACTGTTTGACCTAGCCAATGGCAAATAAAGCTCACATATGGACTCAAGGACCCCATGGAATTATCTTGACATGCTCAACCAGTTCAAAGGATCCCAAGTACACAAGATTGACAGTTGAATTTCCCAGTTAATTGATCAATTTTGACTGTATACTGAAAAGTCAAACGTTGACTTTTTGGTCAAAATCAAGGGTCAAGATTCATTTTTCATCAAAATATGCCAAACCATGAAACTTGTTCGCCAAGAAATCAAAAATTGCAAATTAGGGTTTGAAATGGAAATTTTTCATAACTTAGAATTTTTCTAAGTTATGGAAAACCCTAATTTTTTCCCAACTTTGCCCCACTTTCTCACCAAGATTCATTTGGATTCAAGCAAAAGTAAAAACATGAAAGTTGTATCTTGTTGCATAATCTACAACTTTGATTCACAAAGTTTTCCCAAATAAGGCTTGTATCTCAAGTTACAATTTTTGGAATAAGGGTACTAAACCATTCTTAACTTAGTGAAATTTTAACCTATTTTGGCAAGGTTTTCTACCTAACTTCAAGGCCATTTTCCATACACTTCCACTTGGAATTTCAATTTTCATTTCAAAGATGGATTGTAGTACACATTCAAAGCTTTCCAAAATGTCCAAGAACTCATCAAACAACCTCATAACTTGAGAGAATCGAATTTCACAATATGGCAAAAACTCACTTTTGAATTGGTCATGTACATGTTCATAACTTATGCCATTTGCAAGTCAACTTGGTTTGTGCTGCATTACAGGTCCTTAAACCATCCAACACTCAATAATTTAATGCATGTTCATTGTGCTAAAGCTTTGTTTCATGAGCTTGTGCATTACATGTTGGATTAGTCCATAAATAGGTAAAGCATTTCTTCCATTTTTGCAACAAGTACAGATGAAATCTGATTGGCACAAGATTATGAGCATAACACACTGATCAAGGAGGAGCTTTGGAGCATGATTAGGGGTCCTCTACCTGTCTAAACCTCAACTTGACATTTTCTTGCTTAAGTGTTAAGAAACATCCCATATCACAACATAACTCTCATCTCAGCATTAGAACACTTAAGCATTTGTTTTGTACACTTCCTAATCATCAAGCACAAGCTAGAACACGACTCCAATACCTCCAATACCTCCACAAACTCAGAACCACCATCAAACTGCTCAAACAGAGCAACCTCTACAGATTGAGTTCCAACTCTCAATCCTTTCAAGCATTCTTGCCCAAACCACTTCAGACACCTTCCCTACCATCAATCAAAACTATCCAAAGCATTAGAAACAACCTGTAACTCCTCTAACCCTTTTGGCCATTTTCACTTTTCTGATTTGCAGGTGAAGAGCTCTAGCACGATTCAAAAGGTTTCAAGACAAAGTAAAGATTGGAATAGCATCCCTGGACATCAAGGAAGCTATACCAATCATCACCTTGCACTGAAAGCCTCTCCATTGCCAGATAGAACTTCAACTGAACAGGTAAGTTCATGAACTTGTATCTCTCTTATTAGGCATTGTTAGCTTTAGGTTTGTGAAGATAATATGTCACACTCATAGCCCTGAACATGCCCATGTAGTTAGATTTCATTTATATTATGTGTGCTGCAAGAATTTTGAGTCTGAACATGGCAGAAAACTTAGGTCAGGATTTGGGAATGTCAAAATTCTCTCTCATTTCTGAGAGTTAGGATGAGTTTTTTATATATTTGGAATCGTGATTCAATGCTTAACATTTCTTATGTTGGAAGTTTGTGCAAAAAATCAAGGAATCAGGATGTTTGAATTTGATCACAGGCGCGCGTTTTTTGTGAACGTTTTTGGCTGAAGGTTGAAGAAGAAGTTTCATGGGCTGGGCCTTTGTGTTATTTCTTTTCACACACTCTTTTCACTTTGACACCCCCTGGGCCCATTTGGTTTATTTCAATGATTTTTTGACTTTTCCTTTTTCATTCTGACTTATTTATTTTTGCTTATTATATAAAAAATATAAAAAATATTTTTTATACCATTTTTCTATTTTTTAGCATTTATTTGTTTATAGGAATCATTTGTACATAAATATATATATATATATATATATATATATATATATATATATATATATATATATATATATATATATATATATATATATATATATATCATTTAGAATAGATAGGAAAAATAATGCAAATATATTTTCTTTTCTGATTTTATTACATTTTCCTTTTTGAAAATATTTTATGCAAAATATACTTTTTTTATATAAATATTAAATATTATTATTTATATATAAATAATACACATTTAGGAATTAATATATATATATATATATATATATATATATATATATATATATATATATATATATATATATATATATATATATATATATATATATATATATATATATATATAATATATATATATATATATATATATATATATATATATATATATATATATATATATATATATATATATATATATATATTTATTAGTATACTTAGGGTAAAATACAAAAATACATATATTTTTTATTTTTATTAATACTTGACATAAAAAAGTACTTTTTATAAATATATTTCATTTTATTTTATTTTTTGTACATAATAAATAAATACTTGTGTAAATTAAATAATATATATATTACTTAATAAAAATTAGGGTTTCACCCTTAAAATACAAAAACTCCAAAAATAATACTTTTTATTTTTTATTTAACATAAATAATACTTTTTTCTCATACATATAAAAACCCTTTTTGCATTTTGCACCTTTATTTTATTTTCCATTTAATTTATGCAATTAATCACTTGTAAATGTTCCAAAAAATGATGTAATAGCTAGGTTTAATTTCTTTGTCTAAATATCCCCCCATTTGAACATTTGTACCCCCCTTCCCATATATGGTTTTGTAATAGCTTAGTAAATTTATTTTCGCACTTTATTGCTTTCCAATTATACCCTGTTAGAATTAGGGTTTGTATGCGAAAAACAACGAAAAATAGCTTTGACCTAATTTCAAGATAAACAAGCATGAAAATGGACACACAAATCACACTTGCACCCCCTAGGGTATTCCACTTGTTGCCTTCAATAAATGGGCCATATTGCATGTTAGGTCTCTTTGGGCAAAACAAACACAAATCAAATGATCATAGTCCCTCGATGACGCTTTCAAAAAGTTGCCTAAACAAATGATCAAGTCCCTTAAAGAAAATTGCCTAAAGATACTTGACACCATTGTAATTATGGTCTAAACGATGACCCGCGCCCGTCCCTTTCACATCCTAACATGAGATTGTCCACCAAATACAATGGTGGAACAAACTTGTTAAAAGTGTTAAAACATAGCAATAAACTTTGAGAAATTTTAGGAGTAGATAACCTCTTAGTTACTTGAATCAAATTTGCAAAAAACAAAGCACTTGCCTATTTTCTAAAACCACACCTCACAATACTTTCAAAACAACTTTCAAAAACAAAATGAAAACCTTTTCAAAAGACATACATCTTTGTATACATCCCCATATGGATCATTACAAAGGTTGCCACCACATTGGCTTCTTTTCAAAACATTTTCAAACCCACACACACAAGCACCATTTCAAACAATTGAAAACAAAAGGCAAGTGATCTAAGCAAGTAACTAAGAGCCCATGGATAACCATGGATAGAAAGGGTGCTAATACCTTCCCTTTCTATAATCTACTCCCCGAACCCAAGAAAACATCTCAAAAGGTTTTTGTTGTGCTTTTTAACCTTTCCTTAGGATAAAATAAAAAGTCGGTGGTGACTCTTGCTCAACCGAAACATTTGCGAAAACAAACGCAAAACCATGGTCAGTTCTCCCACCGTATCACAGAACTGGCGACTCTGCTGGGGAGAAACTTAAAAGTGGAGTAACCTTAGGGTTTAGATCACCTTTGTTTTCAATTGTTTGCTTTGTTTGCTTTTATATTTGTGGGCTTTGCATCGGAGTTTCATAGATCCTAACCCGGATCTGGGAAATACCCTTTTTAGGTAGCATAATCTGTGAGGGACCTGTCCGGCGTAGACCGACATGGGTGAAGCAGTGGCTACGTTGGTGTGGCACCTTGGTCTGTACCTATATCCCTTGTGTTGCAATAGGGAGAATATAGGTCTTCTAAGGAGTCATTAAACACCAACCAACCTTAGAACCTTAAATTGACCAACTTGGCTATTAGGACAGTAGCAGTATGCTACACTCATTGAGGCTAAACTCTCGAGATGGTTCTGGCCGCAAGAAAAGATTGCGATGCTGGAGTTATGACCGATTGAGGGTAGCCAATGATTTGAGATCCTTTAGAACCCGGTTACTCTTGATAGGACAGGTTTTAACCGACGAAACTAAAAGAGGGTAATACCTAAACTTCATGCTGGCCTGAAACCTAAGGGTTGTCTTGTGTGACTTGTGTGCCTTATCATGCTTGCCTGTGTGAATACTTGTGGTGTGCTTCATCATAGCATCATGCCATCATACCATTTCATGCATCCTGTATAAAGGACTAACCCATTTCAAAGACAAAAAGTTTCATCTTTGCTCTGTTTTGTAGGACATCATGATGCCCGTGCGTAGGAATACTATTCGGCTCAACTTTGTTCAACCATCAACTTTGCTCAAGGATTTGGTTGGTAGGATTCTAAACACTTCTTCCTTCATCAACAGGCATGGTTCTCTCCTTGGCTTGATCACTGCAAAATGGGACCAACAACTGATAAGTGTTCTGACCCAGTTTTATGACCCCCTGTATTATTGTTTCACCTTTCAAGACTTCCAGCTGGTTCCTACCCTGGAAGAATTCTCCTATTTGCTTGGGATCCCTGTCTTGGAGCAAATTCCTTTCACTGGTTTGGAAAAGACTCCTAGGCCTGAAGAGATTGCTGCAATTCTCCCCTTGACCAAAGAAGAGGTATTGGCTAACTGGGAAACTAGAAGTGGAGTCAAGGGCTTTTTGGTCAAATTTCTGGTTGGCAAGGCTAATGATCTCTGGAATGACTTGGACTTCAAGGCGTACGAGGATATTCTGGCTCTTTTGATCTATGGTCTGGTATTGTTTCCCAATCCTGACACCTTCATCAGTATCCATGCCATAAGGATCTTCATGTCTCGGAACCCTGTACCCACTCTTTTGGGTGATATCTTGCAACAACTCTATGCTCGTACCGCCCGAAAATGGGGAACTCCATGGTGTTGTGCTCCTTTGCTAGTGAGGTGGTTTATTTCGCACCTTCCTAAGTTCGTGCTGAAGAATGAAGAAGGAAAGGGTTGGGCTCGGAGGTTAATGTCTCTCACTGATAATGACATCACTTGGACTCTCAGAGGTTTGGATGAGGTAGTTGTTATTGATCGTTGCGGAGAATACCCTAATGTTCTGTTGATTGGTATCCAAGGAGGAATCTCTTATAATCCATGCTTAGCTCTCCGTCAGTTTGGAAGAGCCAGAGGAGTTGGGCCTCATGAAATGTTGGTTCCTCACTTCCATTTTGAGTTTCAGGCAGACAGTGACAAACTACGCCATGGATTCATTAGAGCTTGGGACATAATTCACAAAGCTGACCCACATGAGTTGGGACCGAAGACTTCTCTACCAATGGAACCCTATTGCAAATGGCATCCGTGCTCAGAGGTTAGGTATGCCGTACGAAGCTGTCAGACCTATCATCCTTGAATCTCCTGATGAAGATGGGGTTCCTCCAACTGTCCTCCCTCCTCAGATACCCACTGATTTTGACACAATGAAGAGATCTTGGGTGCAGCTAAAGGAAGAACTGGATTTCTATCGGGAAAAGTTCAACGAGCAGGAACGGAAGATTCAAAGGCTAACTAAGCAATTGGAGGAAGAGCGGGTCCTGAATAACTACATCAACACTGAGAAAAGGAGGCCATGGGAGCACTGATGGGCTTTGGATATTTCCTTTTATAGCTTGTATTTCCTTTCCAGTATTTTTCATTCCTGTAATGCCTAAGGGCAAGTTGTTGAACAATTTAAATTTTAATCTAATGAAGTATGTTTCCCTTTTTGTCTACAAAGTTGAATCTCGTTTGTCTTTGAAAACATAAAACATACGCATTTCATTGCACCATATGCATAGCAGGTACCCTATTTTCACAGGTTGCTTAATCTTCTTCGCTGTTTATTTGAACAGTCATCATGAATCCAGACTCATCCAGTGAGCAAGCAATCAAGGCCCTTCAGGCCCAAAGTGCCCAGTTTCAAGAAATGGTCCTGAGCTTGGCCCAAGGTCAGCAAGAGTTGAAGAATCTACTCCTGAAGAAGAAGAAGAAAAAGAGGACTGCGTTATTCAACACTGGACGCAGATTTGGGAACACACTCCATAATGAAGCTGAACCAACTACTTCTTCTGCTGAGAAAAACAGTCCCCAAGGGGGAGGAGCTCCTAGTCCTGCAGTCTCTGACAACGAGACGGACTACAATGACGAACAATACCCACCTGCTGCTGACAGATACAAGCAATTGGAAGACCGCTTGAGCGCCATGGAAATTCAGAATGTGCAGGGGCTGGATTTCGGGGATTTAGGGTTATCTTCTGGGGTAGTAATTCCACACAAGTTTAAGGCGTCTGCCTTTGCCAAATACGATGGGGCCTCCTGTCCAAAGCTGCATCTAAGGTCGTACGTAAGGAAGATCCAACCTTACACGGCAGATAAGAAGCTTTGGATTCACTTCTTCCAAGATAGTCTTTCGGGGTCGCAGCTTGAGTGGTTCTACCAACTAGATGGAACTAGCATCCAACACTGGGAAGATTTGGCAACCGCATTCTACAGACAATATCAATACAATTCTGATCACGCTCCTACGCGTACCCAACTTCAGGGTATGTCTCTAGGAACGGGCGAAGGGTTCAAAGAATATGCACAAAAATGGAGAGATTTGGCTGGCAGGGTGCAGCCTCCATTGACTGATCGTGAGCTGGTTGATATGTCTCTAGGGACCTTGTCTGGTCCATTTTTCAATCATTTGGTTGGTAACTCCTCCGCTGGGTTTACGGATTTGATTCTGACAGGAGAAAGAATTGAAGCTGGCATCAGGTCAGGAAAGATACAAAAAGCTGCCTCCACAAGTACTGAGAAGAGGCCTTTCAAGAAAGAAGCAAGCGCCGTCTATGGTCCTAGAAGACAAGTCAAGCCAGAAGGTCGCCAAGCCGTCAATGCTTTTGTCATTTCAAAGCCTGTTGCTGCTCCTCAGCAGTACAATCAACAAAGAGGTGAAAGGCCCAAGAGGCAGTATACTAGGTTGAGTATGACCTTATCGCAAATTTTACCCCAACTGTTATCAACCAACTTGGTGACCATCAAAGAAGCTCCTAAGGTCGTCAATACTGCATCTCCTAAATATAACCCAAATGCCCGTTGTGCTTATCATTCCGATAGCCCCGGGCACACTACTGATGATTGCTGGGCCTTGAGAAATAAAGTGCAAGATCTTATCGACGCGAAGGAAATTCAGTTTGAGGCGCCTGAGAGACCAAATGTAGTAACTGCTCCTATGCCCCAGCATAGAGTAAATGCCATTGAGGAAGAGTTGTATGCTGTTTCGGTGAATGATGTTGCTACCCCTCTTTTGACTGTTAAGAGGAACTTACTACTAGCCGGTTTATTCCCGGGTTGTAGCAAGGGTTTCCTCCTGTGTGCTGTTATCCCTACCGGTTGTCTGCTGCTGAAATCAGGCATCCAAAGCCTGATGGATAGCAAGGAAATTTTGTTCAAGAAAACTGTTGTTCCGTTTGTCTCTGTTGAAGAAATATCTGTTGTCACAATTTACAATCCTGCCAAAGCTCCCATGAAGAAACCAGTCCAAATTATGTCTGTTGCACCCATTACTATTAATGTTCCGGGGCCTCTCCCATATGAGTCTGATAAAGCGGTCCCATGGCATTATGGGGCCGACGTGTATGTGCTTGGGGTGAAGCAGGAGTTCAACACCAATACCGGTATCAGCAACATCACTGGTCCCGCCAAAATTACTCGCAGTGGCAGGCTCTTCTCGCCTGACATTGCACCACCAGTTATCCGAAAACCTCTTATCATCACACCCGCAAGTGTGCATGTTTCAAATCAAGTTCCTGTGTCTACTACTGCCGCCGAGTCCTCTGATACTCGGGGCAAAGAAGTTGCTACCGATTTGCCTGCCAGGACGGAGGCACCAAAAAAGACTGCTGTGGAAGCCTCCCAACAAGAAATGGAGGAAATTCTTAAAATCATCAAAAAGAGTGACTTCAATGTTGTTGAACAGTTGGGGCATACCCCCTCCAAAATCTCTATGCTATCATTCCTGCTATGCTCAGAGGCCCATGCAAAAGCCCTGATTTCATTTATGAAAACGACCCATGTACCGCAAGAGACCTCCGCGGATCAATTCACCGACTGTGTAGCTAATTTGACAGCTGACAATGGCTTGGGGTTCTCGGATGCTGACCTTACCCCCAAAGGGAAAAATCACAATGATGCCCTGCATGTTTCCATAGAATGCAGGGGCACTACTCTCACACACGTGTTGGTGGATACCGGTTCTTCCCTGAATGTTTTGCCCAAGAAGGCATTGGACCGCTTGGATTGTTAGGGTCTGGAGTTGAAACCTAGTAACATCATTGTTAGAGCCTTCGACGGTTCTAAGAGGATGGTGCACGGTGAGGTAGACATTCCTGTTCGTGTGGGTTCCCAAGTTTTCGACTCAACGTTCTATGTAATGGACATTCGTCCATCTTACTCCTGCTTGTTGGGTCGACCCTGGATTCACAAGGCTGGGGCAGTAACATCCACTCTACACCAAAAGCTCAAATACCCTGTCAAAGGGAAGATTGTTACTGTGCAGGGTGAGGAGGAATACATGGTTAGTCACTTGAATTCATTCCGGTATATCGAGATGGACGGGGAGTTTATTGAAACCCCCTTTCAGCATTTTGAGGAAGTACCTCCAGTGTTGGCATCGGCTGAAGCAGTGGTTGAAGAAGACTTTCCGTTGAAGATGGCATCCTTGAAGGATGCCCGGGCTGTAATCGAGAAAGGCAATTGTGCAAATTGGGGTCAGCTTCCTGACTTCACTCAAAAGAAAGACAAGTTTGGGCTGGGATTTACTGTGGAGGCTCAGAGGGCTGTGCGCAAGGACAAGATCAGAAAGGCTCCGGTGTTTATCTCCAACCCGAGGGTGAATGCTATCGAGGAGGACGTAGAGGAAGCAGAGTTTGACAGTTGGATCTATCCAACCACCAGCAACGGACCAAGCAACTGGACGGCAAAGGATTTTACACCTATCACATTTGTCACGCAGTAATTAACTCTTTTGATTTTCAATTTGTAACAAACAAAATGTTGAAACTTTATTTGGCTCGGTGTCCTACCCGGGGCATCGTAGCTCCATTTGTGAGGGCTTTTTGTATGACATTTCCATATATCATCAATCAAAACATTGGACGTTTGTTGCATTTCAAATCTTGTGCTCTTTTTCTTTCTGTGTTATATATTGAAAAACAGCTATGTTTACACACACTCACTTATACATGTTTCAATCCACTCTGGATCTCACTGGTAACAGCTCTTCTACCACCAGTTATGACTTCGAGAATCCAATCAACTTGGCTGAGGACGAAGGTGAAGATGATTGCGAAGTGCCTGGTGAACTCGCAAGACTGCTACTTCAAGAAGAGAGGGCCATTCAGCCGCATGAAGAGCCGGTGGAAACAGTGAACCTGGGTACTGAGACAGATAGGAAGGAGGTCAAGATTGGTGCCAATCTAGAGCTCAGCGTGAAGCAACGATTGATCCAGATGCTGCATGATTACATGGAGATATTTGCCTGGTCCTATGAAGACATGCCTGGTTTGGATGCCGACATTGTAGTTCACCACCTGCCAACCAAGGAAGACTGCCCTCCAGTAAAGCAAAAGGTCCGCCGCATGCGTCCAGGGATGTCCGAAAAGATCAAGGCTGAGGTTATGAAGCAATTCGATGCCGGTTTTCTAGCAGTAACTTCTTATCCTCAATGGGTTGCCAACGTGGTGCCAGTGCCGAAGAAGGACGGTAAAGTCAGAATGTGTGTCGACTACAGGGATTTGAACAGGGCCAGTCCCAAGGATGATTTCCCTCTACCTTACATCGACGTTCTTGTTGACAATACTGCTCAACACAAGGTGTTCTCCTTCATGGATGGTTTTTCAGGGTATAATCAGATCAAGATGGCTTCGGAAGATATGGAAAAAACTACCTTTGTGACTCAGTGGGGCACCTTCTGCTACAAGGTCATGCCATTCGGGTTGAAAAATGCTGGGGCAACCTACCAACGTGCCATGGTTGCTTTATTTCATGATATGATCCATCATGAGATTGAGGTATATGTTGATGACATGATTGCAAGGTCCCAAACTGAGGAGGAGCACCTTGACCATCTGAGGAAGTTGTTTGACCGACTGAAGTTATACAAGCTGAAGTTGAATCCCAACAAATGCACCTTTGGGGTGAGGTCCGGAAAATTGCTAGGTTTCATTGTAAGCGATAAAGGTATTCAGGTGGACCCTGCTAAGGTAAAAGCCATACAAGAGATGCCAACTCCAAAGACAGAGAAAGAAGTCAGAGGCTTTCTGGGACGACTGAATTACATTGCCCGATTCATCTCACACATAACTGCTACCTGTGAGCCAATCTTCAAATTACTGAAGAAAGATCAAGTAGTACATTGGAACGATGAATGTCAGGCTGCTTTTGAAAAGATAAAGGAGTACCTCCAAGAGCCACCCATTCTTACGCCACCAGTAGAAGGGAGACCTCTGATACTATATTTGACTGTGCTTGATAATTCAATGGGGTGTGTGCTGGGGCAGCATGACGAGTCTGGCCGAAAAGAGCACGCTATTTATTACCTGAGCAAAAAGTTTACTGACTGTGAGTCTCGCTACTCACTGCTCGAGAAAACTTGTTGCGCTCTGGTATGGGCTGCTCGCCGGCTGAGACAGTATATGCTGACTCACACCACTTTATTGATTTCAAAAATGGATCCCATCAAGTACATATTCGAAAAGCCTGCTCTGTCTGGAAGAATAGCGAGATGGCAAATGATCTTGACAGAATATGATATCCAGTATACAACTCAGAAAGCAATCAAAGGAAGTGTATTGGCAGATCATTTGGCACACCAACCTGTGGACGATTACCAATCATTGAACTTTGATTTTCCGGACGAAGACATCATGGTGGTAACCGACTGTGAAGTACCTGGACCGGATGAAGGACCTGAGGAAGGATCCCGATGGTCTATGCACTTTGACGGAGCCTCCAACGCATTGGGTAACGACATCGGCACTGTGATCATATCCCCTCAAGGCACTCATACTCCACTCACTGCCCGGCTATGTTTCAACTGCACCAACAACATGGCGGAGTATGAGGCATGCATCATGGGTCTTCAAGTTGCGATTGACTTAAGGATCAAGTTTCTGAGTGTCTTCGGAGATTCCGCTCTCGTGATCAATCAGATCAAAGGCGAGTGGGATACGAAACACCCAAATCTTATTCCTTACAAGGAGTATGTGTCAACCTTGCTTCCCCACTTTGAAGAGATAACTTTTGAGCACTTCCCAAGAGAGGAGAATCAGCTAGCGGACGCACTAGCTACGATGTCTTCAATGTTCAAAGTTAAATGGGAAAATGAGGCTCCCCGGATCATTATCTGGAAGTTGGACGAACCGGCATACTGCTGCGATCTCGAGGCCGAGAAGGTGACTGAAAAACCCTGGTATCATGAGGTGAAGAGGTATTTGGAAGCTCAGGAATACCCTGAAGGTGCATCTGTCAATGACAAGAAGTTCATGAGAAGGTTTGCGGCAAAATTCTTCCTCAGCAACGGCATTCTCTACAAACAGAATCATGATTCAACTCTACTGCGTTGTGTAGATAAGGCTGAAGCAGAAAAGATCATGATAGAACTGCATGAAGGTACATTTGGAACACATTCCAGTGGACACACCATGGCTAAGAAAATCCTTCGGGCAGGATATTTCTGGTCCACATTGGAAGCCGATTGTTACCAACACTCTCGAACTTGTCATAAATGCCAGATCTATGCTGACAAGGTGCATATTCCTCCGGTTCCTCTGAACATCCTGATAGCACCTTGGCCTTTTGCAATGTGGGGCATCGATATGATCGGCGAGATCCGACCAACGGCATCCAACGGGCATCGCTTCATCTTGGTGGCGATCGATTACTTCACGGAGTGGGTTGAGGCAGCTTCCTACGCCACGGTAACCAAGAGTGTCGTGGCACGTTTCATCCGGCATAACCTGATATGTCGGTACGGCGTCCCGGAAAGAATCATTACGGACAATGGTACCAATCTCAATAACAAGATGATCACTGAGCTCTGCGAACAATTCAAGATACAGCACCACAACTCTTCTCCCTACCGGCCGAAGATGAATGGGGCTGTAGAGGCAGCTAATAAGAATATCAAGAAAATTATGCAGAAGATGACAGTGACCTATAAAGATTGGCACGAGATGTTACCGTTCGCTCTTCATGGGTACCGTACCTCAGCAAGGACGTCAACCGGGGCAACTCCTTTCTCCTTGGTATATGGCATGGAGGCAGTCTTGCCAATTGAAGTCCAGATACCCTCTCTCCGGATAATGAAGGATGCAGACTTGAGTGAAGATGACTGGATCCAGACTCGACTTGATCAATTAAACCTGATTGATGAAAAAAGGCTCACCGCTATCTGTCATGGTCAGACGTACCAAAAACGGATGATCAGGGCATTTAACAAGAAAGTCAGACCACAAGAGTATCAAGTTGGGGACCTGGTAATCAAGCGCATCATCCTTCCTCAAAGTGATCCCCGGGGCAAATGGACCTCTACGTACGAAGGGCCATTTGTGGTTAAACATGTGTTCTCAGGAGGAGCCATGATTCTGACCACCATGGATGGTGACGACCTTCCTCACCCCGCCAATACAGACATAGTAAAAAGATACTATGCATGAATAAAAGACCCGCTAGGTTGACATACCTAGGCCAAAATAAGGGCTTCCCGGCGAACCAAAAGGGTTCGGGCAAAAATAAGGGATGAAATGAAAAAGAATCTGTACACCCGGCAAGTCGAAAACCTGAAAAGGCGGCTTGGGCAAAAATGGGTATCCCGGTGGACTGAAAACCCGAAAGGGCGGTCCAGGCAAAAGTTAGGGATAAAGTGTAACACTATGTCTCATTGGATCACTTCGCATCCGGAATTCTGCATCAACTATCTGGCTCAGATCTCGGCATCGATCAATCAGCTTCATCTTCAACCAAGCAGCAAAGTGATGAGACGCTTGAAGACATAAAGGCGATAGCAGAGTTGGAATCCAGTGGGATTGTTCACATAGCTGTTTTGTTTCCTTTTCAAAATTGTAAATTCTATGTTATTCGGCGGCATTCTCTTACTAGGATGTCAGCCTCTTGTACAAAAACGCCTATTCACAGGCAAAATTCAAATCAATACAAATTCACTTGTCCATACAAATTGCCATTGTTTTCCTTTTTTCTGTTTTGTCTTGCGAAGAACGTCCAATGTTCATTTTTGATATATGCATTTGACATTAAATTGCTGATTCATAAATATTTGCATATGAAACAAAAGATTGATTACAGGTGACATCAGAAACAGGGGCAATGTGAAGTTGTCTAATGCAGTCTGGTTGCTTTGTCCGCCAAGGTACCAAGGTAGATTTGACTGAAGAATGTGACCAAATCATCTCAACTCCCCGCTGAGCAAAACAAGATTCAGCATTACTTTCCCCAAGCAGAGTTGGTCCCCCGTCGATCCTGAAAAGGCACAACATTCCCCGGCAGGTCTTAAAGCTTATCCCCAGTAGATTCTGGAAGCTTGTTCCCTGCAGAATACGGACGTCTCTTCCGAGCTTTATTCAAAGTTATTCCTCACAAGGGCTTATAACTGGGTTATCCTCAGCTAATTTCCACAGAAGATCGCCCTCGGCAAAGTTCTTTCATTCCCCAGCGGAGTTTATCTTTGGTATCCCCAGCAGAGTTTATCATCATTATCCCCAGCGGAATCTATCATTGAAGTCCTCAGCAGGCCTCTCATCAAAACTTCAATAAAGTATCTCTTCCACAGAGCAATTCCCCGGCTGGTCGTCAAGGATTTATTTTCCTAAGACGAAAATACATCCATAAACACTTCATATTTCATACATCTTGCTTACATACATGATAAAGTGCATACAACACTATCTCATGTTGAACATCATGACATCATGCATATCATACATCATGACATTGCATACAACTTATGTTTTTGCCTTTTCAGGAAAAACACAATCCCAAAGACAATTACCTTCAACTATTACAATTCCAGATTCGATTCCTGTATCTAGCCAGGGCACATCTATGAGTAATTAGTTTCCAGACTCGATTCCTGTATCTAGCCAGGGCACGTCTGTAGAGTTCCAGATTCGATTCCTGTATCTAGCCAGGGCACATCTGTGAGTGATCATTTCCAGACTCGATTCCTGTATCTAGCTAGGGCACGTCCGAAGAGTTCAAAGATTCGATTCCTGTATCCAGCCAGGGCATATCTATCAACTATCACATTTCCAGACTCGATTCCTGTATCCAGCCAAGGCATATCTGTTGACGACTATTTCCGGATTCGATTCCTATATCCAGCCAGGGCACATCTGCGAGCAACCGATTGTAGATTCGACACCTGTATCTAGCCAGGGCATATCTGCATGAGGAGATTGAAGATCAAACACCTGTAACAAGCCAGGAAAACATCTGTCTTTCTCAAATACACAAGTTCTCGCTAAGGAATCTCTTATGCGATCAACACTTCCAAATGGCATCTATAAGCCCATTCCCGACAAGGTTCTGTCGCATCTCCAGATGGCATCTATAAACCCATCTCCCTATCCACCATCTCTCCAATGGCATCTGTAAGCCCATTCCCGACATCACATTGCTGATACTTCAACATGCGAGTGCAAATTTCCGGGCACTCTAGTGTCCAATCTTCTTTTACCCTCGAGTCACGAAAGGCAAACTTGCCAATCTAACTCTTCAGGTTCAAGAAGATTGAACAGGGGCAACTGTTGTACCCCAAAATTTTCCCTCCCATTTCCTCAACATTTTCTCATCACAAGACCCTTGAAGATCAAGATCCAGTTAGGGTTTCCTCTGCTCAAGACTTCTCCTTGCACTGTTGACCCAAATTAGGGTTTGTGATTGCACAAAGATATTTTGACCTAAAATGCCTAAGATGACTTTCATGCTTCATGTTGGACTCCCAAGTTTATCCATACCAAGTTTCAAGTCTTGATTCCAAATTTTGCCCAGTCAATTGGACAATTGACCTAAAAATCAACTGTATTGGGGAAAAAGTCAACTGTGGCCAATTGACAGTCAAATCTCATGAAAATTGACCCACATCAACATTATGAACTCACATGGACCATTTGATCAAGTTTGGATCACAATTCCACAAGAAATTTGATCAGATCACCAAAAGGGCAAAATGGTCATTTTTAGGGTTTTGACTGCACCTAGGCAATTTTTGACTGTTTGACCTAGCCAATGGCAAATCAAGCTCACATATGGACTCAAGGACCCCATGGAATTATCTTGACATGCTCAACCAGTTCAAAGGATCCCAAGTACACAAGATTGACAGTTGAATTTCCCAGTTAATTGATCAATTTTGACTGTATACTGAAAAGTCAAACGTTGACTTTTTGGTCAAAATCAAGGGTCAAGATTCATTTTTCATCAAAATATGCCAAACCATGAAACTTGTTCGCCAAGAAATCAAAAATTGCAAATTAGGGTTTGAAATGGAAATTTTTCATAACTTAGAATTTTTCTAAGTTATGGAAAACCCTAATTTTTTCCCAACTTTGCCCCACTTTCTCACCAAGATTCATTTGGATTCAAACAAAAGTCAAAACATGAAAGTTGTAGCTTGTTGCATAATCTACAACTTTTGTTCACAAAGTTTTCCCAAATAAGGCTTGTATCTCAAGTTACAATTTTTGGAATAAGGGTACTAAACCATTCTTAACTTAGTGAAATTTTAACCTATTTTGGCAAGGTTTTCTACCTAACTTCAAGGCCATTTTCCATACACTTCCACTTGGAATTTCAATTTGCATTTCAAAGATGGATTGTAGTACACATTCCAAGCATTCCAAAATGTCCAAGAACTCATCAAACAACCTCATAACTTGAGAGAATCGAATTTCACAATATGGCAAAAACTCACTTTTGAATTGGTCATGTACATGTTCATAACTTATGCCATTTGCAAGTCAGCTTGGTTTGTGCTGCATTACAGGTCCTTAAACCATCCAACACTCAATAATTTAATGCATGTTCATTGTGCTAAAGCTTTGTTTCATGAGCTTGTGCATTACATGTTGGATTAGTCCATAAATAGATAAAGCATTTCTTCCATTTTTGCAAAAGCAAGCTTTATGTCATATTGCAAATCCAACAAGTACAGATGAAATCTGATTGGCACAAGATTATGAGCATAACACACTGATCAAGGAGGAGCTTTGCAGCATGATTAGGGGTCCTCTACCTGTCTAAACCTCAACTTGACATTTTCTTGCTTAAGTGTTAAGAAACATCCCATATCACGACATAACTCTCATCTCAGCATTAGAACACTTAAGCATTTGTTTTATACACTTCCTAATCATCAAGCACAAGCTAGAACACGACTCCAATACCTCCAATACCTCCACAAACTCAGAACCACCATCAAACTGCTCAAACAGAGCAACCTCTGCAGATTGAGTTCCAACTCTCAATCCTTTCAAGCATTCTTGCCCAAACCACTTCAGACACCTTCCCTACCATCAATCCAAACTATCCAAAGCATTAGAAACAACCTGTAACTCCTATAACCCTTTTGGCCATTTTCACTTTTCTGATTTGCAGGTGAAGAGCTCTAGCACGATTCAAAAGGTTTCAAGACAAAGTAAAGCTTGGAATAGCATCCCTGGACATCAAGGAAGCTATACCAATCATCACATTGCACTGAAAGCCTCTCCATTGCCAGATAGAACTTCAATTGAACGGGTAAGTTCATGAACTCATACCTCTCTTATTAGGCATTGTTAGCTTTAGGTTTGTGAAGATAATATGTCACATTCATAGCCCTGAACATGCCCATGTAGTTAGATTTCATTTATATTATGTGTGCTGCAAGAATTTTGAGTCTGAACATGGCAGAAAACTTAGGTCAGGATTTGGGAATGTCAAAATTCTCTCTCATTTCTGAGAGTTAGGATGAGTTTTTTATATATTTGGAATCGTGATTCAATGCTTAACATTTCTTATGTTGGAAGTTTGTGCAAAAAATCAAGGAATCAGGATGTTTGAATTTGATCACAGGCGCGCGTTTTTTGTGATCGTTTTTGGCTGAAGGTTGAAGAAGAAGTTTCATGGGCTGGGCCTTTGTGTTATTTCTTTTCACACACTCTTTTCACTTTGACATCCCCTGGGCCCATTTGGTTTATTTCAATGATTTTTTGACTTTTCCTTTTTCATTCTGACTTATTTATTTTTGCTTATTATATAAAAAATATAAAAAATATTTTTTATACCATTTTTCTATTTTTTAGCATTTATTTGTTTATAGGAATCATTTAGAATAGATAGGAAAAATAATGCAAATATATTTTTTTTTCTGATTTTATTACATTTTCCTTTTTGAAAATATTTTATGCAAAATATACTTTTTTTATATAAATATTAAATATTATTATTTATATATAGATAATACACATTTATAAATATTAAATATTATTATTTATATATATTAGTATACTTAGGGTAAAATACAAAAATACATATATTTTTATTTTTATTAATACTTGACATAAAAAAGTACTTTTTATAAATATATTTCATTTTATTTTATTTTTTGTACATAATAAATAAATACTTGTGTAAATTAAATAATATATATATTACTTAATAAAAATTAGGGTTTCACCCTTAAAATACAAAAACTCCAAAAATAATACTTTTTATTTTTTATTTAACATAAATAATACTTTTTTCTCATACATATAAAAACCCTTTTTGCATTTTGCACCTTTATTTTATTTTCCATTTAATTTATGCAATTAATCACTTGTAAATGTTCCAAAAAATGATGTAATAGCTAGGTTTAATTTCTTTGTCTAAATATCCCCCCATTTGAACATTTGTAGCCCCCTTCCCATATATGGTTTTGTAATAGCTTAGTAAATTTATTTTCGCACTTTATTGCTTTCCAATTATACCCTGTTAGAATTAGGGTTTGTATGCGAAAAACAACGAAAAATAGCTTTGACCTAATTTCAAGATAAACAAGCATGAAAATGGACACACAAATCACACTTGCACCCCCTAGGGTATTCCACTTGTTGCCTTCAATAAATGGGCCATATTGCATGTTAGGTCTCTTTGGGTAAAACAAACACAAATCAAATGATCATAGTCCCTCGATGACGCTTTCAAAAAGTTGCCTAAACAAATGATCAAGTCCCTTAAAGAAAATTGCCTAAAGATACTTGACACCATTGCAATTATGGTCTAAACGATGACCTGCGCCCGTCCCTTTCACATCCTAACATGAGATTGTCCACCAAATACAATGGTGGAACAAACTTGTTAAAAGGGTTAAAACATAGCAATAAACTTTGAGAAATTTTAGGAGTAGATAACCTCTTAGTTACTTGAATCAAATTTGCAAAAAACAAAGCACTTGCCTATTTTCTAAAACCACACCTCACAATACTTTCAAAACAACTTTCAAAAACAAAATGAAAACCTTTTCAAAAGACATACATCTTTGTATACATCCCCACATGGATCATTACAAAGGTTGCCACCACATTGGCTTCTTTTCAAAACATTTTCAAACCCACACACACAAGCACCATTTCAAACAATTGAAAACAAAAGGCAAGTGATCTAAGCAAGTAACTAAGAGCCCATGGATAACCATGGATAGAAAGGGTGCTAATACCTTCCCTTTCTATAATCTACTCCCCGAACCCAAGAAAACATATCAAAAGGTTTTTGCTGTGCTTTTTAACCTTTCCTTAGGATAAAATAAAAAGTCGGTGGCGACTTTTGCTCAACCGAAACATTTGCGAAAACAAACGCAAAACCATGGTCAGTTCTCCCACCGTATCACACTTGTAGTCACTCTTTCGGATAATCTTTAATATTTCCTCCATCTCTTGTTTTTCAACAATTTTGGAGGCGCAGTAATCACATTAGGGGTCTCAGGAGGATCAAATTCAATTTCCTTGGCATCAATCATGTCTTGGATCTTATTCTTTGGAGCCCAACAAGGTCTAGTGTCATGCTCGGGGCTATCGGAGTTGTATGCACACCATGCATTGGGATTGTAGCAGGGAGAAGAAGTGATGGGGTTCTGCGGAGGCTCTCTCAATGTAACCAACCCGGCCTTTAACATGTGTCATAATTCTTAATCCAATGACATGCCGATCTTTGTAAATTGTCTCCTAGGAGCCTCCTGCCTATGCTGATTATTTTGTTGTTGTTGCACCGAGCAGGATTGGAGATCAGTATTGTCCCTACAGATTGGTTGCAGGTTCTCTTATTACGACCCTTATGGCCATACACAACATTTGATCCTTTATTACCATCATAAGCCTTCTTCACAGTATTTGAAGATGTAGCCACTTGAATTTTACCGCTTACTAGGTGAAGAACTTACAAGCAGATGATTGTAGAAAGGAATTGTCAGTGTGCTCATGAACATGTCAACCAACTCCCTATCAGCCAAAGGAGGTTGGACTCTGCCTGCAAGATCTCTCCACTTCTGGGCATACTCTTTAAAGCCTTCATCAGAACCCATGGACATACTCTATAGTTGCATACGGGTTGGCGCAAGATCATCATTATACTGGTATTACTTATAGAAAGAAGCAGCCATATCTTCCCAGGTGTGAATATTGGTCCCTTTTAGTTGGTATAATTATACCAACTCTGTTCCAGACAGGCTCTCTTGAAAGAAGTGAACCCACAACTTTTTGTCAGCAGTATATGGTTGGATTTTCCAAGCATAAGACCTCAAATGCAGCTTTGGACAAGAAATTTCATCATACTTGGAAAAGATAGAAGTTTTGAATTTAGGAGGGATAACAACACCTGAAACCAGACCTAAATCATCAAAGTTCATTCCAGGCACCTTCTGGATTTCCATAGCTCTTAGATTCTCTTCCAGCATCTTATACTTTTCATCAGTAAGGGGCTACTGCTCGTCCAAGTAATCATATTCCTTTTCATTAGGACATTTGTTCGAACCATAATGGCTTCTTTCAGTCTTCACACTTTTACTGTCTTCATTATGCTTGTCATCTTCATCATACGGGATTTTAAGATCTCGAGATTACTTGACAGGACATCTAAACCTTCTTCCCATGTTAAGAACGCAAATTGGTTTATTTTCTATCTTCTTCTTCTCACTGGTGACCAGTACCTTCAACTTTTCCTGTCCCCTGGCTAAGTTCAGGAATATCTATTGGAATTGGGCATTCTGAGCTTGGAGATCTCTGACTGTTTGTTCAAGATCCATGTTTCAGTTGTAATAAACAACAAGATGAGAAAATTTGTCTTGAAAGTACCTGTTATGTAATGAGATGTATGATATGTAGATGCAAATGTAATGTTTTCAAGGATCTTATGGGATAAAAAAATATTGGAAAGAGAAATCTGGTTGCAGCTTTATCTTGGAGAACTTTGTGGTTTCATCTTTTAACGTCCTTTTATTAGAATCAAGCTCACCATATCAAGTGGGTCATAGCCTCTGAATCAAGAGAATGTACTTTAATCTTTGATGGCATCCGTTTAGAGGAAAATAAATCCTCTTGCCCCTTGTTTGCAATTTGGCTTATAATAATCCTTAACCAAAGGCCCCTAAGATCCTTGAAATGGTTAGTAGAATGCAATGTCATGATGTTATGATGTCGTGATGTTATGTTCATGTTTAAATAGGTAGAAAACACAAACAAATCACACAAGAGCCTTAGTTTTTAAGGCTTGCATGAGGTTCGTAGGTAAGTACCCTTCTCTATTGAAGTTAAGTTGGCTCAACTTGTCCTAAAATAGTAATTGGGTTATAGGGATCTCATATCACGGATCTTTCTCGAAGGTTTTATTTTAGTATAGCAACTGACTTTCTACCAAAACATCTTGCGAGTCAAATCTCAATGAGTATAGCATAAAGTATCAAATAACCTTTGACTGCACCAAAGTAGGCCATCTCACTATCTTCTAATGGTCAAGATGGGTCAATTAAGGTTCTAAAAGTAAGTTAGTGCTAATGACACCACGCAGAAGCCTAATGTTATCCTCGACTGACTCAAGTAACATTAGTAAAATCTAAAGCATCGCACTAACCATAACCATCACTTCAACCATATCAGTCTACACAGTATAATTTCCATGATATGTTGCTACTTACCTAAGGGATCCCTAGATCCGGGTGTAGGATCATACAAGCAATAAAACCCAAGCAACCCTTAAATTTAATCAAACAAAACAAACACTAAAGCAAGTAAAGGTGATTTAACTCTAAGGTAAGCCCTCTTTTTAAGTATTTCCCCACTAGAGTCTCCAGTTCTGTAATACGATGGAAAAACTGACTTTTTTGGTTTTATCCAAATGTGCGGATAGCAAGAGTCGCCACCAACTTTTCTTTTATACAATAAGAAAAGGGTGAAAAGAACAGGAAAGACCTTGATATATTTTGAGTTCGGGGGGTAATTTATGAAAAGGGAAAGTGTTAGCACCCTTTCCATCCGTAGTTATCTACAGGCTCTTAATTGCTAGCTCACTTTTGAAAATCTTTCTTTGTGTGCGTGATTTGTTTGAAAATATTTTGAAATGAAATTGTAATGCTAACTTTCTAATAATTCTTGTATCAGTCCTCAAGAATGTTTACAAAGTGTTTTTGAAAATATTTGTTGTTTTGAAAGTGATGTGTGAAAAAGTTTAGTTTGTGAGAAAAGTTGTGAGCAAGCAATTAGGAGTTTCTTACCAACTAAAATATTTCTTATTCTTTTCCTTCTCCTTTAGATATAGTTCCATCCGTACCATTAGTTGGTAGGTAGCCCTATCTATTGGATCTGAAGGGAAAGACGTAGGGTCATCGTATGGTCATCGAAGGCAACTTGTAAGCATACTTTAGCATTTGTACCTGAGGGACTATCATCATTTACTTGTAGGGACTAGATCATTTTGTAGGCAACTCAAAGGTTCATCGAGGGATTATGATTTTTATTCGAAGGGACTATGATGATTTGATCGAGGGTCTTTTGCTAAAGTATCCCCATTTTCGAGGGACGTGACCAATATCGTAAGGCAACAAGAGAGGTTATCCTAAAGGTGCAAGTGTGTGAAGTGTGCTTAGTTCAGTTATTTATCTTGTATTAGGGTTTGTTACGTTTGATTATTAGTCTTTTCATACACGCCTAATTACTAACAGCATAAAATATAGCAGAAATATAAATGTCCAGAAAGTAAAATTCCTACGCTATTAAATGGCTTCGGGGCAGTTACATAATGGATGAGTGCACGAATTTAAACCTATAACTATTACAACTTCAGAGCAAATATAAAATAGAAAAAAAATGTGGGAAGTAAACCTAAGTTATTACAATACGAATAATGCGACCTATACATTTTTATCTAAGAATTAAAATAGCAAAAAGAAAAGAAAATAGAAAATTTTTTGGAGAAAAGAAAATATTTTGGTATTTTAGATATTAATTTTAATAAAACCTAAATCTCTAATTTATTTTAACATTAAAAAAAGGTTTAATTAAAAAATAAAAGTCAAAATTTTAATTGTTAAAAACCTAATCTTAAATTAATAGTATTAGAAAAATATTAGGTTAATTAATTGTTTTTAAAAAGATAATTAGGTTTTAATTAAAGATAGGGTTTAATTAAAAGAAAGGGAAAATAAATGAAAAGTAGAGAAAATAGGGTTAATGAAAAATAGAGAGAAAATAGTTGTATGGGGTGGATGTTGAACCCACACCCTTCAGCATTTTTCACACATAACTCATCACCAGGCCAAGCGCTGGTTGGTGTTAGAAATACAGACGCGTTGCATAATATATAAAACCTACAGAAATTGGAAAATAGAAAGAAAAATTAGCAAAAGACAGGGATTGAACTCAAGCCCTTGTGTAGCAATGCCTCATCGCGCGCATCCTTGCCACTGGGGTGGTTTTTTCATCCATGAACATAATCAAACAAAATAAACATAACATAAACCAAATCAGTGGGACCAGAGAAGCGTCAGAACCCTAGCTCCGGTCGTATTCTCCGGTGCGACATTTTTTCAAACCAGCAAAATAACACGCATTAGTGAACAAATAGAACCCTACCCCATAATTTGAGGGCTGCAAATTCAATGGTGGCCTTAGAATTGGTTGAATCGTATTGTACAAAGAGATATCAAGAAAATAATTCAAAACAACATGATTATGACAATGGAGTATTCTAGAATTATGGGACTCATGCGATGGTTCAAACTTGTCATATTACATCTCAGGAACATATTAGTATGTTTAGTTTTAATCAAAACATGATAAGAATAAAAATATGAATTTAAGAAAATATTGGTGATGTTTGAATGCATGTTTTAGATACTTTTGATCATCAAGAATGATCCAATCTTACCCTATAACACTTTAGGAACAAATTGCAATGGATGGCTCACCTCGAGGAAGGCTGAAAACAAAGTTTCAAGTTTGCCCTACTTTGAGAAATTTTAAGGATTTTTGTGGGAGTATTCTCGCAAGGTTTTTTCATCCCCTTATTGTCTGAATATGATGGCTATATATAGATGAAGAGATTATGTCAGAAACATGGGCTTGGAATTTGTACAACACATGCCATTGATTTGTTTTGGAAATAACTTGAAAGGTGGTAAAACCATGAATATTTGATTTAAAAATAAACATGCACGGTTTGTAGATTGGTCATGGTCCTCCAAAATAACCAAATCAAAAGCCTCTTATGCCTTGCACCTCCTTTTAATATTTATTTAATTTAATTTTGACTTTAAATAAATAAAATCAAAATAAATGAAATAAAAAATAAAATGGTGTATTAATAGATTTAGAGGTCCATTATAAGGTCAAGAACACATTTGGACTCTAAAAGATAAGCCCATTTGTCCAAAAATTCAAGTTTGCTCAAATTGGATTTGATGCATTTTCTCAAAATTTCCCAACATGCACCAATCATAACTCTCTCAGTTTTTTATAATAAGAAGGTGATCTTGAACTTTTTGGAAAGCTCAAGATATTCCCTACAACTCCCGTGTTGATCATTTTTCCATTTGAAGACTATATCTTGATGTAAATTGCTTTGATAAAAAGTGTTTTTTTGTTGACTTTTAAAATGACCTGTAATGTTTTGGTCCATATCTCTTAAATGAAGCATTTTGGGCCTTGGGCTTAGAGAGTCAAAGTTGTATAGAATTGAATTTGCATAGAAATTGGCTTTGGTTGAGAATTTTGTGATGAATTATGTAAAAGTTATGCTTGGTCAAAGTTCAGTTGACTTCTCCTTAAGAAAATCCTAATTTAGTAACTTTTGACTTTTGATAAATCTTAAGTTTTCTTGATGAATCATGATCAACCTTTGATAAAATAATGAACGTGACTTAAAAATTTTGATATTGACCAAAAATATTGAAGTTTGACTTTAAGTTGTTCAAATTTGACTTTTTGTCTAATACAATTGACTTTTAATCATCTGAGTAGTTGACTGAGCAAACTTGTGCTGCAAGGCTTGAAATTTTGCATGAGGATTCTTTGAAGCATGTGAGAAACCATGAAGTCCACTTGATGTATTAGAAGTCTAACTTACCTTGGGAAAAACAAAACCCTTGTTATAGGTCAATGCTTAGGAAGAGGGTTTGTGTGATCAATCTTTGAGTAGTATTGAACACTTGATAACCTTAGGAGCATGAGAAAGTCTTTTGAAATGAGAGGGCGAATTTTGGGGTACAAAAACGAAGAAATGAGATTGTTTGTTAGAAGATACAATAGACATCTCAAGAAGAATGGGATGAATAATTCCGACAAAGGTCTTATAAACTATAGAAGGAAATCAAATTCCTCAAGGAAAGATGAGAACAAGAAAGAAAAACCAAAAGGTTCATGTCACGATTGAGGCAAAACCAGTCATTGTAAGTTGAATTGTCCATTACTTGACAAAGATAAAGGTAAGGGTCAACACAAGAAATATATCAAGTCTATAAGAGATTATGTTCCTTAGGAAAATTATAGTGATTCCTCATGTAATTAAAGCTCAAGTGATAGTGAAGTAGAGGCAAATGTTTGTCTCTCGGCCCATCGACGTCAAAAGAAGAAAAATAATGCAAGTCATTCTAAATATGAACATGTTGATAAATTGTCTTATTTCGAGTTACAATTAGCTTTTGAAAATCTACATAGAGAAGAAATAGATGCTTTTAAAAAGTTAGCTACACATAAAAAATATTTTCGAAATTAGAAGCTAAAGTTTTATAAATCGAAAAGAAAATGAAAGATCTAAAGAAATATATGGTAGATCATTTAAATGTTAAGAAGGAGGATGAAAAACCTTCTTGGATCGGTTGTGAAATTTGTCACATTTGGCGAAAAAAGTCTAAAAATCTTAAAACAAAATTGGACAAGGCATTACAACCAAAGGTTACATTTGCTATTTATCCCTCAAAGTTTAAACAGTCTTTAAGTAAACCTTATAAAATGTAGAGCTTTGTTAAAAAGGATACATATAGAAAAAGTAAATTTCTTCATAATTTGACTTGTCTCAATTGTTGCAAAAAAGGTCATACTATTGAAAAGTGCAAATTTAGGAGTTTGTTGGTTCCTAAAGGTGTTTTTCAATGGTTGCCCAAATGCAACCATTTTTCACTCACTCTCAAGGACCCAATGAAAATTGGGTACCTAGCATTCTTAATTGATTTTGTAGGATAAATGTCTTAGATCTATGGAAAGAATATGAGTTCTTGATTGTGGATGTTCAAGGCATGTTATGGGTAACTCATCCTTTATTCATTGACTTTGTGGAAAAGATGAAGGGTTTTGTGACCTTGAAGACAAAAACAATAGTGTCATACTAGGTAAAGGTAGTGTACGTAAGTCCTTCTTCTACTACTATCTCTATTGTTAATTATTGTTGAAGAGTTTGTGCTTGTCATTTGTAATGAGTCTTATCCTAGATAAATCAGGAAAGATATTTCTTTTCATGATGTAGGTATATCTTAAGATGACATGCTCAAAGACACTAAATAAGGAACTTATCAGCCTAAAGTGGTGAAACCTGAGAAGGAGTAAGATGATCCTAAATATGAGAATGATATCAAATTGACAATATTCTTGGAAACATCACCATAAGTGACTACACTTTCTAAGACTGCTCTAGGAAGGTTTATTTATCTTACGAATAACGCTCTATCTAAAATGGTTGATGCAAAGTCTCTTGATAATCCAATGCCCACAAATTGGAACTTTGGCGAAGATAAATGGGTTAGAAAAGTTGAAGTCTAAGAGTTTTAAGGCATTCTTTACAACTATTTCAATTTTTGTTCGAAAGTTTCTTGTTTTGTAAGTGCATCCTCCATCTTTCGTATGATGAGGTAATATCGTTTCACTTATCTCCTTGCTAGTAAGTTTTTATTTCTAGCATTGTTTATCTATATCACTTGAAATTTTATTTTGTGTTTATGTGATATATTTTATGTGTAATGCAATCCCATGAATGTTCATTCCCAATAATTTTTTTTGTGAACCAATGAGTGTTTTCAATCCATATATTTATAGTGACTTCATCATAAAGTATTTTCCTTCATGAATGGTTTCTCGGGATATAATTAGATACACATGGCATCTGAAGACATGGAAAAGACTACTTTTCACACAGTGGGGCACTTTCTTCTACATGGTTATGCCTTTTGGGTTAAAGAACATCGATGCAACTTATCAATGCACTATTGTAGCTTTGTTCCATGACATGATACATCACCAGATAGAGGTTTACGTCCACGACATGATAGCGAGATCTCATACTGAAGAAGAACATCTCGACCACCTACACAAACTATTTGAAAGATTGAAGAAGTACAAGTTGAGATTGAATCCAAACAAGTGTACCTTCGGGGTAAGATCTAGTAAACTCATAGGTTTTGTCTTCAGTGGTAAAGGTATTAAGGTTGATCCCGCCAAGGTCAAAGCCATTCAAGAATTTCCAGCTCCCCGTACTGAGAAGGAAGTCATAGGTTTCTTAGAACGATTTAACTACATTTCCAGATTTATTTCCCATTTGACCGCTACTTGGGAACCGATCTTCAAGTTGTTGAAGAAAGATTAAGTAGTAAAGTGGAACGATGATTGTCAGATAGCTTTCGACAAAATCAAGGAGTACCTCCAGGAACCTCCAATTATGATGCCACCAATTGAAGGAAGACCTCTGATCATGTACCTAACAGTGTTAGAGAACTCAATGGTGTGTGTATTGGGGCAACATGACGAGTTTGGTCTAAAAGAGCATGCAATATACTACCTTAGCAAAAGGTTTACCGACTGTAAAACAAGATACTCATTGCTCGAGAAAACTTGTTGCGCTTTGGCATGGGCTGCTCGCCGACTAAGACAATATATGTTGACCCATAGTACTTTCTTGATATCTAAAATGGATCCCATAAAATACATATTCGAGAAGCCCGCTCTCTCCGGAAGGATAGCCAGGCGGAAAGTGATCTTAACATAATACGACATTCAGTACACCACTCAGAAGGTAATCAAAGGAAGTGTATTGGAAGATCATTTAGCTCATCAAGCCGTACACAACTATCGATCTATGAATTTCTAGTTCCCGGATGAGAATATTATGCTAATTACAGATTATGAAGAATCTGGATCGTATGAAGGACCTGAGCTGGGATCCCGATGGACTTTGGTTTTCGGTGGAGCTTCTAACGCATTGGGAAATGAAATCGGTGATGTTATTATCTCTCTCAAGGGTTTCCATATGCCATTTACCACTAGACTTTGCTTTGACTATACCAACAATATGGTCGAATACAAAGTGTGTATCATGGGTATCAAAGCTGCTATTGACATGAGAATCAAGTTCTTGGATGTGTAGAGGGACCAGCCTTAGTGATCAGTCAGATTAAGAGAGAATGTTATATGAAGCACCCAAATCTCATTCCTTGTCGAGAGAATGTATTGACATTAATTCCATACTTCGACGAAGTCACTTTTGAACATATCCACGAGAAGAGAATCGGTTGGAAGATGCATTAGCCACCATGTCATCTATATTCAAAGTCAGATGGGACAATGAAGCTCCTCGAATCACGTTTGAAAAGCTAGACAAACCAACATATTTCTACGAGGTTGACACAGATGGAGTAGAGGAAAGGCCTTGGTTTCATGAAGTAAAAATATACCCCGAGGCTCAAGAGTACCCCGACGGGGCATCTATCAATGACAAGAAATTTCTGCGGAGGTTCTTTGCCAAGTTCTTTCTAAGAAATGGAATTTTGAACAAGCGCAATCACGATTCAACTTTGCTTCGATTTGTAGACAAGAAAGAATAAGAGAAGATTATGGAAGATATGCACGAAGGTCTCTTTGGTACTCATTCCAGTGGGCATACGATGGCTAATAATATTCTGAGATAGTGTTATTATTGGTCGACTATGGAAATTGATTTCCATCATCATTCGAGAACCAGTCATAAATTCCAGATTTATGCTGACAAAGTACACGTGCCTCTGGTTCCTCTGAATGTCTTGACTACTCCTTGGCCATTTTCAATGTGGGGCATTGATATGATTGGAGAGATTAATCCTACTACTTCTAATGGGCATCGTTTCATCCTGGTCGTTATGGATTACTTCACGAAGTGGGTTGAAGCAGCCTCGTTTGCCTCTGTTACCAAGAATGTTGTGGCCCGATTCATTAAGCATAACCTCATATGTCAATATGGCATCCCCGAAAGGATTATCACAGAAAATGGTACCAATCTTAACAACATAATGATCACCAAACTCTGCACCCAGTTCAAGATTAAACACCACAATTCTTCTTCATATCGACCAAAGATGAACGACACAATGGAAGCCACCAATAAGAACATCAAGAAGATTTTGCAGAAGATGATAGTGACATACAAAGATTGGCATGAGATGCTACAATTTTATCTTCATGGCTATCGCTCTGCAGTACAAACTCCAACTAGGGCAACCCCGTTCTCTCTAATCTACGGTATTGAGGTTGTCTTACTTGTCGAAGTCCAGATTTCTTCCTTAAGGATCATGAAAGATGCAGGTTTAGACGAAGAGAAGTGGATTCAGACTAGGCTGGACCAGATAAATTTTATTGACTAGAAAAGGCTTGCGGTTGTTTGTCATGGTCAGACATATCAGAAGCGCATGACGAAAGCCTTCAATAAGTAGGTCAAGCATCGGGTATATCAGGAAGGTCACTTAGTGATAAAACGCATTATCCTACCACGAGGTGATCCCATGGGAAAATGGACTCCCACATACGAAGGGCCATTTGTAATCAAAAAGATATTTTCTGGCGGTGCTATGATACTTACAACCATGGATGGTGAAGATTTTCAGCACCCTGTGAACGCGGACATAGTCAAAAAATACTACACATAAAAGACACCCGCTAGGTTGACTGACCTAGGCAAATATATGGGCATCCCAGCGAACCAAAAGGGTTTGGGAAAAATTAGGGATATATATATATAAATATTATACACCCGATAAGTCGAAAACATGAAAAGGCGGCTTAGGCAAAAAAGGGTATCCCGGTGGACTGAAAACCCGAAAGGGCGATCCAAGAAAAAGTTAGGGATTAAAGCGTACAACAATGTCCCGCTGGATCATCCACTTACAACAAGCTTTTCTATCGATGTCAAGTTCAAATGTACAGATCAATTCAGTCAACTTCTTCCACAGCAAGGGATGAGATGCTTGAAGACATAGTGGAAATAGCAGAGTTGAAACCCGATGGAATTGTTTCCACATAATTGTCTTTCCTTGTTTTTCTTTGTACTTTCTTCATTTTTACGAAGATTTCTTCATACTAGGATCTCTGTCTCCTTGTACAATATTGTTTGTTTATAGGAAAGCTATCAATAAAAATATAATTCAAAATTAAAATTTACTTTCTCTGTTTTGAGTGAACATATGCATATGAATATGATTACTATTAACAAATATGTTAATAAAAACAGGGTTAGAATTTACTGAAGACTCTAGGAGTTGGGATAAAGTTCAAGTCGTCCACAAATCTCCACAGAGAAATCCCTGTAGAGCTACCTTTAACAGCTCATCCACGACAGAGATATATTCTCTAGCGAGCCTAATATACCTTCCCTAGCGGATAAGGAAGTTTGACCATTTCCCTAACATGGGATGGAAACTTCCCTCACACAACCTATGAAATTCCAATTTGCATCAGAAATAATTCCCTCAGCACAGTTTATAGGAATTTAATTCCCTAGCGGATTTTATTCCTCCAACACTGTAAAATCCCCGACAAAATTCTCTTGTCCAGCAGAGTTATCTCCCCAGCAAGGTTTATTTTCCCAGCAGGGTTTATTTCCCCAGTAGGGTTTATTTCCCAAACAGAGTTTATTTCTCTGATTATTGCAATTCCCTGATAGAATTCGCTTCCCAGGTCAGATGTGATTCAACTTTGTCCTCCCTAGAAGAGTGGACGTCCCTACATCAGAGGATTATCTATCTCTTTTATCCTCAGTCAGCATATATAAGAATCAAATCCTTCAGAAGAACGATGAACGACTAATGTTCTGGAATTCTTCTTTCCCCAAGCAGAAGTCGAACATCCCCAGTAGAACATCCTCAAACTAAGTGGGAATCCCCAGCAAAATTATTCCCAGCAAGTTGAATATTCACATTCTTCATCCCCAACAACAGTCAACGATTTATTTTCCCTGGCCAAAGATGTTATACGAAGCTACTGTTGTCGTCAACGACATCTTACATCCATACATCATTTACAAAAAAATCATAGCATATGCATACAAAACGCATACAACGTTCTCATTATAAGAGCATTGTTACTCAATGCATGCATCATGACATCGCATAAAACTAACTTTATTTTCTTTCAGGTTAGTCCGCAAATAGACAAATATCATCAAAAAATTTCATGCAAGTCAGGGATTAATTCCCGAAACAAGACGGGACAACTATTTATATGACCAAGCGGTATGAATTCCCGAAACTGGATGGGTTTACCAACACAAAAGTGGGTCAGAAATTAATTCCCGAAACAGGATAGGGAAACTATATATATGACCAGGCGGTATGAGTTCCCGAGATAGGACAGGTTTACCACTAAAGAAAAAATTACAGATCAATTCCCAAAATAGAATGGGGTGACTTTCTGCATGACCAAATTATTTCCCTTAGAGAATTAATTCTTAAAAGCATCTCCCTTCAAAGACTGAATTCTGAAAAGCATCTCCTTTAGGTCCTTCGTTCTGAAAAGCATTCTTCTTCGGAAATGTTCATTCCATCAGATCAAGTCAAGCGTGGACTCATTTTGATACTCCTATCAACCGTCACTTTGGATAGAATCTTTAAGCCCATCCCCGCGGTATTCTATCATTTCTCCGAATGGCATCTTTAAGCCCATTCAAGCAGTACTATCAACCAACAGCATCACTTCGTGCACCAGCGAATGCAAATTTCCCTCTCATTATCATGATCATGAATTGAAGACATGCCAATATAACTCTTCAGGTTTAAGAAGATTGAATAGAGGCAGCTGTAGTACCCCAAAATTTTCCCTCTCATTATCCAAGACATTCTCCTAGGGTTCTCAATTGCTCAAGGTTGCTCAAGAATTGATCAGACAAATTTGCCTCCTAAGTAATGAACCTACAACTAGGAATTTGCTTTTCTCAGGGAAAATTGGACTTCTAATGCCTCAATTGGATTTCATGGTTTCTCATATGTCTCTAAGAATGCTCATGCAAAAATTCAAGCCTTGCATCACAAGTTTGCTCAGTCAATTACTTAGAAGACTGAAAATCAACTATATTGGAAAAAAAAGTCAAATGTGGTCAACATACAGTCAAATCACAAGATTTTTGGTCAACATCAAGATTTTTAAGTCATATTCATCATTTGATCAAAGTTTGTTCATGATTCATCAAGAAAACTCAAGATTCATCAAAAGTCAAAAGTTACCAAATTAGAGTTTTATTAAGAAGTCAACTAAACTTTGACCAAGCATAACTTCCACATGCCTCATCAGATTTTCCTCAACCAAAGCTAATTTTGAAGGAAATTTGATTCTCTACAACTTTGTCACTCTAAGCTCAAGTCCAAAAAATGCTTCATTTGAGAGATATGGGCCAAAACATTATTGGTCATTTCAAAAGTCAACAAAAAGACACTTTTTGTCAAGGCAACTTACATCAAGCTAAAGTCTTCAAATGTAAAAATGATCAACATAAAGATTGTAGAGGACATCTCGAGATTTTCAAAAAGTCAAAGATTACTTTCAAATGATAAAAATTGAGAGAGTTATGATTGGTGCAAGTTGGGAAATTTTAAGAAAATGCATGAAACCTAAATTAAGAAAACTTGGAATTTTGGGCTAGTGGGTTGATCTTTCAAGGTCCATGCGTGTTATAGGCTGCAATATGAACCTCTGAACTTATTCATACACCCCTTGAGTTTTTATTCTTTTTATTTATTTATTTAAATTCAAAAATAAATTAGATAAAATAAGAGCCTTTCATACAAGTTCCAAGCCAACACTTTCTTGACCTAAGTTATCTCTATATATCCTCATTATTTCATACAAGAAAGATGGGAAAAAACCTTGCAAAATCATCATTCCAAAATTCCAAAAATCATTAAAAATTAGGGCAAACACAAAACCCTATTTACAGCCACCTTCAATCGAAACCAAGCACTCAAACACACTCCTGAAGATCCCATGAGTCATTCCTGGTCCTTCAACAAGCTTGAGGCATCCTAAGACGAGCTCTCTCAAGAACACTGGTTGGGTAATTTTTCCAAGACTTTAAACTTATATTCTTCGCATTATATATGTGTTTATGATGACGTTTAGAATAGGTTGCGGCCATCACATGGAAGTTATAATGTAAAAATCCTGGTTTGCCATTATTGAACCGAACTAAGGTTTTTCCTTCGAAGCTCATGATCCAAGTTGTTTTAGCCAAAACTAAGCCCATATTTGGATTCAGGACCCTCGATGTAGGGGTAGGGTCCTATTTATTCCCTAACATACTCTGTTTTACAGGCTGATAAGAGATACTCATCAGAGAAGACAACCGGAGCTAGGGCTCCGACGCTTCTGCAGTCATCATGATTTGATTTTTAATGTATATGTTTTCTTTTGATAAAATAAACGGATGTATGACCACCCCAATGATAGAAAAGCACACGTTAAGGTGTTACTATATTAGGGCGTGGATTCGATCCCTGCCTTTTGGAGTTTTTTCATGTTTTTTCAATATTTGCAGTTGTTTTGATATATTTGATGTTGCGCCCATTCTCTGGACACCAGCAACAGCTTGGCACAGTGGCAAGGAGTGTATGTTGTAAACCCATGGGCGTGGGTTCAACACCCATCCCCAACATTCTTTTTTTTTGTTTTTTTCTCTAATCCTTATTTTCTTTTCTTTTTTCTTATTATTTTCTTTTTTAAATTAACTAACCATAATCCTTTTAATTAAAACCCTAACCTAATATTTTTCTAACACTAATTAAATTAGGTTTAAGCTTTTATAAAAAAAAATTATTTTAATTAAACTTTTTTTAAACATTAAAATTAATTAGAATTTAGGTTTTAATTATTATTATCATGTAAAGTTATTATCCATACAAAATCACAAAAAAAATTTACATTCAATTTCCTAATTTTCTTATTTCTATTTTTTAGATCGGGTGTATGGCATTCAAATATAATAATTTAGATTTACTTTTTTTCGCAATTTTTTATTAGTATGTAACAGCTTATGAGATGTAATAGTCTAGGGCTAAATTTTCGCATTTTACTTTTTCTGCTACTATATTTGCTATATTATTGCTTAGTAATTAGGGTTTGCATGGAAAGACTAATAATTAAACGCTAGAAAAACCCTAATTTAAGACTAAAAAATTAAAAACAACACACTTGCACACTTGTACCTCTAGGGTAATCTCTCTTGTTGCCTTCGGAATAAAATGGTCATGTCCCTCAAAAGTGGCGACGTTTTAGCAAAGACCCTCGAATAAAATATCATAGTCCCTCGATGACCTTTTTGATGTTGCCTTTCGATAAATGATCTAGCCCCTTATGAAAATTGCTAAAGCATCCTTACAAGTTGCCTTCGATAATCGTACGATGACCCTTCGCATGTCCCTTCACATCCAACAATAGGGCTTCCTACTAACTAATGGTACAGATAGCACTATCTAGAGGAGAAGGAAAAGTACAAGAACGACCTTGAGTGGGTAGAACTATTAATAGCTTTCTCATAAAAACAAAACATTTTACACAAACACTTTCAAAGATATTTTCAAAACACTTTGAATGCATTCTTGAGAACCGATATAAGAATAATTACAAAGTTCAAACTTCAACATATTTTCAAACACACACATGAAAAGAAAATTTTCAAAGTGAGCTAAGCGATTAAGAGCCCGTAAATAACTACGGATGAAAAGAGTGCTAACACCTTCCCTTTTCATAACCTACCCCCCCCCCCCCCCCCCGAATTCAAAATATTAAGAGGTCTTTTTGTTCTTTTCACCCTTTCCTTATTGGATAAAAGAAAAGTCGGTGGTGACTCTTTTTATCTGCAAAATTTGAGATAAAACACAAAAACAAGTCAGTTCTCCCACCGTATTACAGATTCGATCGAGTGAAAGCTTTGAAGAATAGGGGTTCTTTCAAAGGAGTAGCGTGAGATGGTGAATCAATTGGAAATCTTGGGTGACAACAACTTACAATTTGGATTCGACTGAGTGAAAGATTTGAAGAATGGTGGTTTCTTGCAAAAGAGTGGCGTGAGGAAGTGGATCAAATTGGTATAGTTGGGCGACTTGATCAAGCTCGGATCAAGGGAAGAGAAAGTGTTAGGATCAACATCAAACATATGGTTTATAGGGTTGGATTGCTATATTTTTCTTGTAAATTATTTTTTGCAAAGTAAGATTGATTATCTCAATTCTAAACGGAATCAGGGGCATACGTAGCCATAGAGAGGACGATTAGTGAACTACCTAAAAAAATCCTTGTATCTTCTTTCTCTCTCTCTCTCTCTCTATCTCTCTATCTCTATCTCTCTATCTCTCTCTCTCTCTCTCTCTCTCTCTCTCTCTCTCTCTCTCTCTCTCTCTCTCTCTCTCTCTCTCTCTCTCTCTCTCTCTCTCTCTCTCTCTCTCTATATATATATATATATATATATATATATATATATATCTTTACTTCTCTATTTTATGTTTAATTGCAAATTGTTAAAGTCATTGATTGTGCAATTGATACGTATAGAAAATCCTTGCTTATCAAGATTGAAATTGCTTTGTTGATTAGACTAAAATTCTTAGGATTATAGTTGAGTTTCATGTCGACAAAGTCAAAAGGAAAATATGAAATATCAAATTGCACACCAAGTGTTTGAAAACTTGCCTCTTAGTGTTTTGTTATTTTGATTTCATTGGAATTACGTTTTGATTGTGTTAACATTTGAACATGGTTATGAAAATATCCTGTATCCATTCATTATCATTATCATACGATACTACTTTGATTTAACGCATATGCGATATTTTTGATAATTACTCAGATTAGATGATAGTTGATCGAGTGGTTTCCGTTTGCCAAAGTTTTTAAAACTAATTTTTCAAGATAAGTTTTCATCGTCTAACACATCATGTTCGACATTTGTACCCTGAGGAAAAAAATTTAATTGGTATCATAGCATGCACCCTATTCTGTTGACTGAGCTCTAGGGAAGATAATTTCTGCTCAAATGGAAACAATGAAAGATAGAGGATTTGTTAACAAGCCACCTATTTTTGATGGAACCAACTATAATTATTGAAAGTCAATGATGACACAAGAGGTTGATTGGAAATTACACTGGATAAAGAAGATGTTGAAGGAGTATAATATGGAACAAGGTTTCGTGACATTGGTCTGGGACATTTTGACTAAAGTGATGGATGCAAAACTAAGGAGAGTCCTTGGTAATTTCAAAACCTCTTTTATCTGGATCTCTGTTACAATCAAGAATAATCTTTTCTACCTCTCTCTCTCTCTCTTCTTCAAGTAAAAAATTGATACCAAGATGAGCCAAAGTTATGGAAATCAAAGTATGAAGAGTTTATCTACCACAAGAGTAGACAACATGAACAAGATAGCCGAGTCTACATTTTTTGGTGTTAGTGGATTTACATTTGAAGGGTCATCTAGTGTGCCAACTGTAACTAGGAAGAAGTATGTGATCAAGAAGAAGTTCTTGAAGAAGAGTTATGTTCAAGCTCAAGAAGAGATTGGTTCAAACTCATAGGTTGGTGAAGACTGTATCAAATACAAGCCTTGTAGAGGATGTGTAAACGAATGAGTATAATGAGTGTTGTTTCAAGTTTTCATGTATTGTCCTTATATCTGAACATGTTTTATTCTTGATTTGTAAGATCTTCTGAGACTTAATTGTGTAATAATGTTGTGCATCCTTAAAGCTAATATGGTGATATTATTTTTCATGTTTTGGTTGTGTATGTACTAACATACTAACCTTTGTATGATTGACCATGTACATTATATCTTCTTTGCATGTTAACTTATTTGAAGAACTAACCCTTTTCCAAATTATAGCAAACAGCAAGAGTAATAAGGAGAAGTTATCTGATGTATATATGTAAACCTGGTGATTTTTTAGTACTTACTATACAAGAAGTACTAATTAATTGCTCCATCCTAGAGCATCAGGAAGGACATTTGCCCCTTGTATCTATGCAAATAGATTTGAAAGTTGGTTTACTTTTGTTAGTAAATTTTGCATATCCTAATCATTAATTACTAACTGTTTTTGTTATGAATGACTAAGTTTGTGAATTATTGCATAATAATGATTGTATGGTAGTAGGATTATATGCTACTAACTATATGCTAACTGGGTACATGCATGACTAAGTCTGTGAATGATTGCATGTTGGATTGTCTGTTTGGTTTGGAGCAACTTAATGGATTTTATGTAAGCATCTGATCTTGATGCTTCTAATTGTTGCTACTGATTTGCTTAAAATCTGATAAATTAAAAGAATTATGTTGTTGACTAAATAGTTTGATGAAGAAGAATTTTTCTACTTGTGGATGAAGGTCGGTGATCATACTAGTTGTCACTTGTTCTATTTTGAACAAAGTGTTATGTCTTGAAGATTTGAACAAAGTGATATATCTTGAAGAGTTTTTTTTGCCACAATTTTCCAAAGGGGGAGGTTAAAGTTATTTGTGAAATGGTCCTTTGTAATTAATTGTATTTTGCAAAACAACACCATGGAAGAAGTGTTCAAAGTGTTCAAGTTAATCTAGCTTGCTAAAGTTGTATGGAGATGTAGAAGGAACACGTGTTGGACATGATGTCCCAGCATACTGCTTGAAATCTGGGTCATGTGATTCATGACTTGGTTTTCGCCTTTTGGAAGATTCTCAAATCAAAGACTGGATCAAATTTTATTGTTATTAAGTTAACAATATGATTATATGATTTGTTGGACAACTATGAAGATCAAATCAGATTTACAGAGATTTAAATTTGAATAACAAACTAAATCATATCTTCTTTACATAGATGTTCTATCAAGACGTAATTGAATTCATTATAATACAATAAGGTTTATACACAACAGACCTAAGCTCATATATTAAATCTCTATAAGCAAAGTCTAAGTTATATGGCATACAATAAATGATATAATGCACTTATGCAATAACAAAATTAATGAATACTAGAAAATTAAAAGAGATAAGGGAAGAAGAAAAAATTCACAAAAAATATAGTGGTTCAACATTCGTCCTTGCTTTGGCTACTATACTCTTAAATGGTGTTGTTAACCATTGGAAAATGATCACAATCTTCCACTATTTTGATAATTTTGATTACAAGCATTTTGGTTACAATGAACTATCAAAAGATAATTCCCTCTATTAATGCAGACATCAGATTCTAACAAAAAATAAGATCTCTAAAATATCTTGATCCAATTGAAGGTGCGATAAACACAAAAAATGAGGGTTTGAATTGGGTTGCACCAGATATAAACTTTTCGCAACTCAAACACGATAGCTAACAAGTGAATAAAAATAAATGAAGACAATTATTTTTATCCTGGTTCACTGTTAACTAAGTTACTACAGTCCACCCCACAAGGTGATTATCCTTATCCACAAGGACTTAATCCACTGATTACAAACAAACACAATAAGTTTGATCAACCATGTTAACAACCACAACAAGTAAGTCGATACTTATTGTCAATCCAAAATGACTGCAACCAAAGTCTTCTTGAGAATCCTGACTATACCTAGTCTATCAAGGAACCTATCAACAATCGTTGATTACAAATATGTGTATGTGGAGATGTTTCTAACAAGCAGATTACATAATGTTTAAGTACATAAACACAAAGTGTTGATAGAAATATATGAACTAAAATCCTTGCTAATTTACAAAACTATACAAAGAATCTCTCAAAAGGGTTGTGCAGCACTTTTGTGTAGTTTTGTGGAACCAAAAAGCTTATTTCCAATTCTTCCAAGTCCTCCTTTTATAGCTGAAAAAGAGGTCTTTTAGAGGGTAGAATAGGAAACATAAAACCATTTGTTTTATCTCCAATGGTCATGATGGGAATGGTATATAATATACTACAAAAGGATTGTTCGTACGCCACCCTAGCAGGGTAGTGGTCACAGTGTATTTTGTACTTTTATACTCACCATCTCATGCAAACCAGACTTGATCTTTATCTTCCATTTCTTCAAAGGCTTATGATGTATGTTGATAAAGCATGTTGTATAAGGATCAAAACATGAATATTCATAACCTAAGTATTTGGAGTCTTCAGAACTTGTTCAACAAAACCTTTATCTTCAAATTTTTCAACACTTGGTCTTTAAAAGTAATGTCTTCAGATCTTCAGAAATTGTTCATCAGAACCTTGTCTTCAGCATCTTCAGAACTTGGGACAACATAAGCAAAGCTTTAGAAGGCCTCCAAAGCTTCCTTGTAAAGTCATGATCAGAAGCTCTTGTACTAACACTCCTTAGAACCGTTGCATAAGAAGCATTCCAGAATATTGACTTATCTTTGTAACACACCATAGGTATTCTTCTAGAGTGTTGACCTCAGAACCTAATGATGTCACACGCCTTCTACCAGAGTCAGAACCTATTTAGAAAAAGTTACACACTAGACATAAATCATTAGAGTACACAATTATTCTCTAAGATACCTTGTGAAGTTATCCTCAAAACTAAAGGCTAGAGGCAGAACCAATCTTGTTCTTATAAGTATTCCTTTCCTGCTACCTGTTTATACTTCAAAGTTATTATTGTAAGTCTTGAGCTCAGGGTGAGCCTCTACACAAGCTAAAATGAGTTTTTGGGGTATATAACTCAGGGGAGCTAGTTAGCTAACTCTGAATATGTTTTATGTGATTAAACCTAGTATTAATTATTCATCAAAATACATGGTTTTGTCATTATAAAAAAGGGGGACATTGTAAGAACAAGATTTGGTTCTGCATTTGGCCTTAAGTTTTGATGATAACATTACATGATATCTTAGAGAATAATTTAGTACTATAATGGTTTCTGTCTAGTGTGTCACTTTTTCTAAGAGGTTCTAAATTTAAAGATAAGGCATGTGACGACATCAAATTTTGAATACAACATACTTTGACTCTGGAAGAAACCAGTGATGTTTACAAAGTCTCAGTCAAGTTCAAGAATGCTTCTATAACAATTATTCCGATGAACGTTTATTATAGAGCTTCTGACTGTGACTCTTTTGGAAGAACTTTTGAAGCCTTCTCAAGCATTAATTTTGTTTGTCCAAGTTGTAAAGACTCTGAAGACAAGGTTCTGGAAGAATAAGTTCTGAAGACTCTGAAGACTTGGTTCTAAAGATTCTGGTTTTGATCCTTTTAAGCATGCCTCATCATCAAACATCAGAAGCCTCTGAAGATTAGAAGATAAGACCAAAATATGTTTACGTGAGATAATAGTACAAGGTACAATTGTTCCCACTACCCTAATAAGGTAGCACAAGGACAATACCATTGTATTATGTTGTCTAACACTACCTCACTGGCCGTTATGGATAAAACAACTGGAATTAAGTATTCCTATTCTATCCTCTAACGGATTTCTTTTTGGCTATAAAAGGAAGACATGGAAGATTGAAGACAACAACCTATTATCTACAAAACTTACAGTGAAACACTGCTAAACTCTATTTCAAATATTCATTTGTAAAGTTTTGTAAATGCAAGGAACTTTTGGTCTTAACTTGTAAGCAATGAGATTTTGTTAATTAACTTGCTTTTAACATTGTTGTGTTATTTAATTGTACTCAAATTTGTGTAATCTTCTTTCAAGAAGCAATTATGTAAACACTTTATTTGTTATCCAGCTCTTAAGTTTATAGTTTCTTAAGAGACTAGGACTTTAGTCAGAATTCACAAGAATCCATTGACGGGTAGTATTTGTGGTTTGTAGCATTTACAGTTGGTCTATGTTGGGTCTATAATCAGTTTGATTATAGTGGATTAAGTCCATGTTTGAGAAATCAAAATCACTTTGGCGGGTGGACTAGATTAAATTTGTTAACAGTGAACCAGGGTAAAAATATCCGTGTCATTTATTTTTGTTATTGTGCTCTTTGTTTTGTCTTGGGAAAAATTTGTTTTAAATCTTGAAACCCAATTCAAACCCCCATTTCTTTTGTTTCTCACACCTTCATCTAACACTAAGAATGTTGTGTTTAACCCCTTTAACTAAAAGAACATTTTCAATGGTGATTGTGCAGGGGTTTCCCACATAACCTTCTCCTAGTATTTTACCTCTTAAGTTGTCTCCATACATGACATGGCCAATTTCCTTCTCATCAAACTTGATGAACATGGTAGCATCTCCCGTCATATGTCTCGAACATCCACTATCTAGAAAACATAATCTTTTCGCAGATCCAAGACTTTCTTGTGACAATCAAATAGGCAATTTAGGTCCCTAACTAGTTAGTCCTTTTGGGTTATTTGAGGTACACTTAGGAATCCATACCATTCTACCATTTGGACCTTGGAATTTCCTAATGTTGCATTGAGGCATAATGTGTCCCTTATCACCACAATAATGACAAACAACATTAAATGAAATGCTTCTTCTATTTCTTCTAGTGACATGAGGTTTTTTTTGTGAAAGCTGTCCCTCTATCACTTGAATAACTAAAACAAGAACAAGATAGTGAAGTAGCATGAGTTAATTGTCCTTTGAGATTTTTAATTTCAAGTTTTAAAATTTTACATTTAACACATTATACTTTTTCCACCTTTTCAACTAAAGTATCAGAAACATTATAACGCTCATCAACTAGAGATGCATGTGCTTCTTTAAGATAATTTAAATCACAATTAAGATTATTTATCTCATGTTTAAGTGTCATAATAATTTCTTTTAAGAGATAAATATTCTTAAAAATATTTATAGAATCAGCATATGTGTCATTAAAAGCTTGCAACAATTCGCTATAGGAGTATTCATTATCAGAATTAGAATTATATACCTTTAACATTTCACCTTTATTACGTGCCATCAAACATAGGTTGGAATATTCATCATCTAAGCTTTAGCAGAAATCCTAGGAGGATGTTTCATCCTCTTCTTCCCACACGATTTAGGCTATACGACCTTCGAAATTCTTTCCTTTCATCATGTAGACTTCTTTATTTTTCTTCTTATGAAGTTTAGTGAGACTTGGACATGTAGTTTTATAGTGTCCTGATTTACCACACTCGTAACATGTAACGTCATCATCCTTTTTCTTGTATTCCTTTTTAAGATGGTGAGTATTTCTAAAATTTATCAAACCTTTGTCAGAATGTTTGATCTTGTTTCTCTTGAGGTATCTATTTTTTAGTTTGACTAATAAACCCATATCCTCTTTCTTAGGAGTTTCTTCTTTAGAATCATAACTTTCTTCCTTTTATTTACTAGCTTTTGATGACAAAGCTTTCAAAGAAATATCATGTTTCTCTACTATTACTTACTCTTTCTTTTTCTACTTTACTTCGCTACCGGTGATTCGTTTGAGTTCATTTTCATGCTCGGATAACTTTCTAAATAGCTTTGTGATATCCAAAGTATCGAGATTGTTTGATTCTTTTATAGAGGTAAACTTCAGTTTCCACTCCATGCACATAGATCTCAATATTTTGTTAGCACAATCTTTGTTGGAATAGGTTTTACCTAAGTTTCTTAATTTGTTTATTAAGTGGAGGAGTCTAGTTTTCATGGAATTCACAAATTCTCCTGGTTCCATATGAAACAGTTCAAACTCCTATGTAAACATGTTAATTTAAGAATCCTTGACGTCATCTGTTTCCTCATAGAGAGTTTAGAGAGTATCCCACACACCTTTGGCACTTATATGATGCAATATAGCATAGAATGCTTTCACTCTTAAAGTGGAGATAAGTATGTTTCTCGCTTTTAAATCATATGAGGCCTTTTTGGTTTCATCATCATTTCATTCCTTTGGGTGTTTTACAACTTCATCATTGTGATACGGTGGGAGAACTGACTTGTTTGTTTTGTGTTTGATCGTAAATGTTGCGGTTAGCAAGAGTCGCCACTGACTTTTCTTTTATCCAAAAGGAAAGGTGAAAAAGAACAGGAAAGACCTTTGAGATTATTTCTTGAGTTCGGGGGGTAGATTATGAAAAGGGAAGGTATTAGCACCCTTTTCATCCATGGTTTTCCATGGGCTCTTAGTTACTTGCTAGATCACTTGCTTTTGTTTGAAATTATGCTTTGTGTGGTTTTTGAAAGTATTTTGTAAATAGGTCATTGTTTAGGTAATCTTTGTAATGATTCTTGTTTGTAAGAATGTATAAAAAGATGTTGATCTTTTGAAAATGTTTTCAAGTTTATAAGATGTTTGAAAGTGTAGGTGATTTTTTAAAAAATAGCAAGGATGTTTGTTTTGAAATGGAGCAAGTAATTAGGAGCAATCTACCTACTCAAATTTCTTTCTTGTTCATTTTCTTTTTCTTTGACATTGTTGTCTTACCATTGATTTGGTAAGCAACCCTATCTTTGGATGTAAATGGGACGAGCGTGGGTCATCGTATAACCATGATTACAATGTTGCAAGGTATCTTAGCATTCTTTTTGAGGGACTAAGATCATTTGTAAGGCAACTTAGATAGCGTCATCAAGGGACTACGATCTTGTATTTGCTTGTTTTTGCTAAGATACCTTACATACGTAATATGGCTTGTATAAGGCAACCAAGTGGAATAATCCTAGGGATGCTTATGTGCAAGTGTGTTTGACTTACATGCATTTAGTCTTGAATTAGGGTTTTCTAAGTATTGGTTTTAGTCTTTCCATAAAAACCTTAATTACTAGCATTTTATATAGAATCGCGAAATTTAAAGTTACTACACTATTACAACATTTGTGGGGAGGGGGGTATACAAATTCATGAATGGGGATTGCAAGAATTTAAACCTAATTAGTCTATTACAATATTACAACCATATTGAATTGATATCAATGTAAAAGGAAATAAATAAATACAAAGTATAAAATGAATGAATGTATAAAAAATGCAAAATATAAAGAAAATGTATCTTTGTTTGATTTTCATGAAAAAAGGATTTTGTCTTCACCTAATTAAATAAAGAAAATAATTAATTAAATTTGAATTTTATTAAGGAAAGACTCTAAGTAAAACCCTAATTCTATCAATTAATAAAAAGAAAATAAGTTTAAGAAATTATTTTTTGGTATTTTTATCTTAAAAATATTTATAGAATTATAAAATGTTTTTAGTCTTTTTTATATAAAAAATAATGTATTTAAATTAGTATGAAATAAAATAACTAATAACCTAATTTTATTTATATTTATAAGATAATAAGTAAAAAATAAATAAAGCATAATTAATAAAAATATGTTTTTGTGAGAAAAAATAAAATAAACTAAGTCAAAATATAAATATATCATTTTTTGTATTTTATGATTTTTAAAGTATTTAGAAAATATATTTAAGAAAAATAAAAATGAAAATAAAAAATAAAATAAATAAATTTGGGCCAGGGGTGTCAATGGGATACAGGGGGTTAACTAGCAGAATAAAAAAAAAAGCAAAGCCCAAAGAGGCCCAGCTCCCTGCAAACAAAAAAAGTCAGAATTGTAATAATGTAAAAAATGAAAAGGATACCACTGGGGCTAGAACCCAGGTCTCATAGGTTACAGGCACGCGCTTCTACCACTGGGGTGGCTCTACATCTGTTAACTTAAGTAAAACAATAAATATGTAAGGCAAAACACGCCCTGAAGACTTCATCTTCAACCTCTAGCCAGACCAACTGTAACGTGCTCATTTCTCATTAAAAATGAAAACTGTAAACATGAAACTTATAGCAAATTTTCTCACGATTCCAGAAATGTAAAGTATTAAAACTATAGATCAAAGATAAGCATGAATTTTAATGGCCCTAATCTGAACCCTAAAAATTTCAGAGATTTCAGTTTCAAAATTCTCTAAGCTCAAGTAAAATTAATGGAAACTATAGACATGGTTAGCTTCAGGGCAATGATATCTACATGTTTTGTTCACAAATAAACTATTGATTATGCCTGTATGAAGAGTTCCAAGTTGACAAAACTTACCTCAAAATAGGAAACCGTGTTTGGAGTTTGAGCTTGTTTCAGGAAGTGGTGATGATCAAGTTAGCTTCCTTGAGGTCCTAGGAAGCTAATGTAATGGTTTTCTTGAGTTGAGAGTGGCTGAAATGGCCTGGAGATGTCAATGTGCAATGATCTATTTTTGGTTATGGAGGATATGGTAAATGATGTTATAGTAATTAAACAGGGACATGGATAGGTTACACTTGATGTAAGGAAGCTTAAGAAACTAAAAGGCTAAGAAACGCACAAGGGAAATGTGAGTTTGAAGTCCAAGGTCAGAAACTGTGCAACAATGGAGTTTTTGGGCAATTTCTGATTTGAGAGAGTGTTGGGGTATTTCAGGGTGCTTAATCTCGTCCTCTAGCTCACAAATAGTGACTCTATTTATAAGCAATAAGTTTGGAGACCTCTTGTTGATCCGAATTCAAAATCACAAGTTTATGCATAACATGTGATTTTTGAGAAATTAAAGTTTCAAAGCTTTGTGTACTTGCTAAGATAGAGTGGTTATGCTTTAAACAAGCTTGCTTCTGACTTTGTGGATGGAGTGTGATAAGAGGGAACAAGTTAGAGGCTCAAGAACCAACTTTATGCAAAAAGCTTTCTTTACAAGAATGACAACGTCAACTTTGTGCCATTAATGGAAATGCAACTTGTATAATAGCTCAATTGCTTGGATCAAAGCCTTAACAGTTGTGTAAACATTTAATTATGGAGTGAAAAATAAGTTTGAGTCCTGAAAAGCAAGTATTATGCAGCGTAGCATGGATTTGGTTCATGTGTTCATCAAAAATGACTTGTAATTCAACTGACAAAACCCTAATTTCATCTCTTCGATTCTCCCTACTCAAGAATGATCTCAAGGAGTTCTTGGACATTTTGGAAAGCTTGCAATGTTCTCTACAACCCATCTTTGAATTGCTTTTGAAGATTCCCCTTGGAACTATATGAAAAAGTGCCATGAATTTAGGTTAAAATCCTGACCAAATTAGGGCAACATTTCACTAAGTGTTTAGTTTCATGACCACATGTTCAAAAATTATAGCTTGAGATCCAAGCATTTCTGGAAGGAGTTGTGTGAATAAAAGTTTTATATTTCATGGATATCTACAACTTTCATGTTGGAAGTTTCTCTTGAATCATCTTGCATGATGGTGAAAATTTTGCTAAACGTTATGAAAAAACATGAAATTTCCAACACTTAGAAAAATTTCTAAGTTTAGAAAATTTGACTTTTCAAAATGAAATCTTGAATTTTTGGTTTCTTGATGAATAAGTTTCATATTTTGACATGTTTTGATGAATTATAATCTTTGGCACTTGAATTTGACCAAAAAGTCAAAGTTAGACTTTTCAGTATACAGTTGACTTTTGATCAAATGACTGAAAAATTCATCTATCAATCCAATGGACTTGCAATGTTTTGAACCATGCCATTAGGTCAAAATGATGAAATTGGACTCTTGAGGTCATCCCTTAAACCAATTGATCATTTTCTAGGTCAAAAATCAGAAATTGCCCATTCTCAGTCAAAACCCTAATTTTGACCATTTTGCCCTTTTGGAGATTTGATCAAATTTCTTGAGGAGTTATGGTCCAACCTTGATCAAATGATACATATAAGTTTAAAATGATGGTATGGATAAAAAATTAAGAAGTTTGACTGTAAATTGGCCATAGTTGACTTTTTCCCCAATACAATTGATTTTTAGGTCAACTGCTCAATTGACTGAGCAAAAATGTGATCCAGGGCTTGAAACTTGACATGAGTGACCTTGGGGGTCCATAATGATACATGAAAGTCATATGGGGCATTGGAAGTTCAAATGTCTTTCTGCAAACTTAAACCCTAGTTTTGGGTCATCAGTGCATAAGGAGGTGTCTTGAGCTTATCATTCCTAGTGCAGTCTTGAGCCCAAGGAGATCTTGTGAGAAAAAATATTGATAAGAGAGGGCAAATTTTGGGGTACAACAGCTACCCCTGTTCAATTTTCTTAAACCTTAAGAGTTAGATTGGCTAGTTTTGCCATTCGTGACTCGAAGGTGGAAGATGATTGGACACTAGAGTGCCCAGAAATTTGCACTCGGCAATGTGATGGTCGAGGGAATGGGCTTAAAGATGCCATTCAGAGAGATGATAGAAAGTTGTTAGAGATGGGCTTGTAGATGCCATCAAAAAATGATTGTTGAACCGTAAGTTGAAACAGAATGAGTATTAGAATGACGTCCGTGTTTGGAGCGTACCTGAACTGTATCTGAAACTTAAATTTGAATGAATATCAGAATGGCATCCGTGTCTGGAGCGTATCTGAACTGTATCTGAAAGCTGAGTTTGAATGAGTATCAGAATGGCATCCATGTCTGGAGCTTATCTAAACTGTATCTGACACTTGAATTTGAATAAGTATCAGAATGGCATCCGTGTTTGGAGCGTATCTGAACTGTATCTGAAAGCTGAGTCTAAATGAGTATCAGAATGGCATTCGCGTCTGGAGCGTATATTAACTGTATCTGAAAGCTGGGTCTTAATGAGTATCAGAATGGCATCTGTGTCTGGAGCGTATCTGAAGACTTTGAACATTGTTAATGGTAGTTGTTGATTAATCTTATCCTGAAAAAGGTAAAATGTTAGCTAATTACAATGTTATGTTGTATGAAATGAATAGTATAATGCATTTATGTCATCAATGTTTATGATATATTGGTATGATATATGCTTATGTGAGCTAATCTGCTACACTGCTGTTAGATTGGGTAAAATAAATCCCTGACTGCTGCTAAGGATATGGAGTATAAGTCTTCATGTTGTGAAGTCTAAGTGTTGATGAATTTCTGCTTAGAGAAATAAACTCTGTTGTAAGGGAAATGTCGTGTACTGCTTGTAAAATCCTATTGGGGAATCCTGAGAAATTTGACGACTTCTACTGGGGATTGATAACTGGAAGCTCTGTTCCACTGGGGATTAAACTGCACACTATGAGGATTTTATGGAAATAACTTAGAGAGATTTCCCTATCTCTTAAAACCATCAGGGATTGTCTTTTTATTTTGTTTATTTGTAAACAGTAATTATGTTCAGATTCATATGTTTAAAAATGAATCATTGGATGTTTTTTGTAAACAAAATACGAGAGTAAAGAAAAACATATAGTTTTGTACTTTCAAAGGGATATCTTTATATTGACTTTGAGTAAGTATTTTTGTACAATGAGACAAACATTCTAGTAAGAGAATGTTGTCTTAAAAAATGAAAATTTTGATACAAAGAAAAGATAGCTATGTGCAATAATCCTATGGGGGTCCCATTATGCTATAGCCTTCGTATCTCTGAGCATCTTGTCAATTTATTGCCTCATCCAAAGATGATTGAATTGATCAAAACCTCTGAGTTTTCAGTTGAGGCCAAAGGTTTTCCGCAAGGTGATTCAACAGGACATAGTCATACGCTTTAATTCCCTAACTTTTTCCTAGACCGCCCTTTTGGGTTTTCAGTCCACTGGGATACCCTTTTTTGCCCAAACTGCCCTTTCAGGTTTTCAGCTTGCCGGGTGTACAATTTATTTTGTTTTATCCCTAATTTTTGCCTGAACCTTTTTTGGTTTTCTGGGATGCCCTTGTTTTGCCTAGGTTTGTCAACCTAGCGGGACTCTTATGCTTAGTATCTTTTGACTATGTTTGCGTTTGTAGGGTGCGACAAGTCTTCACCATCCATGGTGGTCAGGATCATTGCTCCACCAGAGAAAATGTTTTTGATTACAAATGGTCCTTCATATGTAGGAGTACATTTTCCCCTTGGATCACCTTGCGGCAGTATAATACGTTTGATCACCAGATCCCCAACTTGATACACTTGGCATCTGACCTTTTTGTTGAAAGCCTTGATCATCCGTTTTTGATACATTTGACCATGACAGACAGAAGTAAGTCTTTTCTCATCAATCAAGTTTAGTTGATCAAGTCGAGTCTGGATCCAATCTTCTTCATTCAACCCTGCGTCCTTCATAATTTTTAGAAAGGGGATCTGGACCTCAATAGGCAAGACAACCTCCATGCTGTATACCAGAGAATAGGGTGTTGTCCCTGTTAATGTGCGAGTTGTGGTACGATATCCGTGGATAGAAAATGGTAGCATCTCATGCCAGTCTTTGTATGTGACTGTCATTTTCTATATGATCTTTTTAATGTTCTTATTCGCGACTTCGACAGCACCATTCATCTTTGGCTGGTAAGGGGAAGAATTGTAATGCTGGATCTTGAATTGCTCGCACAAAGCGGTGATCATAGTATTGTTCAAGTTTGTACCATTATCTGTAATGATCCTCTCCGGGATACCATAACGACAAATGAGATTCTGCTTGATGAACCGGGGGACAACATTCTTGGTAACGAAAGCGAAAGAAGCTGCCTCCACCCACTTGGTAAAATAGTCAATGGCCACTAAAATGAAGCGATGTCCATTGGGTGTTGTTGGCTTGATTTCCCCAATCATATCAATCCCCCACATAACTAAGGTCCAAGGAGCCGTCAAGACATTCAGAGGAACCGGAGGTACATGCACTTTGTCAGCATAAATCTGACACTTGTGGCAAGTTCGAGAGTGTTGATAACAATCTGCTTCTATGGTAGACCAGGAATAACCTGCCCGTAGGATTTTCTTTGCCATCATATGCCCACTGAAATGGGTGCCAAAAGTGCCTTCATGTAACTCAGCCATGATCCTTTCAGCTTCAACCTTGTCTACGCACCGAGGTAACACAAAGTCATGGTTGCGTTTGTAAAGGATGCCATTACTAAGGAAGAATTTAGCAGAGAGTCTCCTTAAGAACTTCTTATCATTGACTGAAGCTCCTTCTGGATATTCTTGAGTTTCGAGATACCTCTTGACTTCGTGAAACCAAGGCTGCTCCACTACTTCTTCAGTATTAATCTCGTGACAGTGTGTTGGATAATTCCTTTGTTCAATGGTGATCTGGGGATCCTTGTTATCCCATTTAAGTTTAAACATAGATGACATTGTGGCTAGTGCGTCTGCTAGATGATTTTCTTCTCGCAGGAAATGCTCGAAGGTAATCTTTTCAAAATGTGGGAGAAATGTCAAAACATGTTCTTTGTAAGGGATAAGGTTAGGGTTTTTGGTGTCCCACTCCCCTTGATCTGGCTGATAACGAAAGCTAAATCTCTGAATACAATCAAAGATTTGATCCCCAAGTCTATGGCAGCTTTGAGACCAAAATGCACGCTTCGTATTCCGCTATGTTATTTGTACAATTGAAGCAGAGTCTTGCCGTAAAGGGAGTGTGACATATTTCCTGAGATATACGTACAGCACTAATACCATTTTCGAGCGTGTTAGATGCCCCATCAAAAACCAGGGTCCATATGGATCCTTGTTCAGGTCCGTCATATGGCATGAATTCTTCACAGTTGTTTACCATCATGATGTCTTCATCCGGGAATTCGAACTTCATGGACTGGTAGTCTTCCACATCTTGGTGAGAAAGGTGATCATCTACTACACTTCCCTTTATTGCTTTTTGGGTAGTATACTGTATGTCATATTCTGTCAGGATCATCTTCTATCTCACTATTCTCCTAGAGAGAGCGGGTTTCTCAAAGATGTATTTTTTGGATCCATTTTAGATATCAATAAGGTAGCATGGGTCAACATATACTGTCTTACCCAGCGAGCAGCCCATGCCAGAGCGCAGCAAGTTTTCTCGAGCAGTGAATATCTTGTTTCACAGTCGGTAAACTTTTTGCTCAGGTAATAAATAGTGTGCTCTTTTCGGCCAGACTCGTCATGCTGCCCCAGCACACATCCCATTGAATTTTCCAAAACAGTCAGGTACATGATTAATGGTCTTCCCTCAACTGGTGGAATCAACACAGGAGGCTCTTGCAGGTATTCTTTAATTTTTTCAAAAGCAATTTGGCACTCATCATTCCATTTGACTACCTGGTCTTTCTTCAGTAGTTTGAAGATTGGTTCACAGGTAGCTATCAGGTGAGAAATGAATCTGGCAATGTAGTTCAAGCGTCCCAAGAATCCTATGACTTCCTTCTTAGTACGAGGAGTATGCATCTCTTGTATAGATTTCACCTTGGCAGGATCTACTTCAATACCCTTATTGCTGACGATAAAGACCAAGAGTTTACCAGACCTTACTCCAAATGTACACTTATTTGGGTTCAACCTCAGTTTGTACTTTTTTAATCTCTCAAACAGTTTCTGTAAATGATCAAGATGCTCTTCTTCTATTTGAGAACTATCTATCATATCGTCCACATAGACCTCTATTTCATGATGTATCATTTCGTGAAATAGAGCTACCATGACACGCTGATAGGTTGCCCCAGCATTCTTTAGTTCGAATGGAATCATCTTGTAGCAGAATGTGCCCTATTGTGTGACAAAGGTTGTCTTCTCCATATCCTTAGGCGCCATTTTGATTTGGTTATAACTTGAGAAACCGTCCATGAAGGAAAACACTTTGTGTTGTGTCGTATTATTGACTAGAATGTCAATGTGGGGGAGTGGAAAATCATCCTTAGGGTTTGCCCTATTCAAATCTCGGTAGTCCATGCACATTCGTACCTTGTCATCCTTTTTGGGCACGGGAACAACATTGGCAACCCATTGCAGATAGGAGGTGATGGCCAAGAATCCAGCATTGAATTGTTTCATGACTTCTGCTTTAATCTTCTCTGACATATCTGGTCGCATTCGACGGACCTTTTTTTTTACTGGTGGGAAATCCTCTTGTGTAGGTAGACGATGTACCATAATATTTGCATCAAGTCCTGGCATGTATTCATACGACAAGGCAAAGACCTCAACATACTCGTGTAGCAACTGAATCAGCCGCTCCTTGACACTGGGTTCCAGATTGGCACCCACCTTGACCTCTCTTTTGTCTTCTTCGGTACGTAGATTGATGGTGTCCACCGGTTCCTTGTGGGTCTGAATGGTTCTCTCTTCTTGTTATAATAACCTGGAAAGTTCCTCGAGTACTTCACAATCTTCCTCACCTTCATCTTCGGCTTGGTAGATTAAATTTTCAGAGTCACAGAAAGCCATAGTAGAATCGTTACCCATGGGATCCCGAATGGATGTAGACCTTCATTGTGAGTGTGAGTGTGTGTAAGGGTATAGCTATCTTTGAAAGAAATAAAAATGTAAAAAAGAAAAACAATGATCACAAAGTTTGTATGCAAAAATGTCCATGATTCATTGATGTCATATGGAAATGAGATAATAACCCTTACAAATGGACCATTGTGCCTCGGGTAAGACACAAGGTTGTAAGAGTTTGAATTTTTTTAATATTACAGATCCAACAAAATGTAAAGACAAATTACTGTGGGATAAAAGTGATCGGGACGAAATCTCTAGCCTCCCAGTTGCTGAGCCCTCCACTGACAATAAGGAAGATCCAATCCTCCAGGTTGCATCTATCTTCATCATCCTCTACGGTGTTGACTTCACGGTTGCTGATCTTTAAGGGTGGTCTTCTAGCACGAGCGCGGTGTACAACATTTTGGGCACCTAAAGTGAAACCCAGGCCAAATTTATCAGACTTGTATGGGATATCTGGGAGTTTCCCCCAAACAGTGCACCCACCTTCTTCTATCACTGCCTTTGCATCCTTCAAAGATGACATCCTGAGTGGAGGCCTTGTGATCTTGGGAATAGCCTTGGTCACTGCCACATCTTGTGGGACTTCTTTAAAGTGTTGGAATGGAGTTTTAATAAATTCACCATCTAATTCCACATATCTGAAAGAGTTGAGATGGTTGATCATATACTCTTCTTCTCCATGAACGGTGATAATCTTCCCTAGAATCGGGTACTTCAGCATTTGGTGCAACGTAGAAGTGACAGCGCCAGCATTGTGAATCCACGGTCTTCCTAGCAAGCAGGAATACGAAGGGTGGATATCCATTACATAAAAAGTTGAATCAAACGTTTGGGTTCCAACCTTTATGGGGATATCCACTTCCCCGTGCACCATCCTTTTTGAGCGGTTAAAGGCCCTTACTACTATGTTACTTGGCTTCAATGTCAATCCTTCGCAGTCAAGCTTATCAAGAGCCTTTTTAGGTAATACATTCAGAGACGAACCAGTGTCAACCAACACATGAGCCAAGGTCGTACCCCTGCATTCCACTAAGACATGCAATGCCTCATTATGCTTCCTTCCTCTTGGCGTTAAATCAACATCCGAAAAACCTAGACCATTATCTACAGTCAAGCTGGCTATGCAGTCTTGGAACTGATCGGCATATGTTTCTTGGGGTACATAAGCAGTTTTCAGGAATTTTACCAAGGCTTTTGCATGAGCCTCGGAGCATAGTAATAGAGTCAGCGTGGAAATTTATGATGGAGTTTTCCCCAGTTTCTCAACTAAATTGTAGTCGCTTCTTTTTATGATCTTTAGAATTTCCTCCATCTCTTTCCGGGAGGTCTCAGGGATAGCCAATGATTGTGTCTTGGTCCGGACAGGCTCAATCAGAATACTTTTACCTTGAGTCTCGGTTGACTTGGCAGCAGGAATATCAGTAGGGGTGATAGCAGGGATTATAACAGCTTTGTCATCAGGTGTATTAGCATAGATTATCGTAGGACTGGGAACAACCTTTGGAGGAGTAACAACAACAAGAATGATTACGGGTCCAGAAAATGCTTTTGGAGGAGCAATTTCTAGAGAGAATATCCTTCTGCTTCGGGTAATCTTGCTAGTCCCTGCAATGTTACTGACGTCGGAGTCAACTTTCTCAAAATTTGAATCTTCGGCAGCTGGCCAATCTTGCTTGATACCGTGGTAGTAGACATCCCCTCCATAATTCCATGGTACGATTTTGTCTGACAAATACTGGACTGGTCCAGGAATTGTAATTATCAAAGGAGCTACTTTTGGAACTGATGTAATTCTAACGGGTCTTTTGGTGGAGACCCTAGAAGAATTGTCGGAAATGGTCACAATGGAAACATCATTATAAGAAACATGTGGAACAAAAGTCTTTTCGAACAAAATATCCTTGTTAACTATTAGGCACTGAACGCCTGCTTTCAACAAAGGACAGATGGTTGGTGAGGACAAACAGAAATGACAGCATTCATCACAGCCCAGGAAAACACTGGTATTCAATAAGTTCTTTTTGATAGTCAGGAGTGGGGTCATAAGTTCATCAACTGAAGTAACAAACATATCCTCTTCAATGGCGTTGGCATTATAGCCGTGCTTGGGCATATGGGCAGAAATGACATTGGGCTTTTCTGGCGTATCGAATTCAATCTCTTTGGCTTCAAGGAGGTCTTGTAATTTGTTCTTCAGAGCCCAACAGTTGTTAGTGTCATGGCCAGGACTCTCAGAATGGTATGCGCAACGGGCATTAGGATGATAGTGAGGAGATGTTGTGTTAGGGTTCTTTGGAGCTTCTTTCAAAGTCACTAGCTCGGATCTTAACAGATGTGGCAATACTTGAGATAGGGTCATGTTAATCCTGGTGAATTGTCTGACTGGTCTTTCTATTCTTGGTTGGTTGTTTTTTTGCTGATCAGGCGCAGGTTTAGGAATCATAACAGCCCCCACCATTGGATGGCGTTCAGCCCTATCTTGATTTCTCTGAGGATATACAGCAACCACTTCTTTCTTTCCGATGAACGGCTTCCTTACAACAGCAGAGGAAGCATCCTTTTAAATCTTTCCATTCTTTATCCCGGATTCTACCCTCTTTCAGATAGAGGAGGTTGAACTCTTCAGTAAAACATGACGATGAACTCCCAATTAAATGATTGAAAAAGGGACCAGACAAGGTGCCCAAAAACATGTCTACCAACTCTCTTTCGGATAGAGGAGGTTGAACTCTTCCGGCCAAATCTCTCCATTTTTGTGCATAGTCCTTGAAGCCTTCACTTGAAACCATGGCCATACTCTGGAGTTGAGTACGGGTAGGTGCGAGATCAGCATTGTATTGGTATTGTTTGTAAAAGGCTGCAGCAAGATCTTCCCAGTTATGAACATTGGCTCTTTCTAACTGATAAAACCAAACAAGTTGAGTTCCATACAGATTGTCTTGGAAGAAGTGTACCCATAAATCTTTGTCAGCGGTATGGGGCTGGATTTTCCTCACGTAGGAACAGAGATGCATTTTAAGGCATGAAACTCCGTCGTATTTGGCGAATACAGGTGCTTTGAATTTTGGAGGAATGACAATCCCCGACACTAAGCCTAACTCCTCAAAGTCCAAGCCAGGAACTTTTTGGATTTCCATTGCACTCAACCGTTCTTCTAGATGCTTATACTTGTCATCGGCTAGAGGGTATTGTTCTTCAGAATAGTCTTCTTCTTCCTCTTCCTCCTTTGAATCATACTAAACAACTGTTTCCTTGCCCTTCCCATCTTGATTTTCTTTCTTGTTGGATGTCATTGCAAAGTCTAAGGCCCTTCTTGTCTGCCCTTGGAATCTTCTTCCCATGTTCAGAATTCCAGTTATCTTCTTCGTCTTATTTTTCTTCTCCTCAACCAGCAAGGTCTTCAACTCTTCTTGTCCTTTGGCCAGAGTTAAGAACGACTGTTGAAACTGTGCATTCTGAGCTTGGAGGTCCTTCACCGTTTGCTCGAGATCCATCTTACTGAAATAAACAGTAGAGAGATGAGGAGACTTGTTGCAAGAAACCTTCCTATGTTATGATGAATGATAAATGCATATGCAATGTTTTCAAGGATTTTAAGATTCAAATTTATTTTAGACAAAAAGTAAACACACGCTATATTAATAAATTGAAGCTTTGAGTACATCAATGCCTTCTTGGGAAAAACAAATACAAGAATCTCTAAGATAGAAAGGTAGTACGCATCCTCTTTGGTGCAATGTAGGCATTCAGATTATGCTCCTCATGAAGTAGTCTAGTGAGTTCCAAAATCTTCTCCTCTCTTGCATAGAATTGGGCTTCAAAAGCATCTCGCCCCCCCTTTAGTTGTATCCAATCTCTTTGTAGGTCTTCAAGATAGGTGGGCATGTCAGGATGTAGGATAGTGTATGGAACATCTCTTTCCATGACAGGCTCAATGATTACCGGGAGAATGGAGGGATAAGGCATCATAAGACTATGAGCACGAGTTCGTGCCCATTTGAGGTAAGGCTCGAGAGGGATGGAATTTTTATGCCCCAAAGTCTTTCTATTTACCTTGTTCAACATCCTCCAAGCTTGGATAAATCTCTGGCGAAGACCTTGATCGTCGTTGTCGTAGTCAAATACCAAACCTTGAATCAGCATCTCGTGCGGGCCATCCCTTTGAGCGTAACCAAACTGTCTTAAGGCTAAGCAGGGGTTGTAGGTGATACCTCCCCTAATTCCAAGTAAAGGGACATTAGGAAATTCTCAACAACCGTCGACAATAGTAACATTCTCTATGGATTGGGAGCACCAATGAATGTCTGAATGTTTGAGCATCGTCAACCTTTGTGACCACCTTGAACCTTACTCATTCTTTAACATAAATTGGGGAAGATATGAAATAAACCATATTTCCAAGAGAGGAGTGCAACACATAACTACACATCTTTTCCTTATTGTGCGAGTGTGAAAAGAGTGTAGGATATCCCCTAGCAATGTAGGCATCGGGTTGCGGGATATGAATATTTTGACGGTGTTCACATCTATGAGTTGGTCAGGATTTAGAAACAAAACCATCCCATAGATGAGGAGAGCCACAATTTCCTCAAAGGCTTGCAAATCCAAGGAATTCCAACAGTTTTGGGCTTTCTCAATCAAGAACTTTGCTAGGAAACCCTTGACACCACTGCTTGTTTCCCAATGGGTTGTGACATCAGATGAGTGCAAGTGTAGAGCTTGAGCAATCTCTTCTGGCTTTGGATCTCTTTCCGTACCATTGAAAGATTGTTGATTGAGAATGAGAATTCTCAAGAGACAGGAGAATTCTTCCAAAGTAGGCACAAGTTGATAGTCGGGAAATGTGAAGCAATGGTGTAAAGGATCAAAGAACTGAAAGATCACCTTCATCATGTCCTCATATGTGATGGAGGTGACCAAGTTGAGTAGGCGACCATGTCTCTCGGTGAATGGAGAGTTTTCAGGAATCCTTAAAGCTAGCTCCTTAAGTTGTAGATGGATCCTCACAAGGTTGACTTGAATAGTTTTTTTGCGAAGAGAATCCATATCCTACAAAACAAGAACAAAGATGAATCCAAAAATCCTTGAAATGGTTAGTGAATGCGTATGATGTTATGATGTTCATGATGTTATGTACAATTATGTATATACAAACAAAACAAACAAGTCCCTAGGTTTAGGCTTGCATGGAGTTTTTATAGGTAAGTACCCTCTTGAAGTTTAGTTGGCTCAAACCTATCCTAGTAATAGTAACGGGGTTCTAAGGAGCTCAATATCACTGGATTGTTTCCTTGGTCATTGTTTCAGCACAAGCCTCTTTAATGGCGACCAAAATATCCCAAGAAACCAAACCTCAATGAGTGTAGTATCGAGTATCTACCAACTTTGGACTGCACCAAAGCTGGTCATCTCACTACATCCTAAAGTCCAAGTTGGTCAAGTAAAGGTTCTAGAAGTTCATTAGTGCTTTATGACATCACTCAGGGGCCTTGTATTCTATCTGATTAACTCAAAGGCTACTGGTACCCATAAATATGTCGCACTAACGTAGCTATTGTTTAGACCATATCGGTATACCCCGCACAGTTTCCACAACGTATTTCTACTTACCTATAATGTATCCCAAATTCGGGTAGAGGATTCAAACCCAAACAAAGAATCATAATGTAAAGCATACAAGTCAAACAATACAAGCAAGTAAATGTGATCTAACCCTAAGGTAACCCCACTTTTAGAATTTTCCCCAGCGAGTCGCAAGTTCTATGATACGGTGGGAGAACTGACTTGTTTGTTTTGCGTTTGATCACAAATGTTGCGGTTAGCAAGAGTCGCCACCTACTTTTCTTTTATCCCAAAGGGAAGGTGAAAAAGCACAGGAAAGACCTTTGAAATTATTTCTTGAGTTCAGGGGGTAGATTATGAAAAGGGAAGGTATTAGCACCCTTTTCATCCATGGTTTTCCATGGGCTCTTAGTTACTTTCTAGATCACTTGTTTTTGTTTGAAATTGTGCTTTGTGTTGTTTTTGAAAGTATTTTGTAAAGAGGCCATTGTTTAAGCAATCTTTGTAATGATTCTTGTTTGTAAGAATGTACACAAAGATGTTGATCTTTTGAAAATGTTTTCAAGTTTGTAAGATGTTTGAAAGTGTAGGTGATTACTTTTAAAAAAATAGCAAGGATGTTTGTTTTGAAATGGAGCAAGTAATTAAGAGCAATCTACCTACTCAAATGTCTTTCTTGTTCATTTTCTTTTCCTTTGACATTGTTGTCTTACCATTGATTTGGTAAGCAACCCTATCTTTGGATGTAAACGGGACGGGCGTGGGTCATCGTATAACCATGATTAATAATGTTTCAAGGTATCTTAGCATTCTTTTTTAGGGACTAAGATCATTTGTAAGGCAACTTAGATAGCGTCATCGAGGGACTATGATCTTGTATTTGCTTGTTTTTTCTAAGATACCTTACATGCGTAATATGGCCATTTTGTATAAGGCAACCAAGTGGAATAACCCTAGGGATGCTTGTGTGTAAGTGTGTTGGATTTACATGCATTTAGTCTTGAATTTGGGTTTTCTAAGTATTGTTTTAGTCTTTCCATACAAATCCTAATTACTAGCATTTTACATAAAAGCGATAAATTGCGAAATTTAAAGTTACTACGCTATTACAACATTTGTGGGGAGGGGTATACAAATTCATGAATGGGGATTGCAAGAATTTAAACCTAATTAGTCTATTACAACCATATTGAATTAATATCAATGTACAAGTAAATAAATAAATACAAAGTATAAAATGAATAAATGTATAAAAAATACAAAATGTAAAGAAAATGTATCTTTGTTTGATTTTCATGAAAAAAGGATTTTGTCTTCACCTAATTAAATAAAGAAAATAATTAATTAAATATGAATTTTATTAATGAAAGACTCTAAGTAAACCCCTAATTCTATCAATTAATAAAAAAAAAGTTTAAGAAAAGTATTTTTTGGTATATTTATCTTAAAAATATTTATAGCATTATAAAATGTTTTTAGTCTTTTTTATATAAAAAATAATGTATTTAAATTAGTATGAAATAAAATAACTAATAACCTAATTTTATTTATATTTATAAGATAATAAGTAAAAAATAAATAAAGCATAATTAATAAAAATATGTTTTTGTGAGAAAAAATAAAATAAACTAAGTCAAAATATAAATATATCATTTTTTGTATTTTATGATTTTTAAAGTATTTAGAAAATATATTTAAGAAAAATAAAAATGAAAATAAAAAATAAAATAAATAAATTTGGGCCAGGGGTGTCAATGGGATACAGGGGGGGGTTAACTAGCAGAATAAAAAAAATAAGCCAAGCACAAAGAGGCCTAGCTCCCTGCAAACAAAAAAAGTCAGAATTGTAATAATGTAAAAAATGAAAAGGATACCACTGGGGCTCGAACCCAGGTCTCGTAGGTTACAGGCGCGCGCTTCTACCACTGGGGTGGCTATACATCCGTTAACATAAGTAAAACAATAAATATATAAGGCAAAACACGCCCTGAAGACTTCATCTTCAACCTCTAGCCAGACCAACTGTAACTTTCTCATTTCACATCAAAAATGAAAACTGTAAACATGAAACTTGTAGCAAATTTTCTCACGATTCCAGAAATGTAAAGTATTAAAACTATAGATCAAAGATAAGCATGAATTTTAATGGCCCTAATGTGAACCCTAAAAATTTCATAGATTTCAGTTTCAAAATTCTCTAAGCTCAAGTAAAATTAATGGAAACTATGGACATGGTTAGCTTCAGGGCAATGATATCTACATGTTTTGTTCATAAATAAACTATTGATGATTCCTGTATGAAGAGTTCCAAGTTGACAAAACTTACCTCAAAACTGGAAATCGTGTTTGGAGTTTGAGCTTGTTTCAGGCAGTGGTGATGATCAGGTTAGCTTCCTTGAGGTCCTAGGAAGCTAATGTAATGGTTTGCTTGAATTGGGAGTGGCTGAAATGGCCTGGAGAATTCAATGTGCAATGCTCTGTTTTTGGTTATCGAGGATATGGTAAATGATGTTACAGTAATGAAACACGGACATGGATAGGTTACACTTGATGTAAGGAAGCTTAAGAAACTAAAAGGCTAAGAAACGCACGAGGGAAATGTGAGTTTGAAGTCCAAGGTCAGGAACTGTGCAACAATGGATTTTTTGGGCAATTTCTGATTTGAGAGAGTTTTGGTGTACTTCAGGGTGCTTAATCTCGTTCTCTAGCTCACAAATAGTGACTCTATTTATAAGCAATAAGTTTGGAGACCTCTTGTTGATCCGAATTCAAAATCACAAGTTTATGCATAACATGTGATTTTTGAGAAATTCAAGTTTCAAAGCTTTGTGTACTTGCTAAGATAGAGTGGTTATGCTTTAAACAAGCTTGCTTCTGACTTTGTGGATGGAGTGTGATAAGAGGGAACAAGTTAGAGTCTCAAGAATCAACTTTATGCAAAAAGCTTGCTTTACAAGAATGACAACGTCAACTTTGTGCCATTAATGGAAATGCAACTTGGATAATAGCTCAATTGCTTGGATCAAAGCCTTAACAGCTGTGTAAACATTTAATTATGGAGTGACAAATAAGTTTGAGTCCTGAAAAGAAATTATTATGCAGCGTAGCATGGATTTGGTTCATGTGTTCATCAAAAATGACTTGTAATTCAAGTGACAAAACCCTAATTTCATCTCTTCGATTCTCCCTACTCAAGAATGATCTCAAGGAGTTCTTGGACATTTTGGAAAGCTTGCAATGTTATCTACAACACATCTTTGAATTTCTTTTGAAGATTCCCCTTGTAACTATATGAAAAAGTGCCATGAATTTAGGTTAAAATCCTGACCAAATTAGGGCAAAATTTCACTAAGTGTTTAGTTTCATGACCACATGTTCATAAAATTATAACTTGAGATCCAAGCATTTTTGGAAGGAGTTGTATAAATAAAAGTTGTATATTTCATGGAGATTTACAACTTTCATGTTCGAAGTTTCTCTTGAATCATCTTGCATCATGGTGAAAATTTTGCTCAAAATTATGAAAAAACATGAAATTTCCAACACTTAGAAATATTTCTAAGTTTAGAAATTTTGACTTTTCAAAATGAAATCTTGAATTTTTGGTTTCTTGATGAATAAGTTTCATATTTTAACATGTTTTGATGAATTATAATCTTTGGCACTTGAATTTGACCAAAAAGTCAAAGTTTGACTTTTCAGTATACAGTTGACTTTTGATCAATTGACTGAAAAATTCATTTGTCAATCCAATGGACTTGCAATGTTTTGAACCATTCCATTAGGTCAAAATTATGAAATTGGACTCTTGAGGTCATTCCTTAAACTAATTGATCATTTTCTAGGTCAAAAATCAAAAATTTCCCCTTCTCAGTCAAAACCCTAATTTTGACCATTTTGCCCTTTTGGAGATTTGATCAAATTTCTTGAGGAGTTGTGGTCCAAACTTGATCAAATGATACATGTAAGTTTAAAATGTTGGTATGGATAAAAAATTAAGAATTCTGACTGTAAATTGGCCATAGTTGACTTTTTTTCCCAATACAATTGATTTTTAGGTCAACTTCTCAATTGACTGAGCAAAAATGTGATCCAAGGCTTGAAACTTGACATGAGTGATCTTGGGGGTCCATAATGATCCATGAAAGTCATATGGGGCATTGGAAGTTCAAATGTCTTTGTGAAAACTCAAACCCTAGTTTTGGGTCATCAGTGCATAAGGAGGTATCTTGAGCTGATCAACCCTAGTGCAGTCTTGAGCCCAAGGAGATCTTGTGAGCAAAAATCTTGATAAGTGAGAGGGAAAATTTTGGGGTACAACAATCATCATCCATGGGATTGAAAGTTCCCTCGGTGACGACACACCACAAATTCTTTTCAATTGATAACATGTGTACCTTCATGATTGATTTCTAATAAGTATAATTTTCATCTTTGAAAATCGTTGCACTATTGTATGCTCCCTTTGGATCATCATCATCCGCCATATTCTAAAACTTTTGGAGTCAGATAGACTTAATAAAAAGAACCATGCTTTCATACCAATTGTTGGGTGAGACTATTGTGTAAGAAAACAGTCTACAGGGGAGGGGTGAATAGACTTTTCAAAATTAAATCAATTCATTCTTCAAAAAATGAAATATCGAAGGTTTTTCATAGTATGCACGCGAAAGTATTAGAGAAAAATAGAGTGAACAATAATTGAATAAAAATTAATACACGTAAACACATAATCAATGTACAACAATCACAAATTGAATTAATGATGATACACAAGGTATTCAATCAATACCACCGATATAATTCACGAGAGATGATTATACAATGATTCAATTTATGGATTCTAAACTCAATAAGTTTCTCAAATTTTTATCACCAATAAATCTCGATTAGGTCTCAATTCCAACAAAATCTAATCTTAAGCAATAGATTTCTATCAATTCAATAAATGATACACTACTCTATAAATTGAGAAACCTAGCCATGCAATGTAATACGAAACGTAAATGCAAGAGTAAAAGGTAGAGACACTACTACAAAACGCACAAACAACAATGCTCAATTCACCACGGTTCATCTCAACACCGTGGTGACATCTCTAAACCCATACACTAACATTTTTTTATATTTTTGAATTAAAAGTTGTTAGGATATAATAATGGTCATTTCCATAGTTGTGGTTATACAATCAAGCTTCCTTGGGTTTGAACCTCCTCTCCATCAAATAATATATTCCTTTAACATTAAGGCGCACCTTTTCTTTTTTATTTATTTTTAAATAAAAAATAAAAGGGATGTTTGTTGTTAGGTTATTTAAATTTCCACTACGGTTATGGTGTTTAACTGTGATCAAAGGTTTTACTGATAAATTAAAACAACTTATTCCGCATTTCTTTCATAAGAGTCTCTAGGCGAACAAGTGAACCAGAAACGACACTGATACTCTTTATCTTCAACACATTCATTCTTGTTCATTTCAATTGAAAATCTTTAACATCTTCATTATTGTTCTCGTTCTCATCTTTGAAATACATTACTCTTCATCTTCAGTTTTCAATCCTTTTTTCGTTCAATGTTGTATACTATTCTTGGTTCATATATACTGTTTATTAGTTGTTCTGTTTGTTACACCGAATACCTTACTTGTGTTCAATGTTGTTCTTGGTAGATATATATGTTGTTTGTTACCTGTTCTGTTGGATATAGAAGTGAACAAAAATATTATATTCATATGCTTAAGGTTTAGAGTTATATTTTTGTTATGAATACGCTTTAGTTTTTGGTTTAGATTTTGGTGTGTCATTCACATTATTATTCGCGTATAAATTTTAGAAGTTGTTATAGATCATAGTTAGATGAAAGTTGATAGATTAGGTTCAGTTTATAAGAATGAAGTTAATGAATTCCTTGAATACACTGATAAAAATCTTCCCAACATTAATGGTATCTTTTATTGTCCTTGTGTTAAATGCGGGAATCCGTAAAGGTACAAAGGATGAAATATTCCATCACCTATGTGTTGTTGGTATATGTTAAAATTACACAATATGGATGTGGCATGGTGAAGTGGATAAAGAGGGAATTCGGGTGTCACAAAGTCAAAGAGTAGATGAAGATGAATATATGGATGATCGACTAGAGGATATGTTTCGTAATGTTGGAGAATCTTCTTTTAATAATTCTTATATTTATGATACTTTATATAGTGATAAAGATACCCCTTTATATAAGGGATGCACAAGTTTTACACGATTGTTTGCGGTGTTAAAGTTATTTAATCTGAAGGGAAAAAATGGATGGTCAGATAAACGTTTCACGAAATTACTTGATATGCTAAAGAAAATGTTACCAGAAGATAATAATTTATCGGATCATTGTTATGAGGCCAAGAAGATATTGTGTCCAATGGGTTTGGAGTATATCAAAATACATGCATTCCCTAATGATTGTATATTATACAGGAAAAGTACGAAGGCTTGAATCAATGTCTGAAATATGGTGTGTCGTGTTACAAGCTGAATGCCAGTAATGGTGATGACAATGACTATGACAATTTAAGTAGGAAACACCCTCCTGCTAAAGTGTTATGGTACTTGCCAATAATTTTACGATTTAAGAGACTTTTTTCTAATTTAAATGATGAAAAGAATATGAGATGGCATGCAGATGAAAGGAAGCGTGATGGAAACATTCGCTATGTAGCTAATTTATTGCAATGAAAGAAAATTGATTCGTTGTTTCCAGAATTTGGAATTGAACCAAGAAACCTTAGGCTTGGGCTTACCACTGATGGAATAAAGCCCTTTGGTGATCTTAGCAATAATCATTCTTTGTGAAATTTTCTTCTCATTATTTACAACCTATCTCTTTAGTTGTGCATGAAGCACAAGTATATTTTGGTAAGTATGATGGTTTATGAACCACGAAAACCTGGTAATGACATAAATGTTTATCTTACTCCATTAATTGAATATTTAATAATTTTGTGGGATAAAGGCGTTGATGTTGATGATGCATATTCTGGGGTGTTGTACCCCAAAATTTGCCCTCCCATATTCTTCAAAGTTTTGCAAGATCAAGGTTCAAAATCCCCCAAGGGTTGCACAGTCCAATTGCCTCCTAACACGGTCAAAATTAGGGTTTTGGTTCTTGCAAGGAAGTTGAAGTTTTCAAGGGCTCAATCAAGTCCCATATGCTCATACACATTGTCAAGCACCTACATGTCAAATTTCAAAGCTCACAAGGTCAAGTTGCACAGTCAAAAACCCTAATTGCTCTACAGTCAACTGTAGGGACAAAATGGTCATTTGGCAGTCAAAAGTCAAAAATTTTGGTCAACATCTTATTTTGAAGCCACAATCATCATTTGGTCAAGTCTTGACCATGATTCCACAAGAATGGCTCAAAAATCATCAAGATGCAAAAGTTTCTATTTTTGGACAGTTGAAAAGTCAACTGTAACTTGACCAAAGCATAACTTTTTCATGGTTCATCAGAAAAATCCCATCCAATGCTCATCTTGAAGGGGAGGACATTTCCTATAACTCATCTTCACATTCCAAGTCCACGAAATTCTCTCACAAAAAGTTATCAATTTCAACATTATAGGTCATTTTCAAAAGTCAACAAAAAGGGACTTTAAGTCAAAGAACATAACTTGAGATTGGTAAATCAAAATGACATGGGACCAAAGACATTGGTTAGAGGACTTCAAGACCTTTCCAAAATGTCCAAGAACATGTTCATAGCTTCAAAATTGAGCAAGATATGCATTAGAGAAGTTGGGAAATTTTTGTGAAATGGCCAAAACCAATTATCCTTGAAAATTCATTTTTGACAAAAGGGGTCCACTTTTTCCACTTGTTTCAGCTGGGCCATGCTTCCCACGTGTCCCACAAATTATTTCAAGATTTTAAATTAATTTTTTCATTTTTATTTAATTTTATTTGATTTAATTCATTTTAAATCTTTTAAAATCAAATAAAAATCAAAGAAGTTAATTAGGGGATATTTCTTGTATTGAAATGCTTTGATACACCATCATGACCATTCCAAATTCGTGCAAAGGGCTAAATCAAGCAAGAATTCAAATTTTGACACAAAAATGGAAAGTGCTTCAATGGAGTTTATGGCAAATCCCAAACATGAATGCATGAGGTTAATGGCCTTAATTCTGATTGAAACTTGTTACATAACATGTGTGCAAGCTATCACAAAAGATTACACGACCTAGAGAGCCATACAAACTGAGAACCAAGTTGCAAAATTTTCACAAAAACTTGAAATCTGAAAACCCATTTGCAGCACGTTTTAAACCTCCATTCCAATCAAAACACATTCCTGGTATCCCAAGGAAGCTTTTGCAATCAAAAACCAATCCAAACGTGCCCAGAATCTTAGAACTCAGGCCAAACGGTTTGCATTTTTTTCTTGAATTCTATATAATCATTCATGCGTTTTTGACATTTTTTTTTGAATTGATTTATACTCATAGGGACATTCTGAAGCTTTTGGTACCATTCAATTGAACTATAGCATCCTATATCAAAAATTGCCATTAATGGACATTAGGTTTTCAGAAGCTCAAAATTAGGCGTTTACACATATGGTAAAATTAGGCTACCAAACTGGTACCATTGAATTCGTGACATCCAAACGAATCGTTCCATGACCTCGCGCCCTTTTTATATTTTCCCATGCTCTAATCGTTATTTTCATGGTTTGCAGTTAGTGGGGGTTTAAAACCCCCGCTATTTGCTTATGTTACAGGTACACAAATGAAGAAGAAGCCTGCGTGTCATAACATGGTTGGGGCATTCAAAATTTCAGTGCGTTTTTTTTTGTTTCATGTCATTAACGTTGGTTTTGTTTTATAATATTTGTTATCTATTACACTACAAACGCGCGCAAACAGCTCACTTGGTCAAGGCATTCGCTGGTAAGCATTGGGACCTGGGTTCGATTCCCATGTCCCCTATCATATTTCATAATTTTTTCCATAACATGTTTCCATGCAGTGTCCATCACAAGGCCCACCATGCACACTCATACGCTGGCCTGACAAGTGGCTTCAAGACCAATCTGAAGGCCAGAACATGCAGTCCATGATGCACCCTAGTCAGCAAGCAAGCGCATGATCAGGAAAAGTCAACGAGGCCTTTGCCTCAATGGGCCTGAATTCCAGCATTTCACCCCATTCCTGGCCCAGTACCCCCTCCATTTGGTTCATTATTTTCTTTTCATTTTATTTTTCAAATTAATTTCTAACTCTTTTTTTATTTTATTTATTGTTAGCAATTAATCAATTAACCATTTTTCATAAAAAAAACAAAAAAATAGAATTAACACTTTTATTATTATTATTATTTATTTTTGTAAATAAACCATAATTGAATTAGTTTTTAATTAGGCTATTTTAACCTTCTTTTTAATAATTAAAATAAATTTAGATTTAGGTTAACCTAGAATTTTATTTCTATTTCTATTTTATTTCATAAAAAACATAAAAAACAAAAAAATATTTTCTTTTAATTAAAATAATTAATTAGTTATTAATTAGTTTCCATTTCATTTTAATTAGAAAAAAGACCAAAAAATTAATTTCCTTTTCTTAAAAGGGTCAACACCCTTGGACATTCCCGATTAATTTATCCGCGCGCATTTAATTTGTTCGATTATTATGTAATTGCTCCGGACATGTAATAGTAATTAGGACTTTTACCGTTTTCATTTACTTTCCGTATTTTTTATTCAAAACGGGTCTTTGTTAATTTGGCGATGTATAGACTCGCGCCTTGTAATAGCATAGGATTTACGTTTCCGCAATTTACTTTCCGCACCCCCTTTAACTGTTAACTTGTATGAAAGAATGCATGCTAATTAAAAACAAGCGTAGCTCACCGTGCCATGATCAAAGATAAATATAAACTGAAAATAACACACAAATTCACACACCACTTCTAGGGTACGCCTCACCTGTTGTCTTGCCCTCGAAACGTGGTCGTCGAGTATAGGACGTTTTAGTAAGTCCTTATGTCCATGACATAATCCAGTTGCCTCGAAACGGATGCCTAGGAATTAAAAAGGATCAATGGCATAAGGGTAACTTCTAAGGTGTCCTACTGTTGCTCTGGTGACCACACTGTCCCTACAAACGAATTGACCCGAACACCTCCAACGGTGGTGCTACCTACCTCTCAATGGTGGGATGGCACTACCTTAAGGACATTTACACAGCCTAATTCCTTAGGGTAGGTAGATAACTCGTAGATACTTGCTCTATTCAAAACAATCAAAAACTCTTTTCACACCGACACTTTTCAAAAAGCTTTCAAAACAATTTTTCAAACACTCTTGAGGACTGATACAAGAGTCGATCTGAAATCTTTAAACGAAACTTTTTCAAACCCACTCACACTTGAAAAGCAAACAAACCATTCTGAAAACACAATGAGCAAGTATCTAAGAGCCCATGGATAACCATGGATAAAAAGGGTGCTAAAACCTTCTCTTTCTATAAATCTACCTCCCGAACCGAGAAACTATCTCATAAGGAATTTTGTTGTGCTTTTGTCCTGTCCATGTTGGAGAAAATAAAAGACGGTGGCGACTCTTGCTTCCGCGGCATTTCGTGAAACCAGCGTTAAACAGTCAGTTCCAGATCCACCGATCACATGGGGAAAAGTTTAAGATGTGTGCAATGTTATTTTTCACAATCAACAACTTTCCTGCTTATGGTAATTTGGCTGAATATAGTGTCAAAGAACACAAAGTGTGTCCTATATGTGATTTTGATACTTTTTATCACAACTTGATTTTGGAAAAAAGACTGTTTACCTTGGGCATCAAAAATTTCTAAAACCCGGCCATCATTATTGTAGGTTGCGGAAAGCTTTTAATAGATATAAAGAGTTTTATATGGCTCCTAAACCTTTAACCGGGGATGAAGTTTATCAACGACAGGAACATATTAATGTTGTCTCTAGAAAGAGAGAAAAAGAAAAGGGGTCAGTTGAGAAAAATATATGGAAAAAGAGGTATGTGTTCTTTGATGTTCCATATTGGTCAAGTCTTGATGTTAGACATTGTCTTGATGTGATGCACGTGGAGAAAAATGTGTGTGATAGTTTGATTGGAACACTTCTAAACATTCCAGGAAAGACTAAATATGATAAGACTTCATATCTCAATATGGAGGTGATGGGTATATGAAAAAATTTGGCTTCGATAGATAGAGGAAATAGAACTTATCTACCTCTAGCATGTCACACTCTACCTAAAAAGGAAAAGAAAATTTTTTGCGAGTGTTTGCATGGTATCAAAGTTCCCTAAGGTTACTCATAAAACATCAAGAAACTTATATTAATGAAAGATCTCAAGTTAATTGGTTTGAAATCTCATGATTGTCATGTACTGATGCAACAACTTCTACTAGTGGCTATCTGTGGGATCCTACCAAAAAATGTGACAGTAATTATAACTAGATTGTGCTTATTCTCTAATCTCATATGTAATAAAGTTCTTGATTTCAAAAAATTAGATGAGTTATAAGATGATGTTGCCATAATCTTGTGTCAATTGGAGATGTATTTTCCTCCATCATTTTTTGATATTACGGTTCACTTACTTGTTCATCTAGTCAGAGAAATCAAATGTTGCGGTCCAGTTTATTTAAGGTGGATGTATCCCATAGAGCAGCATATGAAGATCTTTAATGGATAAATAAAGAATCATCACCTACCGGAAGCTTCGATTATTGAAAGTTACATCATTGAATAAGTTGTTGAGTTTTGTACAAACTACTTGCCGGAAGCAGATTCTATAGGCATTCCAAAGTGTCGTCATGTTTATCACACAGACGGAAGAGATATTCAAGGTCTAAATGTCACGTCAATGAATCGGGATGTATTTATTCAAGCACATTTCTATATATTGAATAATATTAATGAAGTTCACCTTACGTAGATACTCACAAAAGACTTTTAAAGAAAAAATATCCCCGAATGAGAAACAATTTATTATTGATAGAGAGTAACAAGAGTTTCATAGATTGGCTTAATAAAAAGGTATCTAATGATAGTTCCTCTGAGATACCTAATTGGTTATCGTACAAGCCAAAATTTAATGTCATAACATGGACTGCATACGACATTTGTCATTATACCTTTTATACAAAACCAAAAGATGTCGTAATATGACGCAAAAAATGGGATTATGGTTGAAGTTGAATCAATGTATTTCTCTAGCTCAAAAGATAAGAATCATGTATTGGTAACTACCGTGTTCTATGGTCTTATTGATGAGATTTGGGAGATTGATTATGTTATTTTCAAAGTGCCTTTATTTAAATGCAAGTGGATTCCCAATAATAGTAATGGTGTACACATTGATGACTTAGGATTCACACAGGTTGACCTTGGCAAGGCATCTTTTATGATCAAACCATTCATCATGGCTTCTCAAGTAAAACAAGTTTTCTATGTGACCGACTCTTTGGACATATCGGGGAAATGGCCAATCGTTCTCTAAGGAAAACACATTACTCTTGGAGATGAAAGTCTTAATATTCCTTCCACTCTTTCTAACACAACACAAGTTCCTACCTCATATGATGATGAAGTTAAAGGAGATGTTGTGTATGTTATTCGAATCGATCATGAAGAAGGCATATGGGAAAATTAACAAGTATGTATTTTATTCTTAATTCATAATATAATAATTGTATGTTATAACTTATACATACTTTTTCTAATGCAAGTATGATTTTTTGAAATCATAGGTATTTATATGTCAGGACACCAAGAGACAAGGCACCAAGAGACAAGACACCTAGAGACAAGAAACCAAAACACCAAGATACAATTATGTGATGTTATGTAATGTGTAAACTATAGGTTATTTTGTGACATTTTGATTTTGAAGTAATATACCATTTTTGTTTCTTAATCCAATTTTTATTGTCATTATTATTATCATGATATTATTATTATTATGATAACTATATCACAAATACAAATTGTATGTTCTAATGTGATTGTTTGTTCTGTTGTGATATGATCCACCAAAATACAGGTTAAGAAATGGAGAAAATTATAAAAACAAGATTAATTTTATTGCTTCAGCAGAAATTTTCACAAATAAAATAACCATTGCAATATCTCACGTGTTGTCCAGAATAATATAAATACCAAAACGGCGCTACTAAGAATCGAACTTAGGACCTTTATGTATATCACAACGGTTCTTTGGCTTTGTTGTGATAGGACGCGAGCTTTCCAGTTTTCTACAACGGTCATTGGACCGTGATTGTAAGTAACGCATATACAACCACATGCTACATAGCGATGCTTGTTCCCGCGTGATTATTTATCTTTCCCAACGTTGTTGAATTCCTTTTCTATAGTAGTGAGAGATGATACCGAGATTTATAGTGATTCAAATTTGTCGTCCCCTCGTGAGTCTACGTGCACTCTTCAATGGAAACCAACATAGTTCCATTATCTTGACAAATATTCAGAGAGTTAATACAATCACTTATCTATAATGATACCGAAGAAAATAAAATTTCAATTCTGGATCTTGACTTGTATACACCTTTACTCCAAACTCTTATGTGTAATCTTTACTCGATCAACGCTTCTAAACCTTCCAATAAAACCAATTCTGCTCCAAGCCTTCGTTTGTACCAATCAATCATTTGACCCTAGCAATTCCTTGAACGGTTAATTGTCTGGAGATTCGAGAAGAACTCCGCCTTATTTGTAGCCTTCCATACAGTCACTATTAAGGCAATCTCGAAAGAAGAACCTCATTCTTTTCACTGGAATTTGTTAGCACTAGTGATAACTCCTCAATCTTGCAACAACCTAAAAAATCTTTAATGAATTTCAAAGAAATATTTATTTCAATATAACATCTCCCCCAACCAATCACAGATCTGTTATGATCAAGATCTGAAACACAAATTTAAGGTTAAATAAAAATAAAGACTGAAGTGCAAGAATTTTGAACTTTTTAAAGTGAGAGAGTTGATTTCATAGAAAATCACAAAATGAATATGAAATTCCACACATGAAAAAGTGTTGACAAAAGGTTTTAAACGTTCTTGAGTTTAAGCACAAAAATGAGTGGTAAAAGTTGGTTAGATTCGAATCAAGAACAATGCATGGATTGAGTCAAATGAGCAAGTGAATGGAATTAAAACAATTTTGATTTCTGACTCATTTTCACTTGATTAGAATCAAGTATAATATCTGATTCAAATCAAATACCTTGTGGTTCGAATCATGTACAAACTATGATTAGATTCAAATGCTCCATTTCGTCAAGAAAATGAAGAATTGTGAGATTCGAATCATGTGCAAAGTATGATTCGAATAAAATTGAGAAAAGGTGGAAGAAAATTTATTGATTGGAATCATGTACAAAACCTAATTTGAATCGAATTGTTTTGAAATGTTTTTGTTCTTCCCTGTTGGATTTAATCTGAATCATAATGAGTGTGTATATTGATTGATTCAAATCAAACACTGAAAAAACTTATTTTTTCATGATTCAAAAGGTACTTTGAGATTTTCCTTTGCACCAAACTTGAATCAGACACATATAGTTTTTATTCAACAACCTCGTGCAATTGACTAAAAAATGTTGATCAAATTCAAACATTACCATTATTTTATGCATGCTGAAATGATAACGAATCAATTTCAAACTTGATTCAAAAGATGTGAAATCATGAGGGAGACTCAATAAAGGATAATAAACAAAATCGATAAGACAAGAAACAAATTAACCATATCAGAGATGCTCCACCTACATATGATAAAGACATGCAATAATCTCCCCCTAGGGATGTGCAGCTACACAAGAATCATTTAGCTAAGTGACCGAATGGGGGCCATCTAACTTAGTAGATGCAATATTTCCCTTTTTATTACTCTTATGAATTAGATCATTCACTTATATTCGTCGATTAATATACTTAATGTGTGACTATAGATTGAACCCAACTAGATAAGTAAACTACTTTCGAAATAGAAATTCAAGACTATGGCATAATAGGTATTTAAACTGATATCCATATTCGGGAGGTTTTAGGTGTTCGGATAATGTAAATTTTGTCAAAATTTTCCCAAGTGTTCTTAACCTTAGCCTCTTCTCCTTAGGAATCTATTTCAGAGTGTGCTATGTGTTAACCTACACTTTGTGAGTTAATTCATGGCTTTAGCATTTTCTATTTTAGTATTTTAATTGCTTTTTAGTTTAATTTATTAAATTTTAGAGTTAATTTAATGTTTAGCATGGAGAAAATTAGGTGCTCCCATTTTTTCTTTTAATTGTGTCTTTGTGCGTATAAAGCTTAGTAGGGTTGAGCATAGGCAAGACTGAGCTGGGCTACTACAAGTTACGCAAGCTGGAAATTTCAAGAAGAATTATTAGGCAAGAGAATTCCAATGAAGGAAGCTGATGGCCTTAAGGAAAGTATGGAAGGAGAATTAAAGAAGGTAAAACTTGATGTTATAGAAAAAGAGAATAAAGCCATTCAAATTCAAAGATGATAGTGGAGAAGTTAGAAGACAAAATTGAGTACATTTGTACCCTTCCATTATCACACCATCGTCGCCTGCACCTGCTGCAGCTTCTGCCACACGCCGTCTGGTCTCCCATTATTGTCCCTTTCCTTATGTGTTGGGATAGTTAAGTGTGAGAGAGTTTTCTTTCCTCATCCATTCTGGAGCTAACTGATGAGTAGTGGTGTGACTGAAGCTGTCTTCTGAAGATTATCCATTTCAAGGAGTCCTTCAAGTTCTCTCTTAGGTTTAAATCTTTTGTCATTTCCATTATCTTAAGATGTTTATTATAAGATCTCTGCTTTCTATTTGTACTCAGCTCTTGATTAGCTAAAACATTTATAGTTGAGCTATGAGAATTTAATATTAATAAATATGTTTATGTTATATGTTGTGTGGTTAGTGCTTGCTTTGCCATGTGTTTTTGTTGCAAAACTTGTTTCTTTGCTTGATCAACTTAGAAATAGGTAACAGATTGTTATTGAGAGAGATCTAACAACAAGTGTAGTTCATGAGTAAAAATGGTTGAAAAAGTAGGATAGAGATTTTCCTTGACCTATCTTAGTTAGAGATAAGAAGATGCAACCATTAAGATAATAAGATTTACTAAAAGGTGCATACTTGGGTTACAAGTGAGGCTTAGAGATTTGTTCCCTGGCCCTTGAATTCAGGTTTTGGATGTTGTAGAAATATACCATAGGATCACTTTGACCTTTCTTGTCATGACTCCACACAACATTGACACATAAATGCACAAACAATATTAATGGATTTATGCTCAACTCTACCTCTCTTAATACATTTCACTTCCATGCACTTTTATTAGTTTGTTATAAGTAAAACTAAACTCATCATCAACAACCTTATTATTATTTCTCACTCATGCTTAACTTGAAGAATAGAATTTTACAAAGTCAAATCTAAGTAACTTTACTCTCTATGGGTATGATACTATTATACTTATTACTTGTTGCAATCAAAAATATGTATACTTGCATATGACAATTTAGAAACGTTATTTCAACCAGCAAGTTTTTGGCGCCGTTACTGGGGAGTAATTTGTTACATTTCTAATTTTGTAGTTATTCTATTATTTTATTTTAAGCATTTGAGTTTTTTTGATGTTTTGTTGTAGTTTGGTGTCACGATGGGTGTTGTCATTATTGTATGCACAAATCGTTGAGGTCACTTTGTATTGGATATCCTGAACCTGAAAGAGCACTCAGAGCCCTAAGAAGAAATAGACTTTCTAGACACACATGGAGTTCCTCTTGCAGCTAATCTGGCTGATTTAGAAGGACTGGTGTAAGAACCACCACCAAGTGATTCATAAGAACCACCACCAAGTGATTCATACAAAGAAGAGGTCATCCCCGTCATGGATGATAATGACATTATCGGTGTTGCTAATGATATGGCCCGTAACATCATGGACTATGATTTTTTATCCTAACGTTATGAGTATTGGAATCATCTTGCCAGAAATCACAACATAACAGTTTGAGTTCAAGCTTGTGATGTTTCAAATGTTGCAAACTACTGGTCAATATTCTGGTTCTCCTAAAGAAGACCCTCATTTGCACTTGAGGCAATTTTTGGATGTGGCTAGTAAACTTAAAATTCCAGGCATGACAGATAATGCCTTCAGGCTAAGGCTGTTTCCTTATTCTCTTAGGGATAGAGCCAAGAGCTGGCTAAATTCCGTGGAGCCTAATTCCATTGCCACATGGAATGACCTAGCTAAGAAGTTCTTGGATAAACACTTTCCTCCTTCCAAGAATGCAAATATGAGAAATAAGATCACCTCATTTAGGCAAGGATATGATGAACCACTATTTGAAGCTTGGGAAAGATTTAAAGAATTACTTAGGCAATGCCCTCACCATGGTATCCCTATTTATATTCATCTTGAAACATTTTACAATGGGATGATTCCTTCCTCAAGGAATATGCTTGATGAATCCGGTGAAGGAGCACTTTTGTCTAAGTCATATGAATAAGGATATAGGTTGATAGAGAGCACGACGACCAACACTTATCATTGGCCAGTAGCAAGAACAACTGCCAATTCTACTCAAAAGAAGCCTAATGCAGGGGTCTATGAAGTCAACAAGACTACAACCCTTGTTGCTCAAGTGGCTCAGATTCATCAAATGATGAAAAAGATGAATAGTCCAGAAGTGACTAAACCTTAACCTGTGAAAATGGTTACAAACGCATCTGAGGTTTCCTGTGTCTATTGTGGAGGTGCGCATTTGTTTTAAGAATTCCCAAAAAATCATGTTTGAGTTAACTATGTTGGGAACTATAAAAGAAACAACAACCCCTACATCAACACTTACAACCCAAGATGGTGCAATCATCATAACTTTTCATGGAGCAACAACCAAAGTCAACTGAAAACTCAAGTTGCCCAAGCACCACAAGTTCCTCCTGGTTTTATTGCACCAAACTATACAGTGGAAAATCAAAGCAATAACCAATTGGAAAATGTTTTGAAATCATTTATGCAATAGACCAAAAATCATTTTATAGAAAAACGGGTGAGTATCAAAAACCTAGAGAACCAAGTGAGGCAAATAACCACCGCTTTGAGCTCAAGGCCTATGGAAACACTCCCTAGCTCTACTGAAACTCCAACAACAACATCTGGAGTAATGAATGTGGAAACCTACAAGGTCATAAAGTTTAGAAGTGGTAAAGAATGTGAAGTATCCTCACCAAAAGGAGTTAAGACCAGTGAAGACCTGCCTGAGCAGGACAACAATAAAGATAAAGAAGGACCCAATGATGAACCGACCTCAGTTGGGAATGATGAAGAAATTGTTGATAACATTACATCTAGAAAGACTTCTGAAATAGGAAAACAGCCTACAGTCATGCTAGAGCTCGACAGAGAAAATAAGATTGTTCAAGAAAGACCACCACCTCCTTTTCCCCAAAGGACTAGGAAAGAAAAAGAAGAGAAACAATTTGGCAAGCTCATGGAGATACTCAAGCATCTTCACATCAACATATCTTTCATAGAAGCCATTGAACAAATGCTAAACTATTCAAAGTTCGTGAAGGATATGCTTACAAAATGAAGAAGAGTGGGAGGATTTTCTACGGTCATTCTCTCAAGAGTGTAGCCAATTAGTTCAAGTCGAACTTCCACCAAAGCTGAAGGATCCAGGAAGTTTCACCATTCCATGTAACATTGGAGACTCTTTATGTGGATAATCATTGAGTGATTTAGGGGCCAACATCAACTGTATGCCCTTATCTATCTTTAGAAAGTTGGGGATAGGTGCAACCAGGCCTACAACCATCATTTTACAATTGGCAGATAGAAGTATTTGCTACCCTCAAGGGAAGATAGAAGATGTTTTGGTAAGAGTTGATAAGTTGATATTCCATGCTGACTTCATTATTATGAATTTTGAGGCTGGTGAGGATATTCCCATTCTGTTGGGAAGACCTTTCCTTGCTACGGGAGGAACTTTAATTGATGTAGAAAAAGGAGAACTCACCATGAGGGTGAATGGATAACAAGTGGTTTTTAATGTTCTCAATGCACTGCAATATCTTGATGAGGTGGTTCTGAATGTTTTATGATTTCCAGTTGGGAAGGAATTTTCCACAAGAGTTTGCTAAAGTCAAGTGAAGTCTTGACTCAAGCTTTGGGAAAGCTAGAGAAAGAAGAAAATTCACAACAGAGTATCATGTATGGACTAATTTGAAAATAAATTGTTAAGGATGAAGCCATGGAAGTTCTGGAAATATCAGCTAATGATAAGAAGCAATTTTCTCCTTCAATAGAAGTGCCCCCTGATATGGAATTGAAGCAACTACCTGCCCACTTGGAATATGCTTTTTTGGAGGCAGGATAAAAGTTGCCTGTCATTGTTGCAACAAATCTGAGTGAGGAAAAGAAGGGCCATTTGGTGGATATCCTGAAGAAACACAAAAAGGCTATTGCATGGAAAATTTCTAACAAAAAAGGGATCAACCCTACTGTGTGCATGCATAGGATTTTACTAGAGGAAAATGTCAAGAATATCATTGAGACACACCCATGTCGCCTGGAGATGCAATCTTTGCGTCCCAACTCGCCCGGGGACGCTAAAAGCGACGTATTACAAAAGCGTCCTCTTCTCTACCTCCTTTCGCCTCCACTTTCACCTAGCGATACGACTTTTTCCCGGCGACACAACCTCCGTCGCCCAACAACATAACACAAACCTGGTTTTCCTATTGTGATTCCTACACAAACCAGTCCAAACTTTCTGTGATTTTTTACCATATTATAGGTTCTAAAACTACATCTAATCATAGGGATTCATTGTCTATTAATATCTTATGTTAGTACATCAATTATATATCATTTGAGCATCATTATTCATCTCTAATTCATCAAATCCTCATCCAACATCACAAATTCATCATTCAACAAACCCTAATGCAATTCTACCATAATCCAAACCTTAAAATCAAACATAATAAAGATGATAAAACTCCCCTTACCTTAATTTGTGGTTGAATTCGATTCCTCTTCATGTTCTATCAAAATCTTTTGGTATTCGTGTGCCCTAGTCTCTTTTCTGCACAACGCTAGTTTTTCTCCCAATCATACGATCGCACGAATGGAACAACTAAACTCACTTCCCTAGTAACCTTTGGGCCCCTATTATCAAACTTCTGATCTTGCCCTAACTTACACTTCACTATTTACCCCCTTGCCCTCATTTCTTCTAACCAATAATTATTTTATTTTCTCAATTAAAATAATTCTAAACAATTATCTTAATTGTTATATATTATTATAAATTACTCCAAAATCCCTCAATACACCTAAGCATCACACAAATCACCACAATATCACATGAATCACTCAAAACATCACATAGACCATCATCTTCATCAATACATCAGGAATCTATGTCACCACAATGACTCTCATGAAACACCAAACATCATATAATCACACTAAGTTAATTAATTAAAATAATTAATAAAAAATTCAGGGTCTTGCACAATGCTTCAGCCACCTTTCAAAGGTGCATGATGGCTATCTTTTCTGACATTATTGAGAGTTCCATGGAGGTATTCATGGATGACTTCTCTGTTTTGGGGGAGTCATTCCAGAATTGTTTAGATAACTTGGATTTTGTTTTAACAAAGTGTGAGGAGAATAAATTGGTGTTGAATTGGGAGAAGGTCTATTATATGGTCAAGGAATGAATTGTTCTTGGCATCCCTTATAATAGACCATCTGAACAGACTTAGGAAAAATTATATTGGACCTTAATTTCAGAAGACAAAGGCTTGAGGAGGATCTTTTGCACTAAGTTTTATTACTAACAATCCCTATCGTGACTCTGGTAGTCTGGGAAGTAGGCAGCCAGTAAGAAAAATTGTTTTGTTTTCTTTTAGCTGTAAAGTCTAGTTGGGGTGGTAAATTACTCTTGCTAAAAGGATGGGAACACTCCGAGAGCACTACATTATAATAAAAATCGAATAATTACACAAAAGGTGTATGAAGTTTCCAAAGAGCACTTCTCAGTGAAAGTTCATGTGCCCATGCCTGGAGGAACAACTCTTATTCTTGAAATTGGAAGAGAAAACAAAGTCTTGTTCCTGTGCCCGTGTTTGAATGAACAGTAGTTTCCCCACCATAATTGACAAAATTAACTCATGGCTAAGTGAGATCATTTAAGTGAAAATTGGGAAAATACAAAAGACTTTGAGAAAATGCAAGTGTGGTCCTAGGTGTAGGTTCATAGAACAAAGAGTCGAAATCCCCCACTAGGTTGAAGACTAGAAAAAACAAGCAAGATTCAATATTAGGCTAGCTAACTTGACATAAGAGCTCTGTCATGACAAGAAGTGTTGGTAATTCAAAGAACACAAACACAATCAAGATTAAGCCTAAGTATTGAGTAATACATGTTTTTAAGAAAGTCTCTAGGAGAATAACTCTGAGTCATGTAAAAGATTGGATATAATAAAGGAGGGGTAGTTGCTTGAAGTTGTTCTGTTTGTCTTTTCCTGTCGCATCACCTGAGGAGAGGTAATGATTCAAGTTTTGGGGTGTGTTAACCCATATTTTGTGAGTTAATTCATAGCTTTAGTATTTTCTATTTTAGTATTTTAATTTCTTTTTAGTTTAATTTCTTACATTTTAGAGTTAATTTAATGTTTAGTGTAAAGCATAATAGGTGCTCCCCTTTTTGCTTTTAATTTTGGTTTTGTGTGTATAAAGGTTAGCAGGGTCGAGCAGAGGCAAGACTGAGCTGGGCTACTGCAAGTTGCGTAAGCTGGAAATTTCAAGAATTATTAGGCAAGAGAATTACAATGAAGGAAGTTGGTAGCCTTAAGGAAAGTATGGAAGAAGAATTAAAGGAGGGAAAACTTGATGGTATAGAAAAAGAGAATAAAGCCATTCAAATTCAAAGATGATAGTGGAGAATCTAGAAGACAAAAGCGAGTACATATGTACCCTGCCATCGTCAAACCAGCACCGCCTGCACCTGCTATATCTTCTTCCACACGCCGCCTTGTCTCCCATTTCCATCCCCTAATGTACTACTTCCTTGTGTCATCTAGCAAGCTGTTGGTGTTTTGGCGCTAATTCATTTTGGCTTGATGTGATTCACAAGAAAAGTCCATGATTCAAGGCAAGATGCCAACCCTAATCCTTGGCCTATATAAAGAGAAACTAGATGAAGAAAGAGAGTTCTGCTATTCGGAGGAAATATTTACTTAGAGTTTTATGTGCTGGGATAGTCAGGTGTGAGAGATTTTTCTTTCCTCCTCCATTCTGGTGCTAACTGATGAATAGTGGCGTGACTGAAGCAGTCTCCTGAAGATTATCCATCTCAAGGAATCCTTCAAGTTCTCTATTAGGTTTAAATCTTTTGTCATTTCCATTGTCTTAAGATTTTTATCGTAAGAGCTTTGCTTTTTGTTTGTACTCAACTCTTCATGAGCTAAAACCTTTGTAGTTGAGCTATGAGAAGTTAATATTAAGAAATGTGTTTATGTTATATTTTGTGTGGTTAGTTCTTGCCTTTCCATGTGTTTTTGTTGCAAGACTTGTTTCTTTTCTTGATCAACTTAGAAATAGGTAACAACTTATTATTGAGAGAGATCTAACAACAGGCGGAGTTCATGAGTAAAAATGGTTGAAAAAGTAGGATAGAGATATTTGCTTGACCTAGCTTACTTAGAGATAAAAAGTTGCAACCATTAAGGAAATCAAATTTATTAAAAGGCGCATAATTGAGTTACAAGTTGGCTTAGATATTGGTTCCCTTACCCTTTCTGCATGGTTTGGATGTTGTAGAAATACACCATAGGATCACTCTAACCATGCATGTCACGACTCCACACAACATTGACACATAAATGCACAAACAATATTAGTGGATCTATGCTCAAATTTACCTCTCTTAATACATTTTGCTTACATTTTCACTTTTATTATTTTGTGTTGTACCCCAAAATTTTCCCTCTCACTTATCAAGAATTTTCTCACAAGATCTCCTTTGGCTCAAGACTGCACTAGGGTTGATCGGCTCAAGACACCTCCTTAAGCACTGACGACCAAATTTAGGGTTTGAGATTGCACAAGGATATTTGAACTTCCAATCCCCCATATTACTTTCATGGATAATTATGGATCCTCAAGATTACTCATGTCAAGTTTCAATCTTTGGATCACACTTTTGATCAATCAATTGAGCAGTTGACCTAGAAATCGGCGGTAGTGGGGGAAAAGTCAACCATGGCCAATTTATAGTCAAACTTCATAATTTTTTATCTATATCAACATCTTAAACTCATATGTATCAATTGATCAAGTTTGGACCATAATTCCTCAAGAAATTTGATAAAATCTTCAAAAGGGCAAAATGGTCAAAATTAGGGTTTTGACTGGGAAAGGGCAATTTCTGATTTTTGACCTAGCAAATAATAAATTGGTTTAAGCCATGGTCTCAAGAGTCCAATTTCATCATTTTAACCTAATGACATAGCTCAAAGCATTTCTCAAGTCCAATGGATTGATAGATGAATTTTCAGTCAACTGATCAAAAGTCAACTGTATATTGAAAAGTCAAACTTTGACTTTTTGGTCAAAATCAAATGCCAAAGATTACAATTCATTAAAACATATCAAAATATGAAACTTATTCATCAAGAAAACAAAAATTCAAGATTTCATTTTGAAAAGTTAAAATTTCTAAACTTAGAAATTTTTCTTAAGTGTTGAAAATTTCATGTTTTTTCATAACTTTGAGCAAACTTTTCACCATGATGCAAGATGATTCAAGAGAAACTTTCAACATGAAAGTTGTAGATATCCATGAAATATACAACTTTTATTTACACAACTCCTTCCAAAAGTTCTTGTATCTCAATTTATAATTTTAAGAACACATGGTCATGAAACAAAACACTTGGTGAAATTTTTGCCCTAATTTGGTCAGGATTTTGACCCAACTTCATGGCACTTTTTCATATAGCTCCAAGAGTAATTTTCAAAAGTGATTCAAATATGGGTTGTAGATCACATTGCAAGCTTTCCAAAATGTTAAAGAACTCCTTGAGATCATTTTTAGTAGGGATAATCGAAGAGATGGAGTTAGGGTTTTATCACTTGAATTACAAGTCATTTTGTGATGAACAATTTCAAAATTCAAAGTTGTGATGCATAACCTCTACTTTGAAGGCCTCAAACTTGTTAGTAACTCCATAATTAATTGCTTGCATAGCTGTTAGAGGTCTCATTTTAAGAATTCAATGCAAGGTCGTGCTTTATATCCATTTTGGGAAGAAAGTGCACATTGCCATTTTGATAAATTGACTTTTTACACAAAACTTGTTCTTGAGCCTTTCACTTATTCTCTTCTGATCATACATGTATCATAACATAAGAGAAATGGTTTAGACACTTACAATCACCCAGCCCATGCTTGTACTTCACATTATAACTTGGTTTCCCACTTTTCTTGAAAATCAAGTAACATAGCAAAAAGCTTGAAACTTGTACTTCTGACTTGCCAAACCACTCAAGACCTTTTCCTTATAGATACACAAACCATTTTCCACAAAACACATGCATGCTTAAGCCCTGAAAACACCTAGAATATAGAATCACCAAAAACACTTCAAAACTTATCATTTCTGAGTTTTGAAGCCAGTCTATAAATCTACTCGTGTGTTTCTTGGCCTTTTACTTTCAAAAGCTTATAAACAACATACACAAGTAATCCCAACACCTGCAGCACCACTGTAACACCTCCATCATCATCCACCATTTTCAAAAACATATCTTTGCACTTAGACTTCTTCAGAACTCCTCAAGCACTTTCAGCTCAAGCTAAGCACTCCATTAGCTTCCTGGGAACTTGAGGAAGCTAACCCAATCATTGGAACTCACTGAAAGTTGCTCAAACATCAAACCCAATACCCTCTTGCAAGGTAAATTTTATAACTTTAGAACTTTTCATACAGGCATCATCAATGATTTATTTGTGAATGAAACATGTAGATATCATTGCCCTAAAGCTAACCATGTTCATAGTTTTCGTTAATTTTGCTTGAGCTTAGAGAATTTTAAAATTGAAATTTCTGAGATTTTTAGGGTTCAGATTAGGGCCATTAAAATTCATGCTTATCTTTGATATATAATTCTATTACTTTGCATTTCTGAAATCGTGAGGAAATTTGCTACAAGTTTCCAGTTTACACTTTTCATTTTTGTTGAGGATTGATTAAGTTACAGAGCTTCTGGTTGGGCGTGGGGTTGAAGATGAAGTTGGCCTCAGGAATGTGTTTACCATATATATTTATGGTTTGATTTATATAAATGGATGTATAGTCACCCCGGTGGTAGAAGCGCGTGCATGTAACCTGAGGGACCTGGGTTCGATCCCCAGTGGTACCCTTTTGATTTTTTTTACATTGTTTCACATTCTGACTTTTTTTGGACAATTGTTGGGCCTCCCTTTGGGCCTTAAGATTTTTTTTCTTACCTCTAACCCCTTGTTTCACTTATACAGCCCCTGGCCCATTTTATTTTCTTTTCTTATTTTCATTTTATTTATTTTCTTAATTATTTTCCTAATACTAAAAAATCATTAAAAAAATATAAAAAATAGTAGATTTATATTTGGACATAGTTTATTTATTTTTTTCTCACATAAAAATTATTTTATTTTATCATACTTCATTTATTTCACTAAATATTTTGTAAATTTAATTACAAACTAGGGTTTTAGTTATTTTCTTTTACACCATTTAAATATATTCTTTTAATATTTAAAAAGACCAAAAATATTTTATAATACTATAATTTATTTTCAAGACAAAAATACCAAAAATACTTTTCTTATAAACTTAATTTATTTTTAATCAATTAATAGATTTAAGGTTTTATTTAAAATGTTTTCTTAGTAAATTTAGGTTTTACATTTAATTAATTGTTTTCTTCTAGCTATTTATGTTAAAACAAATTCCCTTTTTCCTAAAAAAAAATCCAAACAAAAATATCTATTTTCTTCATATTTTCATTGTTGTATATTTATTCATTCTTGTACATTTATTTATTCAATTCTTGTATAAATTAAATATGGTTGTAATAGATTAATTAGGTTTATTTTCTTGCAATCCTCATTTATAATTTGTACTCCCCCTTCCCACAAGTATTGTAATAGCCTAGTAATTTTAAATTCCGCAATTTACCGCTTTATATACAATTGCTAGTAATTAGGGTTTGTATGGAAAGACTAAAACCAATCAATTAGAAAACCCTAATCAAAGACAAAATCAAGCATGAAAAAACAATACACTTGCACACAAGCACCCCTAGGGTAAATCCACTTGGTTGCCTTTACAAAATGGCCATATTACGCATGTGAGGTATCTTAGCAAAAACAAGCAAAATATAAGATCATAGTCCCTCGATGACGCTATCTAAGTTGCCTTTCAAATGATCTTAGTCCCTAAAAGAGAATGCTAAGATACCTTTCAACATTGCTAATCATGGTTATACGATAACCCATGCATGTCCCGTTTACATCCAAAGATAGGGTTACTTTCCAAATCAATGGAAAGATAACAATGTCAAAGGAAAAAGGAGATGAACATGAAAGACTTTTGAGTAGGTAGGGTTCTCCTAATTACTTGCTCAATTTCAAAACATCCTTGATATTTTCAAAGCAAACACCTACACTTTTAAAAAAAATCTTTCAAACATGAAAACATTTTCAAAAGATCAAACACTTTGTATACATTCTTACGAACGAGAATCATTACAAAGTTTTCCTAAACAATGGCCTTTTTACAAAATACTTTCAAAAACCACACAAAGGATAATTTCAAACAAAATCAAGTGATCTAGCAAGTAACTAAGAGCTCGTGGAAAACATGGATGAAAAGGGTGCTAATACCTTTCCTTTTCATAATCTACCCCCCGAACTCAAGAAACAATCTCAAAGGTTTTTCCTGTGCTTTTTCACCTTTCCTTTTGGATAAAAGAAAAGTAGGTGGCGACTCTTGATAAACCGCAACATTTGCGATCAAACGCAAAACCTTCAAGTCAGTTCTCCCACCGTATCACAGAACTGGCGATTCTACTGGGGGAAATTCTAAAAGTGGGGTTGCCTTAGGGTTAGATCACATTTACTTACTTTCATTGTTTGACTTGTATTCTTTACTTTATGGTTCTTTGTTTGGGTTTTAATCCTCTACCCGGATTTGGGATACGTTATAGGTAAGTAGCAATACATTGTGGAAACTGTGCGGGGTATACCGATATGGTCTAAGCAATATCTATGTTAGTGCGACATGTTTGTGGGTACCGGTAGCCCTTGAGTTAATCAAGGACAATACGGGGCCGCTGAGTGATGTCATGAAGCACTAATAAACTTTTAGAACCTTTACTTGACCAACTTAGCCTTTAGGACGTAGTGAGATGACCAGCTTTAGTGCAGTCTGAAGTTTGTAGATACTCGATACTACACTCATTGAGGTTTGGTTTTTTGGGATATTTCGGTCACCATTAAAGAGGCTTGTACTGAAACAATGACCAAGGAAACAAACTAGTGATATTGAGCTGCTTAGAACCTGGTTACTATTGCTAGGACAGGTTTGAGCCAACTAAACTTCGAAAGGGTACTTACCTATGAGACTCCATGAAAGCCTAAACCTAAGGACTTGTTTGCTTTGTTTGTGTATATTTACTTGTATATAACATCATAAACATCATCACATCATATTCATTCACTAACTATTTTAAGGATCTTGTGATTTATCTTTGTTTTGTTTTGTAGGACATGGATTCTATTCACACGAAAACTATTCAAGTCAATCTTGTACGGATCCCTCCACAACTTAAGGAGCTAGCTTCAAGGACTCCAGAAAATTCTCCATTCACCGAAAGACATTGTCGCCTACTCAACTTGGTCACTTCCAACACTGAAGAAGACATGATGAAGGTGCTCTTTCAGTTCTTTGATACTTTACACCATTGCTTCACATTTCCTGATTATCAACTTGTGCCAACTTTGGAAGAATTCTCCCAACTCTTGAGGACTCCCATTCTCAATCAACTACTTTTCAACAGTACAGAAAGAGACCCAAAGCCATAAGAGATTGCTCAAGCTCTACACTTGCAATCATCTGATGTCGCAACTAATTGGGAAACAAGGAGTGGTGTCAAAGGTTTCCTAGCAAAGTTCTTGTTTGAGAAAGCCCAAAGTTGTTGGAACTCCTTGGATTTTCAAGCCTTTGAGGAAATTGTGGCTCTCCTCATCTATGGGATGGTTTTGTTTCAAAATCCTGACCAACTCATAGATGTGAACACCGTCAAAATCTTCATATCCCGCAACCCGGTGCCTACTTTGCTAGGGGACATTCTACATTATTTTCACACTCGCACTATGAGGAAAAGAGGTGTCCTTATGTGTTACACTCCTCTCTTGGCAATATGGTTTATTTCGAATCTTCCCTAATTTGTATTAAAGAACGAGCAAGGTTCAAGGTGGTCACAAAGGTTGATGACGCTCAAACATTCAGATATCCATTGGTGTTCCCGATCCATAGAGAATGTTACTATTGTCGACCGTTGTGGAGAATTCCCTAATGTCCCTTTACTTGAAATTAGGGGAGGTATCACCTACAACCCCTGCTTAACCTTAAGACAGTTTGGTTACGCCCGAAGGGATGGCCCTCATGAGATGCTCATTCAAGGTTTGGTATTTGACTACGAGAACGACGATCAAAGTCTTCGCCATAGATTTATCCGAGCTTGGAGGATGTTGAACAAGGTAGATAGCAAGACATTGGGGCATAAGAATTCCATCCCTCTTGAGACTTACCTAAAATGGGTACGAACTCGTGCTCAGAGTCTTATGATACCTTAGCCTTCCATTCTCTCGGTAATCATTGATCCTATTATGGAAGGAGATGTTCCATACACTATCCTACATTATGACATGCCCACCTCTCTTGAATGCTTACAAAGAGATTGGATACAACTCAAGGGGGAGCGAGATACTTTCGAAGCCCATTTCTACGCTAGTGAGAAGAAGGTTTTGTAACTCACCAAAGAGGACGCGTACAACCTTTTTATCTTAGAGTTTTTGTATTGTTTTACCCAAAATGGCATTGATGTACTCATGCTTTAATTTATTAATATAACGTGTGTTTCCTTTTTGTCTAAAACAAATTTGAATCTTTAAAATCCTTGAAATCATTTCATATGCATTTACCATTCATCATAACATAAGCAGGTTTCTTGCAACAAGTCTCCTTATCTTTCTACTGTTTATTTCAGTAAGATGGATCTCGAGCAAACGGTGAGGGACCTCTAAGCTCAAAATGATCAGTTTCAACAGATGTTCTTAACTTTAGTCAAAGGACAAGAAGAGTTGAAGACCTTGTTGGTTGAAGAGAAAAAGAAGAAGACAAAAAAAATAACCGGAGTTCTAAACATGGGAAGAAGATTCCAAGGACAAGTAAGAAGGACCCTGGATTTTGCAACATCATCTGGTGAGAAAGACAATCAGGATGGGAAAGGCAAGGAAGTAGTTATTCAGCCTGATTCAGAAGAGGAAGAGGAAGAAGAAGATTATTCTGAATAACAATACCCTCCAGCCGAAGACAAGTATAAGCATCTAGAAGAACGGTTAAGTGCAATGGAAATCCAAAAAGTGTCTGGATTGGACTTTGAGGAGTTGGAATTAGTATCAGGGATTGTCATTCCTCCAAAACTAAAAGCACCTGTGTTCGCCAAATATGACGGAGTTTCATGTCCCAAAATGCATCTCCGGTCTTATGTGAGGAAAATCCAGCCTCATACCGCTGACAAGGATTTATGGTTACACTTCTTTCAAGAGAGTCTATCTGGAACTCAACTTGATTGTTTTTATGAGTTAGAAAGAGCCAATGTTCATAACTGGGAAGATCTGGCCGCTTCCTTTTACAAACAATACCAATAAAAATCTGATCTTGCTCACACCCATATTCAACTCCAGAGTATGGCCATGGTTTCAAGTGAAGGCTTTAAGGACTATGCATAAAATGGAGGGACTTAGCAGGAAGAGTCCAGCCTCCCCTATCTGAAGGAGAATTAGTAGACATGTTCTTGGGCACCTTGTCCGGTCCTTTCTTCAACAACTTAATTAGGAGTTCATCGACAGGTTTTACCGAATTGATATTGACCGGAGAAAGGGTGGAAGCCAGGATAAAGAATGGGAAAATTCAAAAAGATGCATCCTCTGCTGCTATAAGGAAACCATTCATCGGAAAGAAAGATGTTGTTGTTGTATATCCTCAGAGAAATCAAGATAGGATTGAACATCGTCCAATGGTGGGGGATGTCATGATTCCTAAACCAGTGCCTGCTCAGCAAAGAAGCAACAACCAAGAATGGAGAGACTAGTCAGATAGTTCACCAGATATAATATGACATTATCTCAAGTATTTCCCCATTTGTTAAGATCTAATCTAGTGACTTTGAAAGAAGCTCCAAAGAATCCTAACACAACCTCTCCTCACTATCATCCTAATGCCCGCTGTGCATACCATTCTGAGAGTCCCGGCCATGACACTAACAACTGTTGGGCTCTGAAGAACAAGGTACAAGACCTTCTTGAAGCCAAAGAGATTGAATTCGACGCACCAGAAATTCCCAATGTTATTACTGCTCTTATGCCCAAGCACGGCCATAATGCCAACACCATTGAGGAAGATATGTTTGTTACTTCAGTTGATGAACTTGTGACCCCACTCCTGACTATCAAAAAGAACTTGTTAGATGCCGGTTGTGATATGGTGGCATAACTGACAGTTTGACGTTGGTTTGCGTTTTACGTTTTTTGTTTGCAAAATGTCGCGGTAAGCAAGAGTTACCATCGACTTTTATTTCATCCAACCGGAAAGGAAAAAAGTGCAGAAAAAATACTTTTTTGAGATATTCTGAGTACGGGGGGTAGATTATAGAAAGGGAAGGTGTTAGAGCTCTTTCTATCCATGGTTTTCTATGGGCTCTTAGGTACTTGCTCATCTTTTTAAAATTACTTGTGTATGTGCTTTGTTTTTGAAAAAAGTTTGACTTTGTGATAACACTTGTATCAGTCCTCAAAGATGTGAGAAGTTTGTTTTGAAAGTTTGTTTGAAAAGTGTAAGTGTGGAAATTTTGATTTGAGCAAGTACCTACTAGCATCTACCTACTCGAAAAAATATTGTTTCTATTCTTGTTTCCTTTAGACAGCGCTATCCTACTATTGAGAAATAGGTAGCACCGTCGTTGGAATTTGTAAGGGTCAATTCGAAAGGGACGTACGATCACTAAAGAAATATTAGGACAAATTAGTAATAACCCTAGAGTCTTAAGATCATATTCGAGGCAACATTTCTGAGGCAACATTTCCGAGGCAACATTTGAAAGGGACATTTTGATCTTTTTAGACTGGAGGGAAACCACTAAGACACCATATGATTAATGATCGTTTACCGAAGGCAACCGAAGAGAGAGTATACCCTAAGAGTGATATGTACGAGTGATTTGTTTTCAGTTATTTATCTTTACACATTAGGGTTTTCTAACTGTGTTAAGTTTGTCATGCATTCTTGCCATACAATCCTATTAGCATACATCTAAACAGTTAAATATTTACAGGAATTAAAATGCGAGAAAATAAACCTACGCTATTACAAGGCTTCGGGGAGGGGGATTAATTACATAGCCAAAAACACGAGAATTTAAACAGTTAAATAAAACCCTAAATTAAACTATTACAAACCATGAGCAGTTACAAAAATATTGGCAAAAATAATTAACAAGCGCGCGATGAATCAAATACGAAACGACTAGGGTTTTGACCCTTGACTAGACCTATTCATGATTGATTAAAAAATGTTTTTGTTTTTTTTAATAAAATAATGAAATAATTAAAATAAAAAAGAAAATCCTAATTCTAATTAATTTTAAATTAAGAAAAATAAATTAATTTATTCCAAAAACCTATTTTTGTGTTTTTTATTTATTTGAGAAAAATAGAAAATAAAATTAAATCAAGAGTTTTAACCTAATTTCTATTTGATTTTATTTATGAAAATAAATCACAATTTCCTTAAGTTAAACTAAATCAAATTAAATTTGATAAAATTAACCTAATTCTAATTTTTTTTATGATTTCTTGACTTTATGATTCTTTTATGAAAATAACTAATTTGTTAATAAAAATCATTGAAAGAAAAATTAAAAGAATTAAAGAAAAAAAAAGAGAATAAGAAGAATAGTAAATGGGCCTGGTTGCTATGCTGGAAATGGGGGTTTGCAGTTGAAATTCTGGGTCCAAACAATTCCAAGCCTGTTTGACTTTGTTGGATCTGCTGCACATGTTGACTTGAGGTGCATGATGGACCTTTAATGGAAGGCATTGGATCTGGCTGGAGAAGCATTTGATGGTTGGATCTGGATGGCACATGGTAGAAGTATGCTAATGTAAAGCGCTTGATCACCTGTTGAAAAATAATATGAAACAAATATGGGACCTGGGGATCGAACTCAGGTCCTTATGCATGTTTCTAATACACGCTTTCCAACTGATCTGCTTTGCTTGTTTGTAAATATAATAGGAATAAACAAATATAATCAAATCACGTGGTGCATTCAGAAAAACGCGCTAACATTCAAACCACCCAACCAGGGAGTGCCACACATTGTCTTCTTCCTCCCCAACCGTTGTTTTAGCCTAAGATACTTTTACCTACAGCCATGTTGCTGTAGGTATAGACTTGTGCATTTCAAAAATTGTCCACAAGCAAGATAAATGACCATGGTTGGTACCAATCAACTCGTCTCATCCTCACGAGCATCATGGTACCAGAATCAACGCCCAATTTTGCCTGCATTAGAAAACCCTAAACAAGAAAACGAAACCCTAACTATGGCATCTCTTGATCCCTGTACTAAAAATGCAATTAAACAATACCAAAATCTTGTAAACTCAATGATAAAAAAGAATATATAAGTCAAATGTGCTAATGATGTGTAAATCAATGAAAACAAAATCAAAATTTTGAGACAAACCGTGGCTTATGTACTTACGATTCCAGGCGTGAGAAAGCTTGCAATTGATTGAAATCCCTTCTGGAGATGTCTAGGAGTCTGTTGGTATTGTGAGAATGGCTCGAATTGGCCTCTAGGATGGAACTTGGATCACCACTTTTTCTTGAATTTTTGAAGTTTTGTTCTTGGCTCTGCACGACTGTTAACCTTTGTTCTTGCTTTGGACACGTTCAATATATATCATAGAATGCATTAGGGTTGTAAAAACTGATCACATCTTTGGAAGTTTTCAAGATTTGATTTGATTTTCATGGCACATGTAAACTTGATATATTGATCCAAATTATGCCTTTCTTATCCCAATCAGCCTTGATTCAAATTGATCATGATATCCTTGCATTATTTGATTGAGATCCTGTCCAAAAATCAGATCACAACATATCTTTTTCATTATTCATCAATTATTTGATTTAATTGAAATTTTAATTAACAAAAAATCAAAATAAATTGAAAAATGAAGAAAATAACATGAGGTTTGATATTTGGGTCATGGATCATATTATAAGTTAGGTGCAAGCATAAAAAGTTGGGCCCATTTAGCAAAAATTGCAAATTTGAGCACATTTGACTTTTGGCAATTTTGCAAAAATGGTTAACTTGGCCAATGCATAACTCTCTCAATTTTGATCCTAGAGGGGTGTTCTTGGACTTTTTAGAAATCTTAGAATGTCCTCTAAGAAACCATATTGGTCTCATCTCAATTGAGTCTTCCATGTTCAAGTATGAAGCTTTGACCCAAAAGGTGTTTTTATTGACTTTCCAAAATGACCTATAATGTCAAAATTCATATCTTTTTGGGAGTGCATATTTTGGACTTGGGAGATGAAGATGAATTGTAGGGAATTTCATCCTATTCAAAATGAGCTTTGGATGGGTCATTTCTGATAAAGTATGAGAAAGTTATGCTTGGTCAAGGTTGAGTTGACTTTTCTTGCAAAACCCTAATTTGGCAACTTTTGGGTTTTGATGAATTGTGAGAAATCCTTGAGGAATCATGATCAACCCTTGATAAAATGATGAATAATACTTAAAAATGAGTATGTTGACCAAAAATCTTGAAGTTTGACTGTATGTGGTATGTGGGCCACAGTTGACTTTGGACCTAGCATAGTCGATTTTCAGGCCTTTGAGCAATTGACTGAGCAAACTTCCTCTGCAAGGCTTGAAACTTGACATGGATGATCTTGAGAACATATTAGGACAATGGTGAGCATTTTAGTCCTTTGGGGTTCACACATCTTGATGAAAATAGAAACCCTAATTTGAGGTAGACTGCCTTAGGAGAGAGTTTTTCTGGTCAACTCTTGAACTTCCTTGAGTTATTTGGGGACCTCACTTGACATTTGTTGAGAAATATGGGAGGGGAAATTTTGGGGTACAACAGCTGCCCCTGTTCAATCTTCTTAAACCTGAGGATGTAGATTGGCTCGTATGCCTTTCGTGATCTGAAGGTGGAAGATGATTGAACACTAGAGTGCCCAGAAATTTACACTCGCATGAAGAGATACTTGATTTTTGATATTGGGAATGGGCTCATAGATGCCATTTGGTAGTTTCTAGAGAATTGTCGGAGATGGGCTTAAAGATTCCATCCAAAGAAGTGTCGATCGCACAAGAGATTCCTTTGCGAGAACCCGTATACCTGTTGTTGAGGAGGACTTCGCTGGGGAATGCTGGTCTCTATCTTGAGAGGAAATAGAGTTTTAGGAGCTTCAGTTGTCTGTTACTCTACTGGGGAATAGTTCCGGTTTGGGAAGCGGAAGTGAACTGCATATCTAGTTGGGTATATACTGCACCACGACTTTCTGGGGAAATGTGAAATCAATTGTGTTTGATTGGGTCCCGATCTTACAGTGTGGTAGACTGCTGTCTGGGGATAAGAGAGGCAGAACCCGGATAGTAGGGTTATAAGAAGGAACCTGGATAGTAGGGTTACTTCGATATGAAATCCTGGATAGTAGGGCTGATGAGAAGGAACCTGGGTCGTAGGGTTACTTTGAAATGAAAGCCGGGATAGTAGGGCTGTGAGAAGGAACCTGGATAGTAGGGTTATGAGAAGGAACCTGGATAGTAGGGCCCTGAGAAGGAACCTGGATAGTAGGGTTACTTCGATATGAAAGCCTGGATAGTAGGGTTATGAGAAGGAACCTGGATAGTAGGGTTACATCGATATGAAAGCCTGGATAGTGGGGTTGTGAGAAGGAACCTGGATAGTAGGGTTACTTCAAGATAAGAGCCTGGATAGTAGGGCTGTGAGAAGGAAACTGGATAGTAGGGTTACTTCGAGATGAAATCCTGGATAGTAGGGCCGTGAGAAGGAATCTGGATAGTAGGGTTACTTCGATATGAAAGCCTGGATAGTAGGGTTGTGAGAAGGAACCTGGATAGTAGGGTTACTTCAAGATAAGAGCTTGGATAGTAGGGCTATGAGAAGGAAACTGGATGGTAGGGTTACTTCGAAATGAGTTTGGGTAAAACTGCAGAGGGAACCTGGGTAAGGTTTCTCTTGTCGCACCGATGATTACTCTGTTTAGCTTCGAGTGTTGATCATGGACCTGCTGGAAATTGTTGGTAATAACTGTCTTTCCTGAAATAAATACAGGGTTAGTTATGTGCGATGCATGAGATGCATTGTATGATGACGTTCTCAAAATAAATGAGACTGTTATATGTGATGTATGCACATGTCATGATGTATGAACATGAAATGCTGACATAATAATCTGAGTCTGGGAAAGTAAATCCCTGACTGCTGTTGAGAGTATGAGAAATGGTATTCTTGATTGCTGTAAAAAACCATAATTCCTCTATTTCTATTGGGGGTGATGAACAAAGATGACTATACTGGGGATTTGCTATCCATTCAGCTGGTGAGTATTCTGCTGAAAGCGACCCTGTCTGAGCATAACTCTGCGGGGAATAACTATGTTGGAGAGGAGATACTCTGGTGATAGATCTGCCGACTTAGAGAAATAAAACTCGGTTGGGGATGAATTTCCATTGTTGGTGATAATGAATTCTATTGGAGATTGCATTTCTGCTTGTGAGAGAAATAAACTCTGCTTGGGGAAAAATTTACTGACCCACTCGCGATTGTGAACCTCAGCTGGGGAGAGTTGTATCCTGTTCGGGAAATTTAACATCACTGTCGTTGGATACCTTTTACTCTGTGGGGAGTGTATACATCACTGCTCATGTTCTCAAGCTGGCTCTACCCTGGTACCTGATGGGCAGAGTAACTGTAAGGTTTGTCCACTTCTTGTTTTCCTTGTTCCTGGAATTACGAGTAATTGTCTTTATTTCTTATATGTGAATATTTATGAGCAGCAATTATTTTCAAACGCATATATAAAAAATGAATCATTGTACGTTCTTGCAAAACAAAACAGAAAAAGAAAAACAATTTGAAATTTCTTGTAAAAATGAATTGTATTGATTTTTGAAGTTGGCATGTAATAGGCGTTGTGTACAAAGAGGCTGACGCTCTAGTAAGAGAACACCGCCGAAAGATAGAAATTACAATTTATGTTAAAGAAAGAAAAACAGCTATGTGAAACGACCCCATTGGGTTCCAACTCTGCTATTGCCTTTATATCTTCAAGCGTCTCATCACTTTGCTACTTGGTCGAACGTGGATCAGATTGATTGGCGGCGTTTGAGCTTAATAGTTGATAACGGAGTCTGGTCGCAAGATGATCCAATGAGACATAGTGTTACGCTTTGATCCCTAATTTTTGCCTGGATCGCCCTTCCGGGTTTTCGGTCCACCGGGATACCCTTTTTTTCCCAAGTCGCCTTTTTAGGTTTTCGACTTGTCGGATGTACAGTTTTTTTCCATTTTCATCCCTTACTTTTGCCCGAACCCTTTTGGTTCGTCGGGAAGCCCTTATTTTTGCCTAGGCCAGTCAACCTAGCGGGTCTTTGATTATGCGTAGTATCTTTTCACTATGTCTGTATTGACGGGGTGAGGAAGGTCGTCACCATCCATGGTGATTAGAATCATAGCTCCTCCCGAAAAAATGTTCTTAACCACAAATGGCCCTTCGTACGTGGGGGTCCATTTTCCCCTGGGATCACCTTGCGGTAGTATGATGTGCTTGATCACTAGATCCCCGACTTGATATTCCTGACGTTTTACTTTCTTGTTAAAAGCCTTGATCATTCACTTTTGATACGTCTGACCATGACAGATAGCAGTAAGTCTCTTTTCATCGATTAGATTCAGCTGATCAAGTCGGGTTTGGATCCAGTCGTCTTTGTTCAAACCTGTATCCTTCATAATCCTGAGAGAGGGTATTTGGACTTTGGTGGGTAGGACTGCCTCCATGCCATACACCAAAGAGTAGGGTGTTTCCCCTGTCGACGTCCGTGCTGAGGTATGGTACCCATGAAGAGCAGATGGTAACATCTCGTGCCAGTCTTTGTATATCACCATCATCTTCTACACAATCTTCTTGATGTTCATGTTAGCTGCTTCAACGGCGCCATTCATCTTAGGCCGGTAGGGAGAAGAGTTATGATGCTGAATCTTGAACTGTTTAGAGAGCTCGTTGATCATCGTGTTATTGAGATTTGTACCATTGTCAGTAATAATCCTCTCTAGTATACCATATTGACAGATCAGATTGTGTCGAATGAACCGCGCCATGACGTTCTTGGTTACTGTAGCAAAGGAAGCTGCCTCAACCCACTTCGTGAAATAATCAATAGCCACCAGAATGAAACGATGCCCATTAGACACAGTAGGTCTGATCTCGCCGATCATGTCGATGCCCCACATTGCAAAAGGCCAAGGAGCTGTCAAAACATTCAGGGGAACCGAAGATACATGCACCTTATCAGCATAGACTTGGCACTTATGACAGGTTCGAGAATGCTGATAACAATCGGCTTCCATAGTGGACCAGTAGTATCCTGCCTATAGGATTTTCTTTACCATGGTATGTCCACTGGAATGAGTTCCGAAGGTACTTTCATGTAACTTCGTCATGATCCTTTCCGCTTCTCTCTTGTCTACACATTGTAGTAAGGTTGAATCATGGTTATGCTTATAAAGGATTCCATTACTGATGAAGAACTTCGCAGCGAACCTTCTCAGAAACTTCTTATTATTAACAGATGCCCCCTCGGGGTATTCTTGAGCCTCAAGATACCTTTTTACCTCGTGAAACCAGGGTTTATCTGCTACCTCTTCAGTCTCAATGTCACAGTAGTGCGCGGATTCGTCCAACCTCTCAATGGTAATCTGGGGAGCTTCATTGTCCCACCTGACTTTGAACATAGAAGACATAGTAGCTAGCGCGTCCGCCAACTGGTTCACTTCTCGTGGGAAGTGTTCAAAGGTTATCTCCTCAAAGTGTGGGAGCAATGTCAGTACATACTCTTTGTAAGGAATAAGATTCGGGTGCTTCGTATCCCACTCGCCTTTGATCTGACATATCACCAGAGTGGAATCTCCGAATTGACTCAAGAACTTAATCCTCAGGTCAATAGCATCCCGAAGACCCATGATACACGCTTCATACTCCGCCATGTTGTTGGTACAGTTGAAACATAATCGGGCGGTAAATGGAGTATGACAGCCTTCAGGAGATATAATTACAGCGCCAATGCCATTACCTAATGCGTTTGAGGCTCCATCAAAATACATAGACCATCGGGATCCCTCCTCGGGTCCTTCATCCGGTCCAGGTTCTTCGCAGTCGGTCACCAACATGATATTCTCATCCGGGAACTCGAAATTCATGGACTGGTAGTCATCCACGGCCTGATGCGCCAAATGATCCGCCAATACACTCCCCTTGATTGCTTTTTGGGATGTGTATTAGATGTCGTACTCGATTAAGATCATCTGCCATCTTTCTATACTTCCGTATAAGGCGGGCTTTTCGAAAATATATTTGATCGGATCCATCTTTGATATCAACAAGGTAGTGTGAGTCAGCATATACTGTCTCAGTCGGCGAGCAGCCCATTCCAAAGCACATCAAGTTTTCTCGAGCAATGAGTATCGGGTATCACAGTCGATAAACTTTTTCCTAAGGTAGTAAATTGCATGCTCTTTTCGACCAGACTCGTCATGCTTCCCCAGCACACACCCCATTGAATTGTCTAGCACTGTCAAGTATAATATCAGAGGTCTTCCTTCAACTAGAGGCATCGAAATTGGTGGTTCCTGTAGGTATTCCTTGATTCTTTCAAAAGCGATCTGGAATTCATCATTCCACTTTACCACTCATCTTTCTTCAGCAGCTTGAAGATTGGCTCACAAGTAGCAGTCAGATGTGAAATGAACCTAGAGATGTAGTTCAGACATCCCAAGAAACCTCTAACTTCTTTTTCTATGCGGGGGACCGACATCTCTCGTATGGCTTTTACCTTTGCAGGGTCTACCTGAATACCTTTGTCACTGACAACAAAACCCAGAAGCTTACCAGACCTTACCCCGAAGGTACACTTGTTCGAATTCAACCTCAGCTTATACGTCTTCAACCTGTCAAATAGTTTCTGGAGATGATCAAGGTGCTCTTCCTCAGTCTGGGACCTGGCTATCATATCATCAACATAAACCTCGATCTCGTGGTGAATCATATCATGGAACAAAGCAACCATAGTGTGCTGGTAAGTTTCCCCAACATTCTTCAACCCGAAAGGCATTACCTTGTAACAGAAGGTGCCCCACTGTGTAACGAAGGTTATCTTCTCCATGTCCTCGAGAGCCATCTTGATCTGGTTGTAGCCAGTAAAACCATCCATGAAAGAGAAGATCTTGTGTTGCACGGTGTTGTCGACTAGAACATCAATGTGAGGAAGTGGGAAGTCATCCTCGGGGCTTGCCTTGTTCAGATCTCTGTAGTCCACACACATACGTACCTTACCGTCCTTTTTAGGTACCATAACGATGTTGGCAATCCACTACGGATAAGAAGTGACAGCTAAGAACCCTGTGTCGAACTGTTTCATGACCTCTGCCTTGATTTTCTTTGACATTTCAAGGCGTATACGGCAGACCTTCTGCTTTACTGGAGGGAAGTCTTCTTTAGTTGGCAGTCGATGTACCACAATATCAGTGTCCAAACCAGGCATGTCTTCATAGGACCAGGCAAAGATCTCAATATAGTCGTGTAGCATCTATATTAACCGTTGTTTGACACTAGGCTCCAGATTTGCACCTATCTTAACCTCTTTCATGTCTTCCTCTGTACCCAAATTCACTTACTCAACTGGCTCTTCATGAGGTTGTATGGCCCTTTCTTCCTACTGTAACAGTCTAGAAAGTTCTCCAGGCACCTCACAATCATCCTCACCTTCGTCCCCGGCTTGGTTGATCGGATTTTTGAAGTCATAACTGGCAGTAGCATAGTTGTTATCAATGGGATCCAGAGTGGATATGGATCTGCATTATGATACGTGAGTGTGTGTAAGAGAATAGCTGTTTTGATAAAGTGAGAGACAGAAAAGAAAAACAAAGAGCGCAAAATTTGTATGCAAGAAACGTCCAATGCCTTATTAATGATATATAAAATGACAAGTAATAAGCCCTCACAAGCAAAGCCAAGGTGCCTCAGGCAAGGCACCGGGCCGTAAAGTTTCAAACTGTTTATTACAAATCTTAAAACAAAAGTCAATTACTGCGGAATAAAAGAAACAGGTATGAAGTCCTCCGTCGTCCATTTGTTCGGTCCACCGTTGGTTGTTGGGTAGATCCAACTGTCGATGTCTGAATCTTCTTCACTGTCCTCAATTGCATTAACTCCCTGATTGCTGATGTACAGAGGAGGTCTTCCAATCCGTGCGCGCCTAACAACCCTTTGAGCCCCTGTAGTAAAGCCCAAACCAAATTTGTCGATTTTGTGAGTGAAATCAGGGAGCTGACCCCAATTGGTACACCCACCTTCTTCAATTACAGCCTTGGCATCCTTGAGAGAAGCAATCTTCAGCGAAGGTTTGTTGGTAGTAACTTCAGTTGATGCCGATAACTGAGGGACCTCTTCGAAATTCTGACAAGGAGTTTCTATGAACTCCCCGTCCATCTCTACGTAGCGGAAGGAATTGAGATGACTCACCATATACTCTTCTTCACCTCGCACCGTGACAATCTTTCCCTTCACTGGGTACTTTAGCATTTGATGGAGCGTGGAAGTAACTGCCCCAGCCCTATGGATCCAAGGATGACCCAGCAAGCAAGAATATGATGGCCTGATGTCCATTACGTAGAAGGTGGGCCAAAAAGTCTGAGAACCCACTTTGACAGGGATGTCCACCTCCCCGTGCACCATTCTCTTGGATCCGTCATAAGCCCTTACCACAATGTTACTAGGCTTCAAGGTCAAACCTTCATAATCCAAATGGTCCAACACTTTCTTTGGCAGAACATTCAGCGAAGACCCAGTATCTACTAGAACATGAGCCATAGTGGTGCCCCTGCACTCAATCGAGACATGCAGAGCATCATTATGATTCCTTCCTTTCGGTGTCAAATTCGCGTCTGAGAAACCCAGCCCATTGTCAGTAGTCAAGTTGGCCACACAATCTTTAAACTGATCTGCAGAAGTTTCCTACAGCACATGCGCAGTCTTGAGTAATGCAATCAAAGCCTTCGCATGGGCTTCTGAACACAACATCAAAGACAACATGGATATATTTGACGAGGTCTGCCTCAGCTGCTCGACCACATTGTAGTCGCTCTTCTTGATAATCTTCAATATTTCCTCTATTTCTTGTTTAGAGGCTTCCACAACGATTTTCCTAGGTGCCTCCGTCCAGGCAAGCTCACCTATAATTTATTTGCCCCGAGTTCCAGATGGCTCAACAGCAGTGGTGATAACTGGAGTAAGAACGGGAATAGTAGCACGTGTACTAACTGGAGTAGGAACAGGAGAAATGTCAGAAGTGCTGGTTGGAGCAGCAGTTGGAATAACAGTAGGCTTGATGATAGTCTTCGGAGAAATCTCGGGAGAGAAGACCCTTCCACTTCGGGTAACTTTACTAGTCCCGACAATATTAATGACATCAGTATCAGCTTCTTCATTCTTTATATCTGGCTTAACACCATGATAGTACACATCAGCACCATAATGCCATGGGACAGCCTTGTCTGAGGTGTACGGGATGGGACCAGGAACAATGATTATTAGTGGAGCAATTCTTTGAACAGGTGTAATTCTAACAGGTTTTCTCGAGGAAACCTTGGATGGATTGGCAGAAATGGTTATAATGGCAACATATTCATTGGGAACAACGAGGATCACAGTCTTCTCGAACAAAATTTCTTTATTATCCATCAGGCGCTGAACATCTGACTTTAACAAACGGCAACCGGAAGGTATAATCAAACACATGTGGCAACTTTCACCACAACCCGGAAATAAACCGGCCAACAGCAAATTCTTCTTAACAGTCATCAGAGGAGTAGAAATTTCTTCAATAGAGGTCACAAACAAATCGGTGTCAACAGTATTAACTCCACGACCATGTTTGGGCATGGGAGCAGTTATAACATTCGGCTTTTCTGGAGCATCAAACTTTATCTCCTTGGCTTCAAGCAAATATTTTACTTTGTTTCTCAGAGCCCAACAATCATTTGTATCATGGCCCGGACTCTCAGAATGGTAGGCGCATCGCGCGTTGGGATTGTATCTGGGAGAAGTAGTGTTTGGATTCTTGGGAGCCTCTCTCAAGGTCACCAAGTTGGATTTCAGCAGGTGAGGTAATACTTCAGCCAGTGTCATGTTGATGCGGGTAAACTATCGCGGTGGTCTTTCCACCCTTTGTTGATTGTTGCATTGTGGAGCAACTGTGGGTCTTGGTATCACTACAGCATTTACCGTTTGACGATGTTCAGATCTGCTCTGGCCCCTCGGGCTATAGACTGCGCTAGCTTCCTTCTTACCAGTGAAAGGCTTTTTTACCGAACTCGAAGAGGAATCCTTCTGTATTTTACCACTTCGAATGCCAACTTCTACTCTTTCTCCAATCAAAATTAACTCAGTGAAACCGGATGACGAGCTTCTTATTAAGTGATTGAAAAATAGACCAGATAGCATCCCCAGAAACATATCAACCAACTCCCTATCAGACAAAGGGGGTTGGACTCTTCCATCCAAGTCTCTCCACTTTTGAGCATAGTCCTTAAAACCTTCACCTACACCCATGGACATACACTGGAGCTGAGTACGAGTGGGAGCAAGGTCGGCGTTATACTGATATTGCTTGTAGAAAGAAGCGGCAAGATCTTCCCAATTTCGGACACTGGCTCCTTCCAAATGGTAAAACCATTCAAGCTGAGTCCCTGACAGACTATCTTGAAAGAAATGCAACCACAAATTTCTTTCAGCAGTGTGGGGTTGGATTTTCCTGACATACGAGCCGAGATGGAGTTTTGGACAGGATACTCCATTGTACTTGGAAAAAACCGGAGCTTTGAACTTATGAGGGATGACCACTCCCGATACCAGTCCCAATTCTCCAAAATCCAAACCAGGTATTTTCTGAACCTCCATATCACTCACAAGGTCTTATAACTGCTTGTATCTATCCTCGGCAAGAGGATATTACTCATCATCGTAATCAGTATCGTTGTAAGAAACTGTAGGACTAGGGTCCTTTTCCCTTTCTTGGTTCTCCCCGTCCTTGGATGAAGAGGTCAGATCAGTTTGATGCTTCAACCTTTCTCTGAATCTTCTACCCATGTTCAGAATACCGACCTTCTTCTTCTTCTTCTCTTTCAGAATAAGGGTCTTCAAATCCTCTTGCCCTTTAGCCAGAATTATGAATATCTGTTAGAATTGGGCGTTATGTGCCTGAAGATCTTTGATGGCTTAATCGGAAGACATTTCTGCTAAAATAAACAGCGAAGAAGATGAGAAACCTGTAGGGGTACCTGTAATGATGCGTATGATAATGGGATGCGCATGTAATGATTTCAAAGACTTTGGGAGATTTAAATTTGCAAACCAAAAATAAACAAAACTTTATTATCTCAACTTTGAAAGGTTCAACAATGCCTTTAGGGCATTACAAATAAGTAAATAAAACAAATCTAAAACTAGAAAAAGCAAAATCAAAAGTCCCATGGACGCTTCCTCTTTGTGCTGATGTAGTCATTGATCGCTCTTTCTTCCTTGAGCTGCTTGGTGAGCTTTAAAACCTTCCTTTCTTGCTCATGGAACTGCTCCCGGTAAGTGTCTCGCTCATTCTTCAGCTGAATCCAAGACCTCTGCAACTCCCCAGGATCAGTGGCCATGTAAGGATAGAGAACCGTGTAAGGAATGCCTTCTTCATTAGTGGGCTCCACAATCACTAGTAATACGGCCTCATAAGGCATCATAAGCTTCTGGGCACGAGCTCGGACCCATTGGAGGTAAGGATGCATAGGAAGGGAAGTCTTCGGTCCCAACTCTTCGGGATCAGATCTGTTCACCATACCCCAGGCTCGTATGAACCTCTGGCGATGCTCCTTAACATCCTCCTTATAGTCGAATACAATGTTCTCGAGAAGTAACTCATGGGGACCATCTCTCTGAGCTCGACCAAATTATCGCAAAGCTAGACAAGGATTTTAAGTTATACCTCCTCTGATTCTAAGCAATGGGACATTAGGGTATCCCCCACAGCGGTCAATAACAGCGATGTCTTCCATAGCCCGGGAACACCAAAGAATATTTGTATGAGCAAGTGACATTATTATGTACGACCAACCCAAACCTTCTTCGTTCTTCAGTACAGACTTAAGGAGGTGAGAAATAAACCATCTCGACAGCAACAACATGCAACACATAAGAGTCCCTCTTCTCCTCATAGTACTAGTATAGAGAGCATGCGAGATATCTCCCAGCAAGGTAGGCACGGGGTTGTGAGAAAGGAAAATCTTGACAGCATTCACATCTACAAAGGAGTCCGGTTAGGGAAGAGAACCAAACCATAGATAAGAAGAGCCAAGATATCTTCAAAAGCCTGAAAATAAAAATCATCCCAAAATAGTTGAGCCTGGTCCATCACAAATTTGGCTAGAAAACCTTCAACCCCACTTTGAGTTTCCCAATTGGATACCACATCGGCCCGTTTTAAATGCAAAGCTGAGGCAATGTCTTATGGCTTAGGAACCTCTTCCATACCTGTGAAGGGTACCTATTCAAGAATGGATATGCCCAATAAATAAGAGAATTCTTCCAAGGTGGGTACCAGCTGGTAATCTGGAAAGGTGAAGCAATGATGCTTGGGATCGAAGAATTGAAATAGTACGCTCATCATCTGTTCATCCAGGTTTAAAGTAACCAAGCTAAGAAGTTGACCGTGTCTCTTAATGAAAGTAGAAGTTTCAGAGACTCTTGATGCTAACTCTTTAAGTTGGGTAGGTATTTGCACAAAGTTGACTCGGATGGTATTTCTACGCACGGAGGCCATGATCTGCAAAACAGAACAAAGATAAATTCCCTTGGTCTTTGAAATGGTTAGTGTAATGAAGCATGAATGCCATGTTATGATGCATGATGTCATGATAAACCACAAGCATAGCAAACACAAATATTGCAAACACAGTCAAATCACACAAAGCCCTTAGGTTTAAGGCTTGCATGAGGTCAAAGGTAATACCCTTTTGAAGTTAAGTTGGTTCAAACCTGTCCTAGAAAAGTAACCGGGTTCTAGAGGATCTCAATATCACTTCCTCCATCGGTCATAGTTTCAGCTCACGCGCTTTTCATGCGGACGAAATTATTCCTAGAGTATGGTCTCAATGAATGCAGCATCGAGTATCAATCAGTTCTCAGCTCTACACTGAGGCCGGCTATCTCACTACTTTCTAATGACCAAGTTGGGCGATTAAAGGTTCTAAGGTCAGTTGATTTTTAACGACACCACGCAGCGGCCCCGTATTCTCCTCGTTTCTCCACAAGGGATACCAGTATCAACCAATGTGCCACACCAATGTAGCTATTGCTTCAACCGTATCAGTCTACGTTGTACAGTTCCCTCACAGTCTATCGCTACTTACCTAAAAGGTATCCCCAGATCTGGGTTAGGATCTATAGTAACTCCAAACAAACCTTTAAAACTAAAGCAAACAAAGCAATCAAGAGAAGAAATTATGATGATCTAGATCCTAAGGTATACCCCACTTATTATTCCCCAGCAGAGTCGTCAGTACTGTGATACGGTGGCAGAACCGACTGGTTGACGCTGGTTTGCGTTTTGTGTTTTTTGTTTGCAAAATGTCGCGGTAAGTAAGAGTCGCCACCGACTTTTATTTCATCCAACCGGAAAGGAAAAAAGTACAGAAAAAATCTTTTTCGAGATATTCTGAGTACTAGGGGTAGATTATAGAAAGGGAAGGTGTTAGCACCCTTTCTATCAATGGTTTTCCATGGGCTCTTAGGTACTTGCTCATCTTTTTAAAATTGCTTGTGTATGTGCTTTATTTTTGAAAAAAGTTTGACTTCGTGATAACCCTTGTATCAGTCCTCAAAGGTGTGACGAAGTTTGTTTTGAAAGTTTGTTTGAAAAGTGTAAGTGTGGAAAGTTTTGATTTGAGCAAGTACCTACTAGCATCTACCTACTCAAAAAAAGATCATTTTTATTCTTGTTTCCTTTAGACAATGCTATCCTACTATTGAGAAATAAGTAGCACCCTCGTTGGAATTTGTAAGGGTCAATTCGAAAGGGACGTACGATCACTAAAGCAATATTAGGACAAATTAGTAATAACCCTAGAGTCTTAAGATCATATTCGATGCAACATTTCTGAGGCAACATTTCCGAGGCAACATTCGAATGGGACATTTTGATATTTTTAGACTGGAGGGAAACCACTAAGACACCCTATGCTTAATGATCATTTACCGAAGGCAACCGAAGTGAGAGTATACCCTAAGAGTGATATGTGCAAGTGATTTGTTTTCAGTTATTTAGCTTTGCACATTAGGGTTTTCTAACTGTGTTAAGTTTGTCATGCATTCTTGCCATACAATCATATTAGCATATATCTAAATAGTTAAATATTTACAGGAATTAAAATGCAAGAAAATAAACCTACGCTATTACAAGGCTTCATGGAGGGGGATTAATTACATAGCCAAAAACCCGGGAATTTAAACAGTTAAATAAAACCCTAAATTAAACTATTACAAACCATGAGCAGTTACAAAAATATTGGCAAAAATAATTAACAAGCGCACGATGAATCAAATACGAAACGACTAGGGTTTTGACCCTTGACTAGACCTATTCGTGATTGATTAAAAAATGTTTTTGGTTTTTTAAGAAAATAATGAAATAATTAAAAGAAAAAAGAAAATCCTAATTCTAATTAATTTTGAATTAAGAAAAATAAATTAATTTATTCCAAAAACCTATTTTTGTGTTTTTTATTTATTTGAGAAAAAGAGAAAATAAAATTAAATCAAGAGTTTTAACCTAATTTCTATTTCATTTTATTTATGAAAATAAATCACAATTTCCTTAAGTTAAACTAAATCAAATTAAATTTGATAAATTAACCTAACTCTAATTTCTTTATGATTTCTTGACTTTATGATTCTTTTATGAAAAATAATTAATTTTTAAATAAAAATCATTGAAATAAAAATTAAAAGAATTAAAGAAAATAAAAAAAAGAGAATAAGAAGAATAGTAAATGGGCCTGGCTGCTATGCTGGAAAAGGGGGTGTGCTGTAGAAATTCTGGGCCCAAACAATTCCAAGCCCGTTTGACTTCGCTGGATCTGCTACACATGTTGACTTGAGGTGCATGATGGACCTTCAATGGAAGGCATTGGATCAGGACGGAGAGGCGTTTGATGGTTGGATATGGATGGCACATGGTGGACGTACGCTAATGCAAAGCGCTTGATCACCTGTTGAAAAATAATATGAAACAAATATGGGACCTGGGGATCGAACCCAGGTCCTTATGCATGTTTCCAATACACGCCTGCCAACAGAGCTGCTTTGCTTGTTTGTAGATATAATAGGAATAAACAAATATAATCAAATCACGTGGTGCATTCAGAAAACATGCTAACATTCAAACCACCCAACCAGGGAGTGCCACGCATCGTCTTCTTCCTCCCCGACCGTCGTTTTAGCCTAAGATACTTTTACCTACAGACACGTTGCTGTAGGTATAGACCTGTGCATTTCAAAAATTGTCCACAAGCAAGATAAATGACCATGGCTAGTACCAATCAACTCGTCTCATCCTCACGAGCATCATGGTACCAGAATTAATGCCTAATTTTTCCTGCATTGGAAAACACTAAATAAGAAAACGAAACCCTAACTATGGCATCTCTTGATCCTTGTACTAAAAACGCAATTAAACAATACCAAAAGCTTGCAAAATCAATGATAAACAAGAATATATGAATCAAATATGCTAATGATGCGTAAATCAATGAAAACAAAATCAAAATTTTGAGACAAACCGTGGCTTCTGTACTTACGATTCCAGGCGTGAGAAAGCTTGCAATTGATTGAAATCCCTTCTGGAGATGTCCAGGAGTCTGTTGGTATTGTGAGAATGGCTCGAATTGGCCTCTAGGATGGAACTTGGATCACCACTTTTTCTTGAATTTTTGAAGTTTTGTTCTTGGCTCTGCACGACTGTTAACCTTTGTTCATGCTTTGGAAATGTTCAATATATATCATAGAATGCATTAGGGTTGTAAAAACTGATCACATCTTTGGAAGTTTTCAAGATTTGATTTGATTTTCATGGCATATGTAAACTTGCTATATTGAGCCAAATTATGCCTTTCTTGTCCCAATCAGCCTTGATTCGAATTAATCATGATATCCTTGCATTATTTGATTGAGATCCTGTCCAAAAATCAGATCACAACATATCTTTTTCATTATTCATCAATTATTTGATTTAATTGAAATTTTAATTAACAAAAAATCCAAACAAATTGAAAAATGAAGCAAATAACATGAGGTTGGATATTTGGGTCGTGGATCATATTATAAGTGAGGTGAAAGCATAAAAAGTTAGGCCCATTTAGCAAAAAATGCAAATTTGAGCACATTTGACTTTTGGCAATTTTGCAAAAATGGTCAACTTGGCCAATGCATAACTCTCTCAATTTTGACCCTAGATGGGTGTTCTTGGACTTTTTAGAAATATTAGTATGTCCTCTAAGCAACCCTTTTGGTCTCATCTCAATTGAGTCTTTCATTTTCATGGATGAAGCTTTGACCCAAAAGGTGTTTTTGTTGACTTTCCAAAATGACCTATAATGTCAAAATTCATATCTTTTTGGGAGTGAATATTTTTGACTTGGGAGCTGAAGATGAATTGTAGGGAATTGAATCCTCTTCAAAATAAGATTTGAATGGGTCATTTCTGATAAAGTATGAGAAAGTTATGCTTGGTCAAGGTTGAGTTGACTTTTCCTATAAAACCCTAATTTGGCAACTTTTGGGTTTTGATGAATTGTGAGCAATCCTTGAGGAATCATGATCAACCCTTGATAAAATGAAGAATAATACTTCAAAATGAGGATTTTGACCAAAAATCTTGAAGTCTGACTGTATGTGAGCCATAGTTGACTTTGGACCTGGCACAGTAGATTTTCAGGCCTTTGAGCAATTGACTGAGCAAACTTCCTCTACAAGGCTTGAAACTTGACATGGATGATCTTGAGAACATATTAGGACAATGGTGAGAATTTGAGTCCTTTGGGGTTCACACGTCTTGATGAAAATAGAAACCCTAATTTGAGGTAGACTGCCTTAGGAGAGAGTTTGTCTGGTCAACTCTTGAACTTCCTTGAGCCATTTGGGGACCTCAGTTGACATTTATTGAGAAATATGGGAGGGAAAATTTTGGGGTATAACACCGGTGTATTCCAAGGCTGTGATGAAAGCTGTCATTTCTGTTTGTCCTCACCAACCAGCTGTCCTTTGTTAAAATCAGGCGTTTAGTTCCTAATATATAACAAGGAGATTTTGTTCGAAAAGATTTCTATTCCAACTATTTCTTATAATGATTTTTCCATCGTGACCATTTCTGCAAATTCTTCCAGGGTCTCCACCAAAAGACCCGTTAGAATTACATCAACTCCTAAAGTAGCTCTGTTGATAATTACAATGCATGGACCAATCTCGTATTCGTCAGACAAAACCGTACCATGGAATTATGGAGGGGTGTCTACTACCACGGTATCAAGCAAGATTGGCCAGGTGCTGAAAGTTCAAGTTCTGAGAAAGTTGACTCCGATGTCAGTAATATTGCAGGGACTAGTAAGATAACCCGAAGTGGAAGGGTTTTCTCTCCAGAAATCTCTCCTCCAAAAGCTATTTCTGGACCCGTAATCATTCTTGTTGTTGCTGCTCCTCCAAAGGTTATTCCCATTCCTACAATCATCTCTACTAATACTCCTATTGACAAAGTTGCTGCAGTCCCTGTTATGACCCCTATTGACATTCTTGTTGCCGAGTCAACCGAGACTTGAGGTAAAGGTATTTTGGTTGAGTCTGTCCGGATGAAGGCACAATCAGTTGCTATCCCTGAGACCTCCCGAAAAGAGATGTCGGAAATTCTAAAGATCATAAAAAGAAGCGACTACAACGTAGTCGAGCAACTTGGGCAAACTCCATCAAAAATTCCCATGCTGACTTTATTATTGTGTTCCGAGGCTAAGGCAAAAGCCTTGGTAAAATTCCTCAAAACTGCCCATGTACCCCAAGAAACATTTGTCGGTCAGTTCCAAGATTGCGTAGCCAGCTTGACTGCAGATAATGGTTTAAGTTTTTCGGATGCTGACTTAACGCCAATGGGGAGGAAGCATAAAAAGCCATTGCATGTCTAAGTCGAATGTAGAGGCACGATGTTGGCTCATGTCTTGGTTGACACCGATTCATCTCTGAATGTCTTTCCTAAAAAGGCTCTTGATAGGCTTGACTGTGAGGGATTGACATTGAAACCAAGCAACATAGTAGTGAGAGCCTTTGACGACTCAAAAAGGATGGTACATGGGGAAGTGGACATCCCTATAAAAGTTGGAACCCAAACATTTGATTCAACTTTTTATGTAATGGATATTCACCCTTCATATTCCTGCTTATTAGGTCGTTCGTGGATTCACAATGCTGGTGTTGTTACCTCTACACTGCATCAAATGCTGAAATATCCAATTCATGGGAAAATCATCACTGTTCATGGAGAAGAAGAGTATATGGTCAACCATCTAAATTCCTTCAGATATGTGGAATTATATGGAGAATTTATTGAAACTCCATTCCAGCACTTTGAAGAAGTCCCGTAGACTGTGGCAGTAACCAAGGTTGTGTCTCAAGTTCCCAAGATCACAAGGCCTCCATTAAAGATGTCATCTTTGAAGGATGCCAAGGCAGTGATAGAAGAAGGTCGGTGCATTATTTGGGGCCAACTCCCAGATATCCCATACAAATTTGACAAATTTAGTCTGGTTTTCACTTCAGGTGCCCAAAAAGCTGTACGCCGCGCTCGTGCTGGAGGACCGCCCTTGAAGATCAGCAACCACCAAGCCAACGCATTGGAGGATGATGAAGACAGCTATAACCTGAAGGATTGGATTTTCCCAACCGTCAGTGGAGGGCTCAGCAATTGGGAGGCTAGAGATTTTGTCCCGATTACGTTTATCCCATAGTAATTTGTCTTTAAACTTTGTCGGATGTGTAATATTAAAACAATTCAGACTTTTAAAACCTTGTGTCTTACCCGAGGCACAATGATCCATTTGTAAGGGTTATTATCTCATTTTCCTATGACATCAATGAATCATGGACGTTTTTGCATACAAACTTTGTGCTCATTGTTTTTCTTTTTTACATTTTCATTTCTTTCAAAGATAGCTATACTCTTACACACACTCACACTCACAATGCAGGTTTACATCCACTCAGGATCCCATGGGTAACGATTCTGCTATGGATTTTATTGATTCTGAAAGTCTAATCTACCAAGCCGAAGATGAAGGTGAGGAAGATTGTGAAGTACCAGGGGAACTTTCCAGGCTACTACAATAAAAAGAGAGGACCATTCAGCCCCATGAAGAACCAGTGGACACAATCAACCTAGGTACCGAGGAAGACAAAAGAGAAGTCAAGGTGGGTGCCAATCTGGAACCCAGTGTCAAAGAGCGTCTGATTCAGTTGTTACACAATTATGTTGAGGTCTTTTCCTGGTCGTACGAAGACATGTCTGGACTTGATGCAGATATCGTGGCACATCGTCTACCAACAAAGGAAGACTTCCCGTCGGTAAAACAAAAGGTCTGTCATATGTGACCAGATATGTCAGAGAAGATCAAAGCAGAAGTCATGAAACAATTCAACATCGGATTCTTGTCCGTCACCTCTTATCCGTAATGGGTTGCCAATGTTGTTCCCTTGCCAAAAAAGGACCGCAAGGTACGAATGTGCATGGACCACAGAGATTTGAATAGGGAAAGCCCTAAGGATGATTTACCACTTCCCCACATTGATATTCTACTTGACAATACAGAACAGAACAAAGTGTTTTCCTTTATGGACGGTTTCTCAGGCTACAACCAAATCAAAATGGCACAGGAGGACATGGAGAAAACAACCTTTGTCACACAATGGGGCACATTCTGCTACAAGGTTATGCCATTCGGACTGAAGAACGCTGGGGCAACCTATCAGCGTGCCATGGTAGCTTTATTTCACGACATGATACATCGCGAAATAGAGGTCTATGTGGATGACATAATAGCTAGATCTCAAACATAAGAAGAGCATCTTGATCACTTGCAGAAATTATTTGAGAGGCTAAAGAAATACAAGCTGAGGTTGAACCCAAATAAATGCATATTTGGGGTGAGGTCTGGTAAACTCCTAGGCTTTGTCGTCTGCAATAAATGTATCGAAGTGGATCCCGCCAAGGTGAAAGCGATACAAGAGATTCCTGCTCCTCGTACTGAGAAGGAAGTCAGAGGATTCTTGGGACGTTGAAACTACATTGCTAGATTCATTTCTCACATGACGGCTCTTTGTGAACCAATCTTCAAATTACTGAAGAAAGATCAAGTAGTCAAATGGAATGATGAATGCTAAACTGTCTTCGACAAAATCAAATAGTACTTACAAGAGCCTCCTGTTTTGATGCCACCAGTTGAGGGAAGACCGTTAATCATGTATCTGACTGTTTTGGAAAATTTAATGGGGTGTGTGCTGGGGCAGCATGACGAGTCTGGCCGAAAAGAGCATGCTATTTATTACCTGAGCAAAAACTTTACCGACTGTGAAACAAGATATTCACTGCTCGAGAAAACTTACTGCACTCTGGCATGGGCTGCTCGCCGGCTAAGACAGTATATTCTGACCCATACTACCTTATTGATATCTAAAATGGATCGAATAAAATAAATTTTCGAGAAACCTGCCCTCTCTGGGAGAATAGCGAGATGGAAGATGATCCTGACAGAATATGACATTTAGTATACTACCCAGGAAACAATAAAGGGTAGTGTACTAGCTGATCACCTTGCTCACCAAGTTGTGGAAGACTATCAGTCCATGAAGTTCGAATTCTCAGATGAAGACATCATGATGGTAAACAACTGTGAAGAATTCAGACCATATGACGGACATGAACAAGGATCCTGATGGACCCTGGTTTTTGATGAGGCATCCAACGCACTCAGCAATGGTATTGGTGTTGTACTCATATCTTCTGAAGGATGTCATACTCCCTTTACTGTGAGACTTTGCTTCAATTGTACAAATAACATGTCAGAATACGAAGCATGCATTTTTGGTCTCAAAGCTGCCATAGATTTGGGGATTAAATCCTTAAATGTATTCGGAGATTCAGCTTTGGTAATCAACCAGATTAAAGGAGAGTGGGACACTAAACACTCTAACCTTATCCCCTACAAAGAACATATGTTGACATTGCTCCCACATTTTGAGAAGATTACCTTCGAGCATTTCCCGCGAGAAGAAAATCAGCTAGCAGACGCACTAGCCACGATGTCATCCATGTTTAAACTTAAATGGGATAACGAGGCTCCCCAGATCACCATAGAGCGAATGGATGAACCAGCTCACTATCACGAGATTAATACTGAAGAAGTAGTGGACCAGCCTTGGTTTCACAAAGTCAATAGGTATCTCGAGGCTCAAGAATATTCGGAAGGAGCTTCAATCAATGATAAGAAGTTCTTAAGTATATTCTCTTCTAAATTCTTCCTTAGTAATGGCATTCTCTACAAACGTAACCATGATTCTGTGTTACTCTGTTGCATAGACAAGGTTTAGGCGGAAAAGATCATGGCTGATCTACATGAAGGCACTTTTGGCACCCATTCCAGTGGGCATACGATGGCAAAGAAAATCCTACGGGCAGGCTATTACTGGTCTACCATGGAAGCATATTTCTATCAACACTCTCGAACCTGCCATAAGTGTCAGATTTACGCTGAGAAGGTGCATGTACCTCTGGTTCCTCTGAATGTCTTGACGGCTCCTTGGCCCTTTGTTATGTGTGGCATCGATATGATTGGGGAAATCAAACCAACAGCCTCTAATGGATACCGCTTCATCTTGGTGGCCATTGACTATTTTACAAAGTGGGTTGAGGCATCCTCTTTCGCTTCTGTTACCAAGATTGTTATAGCCCAGTTCATTAAACAGAATCTCATCTGTCAATATGGTATCCCAGAGAGGATCATCACGGACAATGGTACGAATCTAAATAACATTATGATCACCGCCCTATGCGAGAAATTCAAGATCCAACATCACAATTCTTCCCCTTACCGGCCAAAGATGAATGGTGTTGTCGAAGCCGCAAATAAGAACATTAAAAAGATCATACAAAAAATGACAGTCACATACAAAAACGGGCATGAGATGCTACCATTCGCTCTCCACGGGTATCGTACCATAGTGCATACATCAACCGGAGCAACACCCTACTCTCTGGTATACGGCATGGAGGATGTCTTGCCTATTGAGGTCCAGATCCCCTCTCTGAGAATTATGAAGGATGCATGGCTAGACGAAGACGATTGGATCCAGACACGACTTGATCAACTAAACTTAATTGACGAGAAAAGGCTCGTTTCTGTCTGTCATGGTCAAATGTATCAAAAACGGATGATCAAGGCTTTCAACAAAAGGCCATGGGCCAAATATATCAAGTCAGGGATCTGGTGATCAAATGTATCATACTTCTGCAAGGTGATCCCAGGGGAAAATGGACTCCTACATACGAAGGACCATTTGTAATCAAAAGCATATTCTCTGGTGGAGAAATGATCTTGGCCACCATGGATGGCGACGACCTGCCACACCCTGTGAACGCAGACTTAGTCAAAAGATACTACGCATAAAGAGACCCGCTAGGTTGACACACCTAGGTAAAACAAGGGAATCCCGGCAAACCAAAAAGGTTCGGGCAAAAATTAGGGATAAAACAAAAAAAATCTGTAGACCCGGCAAGCTGAAAACCCGAAAGGGCCGCTTGGGCTAAAAAGGGTATCCCAGTGGACTGAAAACCCGAAAGGGCGGTCCAGGAAAAAGTTAGGGATTTAAAGCGTATGACTATGTCTCGTTGGATCACCTTACGGACAACCTTTGCAGTTCTTATCAATCCAATCAACTTTGGACAAGGCAATAAACAGACAAGATGCTCAGAGACGCGAAGGCTATAGCAGAATGGGAACCCCAAGGGATTATTGCACATAGCTATCTTTTCTTTGTATCAAAATTTTCATTTTTTACGACGGCATTCTCTTACTAGAATGTTTGTCTCATTGTACAAAAATACTTACTCAAAGTCAATACAAAGATATCCCTTTGAAAGTGCAAAACTATCTGTTTTTTCTTTACTCTTGTGTTTTGTTTACAAAAACTTCCAATGGTTTATTTTTGAACATACGCATTTGAACATAATTATTGTTTACAAATGAACAAAATAAAAAAGACAATCACTTATGGCTTTAAGATAGGTAAATCTCTCTAAGCTATTTCCATAAATCCCCCACAGTGTGCAGATTAATCCCCAGCGGAATAAAATTTCCAGTTAACAATCTCCAGTAGAAGTCACCAAATTTCTCAGGATTTCACAAGAAGTACACGACATTTCCCTTACAACAAAGTTTATTTCTCTAAGCGTAAATTTGTCAACACTTCAACTTCACAACATAAAGACTTACACTTCATATCCTCAACAGCAGTCATGAATTTATTTTCCCCAATCCAACAGCAGTGCAGCAGATTAGCTCACATACGCATACATCGCATTCATATATCATAAACATCGATAACACGAATGCATTATACCTTGCATTTCATACAACATGACATTGCATATTAGCTAACATTTTACCCTTTTCAGGATAAGGTTAATCAATAGCTACCATTAACAATGTTCAAAGGCTTTTCAGATACAGTTCAGATACGCTCTAGACACGGATGCCATTCTGATACTCATTCAAATTCAATCTTCAGATACAGTTCAGATACGCTTCAGACACGGACGCTATTCTGATACTCATTCAGATTCAGCTTTCAGATACAATTCAAATACGCTCCAGACGCGGATGCCATTCTGATACTCATTCAGATTTAGCTTTCAGATACGCTCCAGACACGGATGTCATTCTGATACTCATTCAGATTCAGCTTTCAGATACAATTCAAATACGCTCCAGACACGGATGCCATTCTAATACTCATTTAGATTCAATCCTCAGATACAGTTCAGATACACTGGAACGTGTTTACCATATATATTTATGGTTTGATTTATATAAACGGATGTATAGTCACCCCAGTGGTAGAAGCGCGTGCATGTAACCTGAGGGACCTGGGTTCGAGCCCCAGTGGTACCCTTTTGATTTTTTTTACATTGTTTCACATTCTGACTTTTTTTTGGACAGCCGTTGGGCCTCCCTTTGGGCCTTATGATTTTTTTCTTACCTCTAAACCCTTGTTTCACTTATACAGCCCCTGGCCCATTTTATTTTCTTTTCTTATTTTTATTTTATTTATTTTCTTAATTATTTTTCTAATACTAAAAATCATAAAAAAAATTTAAAAAATAGTAGATTTATATTTGCACATAGTTTATTTATTTTTTTCTCACATAAAAATTATTTTATTTTATCATACTTCATTTATTTCACTAAATATTTTGTAAATTTAATTAAAAAATAGGGTTTTAGTTATTTTCTTTTAAACCATTTAAATATATTCTTTTAATATTTAAAAAGACCAAAACTATTTTATAACACTATAATTTATTTTCAAGACAAAAATACCAAAAATACTTTTCTTATAAACTTAATTTCTTTTTAATCAATTAATAGATTTAGGTTTTTATTAAAAATCTTTTCTTAGTAAATTTAGGTTTTACTTTTAATTAATTATTTTCTTCTAGCTATTTAGGTTAAAACAAATTCCCTTTTTCCTAAAAAAAATCCAAACAAAAATACCTATTTTCTTCACATTTTCATTCTTATATATTTATTCATTCTTGCACATTTATTTATTCAATTATTATATAAATTCAATATGGTTGTAATAGATTAATTAGGTTTATTTTCTTGCAATCCTCATTTATAATTTGTACTCCCCTCTCCCACAAGTATTGTAATAGCGTAGTAATTTTAAATTCCACAATTTACCGCTTTATATACAATTGCTAGTAATTAGGGTTTGTATGGAAAGACTAAAACCAATCAATTAGAAAACCCTAATCAAAGACAAAATCAAGCATGAAAAAACAATGCACTTGCACACAAGCACCCCTAGGGTAAATCCACTTGGTTGCCTTTACAAAATGGTCATATTACGCATGTGAGGTATCTTAGCAAAAACAAGCAAAATATAAGATCATAGTCCCTCGACGACGCTATCTAAGTTGCCTTTCAAATGATCTTAGTCCCTAAAATAGAATGCTAAGATACCTTGCAACATTTCTAATCATGGTTATACGATGACCCACGCCCGTCCCATTTACATCCAAAGATAGGGTTACTTACCAAATCAATGATAAGATAACAATGTCAAAGGAAAAAGGATATGGACATGAAAGACTTTTGAGTAGGTAGAATGCTCCTAATTACTTGCTCAATTTCAAAACATCATTGCTATTTTCAAAACAAACACCTACACTTTCAAAAATATCTTTCAAACTTGAAAACATTTTCAAAAGATCAAACACTTTGTATACATTCTTACGAACGAGAATCATTACAAAGTTTGCCTAAACAATGGCCTCTTTACAAAATACTTTCAAAAACCATACAAAGAACAATTTCAAACAAAAGCAAGTGATCTAGCAAGTAACTAAGAGCCGATGGAAAACCATGGATGAAAATGGTGCTAATACATTCCCTTTTCATAATCTACCCCTCGAACCCAAGAAGCAATCTCAAAGGTCTTTCCTGTGCTTTTTCACCTTTCCTTTTGGATAAAAGAAAAGTCGGTGGCGACTCTTGCTAAACCGCAACATTTGCGATCAAACGCAAAACCTTCAAGTCAGTTCTCCCACCGTATCACAGTTTGTTATAAGTAACATGGAACTCATCATCAACAACCTTACTATTATATCTCACTCATGCTTAACTTGAAAGAATAGAATTTTACAAAGTCAAATCTAAGTAACTTTACTCCTTGTGGGTACGATAGTCTTATACTTATTACTTGTTTCAATCACAACATGTATACTTGTATATGACAATTTAGAAACATGATTTCAACCAACAAGTTCTTGGAAAGTGATCTGCCACTAAATTCTCAGTCCCTTTCTTATCTCAAATCTCCATGTCGAACTCTTGGAGCAGTAGAATCCACCGAATCAGTCTCGGTTTTGCATCTTTCTTAATTAGCATGTACCAATAGTTCCAGAGCAATTAATCTTTCCTTTCTAATTGCCTCTAAAACCTACTGAGCCTCCAAATTTAAGCTCCACACTTTGGAACATATTCTTTCTTTCTGTCATGTGTCGAGAGCATCCAGAGTCCAGGTACCAAGACTGGTGTTTCAACTTTGCTGTTAAAGACATCTTCAAAATAGATAATTTTATCTTTAGGTACCCATATCTTTTTGGGTCCTTGTTTGTTAGAGTTACCAAAATTTTGGTTTAGCAGAAAAATAATTACTAGTATACTTTATATCATGTGTATGGCCATATGTAAAGTGTGAATAGCGAGGTGTGTGTTTTATGACTATATCATCAACTATCTTTGGTTGAGTTTCTTTTCCCTTTGGTTTCACTGATCCTATACCTTTTCTACCATTTTTGCTAACTCCATAGATCATTGAAGTAATCTTGCTCCTATCTATGTTTCTAACTAGAAATTTTTGAAATCTATGATCATATTCTTTTATGGTTCTATCAGAACTATTAGAAACTTCTGAAACATTTTCTTTCTGAGCTTTTTGTAATTTATTTTTAATAACATAATTTTCATTTTCGAGTTTAGAAATGATTTCTTTTAGCTCGGAGTTTTCTGTTTTTAGTTTCTTAGTTTCTTCAGAGTCAGATACTAGATCCTTCTTCAGGTTCTTGTTTTTGACTCGAAGTTGTTGATATCTTTCAAGAATTTCTGACAGACTTTCTTCTAATTGAGATCTAGAAAAGTTGGAGAATACCTCTTCTACCTTTGAGTTTGACTCTGATTCAGATGATCCAGTGTCATCTGATACGTTGGCAAATAAGGCTATGTTGGCTCGTTCATATTCTGATTTTGTTTCAGCTTTAGAAGATTATGAGTCATCCCATATTGCCATAAGACTTTTCTTCTTTTCTTTGGAGAACTTTTTTTTAGGTTTTTCTTTTTGAAGGATTAGACATTCGCTTTTGTAATGGCCTTGTTCATTGCATTCGTAGCATACAATATATATATTACTAGATTTTTTGTATCCAGAAGAAGATTCAAAGTGATTCCCTATTCTTCTGGGAGTTGTAAACTTCCTCTGCCTGTGCTTCCATAGCTAATTGACTCTCCTGGAGAGAAGAGATAGTTCGTCTTCTTTTGACAATGATCAACCAGAGTTTTCTTCTTTTGCCTGAAAAACTTTAGGTTCATATTTTTTTATTAGATTTGAGAGCGAGAGACTTACCTTGCTTATGGGGTTCATCTTCTTCTAGTTCTATCTCATGACTTCTCAAGGATTTAATCAGTTCTTCAAGAGATATTTTGTTCAGATATTTGGCTAGTCTTAAGGATGTGACCATGGGTCTCCATTTATTGGGTAAGCTTCTGATGATTTTCTTTACATGATCTGCTGTTGAGTACCCTTTGTCAAGAACTTTTATCCTAGCAACCAGAATTTGAAACCTTAAGAACATTGTTTCAACTATTTCATCTTCTTCCATTTTAAAAGCCTCATACTTATGAATGAGAGAAAGAGCTTTAGTTTCTTTGACTTGTGGGTTGACTTCATGTGTCATTCTCAAGGAGTCAAACATGTTTTTGGTTGATTCTCTCTTTGTGATCTTCTCATACTCGGTATATGAGATAGCACTCAAGAGAATTATTCTGGCTTTATGAAGATTTTTGAATTATTTATTTTGTTGATCTTCCATTATTTTTCTGTCGATCTTCTTACCTCTTTCGTCAATTGGATGAATGTATCCATCAGTCACCATATCCAAGAGATCATCGTCATGATCTAGAAAGAAACTTTATATTCTGTCTTTCTAGTAATCAAAGTTCTCACCGTCAAACATTGGAGGTTTGTCGCTGATTCTATCTTTCTCATCATGATTATCATTATTGATGATCTGACTTGGTCCCACCATAATGTTTTTCTTACTAGGATCTTTTTATGACACTGTTAAGTGTTTGCACTGAGAACCAGGCGCTCTGATACCAATTGGAGAATGGAAAAACACAAGAAAGAGGTTTGAATTGGGGTTTAAAAAATAAAGCAATAGACATGTTGGTTATCCTGTTTTGTTTGAACTCAAACTACTCCAGTCCACCCGCCAAGGTGATTTTTCCTATCTCAAATGAGGTCTTAATCCACTAATCAAATCTTGATTACACAGATATAATGACTACTGTAAATGTCTTCTTGAGTTTAAACCACAACTTGGTTTTCTCAAGGTATTAAACAATAATATAATTAACAGTGTGTACAAAGATATTTTCTAGACAAAAATATATCAATATAGTGAAGTATACATAATTTGAATAACACAAGATAGCAAGGTAATAAGATTTATCTTTTTCAATGCGCAATAGTGTTGTGAGTGATTTCTCCTTCAATTCTTCTTTATATATGTGATGCATGAGAGACATTAGAGGATGCTTTTGGAAGGTTGATAAAGTGTAGTTAATGTTCTTTCCAAATGATGCTTTTGGAAATATGCTTTTGTAACATGATCTACAATCCATCTTTGAAATTAATTTTGAGATTCCTCATGGAACTAGGTGAAAAGTTTCCATGAAGTTAGGTCACAAATCTGCCTAAACTAGGGCAAATTTTCACTAAGTTAAAAAGTTTATGGATCCTTATTCACAAAATCATAACTTGAGATCCAAGCATATTTTGGGAAAACTTTGTGAATAAAAGTTGTAGATTTTGTGGAGGACTACAACTTTCATGATTGAAGTTTTCTTTGAATCCAATTGCATCATGGTGAAAAAGTTGGGAAAAGTTGGGAAAAAAATAAGAATTTTTCAACACTTAGAAAACTTCTAAGTTATGAAAAATTTTCAATTTAAACCCTAATTTCCAAAATTAAGTTTCTTGGTGAACAAGTTTCACATTTTGGCATATCTTGATGAATTAGGACCCTTGGCACTTGATTTTGACCAAAAAGTCAAAGTTTGACTTTTCAGTGTATAGTTGATTTTTGATCAGTTGATTGGAAAATTCATCTGTCAATCCAATGCATTTGAGATCTTTTGAACCTTGTGATTAGGTCAAGATGGTGACATTGAGTCCTTGAAATCATATTTTAACCCAATTGGTCATTGTCTAGGTTAAAAATCAGAAATTTCCCTTTCTCAATTAAAACCCTAATTTTGACCATTTTGCCCTTTTGATGATCTGATCAAATTTCTTGAGGAGTTGTGGTCCAAACTTGATCAAATGGTTCATATGAGTCTATAATGTTGATGTGGATCAAAAATTATGAGGTTTGACTGTAAATTGGCCATGGTTGACTTTTTCCCCAATACAGTTGATTTTTAGGTCAATTGTCCAATTGACTAGGCAAAAATGTAACTCAAGGCCTGAAACTTGGTATGAGAAATCTTAGGAGTCCAAGATGGTGTATGAAAGTCACATGAAGCATTGATGGTCCAAAAATCCTTGTGCAAATTCAAACCCTAATTTTAGGTCATTGGTGCAAGATGAGGTCTTGAGCTGAGCAAACCTTAATCTGGTCTTGAGTCCAAGAAGTCTTGTGAGGAGAATCTTGATAAAATGAGAGGGAAAATTTTGGGGTACAACACTTTTCATGACAATTTAAGTGGGGCATCCCTAGATTGATACATACAGTTGGAACGGGTTCACATCCAAACATGGGCAGATCTTGTCAATGCCTTCTTGAAACAATACAAATATAACTTGGACATGGCGCCTACCTGCATACAACTCTAGAACTTGTCTCAGAAGAAAGAGGAGTCCTTCAAGGAATATTCCCAAAGGTGGAGAGAAATGGCATCCAGTGTACTACCACCACTTCTGGAGAAAGAACTAGTTGATATGTTCATGGAAACCTTGCAAGGGATATACTATAAAAAGATGGTAGGAAGCGTCTCTTCTGGATTTTCTGATTTAGTAACTATTGGAGAAAGGATTGAAGCTGGAATAAAGAGCGGAAAGATACAAGGGGGGTCATCAAATACCCCTTACAATGCAAAAATACATGCTCCTAACTTCACGAAAAGGAAGGAGAGAGAAATTAATGTTGTAGCCTCACAACCAAGGGCACAACAACCATTAATAATTCTGCAAGGACAACAGCTGAACAAATTTGAAAGGCCGCTAAGAAAGTTTGATCCGCTGCCTATGTCACCTAGTCAATTATTACAACACTTGGTCAAGGCATATTTGATAGACCTGAGACCTCTAGCTCCTCCAGTCAGGCCACCCCCACCAAGATAGAATGCCAATTCCAAATGCGAGTATCACGCCAATTCTCCGGGGCATACCATAGAACAATGTTAGGCCTTCAAGCATAAAGTTCAAGATTTGATGGATTCTCAGGATATCACTTTTGATAAACTGAATATCAAATCAAACCCCATTCCCCTGCATGGGGGACCGATAATAAATGCAATTGAAGTAGTCACAGACTTTGGGGTAGCCAGACGATTAAAGGCCCTAATAAATCTGTTGAAGGAATATATGTTGGAGTGTGGGTTCCTTTTGGAGCATAATGAAGTTGTTGAGGAAACATTACAAAAATTGTTGGACCAGAGGATAGTCCAATTCAGATCATACCCTGAAGGAGAATATGTAGCTGCAATTGAAGTAGGGACGAAGAAGCCACTGGTAATCCCTTTCCAAGGGCCAAACCTTAACAAGAAAACTCTTGTAATTCCGTGGGGAGAATCAACAGAAACACCTGTAATGACACCAAAGATAACTCTGAGGATACCAGTAGTTCCAAAGACTATAATGGTAATTAGGGAGCCATCTACTACCCCTTACAAAAGTGAAAAAGCAGTACCATGGAGTTATGATTCAACTGTGTACATCAATGGCTTAAAACAAGAATGTGAGTCGTCAACAAGTCAAGGCCCTGCAATCACAAATATAGCAGAAACAGGGGGCATGACCCGCAGTGGTCGAATCTTTGGCTCCAAACTGCAAAAGAAGGATGATGTTATGGTAAAAAATAAAAATGATACGTTGGTGAAGGACAAAGGAAAAGAAGTGGTGGAAGCAAGTCAAGAACCAGAGCCTTCGATCAAGAACTTTACTGATCAAGAGGCAGAAGAATTTTTGAAGATAATTAAGAGGATTGATTATAGGGTGGTGGATCATCTTCACCAAACCCCAGCCAAATTTTCTATACTCTCATTGCGCATTAATTTAGAAGTGCATCGAGACTCTCTAATGAAGGTTCTAAGTTCTGCCCATATCACTGAGGAGATTACTGTAAACCAATTTGACAATGTTGTAGCAAATTTGACGTCTGGATCATATATGGGTTTTAATGATAGTGAGTTACCTCCATAAGGTCGAGCTCACAACAAGGCATTACACATCTTGATTCAGATAGGTACTACAAGTTTTTCCATGATACTTACTTACACTGGTTCTACCTCAACGTACTACTAAAATCCAGCTTGATGAAGTTAACACTAGATGGTGTTCTGATAAGACCAAGTTCCATGATAGTTAAAGCTTCTGACGGCTCCCAAGGTTCAGTATTTGGAGAAGTGGACCTTCCTGTCAAGATCAGCCCACACATGTTCTATATTACTTTTCAATTCAAGGATCTAGAACTAGCGTATACATGTTTACTTGGACAACCTTGGATTCATGCAGCATGGACAGTCACTTCAACTTTACACCAAAAGATGAAGTTCTTCGTTGAAGGAAAATTGGTCATAATCAATGGTGAAAAGGACATCTTTGTAAGTCATATAGAATCCTACAGGTACATCAATGTTGATGAAGACTGTATAGCGACACCATTTCAAGTCCTAGAGTCTGCCTCAATGGTAACCTTGCTGGTGGAAAAAATCAAGAAACCTATTGTGACTTCGTGGACAGATTTGCAAATAGCAGTGGAGAGTGGTGCCTCGAAGGGTTGGGGAAAGCTCCCAGAAATACCTGAGAAAAAAATCACTTTGGTTTTGGGTTATGAATTATCAAAGGCTACTCTGAAAGGTAAAGCATGATTTCCCCCAATCCAGGAGACTTTCGTCAATAAAGGAGTAGACCATAGCAGACAGGTGGAAATGATATCTAACAAAGACAACATCAAAAGGGCATCTGATTTCATCCGTGAATGCGTCCCAGGAGAAGAACTCAAGAATTGGATAGTTGTGGAAATTCCCGAGATCTTTTTCTTTCCAAAGTATTTTTTCTTATTTTTGAAAGAATTTATGTCAAGCCCGAGGCATAGGGGTTGATTGTAAGGGTCCCCCATTTTGTTTCAGACAATATTCACGATTAATAAAAGTTATATTTCGCATTCAATAAAGATCCATGTCTTTATCTTGCATTTATCTTTTACATTTAAAAATAGCAATACTTTTCTTCATATGCGTTTTCAAAATTCACATACTAAAAATTGCAACAAAACATGATAAATTTGCATATCCATGCCCAAAATCACCGATAATGTTACTCCTACTATCCGATATAATTTTGATGCACCCATCAACCAATATGAAGAGGAAGATGATGAAGATCTTGAACTTTCTAAAGAATTGGCAAGATAGATAGGGCAAAAAGCTGACAGTATACAACCATACCAGGAGTCTATTGAGACCATTAAATTTGGCACAGAGGAAGATCTGAAAGAGATCAAGTTAGGGGCAACATTGGAGAAAAGCGTCAAGGAAAGGTTGATCAAGTTATTACATGAGTATATGGATATATTTTCCTGATATTACAGGGATATGCCAGGATTGGATACAAACATTGTGGTGCACATACTACCTCTGAAGGAAGGTTGCTCTCCAGTTAGGCAGAAGCTCAGAAGAACTCATCCAGACATGTCCAATAATATTCAAGAAGAGGTCCTTAAACAATTTGACGCGGGGTTCTTAGCGGTGGTAGATAATCCACCTTGGATAGCTAACATCATACTGGTACCCAATAAGGATGGTAAAGTGCGCATGTTTGTAGATTATCAGGATCTGAACAAAGAGGGTCCCCAAGATGATTTCCCATTACCTCACATAGATTTTTTGGTGGACAATATAGCTCAAGCTTCGGTATTCTCATTCATGGACGGTTTCTCAGGATATAATCAAATCAAAATGGCACCCAAAGATATGGAGAAGACTACTTTCATGACACCTTGGAGAAATTTTTGTTACAAGGTAAGGCCATTCGGTCTGAAGAATGCAAGGTCAACTTATCAATGGGCTATGGTCACATTATTCCATGATATGATTTACAAAGAGGTTAAGGTGTACGTAGATTATATGATTGCCATATCCCATATGGAGGAGGATCACTTATGCATTTTCAAAAGTTATTCGAGCGTTTACGCAGGTTCAAGCTAAGGTTAAATCCAAACCAATCTACATTTGGTGTCAGGTCAGGAAAGTTACTGGGTTTTATTGTAAGTCAACATGGTATTGAGGTGGACCCCGACAAGGTAAAAGCCATACAAGAAATGTTAGCTCCGAGGATAGACAAAGAGGTATGTGGTTTCTTAGAATGATTGAACTACATTTCAAGGTTCATATCGCACCTAACTGCTACGTGCGATCCCATATTCAAATTACTACGAAGAGGTCAGACGGTGGTATGGAATAATGATTGCCAGACATCTTTCAAGATAATAAAGTAATATTTACAAGATCCACCTATCTTAATGTCAATAGTTCCTGGGAGACCGCTCATCATGTATCTGGCAGTGCTTGAAGGATCAATGGGATGTGTATTGGGACATCATGACGAAGCAGGTAGAAAAGAGCATGCAATCTACTACCTCAGTAAGAAATTTACTGACTGTGAAGCCAGGTACTCACTTCTCGAGAAAACTTGTTGTGCATTAGCTTGGGCTACTAAAAGATTGAGTCAATACATGTTAACTCACACCACATGGTTAATGTCATGAATGGATCCTTTAAAGAATGTGTTCAAAAAACCAGCTCTTACAAGAAGGATTTCCCGATGGCAAATATTACTATCAGAATACCACATCCAATATGTTACTCAGAAGGCCATCAAGGGTAGTATATTAGTTGACCATCTAGCGCATCATCCATTACCATAATATCAATCAATGAAGTTGACTTTCCAGACGAAGATGTCCTGGTCATAGGAGACTACAAAATAACAGGGCCCAATGATGGACCTGAACTAGGAGCACGTTGGATACTCATTTTCGATGGAGCTTTAAATGCATTGGGGCACAACATTGGGGCAGTTTTGACTTCTCTGAAAAATTATCACAAGCCTTATACTACGACGTTATGTTTTGACTTCACCAACAACATTGTCGAATACGAAGCATGTATCCTGGATCTATAAGTTGTCGTCGATCTAAAATTCAAACATCTCTAAGTATTTGGATACTTCATGCTATTCATATACCAAGTCAATGGTGAATGGGACACTAAACGTCCCAAATTAATTCCATACTGGGATCATGTTTTAAAAATAGCTACAGAATTCATGGAGATCACCTTCAGTCATGTCCCACGAGAAGAAAATCAAATGGCATACGCCTTGGCAACTCTATCAGCCAATTTCAAGGTAACTTGGCCAAACCATGAATCGCACATTACAATCAGACATTTCGAAGAGCCTGCACATTGCCTTTCTATTGAAGAGGGACCGGATAACAAGCCTTTGTTCTATGACATTAAGAGATAACTTGAAAAACAAGAGTATCCAGAAAGTGCCTTTATCATTAACAAACGAACTCTGCGGAAGCTAGCGTCTAAATTCTTTGAGTGGTGATGTGTTATACAAAAGAAACTATGATATGGTGCTACTCAGGTGTATGGAGAAACAGGAAGTAGATACGCTTATGAGAGAAATCCATGAAGGCGTTTTTGGAACTCATACAAATGGGCAAGCCATGGCTAGAAAAATCATGCGAGCGGGTTATTATTGGTTAACAATGGAAGTTGACCGCTACCATTATACAAAGACATGTCACAAATGCCAAATCTATGCTGACAAAATGAATGTACCACCAACTCCTATGAATGTCATGAGCTCTCCTTGGCCATTTTCGATGTGGGGAATTGATATGATAGGCATGATCGAATCAAAAGCATCTAATGGACACTGGTTCATACTGGTTTCCATTGATTACTTTACCAATTGGGTAGAAGCGGCATCCTACATGAATGTGACGAGTCAAGTGGTTATTCGATTCATCAAACAACAAAATATCATATGCATATATGGGGTTCCAAGCAAAATCATTACGGACGATGGTTCTAATTTGAACAACAAAATGATGAAGGAGTTATGCGAAGATTTAAAAATCGAGCATCCTAATTCCTCACCGTATTGACCCAAGATGAATGGGGCCATTAAAGCTGCCAATAAGAACATCAAGAAAATCATTCGAAAACTGGTGAAGACATGCAAAGATTGGCATGAAATGCTTCCCTTCGCTCTACATGGCTATCGTACCTCCGTACGAACAACAATAGAGGCAACTCCCTTCTCTTTGGTATATGGCATAGAGGTAGTACTCCCTGTTGAAATAGAAATTCCATCACTCCTAGTTCTAATGGAAACAAAGCTTGAAGAAGTAGAGTGGGTTCAGACTCGACTTGATCAGCTCAACCTCATTGAAGAGAAACGCTTGACAGCTTTGTGCCACAATCAATTATATCAGAAGCAGATGAAGAGAGCCTTCGACAAGAAAGTCTTCCCTCGAGTATTCAAAGAAGGGGATTTTATGCTCAAGAAGTTTATACTACCTCGCCACGATTCACGTGGTAAATTGACACCCAACTACGAAGGTCCATATGTCATAAAAACAACATTCTTCGGTGGTGGTCTTATCCTCACAACAATGGATGGGGAAGAACTACCACATCTAGAAAATTTAGATGTAGTCAAAAAATACTATGTATAAGAAAGCTCGCTAAGTTCGAACCTTAAACAGTCGACTTAGGCAAATAGGAGTGTCCCGATGGATTGAAAACCCTAAAGGGAGATCCAAGAGAAAAAAATTGGGACATACACACAAAAATTTATCCCGGTGGATTGAAAATCCGGGAGGGCGATCTAGGCAAAAATTAGGGATTTTACTCACAAAAAAAAAGAACAAAAAGGCTGCGACCTAAGAACAACGATTGCGACCACGAAGAAAGGGATTAGTCTAAATTATTTGACTCAAAATCAAAGATTGGAGCTATCAAAAGGATATTGGGGAAAATAGCAGTAGCAATTATCATTTTCATTGCCATTTTCTAGTTTAAAACTTTCTGTAATTACCTCTTTCAAGAAATTGCATCTTGTACTCTCACCTATTCAGAGGCATATTTATCAATAAAACATTGACTTTTTCAAAATCTTTTAAATTATTTTTTTTCTTTTTTGAGCTTGGTTGCAAAATACTATGATTATTTCATGTGAGTACTGAATTGAAATAATTTTGGGGATTCAACAAATAAAATCGTTTGATAAAACATCAAAAAGAATTTTAGTTAGAAAGACATCGAAAGAAAATCCACGCATACGTCCACGTCCACACCTATTTCCATTCACACACCTACGTCCACGTCTATGTCTACATCCACGCCTATGTCCATGTCTATGTCCACGCCTACGCCTGTTCCTATGACACAAATATCAAGATCCTGCAGGCACTCTTCATCATGTTCAAATCAATTCAAAGATACCATGATGATGCAACACGCAATATCGGGGAGTTGGCAATACAAAACCAATGGTTTAAAAGGAGAGAATATAAAATAAAAAAACATGTTTCATAACATTTTTGGGACATATACACATATTTTGTACATATGTAAATAATTGGGGCATACACAGACACTCAGTGCATATACACTATGGGTTCCATATCAATCTAGGACATTATGAATATACATCATACATGGAATTTTTTCCAAACATACTTTGGGAGAAACCAATATCTTTGGGCCCTCTATCAGATTATTAAAATAAACAATTACCTTGGTTGAGAACAGACACAACCGGTAAAAAAATCTGATCTCATCTTTGATCTAGTTATCTAAGATTTGATCATCAAAAAATAGCTTTTTATCTGCGATATAACCCATTGTGTCAGTCTCCATGTAGCGATGTGTTATCAAGCATTTTCAATCATCTACCCCTTAGGTTTTGGTAGGTGTGAAAATTGTTGGATTCATATTATTCATTCCCTAGGTTGCAATGAATACATGAATTTATCCTCGTACTATTTACTCCCTAGGTTGTAGTAAACATAACAAAGTTAGCAATATAACTCATTACATCAGTCTCCATGCAGTGATGTTGTTATCAAGATTTTTCAATTATCTATCCCCTAGGTTGAGATAGATATGCAAATTTTCAGGGTTATGTTATTCGTCCCCTAGGTTGCGATGAATAACGTAAGCCCGCTCATGTTGTCTTTTATCCCCTAGGTTGTGATAAATACACAGGTTCTTCCTCATACTGTTTACTCCCTGGGTTGTATTAAACAGGACGAAGTCTGCAATATAACTCATTGCATCTGTCTCCATGCAGCGATGTGGTATCAAGCATTTTTCAATCATTTACCCCCTAGGTTGTGGTAAGTGAGAGAATTACTTTTCAAATATCTATCCCCTAGGTTGTGATAGATATGTGAATCTTCAAGGTTATATTATTCACCCCTTAGGTTGTGATGAATAATGTAAGCCCGCACCTATTGTCTTTTATCCCCTAGGTTGCGATAAAGGCACAAGTTCATCCTCGTAACTGTTTACTCCCTAGGTGGTAGTAAACATAACGAAATTTGCATAGTCCATTGCATCAGTCTCCATATAGCAATGTGTTATCAAACTTTGTTTTATTCATCCCCTAGGTTACGATTAATAGACAAAATCAAATCAAATTAAAACTTACTATATTATTTTCCAAGCATTAGTAAGTCAACTTTTTCAAAACTTGTACTTTTGTAAATATGCAAAAGAATCTACAATCTCTTAGATACTGACAAGTTATCTGCATCGTCGTATCTAAGTTAAAACAAAACTTTGGATCAAATTCTGGTCAGATGATACATCATCGTCTATGCCTACTCTTCATACCCATGGGAACATTGTACATCATATCCTTATAATCTTTCATACAAATCTTGGGGTCTTCCAATATTTAATAAACTTTCGATCAGAACATGCGAGACTTGCGTATTCTTTCACTATTCAATTGAAAGGAAATTAAATAGGGGCAGCTGTCATACCTCAAATTTTCCCTACTACTTTCTAAATCTTTTATCCCTTTATTAAATTTCAGAGTTATCATTTGCTTGAGGTTTAAATTCATAAAGGGGGGGTTACCTTATTAAGAAATTAATGGGCTTTTCTAAATCAGAAAAGCCCATGTAAAATTTCAAGCCCATTACGTTTCAATTAAGACTCTTTGATATTCACTCTCATTTAATTTCTAAAGGGTTTTACATTGTTAAGAACTCTTGGGCCTTTCTAAATCAGAAAGGGCCCATGTAAATTCTTTAGTCCATTTAAATGTTGAATGGGGGTTTACGCTACTTTAATATTTTTTGGGCCTTTCTAAATCAGAAAGGCCCATGCAAAGTTTTGGTCCATTTGAGAGTTCTATAGAAGGGGATGTGTGTTGTTTGTATGAGGGGTTTTTGACTAATTTGGACCGGCCCACTAAGGTGATAAGCCCTGTTTTTAATAAGGGGTGTATATTTCAATCAGGGAGGTGTATAAGCAATTTGTTTTTTGTTAAGGCCCAATGTTAAACAAGTAGGCCCGTTTCAGTTTTTGTGGTTTTTTTGAGAAATTATATTTGTTTGTACATAAATATTACTAATTATTATTAAAACCATTTTATATTATTAATTAAGTCATAATTACATTTATTTTATCAATCGGAAAAGAGAGTTGACTGATAAGAAAAAAAAAGGAATTTCTATATTACACGGTCCAACCATCTCAAGGCCCAGGCCTAAAGTCAGAACACCCACTGTTCAGATCAAAGGGAAAAGAAACGTGTGTTTGAAGCTAGAAACAGTCATTGTTTGAATCATACAAAATCAATATCTTCCACATTGAATCATCCGGTTTTACAGACATAATCAAATCAAGCTTATTATACAAACTTAATAACATAATCATACATTACAGTCCATAATCAAAAACTAAATCAAATCTAATAAAAAATTCACAAATAGAATCAATACGGAATCAAACTTATCGAATCATATCAACTTTTACAGATCCATTACAAAACAAAATCCCTAATTCTCTAAGTAACAACAAACTCATAAAATATTTCCTAAGCTGTCTAAATCAAAATACTATAAAAACCTAAGGTCTCTAAGACAAAAGGGGGAGAAAACTTCCACGACAAAAGATATTTTGGAGAAGAAGGATAAGAGAAGCAAAAGAATGAGTATTTGAAGCCTTGTCATTCGTAATTTCTTATCCTTGCTTGAGATTTGGGTTTTGAAATCTGAAACCCTAAATTTGTGTTTCCACTTCTATCACCTTCATCATTATCACCATTCGTCACTGCCATTATTACCATCTGCCGTTGTTATCTGCGAAACAAAAAGGGAATCAGAGAGAAATCGGAGAAGACAAAAAGATTCACGGCTCGGACGGTAACTACTTAGCTTGAGTTTTTTTTTGTCATTGTAAGTGTTGTTATTATTTTGAAATTGATTTTAGGGTTTGGGGGTTGTTGTTGTATTGAGGGGGAGGGAGACAATCAGCGCTGCTGCGGGTTGGGTAGATTAGGGTTTCTGTTTGTTGAAGGGAGAGAAAAGATAATGAAGGGTGGGTTAGAGAGAGGTGAATAACGAAAAATGAGAAATATTTTGTAAAACAAAAACATATAGTGTGTTATAATCCCATACATCGTGTATTACTATATGTCCTTAATCATAATCGTACGATCTCCATCAAACGTCTAGAAGCGCACGCCTATCATATCACCCTACGCCCATCTGTATGGAGTCCAAACAAACTCCTAAACCCTTTGGGCTAGGCTCGGTCTCTAACTACACCCCTTGATTTTTTGTTTGCACTAACCATGCACAAAAATTCACCCCATCAGCTAAATGGGGCAACTCCAATATCTGGACTTGGATCCCTACTCCCTACACCCTCCAGTTTACCACATAGTTGAAAAATGCACCCCACTGTCTTTTGGGCCTAAATTCAATATCTGAATTCATGGCCCTGCTACATGCACCCTCCTATTTTTCTAGCCTAACATAACTCACACCCCCACTAATTTTATTTTATTATTATAATAAATTTATTATTTTTATAAACTCATTCAAATACTTATTTATTCTATTGCATTAGAAATATTTTTTAAATCATGCATTTAATAAGATATTTTTATAATTAACATATTAAAAAATATCCAACCAACAATAAAATCTTTTTCATAATCAAATTAAATTCCAAAATTCAATTTTCAAAAAAAGGATTACAGAAGTATTTTAATTGACTGTGCGATTCGTCTAACAAACTCCGTTATTCACACACCTAGACTAAGTACAAGGGGAATTCAAATATCTTCATAATCCATAAAAAACACCAACCAACTACAAACTACGAATTGGGACTCTGATTTATCATAAGATGATATGTAGGCATAAGACTAAAATCGTGGCAAGCTCCCCTAATAAAAATTAAAACCCTATTTCCTAAATTGTAAATCTAAACCTCATTATCCTTGTGAACAAGGTAGATGAGGGGTTCCTAACACCTTCCCTTCGTCTAAAAACGAGTCATAAACTTAGAATCTCTGACCAAATTAGGATTATCCTTTATATTTCCTTCCTTAGGATAAAAGTTAAGGATGGTGACTCTCAATTTAAAAACCGGTTACAACAATTATATATCCTTATCCCATTCTCCTAGGCTCTAGGGAAGCTCAATCACCTTATTGTGGGTGTGAATTATTTCACTAAGTGGGTTAAGGTCGAGGCGTTGGTAAACATCACTACATCGAACATTTTGAAGTTCTTCAAAAGGAATTATTAGCCAGGTTTGAGGTTCTGCAAACCATTGTGACAGAAAATGGAACGCAATTCATCAACAAAAGGTTAAGAAGACTTTTAGAAGAGTTGAAGATCAAAAAACACTTCGTATTAGTCGAACATTTATAAATGAACGGTCAGGAAGAGGCATCCAATAAGGTGATAGTAAGGGGTTTTAAACAAAGACTAGAGGAATCAAAGGGAAACTAGTATGAAGAGATGTCATATGTCTTGTGGGCCAACCATACCATTCCTCGATCAACCACAGGGAATACCCCATTATGGCTAACATATGGAGTAGAAGATGTCATCCCAATAGAAATCGAAGAGCTAAGATGGAGGATGGCTAACCCATTTCATGCATAAGGTAATGCAAAGGCCCCCAGGAAATAAATCTACCTTTTAGAAGAGAAGAGAATGATGTCCTCCTTCACATGTGTTGTCATCAAACAATTCGCTTCCTCCGGGTATAACCATCGTGTCCAACCTCGAGAACCAACGGGGGACCTAATGATGCAGAGAGAATACATCAGAGGGAAAATATATGGGATGAAAAGATTGTAGAAAACTGGGAAGGACCCTATTGTGTCCAAACTAACACAGGGAAAAGAGCATTTTTTGGAGTCCCTCGAAAGAGAGAGAGAACATATACGAAGGACGTAAAACATCGCCAAGCTAAAGCGGTACATAGTTCTTTTATAGTTTGGTACACAAAAATTTTAAGTTTTTAAAAACTTTAGATATTATTTGAAGTGAATTAAACCATAAGTAGGAATTGATCCTTCTAGAGCAATCGAAAAAACATGGAAGAAGACTTTAAGTTAAGCCTTTTGGTTTAGATATCGACATACAAATTGGAAATATTTAATGAAGGCTCAATAGTTAAGGTGTGACTGTTGTAACATCCCCGTTTTTTAGTTATTATATGATTTAATTTATTATAATTTTTGTGTATTTATATAATTATTGGGTAATATTAATTAAATAAATATGGGTGATGGGGGTGTGTGACCTAGAGGTAGGAGTGCGAAGAGTAATTAGAGGCTAGTAGAGTTTGATTAAAATTATTATAGTCTATTTGAATAATTAAAATAATTGTGTTTTTTTTTAGATTTATTGGATTTAATGAGAAAATAAAGGTAGTTAGTAGAATATTTGATTATTAAATTGAATATTAAAATAAAATAGAAATTTAAGGAAATGAAAAAATATGGATTATGGGAATAAGTAAGGATAGAATAGTGAAAGCCAAATTAGGGATTTTGTTATTATACAAATATGAGTTGAAAGAATTAGGGATTTTTCTATCAGTACGTGAAAATAAGAAAAAATGCTAGAGTTTGGAAGAGAGGGCAAGAGGTTGAAGGTGAAGAAGCAATAGAAAATCAGGAGAGAATCAATCGCTTCTAGGAAAATCAGGTAAGAGGGAGAATTGATTCAATAGTGAATATAATGCATGAGGGGTAAAATGAGGAGTCCTTAACCTCCAATAGGATTTGTGTGAATCTGTCATGATTTGCTGCTATTGTATGTCAATATGAATTTTGATGATTTCTTGTGATAATAGTTATGTTTTCACGGATGAATTCATGCTAATTTATTCGTATTATAATATGTTGTGTTCAGCTGATTGTTCCTCCATGGATGTGTTTTTGAAACTTTTAAAACCTAAACATGAAGAATATGTTAATTGATATATATGATGTGGTAATAGTGGATTAGATGGGGCATGAAGTTAGATTTTTGAAATCAGCTATTTGGACATGTTAGGGGATGTTTGAGATGGGTTTAAGTTGAAAAAAATGAGCTTAGGAGTGATATTCCCATAAGGAAAATGCATGAGAGTATTGATCAACTTGTTTCATGCATATCTTGCGCTTTATGAGACCGTTTGAGGCCCCGTCAGTTGAGTTAGAAAGCTAATGTGATATCCAAGTGGATAAATTGGGTCTAGGAGTGCTACAATAATAGAGGTTATCTAGCTTTTGTACCAGAAACATTGGTGATATCGGTCATGCGCTGGTAAACTTGTTTTAAGTGTAACTACAGTCTCGTGAGTCTGTTTAGGATGCGGTCGGTTGGGTTGGAAAGAGGGTTTAATTATATTTTCAATTGGAAATTTTCATATTTTTTCATAAGTATATAATTTTTGGTACCATTTTGAAGTCAGGTAAAACATTTTTCTCGATGCGAGTACCCATTCTCGTTGTATGATCAAACTAAATTAATTGGTGTATTAAGTCCTGAAATAAAAATCATATTCTTAAAATATATTCTCTAAGATTTTTGAAACATATTCATTTTCTTGATTCTGATAACGCGAAATCATATCATATATTTACCATAAAATTTATCCGTTTTATGTCGTATTTACCCGATTAACTCTCGAATATTCCGAGTTTTGTATGGTTTTATGCAGGTACAACATATCTCAGCTAAAACTAAGAAGAAACGTGAAATGTGCGAGATTGCGGCCAAGACCAAAGAGAAAAGATAAATCTGTCAAAAAAATCCATTTTTACTGATGTTACGGTCGTCACACCCCTGCCACGACCGTAAGACGCTTCAGACGCGCGTTACGCTCGTCACGCCCCTGCCACGACCGTAACGCGCTATTTCATGCAAACTGCGCGTAACGCCCCAGCCACGCCCGTAACAAGCTTATAAGTGTTAAATTTTGAACGTGGTCAAGCAACAGAACATGGTCAAGCAAAGCATGCATACGTGCCTAAATTCTCTCCAACTTCCAAGGCCACTTTCTCCTCATTTTTCTCAGTAAAACCAAGAATCTAGGAACTCAGATATAATTCCAACCGTACTTTCATTCTCTATATATAGCTTAGACTTAGAAAGAAAAAGGGAGGAGAGTTTAGTTCACAAAAACCTTGCGGAAGCTCTGCCAATTTTTAATCTCAATTTTATTTCTGAATTTCGTCCATTTAAGTTTTCATTCTGACGTTCTAATCTTGCCGGCTTGTGGAAGAAGGATCTCGGATTTTATTGCTTTTCAGGTTTTTATTGTATTTGATATAATTGCAATTTCATTTATGTTATATTTCTATTCTTTATTTATGATGCATGCGCTATTGTTTTCTGAATTTATTTCCTGCTTTTTAATTCCGAGCATTATGAGTAGCTAAATACCCGTAGTCGGGGTGTGATGAAATAACCGAATAAATTAATGTTTTTGTAAGCTAAAACCTTAATCAACTTAATTTCTGGCTGTGACTTTTTATAATTAAAAACTAACTTTTTATTACGAGAGTAAAGAAAGTGAAATAGGGAGAAATCAAGACCACGAGAGTGTGAGGTTTTAACTGGATAGCTAAAGTTAGGCATTCGATTTAAATACAGCGAGAGCGCTTTAAAATTAATTAGACTTATTGAGTTTTCAAAAAGATGCTTTCTAAACACTTATGGACTAGCGAGAGCAGACATTTGGCTTTAGGAGTATGATCCGAGGTAAGACCACGAGAGTGTGAATCGAGGGTTTTTAAACTGATAAGTACTACAGAACAATTAAGTTAAATATTTTTATATGCTTAGGTACAACTTAATTCGCATAGGTTCAAATCATTACGCTCCGACCACTTTAATATTAATTCCCTTAATCGAATTTAGTTTCCCTTTAGTTTTAACCTTCTAAAAAACCAAACGTGACAATTTCCGCCTTAGCTAAACTAACCTGTTTTATAACACTAGAGTGATTACGAAGTCCCTGTGGGTTCGACATCTTTTTATTACTACCGTGATAGACTGTGCACTTGCAGTTAAGATACCGTTAGACACATTAGGTCGATCGCAGACACATCAAGTTTTTGGCGCCGTTGCCGGGGACTTTAGTTTAGTCACTAGTGTAATCTGAAAACAACGTTGTCTAGACTAAGGCAACTTTTTATATTTCCCTCTGTTGTATGCCAAACACTCGTTCTCAAAACGAGCCTTTGCATTTACAAATTAACGATATCGAGCGTTACTTAAGATTAAGACGCCAAGTTCAAGAATACCGATCTCTCAACAATCTTCCTCCGACTAAAATTCCTGATATCCCATTATCAGAATCTACCGAAGAATCGACAATGGCTGACATACCAAATCCGCCTCACGCTCTTAAGGACTACGCAGTTCCTTCACAAGCGGAGCCTCACAACAGCATTGCCGCCCCTGCTATCGCTCGAAACGATTTCGAGCTGAAACCTTCGCTTCTATCTGCCGTTCAGCAGAACCAATTTTCTGGATCTCCTACTGACGACCCTAACCTACATTTGTCAGTGTTTGTGCAGTACGCAGACACTGTAAATCCGAATGGTGTAAACCCCGAGGCGATACGATTGCGCCTATTTCCTTTTTATTTAAGAGACAGAGCCCAAGCCTGGCTCCAATCTCTCCCTTCAAATTCAATCACCACATGGGATGAATTGAAAAAAGTCTTCTTGGCTAGATATTCCCCACCAAGCAAAACTGCTATGCTTAGAGCTAACATCAACGGTTTTAGACAAAAAGATAATGAATCACTTTTCGAAGCATGGGAACGTTACAAGGATATGATTAGACTCTGTCCTCATCATGGTTTATAAGAATGGCTAATCATTCATACGTTTTATAACGGTCTCTTGTATAACACAAGAATGACTATAGACGCCGCTGCTGGTGGCGCACTGATGGATAAACCATATGCCGAAGCAAATCAACTTATCGAAAGTATGGCCCAAAACCACTATCAATGGGGAAGCGAAAGAGCTAATGTGGAGAAATCCCAAACCAAAGGTGGAATGTCTGAAGTGAATATCCTGGACCAAGTCAATGCTAAAGTGGAAGCTCTTACCCAAAAGCTAGAAAACCTTACCACTACTCCTGCAGCTATCGTGGCTGCAGTTGTCCAAACTTGCGATCTATGTGGTCTTCAATCACATCTTGCTCCAGAATGCCCACTTCTAACAGGAGTTCCAGCTGAACAAGCAAACTATGTACAAGGGAACCCTTATAGCAATACCTATAACCCTGGTTGGAAAAATCATCCGAATTTTTCATACAAAAGTAACAACGCGTTATACGCGCCTGGACAAGCTCCTGCCACACCACCCGGTTATCCAAAAGCTATCCCAAATCATCCTGGTAATGGACCTAATGCTCCTAGGAAATCTAACCTAGAAATCATGATAGAGCACTTCATTGCTTCCCAAGCTCAGACTAATAAAGACGTTATGAATCAAAATTTACATACTAATGAGCAGATAAAACAATTAACTAGCAAGGTTGATGCTTTAGCCACCCATAACAAGATGCTTGAGACGCAAATTTCACAGGTAGCTCAACAACAAGCACCTACTGCAGCACCGGCTGGAATTTTTCCTGGTCAACCACAGCCCAACCCAAAAGGACATGCTAATGCTGTGATACTGAGAAGTGGAAAAGAACTCGACGGACCTGTTGACCCGAGACTAGAAAATCCAGCCATGTACCAAAAACAGAGCGAGCCGACTGAAAAAGCCAATGAACCCAGAGAAAAAGAAAGGGAAAGCGAAACGCAAGAGGCAGTGGAGCAAGAGAAGCCCTATGAACCTCCACCACCTTATAAACCACCAATCCCGTATCCTCAGAGACTTACAATTTCCAAAACGATAGGCCAATTCAAGAAATTCGTTGAACTTCTGAAACAACTCAATATAACAATACCTTTTACAAAAGCCATCACTCAGATGCCCTCGTACGCTAAATTTCTTAAGGAAATCCTATCCAACAAGAAGAAGATAGAGGATAACGAAACAGTTACACTCACTGCCGAGTGTAGCGCGATCATTCAAAACAATATGCCTCCTAAGCTAAAAGACCCAGGTAGTTTCTCTATACCTTGTAATATTGGAAAATTTGTCATAGACAAAGCTCTATGTGACTTAGGAGCAAGCATTAGTGCCATGCCCTTATCTATCTGCAAAAAGCTAGAGATGGGAGAACTCAGACCCACGAAAATGTCCGTCCAATTAGCCGACCGATCGGTTAAATACCCTGTAGGTATACTGGAAAACGTTCCAGTTAGAATAGGTTAATTCTATATCCCGACTGATTTCATCATCATGGACATAATTGAGAACTAATTTACCCCTATCATACTAGGAAGACCCTTCCTAGCCACCGCCGGAGCTATAATTGATGTAAAGAAGGGCAGACTAACGTTCGAAGTTGGGGAAGAAAAAGTGGAATTCATGCTTACTCAATTCTTACAAGCACCAGCCATGAACGACACATGCCATCTTATAGATGTCATTGACGAGTGCGTAAGGGAAATGGAAGCAGAACAGACAAAATATTCCGAGATAATGGAAATCCAAACCTCTCCAATATTCGAAAACGATGACAGTCTAAACGAAAGCTTAGCACTCACGCCTGATCACATGCCATGCACGAAGAACCCCAGTGTAGAATTGAAAATTTTACCTAAGAATCTAAGATACGAATTCCTTGATACCGAACACACGCGACCAGTAATAGTAAACTCCAACTTAGGAAAGCTCGAAACTGAAAAACTTTTGGGCGTCCTAAGAAGGTATCCAACCGCACTAGGGTATAACATATCTGATTTGAAAGGAATATGTCCTTCAATTTGTATGCACCGTATTTTGCTAGAAGAGGATTGTAAAACCACTAGAGAACCTCAAAGAAGGATTAACCCGATTCTTAGCATTGTAGTCAGAGATGAAATTACAAAGCTTATGGAAGCTGGAATTATATACCCGGTCTCTGATAGTAAGTGGGTGAGCCCAGTACACGTGGTGCCCAAGAAAGGGGGTATCACCGTTGTTAAGAACGCGAAAGGCGAACCAATAACTCAAAGAGTAGTCAATGGGCATAGAGTGCGTATAGATTATAGAAAACTAAACAAAGCCACTCGAAAAGACCATTTTCCTCTACCCTTCATAGATCAAATGCTAGAACGGTTAGCCAAACATTCCTATTTCTGCTATCTAGACGGTTACTCCGAATTTTTTCAAATCCCCATTCACCCTGACGATCAAGAAAAGACTACTTTCACGTGTCCGTATGGAACATTCGCATATAGACGAATGCCCTTCGGATTGTGTAATGCCCCAGCTACCTTTCAACGATGTATGATGTCAATCTTTGCAGATTTTATAGACAACATCATGGAGGTGTTCATGGATGATTTCTCAGTGTGTGGGGGAAGTTTCGAAGGATGTCTGTCAAACCTGGAAAAAGTCTTAGAAAGGTGCGTAAAAGTAAACCTCGTGCTCAATTGGGAAAAATGCCATTTCATGGTCCGAGAAGGAATCGTGCTAGGACATGTCATATCCAATAAAGGGATTGAAGTTGACAAAGCCAAAATAGAAGTCATAAAAGAACTCCGACCACCTAAGACCATTAGAGAAATACGAAGCTTTTTAGGACACGCCGGTTTTTACCGGTGATTCATTAAAGATTTCTCAAAAATTACTAAACCACTTACCGGTCTGTTAATGAAAGACGTTGAGTTCATATTCGACGATGATTGTCATAAAGCATTTGAAACTCTAAAATCAGCCCTTATCACCGCACCAATCATGCAACCACCCGATTGGAATTTACCCTTCGAAATCATGTGCGACGCGAGTGATTACACCGTAGGCACAGTTCTTGGACAGAGGAAAGACAAGAAACTACACGCTATTTACTACGCTAGCAGAACGCTAGACCAAGCCCAAATGAACTACGCCACGACTGAGAAAGAGCTATTAGCAGTCGTCTTCGCGCTTGACAAATTCCGTTCCTATCTAGTAGGAGCGAAAATCATCATCTACACAGACCACGCTGCTATAAGATATCTATTAAATAAGAAAGATGCAAAACCAAGGATCCTCAGATGGATCCTTCTTTTGCAAGAATTTGACTTAGAAATTAAGGATAAAAAGGGGACCGAAAATGTTGTAGTGGATCACTTGTCAAGATTGGAAGATATAAAACCCGAACAAGTGCCGATTAACGACGATTTTCCATATGAGCAATTGATAGCCCAAATAAGGAACGACCTGGCTCATTTCAACCTAACCGAACCAAAACCCGAGGAAGCCGTAAAAGCAATCCATGCAACCATGGGACTGCCATGGTATGTTGACATAGTTAACTATCTAGCTGCAAACGCGCTCCCACCAGATCTTACTTACCAACAGAAAAAGAAATTCTTCCACGATCTCAAACACTACTATTGAGACGATCCCTTACTGTTTAAAAGAGGACCAGACGGAATCTTCCGTCGATGCATACCCGAGGAAGAGATAGAAGATGTCATTTCCCACTGTCATTCGTTTCCTTACGGGGGACACGCAAGCATTTCCAAAACTTGTGCAAAGATCTTACAAGCTGGCATATTCTGGCCTAATCTATGGAAAGATGTCCACATCGCTGTTAGAAATTGCGATCGGTGTCAACGCACCGGCAATATTTCAAGACGCGATGAAATGCCTCAAAGGGGAATACTAGAGGTAGAAATCTTCGACGTATGGGGAATCGATTTCATGGGACCCTTCCCATCTTCTTTTGGAAACAAATATATACTCGTCGCAGTTGATTATGTCTCAAAATGGATCGAGGCCATAGCCTCTCCTACAAATGACACCTATTTGTTAATTGTTATTTATTATACTTTTCATTTTTGCATTTATTTCTATTTAAGTTTCATTTTCATTTTCTTTCTTCTGTTATAATTTTCATGAAAACTGCTGCTAATTTCAAAAATAATTTTACTTGCCACAGGATTTCTGAAAAGTTTTTGTTTCTCTTGTACCTTCTCTTTTGACTAGTTTCCCTAACAATAACCATGGAACCAAAGCCACATAATTTCTTAGAAACCACCTTTAGGGGTATAAACCAGAAAAGAAAATTTGAGGAATTATCTAAAAGAAACATTGGCATAACACTTTATCATGATGAACCCACTATGAATGCCCTAGGTATATGGGATAGTGTTATGTACTTGTTTAACCAGTTGGGGTGGGAAAAAGCCCTTATTAAGACTAGGTTCGCCACCTACCGTGAGCTCACCTTTGAATTTCTAAGCTCCCTAGTCCATTTACCAGAACACGGGAAAGGAACCCGTAAAGGATTCATAAGTTTTCGTCTCTTCGGCATTAATTTTGTTTACAATCATAAGGAACTAGCTGACCTGTTAGGATTCCCTAGCGGCCCTTTTGCCTTTTCCACTACCCAGGTTGAGCTGATGGATATTGAGCTAGACTACTTTTGGGGAACTTTGACTGGTAATTATCACCCTGATCTGGATAACATGGATAATGATGAAATTCATAACCCTGCTATCCGCTATTTCCATAAGATTCTAGCCCATACTATATTCAGGAAAGAAGAGAACCAGATTACAGTGTCTAAGGACGAGATATTTTTACTGTATTGTATGCACCAAGGCCACCCCGTTAATGCCGTACCCTTCCTGATGCAAACCTTTTACCGCATTATCAATAACCCTGATGAACCAATCATCATAGGTGGCCTGGTCACAATGATTGCACATGCCCTCGGCCTAAGACACCAGCTGAATAGGTGCCCGCATTTTGGTACGATTCGTCCCATGAATCTTGATTTTTGCTTTAACCGCCGTATGATAGCAAACCATGCTTACCCACCTTATGATTATCTGATAAGAGATGAAGTTATAAACTTATTCACCCTTCCAAACCATAACAAAGTGAGTGTCCATAACCGTGACAACTGGCTTTATGAGCTAAACCCGTCCGACCAACCTCCTACACCTGAGACACCACAAGATTACCAAATTTATGATGATATTATGTCCGATATGGGTGACCCCGAGACTCCTCCTGGTTATTACGAAAATGTCAACATGGCGGAAGCCCATGCAGCCCCTAAAACAACAACGAAGGATTATACTGATAACCTTAACAAAATTGCCACCACACTTAATACCTACCAGACTAACATTAATGGATTAAAGAATGAAATAAAAAGCATGCGTCTGGAAATAATGGGATTAACCGACATAACCGTGGAGCAATTTTATTACATCATAATTCACTCGAAGAAATAAAAGCAAAGCTTGGATGAAGTCACGAACGGCAGCTACAGTTTTATATTTCATTTTGTTTTGTTTCTAGGAAGTTTCCAATTTCTGCACACTTTCAGTTTCGTTTTAAATGTAGAACAAATTTATCTTTATGTAATTTTTGAGTTTATGTTGTTGAACATGCAGTTTTACGAAATCATCGTTTCAGTTGTTTAATACTGGTTTGCTAGATTCCTCTACACGAATTATAATGCTTTACATAAATTGTGGGCTTTTACTCTGATTACTGATGGTGTGATGTTTTGGAACATATATGCTTGCATTTTATGGATATACCATTGAATTTATATTGCTATTAAAATGCCTCTGTGTAGAGATAGAATGTTGCAGACTTGATACAGCACAGTCTGTTAAGAAATTGCACATTTTGCAGTTGTTACGATCGTCACAACCCTCTTACGTTTGCCACACGCCTTTTAGCGTGTTACGATCGTCATCCCTGTGTTACGACCGTAACACGGGTTACATCAGTGACCTTTGTAGCAGACAATAGCGCTTCTTCTGCAACCTTCCCTCTTCTCCACTATTTCAAAACCTTCTCACTCCCTCCATCAATCCCCCCCTCACACCACTCAACTCACCTTCATTCTCCATTAACTTTCATCCTTCCCAATACTTTCCCTCATCATTGTATACATCTCACAACCGATACCTCACAAACTCCATCCCACAACCCAAACCCACTATCTCTAACGCTTTAGCATTCTAAAATGGCAAACATCAACCAACAAATCCCAGGCATCTACTTACGCGATGGTGAAGCAGGTGAAACCCAGCCCACGAGGTTCCTGAAGTTCTAATGCCGAGGCATCCATCCCACGAGGTTCGTCGACATTGACTGCCTCTGAGACCTCGGGTTACTTGAAAGTGTCCAACACCTCCTACAGAATGTCAACCTTTGGACCCTCTGTAGCCAGCCCCAACCAACGTACGAGAATCTCACCCTCGAGTTCCTCAGTTCATTTTGCTACATCACTCTGAATGGTCCAAGAAATCAACTTACTGGTGTGGTAAGGTTCCGCATTTTCGGCACCGAATACGAATTCTCTCAGAATGCATTCGGTCGCTTACTCGACTTATGTACTGATGAAGGCGCTCACCTCCGTGTGCATGACACCTTCCATGAGGAATCCTTCAACCTTTGGCATAGCCTGACCAACAATCGGGCTAACTCCTACGATCACCTCAATGCTACCCAAATCCATAACCCCGCCATTCGCTACTTCCACCGCATCTTATCCAACACCATTTTCGCAAGGGATAGTAACCACAAGCTTAACTCCAAAGAGCTGTTCTTCATGCAATGTGCGTTTACTAATCAGAAAATCAATGCCGCACCATTCCTCTTGGCCCATATTCATTCTATTTGCACTCGCGGCGGCAAACCCTTCTATTTCGGAGGGCTTGTCACTTCTATTGCATTGGCTCTGAATCATGGCGACACCCTTGCCCATCTGCCCTCCAGAGCACCGGTCTTGCTTACCTTAGACCATTGCAAATCGGCTCATCTCATTTACCAACGGGACGACGGTCAGTTCCATCCAGTGATCCGTAATGTTGTTTATTCTAACATTATTTTGCCTTGCAGGGACCGTATCGATCCGCATAACCGAGCCAATTGGCTATTTGATGCCCCTGACGGCCATGCTCCCGTGCACGATGCCCAGCCAGCTGCTCCAACTGATGAGATCCAGGAGGAATTGGATCGCGAAACACCTGCTCCCGACATTCCTGAATCCTCTTCTGCACCACCTCCTTTTACTATGGAGGACGTCCTCAGAGCCCTCCATCAACAAAATCAGATGGCTGTAGCTCTTGAAAGAAAGCATTAGGAGCAGTATGACACTCTACATGCGCAAAACGTCCAAATCCTGAGCGGGCAGTGCAACATCAACGAGAAGCTGGACGAGGTTTTCTCCGAGCTCAATGCCTTACGCATGGACGTCACCGCTCTTGGCTCGCATGATACCGACCTCGAGCCACACCTACCTGACGCTCCCGCACCCGAAGCAGAGGCAGAGGCCACCAGTAGTTTTCTTTTGTTTTTGTTTCTGTATTCCATTCATTTACTTTTTCGTCAGTTTTTCTATTTGTATTCCGTCCTATCTTATATCATGCCATTGAGACAATGTCTGATATAGTGTGGGAGAGACGTTATATTTCCTTCATGTTGCAGTAAATTTATGGTTATTCTATGATATTTTCAAGTTTTTCAAGTTTTCCCCGTATTTTAAGCCATACCAAAAAAATTCTCCGCTCGCATAGCTCGACATACCTGCCTTAAAACGGAAACCTAGTTAGGTAGACGAGAACGAGTAAACAAAATCAATACGACTATGACACCGTGAACATCCTACTTATGCAACCTGTCTAAACGAGACGTTATATGTACACCTCGATTTTTAAGTTCTGAAGTAACCCCTAGTAGTTTATACTAGCAGTCAGCACCGTCTGGACACAAACCACGTGGGGAGCCGATGAATATAAGTGTTTGATGCCTAATCTTCTCATCTCGATGCTAAACAAAGAAAATCTTGTGCCAAAAGACAAAGATCGCATACGAGACATAAGTATAAGAGAAGAAGTCCATTGATGGTTGGTTCAGAGGTATCTGGTTCTGAACTTGGTAGGGCGTGCTACGGCTCGATCCCCCGCAACCTCCAATTTGGAAAAATCCAGGGTAACCACATCCGTGTACCAGACCCCACGACAAAAATAGGATCAAAGTCACTAACCAGCTACTCCACTACGCGCGTGAAAAGACAAAGGGCTTAATGTGATTGCGCCAGAACGAAACCGGGCGAAAAAGCACGCGAGGATCTAGGTTTAAATATGACGAAACGATTAAGCGGTTTGTTAAGGTGGAAATACGCGACTCAATTGTGTCATTGGCATATCACTGATGTTTTACTCGAGTACCGACCGACTGACGATTGGTTTCCTGTGTTTTATCTTGAAAACAAAAGGTATGTCGTGCACGTGCGCCTAGCGAACACTTGTCTGATTTTTTTTACGACTATTTGCTTGAGGACAAGCAAAGGTTTAAGTATGGGAGGATTTAATAACGCGAAATCATATCATATATTTACCATAAAATTTATCCATTTTATGTCGTATTTACCCGATTAACTCTCGAATATTCTGAGTTTTGTATGGTTTTATGCAGGTACAACATATCTCAGCTCAAACTAAGAAGAAACGTGAAATGTGCGAGATTGCGGCCAAGACCAAAGAGAAAAGATAAATCTGTCAAAAAAATCCATTTTTGCTGATGTTACGGTCGTCACACCCCTGCCACGACCGTAAGACGCTTCAGACGCGCATTACGCTCGTCACGCCCCTGCCACGACCGTAACGCGCTATTTCATGCAAACTGCGCGTAACGCCCCAGCCACGCCCGTAACAAGCTTATAAGTGTTAAATTTTGAACGTGGTCAAGCAACAGAACGTGGTCAAGCAAACTGAAGTGGTCAAGCAAAGCATGCATACGTGCCTAAATTCTCTCCAACTTCCAAGGCCACTTTCTCCTCATTTTTCTAAGTAAAACCAAGAATCTAGGAACTCAGATATAATTCCAACCGTACTTTCATTCTCTATATATAGCTTAGACTTAGAAAGAAAAGGGAGGAGAGTTTAGTTCACAAAAACCTTGCGGAAGCTCTGCCGATTTTTAATCTCGATTTTATTTCCAAATTTCGTCCATTTAAGTTTTCATTCCGACGTTCCAATCTTGTCGGCTTGTGGAAGAAGGATCTCGGATTTTATTGCTTTTCAGGTTTTTATTGTATTTGATATAATTGCAATTTCATTTATGGTATATTTCTATTCTTTATTTATGATGCATGCGCTATTGTTTTCTGAATTTATTTCCTGCTTTTTAATTCCGAGCATTATGAGTAGCTAAATACCCGTAGTCGGGGTGTGATGAAATAACCGAATAAATTAATGTTTTTCTAAGCTAAAACCTTAATCAACTTAATTTCTGGCTGTGACTTTTTATAATTAAAAACTAAGCTTTTTATTACGAGAGTAAAGAAAGTGAAATAGGGAGAAATCAAGACCACGAGAGTGTGAGGTTTTAACCGGATAGCTAAAGTTAGGCATTCGATTTAAATACAGCGAGAGCGCTTTAAAACGAATTAGACTTATTGAGTTTTCAAAAAGATGCTTTCTAAACACTTATGGACTAGCGAGAGCAGACATTTGGCTTTAGGAGTATGATCCGAGGTAAGACCACGAGAGTGTGAATCGAGGGTTTTTAAACTGATAAGTACTACAGAACAATTAAGTTAAATATTTTTATATGCTTAGGTACAACTTAATTCGCATAGGTTCAAATCATTACGCTCCGACCACTTTAATATTAATTCCCTTAATCGAATTTAGTTTCCCTTTAGTTTTAACCTTCTAAAAAACCAAACGTGACAATTTCCGCCTTAGCTAAACTAACTTGTTTTATAACACTAGAGTGATTACGAAGTCCCTGTGGGTTCGACATCTTTTTATTACTACCGTGATAGACTGTGCACTTGCAGTTAAGATACCGTTAGACACATTAGGTCGATCGCAGACACATCAGATTCCGACTCTATTTGATATTTTGAATAGTTATTCAAATGTGATGTGTTGTCATGTTATTATGAAAGTAAAATAATCATGAATCAATTGTGTTGTTCTATAATGTTAAATATTAATCTTATTGATTATGCTATTATGTGATTGTGAATAATTGATGACGATATTGTGTTGAATGATTATAAGTTGTGATAAGTATGTGTTGCCATTTGAGTTGATGTTGATGATATTGTTATGATGATTATGTTATTGTATAATATTGATGTTCTTGTTATGTTGTTGGATAATAGCTTGAGTAAGGGAAGTTATCATCGTTAGGTCAATGCATGTTTTATTTATTGTTAGGAGGGGTCTTTAAACATTATGTTGTTGTTGAATTGACAAGTTTTGACATGCATTCATGATGTCATTGTTCTTGATGAAAGAGGAAAGTTGTGATCCGAGCAAGTTCGAGGGGTGATTTGTCCCCAATCCGAGCAGGGTGGATTCAGGGTTCGAGTAGGGTGAACTCAATTCCTGAGTGAACCAATTATTGATGATATGGTACCACATACATATGATTTTAGGTGATGTCGTGAGTCTCATTGTATTAATTAAATTATGAATATGTGATTGTATTGAGTATGTTGATGAATTGGGTGTGAGAATGAATTTGTGTGAATGTTGTACTATATGTGAAGATGTTTGTAATTCTACCTTGCAGCTTATGCCATTTATCTTATTGATGTGAATTCTCACCCTTTTTGCTTTGATGTTGTCCATCATGGACATCTTGCAGATACGCATGAGTAGAGTTGTTGTTGTGAGTGGGAAATAGCTCTTGAAGTTATTTTCATTAGTTTATTGTATTTTTAGTCATAATGCTCTGATTTTGTAACACTAGAGGGGCGAACAATGGTTCTTTTATTATTATGTGTTGTTAAATAAGATTTAGATGTTATACTCTCGATGATTAAATTGATTATTGATGTTGAAGGCTTTTTGCATATTTGCGTTAATTTCAAAGAAAGTATTTTATTGATACTTATTAATTGAGTATCATGCTTATTGATGATTTATATTGCGATGATACCTTAAGTGAAGGTGAGCATGCAATGATAAGTGTTTATGTTATGTTATATTTTATTTAACCCGTATTACAAAGCAGGTTTTATATTTTTGTTTTTTCGCTGCATGTTTTCTAAATATTTTTTATTTGTTGAAGATTTGTCGTTGGTGCCACCTTAAATTGTCAAGTTATCCTTTATATATAATTTTCGGGGTTTAAGGTATTACATCTACAAAGGTGCTAGAACTAGATAGTGAAGGACTTCCCATTCAAAGGTAGTAAACAACAAGAAAAAAACTCATATCTCAAAAGAATATGTCATACATGGGGAAAGAAAGATGACGAATGTATTGGTATATTCTATTGGAAGAGGTTGGGATTCTATTTTCCAAGCATCAAAAGAACCCCCTGCTTTAGAAAAACGTCATAGTTCTTTGATTCCTTTGGATTAGAGTATACTGAAGGAGTACCCAAGCAAGTGTAGTTTACCCAAAGATAGGAGCTGCAAGTTTCCTCATCAAGGATAAGTTCATGGTTTATTTGATGGCATGAAATATTATACCTAGGCATACAAAAAATAGAATAGGATGTAAAAGTAGAAATCGTATACACTCAACTCTCTCCCAAAGCTAGATAAAAACTAATCTAAAACTACCTCCACACTGCTATTACTAAACACAATAAATGTACAAAACAAGGAGGAAAGAAATACTTACCTACACAAGTGATGAAGAAATTGGAGAAAAAGAAGAGAGAACACTTCTGGAGAAAATGATAACACTTTTAGAAAAGGATGTAAATGACAAAGAAGGATAAGTAAAAAGTGTAACTCCTAGAAATATTTATACCCGTGTAAGAAAGAAGACCGAAAGGCAAGACTTGGCAAACTAGAAACATATTAAGTAAAGGGCCAAACGTCTATCAATAAACAAGGAACATGTAACCAAGGGTGTCGTTAGAGAAATTGTGAAGATGACAATTCCCATGAAACTCGTCAGAAGAAGTCTATTAAAAGGCCATCACGACACTAGATATAGACTAGAATGTGGAAGACACTAAGAGGCCAAACTTTGAGAAGTCACGTCAGTTCTTGAAAAAGAGGAATAAAAATGTCAAAAGACCATCACAAACCAAGACCCGGTTCTACCGAGCTAGGAGTGGATGGGAAACTATTCCTACTTGTGTTAAAACAAGAATAATATCAAATAAGGTATTGGGTTAAGGTATGAGTGACCCAATAACAATAAAGATTATGATAATTTCTCTCTATCTTAGCTTTGAATTTCAGGCCAAAGCATAAAGACCAACAAGACAAAGATATTTAAAATGGTATCACGTCAAGGCAATGATAACAGAAGAGAAGAGACCATGCTTATTCCTATATTCCAAAAGAAGTTTTTAGTCCCTATAGAACAAACATAAACTTATCTTAGTAAAGTATCTGATCCAAGAAAATGATGAAAAAAGGTTGTCATATGACAACAAATCATATTATGACATTGGTCCACTTGAGAGGAGAAAAAAGGTCATTTGTCTCCATAAAACCTAGAGGAACCTCGAAATAAAATTTAGAAATCACCAAATCAAGGTACACAGTAAAGCCTTAAAACAATATACTTTTACATATTCATATACTCACTTGGACTTCAGAGTATTTGCAAGTAACACTTATTCCATTTCTTCAAACCTAGAAGAAATCTTTGAAGATGAAACACCTTTAGGCATTATCATCTTATGAGCATCCAACTTACTATCGTAATATTTTGGTCTAGACATGATCATACATCAAGAATCTTATATAGAAAAAATGTTAAAATATTTCTATATGGACAAATATTATATGTTGTTAACCTCAATGATTGTTATATCATTATCTGTGGAGAAAGATCCTTTCAAGCCTCGAGAAAAAGATGAAGAACTACTTGGTCCTAAAGTGCCATATCTCAATGATATTGGAATATTGATGTGTCTTGATAATTATGCATGTCATCGTATATCATTTTTTGTTAATCTATTAGCAAGAACTAGTTATTTACCTATACGAATACATTGGAACAAACTCAATCATATACTTCATTATCTTAAATGTATAATGGACATGGATTTGTTTTATTCCAAAGTATATGAATTAGAATTAACAGGTAATGTTAATTCATGTTACTTGTCAAATCTTCATAATGTTATATCACACATAGGTGACTTGTTTAGTTGTATTGATACATCTATTTCATGAAGATATGTGTAACAAACAATAACAACAACTTCCTCAAATCATGCAGAACTTTTAGCACTACATGATGCAAGTAAAGAATGCTTAGTTGAGGTATCTAATTCAACACATAAAACAGACACATGGTTTGTCTTTAGGAGGAATAAGTACAACAATTGTATATGAATATAATACTACATGCATCGTTCAATTGAAATGTTGTAACATTAAAGTAGTTTGAAAAAACGTATTTCTTCAAAATTATTTTTTACTCATGATATTTAAAAGATTGATGACATAAATGTCCACTAAATTCATTAGTGTGATTATCTTTTAGATCTTTCCACTAAGTCATTCATAAGTAGACTTTTAACCAACCAGTACAAAGGACTTGTCTTCACTGTCAAAAAAATGATCTTTTAGTTGAGGGGGAGAAATGAAAGTATATACAATTTTTCTTTCACTAGATTTTTTTAGTGAGATTTTAATGAGACATATCCTCAATAGACATCTAATGATGAGTGTTATGAATATTGAATGTTAAATACTTTATCTCTTTGTCTCCCAATATTATATCTTGCTTAAATGTATATTAATTCCATTAATGTGTATTGATCATATTGTTAAACTATTTGTGTTATATAAATAAGACTCATATTATAGTGTAAAGACACACTAGTGAAAAACATAATAATCTTGACTCCTTCTCTCTCTCTCTCTCTCTCTCTCTCTCTCTCTCTCTCTCTCTCTCTCTCTCTCTCTCTCTCTCTCTATTCTTTTTGATAAAATATTACCTTTCAACATGCTTCTTACCACATTTATGATTGATCTATTCTTTATCTCGACGATTCCGTTTTTCTAAGGAGTGTAGGGTAGCACTACTTCATAAATTTTTCCTTTTTGATCACAAAATATGCCAAAATCATTCGAGATATATTCACCTGCACCATCTTTCTTACATTTTTTGATTATGTGATCACTTTGGCTATCTACAATTGACTTAAATCTTTTAAGCATAGGTAAATTTCTTGAAAAGAATTACTAGATTTATATGGAAGATAAGATGTTGAAAGTTCTAGATTCAAATAGAATTCTGATTCTAAAAGCTCATATGTCAAATAATAGAAATTTTAAGAATGATTTTAATGTGACGAAGCATAGATGCTCGGAAAAAATGGCTCGTTAAGAGTAATAAATATGGTTGTATAGGCTTAGGCGTCTCAATTTTAGAGATATCAATACTATGTAGAGAAATGGTATGGTCTTAGGATTACCAAAGAGGAGATCAAGTGGTTGATTTTCTAACCAAAAGTGTAACAATTGAAGTCTTAAAAAGATTGAAGAATTTAATGAGTTTAGAAACATTAGCAAACTTGAATTAAGGTGGTTTGTTGTGAGTTCAATTCAAGTATGGTTTTGAAGGGTAAATTGCATAACAAATAATCAGTTACTTTAATGTGTTAGTTGAGAACTTTTCTGTCAGTTTGTTAGAATTGTGTTTTATACAGTTAAATAGTTTGTGTGTGCGTGTGTGTGTGCAAGTTTGTAACATAAACTATGATATATAATGATATATTATTTATAATACAATACAACTAAAGATAAAGTAATTTTGAAAAGAAACCCGATGGTGCATCATGAGGAGAAACATCCATACTGGGTCAAAGACTGGCCCAAACAAGTGAGAGATACCACATATTCACCCAAAACTTTAAGGTTTTAGATGAATATATGGTGTCTCTCTCACTTGTGTGTTGCTCTTGAAAAAATATGGATGCCCATCCTAATGACTCATTAGTTGTATCAAAGTTGGTGGTTCAAATAAGGGACCGACTCCATGTATCGAAAGTCTTCCTACATAGTAGTGGTCAGGCATCATGTCATGTTAAAGTGTCCATGATGTGGTAAAGGGTATCCACAATAGTACAAATGTGTATGGATAAAAGAGTTTCTGCTTGAGGAGGATCAATATGGATAAACTCACACTTGAGGGGAGAGAATATTGAAAAACAAGTGTGAGTTAGAAAGTCTCAAATTGTTTAGAAAATGAAGATTCATCACTTTATAAATGAGAGGACCTGTATACCTAATGCATTAAGGTTTTAAGTGAATATGTGGTGTGTCTCTCACTATTTTGGGTGAGTTTTTGACCCAGTATAGATGTTTTACCTCATGATGACCATCAATATTGGCAAGCTAAAAAAGGTGAATAGGCCTAAGGAAGAAAAGTAACATGTCATTCAATTTAAGTCTTCTAGTATCACTACTATAAAACTCACTTTTACAGGCCGATTTAGTGACCGGAAAAGCTTAAAAACCAGTCACTAAAATGTTTATTGAATGATTTAGCGACCATAACCTTTCCGTTGAAAAAGTGCTAATCACTAAGCTTTTGCGACGAATTTAGTGACAGATTATGTGACTGAATTTTGTGACCAATTTTGTTGGAGCACAAGGAAGATAAAATGCAAAAGGAATATTTACTGATAGCTTCAAAAATAAGGATTTACAATGAATTACAATAACCTACTCCACTAGGCTATTTATACACACAAATTAAATCTAAAATGTATCTTCTATAAAGATATAAGTAGATCTAAGATTTATATCTTCTAACAAAGATATAAACAATCTAAAAGATATTCCTAAATATAAATTAATATCTAATTAAATATAAATTAATTCTAACACCATCCCTTAATTTATATTTACCCAAAACTGACAACACCAATTCCATCCCTTAAACTAAGAAATTGATCAGTTTTGATAGCCTTTGTCAGAACATCTTCCAACTGCTTCTGAGTGCTACAGTGCACAACCTCTATTATTCCATTATGAACTTGATTCCTCAGAAAATGATACTTGATCTCAATATGCTTGCTTCTCCCATGAAACACTAGATTCTTGGCAAGATTGATTGTAGACTTGTTATCAATCATCAGCTTCAGAGGTTTATTCACCTCAATCTTCAGATATTTCAGCAAGTTCAGAATCCACACAGCTTGACATGCAGTCAGAGCACCTGCAATATATTCAGCTTCACAGGTTGACAGAGCAACGACAGGTTGCTTCTTGGAACACTAAGAAATAGGACCTCCCAGAAATTTGAATAAGTACCCAGAAGTACTTCTGCCAACTCTATCTCCGCACCAATCAGAATCAGAATAACTCTAAAGTTTTGATTCGATCTTTTTTCCAGACGAAAATAACACTCCAAATTTCAGAGTTCCCTTCACATGCCTCAGAATCTTGACTGCAGCTTGCTAATGGGACCACTTTGGTTTGCTCATAAATCTGCTAACCATTCCAACTACATAGAAAATGCCAGGTCTGGTAGAGAACCAACCATCTGTTTGAAGGTTGTAGCATCCATATCCTCTCCATCAGAATCAGAATCCAACTTCTAATTCGTATTAGTAGGTGTGATAGAAACCTTGCAATTTTCTAGCTCAAATATCTTCAAAAGCTCTAGTTCATACTTCATCTGATGTAAAATGATTCCTTTCTCAGAGTATATAAATTCCATCCCTAAAAAGAAACTCATTTTTCCAAGATCTGTCATCTCAAACGCATTCATCAGAACTTTCTTGAACTCAACTATCTCTTGTTCAGAACTTCCTGTGAGTAATATGTCATCAACATACAAACAGAACATAATCATATTACCTTCTGAAGTGTGCTGAACATAAACACCATACTCCATCTCACACTTCTGAAACTCTTGTTCCTTGAAAAACGAATCAATCTTTAAGTTCCAAGCTCTGGGCGCTTGCTTCAATCCATACAATTCTTTGTGTAATTTGAACACCATCCCTTCCTGATTCTTTTTCTCAAATCCAGGAGGTTGTGAAACTTACACCTCTTCTTGTAATGGACCATTCAGAAATGCAGATTTTACATATAAATGCATCAGAGGCCAATTCTTGTTAGCAGCTATTGCAATCACTAGTCTGATTGTTTCATGTCTCGCTACAGGTGCAAACACTTCAAAGTAATCCATCCCAGGATTCTGTAGGAAGCCTCTTGCTACTAATCTCGCTTTGTGTTTTCCAATTGATCCATCTGGCTTTAGCTTCTGCTTGAAAACCCATCTGACGTTGATGGCTTTCTTGCCTTTTGGAAGTTCTGTCAGCTTCCAAGTCTTGTTTCTCTCTATAGAATCAAGTTCTTCTTTCATGGCCTGTAACCAAACTTGGTGCTTAATAGCCTCTTTCATACTCACGGGTTCAGAGTCTACTAACATTGCACACTGAATAACTTCTCCTTCAGAGTTTACTTCAGTGTCTAGCAACATGTCAAACTCTACAAATCTTCTTGGGATGCTTCTGACTCTTTGTTGCCTCTGAACTGGACCTTCAGAACTTTGGACACCAGAACTTTCCCCTTCAGAAGCACTTGCTTCAGCAATTGGACTTTCTCCAGAACCTTGACTGTCTTTAGAGTTTGGATCACCATCGGAGTCAGAGTTAGAATCATCTTCTCCTTATGTATCTTCTTCAGAGTCAGAGTCTTTACTAGCTTCAGAAACTTGTATTTTTTACCTTTCTTCAGAAATTCTGTCATCAGAGTCAGGACGAGACTTTTCCCAATTCCAAACTTCTGATTCCTCTATAATGACGTCTCTACTGAACTCAACTTTGTTAGTTTCTGGACAATAAAGTTTGTACAAACATGTACTGTGATACCCCACCAGCAACATCACTTTACTTCTATCATCCAGCTTCTGTCTTCTGGCTTCTGGGACATGATTATAACATACAGAACCAAATACCTTCAGATGACTAACACTTTGCTTATCTCTAGTCCACTTCTGAATAGGAACTATTTCCTTTAATTTCTTTGTTGGACATCTGTTGAGCATATAACATGCAGTTGCAACAACTTCTCCCCACAGAGTATGAGGAAGCTTTTTCTCTTTCAACATGTTTCTCATCATATCTAGCAAAGTACGATTTCTTCTTTCAGCAAGACCATTATGTTGAGGAGTATATGGAGCAGTAACCTCATGCTTAATTCCATTCTCCTCATAGAAACTTTTGAATTCTGTGGAGTTATACTCACCACCACCATCAGTTCTAAGAATTTTCAGAGTCTGGCCACTCTGATTCTCAGCCTTCAGTCTGAACTTTTTGAATTCAGCAAACACCTTGTGTTTAAACTTTATGAAAGATACTTGTGTCATTCTGGTGAAATCATCAACAAATGACACAAAATATTTATTCCTTCCAGTCGATGCTACTGGAAACGGACCGCACACATCAGAATGTACTACTCCCAAGGCATGTTTTACTCTTGGAACTACTTCTGATGCAAAGGGTAATCTTGGTTGCTTCCCTTCCCTGCACACCTTGCATGATTTTTCAGGCTTCTTGATTGTAGGAGTTCCATGTACCATATTCTTTGATTTCAGATGCCCTAAACTTTTGAAATTCAGATGACCAAATCTTCTGTGCCACAGCTCACTCTCCTTGACAACACTTGTTGCACTAAGACATTCAGAGTCTGCAGTTCTAACATTCACCTTGAATGTCTTGTTCCTTCCCTGTTCTGACACCATAATCAGCTTCTAATTACAGTCATACAACTTCATAAGATTGTCCTTCATGGTAACTGAAAAACCTTTCTCAACCTGTTGTCCCATACTCATCAGATTGCTTTTCATGCCAGGTACATACTAAACATTCTGGATCACAGCTGCTTTCCCATTGTTTAGAATGATTCTGACATTTCCCATACCTTCTGCATTGAGGTATTTATCATTAGCGCATCTGATCTTTGTACTCTTCCCAGAGTCAAAGTCAACCAACCACTTCTTGTTTCCAGTAAGATGGTTTGAACACCCTGTGTCCATATACCACCATTCTGATGAATTCAGATCATCAGGTTCAGAAGCCAATAATAGCACAGGTTTATCATCAGAGTCTCCTCTTGCTATATTTGCTTCTTCTTACTTCCTTTCTTTGTTGGACCAGCAATCTCTGGCATAGTGACCAAAGTTGTTACAACAGTAACACTAAACATTCTTCTTGTCATACTTCTCTTTTCCCTTCTGGACATTCTTCTGCCTATCAGAGTTTGAAGCTTCTGAATTTTGACCACCATTAGTTTTCTTCCTGGATTTTGACCAAGTCTACTTCTGATGCTTCTTACCAGAAGTTACCTTCAGAGCCTGCTGCTCTACTTCCCTCTCAGAAGTTCTTGCAGTCATACGCAACTCATACGCCACTAGACTACTTTGCAGCTCTTCAACTCTCATGGTACTCAGATCTTTGGAATGTTCAATTGCTACAACAATGTAATCAAACTGAGAAGTTAAAGATCTCAAGATCTTCTCAATAATTACTTGTTCAGACAGAGTTTCTCCACAAGCTTTCATCTTATTAGTAATCAGAATCATTCTAGAGATGTATTCAGAAACCTTCTCGTTGTCCTTCATGTTGAGATTCTCATATTGCTTTGAGAGACTGAAGCTTCACCTTCTTCATTGATGCATCACCACCATAACATCTAACCAGTGTGTCCCATGCAGCCTTTGCTATTTCAGAATCAGCAATCTTCTCAAACACATTCACATTCACACATTGATGGATGTAGAACAACGCTTTCTGATCTTTCTTCCTCAGCGCCTTCTATGCTATCTTCTGGGCCTCTGTTGCGTCTGCTTCTGACAGATTATAGCCATCAGTGACAAGATCTAACACATCTTGAGAACCAAATAACATGCGCATCTGGATCTTCCAACGATTCCAGTTTTTGCCATCAAATACTGAAAGCTTGGAATGAATATCATCGTTTCGGTTCATCTTCTACCTTGTACAATTTACGCAGAAACTCAATGAAAAATCAATGTTTCCCAAATTCCAGAGTTTCTAACCAGGAGCTCTAGATACCAATTGTTGGAGCACAAGGAAGATAAAAGACAAAAGGAATATTTACTGATAGCTTCAAAAATAAGGATTTACAATTAATTACAATAACCTACTCCACTAGGCTATTTATACACACAAATTAAATCTAAAATATATCTTCTACAAAGATATAAGAAGATCTAAGATTTATATCTTCTAACAAAGATATAAACAATCTAAAAGATATTCCTAAATATAAATTAATATCTAATTAAATCTAAATTAATTCTAACAGATTTTAGTGTTTTTTCGTTAAAAAAAAAAGTTGTCAAACTTTTTTTCGTAAAATAAAAATAAAAGTTGTCAAACCTAAGAATCAAATTTGTGACCTCCACAAATTTTAACAAAGCCTTACCACCTGACCACTTAATATACTTTGTTATATTTTATATTTAAACATATAAAAATATAACAAAGAAATAAAAATTTCAAATAGAATTTAGAAAATAACTTTTACTATGTAATTTTATTATATGCACACATAAAAATTGTATAATGAAATTAAAATTCACTTTGATGCAAATATAAATATAAAATGATATTGATTTTATATAAATATATGTTTTCTTGTTAAAATAGTAAAAAGATTAAATTTTATTAAAAATTAAAAGAGAATTAATTTTTAAAAAAAATTGGAAGTGAAATAGTAACTTAAAAAATAGGGAAAAAAAAAACAAAATATATTAGTGATCGAATTTTCGGTCTTTGATTTTCATATAAATTAAATTTATATAAAAGTGTTTTTTTTGTGACCGAATAGGTGGTCACAATATTTTAGTTGCTAAATCGGTGGCTGATTTATTTTAGTGACCGATTTAGTGACCTATTTAAAGTTGACTTATGAGTATCAAATTTTGGTGGCTTATTCAGTCACTGCAGTGACTGAAATTTTTCGATCACTAAAAGCGAATTTTCTAGTAGTGTATAGATAATCATTTTATTACTCCTGGTGTTAGATATTATAATGAGAAAATAAGGGAAATAATTTCCACTTCAATTATGGTTCACGAATTTCTGATAACGCGAAATTATATTGTATATTTAACTTGACTCGCATGAATTTTTACTTTATTTTTCCTTTATTTATGCCTTGCTATACCGATATTATTGTCTTATTTCAGGTATATCGAACAAGTTGGAGATTTGAGTGAAAAGAAGAAAATAAATAAAAAATATATAAAAAAAGGTGGTAAAAGAGCAAAGAGGGGGTGCAAAAAAGTAAAATTATAAAGTTCAGGCCAAACTTACAAGCAAGTGGCGACCACCACTTCACATGTGGCCCCTGCCACAGATGAAGGTGGCACCCACCATTTCACATGTGGCCCCTGTCACACGTGAAGGTGGCGCTCACCACCCTTTAATGTGGCCCCTTCCACATCCAAGATTCTTTAAGTTGCGTCTGTCACTTCCCAACGAAGCCCCCTCTTATTTCAATATTGTTATATTGTATGAAATAGTAATGTTTTGTTTATTTTTTATTAATCTTACTAGTATGTTAGTGTGTAAATTAGGATTTTATTGCTTAAGAATTTAATCGTTTTTATTGTTTATGATTCTTTATCGTTTCAGTAACTTTGTAGAAACTCTGAGATTTATTTCATATTTAATGATTTTTAATGAGTTATGTTGTTTACTTTATTACTATGCTAATATATTCTGATAAGTATTAGATATACATTGTATTACTATGATATATTATGCTAATATATTCGAATGCATGCATATTGTGATGGTCAAGAAGAAAAGAGAGAAAATAACTCATGCATAATGTGAAACTGACATGCACATATGAAACGGTCAAAAGTATTCACAAGTGGCCCTCGCCACCTTTTGGATGCACAATTAAATTTCATGCAAAGAATATCACATGCGCCTTCCCACCACCTTTAAAGCATATAAAATAGTCAAAAGCATAAAAAAAATAAAACATGTGGCCTCTACCACCATGTTCTACCGACCGCCTAGCCAGCCACATTACCCTGGCGCTCTCCACCTCACCAAGTGGCCCCTGCCACCTTTTGAACTTCAAATTAATATACATGCAGAAAGTGTGGTGCCTGCCACATTGTCTTGTGTGGCGCCTGCCACCCTTCCAAAGTGGCCCTCGCCACTTCCCTTCCCTCTTTGCATGCCTGTCACGTCTTGTACACACTTTCTTCCTCCTTTAACTACTACAATGAATGCATTGTATTTATATCATCCACCCACACTTAACATTATTTATATCCACCTTCAATACCCTTTTAATACCCACAAAATCTCCCAACGTCTCTCTTCTTTGAACTATATTTCTTCACCACTTTCCCCTCGTCAAAAGAAGAATTATCAGAAAAATGGCACAAAGGCAAGGATACAAGATAAATTTCAGAGTAGGCACACATGGTGAAATGCATAAACAATTCTACATGGCTATAAGCAACAGATACATAGAATCAACAAGGTATGCTGATGAACCATGTTTAACAGCTTTAGGAATTTATAAAAGTGTTAATTATATGCTTAATACGTTGAGTTTAAATTATTTTTTATCTTTTAAGAATCCTGTCTATGTCCAACTTACCCTTGAATTCATTAGTTCTCTGATTTTTTACCCCACCCCGACACTGGGTGTTCTCATGGAACCGTTCAGTTTCGCATGTTTAATGTTGAACATGCATTTACTTTTGACCAACTTCCTGATTTGCTACATTTTCCCCACGAGAATAAAGTGGTATGTGAGGTTCCATATATTGAAGGATGGAAAAGGGATTTTCAACCATTCTGGAGGGCCATAACGAGTACAGTAACACATAGCTTTGAGGGCAACAAAGCCTCGCAAATTCACAACCCAGCCATACGTTATTTCCGCCAACTTTTGTCCTGCACTATTTTTGTTCGGGAAAATTCTAAGAAAGTGAATGGAAAGGAATTTTTCTACCTATTTGCCACATTTGTGCCCGAAAAGGTTAATACGGTCCCGTTCATGATCTCTCACATGCATGTACTAGTCACCGCAAAAAAGGGAGCAATAGTATTTGGCGGATTAATAACCTCTATAGCTCGAGTTCTAGGGCTCGCAGAAAAAAATTTGACCATGACGCTACTCCTGTCACGTGCAATAGATATCGATATGGTTAGGAGCATGAATTTAGTAAAAGGATGACAAGGCGTTAAATTTGAATTAATGATTAATAATCACGTTTTCTCGAATTTCATTCTCCCAAACTCAGACCGCGCAGATGTCTGCAATCTAATTATATTTTGCTATATTGATGACCCAGTACCTAACCCAACCCCACGCACATTCGTGAGAATATAGTTTCTGGCAGGGACACTGATGACGAGTACGAACAAAGAGTGAGGGGATCTCCAATGAATACCCAACCCCCTCCCTCTCATGATAATGTTACATATGCACACACTACACCTGGTTCTTCTAACCTCTATGCAGGTACCTCTTCTGGTGGGTATTATTTTATTGAAGATATTATGAGAGAACAGATGACGCGCGAGGAAAAGCGTGATGGGCTATTCTACACTATGTATGAGCAACATCAAGAGATAATGGATTATATGCACGCATATCAAGCTCAAGCAACAAGCTCTTTTCCATCAAATACAAGAAAACCAAGTGCACATGGCACTTAACCTCTGCCAGCTGCAAGATTCCAATGTCGCACTAACAGCCCAAATTCAGTAGCTTCAGCTCTCTGATCATCCCCACTGCACCAGGAGTCATTTCCAACAACAACATTCATTCGAAGAGTAAGGAGGTAGTGGAGGCATGCATTAGCCTCCTTTTAGGTTTGCTCGTCCTTTTTCACCTTATTTTGAAACATTGGGGACAATGTTCGGTTTAAGTGTGGGGGAGGTACTTTATCGTTTTTATTTATTGTTTTCTAGGTAGATTTTATTATTATGTTTATTTCCTTTATTTTAGTACTAATTGAGTCTAACTCATGTGTTTTTGAGTCTTTTTGTGTAGTTTCAGCTATTTATTTGATTTTACCAGTTTCTTGAACCATAACAAAAAAAATTAATTTTGGTTTGATGCATGACACTACACTCTAAGAGTATATAGGTTGTTTTTCACTTTAGGCTATGTTAGAAAGACTTAGGAAAATTTAAATTAAATCAGTATCATTTTGACACCCTAAATCCCCTAAGTATGCAAGTTCAATTTGAATACCTATTATGCCGAGACCTTAAGTTTGAGTTTTAAATTAGCCCTGAGTAGTTTATAATTAGCAGTCAGCACCATCTTAAGCATAAACTACATAGAGAGTCGATGAATATAAGTGAATGATCCCAAAATTTCTAAAAATTATATGCCATAATGAATTTAAAATAGGGAATGCAGCTATTAAGTTAGGTGACCCTCACCCGATCACTTAATCCAACGGTTGTGGAACCTACAAAATATAATAAAATAACTTATTGTCAGTTAGTTCAGAGGTGTCTGGTGTTGAACTTGGTAGGATGGACTATGATCAGATCCCTCGCAACTGCGATTGGTTAAATAAAAGGGGTTACCAAACTTATGTACTAGAACCCCGAGACAATGGATCAGAATCACTAACTGATTTCCCCTACTATATGTGTGTACAGATAAAGGGCTTAATGTGATTGCGCCTGAATGAAAGTGGATAAAACAAAATAAAAGAAATAGGTCGAGTTATAATAGAATTATTCGGATTAGTTTGCATAGGGAGGGAGTTTTTGATTGCATTCTATGATTTCGTATTGCTACGGTACTGATCGTACCTGACCATAATGGATCGTCAAAGCCTACGAGCTGTGAGTTGAGCAGCAACTCGAAATGAGTTAGGAGGTACCTGCAAGACACTCTGATGCCAAAGTGAGGTTCAGAGCAGTGTGAGCAAGTATGAGAGTAAGTATGAAAGAATGAATATATGACCCTCTCAAGAGAGAGGCTTATAGCCTCCAGCACTAGGCCAAGGTCTCCAACATTTGGCCATGATGAGGCCCAACAATGAAGACTTCCAGGGCTTACGTGTGTATGGAGTCCATCATGTGGACTCCCTCATGGTCAACTGCTCCGAGAGAACAGATGTTGGACCCGTGATTCCCGGAGGGTAATTATGATGGTGATGACATAAAAACATGGGTCATGTTCCCCAACAGACACGTGGGGAATTTCCCAATGATCCCTAACTTGGGCTGCTTGTCTCTGGGTGTTGTACCCCAAAATTTTCCCTCCCATTTTTCACAGAAATCACAACCCTAGGGTTCCTCAGATATTCAAGGATGGCTCAAGAATCGATCAGACAGATTTTCTCCTTTGGCAGTAAATCAGGAATTAGGGTTTTTCTTGCGTTTCCCAAAAGAATTGAATTCTCTGAAATTCAATTAAATGTCACATGCTTTCATGCTTTTTCAAGTTTACTGAAAAGTTACTGGTTGTTCTCAAGGTCTGTTTATTTTGGACAAGAAATGGGAGTTGAGACTGTCATTTGGAACATTCATGTTTTGTCTGATCCAGGTTAACCAGATAATGTGCGTCTGTTAAGACATTTGCTTGTTAATGGAATAAGACGTTTGCTGGTTTATGGAATGAACATTTGTTTATGGAATACACAGTGCGTGTTTATTTGGAATGCAGTGGTGAGATTGCATGATCATTGGAATTTAAGTTATCTTGGTTGGAATTATTGGAATACAGTTTCAATTATTTTAATCATGAATCTTAAAGAATTAGTGAAGATGCGAAAAGAAAATTGCAAGTTATTAACAGTAGAAGATTTTAATGGATATCAGAATACCTCATAAGACTTTCTTTCATTTATTTTAAAAAATTGTTACAATACAGTTTATTATTTAAATGCTTTAAGTTTTACAACTTATTGTATTTGAAAAAAATAAATTAGTATAATTATTTGAGTATTCTTATCTAAATTACAAAGGAAGAATTTAAGCCTAAGAGTGACTAAGCTTCCATTGCTTCCATGCATGTCAAAGGATCTTCTGCTTCCTCTGCTTTGCCACCATCCAGTTTGCGCTCACATGAAAAACAAAAGAACAGAAAAATTATCAAACAAAAAATACAAACGGCCATCTTCCTCAACCAACCTTCAAAAACTGCCACCAAACCTCCAAAACCCTTCAACCTGTTAACCCATAACCAATATCCCAAACAGTTCAAAACCATCAAAACTCAATTTAAACATCCATAACAAACAGCCAAAATAACCAAACTGTCAAGAACCAAAACAGTCCAACATAATATAAAACCTGCATAGCCACAAATCAAAAACCTCAACAGTTCAAAAATCCCAAAAACCATCCACCAAACATACAACTCAGTTCAAACATTCAAGCCTGTTAACAAAAACAAACCAACAACCTTCAACAACTCAAGCTCATAAAAATAACCAAAACTGTTAATTCTAAAACCAAACTGCAAAAACATTCAAACCCTCCTAAACAAACCATCAACCCAAAACAAAAAAAAACAACTCAGAACATCCTCAAACAGTTTCAAAACCTGCAACTGTAACAATAGTAAAAACTCCCAATATCAAACAGTCAAACCGTAACTAAAACAAAATCTCAGAAGCAATCAACAGCATCATTCAAAGCACAAAATCCAACACTCAGAAGCATCATCATCATTCAACATAAAGGACAGAAAAATAAAAAGTTACCAAAAGCGTACATCCTTCATCATCTCTTCCTCCTTGCCTATCCTGTCACCAGGGAGCATCTCATCTCAAATCTCCCTATCTTCTCGCAGAAAAGCTCCAAAGGTATATTTCTTGTCAAACCATTTCCTACATCTCAAAGCATGATAGAATGGATTAACAAAAAAACATAACAAAGCAAAATAATTAAACAACAACAAAAACTCGCTTAAGCTTCAAGATTGAACCGTACCTTTCAAGAACGAAGCCATTAGGGCTTGGCTAGACAGTGAGAGAGGGGCTCCGGTGACAGACGGCGAGAGAAAGATCAGAAAAACGCGTTTTGACCCTTTTTTTTAAATCCATTTCAGAAACTAGGGATTTCAAAAAAACGTTCACTCATGAATCAGTAGCGATTAGGGACTCAGAGCGAGAAAGATGAATGAATTTGAGAGAAGTGAGAGAGACGAACAGAGCGGCGCTGCTGTGAGAGCAAGAGAGAACAAACCCTAATTGTTTCACGTTTACCCTAATCAGAAGCATTAAGCAAGCTTAGTACATTTGGGCCTATCTTTGCACAAAACCCTTAAGCCCACGCGTACTAGCTCGCACCCCCTCCCATTCTGGCTTTGCTTGTTTTTTATTTGTTTCAGCATTAACACATAATACCTTTGGGCCTAACACCTTTCAATCCCAAGCCCATTTTCATTTGTTTTGTTTCAACTTAATTTGATTTGTTTTATCTCTTTGTGTTAATAATACATTAAAACTTCATTTTTGTAAAAAAAATTAATTTGATTTTCTTAATTAGTTTTTTTATCATTTTCTTTTGTTTATTATTAATTTTCTTACACTTAATAAAAACATCAAAACATTAACTTTAACTTAATTTATTTTCTTTCTTTAAGGTTAGGTTACGTATTAATAAAAATACATAAAAGAATAATAATAATAATAATAAAATTTTTAATCTTTTTAGAATAGATTTTTATTTATCTCGTTTCAAATAAATACATACATTTCATGCTTTATTGATTTTATTTTCGTAAATTGTCTTAGCTTTATATTGGATCGCACAACAATTCGATTTGGTTGTAATATTTGGACATTGTTATTCTTATGTGATTCATCCCCATTTGTAATAATTGTACCCCCATTCCCGGATACTCTTGTAATAGCTTAGACTTTTAATTCCCACAATTTATTGCTTTCTATATACTGTGTAGTAATTAGGCATGTATGGCAAGATTCAAAAATCAATCGCAAGATGACCTAATCCAAGAATAAATAACTTAAAATCAACACACTTCTCACACGTGCACCCCTAGGGTAACCTCGCTTGTTGCCTCGGAAATACAATCATGTCCCTCGAATATGAGAAACTCTAGCAAATGACCCTTCGATAAACAAAGATCGTAGTCCCTCGATGACCCTCGATGTTGCCTTCGATAAAATGATCTCGTCCCTTACAAAAATTGCTAGAGAGTCTCACAAGTTGCCTTCAATGATTGTAAAATTGACCCGCGCATGTCCCGTTTAACATCCAAACACAAGGTTGTTTACCAAATACAATGGTAAAACAACAATGTAAAAGGGTTAAAAACGTATAGGAAAGATCTTTGATTAGGGTAGACAACTCCTAGTTACTTGATCAACTTGCAAACATCCTTGCTATTTTCAAAAACACTCAATACAATTTCAAAACATTTCCCGAAACAAACTTTCAAACATTGAAACATCTTTTCAAAAGACAAATACCTTTGTATACATTCAAACAAGAATTATTACAAAGGTTGCCTAGACAAAGGCCTCTTTTCAAAATATTTTCAAAACCCACACCACAAGCATACAATCAAAAGCAAAAGCAAGTGATCTAAAACAAGTAACTAAGAGCCCATGGAAAACCATGGATGAAAAGGGTGCTAGCATCTTCCCTTTTCATAATCTACCCCCCGAACCCAAGAAAACATCTCAAAGGTCTTTCCTGTGCTTTTTGACCTTTCCTTTGGATAAATAAAAAGTCGGTGGCTACTCTTGCTAAACCGCACAAGTGCGAACGAAACGCAAAACCTCTAGTCAGTTCTCCCACCTTATCACACTGGGCCTTACACAAGGGTGTTGGGTTGGGCCTACCCAATAATGGGGAAAGTGTAGGCCCAGTCCAGATCAGGAGTCCTCCAAGTTATTTCCCTTAGGTGAAAGGGTGATGACTTAAGTTCAAATTTATGGTCAGGTAGAATTTTCTCGAGAAGGGAGGTCGTAGCCCTCTGACCGAAATGAGTTTTTGCCCTTGTTGGGGACAACCTGTTTAACCGTGTCGGGGATCTCGTGAACACGCGAGCTGTGAGGCCAACTAGGTTAGTTGTTCGTCTGGTGCCAAACGGGAGTATATAGGCTTTGGGGAGCTTCCACAGACTCCTTTTCAACTTGCCCGTCTTCAAGGGGTTGTTATGTTGTCGAGCTTTATTTCTTCCTCGAGGTGGAACATGATGAATATACCCGTATTCATGTTTTAGCCACGGTGTCGACCATTTCTCCGTGTGAGATGTCTTCATCATGCTCGAGGACGATGTTTCATGTTGAAGTAGGGGACGTGTTCGTCTCTTGAGAATGGATATGTGGATTATTGTTGCGCCATGTGGTTGTTGCTTTGGGGTTCCATCTTTTCATGGGGAGTCCAAAAGGCCCAAACTAATGATGAATTTTCATGATAAACCTCGTGGGGTGTGAGCCACCTATAAAAATGGGACCACAGGGTTTCATTTATCATTTCTCAAGTTTTCTTCTACAACCTTCCTTGCCCGTGCGTGAATCCTCTCCTCTTAACTCCTTCTTAGATTTCTTCAAGGCATTCTTATCCAAGTTAGTCATATCCTCCTCCTAACAACATGTTTTCTTTAGAATCTTTAGATTAAACACTTAGTTTTCGTCTTGATTGGAAGAATCATGGATGAACATTCATGGGTTCTGTGATGAACATCCATGAATATCCATTAAAGTTCATGATAGATTGATGAACTTCATGACTCGAGGTCAATTTCCCAAAGTAGTAGGGGTTGATTCAGAAATCTTTCCCGTTTGACTAGATGTCCCCCAATAGAAGTGTGGTTCATTTTAGTATGCAGTCGAGGGCTTGGGTCGAAGTTCGTTCCTCGACGGCTTCATTGCCTTTTCACTTGATTTGCAGTGGAAGGGTGAATTTAATGATGTTGAATTCACTGTTTTCCCCTGCTTTTCAGGTATAATGGCATATTCAGTCGAGGAGGATGTCTTGCCCGCCAACCACGAAGATGAAATCAACGTCGAGGAGGACCCTTTAGCCAGGGTCGCACCTGAGCCTAGAAATAAGAGGTCATGCTTTTCGCATAACACAACTGACGCGTTCGATTGTCCAGAAGTTCGAGCTGAGGGGGGCCCTGCCAACTGGATTCTCTAAATTTCTCATTGTAACAGGAGGATCTGCTCGACATATCTGGGAAAACATTTCCCCATGTATGAGTTTGCGTTTAAAGAGGCTGGGATTTGTTTCCCTTCAATGACTTTCAAGTGGGGGTTTTCCCATGGCTTCAATTGGGACCCTCCCAACTTCACTCGAACACATTGGAATTCATGCGGGCATTTGAGCTCGTCTATCAATATCTGCAAATAGGAACTATGCTTCCCCACTTCTTCTATATCTTCCACTTACAAAGGCATTCCATTGGAGGAGGGCAAGTGTGGGTGTCCTTCAAACAGTTTGGGAAACTTTTCCGACCTTATTTGGAGCATGTTCGTCATTTCAAAGAGAGGTACTTTATCGTGAAGCCTCTGACGATCACGGCCATAGATTCCTTATACACTCGTGTGGAAGAGATAGAGGATAGATGACCAGTTTCCCAGCTTGTGGCCAGATTTCTTCTCGAATGTCAATGGAAACATTTCGAGCAAAAGCCCGAATATTATGCTGTAAAGCCTGAGGACTTGGACGCTCAGGACCAGCTCTCCTATGAGAAGTTGGAGGCCTATGTCAGGAGCTTCTCCCCAGAGAGGTGTGTGGACGTGAACAACAACCTCCTTTTCGACAATAATAGGGAGTATCTCCTCGTTAATAGGTTTATAAACACGAAGGCTTTGCTCGAATGTTCTTTAGACGAGGAAGCCATGAGGCTTTTAGGTAGGGAATGTGGTCATGATGTTATTTTTTTTTTGACCTTTATGAGGGGACATGCCCGCGATATTATCTTTGTTTAACCTGTGACTGACGATTTCCTTTTGATTACAGGTCGGATGGCGTCCCTATCTGAGCGCCTATTAAAGCTGAGACCCAAGAACGCTTCCACCTTAGGGCTAAAGAACAGAGTCACCCAGCTCCAAGAGCAGGTCAAATCTGCTGCCCGTGCTAGCGGTTCCCCTTCTTCATCAAAGACCCAGGTTCCCCCCAGCGAGCCCGCAACAAAGAGGAAGCGCGTGGAGGCTTCTAAGTGCGTCATTCCCGAAAGTGATAAGGGGCTCAGGGGGGTCTTTGTGCTGCCTCCCTGTTACTTAAACTGTGACATCTTTAGCGGAGAGAGATCTTTAGGTGTTCACGGGGAAGAGAGGGGCGATCATGTCCGAAGATAAGGAAACCCGACGGAAGAATTTGTCAGAGGATGTGGCCACTGTGATGAGGGTTCTCAAGACGTATTTAACGCTAAATGACGAGGTTATGGGCTCTCAGGCTGCCCTTGATAAGGCGTATGCCAAGATTAATAAGCTGAAGGGCATAAATGAGAAGCTGGAGGGCGACATCCTCAATCATGAGACAAAGTTTGAGGCCCAGGTTCAACTTCTCAAGGATCTGAATGAGCTGCAGCCTAAACTCGATGTTGCACCCAAAGAAAACGAGCGCTTGGTCGCCAGGATAAAGGAGCTGGAAGGTATAGTGGCCCCGGCTAAAGAAGAGACTGATAGGAAAAAGCCATGGCGACCAGGGGAGATCTAATCGCGCGCATCCAGGTGCTCGAGCAAGATGTTGTGGACACCCTCGGCTATGGATTTAACACATTCGTGGAGCAGCTGAAAATTTTGAACATGGGGGTCGAGTTATTTGACGAAGGCGCGAGGCCGTTTAACCAAGTTGTTGATGGGACAATCTTTTATACCTCTGATGATAGTCCTGCGAGGGATAGCGGTGGAGAGGATGGTATCTGAAATGTTTTGGGCTTGCGTGCCTGTTTTTATTAGCTTGGATTTGTGGCCTTCGTGCCTGTATTTTATAATTATTTAAACAGAGTCGGCATTCGTGGTCGGCATTTATGAATGCTTTCATTTTGCCTTTATGCCTTTTTATTTATAAATACTTGCTTGTCATTGTGTTTGACTTGTATGAAAGTTGGTATTTCTATGGCGGGAGAATTGCGCTCGACCTTGGTTGTGGTCGACACATGTCGGATGTGACAAGGGAATGGAGTAGGGATCCGCGGAATGAGCTCAAGACCACAGTTGGGATCTTAATCTCGTGGCGTGAACAGCCTATCACGAGCTGGGTGTTCTGCTTGTTGGGTACTTCGATAGCAGAGCTCGATTGAGGTGTCCCTGTCGGGCTAAGGTCCTGCTCGAGAAATGAACAGCAACCCGCCTTTCATTGATGTTTGGAGGCCATGACGATACCTTGACATGCCTACATGGTCGAGCTCATCCCATCGTCAGTTGGATAGAACTGATCGACTGCCAATTCCCATAGTAGGATAAGGACTTAGCTATAATATTGTTTCAGTTTTGTAGCGTTCCATGTTCGAGGTAGTGGTTCTCCATTTAAATGTTTGAGGTAGTATGCCCCGATGCCCGTAGCTCCATGGACGTGGTATGGTCCTTCCCAGTTTGCAGCCAGCTTCCCTTTATGGGAATCTTTCTGATTCCTCCGCAGGACTAGGCTGTCGAGCTGGAATTTATACTTTATGACTTTATTGTCATGGTGAAGGGCTATCTGTTGTTTTAGTCTGGCCTCACGAAGATGTTATCCTGAATGGATTTCCTCAACTAGGTCGAGCTCTTCTCTTAGGGCCTCGTCGTTTAGTTCCTCATCTAGAGGGGCCTCAGTTCGTCTGGGCGGTTTTAAGATTTCTACAGGGATGACAACCTCGGTGTCATAGGTTAGTTGGAATGGGGTCTCTTATGAGGTCGAGTGGGGCGTCGTTTGATATGCCCATAGGACATTATGCAGTTCTTCGACCCACCCCTTTTTTGCCTCTCCCAACATGCGCTTGAGTCCTCATAGGATAACTCTATTTACGGCCTCGGCTTGCCCATTAGTTTGGGGTGTTCCACTGAGGTGAAGTGCTGCTTGGTGTCGAGTTTGGAGATGAAGTTTTGGAAACCTTGATTGGTGAAGTGGGTCCCGTTGTCAGTGACGAGTGCTTGTGGTATCCCAAATCGAGCAAGCACATTTTTCTTGTAGAAACAAAGGATGTTGTGTGAAGTTATTTTTTCCAAAGCTTCGGCTTCTATCCATTTCGTGAAATAGCTGACGGCCACAATCAGGAATTTATTTTGATACGTCCCTTTCACGAAAGGTCTGAGGATGTCCATTTCCCACCTGATGGGCTTTTACTGTATAGTCTAAATTATAAATGCAAGTGCACAGCCTATCAAAGTAATATATATAAGATTATCGAACCACAGAGACCAATTGTCAATCTATCGACTCTATTGTTAAGGTGTTTATCTAAGGCAGATCAGTAAGGGATTGAGTTCAGTAAATGGAAATAAAAGCGAATAAAATTAAAGAGATAAAACAAATGGGATCGAATGTAAATCACGAGATCAGACAGTGTCCTAGCATGCATGTATAGTATTTACTTTTGGGAAATATTTTCCATTTATAGCAAAGAACTGTTTAACAGGAACTTGTAGATTTCGCATACTAAGAACCGAGTTTACTCTTTAAATTAAATTCCTTTATTGTCACTTATAAAGGGTGCCTGACGCGTTAAAGAAGTAAACCTATTTTTAAGAAACAAGTTATTTTGACTTAGTGAAAACGTGTTTTAATTTGGAAAACTTAACTTAAAGAGATCCTTGGCTTTTGACCAAGAATCAGATTTTAATCACACAAACGCGTCCGCAAATAGTTTCAAAATCGTTTTCTAAAATTATATCAAGTAATCCTACTTAACCAAACGAACTGCTTTCGCTCTTTTCGTTTGGTCAAGAACTAATCTGGCTTAATCTCAAGTATGGACGGCTTTCGATCTTACCCATAAACTTTTAAACACATTTAAACCAGTATTAAAAACCAAAACATCCCAAAGGTATTTCTATTAGCATGGCATGCAGAACATAGTTATGATTCGATCCTTACATTCTAACACTAATAAATTTAGCTAGACATGGTAAGCATTTAAAGTCTATAAAACATGTAGACTATGATAAGAGCGTTTAGAGTCTATAAAACGTGTAGACTATGGTAAGAGCATTTAGAGTCTATAAAACATGTAGACTATGGTAAGAGCATTTAGAGTCCATAAAACATGTAGACTATGGTAAGAGCATTTAGAGTCTATAAAACATGTAGACTATGGTAAGAGCATTTAGAGTCTATAAAACGTGTAGACTATGGTAAGAGCATTTAGAGTCTATAAAACGTGTAGACTATGGTAAGAGCGTTTAGAGTCTATAAAACGTATAGACTATGGTAAGAGTGTTTAGAGTCTATAAAACGTATAGACTATGGTAAGAGCATTTAGAGTCTATAAAACGTGTAGACTATGGTAAGAGCATAAAATAAATGAAAGAAATTAAATTAGAACCTTGCTCCAATCGGAGGCTTGAATCTGATACAAGTCGTGGAAATGTAAAAGATAGTATGATAAACTTCAACCAAAGTGCTCCAAACTTGAATACAAACTCGCACACTCAAGTGTGATAACTTCTCGATGTGAGAAGATTATCACTTTACAAAGTAGTAATATATGCCTAAGTAGTAACTTGACTGGATCTAAGTTTGCATCTAAGTTTGGATGAAAACGAAAATGAAATGAACTTGCTATTTATAGAAGATCCTGAAACTCTGTAAAGACGAGCATGCCCCTCAACTCCTTCTGAGCGGGAAATGGTTTGTGAAGGCCGCGGGTGCGGCTACCCTCCCCGCGGGCGCGGTGAGTGAAAATGGAGAGATCGTGGGAACGTGGCAGTTGGCCCCTGGGTGAAAGTGCGCCATGTCAGCGCGTTCCCTGTAGTCGACGCGGAGCTGGACGCCATGTGTGTATTTTCTTGGAAAAACCCTATTTTTCTGGCGTTTTCGCTTGTTTCTACTCTGAAGGCTCTGAAAGGACATGTGGCCTGAAAACAAAGGAAACAAGGGCATAATACTAGAAAAACAATAATAAAACTAAGGAAAACATGTGATATTCGAGTCAGAAACATAGTGTGATTCGGTGTTATCAAATTCTCCCATACTTAAACCTTTGCTTGTCCTCAAGCAAAACTCTCAGAAGTAGTCAAAGGGATACAAGTGTTTTTTTTCTAGTTATCGAGCTAAAGCAGTAAGGTTCAAGTGAGAGTGTGTTCGACAGGTACCAACTATTTGAATTAAGAACATCGAAGTGACACTTTACCAAAGAATGCGGACATAAACCTTATTCCTACACAAGTCAACTCCTATTACTCCCACTATGCTAAGACTTTTCTTCTAGGTAAGGTCCTTTTCATTCAGGTGTAATCCCGGTTAGTGATTCTGATCTTTGCAATGGGATTCTGGTACAAGAATTGGTGTAATCCCGTTATTACCCAATTATAGATGTGGGGGATCAGATCGTAATCTGCCCTACCGAGTTCAGCACCAGATACCTCTAAACCAGCCATAATGGGTAATGCCTTTTATTATTATTTTTCACTTTTTATTTTTTTGTGGATGTTCGCGACCAGTGGAATTAAATGATCGTGTGAGGATCACCCAATTCATGGTCGTAACCATACATTTTTGCTTATATATATATATATGTATATATATATATATATATATTTCAAGGCAAAAAGATCATTCACTTATTTTCATAGATCCAACACGTAGCGCATGCTTAGGCTGAAGCCGACTACGAGAATAAACTACTTAGGACCTGTTTTGTAAAATTAAAAACATAGCATGGGGAGAAGACGGAATTAACTCTAATATTTACAAGGTCTATAGTGTAAAAGACGATGTTGATTTTTCAAAAAGGGTACCTAAGACTAATCACACTCTATCCTAAACCTAAAAACTTTACTTATGGCTCAAAAAACTAAAAACATGTTGTATTCATTTTTAGCAAAAAAAATTCTCAAGGCTAAGAAGTGGTGGAGAACTTAAGGGTACACTGCGCAAAATGACTCGTCAATCACGTGTATTTTATTTAACGGCTAAACTACTAAAAGGGAAATAACTAAAAGATACTGAAAAATAAAGTACTGAAAAGGGAAATAACGGAAAAAGAAATAACGGAAAGGAAAAAGCGATAAAATGCTCCTCCCACACTTGAATTGGACATTGTCCCCAATGTTCCAAAACAAGTCTAGGTAGGAGATACCTGGTAAAACTAGTGAGGTCCACTAGTACCCTCGCCATCCTGAGGTGAACGTCTGGAATGGCGGCTACGACTACGACAGCGGCGAACTCTATCGAGGCTAAACTGTGCCATGTGCTCAGTGAAAGCAGTATTTGCAGTTTGTGTGGCCTCCATTAATTGGAAGAGAGTAGTGAAGCTAGTCTGCTGACGGTGCTGCTGGTTCTGGAAAGCCAATTGACTTTCCATGATGGTAGTCAGAGAGCGGGCATTTTGAATTTGAGACGCTTGCATGAAATCCATGTTGTCGGAAACCTGTTGCTGGATCATAGAAAGGAGGGAATCACGCCTCTCCTCTCTATCCATATACTCTCTCCACATGTCCTCAGTGACATGGAAGCTCGGGACGGTACCTGCAGGAGGGTTAGAAGAAGATGGTGCAGTGTGTGATGGTGTAAATCGAGGAGGTGACTCTGTTTGAAAGTCATACTCGTCATCAGTGTTGTTCCCCTCCTCTAAAGGAACATTCAGAGGTAACGGACCAGTGAAAGCGGGAGCGCTTAAATCATAGGTCCAGTTACGCTCCAATCTAACGTCAGTGCGACGGGTACAGGGGAGGACAACACTTGGTACAGCAGCATTACCAATCATAAGGTAATAGCCACCTTCCCTTATCGCTTTGCAAAGGCGCATATCTTTCAAAAATTTCAGGCCTGCAGTACGAGGAGGAAGTGGCTCTAAAGTAGCAAGCTCGGTGGCCAAGCCAAGGGCACGAGCGATAGTAGTAACCAGGCCACCAAAAGAAATCGGTGCCCTCTTTTTTCGGACATAGCTCATGTGAGCAATCATAAAGGGCACCGGGTTAATTTTGGTATCGGTGAGGCATGCTTGCATAATAATTAACTCTTTAGCATTCACCTTGTTCGGATTTTCCCAAGCAAAGATGGTGGATGCTAAAAGGTATCGGAAGACTCGGATGGTCGGATTATAGACACTCGAGGCTAGCAGGCCATCAAAAGAATTTGCTTCTTGGTTTGTAAGTTTTTGCCAGAAAGCATGGCCAGCGGTTGTCCATTCTATATCTAAGGGTGCTTCACAAATAACACCTTCCCCAAAAGGCATCCCTAATAACTCAGCTAAATCGTCGGTGGAGTAACTATATTCATGGTTAAACATTCTAAATTGTACCCCACCTACGGTACTAGCAGTGTTAGGTGTGACATTATAAATAAGTGAACTTAAAAACTCATATGTCAACCTTGGGTCGGTAGGTTCTTTTGCAGAGAAAATATTATGCATGCCTATTTTATCTAATAAATGATAAATACCTAAAGTGTAGAGACAGTCTTTGTCAATATACCTGGTTGAGTAAATTGCCGTAGACTGTAGCTTTTCGAGCAGCTTCCTTTGTGTGGATCCCGGTTTGCCGCTTCGAAGAACATACCCATTGAAGTCCATTTTGATTGTTTTGAACGATTTGGAGAAAGAAAAATAGTATGGTGGAGGAAGAAAATAGTGATTTTTATAGATTTGGAAGGTTTGTAGTGGGAAAAGAAATATGATAGAGAATTAGTTGAAGTGGAGAAATTATGGAAGGTAAGGTATGAAAATGTGGGTAAAATGAGGAAGAAAATGGGTTTTAAATAGGAAAAATGGAGTAAATGGTGAGTTTTCTGAAAAGTAGCCGTTTATTACCGTTGGAGGTCCGCAGGCACAGTCCCTCCCTCCGCGGGCGCGGCCTGTTCAATTTCTAGCTGGGCCGAATTTTGTTCTTTGGGCAATTGGGCTTCAAAAATGGTGGCTTGCTCTTGTCACTTGGGGTGTACCTAGCGTTTTAAGGTGAAAATATATTTTTATTTTTTTGTAAAATATATGTGTATATCATACACATATATTTTATTTTCTAATTTTTGCAAAATAAAATAAAACAAGTTAAGAGAAAATAAAATAAACACATAATATATATGTAAATGTAAGTGAGTACGAAGTGCAACTGAACTGAAAAACAGAAAAAGTAAGTCTGAGAAATAAAATAAAAATAGTATAATAATAATAGCAATGGTGGACGTCTCATAATCAGATATCAGCAAAGTCACGTCCTCGCAGTTCAGCCACCTGGCGTCTGAGCTCAGCAATCTCGTGTGTCAAATCGTCGATCTCGCCAGCTTATGTGGCACCATCTAGCTCTACCTGTAGGGTGAGATCAGCCACCTCTTGGTGAAGTGTAGCCATCTCATCTCTCATGGCTGCCATCTGCACTCTCATGTCGGGCTCCTGTAAGGTCAAGTTATTAGTATAAACAACGGTATGCTTAACCTCAGGTGCAGGCGTGTACTATGGAGTAGGATTCTCTGTAACCGGATCCTCAGTGATCGGGTCGTCTGACTCTGGCTCTGACTCTGGTGAATACTCTGGCTCTGGCAGGTCAGTGATGTTTATAACTGTCTTGCCCCAACCCTCTAAAGTGTAGTTCCAGTTTGCCCGGTTGGAGACGCAGGTCATATGTGGATCAGGCAGGGTGAAATAGTAGACAGTTTAATCGTCAATAAGGAGCCTGTACTGATATGGATGAAAAGAAGCTCAGCGCATAAGGCTATGGTCTAAGCAGAAGTCAATGTCGATGCGTGTACTACCACAGTATGGTGTCAGGCGGAGTAACTGGCTATCCAAGCCCAGAGCAGATGCAATCAGCGTCACATTCTCACCAGCGTGCAAGTATCCCTCAGAGGATGATGCAGCCATATCTAGACTTTCTATCTAGAAAGCTCCACTAGCAATGGGACGCGACTGACTAGCACGGTATAAAAATAGTATCTACTCTGTAGTCACTAAATGATCGCAATAGCTCCTCCTGAAGAAGGTATGACAAAGAATCATCTCAAAGTACCTGAAAGCTGGGTTATGAATCCTCTTAGACAGTTGCTCAGATAGGTCGAGGCTGCCTCCGTCGGTAATAGCTCTCCAGAATCTGTCTATATCACTACTCATGAAATACCCTAGAGGAAGCTCAGGGATGGCAGTAAGTGCAGTCTCGAATCCAAGCAGATCTCCAAACTGTCTCAAAGTAAAAGCATACTCTGCTCCGAACATGCGAAAACTAATCCGCCCATGGTCCTCTCTGGTGCCAACATAGGGCTCATACTCCAGTGAGCTGAGGAACTCCAAGGTGAGGTTCCTGTAGGTCACATGGATCTCGTCAGCATATGCATCCCAACTGACCCGATGGCACAGATAACGAATACTGGCCTCAATGCCTAGTGCATCCATGCAAGCAGAATCAGGGTATCTAGTCGGAAGCATCGGTCGAGCAGACAGTGTAGCAAATCGCTCCCTCTGAGCATCGTCTCTGAAGATGACATCGAGTCCATCAACGAAATCCATCTGAAAAAGGTGATATAAGAGCATTTGGTCCTGAAAAAGATAGATGAGTCAGTCCAAATTTAATTACATAAAAGAAAAATTAAAATTTAAAAATTAAAAATAAATAAAAAATATCGTGGGTTGCCTCCTACGCAGCGCTTTGTTTAACGTCGTTAGCTTGACGATAAGATCTCACTTTTCACGTTGGGATTGGTGGGTCTATCAGAGTCTGACTAGAGTAGTCAATAGGCATGTCACCTCCTCTATACAACTTCAGTCGTTGTCCATTTACAACGAAAGGAGCGCTTGAGTTATTCTTGATTTCTACAGCTCCTGATACTAACACTTTTGATACCTCGAATGGACCTGTCCATCTTGAACGTAGCTTGCCAGGAAAAAGTCGTAATCTGGAATTAAACAGAAGAACAGGATCGCCTACATTGAATTATTTCTTAGTAATTTTCTTGTCGTGCCATATCTTTGTTCTTTCTTTATAGATGATGGCATTCTCATAAGCATTTAGGCGGAGTTCTTCCAACTTATGTATGTCCAGAATTCGTTTCTCTCCAGCTCTTAGGTAGTCTAAATTCAAGGATTTTATAGCCCAATAGGCTTTGTGTTCTAACTCGAAAGGTAAGTGGCGGGATTTTCCATATACCAATTGATATGGGGTAGTTCCAATAGGGGTTTTGTAAGCTGTTCTATAGGCCCAAAGTGCATCTTTCAGCTTTCCGGACCAATCCTTTCTGGATATTGACACGGTTTTTTCTAGGATTTGCTTGATTTCCCTATTCGATACCTCCACTTGGCCACTGGTTTGAGGGTGATATGGTGTTGCTACTCTATGTTTGACTCCGTATTTGTTTAAAATTTTATTGAATATCTTGGATATAAAGTGCGATCCTCCATCACTTATGACTAGACGGGGTGTTTCAAATCTAGGGAATATGATGTTCTTGAACAATTTCATCACTACTCTCGTGTCGTTTATGGGGGCCGCTATTGCTTCTATCCACTTGGACACATAGTCAACTGCCACAAGAATATATTTATTTCCCATTGATGATGGAAAAGGCCCCATGAAATCTATACCCCATACGTCAAAGAGTTCTACCTCTTGAATATTTCTTAATGGCATTTCGTCACGCCTTGAAATGTTCCCAGTGCATTGACACCGGTCACACTTGGTGATGTAAGTGTGGACATCTCGCCATAAAGTTGGCCAGTAAAGGCCTGCTTGAAAGATTTTGGCACATGTCTTTGATGTGCTTGCGTGTCCACCATAAGGCGCGGCATGACAATGTTTGATGACGCTTTCCACTTCCTCCTCTGGAACACATCGTCTAAAGATGTTGTTTATTCCTCTTTTGAACAAGAGTGGTTCGTCCCAATAAAAGCTTTTGATGTTATTGAAGAACTTTTTCTTTTGTTGAAAACTTAAGTCTGGGGGTATGATGTCAGTAGCTAGATAGTTCACAATGTCTGCGTACATAGGTACATTTCTTATCAGTGAGACTTTTTCCGGTTTAAATTCTTTATAGGTTTCAAAGTCATCCTCGCTCATTGTGTTTATCCTAGCTATCAGTCCGTCGTAAATGAAGTGATCGTCTATTGGTATTAGATCTGGTTTCAAATGTTCTAGCCTAGATAGATGATCGGCTACTAAATTTTCAGTGCCTCTCTTATCCTTAATGTCTAAGTCAAATTCTTGGAGTAAGAGAATCCACCTGAGCAATCTCGGCTTAGCGTCTTTTTTATTTAACAGATATCGGATTGCTGCGTGATCAGTATAAACTACAATCTTAGCTCCTACTAAATAAGATCGGAACTTATCGATTGTGAATACTACAGCTAGCAATTCCTTCTCTGTAGTTGTGTAGTTAAGTTGGGTGGTATCTAGGGTTCTACTGGCATAGTAAATGACATGTAATTTCTTGTCTTTTCTTTGCCCTAAGACAGCCCCAACTGCATAGTCACTAGCATCGCACATGATTTCAAATGGTTGCTCCCAGTCAGGGGGTTGAATGACAGGAGCTGAAATCAGCGCTTGTTTTAGAATGTTGAAGGCTTCAAGACACTTCTCATTAAAGTCAAATTCAGCATCTTTCATAAGAAGGTTAGTTAAGGGTTTTGTTATTTTGGAGAAGTATTTTATAAAGCGTCGGTAGAATCCAGCATGTCCTAGAAAACTTCGTACTTCCCTAACAGTTTTAGGTGGGTTGAGGTTCTCTATAACTTCTATTTTTGCTTTGTCAACTTCTATCCCTCTCTCGGAGATGATATGCCCTAAAACTATTCCGTCGTTGACCATAAAGTGACACTTCTCCCAATTCAACACAAGGTTCACTTCCACACATCTTTCTAAGATTTTCTCAAGGTTCGAGAGACAATTTTTGAAATCGAATCCACATACAGAAAAATCATCCATGAATACTTCCATAATTTCGTCGAGATAGTCCGCGAAAATGGACATCATACAACGTTTGAAGGTGGCAGGTGCATTACAGAGTCTAAAGGGCATCCGCCTATAGGCAAATGTTCCATAAGGACAGGTGAATGTAGTTTTTTATTGGTCCTCTGGGTGAATAGGGATTTCGAAAAATCCAGAATATCCATCTAGATAACAGAAATACGAATGCCTAGCTAGACGTTCGAGCATCTGATCTATAAATAGAAGTGGGAAATGATCTTTCCTAGTCGCCTTATTTAGCTTTCTGTAATCGATGCACATACGCCATCCTCCTTCTGTTCGTTTTTCTACTTTGTCTCCCTTATCATTTTCAACAACCGTGATGCCTCCTTTCTTCGGTACCACATGTACAGGACTTACCCACTCACTATCCGATATCTGATATATTATACCAGCTTCCAGTAACTTAAGAACTTCTTTCTTAACTACATCACTCATAATAGGATTTATTCTTCTCTGATGCTCTCTAGAGCGTTTCGAATTTTCTTCTAGCATGATCCGATGCATGCATACGGACGGGCTTATCCCTTTCAAGTCAGAGATTTTATATCCTAATGCTAAAGGGTATCTTCGCAAGGTATCTAAGAGTTGATTTGTTTAGTTTTGGCCTAGAGTGGCGTTAATTATAATTGGTCGATTCATCTCTTCGTCCAAAAACTCATATCTTAGATTCTTGGGTAGTTCTTTGAGTTCTAGAGATGGCTTTTTAAGACACGGCATAGGATCGGGTGTAAGAGCTAAACATTCAAATAGGTTGTCATCAATGTAAGGTTCTTTATATCCATCATCCTCTAGAATGGGTGTTGGTGGTAGTTTAATTAAGGATTCATCTTTCTCAAGTTCGTTTATGCATTCATCAATGATGTCGATTGCATAACATGCATCTCCTATCACAGGTGCCATAAGGAATTTAGAGAGGATAAATTCTATCTTTTCATCTCCTACTTCGAAGGTAAGTTTTCCTTTCTTAACGTCGATTATAGCTCCGGCGGTTGACAAGAATGGTCTTCCTAAGAGAATCGGGATTTCGTCATCTTCTTTAATATCCATTACCATGAAATCGGTTGGGATATACAACTGACCTATTCTAACTGGTATATCCTATAATATCCCTATGGGGTACTTGACAGATCTATCAGCTAGTTGTAAAGACATTTTGGTTGGTTGTAGTTCTCCTAAGTTTAACCTCTTGCAGACTGCCAAAGGCATTAAGCTTACGCTTGCTCCTAGGTCTAAGAAAGCTTTGTCGATCATATGATTTCCTAGGATGCAAGGAATAGAAAAACTTCCAGGATCTTTGTCCTTTTTTGCAAGTTTATTTTCAGAGATGGAATGACATTCTAGGGGTTTAGGATCGTCGAGTCTGCGTTTGTTTGACAGGATGTCTTTTAAGAATTTAGCATATGATGGTATTTGGGTAATTGCTTCGGTAAAGGGAATCTCTACATGGATTTTCTCTATTACTTTGATGAATTTTTGGTATTGGCTTTCTATCTTGGTTTGTTTAAGTCTTTGTGGGTATGGTATTGGAGGTTTATAGGGTGGAGGTGGTGTATAAGTTTTATCTTTCGATTCTTCCACCTGGTTCTGTTGGGTCTTGGTTCCTCTGGTTTCTCTACTTAGTCCTCAGGTATGTTATCTTTTTTTGGTTTTTCGGGTACACACATCGTTGGAAGTTTCGGTCCATCGTAAGCGGTTCCACTTCTTAGAGTGATAGCATTCGCTTGTCCTTTAGGATTAGGTTGAGTTTGTCCAGGGAATTGTCCTCCAGGTGTGGTTTGCGTGGCTTGTGTTTGAGCTACTTGCGAGAACTGAGTCTCGAGCATCTTATGATGGGTCATCATTTGGTCAAAATTTGTTGCTAGTTGTGTTACTAGTTCGTTTATATGGGCGTTTTGGTTCATAAATTCTTTGTTTTGCTGAGTCTGGGTTGCGATAAAAGTATCTAGGGTTTCCCTAAGATTTGGTCTTGGTGGCACAGCTTGCATAGGTTGGTTTGATTTTTGAGGTTGAAAACCTTGCGGTCTGGGTGTTCCAGGATGTTAGATTAGATTGTTGTTTTTATAGGAAAAATTCGAGTGATTCCTCCATCCAGGGTTATAGGTGTTAGAGAACGAGTTTCCTTGGGTGTAATTGACTTGTTCTGAGCTAGACTCATTCAACAGGTAACAATCTGAAGTTGGATGCCCTTGGGTTCCACAGAGTTCGCATTCCGAGTGGAGTGCAGCTACTGTGGCAGGGTTTTGGGATATGTTATCTACTCTTAAGGCTAGGGCGTCCATTTTAGCTTGCATCATGTTCATGCTACTTATCTCATGCACCCCTCCTTGGGTCTCCTTCTTCCCCATTGTTGCTCGTTCTGCCCCCCATTGGTAATGGTTTTGGGCCATATCTTCGATCAGGGAACAAGCTTCAGGGTAAGGTTTGTTCATCAGTGCACCACCTGCGGCGGCGTCGATAGACATTTTGGTATTATAATGGAGTCCATTATAGAAGGTGTGAATGATCAACCATTGCTCTAGGCCATGGTGTGGACAAGCTCTTAAAAGGTCTTTATATCTTTCCCAAGCTTCAAATAGAGATTCTCCCTGGTTTTGGGTGAATCTAGTGATCAGGTTTCTAAGAATAGAGGTTTTTCTAGGGGGAAAATACCTGGCAAGGAACACTCTTCTAAGGTCCTCCCAAGTTGTTATCGAATTGGCAGGGAGGGAATCTAACCAATCGTGAGCTTTCCCTCTTATAGAGAATGGAAACAATCTTAGGCGTATTGCTTCAGATGTGGCACCATTTGCTTTGAGGGTGTCGGCTAATTGGATAAATGCCTTCAAGTGTTGATTCGGGTTCTCGGTAGCGAGACCAGTGAATTGGTTTTGTTGAACTAATTGTAATAGCGAGGGTTTTAGTTCGAAGTTGTTAGTTGTTATAGCTGGATTTACTATACTAGAACTAGGTTCCTCGTTAGATGGTTGGGCAAATTCCTTAAGCGGTCTTTGATTACGGTCCTCAGCCATAGCTTTCTTCAACTTTCGTATAAAGAGACGGGCTCGAGCGAAACATTCAGGTTCTACTAAAGGATCTATTAGGTTATCGGTGCTACGATTTATACGCATCTACCTGCTAAATAAGTAGCCTTAGTCTAAACGGGATAACAAAAAGGGTACGAAATTTGGCAAAGTTGGTCCCCGGCAACGGTGCCAAAAACTTGATGGCCTTTTACTGTATAGTCTAAATTATAACTGCAAGTGCACAGCCTATCGAAGTAATATATAAGATTATCGAACCACATAGACCAATTGTCAATCTATCGACTATATTGTTAAGGTGTTTATCTAAGGCAGATCTAAGGGATTGAGTTCAGTACAGGGAAATAAAAGAGAATAAAATTAAAGAGATAAAACAAACGGGATCGAATGTAAATCACGAGATCAGACAGTGTCTTAGCATGCATGTATAGTATTTACTTTTGGGCAATATTTTCCATTTATAGCAAAGAACTGTTTAACAGGAACTTGTAGCTTTCGCATACTAAGAACCGAGTTTACTCTTTAAATTAAATTCCTTTATTATCACTTATAAAGGGTGCCTAACGCATTAAAGAATTAAACCTATTTTTAAGAAACAAGTTATTTTGACTTAGTGAAAAAGTGTTTTAATTTGGAAAACTTAACTTAAAGAGATCCTTGGCTTTTGACCAAGAATCAGATTTTAATCCCACAAACGCGTCCGCAAATAGTTTCAAAATCGTTTTCTAAAATTATATCAAGTAATCCTACTTAACCAAATGAACTGCTTTCGCTCTTTTCGTTTGGTCAAGAACTAATCTGGCTTAATCTACAGTATGGACGGCTTTCGATCTTACCCATAAACTTTTAAACACATTTAAACCAGTATTAAAAACCAAAACATCCCAAAGGTATTTCTATTAGCATGGCATGCAGAACATAGTTATGATTCGATCCTTACATTCTAACCCTAATAAATTTAGCTAGACATGGTAAGCATTTAAAGTCTATAAAACATGTAGACTATGATAAGAGCGTTTAGAGTCTATAAAACGTGTAGACTATGGTAAGAGCATTTAGAGTCTATAAAACATGTAGACTATGTGGTAAGAGCATTTAGAGTCTATAAAACATGTAGACTATGGTAAGAGAATTTAGAGTCTATAAAACATGTAGACTATGGTAAGAGCATTTAGAGTCTATAAAACGTGTAGACTGTGGTAAGAGCATTTAGAGTCTATAAAACGTGTAGACTATGGTAAGAGCGTTTAGAGTATATAAAACGTGTAGACTATGGTAAGAGCATTTAGAGTCTATAAAACGTGTAGACTATGGTAAGAGCATAAAATAAATGAAAGCAATTAAATTAGAACCTTGCTCCAATCGGAGGCTTGAATCTGATACAAGTCATGGAAATGTAAAAGATAGTATGATAAACTTCAACCAAAGTGCTCCAAACTTGAATACAAACTCGCACACTCAAGTGTGATAACTTCCCGATGTGAGAAGATTATCACTTTACAAAGTATTAATATATGCCTAAGTAGTAACTTGACTGGATCTAAGTTTGCATCTAAGTTTGGATGAAAACGAAAATGAAATGAACTTGCTATTTATAGAAGATCTTGAAACTCTGTAAAGACGAGCATGCCCCTCAACTCCTTCTGAGAGGGAAATGGTTTGTGAAGGCCGTGGGCGCGGTGAGTGAAAATGGAGAGAACGTGGGAACATGGCAGTTAGCCCCTGGGTGAAAGTGCGCCATGTCAGCGCGTTCCCTATAGCTGGCGCGGAGCTGGACGCCATGTGTGTATTTTCTTGGAAAAACCCTATTTTTCTGGCGTTTTCGCTTGTTTCTTCTCTGAAGGCTCTGAAAGGACATGTGACCTGAAAACAAAGGAAACAAGGGCATAATACTAGAAAAACAATAATAAAACTAAGGAAAACATGTGATATTCGAGTCAGAAACATAGTGCAATTCGGTGTTATCAAATTCTCCCACACTTAAACCTTTGCTTGTCCTCAAGCAAAACTCTCAGAAGTAGTCAAAGGGATACAAGTGTTTTTTTTTCTAGTTATCGAGCTAAAGCAGTAAGGTTAAAGTGAGAGTGTGTTCAACAGGTACCAACTATTTGAACTAAGAACATCGAAGTGACACTTTACCGCAAAATGAGGACATAAACCTTATTCCTACACAAGTCAACTCCTATTACTCCCACTATGCTAAGACTTCTCTTCTAGGTAAGGTCCTTTTCATTCAGGTGTAATCACATTAAGCCCGTTATCCGTACATACTCATAGTGTAGTGACCGGTTAGTGATTCTGATCTTTCCAATGGGATTCTGGTACAAGAATTGGTGTAATCCCGTTATTACTCAATTATAGCTATCGGGGATCAGATCGTAATCTGCCTTACCGAGTTCAGCACCAGATACCTCTGAACCAGCCATAATGGGTAATGCCTTTTATTATTATTTTTCACTTTTTATTTTTTTGTGGATGTTCGCGACCAGTGGAATTAAATGATCGTGTGAGGATCACCCAATTCATGGTCATAACCATACATTTTTGCTTATATATATATATATATATATATATATATATATATATATATATATATATATATATATATATATATATATATATATATATATATATATATATATATATATATATATATATATATATATATATATATATATATATATATATATATATATATATATATATATATATATATATATATATATATATATATATATATTTTCAAGGCAAAAAGATCATTCACTTATTTTCATCGATCCTACACGTAGCGCATGCTTAGGCCGGAGCCGACTACGAGAATAAACTACTTAGGACCTGTTTTGTAAAATTAAAAACATAGCATGGGGAGAAGACGGAATTAACTCTAATATTTACAAGGTCTATGGTGTAAAAGACAATGTTGATTTTTCAAAAAGGGTACCTAAGACTAATCACACTCTATCCTAAACCTAAAAACTTTACTTATGGCTCAAAAAACTAAAAACATGTTGTATTCATTTTTAGCAAAAAAATTTCTCAAGGCTAAGAAGTGGTGGAGAACTTAAGGGTACACTGCGCAAAATGACTCGTCAATCACATGTATTTTATTTAACGGCTAAACTACTAAAAGGGAAATAACTAAAAGATACTGAAAAATAAAGTACTGAAAAAGGAAATAACGGAAAAAGAAATAACGGAAAGGAAATAAAAGCGATAAAATGCTCCTCCCACACTTGAATTGGACATTGTCCCCAATGTTCCAAAACAAGTCTAGGTAGGAGATACCTGGTAAAACTAGTGAGCTCTACTAGTACCCTCGCCATCCTGAGGTGAACGTCCGGAACGGCGGCTACGACTACGACAACGGCGATCTCTATTAAGGCTAAACTGTGCCATGCGCTCAGTGAGAGCAGCATTTGCAGTTTGTGTGGCCTCCATTAATTAGAAGAGAGTAGCGAAGCTAGTCTGCTTACGGTGCTGCTGGTTCTGGAAAGCCAATTGACTTTCCATGATGGTAGTCAGAGAGCGGGAATTTTGAATTTGAGACGCTTGCATGAAAGCCATGTTGTCGGCAACCTGTTGCTGGATCGTAGAAAGGAGGGCATCACGCCTCTCCTCTCTAGCCATATACTCTCTCCACATGTCCTCAGTGACATGGAAGCTCGGGACGGTACCTGCAGGAGGGTTAGAAGAAGATGGTGCAGTGTGTGATGGTGTAAATCGAGGAGGTGGCTCTGTTTGAAAGTCATACTCGTCATCAGTGTTGTTCCCCTCCTCTAAAGGAACATTTAGAGGTAATGGACCAGTGAAAGCGGGAGAGCTTAAATCATAGGTCCAGTTACGCTTCAAACTAACATTAGTGCGACGGGTACAGGGGAGGACAACACTTGGTACAACAGCATTACCAATCATAAGGTAATAGCCACCTTCCCTTCTCGCTTTGCAAAGGCGCATATCTTTCAAAAATTTCAGGCCTGCAGTACGAGGAGGAAGTGGCTCTAAAGTAGCAAGCTCGGTGGCCAAGCCAAGGGCACGAGCGATAGTAGTAACCAGGCCACCAAAAGAAATCGGTGCCCCCTTTTTTCGGACATAGCTCATGTGAGCAATCATAAAGGGCACCGGGTTAATTTTGGTGTCGGTGAGGCATGCTTGCATAATAATTAACTCTTTAGCATTCACCTTGTTCGGATTTTCCCGAGTAAAGATGGTGGATGCTAAAAGGTATCGAAAGACACGGATGGCCGGATTATGGACACTCGAGGCTAGTAGGCCAACAAAAGAATTTTCTTCTTGGTTTGTAAGTTTTTTCCAGAAAGCATAGCCAGCGGTTGTCCATTCCGTATCCAAGGGTGCTTCACAAATAGCACCTTCCCCAAAAGGCATCCCTAACAACTCAGCTAAACCGTCGGTGGAGTAACTATATTCATGGTTAAACATTCTAAATTGTACCCCACCTACGGTACTAGCAGTGTTAGGTGTGACATTATAAATAAGTGAACTTAAAAACTCATATGTCAACCTTGGGTAGGTAGGTTCTTTTGTAGAGAAAATATTATGCATGCCTATTTTATCTAATAAATGAAAAACACTATGATAAATACCTAAAGTGTAGAGACAGTCTTTGTCAATATACCTGGTTGAGTAAATTGATGTACACTGTAGCTTTTCGAGCAGCTTTTTTTGTGTGGATCCCGGTTTGCCGCTTCGAAGAACATACCCATTGAAGTCCATTTTGATTGTTTTGAACGATTTGGAGAAATAAAAATAGTATGGTGGAGGAAAAAAATAGTGATTTTTATAGATTTGGAAGGTTTATAGTGGGAAAAGAAATATAATAGAGAATTAGTTGAAGTGGAGAAATTATGGAAGGTAAGGTATGAAAATGTGGGTAAAATGAGGAAGAAAATGGGGTTTAAATAGGAAAAAATGGAGTAAATGGTGAGTTTTCCGAAAAGTAGCTGTTTATTACCGTTGGAGGTCCGCAGGCGCGGTCCATCCCTCCGCGGGCGCGGCCTGTTGAATTTCTAGCTAGGCCAGATTTTGTTCTTTGGGCAATTGGGCTTCAAAAATGGTGGCTTGCTCTTGTCACTTGAGGTGTACCTAGCGTTTTAAGGTGAAAATAAATTATTTTTTTTTGTAAAATATATGTGTATATCATACACATACATTTTATTTTCTAATTTTTGCAAAATAAAATAAAACAAGTTAAGAGAAAATAAAATAAACACACAATATATATATGTAAATGTAAGTGAGTACGAAGTGCAACTGAACTGAAAAACAGAAAAAGTAAGTCTGGGAAATAAAATAAAAATAGTATAATAATAATAGCAATTGTGGACGTCTCATGATCAGATATCAGCAAAGTCACGTCCTCGCAGCTCAGCCACCTGGCGTCTGAGCTCAGCAATCTCGTGTGTCAAATCGTTGATCTCGCCAGCATATGTGGCACCATCTAGCTCTACCTGTAGAGTGAGATCAGCCACCTCTTGGCAAAGTGTAGCCATCTCAGCTCTCATGGCTGCCATCTGCGCTCTCATGTCGGGCTCCTGTAAGGTCAAGTTATTAGTATAAACAATGGTATGCTTAACCTCAGGTGCAGGCGTGTACTCTGGAGTAGGATTCTCTGTAACCGGATCCTCAGTGATCGGGTCGTCTGAATCTGGCTCTGACTCTGGTGAATACTCTGGCTCTGGCAGGTCAGTGATGTCTATAACTGTCTCGCCCCAACCCTCTAAAGTGTAGTTCCAATTTTCCCGGTTGGAGACGCAGGTCATCTGTGGATCAGGCAGGGTGCAATAGTAGACAGTCTGATCGTCAATAAAGAGCCTGTACTGATATGGATGAAAAGAAGCTCAGCGCATAAGGCCATGGTCTAAGCAGAAGTCAATGTCGATGCGTGTACTACCACAGTATGGTGTCAGGCGAAGTAATTGGCTATCCAAGCCCAGAGCAGATGCAATCAGCGTCACATTCCCACCAGCGTGCAAGTATCCCTCAGAGGATGATGCAGCCATATCTAGACTTTCTATCTAGAAAGCTCCACTCGCAATGGGACGCAACTGACTAGCGCAGTATAAAAATAGTATCTCCTCTGCAGCCACTAAATGATCGCAATAGCTCCTCCCGAAGAAGGTATAACAAAGAATCATCTCAAAGTACCTGAAAGTTGGGTTATGAATCCTCTTAGACAATTTCTCATATGGGTCGAGGTTGCCCCTGTCGGTAATAGCTCTCCAGAATCTGTCTATATCACTGCTCATGAAATACCCTAGAGGAAGCTCAGGGATGGCAGTAAGTGCAGTCTCGAATCCAAGCAGATCTCCAAACTGTCTCAAAGTAAAAGCATACTCTGCTCCGAACATGCGAAAACTAATCCGCCCATGGTCCTCTCTGGTGCCAACATAGGGCTCATACTCCAGTGAGCTGAGGAACTCCAAGGTGAGATTCATGTAGGTCACGTGGATCTCGTCAGCATATGTATCCCAACTGACCTGATGGCACAGATAACGGATACTGGCCTCAATGCCTAGTGCATCCATGCAAGCAGAATCAGGGTATCTAGTCGGAAGCATCGGTCGAGCAGACAGTGTAGCAAATCGCTCCCTCTGAGCGTCGTCTCTGAAGATGACATCGAGTCCATCAATGAAATCCATCTAAAAAAGGTGATATAAGAGCACTTGGTCCTGAAAAAGATAGATGAGTCAGTCCAAATTTAATTACATAAAAGAAAAATTAAAATTTAAAAATTAAAAATAAAGAAAAAAGATTGTGGGTTGCCTCCCACGCAACGCTTTGTTTAACGTCGTTAGCTTGACGATAAGATCTCACTTTTCACGTTGGGATTGGTGGGTCTATCAGAGTCTGACTAGAGTAGTCAATAGGCATGTCACCTCCTCTATACAACTTCAGTCGTTGTCCATTTACCACGAAAGGAGCGCTTGAGTTATTCTTGATTTCTACAGCTCTTGATACTAACACTTTTGATACCTCGAATGGACCTGTCCATCTTGAACGTAGCTTGCCAGGAAAAAGTCGTAATCTGGAATTAAACAGAAGAACAGGATCGCCTACATTGAATTATTTCTTAGTAATTTTCTTGTTGTGCCATACCTTTGTTCTTTCTTTATAGATGATGGCATTCTCATAAGCATCTAGGCGGAGTTCTTCCAACTTATGTATGTCCAGAATTCGTTTCTCTCCAGCTCTTAGGTAGTCTAAATTCAAGGATTTTATAGCCCAATAGGCTTTGTGTTCTAACTCGAAAGGTAAGTGGCAGGATTTTCCATAGACCAATTGATATGGGGTAGTTCTAATAGGGGTTTTGTAAGCTGTTCTATAGGCCCAAAGTGCATCTTTCAGCTTTCCGGACCAATCCTTTCTGGATATTGACACGTTTTTTTCTAGGATTTGCTTGATTTCCCTATTCGATACCTCCACTTGGCCACTGGTTTGAGGGTGATATGGTGTTGCTACTCTATGTTTGACTCCGTATTTGTTTAAAATTTTATTGAATTTCTTGGATATAAAGTGCGATCCTCCATCACTTATGACTAGACGGGGTGTTTCAAATCTAGGGAATATGATGTTCTTGAACAATTTCATCACTACTCTCGTGTCGTTTATGGGGGCCGCTATTGCTTCTATCCACTTGGACACATAGTCAACTGCCACAAGAATATATTTATTTCCCATTGATGATGGAAAAGGCCCCATGAAATATATACCCCATACGTCAAAGAGTTTTACATCTTGAATATTTCTTAATGGCATTTCGTCACGCCTTGAAATGTTCCCAGTGCATTGACACCGGTCACACTTTGTGAAGGCCGCGGGCGCGGCCACCCTCCCCGCGGACGCGGTGAGTGAAAATGGAGAGATCGTGGGAACATGGCAGTTGTCCCCTGGGTGAAAGTGCGCCATGTCAGCGCGTTCCCTATAGTCGGCGCGGAGCTGGACGCCATGTGTGTATTTTCTTGGAAAAACCCTATTTTTCTGGCGTTTTCGCTCGTTTCTTCTCTGAAGGCTCTGAAAGGACATGTGAGCTGAAAATAAAGGAAACAAGGGCATAATACTAGAAAAACAATAATAAAACTAAGGAAAACGTGTGATATTCGAGTCAGAAACATAGTGCAATTCGGTGTTATCAACCAGGCGAACGACCACGGGAAGGATAGTGTGTTAAGCTCATACAGGGGCGCGAGGTGCATGTCTGCGTGCCTCTGACACTTTTAGCATTTCATGACATGCTCCTTGGAGTCTTGTTGCATGGTCATTCAATAGTAGCCTGCTCGCAGCGCCTTTTGTGCTAGGGATCTTCCGCCCATGTGTTAGGCATTGATTCCTTCGTGAATTTCCCGCGGTATCTTGTGGATTGCGGATTCTTTGACACATTTTAGGAGCGAGATGGATAATCCTCGATGGTAAAGTTTGTGTTTGAGCACCACGTACAAACATGCTCGTCTTTTAGTCGTGGCTGCTTCTCTTTGGTCCATGGGAAGTTCCCCTTTGTCAGAAAGTTGAACACCGGGGTCATCCAACATGAGTTATCCCCGATGGCATTTACCTCGGGTGGCATGGTATATTTTTCAATGCTCGTGCGATAAAGGGATTCTTGGATGATGGATTTGTTCCCGCCTTTCTTCTTTGTGCTCGCGAGCTTTGAAAGTATGTCGGCACGCGTGTTCTATTTGCATGGCACGTGCTTGATCTCTGCCCGGTAAAACTTCTTCATATATTCTCTGACCAAGTTTAAATATTTGATGAGGTTGTTGTTTTTAGGATAGTATCCCCCTTGAACTTGAGATGTGACAAGTTTGGAGTCCATGAAAATTTGTATCTCTCGGGCACCCAAATCCCCGGTCAGCCTTAACCCTGCGAGTAGGGCCTCGTATTCAGCCTGATTGTTTGATGTTGGAAAATAAAGGGTGAGGGAATGTTCGATCACGATGCCTTCTTCGTTCTCGAGGAGGATCCCCGCTCCGCTCCTTGTCGAGCTAGAAGCTCCATCCATAAAGATGGTACACTTATGCTTCTTCCATATGGGGGGATCGTGAGCGGTCATCTCTGCGACAAAGTTGGCCAGTGCTTGGGCCTTGAGGGCCTTCCTGCTCTCGTACTGGATGTCGAACTCCGAGAGCTCCAAGGACCATTTTAGCATTCGACCTTCCATGTCTGGTTGGTATAGGAGTTGTCTTACGGGTTGGTCTGTTCGTACGATGATCGTGTGTGCCAGGAAGTAATGTCTAAGCCTCCTCGCTGCATTGACGAGGGCCAAGGCCACCTTCTCAATATGTTGATACCTGACCTCGGGCCCTTGTAGCGCTTTTCTCATGAAATATAATGGCTTTTTCCTGTCTGGAGTCTCACGAACGAGGGCCGCGCTTACAGCCTTGGCGGAGACAGTCAGGTAAAGGAACAGGGTTTCCCCGTTCTCAGGTCACGATAGCACGGGCGGTTGCGAAAGGATTTGCTTGAGATGGAGGAGGGCTTGGTTTCATTCCTTGGTCCATTCGAAGGCTTCCTCTTTGCGTAGAAGTTTGAAAAATGGAAGAGCATGTTGCGCGGATTTCGCCACGAATCGGAAGAATGAGGTGAGCATGTCGTTTAGGACTTGTATGGATTTCATTGAGCTAGGCGTAGGAAGATTAGAAAATACCCGAAACTTGTCGGCGTTGGCTTCAATTCCTTGTTCCATCATATAAAAAGTTGAGGAATTTGCCCGCCTTAACCCCGAAGGTGCATTTCTCAGGGTTGAATCTCATTTTGCATTGTCTCGCTTGGGAAAAGACCTTCTTGAGTTAGGCAGCATGGTCAGTATCTGTTTGAGACTTGATGATTATATCGTCCATGTATACCTCGAGCATATCACTGATCTCGTCGTGGAAGACTCTATTCATCATCCGCTGGTACCTGCCCCTATGTTTTTTAGGCCAAAGGGAATTACGTTATAGTAGTAATTGCCCGAGCTGGTCATGAAAGCAATGCAATGCTTGTCGCTTATCACCATTAGGATTTGGTTATAGCCCGAGTAGGCGTCCATAAATGATAAAATTTTATAGTCGACCAAATTGTCAACCAGCATGTCAATATTAGGTAAAGGAAAAGCGTCTTTGGGACATGCCCGGTTAAGATCAGTATAATCAACACACATTCTCCATTTTCCATTATTTTTCTTAACAAGTACAACATTTGAGATCCAGGTTGAATACCGGGCCTCAGAAATAAAATTAGCCTTTAGAAGGTCTTTTACAGCATTTTCAGTAGCCTCCGCTTTCTCGGGAGACTATATACATCTACGTTGTACTACTGCCCTAGCGGCTGGATCAATGGCCAATTAGTGACAGGTGACCTCGGGGTCAATTTCGGGCATCTCTGTGGTGCTCCATACGAACAGGTCTGCATTCTCCCTCAAGCAAGCTTTGATCTGCTTCCTCGCCAAGTCAGGGAGTCTGGTACCGATCTTCACGCCTTTGTAAGGGTTTTCACCGAGGGGGACGAACTCAAAGTCTTCGTCCGGGATTGGTCGGAGGAGTTCCTGCTCACTATTGAAGGCTTCATCCTTGTCGAAGCAGGTGTCGAGCAAGATGGAGTCGACCTTGGGTGAAGCCCTTTGTTCTTCTATCTTAACAGGTTGTGTTTTAGGTTGGGCAGTAGCAGCTCTCTTGGCAGGTCGCGCCCCAGTGTCTACTTTACTTTGTCTCTTAGAAGCCGTATTGAAACATCTTCGGGCAGCTGAGATGTCCCCGTGGATGGTGGTGACGCGTCCCTTCCTTGTATAGAATTTCATCTTTAGATGGACAGTGGAGGGTACAGCGGTCAATTTGGCCAATGTCAGTCTCCCTAGGATGCAGTTGTAGAGAGACGGGCAGTCGATGACCAGAAATCACACCTTGATCTATCGGGATGCGATTTCTTCCCCGAAGTCGATGAAAAGTTCAATGTACCCCCATGGTTTGGAGGTCGAGCCATTGGAGCCTTGCAGGTCGAACCCCACGTATGGTGAAAGGTGGGTGTCGTCGAGCTGTAAGGTTCAGAACAAATGGTTGTACATAACATTGACGGAACTCCCCTCGTCGAGCAAGATCCGGTGAACATTTAAATTAGCCATTCTTGACCTCACCAGCAGAGGGATGCTCGAGTTAGGGGCCCCTCCAGGAAACTCCTCGAGGTAGAAAGTGATTGGTTCTAATCTGCCCCTGACCTTCTCGAATGTCACCGCTTGAATTGGGGCTGCGTCGACCAATTTGTCGAGCTTTCTTTTCATAAAATTTATAGAGATGTCGTTGAACCCCCCGCCGGTTATAACCATGGCGGAGGTAAATTTCTCCCACCTGCTATGCATGGATAGAGGTTATTCCTAGTATCTATTGGGGATGTAGAAGTCCTTCGGCCTTGTTACGTAAAAAACTATCTGGATGGGGGCCGCCTCATTTGATGATCCAATGTCCTCCTTGACCTCCTTTGTCTCGCGGGCATCTCGATGAGGGGCGTCATTGCGTCGGTATTGCCCGAGTCTGCCACCCTTGATGAGGGTTTCGATGGCGTCTTTGAGGTGGACATGGTATTCAGTTAGGTGCCCGTGACTTCGATGGTACTGACAGTATTTGCTCCTTTCAGCTTCAGGCTTCACAGTAGTAGATTGAGGATGTTTGACACTGTCGTCCTTGAAGTCGGTATTAGCGCACTCCGCCAAGATGCGCTCGCGAGAAGCTGTCAGTGGAGTGTATTCGGTGAATCTCCCTGCGGGTGTAACATCCCGATTTATATTTAGTATTATTTAATTATTTTATTAATTATTATATTTTATGGTAATTAATTTAATTGTGTGATTTGGTGAATATTTGAATTATTAGAATATATATGTTATTTGAATAATTGAGTTTATGAGTAAGAATAGAAAATAGCTAATTGGGCCTAATAATGAGAAATAGAAGTAATAAGGAGGTGTGAATTACTAAGCTCAATAAGAGAACTATAGTTAGTAAGGGTTATGAGAGATAATAGATTAGAACTCTCATTTTATGAAAAGAAGAGAAGAGGAGAAAGAACAAGAAAGAATAGGCAAAACCTAGAGGTGAATATTCAAGAGGTAAGAGGGAGAATCCTTATTATTATGGGTGTGTATGGTATGCAATGGGTAGTAACATGCTATGTGTGATTTGATTTTCAATTTCTAGATCTAAACTCTCACATGTTAGGGTTTGTGTAGAAATATATGGATTTGATAGAAATTGATGTGTTGAATGGAATAGAATGAGTACCTTCGTGTTAGGATGATGGATTATTGATAAAATTGGCAAGCATGATGTTTTGTAGTGATGGGTAGTGTTTTTGATAAGAAAAAACGTGTGGAAATTAAGTTAAAATGCAGAAAGAAAACCATGTTTTAGAAGTTTGAGTCGACTCAAACTAAAGGGGGTCGGCGCGATACAACCCGTCAGGCAAGGAAGTGTTGTCACACAGTTTTGCGTCGACTCATTCTTTGCATTGACTCATACAGGGTTTTGCGTCGAGTCATACAACAAGTTTTTTGGCAGATTTTGTAATGGCCATAACTTTTGAACCGTAACTCCGTTTTAGGCGTTGTTCGAATCGTTAGAAATATAACACAATAAACTATAAGATAGAACTAGGTTTTTTGGCATTGGATGATTGGAATAATATTTTGGATATTATTTTTTATGTGTCATGAATGGATGATGAATGGAAATAACATGTTTTGGCATTATTTGCTATTCGTGATATGTGTGATTGATGAATGTTATATGATTGCATTTTGTTGATGATATACGTGTGTTTGTGCAACGGTGGATATTTCATTTTGATGGATTGTTGTGATATGTGTTATGATTAAGGTTTGGTGATAATCTTAATTTGCATATAATTCGTTATGTTTGCACATGCATGCATAGGGAGATTGAACTCTAATTGGTTGCTTTGATCCCTATTGGTTATTTGCTTGAGGACAAGCAAAGATTCAAGTATGGGGGAATTTGATAACGCGAAATTATATCGTATATTTGACTTGACTTGCATAAATTTTTATTTTATTTTCCTTTATTTGTATCTTATTATACCGATATTATTGTCTTATTTCAAGTATATCGAGCAAGTTGGAGATTTGAATGAAAAGAAGAAAAAAAAATAATAAAAAAAATGTAAGAAAGGTGGTGAAAGAGCAAAGAGGGAGTCCAAAAAAGAAAAATTATAAAATTCAAGCCCAACTTACAAGTAAGTGGCGTCTACCACATAATTTAATTGAAATATATCATTCGTGTAAAAAAATTTACAGTTAATAAGTTATAATCATAATTTTTTTATAAATATTTGATTTTTTAATAATCACGTGTAAAATTTTTTTATGATCGTGTGTAAAATATTTTCTTGTAACCATACGTAAAATTTTTATTTATGATCGTGTGTAAAATATTCTCTAAAACAAACGGGATAAACATAGTGGTATTTATTCTCTATACTATTTTGAGAAATTTCCCAAGGCCCATACACGTGGCAGACAGTACATGTATACCTGATTATATGCTTAAACTATATTCACATTCTTGTTTATCCTTTAGCCTAAGTTTTCATTTAGATGATTATTTTATAAATGAATGGGTCCAGTCCATAGAAGAAGGAAGGTGTATTAAGATAAGATACCTTAAAACGTAAATGACGTCGTCGTTTCATGAAGAACATTGTAATCTAAGTCAAGGTCGTCTCTTATCTATATGAACCGAAAGATCCAACACAATATTGGCACGACGCTTTCGAAAAATAATAATTATTCTAACATTTTCTATTAAAAGTTAAATTGGTTTAACAACATGCTCATAGGAATGAATATTCGTGAGTGTTAGTTAAATTGGGTTAAGATTTTTATGATGAAGAATAAATGAGTGGGCCCATAACAAAGCTGGCAGTTTAATGGGCCCCCACCACGAGGTTGTCGACTCATTTGGTTCCAATGTGGGCCTGGAACTCGAACTGCCAACCAACTTGAAGTTACTTAACTGATGTCTCTCAAACGGCCCCGATTCTCTGTTACCACTACCACCCATTGACGCTGAGTGTACTAAGTCAATACTATAATAATCAAATGCGTCAACTATACTCTGAAACAAATATTAAATGCTATCTATCAACTTAATCTAATTATATAAACTTCTAATTTATTAACTCATTCTCTTGTTAAACCACAACTCACTTCATAGGAACGATCATAATGGTGACAATGAATAGAGTTTTAACATGGTATCAATTCTAGCAGTTTAAAAAAACTGTATTTAAACTTATATCTCTGAATATTAATATTTATACTTGTGTTTGTATTCTATAGTTACTTAAGTAATTATACTTATTCTTATTTATCTCTTTTTTTAATAAAAAGTAATTTATTAATTATAATTGTTATAGTATTTTAAAATTTTAAGAATATTAAAAAAAAGTCAAATATATTATTATTGATTTTAAGGAATAAATAAATATTTATATTAAAATCTATACAGATTTAATAAAAAATTATTTAATAAAAATTAATAAATTAACATGTATACATAATAATAAAAATAAAAATATATAAATTTATATGTACTCATATTTATATTTTTTATTTTAGTGGATAATTATTTATATCTATATTTATATTGATTTATGAATTTTTATTCTATGTATTATAGATAATTTTGCCGGATATTTATTGAAAATGACATGGTCCGACTAAATTAGTTTATAATTATAGAAGAAAAATGTTATTTTCACACTATTTTTTTAATATTAGATCGTATATACGATTCACAATATATGAATAATATTTTTATATTATATTAATTTTTTAATAATTTTTTTTCTAAAATTAATTTACTTAATGAAATATTATAAGTTGGTTAATGTAATTTGGAATTTGATTAATATATATTCTTAAATAAAAAAACAACCTTATATGATAAATATTATATATATAAAGTGGTTAATACAATTTATTTTAATTAATTAAATTTTAAATATAAAAAGATATTAAATAATAAAATAAAATTGATTAATAAAATATAAAAGTTAACTAATATATTTATAAGTTAGTGCTAAAATATAATTAATAATATATATTTTAATTTATTAATGAAGTAATGAAATTGGTTAATGAATTTAACTAAAATATTTAATTAATAACGTATATTTTTGTAGTTAATACAATTGTGAAGTTGATTAATTATATAATTTTATGTTTATTTTATAAAATAAAATTTAAAAATTATTTTATTTTATTTTTTAAAAATTAATATAATTTTATTATAAAAATAATATTTACCATATAAATATGATGAGTTGTGTATATACTATAAACAAGAGTGTAAGAAAGGGGTGTCAAAGATAGCAAACTTTGGTGTGACTATGAGACAAGAAGCGACAATATATAGAAATTGGATTTACTGCAGGCCTTTTGTTTCCGAATCACACAATATAATACTATGACTCTTCTCGGCAACTTAATGTTTGAGATGTTTCCCACACCTAACTTTTTTTCATGTTAAACGAATATTTGAATTGAGTTTTTTTTCATGTTAAACGAATATTTGAATTGAGTTTTTATTTTCATCCTATAAGGATATGGAGAGATTTGAAATTTTAAAATTTACGGACGGGTGAAAACAGGTTTTATTTTCATCCTATAAGGATATGGAGAGATTTGAAATTTTAAAATTTACGGACGGGTGAAAACAGGTTAAACTATGTTAAGGTAGACTTTAAAAAATTTAAGTATGGTTTTAATCTTACCGGATCAGGCTTGAACCGTCACAGCTGGCTCAAACTGGATTTGAGTGAGATGGGGGTACTTGCAAGACACTCCGATGCCAAAATGAGAGACGGAATGGACAGAAAAAAAGTATATAAGCGTGTAATAGATGAATATCTGACCCTCTTGAAACAGAGGGTATTTATAGCCCCCAGCGCTGGGCCAAGGTCCCCTTATTGGGCTGACCAGAACTGGCCCAATAAAGGAACTGCCAGGTTTTACGTGTGTAGTGGGGACCCGCACGTGGTCTCCTTCCTGGTTGGTGCTCTACGAAGAATGAGGAAGGACGAAGACGCGGTCTTTCCGGAACTTTGAGGATTCCATAACGGTTAGAGTGGACAGAATCTGTCCTACGGGGAGGGTGCTCGAGCTGGACTCGAGCTGGAGCTCTCCTGGTCGGGACGCTACTCGTCGAGAGCAACGGTGGGCGTTGCAGCTGTAGTCTGTGGTCGGGCACGTTCAGTGATGGTCCGATTATGAGCATTCCCCGAGGAGCTGCTTGGATCTGGGCCTTTATTTGCACTTTGGGCCAAGGTGGGCCCAGTCCAGAACAGGAGCCTCCCAAGTCGTTGCTCCTGGTGCAGGAGTTACGACTTGATCTCAGCTTGCTTTTATCGCGGGGACCTGATGCCCGGACCAGGGCTTTGTCTTTCGAAGCATGCTCGAGGAATTTCTCGCGGGGATATGCGGGCTGCGTCCGTCGAATACGTGGCGCAGTCCTTGGGAATTGTAACGCCACCCTAGCGAATAGGGTCATCATTGCCTAGGGGGGTAGGTGTCGAGGACCGGGGAAGTTTGTGTCTCCCCGGCGCGACGTTTCACATTCCACGTCATCCCTATAAATAGGACCCTTGGGTCCATAATTTGTTTTTCCTCTTCACGCTCCTCCCTATTTCTCTGTTTCCGCTGTCGTTGTTTCCCGTAACGCTGTGAGACCGCCGCACCATTCGCCGTTGATTACTTTCACCTCCGTCGTTCGTACCCCTCTTCTTCCAAGTAAGTGTCCCTCCCTCCTGTTTCTCTGTGTTGTAGGTAGTTTTGATGCTATTTTTGATACTAGAAATCCATATTTGGAAGCAATGCCCGGTAGATTCATGACTGTGCCTGAGATACTCATAGTTTAGGGACCTAATTCATGATATTGCCCGTGGTATTCATAGCTTTAGGCATATAACTCATGATATTGCTTGTGATCCTCATGCGTTTGGTCGGCATACTCATGAACTGGCCGGGATGTTCATCCTTTTAGGAAGTATGTAGGGTAGTCTCCTCGCGGTGTCCTAGTGTCGGGTAGGCGAAGTCAGGAACTTGGTCGAGTGATTCATGATTCGCCCGGGGCGCTCATGTTACGCTCGTGTTGTCCCTAATGCATGGTCGAAGCTGGGGTGTCCGTGTTCGGCTTTTAGTCTGAATCGTTGTGTACTTCTCCCCACCTCTGTGGCGAGCACGCGGATTTGCTGTCGAATTCACCGGTTTCCTGTGCTTTGCAGGTAAATGGCTGATAATCCGGAATCCTCGAGGCATAATGACATCGAGGAAACAAGTGCAAAAGAGAATGTTACATTAGTCGACACCATCGACGACCCTACGTTGGACTCGGTGGGCGCCGAGCCCCGGGGGATTGCTTCGGCGTACTGCCGCCGTAGCCGGCGTGCTTATATTGTCGTTGAGCATGGCGGCAGTCAGCCAGGTTTTCAAAAGAATTTTATAATAATGAGGCCGACGATTGACGCCCGTATCTGCTCAGAGTTTACTGAGTATGCATTCCCTATGTATGAGATCATGTTCAGAGATCTCGGTCTTAAGCTACCCTTTAGTGACTTTCAAGTCGGGGTGTTTAGTCATCTGAACTTGGCCCCTTCACAACTTCACCCCAACGCGATCGCCTTCCTTTGGGCGTTCGAGCTGACCTGCCGTTTCTTGAGAATTGGGGTGACGATTCCCCTTTTCTTCATGGTCTTTCATCTGCAACGTCGGTCTCGAGGAGGCAAGCACAGCTGGGTATCCCTAAAAAAGTCGAAGAGGCTGTTCAGGATGTACACGGACTCGGTAAGGGATTTCAAAGATAAATGGTATCTGTTGCAGCCGATCACCCAAACTGCCCTGGACTCTTTATTCGAATCGGAAACTGTGGTGGTCGATGGGGACGTGGAGCCCCTCGTGGATGCTGAGGGTAGTCCCGCAGTCGGGCGTATTTCCAAGTTCCCGATCCATTGGTGCTCGGGTCATTACGATCATGGCACCGGGCACTATCATACACCCGCGGGGAGCATGAGTGCCGAGGATGAGGAGGCCTATGTTGTCCTTTGCAAGTTTATTGATAGCTTCTTCCCCACCCGGTGGATCACGAGGGAAGGGGATGACATTCTTGATGAGGACGGGTACCCGACGTTCGAGGCGCGTCCCATCAACACCAAGGCGCTCGTTGAGTGTCAATCCTACGGGCAGGCCGTAGATCTGCTAGGTTTCTCGCTTCTGCTCTTATTGTTTTATTCCATTTTTGTTGTTTTTGCTCGCTTGTAGCTAACCCGGGTTTGCTCCTTTTTGCAGGTCACATGGCTGAACGACGAGAGAGGTTATTGAAGCTAATCCAAGACAAGAAGATAAACAAGAGGCTGGTGAGGGCACCGCAAACCACGAGGATGGGCCCGCCAGCCAGTTCGGGCAGAGATGCATCCAGTGGGTCCTCGGGCTCTCCCGATGCCGAGCAACCCACTGAGATGGTTACCAGGAAGAGGAGTCAGACTGAGAGCAGGTCGGAGGCTGGTGACGAGCTTGTCGCTGCCCGGGCCTTCGACTTACCACCCTGTTTTGCATAAAAGGATTTCTTTGAGGGGTTTCCTCTGACAGTGAGTGATAACGAGGCCGAGACTATTAAACGGCTTGACAAAGAAGGCCGGAGGAAACACCTCGCCGCCAGTATGGTCGGGGTGGTGAAGATGGGCGAGATGGTCGTGGTCCTTGCTGAGGAAGGGTCAGACTCCTCGGACCGTGTTAGGGAGTTAGAATCAGAGAAGGATGCTTTTGCTGCCAAATATCGCAAGTTAAAGTCGGCCCTTGAGCGATCCGAGGAGATGTTTCGTGAGCAGGCCGACCTGCTGTCGGGGGAGAAGGAAAAAGCTGCGAAGGCTGCCGAGGAGAGAGATTGCCTCCAACTTGACAAGGAACGGTTGGAGGGCGACAACCAACGATTGTCCAAGGAAATCGAGGAGCTAAAGGCTGCTATGCTTCCTGCCGATGACGAGCCGGAGGAGATAGCATCTTTGTGTACCCGTTCAGAGTTGGTCGCCCATATCCATCTTCTCGAGTCAGACTGCATCGGTGCCCTAGCCGATGGGTTCGAGGCCGCGGTCAGTCAGCTGTCCGTCCTGAATCCGGGCATGAACATCGAGGGAGTCGGGTTCCTATCCTAGATTATTGATGGTCAGGTCGTGCCTCCTCCTGAGTCTCCTGATGTAGGTGCCGGTAGTCCTGGGGATGTTTAGCATTAAGTTAATGTTTGGGCCTGCGTGCCCGTGTATTTCTATGTTTTTGGGGCCTGCGTGCCCGTGATAATTCTTGATTTCTTTTGGCCGTTGTGCCATGGTTTGTAACCTTGAACATCGTCGGCCTTCTTGGTCGGTTCATTATTAACCTGTTTTGTGCATCTTTTTTCAATGTTTATTTTGCTTTAACCTACTCGTCTCTAGGCTAATGTTCGACTGTCACTTTCGTGATGAATATTTTGATGCAGTTTTGTTCTCGAGCGTAGATATCCTTTCGACCCCTCTGATTGTTCGACACACTTCGAAATGCGTCGAATGCGCGGAGTAAGATCCGCGTGTCGGGCGCATGACCCAGATCGGGGTCCTACGCCTGCGGCGTGAACTGCCCATCGCGAGCTAGGTGTTCTGCCTTGCGGGTACTTCGATAGTGGAGCTTGATCGAGGTGTCCCTGCCGGGTATAGTCGTTTAGCTTATTTGGGTGAACGACGATATGTCACTCGGTGGTTGGTAGGTCGGGTCCGTACCTCGACTCACCTACGTGGTCGAGACTTTTCCCCTTTGTTGGCTAAGGATGGATGTTCAACGATAAAAGTCCACAGTGGTTGAGGATTTTAGCTATAGTATTGTTTAAGCTTAGCAGCATTCCAGGGTCGTGGTAGCGGTTCTCCATTTAGTTGCTCGAGGTAATATGCTCTGGTGCCCGTAGTGCCTTGGACGCGGTAGGGTCCCTCCCAGTTTGCGGCTAATTTCCCTTTGTGCGAATCTTTATGGTTCCTTCGCAAGACTAGGCTGCCGATCTAGAACTCGCGTCTGATGACTTTGTGGTCGTGACGCAGGGCTACTCGTTGTTTCAAAGTGGCCGCGCGCAGGGCTGCCCCCGATCGAATTTCCTCGACCAGATCGAGCTCATCCCTAAGGGCTTCGTCGTTCATTTCTTCATCGAGAGGCATCTTTGTTCGCCTGGAGGGTTCCCTGATTTCTACGGGGATGAAGGCCTCGGTGTCGTATGTTAGTCTAAAAAGGGTTTCACCCGTCGTTGAGTGGGGTGTGGTGCGGTAGGCCCATAAGACGCTGTGTAGTTCCTCGACCCACCCCCTTTTTGCTTCGCCTAGCCGGCGTTTGAGTCCTCGTAGAATGACCCTGTTGGCGGCCTCGGCTTGCCCGTTGGTCTGAGGGTGCTTGACTGAGGTAAAATGTTGTTTGGTCCCGAGTTTGGCGACGAAGCTTCGGAACCCTTGGTTGGTGAATTAGGTGCCGTTGTCCGTGATCAGCGCCTTCGGGATCCCAAATCGGGCGAGGACGTTTCGTTTGTAGAAGCGGAGGATGTTGTGCGAGGTGATCTTTGCAAGGGCCTCGGCCTCTATCCATTTTGTGAAGTAATCCACAACCACAATAAGGAACTTGTTTTGGTACGTCCCTTGTACGAATGGTCTGAGGATATCCATCCCCCACCAGGCAAATGGCCACGGGGATGACAATATGCTCAGCTCGTGAGGGGGAGCGAGATGCATGTCGGTGTGCTTCTGGCACTTGTCGCACCTTTTAACGTGATCTTTGGCGTCCTGTTGCATTGTCGGATAGTAGTACCCCGCCCGTAGAGCCTTCCTTGCCAGGGACTTGCCGCCCATGTGCTGGGCGTTAATCCCTTCGTGTATTTCCCGTAATACCTCGGGGAATGTGGATTCGTCGATGCACTTCAAGAGGGGAATGGAGAATCCCATGCGGTATAGTTTGTGCTCGAGCACCATGTAGGAGCACGCTCGTCATTTGGTCACGGTTGCCTTTATCCGGTCCGAAGGGAGCTTGCCCTTTGTTAGGAAGTTGAACACCGGGGTCATCCAGCACGAAGCGTCTCCGATGGCGTGCACCTCGACAAGGGTTGAGTTTTTTCCGATGCTCGGGCGCGATAGGGATTCTTGTATGACGGATTTGTTCCCGCCCTTCTTTCCTGTGCTTGTGAGCTTCGAAAGTATGTCGGCCCTAGTATTTTGCTCGTGCGGGACGTGCGATATTTCTGCTCGGTCGAACTTCTTCATGTATTATCTGACCAAGTTCAGGTATTCAATGAGGTTGTTGTTTTTAGCCTGGTAACTCCCTTGGACTTGGGAAGCGACGAGCTGGGAGTCCGTGAAGATTTGTACCTCATGTGCTCCTAGGTCCTCGGCTAGCCTTAGTCCCGCGAGCAGCACCTCGTATTCTGCTTGGTTGTTTGAAGTCGGAAAGGAGAGGGTGAGCGAGTGCTCGATCACCACGCCCTCCTCGTTTTCTAGGAGGATCCCCGTGCCGCTTCCGGACGAGCTGGATGCTCCGTCGATGAAGACGGTCCACTTGTGCTCTTTCTTTGTGGGGGGTTGTGAGCAGTCATTTCCGCGACGAAGTCGGCCAAAGCCTGTGCCTTTAGGGCTTTCCTGATCTCGTATTGAATGTCGAACTCAGAGAGTTCCAAGGACCACTTCAACATTCGACCCGCCATGTCAGGTCGACCTAAGAGCTGTTTCACTGGTTGGTCGGTTTGTACTATGATTGTGTGAGACAGGAAATAGTGTCTGAGTCTCCTCGCTGCGTTGACGAGGGCTAAAGCTACTTTCTCTATCTTTTGGTATCTGCCCTCGGGCCCTTGCAACGCTTTGCTCGTGAAATAAACGGGCTTCTGTCCGTCGGTGGTCTCGCGGATGAGGGCCGCGCTGATGGCTTCGTTCGAGACGGCCAGGTATAAGAACAAAGGTTCCCCGTCGACTGGTCGAGATAGTACGGGCGGTTGGGATAGGCTTTGTTTTAGGTGGCGCAACGCCTGTTCACATTCCTCGATCAATTCGAAGGCCGCCTCTTTGCGAAAGAGCTTGAAGAAGGGGAGGGCGTGCTGAGCGGACCTCGCGATGAAGCGGGACAACGAGGTGAGCATGTCGTTCATGACTTGTATGGATTTTTCGACATGGGTGTCGGGAGGTCGGAGAAGGCGCGACACTTGTCGGGGTTAGCTTCAATTCCTCGTTCTGTCAGGTAGAAACCGAGGAATTTCCCTGCCTTGACCCCGAATGTGCATTTCTCAGGGTTGAATCTCATCTTACATTGTCTTGCTCGAGCAAAGACTGCTTTGAGGTGGGCTTCATGGTCGGTGTCTGCTCGGGATTTAACGATCATGTCGTCCATATACACCTCGAGCATGTCCCCGATTTGGTTGTGGAACACTTTGTTCATCATACGTTGGTATGTCGCCCCTGTGTTTTTTAGACCAAAGGGCATTACGTTGTAGTAATAGTTTCTCGAGCTGGTCATGAAAGCAGTGCAATGCTTGTCGCTTACGGCCATTGGGATTTGGTTATAGACTGAATAGGCATCCATGAATGACAATATTTTATAACCGGTCGAGTTTTCGACCAACATGTCTATGTTTGGTAAAAGAAATACATCTTTCGAGCATGCCCGATTGAGATCAGTATAGTCAACACACATTCGCCATTTTCCATTATTCTTTTTGACCAGTACAACATTTGAAAGCCAGGTTGAATACCGGGCTTCAGAAATAAAATTTACCTCTAAGAGGTCTTTTACCGCTTTTTCAGCAGCCTCCGTTTTCTCCGGAGACTGCCTACGTCTATGTTGTACTACTTCCCTAGCGGCTGGATCTATAGCGAGGCGGTGACAGGTGACCTCGGGGTCGAGTCCAGGCATCTCCGCAGCGCTCCATGCGAATAAGTCAGCATTCTCGCGCAAGCAGGCTTTGATCTGCTTCCTTGCTAGGTCGGGGAGGCCGATACCGATCTTCACTCCTTTGCCCGCGTCCTCGCCGAGAGGGACGAGCTTGAAGTCTCCGTCCAGAATTGGTCGGAGGGGGACTTGCTCGTCGTTGGGAGGCTCATCCTAGTCGAAGCGGGTGTCCAGGGCTATGGAGTCGACCTTTGGGGGAGCTCTCTGCTCTTCTGTCTTGACGAGCTCTGTCTGCTCGGGCTCTGGTCGTGTCGTTGCTGGTCTCTTGGTGGGTCTTGTCCCAGTGTCGACCGTGTCGCGTCCCTTGGATTCCGCGTTGAAACACCTTCGAGCAGTGTCCAGGTCCCCTTGGATGGTGCCGACCCGTGCCCTCTTGGTGTAAAACTTCATCTTCAAGTGGACGGTAGAGGGTACCGCGGTCAGTTCTGCCAGTGTTGGTCTTCCAAGAATGCAGTTGTAGAGGGGCGGGCAGTTGATGACGAGGAAGCGCACCTTGACTTGCCTCGTTTCCGTGCCCTCGCCAAAGGTAACCATGAGCTCTACGTATCCCTAAGGTTTAGAGGTCGAGCCGTTGAAGCCCTGTAGGTCCGACTCCACATAAGGTGAGAGGTGTGAGTCGTCGAGCTGCAGTGTCCAGAATAGTTAACTGTACATTACGTTGACGGAACTTCCTTCGTCTACAAGAACGCGGTGTACATCAAAGTTATCCATTCTCGCTCTTATTAGAAGAGGAATGACCGCGTTTGGGGCCCCTCCGGGGAGCTCTTCAAGGTAAAAGGTGATAGGCTCCGACCTACCCTTCACCCTTTCAAAAGTCACCGTCTGAGGAGGTGCAGAGTCGACCAGTTCATCCAGCTTCCTCTTGGCCGAATTTATGGTTAGGTCGTTGAATCTTCCACCATTGATGACCATGGCGGAGGGAAAGTGCTCCCACCTACTGTGCGTTGACAACGGCTCTTGCAAGTGCTCGAGGACGTAGAAGTCCTCAGGTCTTGTGACGGAGAAGGCGGTCTGGATGGGGACCGACTCGTCAGATGGTCGGACATCCTCCTTCGGCTCTCTTGTCTCCTGGGCGTCGCGATGAGGAGCGTCATTTCACCGATATTGGGCGAGTCTCCCCCATTTTATGAGGGTCTCGATGGCGTCCTTGAGGTGGACGCAGTCCTCCGTCAGATGACCATGGCTTCTATGGTACTGACAGTATTTTCTCTTGTCCACCCCGGGCTTGGCAGGAGCTGGTCGGGGGGCGCTTGATGCCGTCATCTTTGAAATCTGTACTGGCACACTCCGCCAAGATGCGCTCGCGGGAAGCCGTGAGCAGAGTGTATTATGTGAAACGCCCCGAGGGTCCTCTCTGCTCTCGGACTTCTCGGGGTTTGTTGTCTTTTCTTTTCTCTCCGGCTCGTCGAGGAGGAACGGCCTCCTGGCACGGGTTGCTGCTGGACCCGCGAGTTCTAGGGTCACGGGCTCTGTTGGCCGCTTCCTTTTCCTTGTAATCCGTATAGGCCCTGGCCTTCTCGAGGAGAGCATCAAACATTTGGGGAGGTTCGATGCCCACTACTTTTCTGAACTCTGTGCCGGGGAAGAGTCCCCTCTCCAGCAAGTATCTTTTCATGTGGTCCGCGCAGGGGACCTGGATGGCTTCACGATTGAAGCGGTTGATGAATTCTCTCAAGGTTTCATTCTGCCTCTGGATGATAGCCTCGAGCGTCGCTTCGGTCTTTGAATGTCGCCACGACGCGGTGAACGAGCTTATGAATTGGTTTTTTAAGTTTCTCCACGAGGTGATTGACCCCGGGGCAAGACCCTTGTACCAATCCATTGCTGCTTTACTGAGGGTTATGGGGAACAACCTGCATTTGATGGGTCCCCCAACGTTATGGTAATGCAGCATAGCTTCGAACCCGTCTATATGATCGACCGGGTCGGCGACTCCGTCGTATTCCTTCAGGTGAGGGGGCTTCTCCATGCCGGGGGGGATTGGTGCCTCCATGATGGCTTGTGATAGGGGATCGCGGGGGTCGTCCTCATCACTTCGTTTTGGGGAAAGGGACGGGGACCTGAGGTATTGTCGGGCACGACGATCCTGATCGTGTTGGATATCCCTCGAGCGGTGCGCTCGTTGATCCGTCCTTCCGTGCCTGTCTCTAGGATGCCTTCTTTCTTACCGTAAGGGGTCGTGGTTGCGCCCTCTGGCTTCAATGATTGGTTACCTCTCCAAGGGGGGTCATCTCCCCGGCTGTCGGGGTGACGGGCTTCGGGAGGTATCTCTGTATTGTCTCCGCGGAGGAGATGGGAGACATACCTCTGTTCTTCGAGGAGGCGGGGACTGAGGCCTCCCGTGTCTCCTCGGGGGTCTTCTGTCGTCCTCTAGCACCCTCAATCTTTCCCCTGGGCAAAGATGAGGTAGTTGGTTTGGTTGATTGCCGCGAACAGTGCTCTGGTCGTGGCGTCTGCCCCAGCGGGGACAGGAACCTCCTGGAATTGGGCGGATAGATAGTTTGGAGGAGCTGTATTGTCTTCTTCAAGCGGAGGGGGGACTGAAGAAGATGAGGCTGTGGCTCTGTCCCGGTGGCCTGAGGGCCCGGGGATGACGCCCCCGGGGAGTGTATTATGGTCGGGGTTGTCGGCGTTGTCGGGGACTCCGTTCTTGTCCGCGAGGTTGTTGTTGGCATCGACGATGCGGACGTTCTGGTCGTCCCGAGTTTGGTCAGCCATGACGGTGGAAGATGGTTTTTAGCTTTGGTCTTTGAGAGTTTGTAAGACGAGGAAGCTAGTTTCCCACAGACGGCGCCACTGATCTTACCGGATCAGACTTGGACCGTCACAGCTGGCTCGAACTGGATTTGAGTGAGATGGGGGGAGGGGGTACCTGCAAGACACTCTGATGCCAAAATGAGAGACGGAATGGACAGGAAAAAAGTATATAAGCGTGTAATAGATGAATACCTGACCCTCTTGGAACAAAGGGTATTTATAGCCCCCAGCGCTGGGCCAAGGTCCCCTTATTGGGCTGACCAGAACTGACCCAATAAAGGAACTGCCAGGTTCTACGTGTGAAGTGGGGACCCGCACGTGGTCCCCTTCCTGATTGGTGCTCTGCAAAGAATAAGGAAGGACGAAGACGCAGTCTTTCCGGAGCTTTGAGGATTCTATAACGGTTAGAGTGGACAGAATCTGCCCTACGGGGAAGGTGCTCGAGCTGGACTCGAGCTGGAGCTCCCCTGATCGGGACGCTGCTCGTCGAGGACAACGGCGGACGTTGCAGTTGTAGTCTGTGGTCGGACACGTTCGATGATGGTCCGATTGTGAGCATTCCCCGAAGAGCTGCTTGAATCTAGGCTTTTATTTACACTTTAGGCCAAGGTGGGCCCAGTCCAGAACATATCTATTTAAAATTAAAAGGTTTGAGTCTTTATAGTTTATTATCTTTTTTTAAAGTTTGATATAAGTATGGTTTATTTAAAATTAAAAGGTTTGAGTCTTTATAATTTATTATCTTTTTTAAAAGTTTGATATAAGTATGGTTTATTTAAAATTAAAAGGTTTGAGTCTTTATAGTTTATTATCTTTTTTAAAAGTTTGATATAAGTATGGTTTATTTAAAATTAAAAGGTTTGAGTCTTTATAGTTTATTATCTTTTTTTTTAAAGTTTGATATAACTTAAAAATTTAATTTTTATTAAGTTTTTAATTAATCTATATTACTTAAGAAATATATATATATATATATATATATATATATATATATATATATATATATATATATATATATATATATATATATATATATATATATATATATATATATATATATATATATATATATATATATATATATATATATATATATATATATATATATATATATATATATATATATATATATATATATATATATATATATATATATATATATATATATATATATATATATATATATATATATATATATATATATATATATATATATATATATATATATATATATATATATATATATATATATATATATATATATAAAAGTCAGTCTATTTAACTTATTTTTAATATATATGAAAATATAAATTGATTTATAAAATTTTATAAATTTTTTTAATAGGTTAAATCTGCTTTATTTAATTAAATAGGTTTTACAAAAATTTAAATTTAACTTTTTTTATTAAATAAATATGATTTTATTTAACATTAAATAGATTAGATTATAGAATTCTGTGATCAATCTCACTTATTCAGATCTATATTTGTGAGTCAGAGTTAGGGATGTCAATGGGGCGGGGCGGGGCCGGGGGGACACTTCCCCATCTTTTTCCCCGCCATCAAATTCATTCCCCGTCCCCGTCCCCGATCTCCGTCACGGGGGAATTTCTATCCCCATCCCCGTTCCCCGCGGATCCCCGTTCCCCGCGGGGATCCCCATAGATCCTACATTTATTCATTAATATTTTATTTTTTTAAAATATTTATATTTTCTATAAAAATAAAAAGCACAAAGAATTCACATATTTATTATGTTATTAAAAAAATACTAGTATTTGACATTTCTCTCTCTTAATAAATACATGAATATTTATTTATTTATTTTTATAAATAAACATAAAGGAAATGACTAAAAAACCTAATCTAAAATATATATATTAAATTAACTATATTAAAATAATAGGCGGGGCGGGGTCCCCGCGGGGCGGGGGGTGTATTCCCCGTCCCCGTCCCCGAAATGCTCTCGGAGAAATTTTTCTCCCCATCCCCGCCCCCACGGGGGAAAATTCCTCATCTTTGAGGCCCCGAACGGGGCGTTCCCCGCGGGGATCCCCATTAACAGGTCCAAACTGACATCCCTAGTCAGAGTCGGTACTTTATCATTATTTTTGTTGTGGTTGATTTATTTGTTTTTAATAAAGAATACAATTTTATTAATGAAAGAGGCTTATATCCAATTTGGATTGATACTTAATTTTTAAAGGAGTTTTTCTATCCATGCTTTCTTTGGGTCAGAAATAGTATAATTGACTAATTTGTGAACCACACTCATTAGCAATTTCCCTCCACATAGACATTCTTAGCTAAGTCAAAGTTTCCTAGGGTTTCACATTTTTGCTTCATAGTCCAATAGCTACATGATATCGATTGGAGATTATGCTAGATCTAATAACTCCAAGACATTGTATCCAATGCTCTGAAAAGGTCTACCAAAAAAGAGTTCTAACAATGGACGTTGATGGGAAGACATTTTAATGATGAATGGATATAGAGATGAAGATATTTTTCATTTCAATTTTGAAGAGTTCTTAAATACAACTTTGTATATATCATAAAAATTGCAAGTTAGCAAAAAAAAGTAATTACACTTTCGTATGTTTATGATTTTTTCTATCAATAAAAAAGTAATTTATCATTGCGCAATTTTATAATTTAGTTTGTGTCAATTTAGTTATATACTTTATTATTTCATTTTTTTTTTCAATTTTGAATTTCAAACTTAAAAACAAAAGATCTCAATAATTGATTGTGGAAATATAACACGTTTACTTTATAGACAAGTCAATAACTATCACATTTACATTATACTAGTTTTTATCAAGTATTATACATAAAAAGACCATAAATGAATAATAAATCTATCTCACCTATATTTTTTTTAATACTATTACATTACCTGTAACTATGTGGGTATTCTTTGTTGATATGAGAATACGTCATTATTTAGTTTCTATTGTGTTTTATATAATTTAACAAGTTATTAATGGTATAATATAATTATATTATTCTAATTATTAGTGTCGACTTCAAGTATAATATGAGTCCGAACACATATAATAAATAGATAATCAATTGAAATCTGTTAATTGATAGACATCCATAATCATTTTATTTATAACATTCACTCTTGGATATACATAAAGAATATGTTTCGTTAAAACCTTATTCGAAAAGATTTAGTGGAAAAAATTCTAGTGAAGGAAAAAGAGTACGACATTCTTTTTGAAGTAACTACTCCGTTACTAGTCAATACATACTATTACAAATAAGAAAGAAAATTATAGGGAGACAATCATCTATTATTCAACAGTATCCCTTGAATGTTTGTCCAGAATATTTCTCGTTAAAATCTCACTAGTAAAAACCCAGTGGAAAATAATCTAGTGAAGAAAAAAGAGTACAATATCCTTTTAAGAAAAATTTATTTCTCCCCCTCAGCTGAACAATCACTTCTTCGACGATGAAGACCAATATTTTCCACTAAAAAGTCAACAAGATGAACAAGTCTGTTGGAGCTTAAATCACCACTTTTATGAATATCATGAGTTAAAAAGAATTTTAGAGAAATGTGTTTTGTTCGATCTCCTTTAATGTAACTATCTTTCAATTGAGTGATGTATGAAGTATTATCTTCATTTATGGTCGTTGTATTTATTTTCCAGAAGACAAACCACAAGTATTTTGTATGTGTTGGATTAAGGATCTCAACCAAACGCATACTCGACTTGCCCCATGTAGTGCTAAAAGTTTTGCATGATTAGATGAAGTTGCTGCTATTGTTTGTTTCACTGATCTCCATGAAATAGATGTACCACTACATATAAACAAATAACATATTTGTGATCTACCATTTTGAGAATCTGATAAGTAACCTGCATCTGCATAACTTGTTAATTCGAATTTGGATACTTTGATATAAAACAAACTCAAGTCTATTGTACCTCTAAGGTAACGGAGTATATGTTTGACTTTGTTCCAATGACTTCGTGTAAGTGAAGAACTGTATCTTGTTAATGAAATAATAGAAATTGATATATTATGGTATGTATAATTAGCAAGATAGATCAGTGCTTAAGTGACACTGAGATATGGTACTTCATGACCAATTAGTTTATTATCCTCCTCTCGAGGTCTAATAAAATCTTTTACACATCCAATGATCTAACATCATCTGGATCATCGGGATACACGACATACGATATTTGTCCATATACAAACATTTTAGCACTTATGCTATATAACATAGGATATTTGTCCATTTAAAAACGTTTTAACACTTTTCTATATAACCTTCTTCGTGTGTGAAATTTTCCATTGTCTAAATGTTCACCTTGTAGGGACTTTTTCTTTCCTAAGTCCTTTATCTCAAACCATTTAATAATTTATAGCTTTTGGAATCTCTTCAGGAGTTCCACTAATTTTATGTCATCTACATAGACAACTATTATAAAAAATTACTTTCTAAATATTTTCATAAAAATACAAGGGACATATGGACTTGTTTGTATATCTCCTTTGACAAACATTCATTGAGACAATTATACCACATGTCTCCATGTTATTTTAACTCATAGAGATACTTATTCAATTTGATGGACTAACTTTATCGAGATCCAAAATTATGTATCTATGATATATTAAACCCTTTAGGAGTTTCTAAATGTCACTATCAAGTGAGTCATGCTAATAAGTTTTTACCATATCCATCATGTTCAAATTAAATCTTTCATGTGCTGCAAGGATAATTAAATATCAAAAACTGAATTGCATCCACTACATCTAGATGTATTTCACTAAAATAAATCTTAGGTCTTTGTGAAAATCATTGAGTAACAAATCAAGCTTTATATCATTCTTATTTTTCTTTTTTATAAAAACTCACTTATATCTCATTGGTTTTACACCTTGACGTGTACGGACTATAGGTCCAAAATCGACTCACTTGTAAAGTGAGTTTAATTCTTCTTCAATGTCTATAATCTATTATAGACTTTGACTCGTGATCCTCATTATCATTTATCACTTTTAGTACTATATTGTATTCAAAGACATTGTCAATATTGACTTTGTTTTGGTTCCCTCGTTTTCCATTCATGACATAATTTATTTAGATCTCTTTATTTTTTTACAAATTTTAGGTACCTAGTTAGTTCTTCTAAAACTAAAAATAAAGTATGTCAAAGTAATCTTAGAGTTTACATACCTTCACTTGAGTCATCTTTAATTTTATCTCATTTTCTTGTAGAGGACTTTTAAAATTGGAACTAACTTACCTACCACGCTTCACGCGTGGTTTCAACTCATTTGTAATATTAGATTATCTACCAAGAGATTCTACTTTAATTGGAGTATTAGCAGCTGATAATATGTTTTATAAACTTTACAAATGAGAAATATATTGAACTTGCTCTTATTCGTTTATACGAGGATCGAGATGATAATTTATTTTAAATTGTTTATTTGAACTTTTGTTTCACTCTTTAGCCGCTTAATTTTTCCCCCCTAATATTGGAAAATTTAGTTTCTCAATTAATAATCAGCCTACTGGGCTGCAATCAAGTATCCAATTATTTGCTCAAATTATATCTTAAAATTGATATTTATATCAAATAAATTTTTCCAATATTCTTTCAGGGACCAGTCTTAGTGTATTATATTGGAGCAATTGAATAATACACAATACATCCAAAAGTTCACTTAGACAAGAAGTATCGAATTATTAACCTGAATTACATTATACATCAAGGAAAGAGAAATATATCGCAATGTGTTGACTTGATGCGAACAAATATCTTAATATTCATGTTTTGCGTGTTTCAAATATCTAATTTAGAATGTATAATCTCACAAGTATCAACCATACAAATTAACTTTAGACGTCTAAAGAATGGATCTTCAAGTCCATTTTTTTATGAACATATGATGTTTGATGTTCAATATTAATTTTAATGATATATGTAATACTTATCAAGAAAGTTCTAAAAAATTCAGAAATTGAGATCTTAGTATAAGAAAACAATTTCACAAACTTCTAGTTGTGAGTAAACAATAAACATTTGTATGATATTTTAGTCGATGTAATAATTAATATATTAAATATTTAAATTGTCTACATGTATGGTATATTGATTCACAAATATCACCTTACATGTTATATAAAAACTCAACTTATAAATTTTTTAATTTTCTTTAGGAACATACAGAATTTATTGGATTGAAGAAACTTAAGGTTCTTTAATATTAATTTTCGCATCATAATACATTCGAGATGACTCAATCGATTTTACCAACAACACACTTAAGTGTGATTTGTAAACTTCTGATTTACAATAATACATATTATTTTATTCTTCTAATTTGTCTCAATCCATAGTAAGTAATAAAAACACACACACACACACACATATATATATTATATATTTTATATATATATATATATATATATATATATATATATATATATATATATATATATATATATATATATATATATATATATATATATATATATATATATATATATATATATATATATATATATATATATATATATATATATATATATATATATATATATATATATATATATATATATATATATATATATATATATATATATATATATATATATATATATATATATATATATATATATATATATATATATATATATATATATATATATATATATATATATATATATATATATATATATATATAATGATGGCATATAATTTAATTATAAGTTCGACATTTAAATTAAAAGTTTTTAATTTTTGCTAATAATCACATAGTACATAAAATACATTACTATATTTTCTTACGCTTTATATATATAAAATGAAGAATACAAAAATTATTCAATAAATATAAATAAATCTATAGATTTTATGCTAGAATTATAACTTAATAAACAAATTTGAAATAAAAGAAAATAAATATTTGTTCATTAGAAAATTAAACAAAAGAAAATATATATACACTATAAAATACATTATTTTTAAAAAGATAATTTATTAAATCAAATCACCATTAAGAATTATCTTTACAATTTAAAATTTTCAAAAATAAATATCTATCATACAAAAAAATAGTAGTTAAGAAATATATATTTTAGAATATTGATAAATTTACAATCATGAATATATATTTTTAGTAGTTATTCAGTATTTCAATCACAATATTAATAAAAATAATAATATATGTAATCCTCCATGAAACTTAAACATTATTGATTTAATCCTTTTGAGATTCTTAAATATTATTGATACAATTCTTCTGGAATTGTTTAACATGATTGATGTACTTGTTTTATGATACATAAAAATATCATTGATTTTCTGGTCAATGGAGACAAAATATGTTATTAATAATAATATTAACATTTTAAGTTCTTCTGAAACTATAAATAATTTCATCAATCAAAATCAAAATATAATCATTTGTATAATTTTTACTATAATATTATTCAAAAACTCAATCACAAATCTTTTACGAACTACTTCAGAAACTCAATCACAAATCTTTTTATGCGGTTCTTCAGGAACTCAATCACAAATCTTTTTATTAATAAAAATCATAATATTTGTAATTCTTTAGTTATTCATGAACTATAGAAAAAAATTCATTATTTGACTATCCTTCAGAGATCTTTTATCTATTCTTTAAGAATTATATAAGAAATTAATCCTTTTGCTATCTTTCAAGGATGCTTTATATATTCTTCAGAAACTATATAAGAGATTCAATATTTTTCGATATTGTATAGATGCTTCATATGTTCTTCAGGAACATTATAAACTTATTATTTTTATGTATCACTCATGGATACTCGATAAGTTATTCGGAAACTATATAATAAACAGTGATTTTGCTATCATTCAGGGATGCTTGATAAGTTCTTCAGGAACTTATATAAATATAATTTTTTAATCAATATATTATAAATAAATCGTAAAAAATAATGTTACCTTACAAGTCTTGGAGTTTCGTGCTGATAGCATGTTATGAAATCAATACGGATCAATATAACAGAAGAGTCGAGACAAAGTAAAGAAAGAGAAGAGAGAAAATACGATTGTATTATTCTCATTATCAGTTTCGATTTCAAATACAATATGAGTCATATTTATAGGACATATGTAATAAATAGAAAATCAATTGAAATCTCATAATTGATAGACATCCATAATTATTCCATTTATAACAAATTCAAATTAAAATATATTTTTAATTAATAGTGGTGATTATATTATTAAGTGTCGTTATTAACATGATATAAAAAGCTCTATCTTAAGTATATGTTTGTTTTCATGTTTTCCATTCAAGTCTAGTATGAAGTTCCAAGTAGTAGTTTCAGGAAATCCACATTAAAACCTGTGTTGGAACACAATAAATGATACATTAATGTTGTCAAAATTGTAAGTTCGGAGTGCGTCTAAGAGGGAGGGTGAATTAGGACTTTACAAACTATCCAGTTTTAAGAAACAAGTTATTCTTATTTTTCTGGTTTGATGTTAAGAGTTTAGAAATGTGTTTCTTTCTTTTCTTGTTATGATTTAAGATGAAAGCGGTAAATACGTAAAAGCAAAGAACACAGATGTATCCTGGTTTTTCTTATAGTCAAGTTCCCTTTCAATACGAAAGAGATTTCACTATTGTTAGATCTTTGTACAAATCTTATACCAAGACTTCTCCTACAATATTCTAACAACAGAACCATCAAGAATAATCCTCTTGGATCAACCAAGTTGAAATGAGAACAATCCTCTCACTTTCAACCTCTTGCTTCCAACAATCCTGGATAGTATGGTACAACCAAACAAGTAGAACAAGAAAACAGTTCTTTCTTTTCTACTCTCTTGTTTCCAACAATCCTAGAAAACAAGGAATTACAAACCAAATCTAAAAATTATTTGAGTAATAAAGTTTATGAATATGTATTAATCACTAAGATTGATCTTCTCTTCCAAGCAAGTATTTTATAAAGATATAATAGTGCTCAAGTGTTTATGAATGATGAAAGAATTTTTCTAGATTGATATGAAGAACAAATGCAAAAAAATTCTCAATAAGAGTTGAAGTATCAAAACACTTGTTTAAAATTTGAATGAATATTATGATGTCAAATTGTAATGGAAGAGGTGAGATTTGAATTTTAAAAATAAGATTATATTTAACACCTTAACACCTCTATGAATGTGTGTGAATCAATGAAAAGAAGCAATGGTTAAAGAATGAATTTATCAAAATGTTCAGATTCAAAACAGACTAAAAAGCTACTGCCATACTCAGGAAATTGATTTTGAAATATGGGATAATCAATTTCCTTTGAAACGTTGCAACTGAAAATTCAAATTTTCGTGAAGGAAACCGATTTATGAAATAGGGGTAATCTATTTCCACGCCTAAAAACAGTTTGTTGGGAATTCAAAATTTTGTGAAGTTAATCAATTTCTAAAATAGGGGTAATCGATTTCCATGCCTAAAAACTATTTTTGAAAATTTAAAATTTGTGAAGGAAATCGATTTCTGAAATAGGGGTAATCGATTTCCTGAACTAAAAATTGAAAAAAATATTTGTTTTAATGTGCATAAACAGTTTGTAATGCAACTACTTTGCACCATGCATATTAAGATCAATGCTAGTCTTCATAAAGTTGCAATCTTGATCGATAGCCATTTTGCTCGTGTTGCTTTTTCTCATTCTTTGATATATGTACATAGTAGTTGTTTTCATCAAAATATAATGTCGAAGAAGCTTGACTTTATAATCTCCCCCTTTTTGATGATGACAACCATTGAAAGTTGAGATGCTTGAATATTTTTAGAACAAATGAGAATCTCTTATGTGAATGCTTTCCCATCTTTGATAACTCCCCCTTGATCAAAGCTCTCCCTTGTTATAGAGAATTTTACATCTTTCTTTTGGGCTGAAATAGTTAGAGACAAGCATACATATATGTCGTACCCCAAATTTTCCCTATCTCTTTTATTCTTGTCTAGCTTCAAACTTTGCATTCCATTTGCATCATTTCATCATTCAGTCATTTGCATATCCCGCATCTCAGGGAATCAGGCACTTTGGTTTGAAGTATTAGGGCTACACCCTCTTTTGGTCTAATCTTGTTTTGAGGTTTTTCTTATAAGGTAAAAAGGAAGCACATCTGGTTCTTGATTAGCGGGTTGTGGAATGAATTTTGTCATCATGTTACAAGGGTGGTTTAAAGCTCAGGGCATTAGGCCTTTTTCACAAGAATTCTCAGGGTTTAAGTCTGCCCAAGTACAATTGGATCATATTGGATTTTCAAGCATCAAGTCAAAAGAGAAAAACAGATGAAATATGATTTTGACAAGTTTGGAGGAAAACAGGTCTCCTTCGATTCAGTACCCTTCGACTGACTCTTGTCCTCTTTCGAGTCTGGAAATTTTGCCTCCTGTATGCCTACTTTCGATTGGACAGGTGCTGCCTGCAAGCCTGCTTTCGATTGGACAAAATTTGTTACCTGCAAGCCTACTTTCGATTGGACAAGTTTGATGCCTGCAAGCATGTTTCGATTGGGCAATAGCCTCCCTTAGATCCACAAGCTTCGATGGGCAATGCAGTCTCCCTTCGATCCACCAGCTTCGATGGGCAATACAGTCTCCTTCGATTCATAAGTTGGACCACTGTACTGCCATGCAACAAACACTACTGAGCCTGCTACAACAGTCCTGCACCAACCTGCCACTATGCTCCAAAGCACTGCTGAGCCTGCTACAACAGTCCTGTACTTGCCCAAAATGGAAAAACACAAAAGCAACATAAGAAAGGATCGAAACAGCATTCCCAAACTGTTCAAATTATTTTGTTTTCCCCCCAAATGCTTCAGCCAATCTGCCTATAAATAAGACTCCAATGCATGTTAGAAGGGAGGACTTGAGGGCCAGAAGAATCTCTGCAAGAAAATTTCTCAAACCATAAAATTCTCAAGTTCATTCAAAACACATCCGGAGTCAAACTCTTATCCAGAATCCAAACCCAGAATCACATTCATCCCCTTCGAACCAAAAGCAAACCCCCTGTACCTTGTTACCATTCGAATCCAGCAGGAAAGACTTCACGCTTGTCATCCCCTTTCGAATACAACCTCAAAGGTCAACCCCTGGTCCCTCCCTTCGAATCCAGAAGCGCTCCAGGCAACCACCTTACTGCCCAGTACACGTTCCAGCCCCAAGCAAGGTAAGCCATCCTTAACCTCGAACCCCTTTCATTTCTAGCATAACATGTACATAACACTTTGGCTCTTTTAGTTTCCACCTACTTGATATGTTTTCAGAGCTAACCCCTTTCGTTTTGTTGTTTGTTTATTTAAATATGCATTAAGTGTTAACTGATTGTAAGGCAATATTAGCATGGCCTTATGCCATGTTACTGTTCAAAAAGTTCAAACGAAAGAAACAGGGAACAGGAAATAGGACGAAGCTTCTGGCCTCTACCTTCTTTCTTCAGGTCAAACGAAAGAGAACCAGAAGGCTTCCCCATGTTGACTTCTGGGCCCAAACGAAAGGCTGGCCTTCACTGACTTCCAGGCTCATCCGAAAGGCATTCCCTCATTGTTTTCAGTCTCCAATCGAAGGAGGCAGAAAGGCAGATGACACGCTTGCACTAAGTCCAGACTCAATCGAAGGACACTCTCATACTGGTGTCAGCCCCCAATCGAAGTACATGATCTTGCTGATGCCTTTGCCCAATCGAAGTACAGGACCTTGCTGCTGCCTTTACCCAATCGAAGGACAAGACTTAGCCTCTGCCAGGGCCCAATCGAAAGATGTGACTTTGCTGTTTCCAGCCCCAATCGAAGGAGGCCAATAGAATGCCAGTCGAAGGCTGCTTTCCCCCCAATCGAAAGACACTTTTTTTTCTTGCTTTTGTCTTTTTTTCCCCATTTTTTTATGCTGTTTGATACGGTTGTAATAGCGTAGGATCTTATCTTTCTGCATTTTATTTACTTTATACCAGTGTTAGTAATTAGGCAAGATAAAAATCAACAATAGACCAACCAAGAAAAATCCAAAAACACTCTTTAATCACTACTTGAATTTATTTTAAAACCCACAAAAACACTCAACAAATCAAAACTCCCCCAAGGGCATGTTATCTCCGTTCTACCGCGATACCGGCCGTGCCTATTGCTAGAACGCGTGCGTTAATGTCGCCCACTAAAAAACACCAACAAACCAACCATTTTCTAGGAGGAACTACGGTGTTCTGATTCCTTCATTGGATACGTAGGCAAAGGGTCGCGAAACCCTCACGAACACAATAATAAAAAACCATCCATTTCCCTTTAGCAAGCATAGTTGTAGATAAACACACCCTTTAAGACAAACAAACAAAATGGATCCCGTTGAGTACAACGGATGTGAGGGGTGCTAATACCTTCCCCTCGCATAACCGACTCCCTTACCCTTTCTCTTGGTCGCAAGACCATCTTATCCATTCCCTTGTGGTTTTATCGATATTTCCCCTTCCTTCGGGATAAATAAAGTTCGGTGGCGGCTCTGTGTTTTCTGCCGGTGGCTTAAGCTGGCGACTCTGCTGAGGACCTTTAGTGAGTCTCTCCTAGTTTTGTTTTTTTGTATTTTTGGGTGTTTATTTATTTGCTTTATCTTGCTTTACTGTTTTATTTCTTTATTTATTCTTTTGTATGTATTTCATATATTGTTGCTACTCACATATTCTGGATACATTGTGATGTTGGGTTTGGTGATTACTTTTGATAAGTCCTCTACCCGGACTTGGGTTACACATAGGATTAGGACGAGTGGTATAGTCATGTTAACTTTGAGGGAGTAATCCCGAAGAAGGAGGCATGAAAACGCCCCACTCAGTGGAGGTCCCCTTGAAAGTAGTGATGTTTACCGAGTAATCGAGAAGATGTCGTTGCTTTCGACCTGGGAGCTCGAGAAGCTGAGGGACGTAGAACCATTAACCCATCCTGGCCTTTTAGGTGCAATGCGGAGACTATAACGGAGTAATATGGAAGTAGTTGTCACGCGATATTGCACTCGGACGAGTTTTTCCTGCGAATATTACTGATTACCAAGTAATTGGGACGTCGGTAATATCCAAAGGAAGAGCGTAGACTTCGAGAACTCTTTAGAACCTTGTTCGGCAGGTGATAAACCCCTAGTACATACCTCGTGGGTGGTTACTTTGACTCCATGCCTGTGACGTCAAACTTTTGATCCTGTTACTTTCAGCCTGTGCAACAGACTACGCAATGGTTATCCAAAATATATGGAGCTGAGACTTAATGCCATATCTTACCATGACATCATATCATCATGTATATATATCTCATATCTAGGGAAATCCAAAGACAAGTCTCGTTGATATATCTTTTCAAAAAAGGGAATTTTAAAAGATAGACGATTCTTTGGGTCTCCTCAGAAATGAAGATAAATCATTCATCCATATTACTATGCATTCATTTTTTCACAATAAAAACTCATCGGGGTCCCCTTTCTCAGAAGCAAGTAAACAGCAAAGACGACTCATCCACATCCTTATCGCACCAGAGGCAAGCGACAAAGGCTAATGGATCTTTTTGAAGAGAATCAGAATGCAATCCGTCGGGATATGGACACTATGGGTACTCACATGGATCAACTCATGGAAACTCTGCATGCTGTGATTAAGGGTCAAGAAGAACTACACCAGAGTGTTGCCAAGCTTACTACTGCTACTCCTTCCACTTCCGCTAATGGGAGAAATGACAATGCTAATGTTGAGACTCCTACCGGTGCTCCTAGGAATGATGTCGACGATCATCATGATGTTATTGATCTCGATGAACCCCAAGTGAATCTTGCTGCCGGGGTTGCCGAAACTGCGAAGATGTATCATGCCCTTGAAGAGCGACTTAGAGCCATGGAAGGAATCAAGGCGTCCGGATTCAACACTGCTGCAATGTGCCTCGTGCCTGGGGTAGTCATTCCTCCTAAGTTCAAAGTCCCAGAGTTCGACAAGTACAAAGGCACTTCTTGCCCAGAGACACATCTCCATTCCTATTGTCGCAAAATGGAGGCCTATGCTGAAAATGAACCTTTGCTCATGCATTTATTTCAGGACAGTTTGACCGGGGCATCCTTGGATTGGCATATGCAATTGGAGAGATCCCATGTCGGTACTTGGGGGGAGCTTGCCGATGCTTTTCTGAAACATTACCATTATAATACTGCTATGGCTCCGAGCCGTACTCAGCTCCAAGGGATGGTACAAAAGTCTGAAGAATCTTTCAAAGAGTATGCTCAGAGGTGGCGTGAACTAGCTGCAAGGGTCCAACCTCCTCTTTTGGACCGTGAGTTGATCGATCTGTTTATGGGTACTCTACGAGGCCCTTATCTCCAGCATATGCTCAGTAGCACTTCTACTTCATTTTCTGATATGGTCATCATTGGTGAACGTGTTGAGACATGTATTAAGGCCGGAAAGATTCAAGGTGTTCCTAATAATGCTAACAACAATGCAGGCATTAATAGGAAACCATTTTTCGGTTTTAGCAAGAAGAAAGAGGGCGAGACCAGTGCCATCACCGTCAACCAAGGGAGATCTCCCACATTTCCTCAAGTCTGATTCCCTTATTTTCCTACACCTGCTGCTGTTCCCAACCAGTTTGTTCCGCAAGTATACGCTGCTACAACTCCAGCACCTTGGATGGCCCAACAACGGCCTTTCTCTCCGCAACCGCATTATGTTCCACAACAACAGTTTGCACCTCCTACAACTTATCAACAACCGAATCAACATCTCCAAGGACAAAGAGCTCCTCCAAGATAGAGAGCCCCTGAAAGAAGGTTTGATCTCATTCCTATGTCCTATGCTCAGCTTCTCCCACAGTTACTTTCTAGCCAATTGGTTCAATTGCGCAAACTCAGTCCACCGCCAATTCCTCTCCCTAGGGGATATGATAATAATGCTCATTGTGAATTCCATTCTGGTGCCCCAGGCCATACGATTGAAAATTGCAGAGCTTTCAAGTGCAAAGTTCAAGATCTCATCGATGCGAAAGCCATCAACTTCAACCCTATTGGTCCGAATATCCAAAATAATCCTATGCCTCCTCATCAAGGGGGAACAGTCCATGCTATTTAAGAAGTTAACGAACAGGTTTTGGTGTCAAAGGTTGATGAAATTAAGATATCTTTGGAAACTGTCAAAGAACATTTGTTAAAGCATGGAGTGCTACAAGAACTCCATGACTTCTGCTTAACCTGTTCTTCCAAACCAGAAGAGTGTGCTGAGTTGAAGATGGCCATCCAACAGTTGATCGATGAAGGTGTCTTACAGATAGAGAAAGTGTTCCAAGAAGAAGAAATTGATGTTCTGGAAATCCCCTACTATCCGAGAAGTTTTTCATCCACCCCCGGTATTCCTTTAACAATTCAGGTTCCTATTACCCCCACAATGATTCAAGCTCCTATTCCCCCTACAAGCAGCGACTTGAAGGCAGCGCCATGGGAGTACAACATAGTCTACATTCATGGAAAGAGGTATGAGTGTCCTCCGGTAGGTGACAAAATTGTTACCAACATTGCGGGAATAAGTAGCATGACTCGCAGTGGTCGGATCTTTTCTCCTCCACCCCCACCTCCTAAGGAAACTAACAGTGAAGCTCTAGCTAAGGCTAAGGGAAAGCAAGCAATGGATAACCAACCCGAAATTTCGGAAGGACAAGAAGCGGAGCAACTTTTGAGAATTCTCAAGCGGAGTGATTACAAAGTAGTGGACCAGCTCAATCAAACACCATCCAAGATTTCCATCTTGTCTCTCCTTTTGTGTTCAGAGGCCCACCGCAACGCCTTATTGAAGACCTTATGTTCCGCTCATGTTACCCAAGACATCTCTGTGGCCCAGTTTGAAGGAATAGTCACCAATATCGCTGTGGGAAATTGTTTGGGTTTCTGTGATGATGAACTCCCAATTGAAGGCAGAGCCCATAATAAAGCGCTACATGTTTCCATGAAGTGTTTGGACACTGTTTTATCTCGAGTTTTGGTGGATACAGGTTCTTCACTCAATGTGATGCCTAAGGTTACTTTGTTTAAGCTGAATATGGACGGAGTAATGATGAGGCCCTCCACGCTAAATGTTCGGGCGTTTGATGGTTCGAGAAGATCGGTGGATGGAGAAGTTGATTTGCCTGTCAAGATTGGTCCCCACACTTTCTATTTGTCCTTCTATGTTATGGACATTCGTCCATCCTATACTTGCCTCTTGGGTCGTCCGTGGATTCATATAGCAGGAGATGTGACATCTACCCTTCATCAACGCCTGAAGTTTGTTGTGAATGACCAAGTTGTCGTCGTTTGCGGTGAAGAGGACATAGTGATCAATAATCTGACTACCTACCGTTACGTAGAAGTGGAAGGAGAGGTACAAGAGTTTCCCTTTCAAGCTTTGGAAATTGTTACTGTTGACAAAATCCTCGTCATGGAATGTAAGAAGACTGAGATACCCCTGGCCTCTTTGAAGGATGCCAAAGCCCTCATAGAAGCTAGACCTCCCCATGACAGTTGGGGCAATTTGATTGAGGTTCCAGAGAAGAAAGATCGTTCCGGTCTTGGGTATCAGCCATCATCCTCCGTACAAGCTGGTTGGGTTCCTCTCAAAGGGCAGCAAGTTCCTCCAATTTCTGAAGTGTTCGTCAGTGCTGGTGTGAGCAAGGAAGGACAGGTACTCGCCACAGATGCTGAAGGTGACGAGGAGGATATTTCAAGATTTATCTATCAAGTTGCGCCAGACCAGGAGCTCAGCAATTGGACCGCCACCGACATCCTTGAAGTTGTTTTCCTTGATGTGTAATTTTCTGTTTCCATTTTAAGTCATATGTCCTTCCCAAGGCATACTGGCGGCTTGTAGAAGGGGCCCCTTATGTTTCAATCTTTGTTTAACCATGAATGAAAAAATCGCACTTTCGCATACAATTTTGTTCTCTGTCTTTTCTTTTACTTTTACTTTTTCAAAATAAAAATGGCAATACTTTTCTTTTCCTACTTTAAATTTTCCTTTGCACTTTCTAAAAATAAAACATAAAATCATCGATCATGCAGATCCATCTCGGACTCCGTTGGAAATGATAATGCTATGGTTCCTTATATCCTTGAAAATTCAGTTGATCATGCTAACGAAGATAATGGGGAAGATTGTGAAGTCCCTGAAGAACTAGCCAGGCTCTTGAGACAGGAAGAGAAAGTCATCCAGCCGTATCAAGAAGAAACAGAAGTTATAAATCTCGGTACTGAAGAGGTAAAAAGAGAAGTCAAGATAGGGCCGCCTTGCAAAGTAAAGAGAAGAAGGGGTTGATTGAATTTCTTCAAGAGTATGCTGACATCTTTGCATGGTCGTATGAAGACATGCCCGACTTAGACACTGATATAGTAATGCACAGATTGCCACTCAAGCCAGAATGTCCTCCTGTAAAGTAAAAACAAAGAAGGACCAGACTCGACATGGCCTGAAGATCAAAGAAGAGGTTCATAAACAACTCGAAGCAGGTTTCCTGTCTGTGATAAATTACCCGTCTTGGATTGCTAACATTGTGTCCATACCTAAGAAGGATGGCAAGGTACGTATGTGTGTTGAATACCGAAACTTGAATAGAGCAAGCCCGAAGGATGATTTCCCGCTGCCTCATATTGATGTATTGGTTGATAATACTGCTCAGTCTTCGGTGTTTTCCTTTATGGATGGTTTCTCTGGATACAATCAGATAAAGATGGCTCCGGAAGACATGGATAAAACAGCTTTCATAACTCCTTGGGGTACCTTTTGCTACAGAGTCATACCTTTTGGTCTTAAAAACGCTGGTGTGACATATCAGCAAGCTATGGTGACTCTCTTTCACGACATGATTCATAAAGAAGTCGAGGTGTATGTGGACGACATGATTGCAAAGGCACAGACTGAAGAAGAACATTTGGTTCATTTGAAGAAGTTGTTTGATCAGTTGCGAAAGTTCAGGTTAAGGCTTAATCCCAAAAAATGCACCTTTGGGGTTCGGTCGGGCAAGTTACTTGGTTTTATCGTAGTCAACGAGGAATCGAAGTAGATCCAGACAAAGTAAAAGTAATACAAGATATGCCGGCGCCGAAAAATGAGAAGGAAGTACGAGGTTTCCTTGGGAGGTTGAATTACATAGCCAGGTTCATTTCCCATCTTACTGCTACCTGTGAACCCATCTTTAAACTGTTACGCAAGAATCAGGATGTCCACTGGGATGAGAGTTGTCAAGAAGCTTTCGAGAAGATAAAGCAGTATCTTCAAGAACCACCAATACTCATACCACCAGTTCCTGGGAGACCTCTCATTATGTATTTGACTGTTCTTAAAGGATCTATGGGTTGTGTGCTCGGACAACATGATGATACTGGACGAAAAGAACACGCCATTTACTATTTGAGCAAGAAGTTTACTGATTGTGAATCAAGGTATTCCTTACTTGAGAAGACTTGTTGTGCTCTTACGTGGGCAGCCCGACGTTTGAGGAAATATATGTTAACACATTCTACACTTCTGATATCTAAGATGGACCCGATAAAGTACATCTTTGAGAAACCAGCACTTACGGGCAGATTGGCTCGGTGGCAAATGCTTTTGTCCGAGTATGACATCCAGTACGTCACACAAAAGGCCATCAAAGGTAGCATTCTTGCTGATCATCTCGCTCACCAACCATTGGAAGAATATTAGCCCATGAAGTTTGACTTTACAGACGAGGATATTATGAAACTTGATGACAGTGAAGGACCCAAACCAGGGGAGCGATGGACTCTCATGTTCGATGGTGCGTCAAATGCTATGGGTCACAGTATTGGGGCAATTTGACCTCTCCACGCAACACTCACATACCCTTCACTGCCAGATTATGTTTTAATTGCACGAATAATGTCGCTGAGTACGAAGCTTTTGTGATGGGCCTTGAAGCCGCCATTGATTTGAAGATCAAGATTCTTGAAGTTTATGGGGACTCTGCCTTAGTGATACATCAAGTACGGGGTGATTGGGATACACGACACCCTAATTTAGTTCCATACATGGATTACATCATTGAGTTGTTGCCCGCTTTTGATGAAGTCACTTTTGAGCACATTCCTAGAGAAGCGAATCAACTGGCAGACGCTCTGGCCACTTTAGCAGTAATGTTCAAAGTCAATTACCCGAATCATGCACCCAGTATAAGGATCTGTCGTTACCAGGAGCCATCACATATTTTCCCTGCTCATTGTCTTACAACTGAAGATGTGTCAGACGAAAGGCCGTGGTATTTCGACATCAAAAGATATCTTGAGAAGCAAGAGTACCCCGAAGGTGCTACGATTTGTGATAAGCGGACTCTCAGAAGGTTGGCGTCTAAGTTTTTATTGTCAGGAGACGTTATCTACAAGAGAAACTATGATTCAGTTCTGCTCAGATGCGTGGATAGACACGAAGCAGAATCCATTATACGAGAAATACACGAGGGATCTTTTGGGACTCATGCCAGTGGGCATTCCATGGCCAAGAAAATCCTACGAGCAGGTTATTTCTGGATGACAATGGAAAGTGACTGTTGTGTATGTGCCAAAATGTGCCATAAATGTCAGGTTTACGCAGACATGATACATGTTCCTCCCACTCCTTTGAATGTGATGACTTCACCATGGCCCTTTGCAATGTGGGGCATCGACATGATTGGACGCATCGAGCCAAGCGCTTCAAATGGACACCGGTTTATCCTTGTTGCTATCGACTACTTCACCAAGTGGGTGGAAGCGGCGTCATACAAAAATGTGACCAAGCAAGTTGTCACCCGTTTCATCAAAAGAGAGATCATATGCCGGTATGGAACTCCTAACAAGATCATCACTGATAACGGGTCAAATCTCAACAACAAGATGATGAAGGAAATGTGTGAAGAATTCAAGATCGAGCACCATAATTCATCACCCTATCGGCCAAAGATGAATGGGGCAGTTGAGGCTGCTAACAAGAACATAAAGAAAATCGTCCAGAAAATGGTGAGAACATACAAAGATTGGCATGAGATGTTTCCTTTTGGCCTGCATGGCTATCGAACTTCGGTGCGTACTTCCACTGGGGCAACTCCGTTTTCACTAGTCTATGGTATGGATGCGGTACTCCCAGTCAAGTGGAAATTCCTTCCTTAAGGGTCCTGATGGATACTAAACTTGATGAAGCAGAATGGATTCAAACGAGACTCGACCAACTCAATCTCATCGAAGAAAAGCGCCTGGCAGCCATTTGTCACGGTCAATTATACCAACAGCGTCTCAAGAGGGCATTTGACAAGAAGATTCGGCCTCGAGAGTTCCACTCAGGTGACCTGGTCTTAAGAAAGATTCTCCCAATCCACACTGATCCAAGAGGCAAGTGGACTCCCAACTACGAGGGACCGTACATCGTGAAGAAAGCTTTTTCAAGAGGTGCTCTAATCTTGACAAACATGGATGGGGAAGACGTTCCGCTTCCAGTTAATTCAGACTCAGTCAAAAAATACTACGCATGAAAGGACCCGCTAAGTCGAAAACCCGAAAGGGCGGCTTAGGCAAAAGTTAGGGCTAAAAAAAGAAGAAAAAAAATAATAACCCGCTAAGTCGAAAACCCGAAAGGGCGGCTTAGGAAAAAATGGGTGTCCCGGTGGATTGAAAACCCGAAAGGGCGATCCAGGAAAAAATTAGGGACAGAAAGCGAGAGACTGCAGTCTGAATATTCTTCACGTACACCCTCTTAGTGTGGGATGGCTCGATCTAACTATTATCCTTTGGAAGCACGGCACTAGGACGACCCGGGATATGAGAACTATAGCAATATCAGTTTTAACGGAAATTCGAGATTTTCTTATTGCCATTTACTCGTTGTATTTCTTTTCTTTTCCGCAACTTCCTCATTTAGGAGTTGTTTCTATGTACGGATGCCCATTCACGGGCCAAACTCATTAATAAAATTTGCCCTTCCATTAAAAATCTTGGTTATGTTCTTTTACTTTATTTTTCGTATGCGAATTGTGATTTAAATTCTTTGTTAAGCATTGCATTGAAAACGATAAGTCAATAATAATCACGAGCTAAGATGTGAAACACTACATGGATATGAAGGCATCCCGAGGGAATGTTGTGGCATTCAAGTGTTCGCTCTTCTGGGCAGGTAGCAAGTCATAACGGTCACCTTGACCAAGATTTCATCCTCGTCGCCACCTTACAATTGACCGAGCGCCCGATCCTCCAACACTGAGAAACTTGGGGCATTGGTTGAGATCCATGTCTATTCTTCAGTTATTCACAAGAGTCCAATCCATGAAGGAAGTCAGATCAAGCTACTCCTCCTCAGCAAGATTTTATTCCCCAGTGAACTCGACAAGGCTAACTCAGTTCCCTCAGATTCAAGCACCAGTCCATATTGGTACCTCAAGATGACGGGAAACAGATCCCAATGAGTTTTTGACATTTTGCATACAATAATCATCATGACATATTGCATTGCATCCTCAAAAGCATGGCATATCCATGGATCATTATGTCACACTTCGAATGCATATGAAGCATGAGCCAGATCAATCCCAAATCAACAAAACATCCTCACAAAGAATTTCATCCTCATAATTCCCAGTTAACATCTGTTATTACATTACCAACTAAAATAAACCATGGTGCCAGTACGTCGTACTTCTCCCCAACTCTCAATGTTCACGTTATCTTTGCTAGGGTCGTAGGTCGCTCGTAGGTCTTACCCTCATGTTATCTTTCATAGGGTCGTAGGTCGCTCGTAGGTCTTACCCTCATGTTATCTTTTCTAGGGTCGTAGGTCGCTCGTAGGTCTTACCCTCACGTTATCCTTACTAGGGTCGTAGGTCGCTCGCAGGTCTTACCCTCACGTTATCTTTGCTAGGGTCGTAGGTCTCTTGTAGGTCTTACCCTCATGTTATCTTTGCTAGGGTCGTAGGTCGCTCGTAGGTCTTACCCTCACGTTATCTTTCATAGGGTCGTAGGTCGCTCGTAGGTCTTACCCTCACGTTATCTTTCATAGGGTCGTAGGTCACTCGTAGGTCCTACCCTCATGTTATCTTTCATAGGGTCGCAGGCCGCTCGTGGATCTTACCCTCACATTATCTTTGGTAGGGTCGTAGGTCACTCGTAGGTCTTACCCTCACGTTATCTTTTATAGGGTCGTAGATCGCTCGTAGGTCTTACCCTCACGTTATCTTTTATAGGGTCGTAGGTCGCTCGTAGGTCTTACCCTCATGTTATCTTTGCTAGGGTCGTAGGTCGCTCGTGGGTCTTACCCTCACATTATCTTTGCTAGGGTCGTAGGTCGCTCGTAGGTCTTACCCTGACATTATATTTGCTAGGATCGTAGGTCGCTCGTAGGTCTTACCCTCACATTATCTTTGCTAGGGTCGTAGGTCGCTCGTAGGTCTTACCCTCACGTTATCTTTAATAGGGCCGTAGGTCGCTCGTATGTCTTACCTTCACATTATCTTTTCTAGGGTCGTAGGTCGCTCGTAGGTCTTACCCTCACATTATCTTCGCTAGGGTCGTAGGTCGCTCGTAGGTCTTACCCTCACGTTATCTTTGTTAGGGTCGTAGGTCTTACCCTCACGTTATCTATTATAGGGTCGTAGGTCGCTCGTAGGTCTTACCCTCGCTTTACCTTTCTCTTGGGTCATAGATCATACGTCTATCTTTACCCATTGTCTTCACCTTTCTCTTGGGTCTTAGATTATACGCCGATCTTTACCTTTCTTTTTGGGTCATGAAATACCGCTTGATAGATTCTATGTCGTCATCAAGTTCTACTCATTGCATTTAAGTTATCATTTTGTCAAGTAATTCTACTTTCAATCATCACGACATCGTCAACCATATCCTTTCAGTCACTTTACCACTCATTCCCTCAAAAAACTAGTATCGGCACCATTACTCCAGTACGAGCTACCCTTTTTCAACCATGTTTATCCATCAGGACCAGTCCACCAGAAGACCAGTTTGTCTTTCCCCAAGCAGACATTCACACCAGTGAATAATACTCACACCATATCTCCAGGGAAAATTTCGGGTCCTGGTATTTAATCATCTTCTACCTTGAACTTTCGAAAGGCTGACGCCAATCTCATATTCAGGTTTAAGACGATTAAATAGGGGCAGCTGTCGTACCCCAAATTTGCCCTATCTCTTTTATTCTTGTCTGGCTTCAAACTTTGCATTCCATTTGCATCATTTCATCATTCAATCATTTCCATATCCTGCATCTCAGGGAATCAGGCACTTTGGTTTGAAGTATTAGGGCTACGCCCTCTTTTGGTCTAATCTTGTTTTGAGGTTTTTCTTATCAGGTAAAAAAGAAGCACATCTGGTTCTTGATTAGCGGGTTGTGGAATGAATTTTGTCATCATGTTACAAGGGTGGTTCAAAGCTCGGGGCATTAGGCCTTTCTCACAAGAATTCTCAGGGTTTAAGTCTGCCCAAGTACAATTGGATCATATTGGATTTTCAAGCATCAAGTCAAAAGAGCAAAACAGATAAAATATGATTTTGACAAGTTTGGAGGAAAACAGGTCTCCTTCGATTCAGTACCCTTCGACTGACTCTTGGCCTCTTTCGAGTCTGGACATTTTGCCTCCTGTATGCCTACTTTCGATTGGACAGGTGCTGCCTGCAAGCCTGCTTTCGATTGGACAAAATTTGTTGCCTGCAAGCCTACTTTCGATTGGACAAGTTTGCTGCCTGCAAGCATGTTTCGATTTGGCAATAGCCTCCCTTCGATCCAAAAGCTTCGATGGGCAATGCAATCTCCCTTCGATCCACCAGCTTCGATGGGCAATACAGTCTCCTTCGATTCACAAGTTGGACCACTGTACTGCCATGCAAAAAACACTACTGAGCCTGCTACAACAGTCCTGCACCAACCTGCCATTACGCTCCAAAGCACTGCTGAGCCTGCTACAACAGTCCTGTACTTGCCCAAAATTGAAAAACACAAAAGCAACATAAGAAAGGATCGAAACAATATTCCCAAACTGTTCAAATTATTTTGTTTTCCCCCTAAATGCTTCAGCCAATCTGCCTATAAATAAGACTCCAATGCTTGTTGGAAGGGAGGACTTGAGGGCCAGACGAATCTCTGCAAGAAAATTTCTCAAACCATAAAATTCTCAAGTTCATTCAAAACACATCCAGAATCAAACTCTTATCCAGAATCCAAACCCAGAATCACATTCATCCCCTTCGAACCAAAAGAAAACCCCCTGTACCTTGTTACCATTCGAATCCAGCAGGAAAGACTTCACGCTTGTCATCCCCTTTCGAATACAGCCTCAAAGGTCAACCCCTGATCCCTCCCTTCAAATCCAGAAGCGCTTCAGGCAACCACCTTACTGCCCAGTACACGTTCCAGCCCCAAGCAAGGTAAGCCATCCTTAAACTCGAACCCCTTTCATTTCTAGCATAACATGTACATAACACTTTGGCTCTTTTAGTTTCCACCTACTTGATATGTTTTGAGAGCTAACCCCTTTTGTTTTGTTGTTTGTTTATTTAAATATGCATTAAGTGTTAACTGATTGTAAGGCAATATTAGCATGGTCTTATGCCATGTTACTGTTCAAAAAGTTCAAACGAAAGAAACAGGGAACAGGAAATAGGACGAAGCTTCTGGCCTCTACCTTCTTTCTTCAGGTCAAACGAAAGAGAACCAGAAGGCTTCGCCATGTTGACTTCTGGGCCCAAACGAAAGGCTGGCCTTCACTGACTTCCAGGCTCATCCGAAAGGCATTCCCTCACTGTTTTCAGTCTCCAATCGAAGGAGGCAGAAAGGCAGATGGCACGCTTGCACTAAGTCCAGACTCAATTGAAGGACACTCTCATGCTGCTGTCAGCCCCCAATCGAAGTACATGATCTTGCTGCTGCCTTTGCCCAATCGAAGTACAGGACCTTGCTGTTGCCTTTGCCCAATCGAAGGACAGGACTTCGCCTCTGCCAGGGCCCAATCGAAAGACGTGACTTTTCTGTTGCCAGGCCCAATCGAAGGAGGCCAATAGAATGCCAGTCGAAGGCTGCTTTCCCCCCCAATCGAAAGACACTTTTTTTTCTCTTGCTTTTGTCTTTTTTTTCCATTTTTTTATGATGTTTGATACGGTTGTAATAGCGTAGGATCTTATCTTTCTGCATTTTATTTACTTTATACCAGTGTTAGTAATTAGGCAAGATAAAAATCAACAATAGACCAACCAAGAAAAATCCAAAAACACTCTTTAATCACTACTTGAATTTATTTTAAAACCCACAAAACACTCAACAAATCAAAACTCCCCCAAGGGCATGTTATCTCCGTTCTACCGCGATACTGGCCGTGCCTATTGCTAGAACGCGTGCGTTAATGTCGCCCACTAAAAAACACCAACAAACCAACCATTTTCTAGGAGGAACTACGGTGTTCTGATTCCTTCATTGGATACGTAGGCAAAGGGTCGCAAAACCCTCACGAACGCAATAATCAAAAACCATCCATTTCCCTTTAGCAAGCATAGTTGTAGATAAACACACCCTTTAAGACAAACAAACAAAATGGACCCCGTTGAGTAGAACGGATGTGAGGGGTGCTAATACCTTCCCCTCGCATAACCGACTCCCTTACCCTTTCTCTTGGCCGCAAGACCATCTTATCCATTCCCTTGTGGTTTTATCGATATTTCCCCTTCCTTCGGGATAAATAAAGTTCGGTGGCAGCTCTGTGTTTTCTGCCGGTGGCTTCAATATACACATATATATATCTTCTCCCCCTTTGTCATTAGCAAAAAAGGATGGGAAAAGACTTAAATTATATAACGAAACTATGAACATAAAAATAATTTTTACCTATGAGTTTTACCTGATGAGTGACTTCATCAAACATTCATCTTTGATGAACTTGAAGCCTTTGTCACAAAGTTAAATTTTTCTTAGAAAATTTTTCTTTATCCCTTCAACATAAAGTATATCTTCAATGGATGTGAAAATCAGTGCTCCAACTTTGCCAATGGAAAAAATTCTTCCTTTAAGGTATTCCCCGTATGTGAAATAACCCTTGGACTTTTGAACAATATTTGAAAGTTAGTTTATGTCTCCCATCAAATGCTTAGAACCACCACTTATCAAAGCACCATAGATTGTAAGTGGTCCTCAAGTAAACCTACAAAACAATTTAAGTTTGATTTGGTACCCAATGTGATTTGGGTCCATCATAGTTAGTTCCTTTCTTGATCTACACATAATGCCCACTTGCCACACTTATGTTTCTTACATAGCAAGTGTTGTACCCTAATTTTTAACCCAAGATCCAAATTCGTATGCATCATTACATCTCTAACAAAATACAAAAAAAATATCTTGTATTTGATCTTTGTGTCAAACAGGGTTTTGAATTAAGAAATCTCCATCAATACAAGTCTTGATCAAATTAGGGTTTTGATTAAAATGGATCATTGACTTTTGGCTCAGTACATGACCTAAATGGTTTGAAGCATGGTTAACATAACTCAAATGTAAAATATTAACCTAATTACATGGTTCAAGACATTCTCAAAGATACAATTAACTGATGGTGAAGGAATTGAGATCAATTGATGAAAAGTCAACTGTCACACCAAAGTCAAACTTTGACTTTTTGGTCAAATTTTGACTTCAAGGATCAAGGGTCATCAAAATATTAAAAATTATCAAACTTGTGCATCAAGAATAAATAAAGTCAACAAAAGTCAAAGTTGAAGATTTCTAAACACTTAGAAAAATTCAAGTGTTTTTACACTTAAAAAAACCCTAACTTCACAAGAAAGTTTCACCAAAAGGAAAGTTGATTCAAAGAAAACTTTCAATATAAAAGTTTTAGGGAATTATAAGTTATGCAACTTTGTCATTGAGTATTGATCTCCAAAAAATTCTCAAATTAAGAGTTATGGGCATGTGAACTTCTGCCAACACTTAGAAAAAATATCAAACAGTTTTTGACCTAAAAAGTGACAACTTCATGGCCAATTTACACTATGATCCAGATTAATTCAAGAAAAGTGTTCAACATTAAAGTTGTAGATAATGTTTCAGGCTTTTCAAAATATCCAATAGCATGAATTTATCATACTTGATCAAGGAGTTTCAAATTTATGAAGATGGGTGTCCAAGGTTGCATTACAAGTCATTTTTGTGATGACCTAAAGACAAAATCTCCAAGCCATGCTACATAATCTCACTTTGCATCCCATAGTACCTCTAAATCTATCCAAGATTAGAAGAGTACACAAGCTTTCAAGCCATTGTCCAAGTGATACAACCTATTGTCCAAATAACTTTCCATTTAAGGAAGAAAGTTACCATTGCTATTCTTGTACAAAGCATGGCTTGAGTCCATACCTCTACTTTTTTCTGATTACACTCCACCATAAATCAAGGAAAACAAGGTCTCTTCACCCAACCCCTCTTGTGCTAATCATTATGGCCATGATTTTCGAATTTCTTCTCCACTAAGTTTCAAAACCATTATGCTTCAAACTGATCAACTCCAGACCCTAATGGTTCTCTATAAATAAAGATCATTTCTACACTTAAAAAAATAAATTCACAGCTCCAAAACACAACTAAACTCTCTTAAATTCTAAAATTGCTCAAAAACTCCATTAAAGCTCCAAAAGAGCCATTTCTTCGAATCTCATCACCCTTGCAAGTTTTGTGCAAACTAATCATCCTAACACCTCACATACATCATATAGAAGTTGTCTAAACGCAATAATAACTTCTGTAACCACTCTATCATCATACACCATTTCCACTTTTCACCATTGCAACTTGACTTGGTTGGAGTGATTCAATAACTTTCAGCATAAAGTAAGAAAAAGTAAGAATTGAGATAGGTTCCTGGAAGTCCAAGGAAGCTTAATCAATCATCACATTACAATGAAATTCCATAGAATAAGCATTGGACTTTCTCCAATTTGGTAAAACAAATTGAACTGTTATATCCATATACACGCATCATTTGCGTTTGATTTAAAAATATAAAATATAGATATCAATGTCATGAAGCTAACCATGTGCTTACTTCTTATTTATATTGCTTGTGTGATGCAAATTGTGTCTCTGAACCGTCAGGGTTTTGTTTTGGTAGTTAGTAAAATTCGTTTTATTCTTTGAGTAATAGTTAAAATAAATGGCATGGTTGAATTCGTGATTAAATTTAGAACAACTTTGGTGTTTACATTTTTGAAAATGGTTGAGAAATGAAGAAGATAGAGTTTTAAAAAGGGAAAAATGGTATTGTTGTTGAGTCTGACGCGAGGAAGAAGAAGAAGAAGAGAAAAATTCAAATTTCTGAAAAAAAAATTTATAATATATTTAGTGGTAGCTATTATATGAACGGATGAAACAACGACCCAGTAGCAAGAAGCACGCGCCTGTGACCTATATGGACTGGGTTTGAACCTGCTGGTGCCCACCCCTATTTTTTTTATTTAAAAATTCTTCATGTTTTCGCCTCTTTTTTGCAATTTTTATTTAATTTATTCACCAATCAAATTAATCCTTTTTAAACCAAATTTTTGCACACTCTTAGTTTATCACCTCTATTTTATGAATATAAGAAAAAATCCCAAAAATATTATTTATCTAACCCTTTTTTATTTAATTCAAAATTAGTCCTTTTTCGTAGTTTTAAGAGACTTTTTTTATTGGTTCCTTGTTGATTTATCAATTAAAATATTTTTGGATGACCACCATGTTGTACCCCAAAATTTTCCCTCTCATTTATCAAATATTCTCTCACAAGATCTCTCTTGGTTCAAGACTGCACTAGGATTGATCAGCTCAAGACACCTCCTTAAGCACTGATGACCAAAATTAGGGTTTGAGATTACACAAGGATAATTGAACTTTCAATGCTTCATATGAATTCCATGGATCATTATGGACCCCCAAGATTACTCATGTCAAGTTTCAAGCCTTGGATCACACTTTTGCTCAGTCAATTGAGCAGTTGACCTAAAAATCAGTTGTATTGGGGAAAAAGTCAACTATGGCCAATTTACAGTCAAACTTCATGATTTTTGATCCACATCAACATTATAAACTCATATGTATCATTTTATCAAGTTTGGACCATAATTCCTCAAGAAATTTGATCAAATCATCAAAAGGGCAAAATAGTCAAAATTAGGGTTTTGACTGAGAAAGGGCAATTTCTGATTTTTGACCTAGCAAATGGTCAATTGGTTTGAAGCATGATTTCAAGAGTTCAATTGCATCATTTTAACCTAATGGAATGACCTAAAACATTGCTCAAGATCAATTGGATTGATAGTGAATTTTCAGTCAACTGATCAAAAGTCAACTGTACACTGAAAAGTCAAACTTTGACTTTTTGGTCAAAATTCAATGTCAAAGATCACAATTCATCAAAGCATATAAAAATATGAAACTTATTCATTAAGAAATCAAAAAGTCAAGATTTCATTTTGAAAAGTCAAAGTTTTCTAACTTATAAATTTTTCTAAGTGTTTAAAACTTCATGTTTTTTCATAACTTTGAGCCAATTTTTCACCATGATGCAAGATGATTCAAAAGAAACTTTCAACATGAAATTTGTAGATCTCCATGATATCTACAACATTTCTTTACACAAATTCTTATAAAAATTCTTGGATCTCAAGTTATTAACTCATAAAGTCATGGTCTTGAAATTGAACACTTAGTGAAATTTTGCCCTAGTTTTGGTCAGGATTTTGATCTAAGTTCATGGAACTTTTTCATATAGTTCCAAGGGGAATTTTCAAAAGTGATTCAAATAGGTGTTGTATAGAACATTACAAGATTTACAAAATGTCCAAGAACTCCTTGAGATCATTCTTGAGCAGGGAGAATCGAAGAGAGGAAGTTAGGGTTTTCACACTTGAATTACAAGTCATTTTGTGATGAACAAGAATTCAATTTCAAACCTATGCTGTACAATCTTGATTTGCAGGCCTCTAAACCTCAAGATCTATCCATAATCATAAGATTACACAACTATTTGAGGTATGAACCAAGTGTTTGAGTCTTAATCCAAGTGATTATTCCATTAACGGAACAAAGTTCACACTTCCATTTTGGAAAAGTGAATTTAATCACAAAGTCAATGCATAGAGCTCCTAACTTGTTCCTTCTGATCACAGGAAATGTCAAAGGAAAAAGCAACATGTCTAGAGCCTCCCATAAACTCAGGCCATGCTTATACTACACATTAAAACTTATTTTCCCACTTTTCTTCAAAATTAAGTAACATAGCCATAACTATATATCTCACAGTTCTGTCAACTTCAAACCCTCAAACATTTTTCATATAACCATACAAGTTATTTGCAACATAACACACGAATATACAAGCTCCCAAACTCCCTGAAAACTCATATTTCATAAAACCTCCATTTTTGTGTCATTTTTGACTTTGAACTTCAATCTTCAAAACTACTCGTGCATTTCTTGGCCTTTTAGTTTCAAAAGCTTCCTCATATCAAATACAAACCATCCCTGTCCCTGTTTGCAAACTGTAACATCATCTTCCTCAACTTCCATAGCCAAAAACAGAGCATTGCAGTTGGACTTCTCCAGGCCATTTCAGCCACCCTCAACTCAAGCTAAGCATTGCATTAGCTTCCTAGAGGTCCAAGGAAGCTAACCTGATCATCACCACTGCCTGAAATAAGCTCAAATCCATTTCACAATTTCCAATTTTGAGGTATTTTTCTTGAACTTCTATCTTCATATTCAGGCATCATTTGAGTTTGATTTGTGAAGATAAAATATATATATCATTGCCACGAAGCTGTACATATCCATAGTTTACATTTATATGGCCTGAGCTTAGAGAATTTTGGAGTTGAAGTTTTCTGAAATTTTTAGGTTTTGAATTAGGGACAGAAAACTTCTCATTCATCTTTGACTGTTAGCTTAAGTTATTTATATGTTTGGATTCATGGGAAGAAATGCCACAACTTTCATGTTTGAACTTTTCATTTTTATTGAGAGATGAAGAAGATACAGGTGTTTTGGCTGGAGGTTGAAGATGAAGTGTAATCAGGGCGCGTTTTGTGTTATGTATTTATTGCTTCAGTTATATTAACGAATGTATATCCACCCCAGTGGTAAAGTGCGCGCATGTTCACCCTTAGGTCCTGGGTTCAAGCCCCAGCGTGACCTTTTGCTATTTTTCACAATTTTCTAACTTTTTGGTGTTTTTTTGGCAGCGCTTGGGCTTTTCATTGGGCCTAATCCTTTTTTCTCACAATACTCCTTGGGTTACTGATTCACCCCCTGACTTTTCTTTACATTTTTTATTTTTATTTTATTTTTCTAAATTATTATTATTATTATTATTAATATTAATATTTTTATTATTATTAATATTATTATTATTATTATTTTCATAAAATCATAAAAAATCCAACTTTTTTGTACTCATCTATTTTATTTTCCATAAAACAAAAAGATTAAAAAAAATATTTTTTCTTAAAATAAATAAATTTTCTTTCTTTTCTTAAATAATTAATTTTTAAACTTAGGATAAATTAGTACATTATTTTATTTTCTTAGTTAAAATTAATTTAGAACTTAGGTAATTTTAGTTAATTAATTTTCATATTATTTTTATTAATTAAAACCTTTTTCATAAAAAACCCTAAAAATCCTTTTCAAATTAATTTCTTTTCTTAATTAGTTTAATTTAATTTTATTTAATTTTAATTAATCATTTTCTTTATCTAGGTCAAAACTAAACCCTTTCATAAAAAAACAACAAAAAATCATTTTTTTTGATTTATATTCTTGCATTTTATTTTCAATTTTGTATAATATTCAATATGGTTGTAATAGATAATTAGGTTTAATTTTCTTGCAACCCCCATTTGTAAATTTATACACCCCCTCCCCTAATGATGTAATAGCATAGTAATTTTACCTTTCACAATTTATTGCTTTATATAAATGCTAGTAATTAGGGCTTGTATGAGAAGATAAAATCAATAAGTAGTAAACCCTAATTCAAGACTAAACAAAGCATGAAAATCAATACACTTGCACACAAGCACCCCTAGGGTAAAACCCACTTGGTTGCCTTATAAAATGGCCATATTGTACATGTGAGGTATCTTAGCAAAAGACAAGAAAAATACAAGATCATAGTCCCTCGATGACGCTATCAAAAGTTTCCTTTCAAAATGATCTTAGTTCCTAAAGAAAAATGCTAAGATACCTTGCAACATTGCTAATCATGGTTATACGATGACCAACGCCCGTCCCGTTTACATCTAAAGATAGGATTACTTACCAAATCAATGGTAAGATAACAATGTCAAAGGAGAAAGGAAGTGAACATGAAAGACTTTTGAGTAGGTAGAATTCTCCTAATTACTTGCTCAATTTCAAACAAAACATCCTTGCTATTTTCAAAACAAACACCAACACTTTCAAAACACCTTTAAAACTTGAAAACATTTTCAAATGATCAACACTTTGTATACATTCTTACGAACGAGAATCATTACAAAGTTTTCCTAAACAATGACCTCTTTACAAAATACTTTCAAAAACCACACAAAGCAAAATTTCAAACAAAAGCAAGTGATCTAACAAGTAACTAAGAGCCCATGGAAAACCATGGATGAAAAGGGTGCTAATACCTCCCCTTTTCATAATCTACCCCCCAAACTTAAGAAATAATCTCAAGGGTATTTCCTATGCTTTTTCACCTTTCCTTTTGGATAAAAGAAAAGTCAGTCGCGACTCTTGCTAACCGCAACATTTGCGATCAAACATAAAACACCCAAGTCAGTTCTCCCACCGTATCACAGAACTGGCGACTCTGCTGGGGAAATTTTAAAAGTGGGGTTACCTTAGGGTTAGATAACATTTACTTGATTTCTTTGTTTGACTTGTATGCTTTACATTATGGTTCTTTGTTTGGGTTTGAATCCTCTACCCGGATTTGGGATACCTTATAGGTAAGTAACAATACGTTGTGGAAATTGTGCGGGGTATACCGACATGGTCTAAGCAATAGCTACGTTAGTGCGACATATTTGTGGGTACCGGTAGCCCTTGAGTAGTCAAGGAGAATACGGGGCCGCTGAGTGATGTCATGAAGCACTAATGAACTTTTAGAACCTTTACTTGACCAACTTGGCTATTAGGACGTAGTGAGATGATCGACTTTGGTACAATCCGAAGTTAGTAGATACTCGATACTACACTCATTGAGGTTTGGTTTTTTAGGATATTTTGGTTGCTATTAAAGAGGCTTGTGCTAAAACAATGACCAAAGAAACAAACCAGTTATAATGAGCTCCTTAGAACCCGATTACTATTTCTAGGACAGGTTTGAGCCAACTAAACTTCAAGAGGGTACTTACCTATGAGACTCCATGCAAGCCTAAACCTAAGGACTTGTTTGCTTTGTTTGTATATATATTTACTTGTACATAACATCATAAACATCATAACATCATAACATCATACTCATACTCACTAACCATTTCAAGGATTTTTGGGATTTATCTTTGTTCTGTTTTGTAGGATATGGATTCTATTCGCAGGAAAACCATTCAAGTCAATCTCGTAAGCATCCCTCATCAACTCAAAGAGCTAGAATCAAGGATTCCTAAAAATTCTCTATTTACCAAAAGACATGGTCTCCTACTAAACTTGGTTACCTCCAACACTGATGAAGACGTAATAAAGGTGCTCTTTCAGTTCTTTGACCCCTTACACCATTTATTCACATTTCCCAATTATCAACTTGTGCCGACTTTGGAAGAATTCTCCCAATTCTTGAGGATTCCCATTCTCAATCAAATGCCTTTCAACGGTACAGAAAGAGATCCAAATCCAGAAGAGCTTGCTCAAGCTCTACACTTGCAACCATCTGATATCACAACTAATTGGGAAACAAGGAGTGGTGTCAAGAGTTTCCTAGCAAAATTCATGTTTGAGAAAGCCCAAAATTGTTGGAACTCTTTGGATTTGCAAGCCTTTGAGGAAATTGTGGCTCTCCTCGTCTATGGGATGGTTTTGTTTCCAAATCCTGACCAACTCATAGATGTGAACACCTTCAAAATCTTCATGTCTCGTAACCCGGTGCCTACTTTGCTAGGGGACATCCTACATTCCTTTCACACTCGTACTATGAGGAAAAGAGGTATCCTTATGTGTTGTACTCCTCTCTTGGCAAGATGGTTTATTTCTCATCTTCCCCAATCTGTGTTGAAGAACGAGCAAGCTTTAAGGTGGTCACATAGGTTGATGACGCTCAGACATTCAGATATTCATTAGTGTTCCCGCTCTTTGGAGAATGTTACTATCATCGACTGTTGCGGAGAATTACCTAATGTCCCTTTACTTGGCATTAGAGGAGGTATCACCTACAACCCTTGCTTAGCCTTAAGACAGTTTGGTTACACCCGAAGGGATGGTCCCCATGAGATGCTTATCCAAGGATTGGTATTCGACTACGAGAAGGACAATCAAGGTTACCGCTAGAGGTTAATCCGAGCCTGGAGAATGTTGAACAAGATGGATAGCAAGACGTTAGGACACAAGAACTCCATTCCCCTCGAGCCTTACCTTAAATGGGTGCGAGCTCGTGCTCAGAAACTTGTGATGCCTTATCCTTCCATCTTACCAGTCATCATGGAGCCCATGGTTGAAGGAGATGTTCCTTACACTATCCTCCATCCCGACATGCCTACCTCTCTCGAAGAACTACAAAAGGGTTGGATCCAGCTGAAGGAAGAACGAGATACTTTCGAGGCTCAATTCTATGCTAGTGAAAATAGAGTCTTGGAGCTTACAAAGCAGCTATAAGAAGAGCAAAGTGTGAATGCTTATCTCGCACCAAAGAGGATGCGTTCGGTCTTTTTATCTTAGAAAGTTATCTTGTAAGCCCAAGGGGCATGATGTAATCTTTCTTGTTTTGTCTAATGAGAATTAACGTTTGTTCATTTATTTTGTCTATAAAAGTTTAAATTTCGTTAATCCTTGAAATCATTTGCATGTACATATTCCATGCATCATAACATGACAGGTTTTTGCATAACAGGTTTCCTTATCTTTCTGCTGTTTATTTCAGCAAGATGGATCTAGAGAAAACTGAGATGGAACTCCAAGCCCAGAATTCTCAGTTTCAGGAAACTCTACTAGCCCTAGCCAAAGGGCAGCAAGATATGATGGCTTTGCTGGCCGTTAAGAAGAAGCCAAAGAAGAAAGCTCTACTCAACATGGGTAGAAGGTTCAAGGAGACAGTCCGTCAAATTCCATTAGAAGAAGATTCATCCAAAGAAGACGAGAAACAAATTGGTGAGGTCAAGAGTACTCAGGATGAATGTATCAATGATCAAGTATCCGATGATGATTATTTTAACGAGTAGTATCCACCCGCTGATATCAAATACAAGCAGTTAGAAGACAGATTAAAAGTTGTTGAAATCCAAGCCGTCCCCGGTTTAGATTTTGATGATTTGGGTTTGATCTCTGGGGTAGTCATTCCCCACATATTCAAAATACCAATCTTTGCAAAGTACGATGGGGTTTCTTGTCCAAAACTGCATTTGAAATCTTATGTGCGCAAGATATAGCCGCACACTGCTGATAAGAAGCTCTGGGTTCACTTTTCCAAGAGAGCTTGGCTGGAACACAACTTGAATGGTTTTATCAGTTAGATGGTTCTCGTATCAATACTAGGGAGGATTTAGCTACTACCTTCTACCATGAGTATCAGTACAACACCGACTTGGCACCAACGAGGGTTTTGTTGCAAGATATGACCATGGGGAAGAATAAAGGATTTAAAGAATATGTGCAAAAGTGGAGAGACCTTGCTAGTAGGGTCTAACCTCCCTTGACTGATAGGGAGCACATAGACATGTTCATGAGCACTTTATCTGGTCCTTTCTTTAATCTGTTGGTTGGCTGCTCTTCTTCTGGTTTCGCCGAATTAATCTTAACCGGCGAAAGAGTAGAAAGTGGCATCAAAAGTGGGAAGATCTTTGTGGCGTCTACCTCTACTCCTAATCCTATCAAGAAACCTTTTTCTGCAAAGAAGGAAGTCAATGTTGTGTATGGGGCAAGGGCCCATACCAAGAAGAATGATCACCTGTCTGTCAATGCTGACCGAATCTCTAATCCAACTCCTACTCCAAGACCATCTGCAAATCACCAACGTTTTGAAACTACAAGAAGAAAATTTACAAGGTTAGGAATGTCACTATCTCAAGCCCTTCAACATTTTCTCAAGGCTAATTTAGTGACATTTCACGATCCTCCCGCCAACCCCGACACCTCGTCACCAAAGTATAATCCGAATGCTAAGTGTGGTTACCATTCAAGCAGCCCCGGAAACAAGACTGACCAGCGCTGGGCCTTGAAGAACAAAATCCAGGATTTGATTGAAAACAAGACTATTGAATTTGATCCTCCTCCAACGCTGAATGTAAACACTGCTCCAATGCCGAAGCATGACAAATGTGTTAATGTTGTCGAAGATACAATTTTTGTCGCCTCGGTTGGAGAATTGACTACTCCGTTGAATGTAATCAAGAACAATTTGTTGAAAGTTGGGATCTTCCCTGGCTATGAAAAGGACTGTGTGTGTTGTACAAGATAACTCAATGGATGTGAATGGCTAAAGAAAGGCATACAAAGCCTGATGGATAGCCATAAAATTCTATTTAAGAAGACTCCTCTTGCCAAGAGTTTGATTAACAAATGTGAAGATCTCTCCATCATTACCATCTCAAACAAGCCTCTTAGGATCGCCTCCAAAGGTCCTATTAGGATTTCAATGAACCCACTTTTGCTCCCTTAATAATTATGAATCCCGGACCAATTCCTTACTCTTCAAAAAAAGCGGTACCATGGAACTACGGTGCTGAGGTGTTCTATCATGGGATTAAACAAGATGCCTGGGTCGAAGAAGAAAAAGATGATAATGTTGGCAACATAGCTGGCTCAAGCAAAGTAACTAGAACTGGGAGGATATTTTCACCCAATATCTCACCACCAGTTGTTACAAATACGCCCATCTGCATTATTGCTTCCAAGCCCAGTACCAATACAAGAGGGAAGGAGAAGGTTGTTGAGCCTGATATGATTGAAGTACCCTCCAAGGATGTAGCTGATGGAGAACCCTCCGCTCGCGAGATGGACGAGATTTTAAAGATCATAAAAAGAATTGACTTCAAGATTGTAGAATAGTTGGGGCAAACCCCTTCTAAGATTTCAATGTTATCATTGATGCTTTGCTTCGATGCCCACGCTCGAACATTAATCAAGTTCTTGAAAAAGGATCATGTCCCCCATGAGACAACAACAGAATAATTTGAGAATTGCGTGGCTAGCCCGACAACTGATAATAGCTTGGGATTTTCAGATGCTGACTTAACACCTCTCGGGAAGGATCACAATAAAGCTTTACATGTTTCTGTCGAGTGCAAGTGGACTATCTTAGCACATGTTCTAGTAGACACTGGTTCTTCTCTGAATGTATTACCCAATGGGGTGTTAGACCGTCTTGACTGTGAAGATTTAGTCTTGAAGCCAAGTGATATCATTGTAAGGGCGTTTAATGGATCAAAGAGGACTATTCATGGGGGAGTAGATCTTCCAATCAAAGTGGGCTCCCAAATCTTCAACTCCACCTTCTATATTATGGATATTCATCTTACCTATTTTTGTCTGTTAGGTTGACCGTGGATCCATAAAGCCGGGGTAGTAACCTCAACCCTCCACCAGAAACTCAAATATCCAGTCAAGGGAAGAATAGTCACCATTTGTGGAGAAGAAGAGTTTATGGTGAGCCACCTTAACTCTTTCAAGTACGTAGAGATGGATGGAGAATTCATTGAAACCCCATGTAAAGCCTTTGAGGTTGTACCACCGATGATTGCTGCTACCAAATGTTATTCTGATGAGTCTAAAGCTATTAAGGCCACGCCAAACATGGTTTCAGTTAAGGATGCCTGCACGGCAATTGAAGAAGGAAACTGTGATACTTGGGGGCAACTCCTCGATATCCTTTTTAAAGCGGACAAATTTGGTTTGGGCTTGACCGTCAAAGCTCAGAAGGAAGTGAGGCGTGCTCGTGCTGGAAAGCCACCTCTCTGCATTGGAAACCATGAAGTCAACGTCGTGGGTGATTTTGATGAAGAAGCTGCATTTGAGGATTGGGTGTATCCGACTACAACGGAGCTGAAGAATTGACATACAAAGGACTTTGTGCCCATCTCCTTCATTGAGGAGTAATCTACTTGTTATTTCTTTTCTTCCAATTCAAGAACATGTTTTCTGTAATATTTTAATAAAGACTTTTCAGCCATGTGCCTGGCCCGGGGCATTTTGGTCCATTTGTCAAGGGTTTTTATTTATGTTCATCTAATCATATGATCATTCTGTACATTGGACTCTTTTTCATTCAAATATTTGTGTTCATTGTCTTTCTTTTCTTGCAAATAAATTTTTCAAAAAAATAGCCATGTATCTTACATGCACACACACACACACACTCTTACAGGTCCACATCTACTCTGGATCTTATCGCCAATGACTCTATTATTGCCGACTATGACTTTGAATGTTCTATCAACCAAGCCGAAGACGAAGGCGAGGATGATTGTGACATACCGGGAGAAATAGCCATACTTCTATTAGAAGAGGAAAAAGCTATTCAACCGCATGAAGAGTCAGTTGAAGTTATCAACCTGGGTACTGAGTCAGATAAGCAGGAAATCAGAATCGGTGCTAATTTGGAAAGAAGTGTCAAGAGCAGGTTGATTCAGATGTTGCATGATTATGTGGAAGTATTTTCTTGGTCTTATGACTGCCCCCTGTTAAACAAAAGGTTCGTCGCATGAGGCCTGATATGTCTGAAAAGATCAAAGCTGAAGTGATGAAACAGTTTAATGCAGGGTTCCTAGCTGTGACATCCTATACCCAATGGGTTGCAAATGTCAGGCCAGTAGCAAAGAAATATGGAAAATTTTGCATGTGCGTAGACTATAGGGATCTGAATAGGGCGAGCCCCAAGGATGACTTCCCTGTACAACACATTGACATCTTGGTTAATAATACTGCTAAGCATAAAGTCTTCTCTTTCATGGATGGCTTCTCAGGCTATAATCAAATAAGGATGGTTCCCGAAGACATGGAGAAGACTACTTTCGTTATGCAATGGGGCACCTTCTTCTACAAGGTCATGCCGTTCTGATTAAAGAATGCATGGGCAACATATCAAAGAGTTATGGTAGCTTTGTTTCATGATATGATTCATCACGAGATAGGGGTATATGTGGATGATATGATTTCCATATCACAAACTGAAGAAGAACATATCGATCACCTGTACAAATTATTCGAGAGGCTATAAAAATACAAGCTGAGGTTAAACCCTAACAAGTGCACGTTTGGAGTACGATCTGGAAAGCTTCTAGGTTTTGTTGTCAGTAATAAAGGCATTAAGGTTGATCCTGCCAAGGTAAAGGCCATCCAAGAAATGCCAGTCCCTCATTCTGAAAAGGAAGTTAGAGGATTCTTGGGTCGTCTCAATTACATTGCCTATTTTATATCACACCTGACTGCTACTTGTGAGCCAATCTTCAAACTCTTGAAGAAAGATCAGGTAGTCAAATGGAATGATGAATGCCAATATGCCTTCGACAAAATAAAATAATACTTACAAGAACCTCCTATTCTCATGCCTACAGTTGAAGGAAGACCCTTGATCATGTACTTGACAGTACTAGAGAACTCTATGGGGTGTGTTTTGGGCCAACATGATGAGTCTGGCCGAAAAGAACATGCTATTTATTACCTGAGCAAAAAGTTTACTGACTGTGAAACCAGATATTCACTGCTCGAGAAAACTTGCTGCGCTCTGGCATGGGCTGCTCGTCAGCTAAGACAGTATATGTTGACTCATACCACTCTGTTGATTTCTAAGATGGACCCAATCAAGTACATCTTCGAGAAACCTGCCCTTTCCAGACGGATAGCCAGATGGAAAATGATCTTGACTGAGTACGACATTTATGATACGGTAGGAGAACTGACTTGAGGTTTTGCGTTTTGTCGTAAATGTCGCAGTTTAGCAAGAGTCGCCACCGACTTTTATTTTATCCAAAAAGGAAAGGTAAAAAAGCACATGAAAGACCTTTGAGATGTTTTCTTGAGTTCGGGGGGTAGATTATGAAAAGGGAAGGTGCTAGCACCCTTTTCATCCATGGTTTTCCATGGGCTCTTAGTTACTTGCTTAGATCACTTGCTTTGCTTTGAAATTGTTTGAAATGGTGCTTGGTGTTTGGTGTGGTTTTGAAAGTATTTTGAAAAGAAGCCACTCGTTTGGGCAATCTTTGTAATGATTCTCATTCGTAAGAATGTATACAAAGATGTTTGTCTTTTTGAAAAATGTTTCAATGTTTTGTAAGATGTTTTGAACTGTGTGTGTGTTTGTTTTTGAAAATAGCAAGGACTGTTTTAAAATGGAGCAAGTAACTTAGAAGCTATCTACCTACTCAAATGTCTTTCCTATGCATTTTTATTCCTTTGACATTGTTGACTTACCATTGATTTGGTAAGCAACCCTATCTTTGGACGTAAACGGGACGGGCATGGGTCATCGTATGACCATGATAGCAATGTTGCCAAGTATCTTAGCATTTTAAGGGACCAAGATCATTTTGTTTTAGGCAACCTTTTGATAGCGTCATCGTGGGACTATGATCTTATTTTTGTTTTGTTTTGCCAAGATACTTCGCGTGCGTAACATGGCCATTTTCTTTTTAGGCAATCAAGTGGGAGAAACCCTAAGGATGCTTATGTGCAATGTGTGTCATTTTTCATGCATTTGATTTGTCTTGTATTAGGTCTTTTCTATTTGTTTTGTTTTTGGTCTTATCATGCAAACCCTAGTTTACTAACATGGTATAAATGCGATAAATTGCGTAAATGTAAACTAAGCTATTACAACAAATATTATGGGAGGGGGGATACAAGTTTTTGAATGGGGATATTGCACAAAATAAACCTAAAAATACTATTACAACCCAATTGAATATTGTGCGAATTAAATAAATATTCAAATATCTAAAATGCAATGCAAATGTATTTATGCAAAAAAATGTTTTGTATTTGTTTAATGCATGGGAAAATAAATTAACTAACCCTAGAAAATAAGGAAAAATAATATTATTATTTTTTGAAACGGGGAAACCCTAATTTTTTGATTAAAGAAAATATATGTTCTACATTATTATTTTGTCTATTTTTTGTACAAGAAAATTATAAATAATATTATATGTCAATATTAAAAAATTAGTATGTATGAAAATAAATATTTTATGTGTATAAATAATATAATAAAAATGTATAGTTTTTAAAAAAAAAAGTGTTTACAAATTTTATAAGAAAATAAAGTTCTATTTATTCTAATAAACTATTTTTATAAAAAAAAAATGATAAAAAAATAAAATAAAAATGCAAAAAGTAAGGAAATTATTTTTCATGATTTTTATGATTCAGAAAAAATAAATAAAAGTAATAAATATAAAAATATAAAGAGAAATATGAAAAATAAAACAAATAGAAAAGACCTAATACAAGACAAATCAAATGCATGAAAAATGACACACATTGCACACAAGCACCCTTAGGGTTTCTCCCACTTGGTTGCCTAAAAAGAAAATAGCCATGTTACGCACTCGAAGTATCTTGACCAAACAAAACAAAAATAAGATCATAGTCCCTCGATTACGCTATCAAAAGGTTGCCTAAAACAAAATGATCTTGGTCCCTCAAAATGCTAAGATACTTGGCAACATTGCTATCATGGTCATATGATGACCCACGCCCGTCCCGTTTACGTCCAAAGATAAGGTTGTTTACCAAATCAATGGTAAGTCAACAATGTTAAAGGAATAAAAATGCATAGGAAAGACATTTGAGTAGGTAGATAGCTTCTAAGTTACTTGCTCCATTTCAAAACAATCCTTGCTATTTTCAAAAACAAACACACACACATTTCAAAACATCTTACAAAACATTGAAACATTTTTCAAAAAGACAAACATCTTTGTATACATTCTTACGAACGAGAATCATTACAAAGATTGCCCAAACGATTGGCCTCTTTTCAAAATACTTTCAAAACCACACAAAACACCAAGCACCATTTCAAACAATTTAAAAGCAAAGCAAGTGATCTAAGCAAGTAACTAAGAGCCCATGGAAAACCATGGATGAAAAGGGTGCTAGCACCTTCCCTTTTCATAATCTACCCCCCGAACTCAAGAAAAAATCTCAAAGGTCTTTCCTGTGCTTTTTTACCTTTCCTTTTTGGATAAAATAAAAGTCGGTGGCGACTCTTGCTAAACCGCGACATTTGCGACAAAACGCAAAACCTCAAGTCAGTTCTCCCACCGTATCACAGAACTGGCGACTCTGCTGGGGATCTGTAATAAAAGTGAGGTTACCTTTGGGTTTAGATCACCTTTATTTGCTTACCTTGTTTGACTTGTTTGCTTTACACTTTGGTTCTATTTTTTGGGTTTGAATCCTCTACCTGGATTTTGGAAACATTATAGGTAAATAGCAATAGGTTGTGGAAACTGTGCAGGGTATACCGACACGGTCTAAGTAATAGCTATTTTAATGCGACATATTTGTGGGTACCGGTAGCCTTTGAGTCAATCAAAAAGAATACGGGGCCTCTGAGTGATGTCATGAAGCATTAATGAACTTCTAGAACCTTTACTTGACCAACTTTGGCCTTTTAGGATGTAGTGAGATGACCGGCTTTGGTGCAGTCCGAAGTTGGTAGATACTCGATACTACACTCATTGAGGGTTGGTTCCTTGGAATATTTTGGTCTCCAGTAAGAGGCTTGAATTGAAACAATGAACAAGGAAACAATCCAGTGACATTGAGCTCCTTAGAACCCGGTTACCATTACTAGGACAGTTTGAGCCAACTAAACTTCAAGAGGGTACTTACCTATGAAACCCCATGCAAGCCTAAACTAGGAACTTTTATTATTTTCTTGTACATATATATTTGTGCATAACATTATGGGCATCATGAAGCATCATATGCATCCACTAACCATTTCAAGGATTTTGGAAATTCATCTTTGTTCTTGTTTTGTAGGATATGGATTCACTTTGCAGGAAAACTATCCAAGTCAACCTTGTAAGAATTCCTCCACAACTCAAGGAGATAGCTTCAAGGATTCTTGAGAATTCTCCATTCACCGAGAGGCATAGTCGTCTACTCAACTTAGTCACTTCCAACACAGAGGAAGACATGATGAAAGTTCTCTTCTAGTTCTTTGATCCTTTGCATTACTGCTTCACATTTCCTGACTACCAGCTTGTGCCCACTTTGGAAGAATTATCTCAACTCTTGAGGATTCCCATTCTCAATCAACTACCTTTCAACGGTACGGAAAGATATCCAAAGCCATAAGAGATTGCTCAAGCCCTGCACTTGCACTCATCTGATGTCATAACCCATTGGGAAACTAGAAGTGGTGTCAAAGGCTTCCTGGAAAAGTTCTTGTTTGAGAAGGCCCAAAGCTGTTGGAACTCCTCGGACTTGAAAGCTTTTGAGGATATTGTAGCTCTTCTCATCTATGGGATGGTCTTGTTCCCCAATCCTGACCAACTCATAGACGCGAGTGCTGTTAAAATCTTCATGTCACGCAATCCGGTGCCTACATTACTTGGAGATATCTTACACTCTTTTCACACTCGTACAATGAGGAAAAGAGGTGTTCTCATGTGTTGCACTCCTCTCCTGGCAAGATGGTTTATTTCTCATCTTCCCCAATCAGTCTTGAAGAATGAGCAAGGTTTGAGGTGGTCACAAAGGTTGATGATACTTGCACATTCAGATATTCATTGGTGTTCTCGATCCAAAGAGAATGTTATCATTATCGACCGTTGTGGGGAATTCCCTAATGTACCTCTACTTGGAATTAGGGGAGGCATCACCTACAACCCTTGCTTGGCTCTAAGATATTTTTGTTATGCTCGAAGGGATAGCCCACATGATATGCTGATTCAAGGCTTGGTTTTTGACTTCGATAACGACAATCAAGGACTTCGTCAAAGGTTCATCCGAGCTTGGAGGATTCCAAATAAGGTAGATAGTAAGACCCTGGGACACAAGAATTCCATCCCTCTTGAGCCTTACCTCAAGTGGGTACGAACCCGCGCCCAAAGTCTTATGATGCCTTACCCCTCCATTCTCCCAGTGATTATAGAGCCTGTTAAGGAATGAGAGGTTCTATACACCCTTCTACATCCTGACATGCCAACATCACTCGAAGATCTACAAAGGAGTTGGATACAGCTCAAAGGAGAACGCGATACTTTTGAAGCTCAATTCTACGCAAGCGAGAGGAAGGTTTTAGAACTCAATCGGTTACTTCACGAAGAGCAGACTCTTAACACCTACATTGCACCAAAGAGGATGCGCAACATATTTTTATCTTAGAATTTTGTATTATTTTGCCCTAGGGGCATTGATGTACTCACAAATTCTATTTTATTAATATAAAGTGTGTTCCTTTTTGTTTGACACAAATTTGAATTTTCAAATCCTTGAAAACATTGCATGAGTACATATCATTCATCATGAGCATAAACAGGTCTTTGCAACAAGTTTCTTCATCCTTGTACTGTTTATTTCAGCAAGATGGATCTAGAACAAACAGTTAAAGACTTGCAAGCTCAGAATTCACAATTTCAACAGTTACTCTTGACCTTGGCCAAGGGGCAGGAGGAGCTCAAGACTTTGCTAGAGAAAGAGAAAGAGAAAAAGAAGAAGAAGCCAGCCGGCGTGGTTATCATGGGCAGAAGGTTTCAGGGACAAGCCAGACAGACCTTAGAATTTCCAACAACCTCTGAGGAAGGGGAAAGAAAAGGAAAGGAAATGGCAGTGCCTTCAGATTCTGAAGCAAAAGAAGAGGAAGAAGAGGACTGCTCTGAATAATAATACCCTCCGTTCGATGACAAATATAAACACTTGGAAGAGCGTCTAACTGCTATGGAGATACAGAGATTATCTGGGCTAGACTTTGAGGAGTTAGGATTGGTGTCTGGAATAGTAATCCCTCCAAAGTTTAAGCCACTATTTTCCAAGTATGATGGGGTGTCTTGTCCCAAGATGCACATCCGCTCATATGTCAGGAAGATGCAGCCACATTCTGCTGACAAAGACTTGTGGGTTCACTTTTTCCAGGACAGTTTGTCAGGAACGCAGCTTGATTGGTTCTACCAGTTGGAGAGGTCTGATGTCCATAATTGGGAAGACTTGGAAGCAGCCTTTTATAAACAGTATCAATACAACGCCGATTTGGCACCAACCCGTACTCAAATCCAGAGTATGGCCATGGTATCCAATGAGGGCTTCAAAGACTACGCCCAAAAGTGGAGGGATTTAGCCGGAAGGGTGCAACCACCTTTATCTGAATGGGAGCTAGTGGACATGTTCCTGGGAACTCTATCAGGTCCTTTCTTTAATCATCTGATTGGGAGCTCCTCTGCGGGGTTCCCTGGATTGATTCTAACTGAAAAGAGGGTGGAAGCCGGTATAAGAAGCGGGAAAATTCAAAAAGATGCATCTACCTCTGCAGCTGTAAAAAAGCCCTTCACTGGAAAGAAGGAAGTGTCTGCTGTCTATGAACAGATGAATCAAGGAAGAACCAAGCGCCAACCAACGGTGGGGGCCGTTATGATTCAAAAGCCTGCATCAGACCTGCCGAGAAATAATCAGCCGAGAAGTAACCAACAAAGGGTGGAAAGACCTGTACGACAATTCACCAAGATTAACATGACTCCAGCTCAAGTCCTACCATATCTTCTGAAGTTGAATCTAGCAATGCAAAAAGATGCCCCTAAAAATCCCAATACCACGTCTCCCCACTACCATCCGAATGCCAGGTGTGCTTACCATTTTGAAAGTCCAGGGCACGACACCAACAACTGTTGGGCTCTGAAGAACAAGATTCAAGATCTGATAGACGCTAAGGAAGTTGAGTTTGAAGCGCCGGAAAAACCGAATTTTATCTCTGCTCCAATGCCTAGGCATGGACACAACGCCAGTGCTGTTGAGGAAGACTTATTTGTTGACACCGTGGATGAATTGTTGACTCCGCTCTCGACCATCAAGTTGAATTTGTTAAAAGCTGGGGTGTTCTCAGGTTGTGACAAAGATTTCTATACTTGCCTGTCCTCATCATTTGACTGTCCTCTGTTGAAGAAAGGTATCCAACAACTGATTGATAATCAAGAAATTTTGTTTGAGAAAGCTCTTGTTTCACCCGGTCCAGTGAAAGAAGTTTCAATAATAACCATCTACGCCAATCCTTCCAGGGTCCCTAAAAGACCCGTTAGGATTACATATGCTCCAATGACTACTCCGTTGAAGATAACAATGCCCGGGCCGACCCCATACAAATCAGATAAAACGGTAGCATGGAATTATGGTGGAAAAATCTACTACCATGGTGTCAAACAGATTGAACAGACTGCTGAAGAAGAGAGCTCCGAAGAGGACAATTCCGACATCAGTAACATTGCCAGAATAAGCAAAATTACCCGTAGTGGGAGAATTTTATCTCCAGAGATTTCCCCTCCAAAGGCAGTCTTTGGACCCGTGGCCGTTCCGAAGATTACATTTGTACCAGTGATTGTGCCTGCAAGCGTACCTACCGACAAAGACAATGCAATTCCTATCCCTACTTCCACTACTGAGAATAAAGGAAAGAATGTTCAAGAGGAGCCTGTCCTGACGAAGGCTCAATCACTAGTTATTCCTGAAACATCCAAGAAGGAGATGGAAGAAATCCTGAGGATAATTAAGAAAAGTGATTATGATGTGGTTGAACAACTAGGGCAGACCCCCTCCAAAATATCTATGTTAGCCATGCTGCTGTGCTCTGAGGCACATGCTAAAGCTTTGGTAAAATTTCTTAAGTTAGCTCATGTACCGCAAGAGACGTCTGCGGATCAATTCCAAGAGTGTGTGGCCAGCCTGACAGCTGACAATGGTCTGGGTTTCTCTGATGCATACTTGACCCCCAAAGGGAGAAAACATAACGAGGCACTACATGTCTTAGTAGAGTGTAGAGGAACCGCCCTAGCCCATGTCTTGGTTGATACGGGATCATATTTGAATGTCTTACCAAAGAAAGCCCTAGATAGATTGGATTGTGAAGGGATGACTTTAAAACCCAGCAACATAGTGGTAAGAGCATTTGACGGCTCTAAGAGGATGGTCTATGGGGAGGTGGACATCCCGATCATGGTGGGTACTCAGACCTTCAATTCAACATTCTATGTGATGGACATCCGTCCTTCTTACTCTTGTCTGTTGGGACGTCCCTGGATTCACAATGCCGGTGCTGTCACCTTCATTTTGCATCAGATGCTGAAGTACTTTGTCCAAGGGAAGATCATAACTGTCCATGGGGAAGAGGAATACATGATTAGTCATATGAATTCTTTCTGATATGTAGAATTAGATGGCGAATTAATTGAAACCCCTTTCCAACATTTTGAAGAAGTCTCTCAGGAAATAGCAGCGACCAAGGCGGTATCCTCAGTTCTTGTGATCACAAGACCTCCACCTCGGATGTCATCTCTAAAAGACGCAAAAGCAGTAGTGGAAGAAGGGGGATGCACAATCTGGGGGAAGCTTCCAGACATTCCCTACAAATCAGACAAGTTCGGCCTGGGATTTACTTCAACTGCTCAGAAGGCCGTGCGCCGCGCCCGTGCCGGAGGGCCACCTGTGAAGATCAACCACCAAGGGGTCAATGCACTAGAGGATAGTGAAGAAGATGGAAGCCTGGAAGACTGGATATTTCCTACTGTCAGCGGAGGACTGTGCAACTGGGAAGCCAAAGACTTCATCCCGATTACTTTCATACTGCAGTAATTTATCTTTTACATTTCTGTTGGACTTGTAATAATTCACAAACAATTCGTACTTTTTCAACCTTGTGTCTTACCCGAGGCACAATGGTTCATTTGTAAGGGTTCTTATTTCATTTTCATATGTCCTTTAATGAATCATGGACACTTTTTCATATATAAACCTTTTATGCTCATTGTCTTTCTTTTACATTTTGTTGTTTTAAGATGGCTATACCCTTACACACACCCACACTCACAAATGCAGGTACCCTTCCACTCCGGATCCCATGGGTAACAATACTGCTATATCCTTCAGTGACTCTGAAGATCTAATCTACCAAGCCGAATACGAAGGTGAGGAAGATTGTGAGGTGCCGAGGGAATTGGCCAGATTACTACAACAAGAGGAAAGATCTATTTAACCTCATGAGGAGCTGTTGGATACAATCAACTTGGGCACCGAGGAAGACAAAAAGAAAATCAATGTGGGTTCCAATCTAGAGTCTAGTATCAAGGAGCGCCTAATTCAGTTGTTGCATGATCATGTTGAGATCTTTTCCTGGTCATATGAAGACATGCCGAGACTTGATACAGACATTGTGGTACACCGCTTACCCACAAGAGAAGAGTGTCCACCAGTGAAGCAAAAAGTCCGCCGCATGAGACCTGACATGTCAGAGAAGATCAAAGCAAAAGTTATGAAGCAGTTCAATGCTGGATTTCTGGCTGTTACTTCCTATCCACAATGGGTTGCTAACATTGTTCCCGTGCCTAAAAAGGACGGCAAAGTGAGAATGTGCGTGGATTATAGAGATTTAAATAGGGCTAGCCCTAAAGATGATTTTCCACTTCCGCACATCGACACTCTGGTTGACAATACAGCTCAACACAAAGTATTTCCTTTCATGGACGGATTCTAAGGCTATAACCAGATCAAAATGGCACTTGAAGACATGGAGAAAACTACATTCGTCACACAGTGGGGTACGTTCTGCTACAAAGTGATGCCATTCGGACTGAAGAATGCAGGGGCAACCTATCAACGCGCCATGGTAGCTTTGTTTCATGATATAATACATTATGAGATAGAGGTCTATGTAGATGACATGATAGCCCGATCACAAACTGAAGAAGAACACCTTGATCACTTGGAAAAGCTGTTTGTCAGGTTGAAGGAGTACAAATTAAGGTTGAACCCAAACAAGTGCATATTCGGAGTCTGGTCTGGTAAGCTCTTGGGTTTTATTGTCAGCAACAAAGGCATCGAGGTTGATCCTGCCAAAGTCAAAGAGATACAAGAAATTCCTGCTCCTCGCACTGAGAAGGAAGTCCGAGGATTCTTGGGACGCCTAAACTACATTGCTAGGTTCATTTCTCACCTAACATCTACCTGTGAACCGATCTTCAAACTGCTGAAGAAAGATCAGGTAGTTAGATGGAATGATGACTGTCAGATTGCTTTCGATAAAATCAAGGAGTATTTACAAGAGCCTCTTGTCTTGATGCCGCCAGTCGAAGGAAAACCGCTAATCATGTATCTGACTGTTTTAGAGAACTCAATGGGGTGCGTATTGGGGCAGCATGACGAGTCTGGCCGAAAAGAGCATGCCATTTATTACTTGAGCAAAAAGTTTACCGACTGTGAAATCATATATTCACTGCTCGAGAAAACTTGTTGCGCTCTGGTATGGACTGCTCGCCGGCTAAGACAGTATATGTTGACTCATACCACTTTGCTGATATCTAAGATGGATCCGATAAAATACATCTTCGAGAAGCCTGCTTTGTCTAGAAGGATAGCTAGATGGCAGATGATCCTAACAGAATATGACATATAGTACACGACCCAAAAGGCTATAAAGGGCAGTGTGCTAGCTGATCATCTTGCTCATCAAGCTGTAGAAGATTATCAATGCATGAAGTTTGAGTTCCCTGACGAAGACATCATGACATTGGATAACTATGAAAGAATCAGACCATATGACGGACCTGAACAAGGATCCCGATAGACCCTGTACTTTGACGGGGCATCCAATGCACTTGGTAACGGTATCGACGTTATGCTCATATCCCCAATAGAGTCGCCAGTTCTGTGATACAGTGGGAGAACTGACTTGAGGTTTTGCGTTTTGTCGCAAATGTCGTGGTTTAGCAAGAGTCGCCACCGACTTTTATTTTATCCAAAAAGGAAAGGTAAAAAAGCACATGAAAGACCTTTGAGATGTTTTCTTGAGTTCGGGGGGTAGATTATGAAAAGGGAAGGTGCTAGCACCCTTTTCATCCATGGTTTTCCATGGGCTCTTAGTTACTTGCTTAGATCACTTGCTTTGCTTTAAAATTGTTTGAAATGGTGCTTGGTGTTTGGTGTGGTTTTGAAAGTATTTTGAAAAGAGGCCACTCGTTTGGGCAATCTTTGTAATGATTCTCATTCGTAAGAATGTATACAAAGATGTTTGTATTTTTGAAAAATGTTTCAATGTTTTGTAAGATGTTTTGAAATGTGTGTGTGTTTGTTTTTGAAAATAGCAAGGATTGTTTTAAAATGGAGCAAGTAACTTAGAAGCTATCTACCTACTCAAATGTCTTTCCTATGCATTTTTATTCCTTTGACATTGTTGACTTACCATTGATTTGGTAAGCAACCCTATCTTTGGACGTAAACGGGACGGGCATGGGTCATCGTATGACCATGATAGCAATGTTGCCAAGTATCTTAGCATTTTGAGGGACCAAGATCATTTTGTTTTAGGCAACCTTTTGATAGCGTCATCGAGGGACTATGATCTTATTTTTGTTTTGTTTTGCCAAGATACTTCGCGTGCGTAACATGGCCATTTTCTTTTTAGGCAATCAAGTGGGAGAAACCCTAAGGATGCTTGTGTGCAATGTGTGTCATTTTTCATGCATTTGATTTGTCTTGTATTAGGTCTTTTCTATTTGTTTTGTTTTTGGTCTTATCATGCAAACCCTAGTTTACTAACATGGTATAAATGCGATAAATTGCGTAAATGTAAACTAAGCTATTACAACAAATATTATGGGAGGGGGGATACAAGTTTTTGAATGGGGATATTGCACAAAATTAACCTAAAAATACTATTACAACCCAATTGAATATTGTGCGAATTAAATAAATATTCAAATATCTAAAATGCAATGCAAATGTATTTATGCAAAAAAATGTTTTGTATTTGTTTAATGCATGGGAAAATAAATTAACTAACCCTCGAAAATAAGGAAAAATAATATTATTATTTTTTGAAAGGGGGAAACCCTAATTTTTTGATTAAAGAAAATATATGTTCTACATTATTATTTTGTCTATTTCTTGTACAAGAAAATAATAAATAATATTATATGTCAATATTAAAAAATTAGTATGTATGAAAATAAATATTTTATGTGTATAAATAATATAATAAAATGTATAGTTTTTTTTTAAATGTATTTACAAATTTTATAAGAAAATAAAGTTCTATTTATTCTAATAAACTATTTTTATGCAAAAAAATAAAAAAAAAATAAAAAAAAAATGCAAAAAGTAAGGAAATTATTTTTCATGATTTTTATGATTCAGAAAAAATAAATTAAAGTAATAAATATAAAAATATAAAGAGAAATATGAAAAATAAAACAAATATGCCAGGGGGTGCAAATAGTGGTCAGGGGGGTGTGAAAATCAAAAACAGAAGGCCCAAGGCGCTAAAGGCCCAAGCGCTTCGTCCCTGTCCTCCAGCTTCTCTTCTGCGCGCGTATTTGCCTTCAAACTGTATCTTTCACATGCTTGCATAAAAACAAAATCTCATAACATAAAACATGTAGCATTTAATCTCACGATTCCAACCATGTAAAATTTGTAACCTAACTCTCAAAGGTCAGAGGGAATTTCGTCAGCCCTAATTCGTGACCTAAAAATTTCAGCATGTTCAACCTTCAAATTCTCATAGCACAGTTAATATAAATGACAAGTATGCATATGTAAAGCTTCACCATGATATAGACTGCATTTTTTCTTCACAAATCATGGCTTGAGGATGCTTAAATAGAGAGATAGAGTTTTGAAAAATACCTCTTTCAATTGGATTTAGATAGAGAAATGTAGGGACTTTGATGGAAGCCTGAGGATCGTGTGAGCTTCCTTGAACTTCCTTCAAGCTATTCCAATGCCTAGCTTGCTTTGTGGATGGCCAGAAGTCTCTGCACAAGTCAAGTTGCAAGCTCCAAGTTTGAAAACGGCAATGGCTTTCAGAAACTTTTCTTGTATTTGAAGAAAAGTGAAGTGACCAATGTAAACATGCTTGTACTGGCTAGTTTGAGAGCTGCAAAGAGTTGGTATACATTTCTTGTGACCTGTAGAAATTGTGCACTTTTGGCAAAAAATGGAAATGTATCTTGTACAATGCTTCAAAAGTGAAAATAAAGCCTTTAACCTCTGAGTTTGCATTTAATTATGGAGTGTAGAATGAGTTTAGAACCTGCAAAGCAAGATTCAAACATCAAATATCTGATTTGCAACTTGATGCTTTGTGAAAATGGCATGAACAAAAGTGATAAAATGCCAACTTCCCTTATTCGATTCTCCCTAACCAAAAATGATCTTGGAGAGTTCTTGGACATTTTGGAAAGCTTGAAATGTTCTCTATAATCCATATTTGAAATTAATTTTTAGATACCTCTTGGAACTAGGTGAAAAATGTCCATGAAGTTGGGTCAAAAACCTGCCTAAATTAGGGCAAATTTTCACTAAGTTATTTAGTTCATGGACCTATGTTCACAAATTCATAACTTGAGATCCAAGCATATTTTAGGAAAACTTTGTGAAGCAAAGTTGTAGATTTCATGGATAAATACAACTTTCATGTTGTAAGTTTTCTTTGAATCAAATTTCATCATGGTGAAAAAGTGGTGGAAAGTTGGGAAAAAATAAGAAAATTTCCATACTTAGAAAAATTCTAAGTTATGAAAATTTTCAAATTCAAAACCCTAATTTTCAAAATTGGTTTTCTCGGTGAACAAGTTTCATATTTTGACATATATTGATGAATTATGACCCTTGGGATTTGATTTTGACCAAAAAGTCAAAGTTTGACTTTTTAGTGTACAGTTGAGTTTTGATCAGTTGACTACAAAATTCATCTGTCAATCCAAAGAACTTGAGATCTTTTGAACTATGTGATTAGTTCAAGATGATGCCATTGAACTCTTGAAATCATGTTTGAACCCAATTGGCCATTGGCTAGGTTAAAAAATTAGAAATTGCCCTTTCTCAGTCAAAAACCCTAATTTTGACCATTTTGCCCTTTTGATGATTTGATCAAATTTCTTGAGGAGTTGTGATCCAAACTTGATCAAATGGTACATATGAGTCTAAAATGTTGATGTGGATAAAAAATTATGAAGTTTGACTGTAAATTGGCCATGGTTGACTTTTCCCCCAATACAACTGATTTTTAGGTCAACTGTTCAATTGACTGAGCAAAAATGTGATTCAAGGCTTGAAACTTAACATGAGCAATCTTAGAGGTCCAAGATGGTGTATGAAAGTCACATGAAGCATTGATGGTCCAAAAATCCTTGTGCAAACTCAAACCCTAATTTTAGGTTATCAGTGCAAGATGAGGTGTCTTGAGCTGATCAAATCCTAATCTTGTCTTGAGTCCAAGAAGTCTTGTGAGATAAATCTTGATAAATGAGAGGGAACATTTTGGGGTACAAAAACATTCAATACACTACTCAAAAGGCCATCAAAGGAAGTGTACTAGCAGATCATTTGGCCCATCAAGCTGTGGATGATTATCAGCCAATGAACTTCGACTTCCCTGATGAGAACATCATGCTGGTAACCGACTATGTGAAACTTGGACCATATGATAGACCTGAGCAAGGATCCTGATGGACTATGGTATTTGATGGGGATTCCAACGCCTTAGGTAATGAAATTGGTGATGTAATCATCTCTCCTGAAGGTTGCCACACTCCTTTAACTGCCAGACTATGCTTCGATTGCACAAACAATATGGCCGAGTATGAAGCATGCATCTTAGGTCTGAAAGCTGCTATTGACTTAAGGATCAAGCATTTGGATGTGTTAGGAGATTCCTCCCTAGTGATCAGCCAAGTAAAAGGAGATTGGGATACTAAACACCCTAATCTTATCCCTTACAAGAAACTTGGGCTATCCCTAATTCCTTACTTCGAAGAGATCACTTTCGAGCACTTCCCTAGGGAGGAAAACTAGTTGGCTGACGCTTTGGCAACCATGTCTTCAACGTTCAAGGTCAGATGGGACAACGAAGCCCCTATGATAACAATTGAAAGATTTGATGAACCTTCACATTGCTATGAGCTTGACACCGATGCAGAAAAGCCATGGTACCATGAGGTGATGAGATACCTTGAAGCACAAGAGTATCCAGAGGGGGCATATATCAATGACATAAAGTTATTACGAAGATTTGCAGCCAAATTATTCTTAAGTAACGGGATATTGTACAAGCGCGACCATGATTTAACTCTACTCCGATGTGTGGACAAGAAGGAGGTGGAGGATATCATGGAAGACATGCACGATGGTCTTTTCGATACTCACTCAAGTGGGCATACGATGGCTAAGAAAATATTAAGAGCCTGTTACTATTGGTCAATGATGGAGACTGATTGCCATCAACATTCAAGAACTTGTCATAAATGTCAAATCTATGCTGACAAGGTCTATGTGCCTCTTATCCCTCTGAATGTCATGATAACTCCGTGGCCATTTGCAATATGGGGCATCGACATGATTGGAGAGATCAAGCCCACCGCCTCCAACAGACATCGCTTCATTCTTGTTGCTATCGACTATTTTACCAAATGGGTCGAAGCCGCCTCATTTGCTTCAGTCACCAAGAATGTGGTAGCCAGATTCATCGGACACAACCTCATCTGCCGTTATGGTATCCCCGAAAGGATCATCACCGACAATGAGACTAACCTTAACAATGCTATGATCACTGAGCTTTGCACTCAGTTTAAGATCAAGCATCACAATTCTTCTCTATATAGACCAAAAATGAATGGCGCAGTCGAAGCGGCCAACAAAAATATCAAGAAGATTGTGCAGAAAATGGTAGTAACCTATAAGGATTGGCATGAGATGTTGCCTTTTGCTCTACATGGCTACCGTACTTCAGCTAGAACATCAACTGGGGCTGTTGTACCCCAAAATTTTCCCTCTCATTTTACTCAATACATACTCCTAAAGATCCTCAATTTGCCCAAGGTTGCCCAAGAATGGACCAGACAAACTCTCTCCTAAGGCAGTATACCTCAAATTAGGGTTTCCATTTTCATCAAGATGGGTGAACCACAAACGCCTCATATACTATCCATGGTCTTAATATGTTCCCAAGGCCCTACATGTCAAGTTCCATGCCTTGCACAAGAAGTTTGCTCAGCCAACTGCTCAGATGCTTGAGAATCGACTATATTAGGTCAAAAGTCAACTGTGACCCACAAATAGTCAAACTTCAATATTTTTGGTCAACATTAGAATTTTGAAGTGAATTTCATCATTTTATCAAGGGTTGATCATTATTCCTCAAGGAATGCTCCAAATTCATCAAAACCTAAAAGTTGCTAAATTAAGGTTTCTTAGTAAAAGTCAACCAAACTTTGACCAAGCATAACTTCCACATGATTTATCAGAAAATTTCCATCCAAAGTTCATTTTGAAGAGGATTCAATTCCCTACAATTAATCTTCATCTCACAAGTTCAAAATATGCACCCACAAAAAGATATGAATTTCTACATTATGGATCCTTTTGAAAAGTCAACAAAAACACCTTTTGGATCAAAGCTTCTTACATGAACATGGAAGACTCAATTGAGATGAGACCAAAAGGTCCAAGAATACTAAGCTTTCTAAAAAGTCCAAGAATACCTCTATAGGATTAAAATTGGAGGAGATATGCCTTGACAAAGTTGACCCTTTTTGTAAAATTGCCAAAAGTCAAATATGCTCAAAAATGCATTTTTTGCTAAATGGGCCTAACTTTTTATGCTTGCACCTCACTTATAATGTGGTCCACGACTCAAATATTTACCCACACATTATTTGCTTCATTTTTCAATTCATTTTGATTTTTTATTAATTAAAAATTGAATTAAATCAAATAATTGGTGAATAATAGCAAAGATATGATATGATTTGGTTTTTGGACAGGTTGGCAATCAAAATATGCTGAATTATAAAGGCCAAAACGAATCAAACATAATTGGTACAAGAAAGGGAAGATTTGGCTCAAAATAGCAAGTTTGCATATGGCTAAAGAATCAAATCAAATCTCATCAAAACTTCAAAGATCCAATCTGTTTTGTAACCCTAATTCATTGAGGGATATATAATGAACAAGAACAAAGCAAAAAACAAGGGTTAGCAATCGTGAAAGAGGCAGAGTAAATTCAAAAAATTCAAAGAAAAGTGTGAATCGGTTTTCACTCCACATGCCAATTCAAGCCATTCCAACGCTTCCAATAGTTTCTTGGACCTTCCCAGAAGCTAATACGATCAGTTGCACGTGTTTTCACGCCCAAAATCTTCCCCTAGCATTCATACGGTTTGCCCATATTTTCAAAATCGATTACTATATTTCTTACATCATTAGCATGTTTAATTTATATATTTGTGATCCTCATCGTGTTTGCAAGCTAACTGAATGATTTAATTTCATTTTTGAAGCCTATACGTGCCTTTGCCATTTTTAGGGTTTGTATGTGCAGTTTAGGGGTTTGTTCTACAGGTCAAATTGGGCAAAAAGAAGGGGACCATGATGTTCACAAGATCAAAACGAGTTTATCTATATAGTTAGATTTCATTTATCTCGCGTTTTATGGATTTTGGAGTTTTACAGGTTTGTAGCTACAGACCTTTGTCCGTAGGTAAAGGTACAAGCACCTAAGGCGACAAAGAGAGGAAGAAGAAGGTTAGGTGTCAGCCAGCCATTCGCCCATCCGAACCAGCGCACACGTTTTTGTTTTTTTCCACTAAGTACTTTGTTTCATATATTATATTGTGTTTTCATTATAATAACAACTAAACATGATAGCCTAGTGGTTGGGCGCGTTAGTGGTTAGAGTGAGGACCTGTGTTCGATCCCAAGTCCCAATAATTTTCTTTGTTCTATTTTTCCTTTACAAATCAGGTACTCCATTCTCTCAAACGTCCACCATGCGCTAACAATATCTAACCAGTGGATCCAGGATCAATCAGATCCAATGCCTCAAACAATGAGAGACCATGATGCACCCTCAAGCCAGCGCTCCATGAAATCAGGCATATTGACTGGGCTCAGCATTTTTGGGCCTAGAAAATCCAGATTTTGCACCCCCCCAGATTGCTCATTATACAGGCCCAGTTTTTAGTTTCTTTCCATTTTCTTTTTTAATTTCTTTGATTATTTTCTTTATTTGTTTTAATTAATTAACACAAAAATTATTATTTTTTCATAAAATCAACAAATCATAAAAAAGAGCTTCTTTTTTTATAATATTTATTTAATGTAATTAGTAAGTTAGGTAAATTTAATTTCTTTTTTCATAATTAAAATCAAATAGAAATTAGGTTTTTAATTTTACAATTAAAACTTCTTCCCTCAAATAAAAACCATAAAAATACACAAAATCTTTTTTTTGTAAATTATTTTATATTCTTGAAATTATTTAATTTAGTTTAAATTAGGTTAATTTCATTTTCTTTTTATAATTAAAAAATAATTAGAATTAGGGTTTTAGTCGTACATAATTTAATTAATTCTTTTCCTCAAAAATAACTTAAATATTTTTCTAGTCAGTTTTTAGGGTTTTCAATTTCTCCTCGCATTTGATTTGCCGCGCGCATTTAGTTCGTTTTATTATTATTGTAACTGTTTCGAGGATGTAATAGTAATTAGGGTTTTAAATTTAGCATTTTTATTCTCAGTCAAGACAATTATGTAACTGTCAAAGCCTTGTAATAGCTAGGTTTATTTTTTGCACTTTAAATTCCTGCAAATAATTAACTGTTAGATGCATGGTTAATAGGATTGTATGTCAAGAATGCTTGAAAATTAAAATGGTAGATCACCTAATGTGCAAAGACTATATAATTGAAACAATTCACATGAACATATTCACTCTTAGGGTTTACCCCACTTCGGTTGCCTTCGGTAAACAATCATTAAGCATAGGAGATTTTAGTGGTTGCCCTCCAGTCTAAAAGATCAAAATGTCCCATTCGAATGTTGCCTCAGAAAGATCTTAAGACTCTAGGGTTACTACTAAATTTTTCTAACTATTGCTTTAGTGATTGTACTTCTCCATTTCGAATGTCCCTTACAACTCCAACGACGGGGCTACCTACTCCTTGATAGTAGGATAACGCTGTCTAAAGGAAAACGAACAGACTTTTTCGAGTAGGTAGAATCTTAAGTACTTGCTCAATAAAAACTTTTCACATAAACACCTTTCAAAAACAATTTTCAAAACAAACTTCGTCACATTCGTGAGGACTGATACAAGGGTTATCACGAAGTAAAACATTTTCAAGACAAACACACACAAGCAATTTGAAAAATGAGTAAGTACCTAAGAGCCCATAGATAACTACGGATAGAAAGGGTCCTAACACCTTCCCTTTCTATAATCTACCCCCCGTACTAATAATATCTAAAAAAAGGTTTTTTTCTGTTCTTTTTCGTTTTCCATGATTGGATGAAATAAAAGTTGGTGGCGACTCTTGCTTACCGCGACATTTTGCAAACAAAAAACGCAAAACGCAAACCAGTAAAAATAGTCATTTCTGCCACCGTATTATAGAACTGGCGACTCTGCTGGGGACTAAATAAGTGGGGTATACTTTAGGATCTAGGTCATTAAATTACTTCTCTTGATTGTCTTGATTGCTTTACTTTTGAGGGTTTGTTTGGGGTTACTATAAATCCTACACCCGGATCTAGGGGCACTCAGTAGGTAAACAACAATAGATCGTGGAGACTGTACGTTGTAGACCAATATGGTTTAAGCGATGGCTGTATTGGTGTGACACTTTGGTTGGTACCGGTATCCTTCGTGGGGAAACGAGGAGAATACGGGGCCGCCACGTGGTGTCGTGCAGCACTAACGGACCTTATAACCTTATTTTAATAAACTTGGTCATTAGAAATTAGTGAGATAGCCGACCTCGGTGTAGAGCTGAGGATTGGTTGATACTCGATGCTACACTCATTGAGATCAGACTTTTGGGATATTTCGGTCGCAAGAAAAGATTGTTTGAGCCGAGATAATGCTCGATAAAGGATGGTCAATGATATTGAGATCCCTTAGAACCCGATTACTTTTTAAGACAGGTTTGAAACCAACTAAACTTCAAGAGGGTACTGCCTTTAACCTCATGCATGCCTTAAACCTAAGGACTTTGTGTGATTTGTCTGTGTTTGCTATACATGTGGTTTCTCATGACATCATGCATCATAACATAGCATCCATTCTTATTGCACTAACCATTTCAAAGACCAAGGGAATTTATCTTTGTTCTGTTTTGTAGATTATGGCTTCCGTTCCCAGAAACACTATCTAAATCAGCTTTGTGAAGATACCTTCTCAACTCAAAGAGATAGCATCAAGGGTTTATGAAACTTCTGCATTCACTTAGAGACATGGTCGACTTCTCAACCTGGTTACTTCAAACTTTGATGAAAGGATGATGAGTGTACTCTTTCAGTTCTTTGATCTCAAGCACCACTACTTCACCTTTCCAGACTATCAGTTGGTACCTACCTTGGAAGAATTCTCGCAGCTGTTGGATATACCCATTCTTGAATAGTTTCCCTTTACAGGTCTAGAAGAAATTCCTAAGCCAGAAGTTATTTCCCCAGCTTTGCATCTGAAACAAACCGACATGGTATCCAATTGGGAAACTAGAAGCGAAGTTAAGGGTTTTCTAGCTAACTTTCTGATAGACAAGGCCCAGCTGTTTTGGGATGATATGGATTTTCAGGCTTTTGAGGAGGTCTTGGCTCTTCAAATCTATGGGTTAGTCCTATTCCCTAATCCGGACTCATTCATATATGTGAATCCTATCAAGGTTTTTCTCTCCCGCAACCCTATGCATACCTTGCTCGGAGATATTTTGCACACTCTCTATACTCGCACCATGAAGAGAAGATGGATTCTTATGTGCTGCATGCCATTGCTGTCGAGGTGGTTTATTTCTCACCTCCCTAAGTCCACACTGAAGAATGAAGAAGTTTTGGGTTGGTCGCAAAGGATAATGTCACTCGCTCACACGGATATTCTTTGGTGTCCTCGAGCTATGGAAAACATTGCTATTATTGACCGCTGCAGGGAGTGCCCTAATGTCCCATTGCTTGGTATCAGAGGAGGTATAACTTATAATCCTTGTTTAGCTCTGCGACAATTTGGTTACGGTCGAAGGGATGGTCCCCATGAGTTACTTATCGTGGGTATTGTATTCAACTATGAGGATAATGTTAAGGCGTATCGACAGAGGTTCATACGAGTTTGGGGCATGGTAAACAGATCTGGCGCCAAGACTTTGGGGTCAAAGACTTCCATTCCTATGGAACCTTACCTCCAATGGGTACGAGCTCGTGCCCAGAAGCTTATGATGCCCTATGTGGCCATTTTACCAGTGATTGTGGAACCCACTACTGAAGAAGGTATTCCTTACACGGTTCTCTATCCTTATATGCCCACGGATCTTGGGGAATTATAGAGGTATTGGATTCAGATGATGAAGGAGCAGGATACTTACAAGGATCAGTTCCATGCTCAGGAGAGAAAGGTTTTAGAGCTCACAAAGCAGCTGCATGAAGAAAGAGGACTCAATGACTATCTCGGCACAAAGAGGAAGCATCCATGGGAACTTTGACGTCTTTTATAGTTTTAGAGTTGTTTTTTAATTGTAACTCCTAAAAGGCATTTGAACTTCAAATTCAGCTAATAAAGTTTTTGTTTATTTTGGTTCACAAATTTAAATTTTCCGAAGTATTTGAAATCATTGGATACGCATCCCATTATCATACACATCATTACAGGTACCATTACAGGTTTCTCATCTTCTTCGCTGCTTACGCATGAACTATCTCCCGAGTAAACCATCAAGGACCTTCAGGCACATAACGCCCAGTTCCAACAAATGTTCATAAGTCTGGCAAAAGGGCAGGAGGATCTGAAAGCCCTCATCCTGAAAGAAAAGAAGAAAAAGAAGAAGGCTGCCGGTATTCTGAATATGGGCAGAAGGTTTGGAGAGCTGTTGAAGCGATAAGTAGATCTGACCTCTTCTTCCAAGGAAGGGGAGAATCAGGAAGAAGAGAAGGACCCCAGTCATGCAGTTTCTGACAATGATACTGATTACGATGATGAGCAATATCCTCCTGCTGAGGATAGATACAAATAGTTGGAAGATCGTCTGAGTGTCATGGAAGTTCAGAGAATACCTGGACTGGATTTCGAAGAATTAGGATTGGTGTCGGGAGTAGTCATCCCGCAGAAGTTCAAAGCTCCAGTTTTTGCTAAGTATGATGGGGTGTCCTTCCCAAAACTCCATCTCCGTTCTTATGTTAGAAAGATCCAGCCCCACACCGCTGATAGAAGTCTGTGGGTTCATTTCAAGATAGTCTGTCAGAGACTCAGCTTGAATGGTTCTACCAGCTAGAGGGAGCCAATGTCCGAAATTGGGAAGATCTGGCTGTTGCTTTCTACAAGCAGTATCAATATAATGCCGACCTTGCTCCTACTCGTACTCAAATTCAGAGTATGTCCATGGGTGCAAGTGAAGGCTTTAAAGATTATGCACAAAAATGGAGAGACTTGGATGGGAGAGTTCAAACCCCATTGTCTGATAGGGAGTTGGTTGATATGTTTCCGGGGATGCTATATGGTCCATTTTTCAATCATTTGATCGGTAGCTCATCGGCTAGTTTCACTGAGCTGATTATAACTGGGGAAAGAGTAGAAGCTGGGATTCAAAGCGGAAAAATACAGAAGGACGACTCTTCGAGTTCAATAAAGAAACCTTTTGCTGGTAAGAAGGAAGCCAATTCCATCTATAGCCCGAGGGGCCAAAACAGGGCCGAGCATCGTCAGACAGTAAGTACCATGATGATACCTAGACCCGCAGTTGCTCCATAATGTAACAATCAACAAAGGGTGGAAATACCACAACGACAGTTTACCCGCATCAACATGACATTAGCTGAAGTTCTACCTCATCTGATGAGATCCAACTTGGCAACCTTGAAAGAGGCTCCCAAGAATCCAAATACTACGTCTCCCCGATATAATCTGAATGCCCGGTGTGCTTATCATTCTGAGAGTCCTGGTCACGATACAAATGACTGCTGGGCTCTGAGGAACAAAATACAAGACTTGATTGAATCCAAGGAAATAGATTTTAATGCTCCGGAGAAGCCAAACGTCATAACCTCTCCCATGCCTAAACACGGTCGTGGAATTAATGTTGTTGACACTACCTCTGTTGATGAAGTTTCTACTCCTCTCATGACTGTCAAGAAGAATTCATTGTTGGCCGGTTTATTTCCGGGTTGTGGTGAAGGTTGCCACATGTGTTCGTTTCTACCTTCTGGTTGTTGTTTGATGAAGATAGGTGTTCAACGCCTGATAGATAGAAAAGAAATTTTGTTTGAGAAAACTTTGGTTCCCGATATTCCATCTGAAGACGTTGCTATTATAACCATTTCTGCCAATTCTTCCAAGGTATCCTCGAGAAGACCTGTTAGGATTACATCTGCTCCAAGAATTGCTCCGCTGGTAATTACTTTTCCTGGTCCTATCCCGTATGTCTCGGACAAAGCTGTCCCCTGGCATTATGGTGCCGATGTGTACTATCATGGCATCAAACAAGATTTGAAAGATGAAAAAGTTGATCCTGATATTGGTAACATTGTCGGAACCAACAAAGTTACCCGAAGTTGAAGGGTTTTCTCTCCCGATATTTCCCCGAAGACTGTCAACAAGCCTATTGTTATTCCATCTATTGTCCCCGCTAGTAAATAAACTGCTGTTCCTGTTCTTACTCCAGTTATTACCCCTATCGGTGAATCGTCTGATACCCACGGCAAGGAAATTATAGGTGAGTCTGCCCGGACGGAGGCACCTAAGAAAATTATTGTGGAAGCCTCTAAGAAAGAAATAGAGGAAATATTGAAAATCATTAAGAGCGACTAGAATGTGGTCGAGCAGCTGGGGCAAACCCCATCAAAGATATCCATGTTGTCTCTACTGTTGTGTTCTGAAGCCCATGCGAAGGCTTTGATTGCATTTCTTAAAACTGCGCATGTGCTGCAAGAGACTTCAGCTGATCAATTTAAAGATTGTGTGGCCATCCTGGCTACTGATAATGGTCTGGGTTTTTCAGATGCAGACTTGACACCAAAGGGAAGGAAGCATAATGATGCTCTGCATATCTCGATTGAATGCATGGGCACCACTATGGCTCATGTGCTGGTAGATACTGGGTCTTCGTTGAATGTTCTGCCGAAGAAGGCGTTGGACCGGTTAGATTGCGAGGGTTTAACTCTAAAGCCTAGTAACATTGTGGTAAGGGCCTTTGACGGATCGAAGAGAATAGTGCACGGGGAGGTGGACATACCTGTCAAAGTAGGTTCTCAGACTTTTGGGTCCACTTTCTATGTGATGGATATCAGGCCGTCGTATTTTTGTTTGTTGGGTCGTCCTTGGAATCACGAGGATGGGGCAGTTACTTCCACACTCCACCAAATGCTGAAGTATCCGGTGAAAGGAAAGATTGTCACAGTACAGGGTGAAGAAGAATATATGGTAAGCCACCTCAATTCCTTCCGCTACGTAGAGATGGACGGGGAATTCATAGAAACTCCTTGTCAGAATTTCGAAGAGGTCCCTCAGATCTTGGCATCAACTGAAACTACTACCAACAAACCTCCTCTGATGACGACTTCTCTCAAGGACGCCAGGGCCGTGGTTGAAGAAGGTGGGTGTGCCAATTGAGGCCAGCTCCCTGATTTCACTCAGAAAACTGACAAATTTGGTTTGGGCTTTACTACAGGGGCTCAAAGGGCTGTTAGACGTGCTCGGGCTGGAATACCTCCCCTACACATCAGCAATCGGGGAATCAATGCCGTTGAAGACAGTGAAGAGGACTCAAACATCGATAGCTGGATCTACCCAACAACCAACGGTGGACCGAGTAACTGGACGACTAGGGACTTCATACCTGTTTCTTTTATTCCAGAGTAATTGACTTATTTGTTTTAAGATTTGTAATAAACAATTTGAAACTTTACAGCCTTGTGCTTTGCCCGAGGCACATTGGCTTTGCTTGTGAGGGCTATTATTTGTCATTTCATATATCATTAATAAAGCATTGGACGTTTCTTGCATACAAGTTTTGCACTCTCTATTTTTATTTTCTGTTTTTCACTTTATCAAAATAGCTATTCTCTTACACACACTCACGTATCATAATGCAGATCCATATCCACTCTGGATCCCATTGACAACAGCTCTGCTATTGCCAGTTATGACTTCAAAAATCCGATCAACCAAGCCGAGGACGAAGGTAAGGATGATTTTGAGGTGCCTGGAGAACTTTCTAGACTACTACAGCAGGAAGAAAGGGCCATACAGCCTCATGAAGAGCCGGTTGAGATAGTGAATTTGGGTACGGAGGAAGACAGAAAGGAGGTTAAAATAGGTGCAAATCTGGAGTTTGGCGTCAAGTAGAGGTTGATACAAATGTTGCACGACTATGTTGAAATCTTCGCCTGGTCCTATGAAGACATGCCTGGTTTAGACACTGATATTATGGTACATTGCCTGCCGACTAAAGAAGATTGCCCTCCGGTGAAACAGAAGGTTTGTCATATGCGCCTTGAAATGTCAAAGAAGATCAAGGCAGAGGTCATGAAACAGTTTGATGCATGATTCTTAGCTGTCACTTCTTATCCGCAGTGGGTTACCAACGTTGTTCCGGTACCTAAAAAGGATGGTAAGGTACGGATGTGTGTAGATTACAGAGACCTGAACAGGGCAAGCCCCAAGGATGATTTCCAACTTCCTCACATTGATGTTCTGGTCGACAACAATGCGCAACACAAAATCTTCTCCTTCATGGATGGTTTCTCTGGCTACAACCAGATCAAGATGGCTCCTGAAGACATGGAGAAGATAACCTTCGTTACACAGTGGGGCACCTTCTGCTACAATGTGATGCCTTTTGGGTTGAAGAACGTCGGGGCAACTTATCAGCGTGCTATGGTCGCTTTGTTCCACAATATGATTCACCATGAGATCGAAGTTTATGTTGATGATATGATAGCCAGATCTAAGACTGAGGAAGAGCACCCTGATCATCTCCAAAAGTTGTTCGACAGGTTGAAGACATATAAGTCGAGGTTGAATCCGAACAAGTGCACCTTCGGAGTAAGATCTGGTAAGCTTCTGGGTTTTATCGTCAGTGACAAGGGTATTCAGGTAGACCCTGCGAAGGTAAAGGCCATATAGGAGATGCCAGTTCCCCGCACAGAGAAGGAAGTTAGAGGTTTCTTAGGATGCCTGAATTATATCGCCAGGTTCATTTCACATCTGACTGCTACTTGTGAGTCAATCTTCAAATTTCTGAAAAAAGATCAAGTGGTAAAGTGAAATGATGAATGCCAAACCACTTTTGAAAGAATCAAGGAATACCTTCAAGAACACCAATTCTGATGCCTCCAGTTGAAGGAAGACCTTTGATATTATACTTGACAGTGCTAGACAATTCAATAGGGTGTGTGCTGGGGCAACATGACGAGTCTGGTCGAAAAGAGCATGCAATATACTACCTTAGCAAAAAGTTTACCGACTGTGAGACACGATACTCATTGATCGAGAAAAATTGTTGCGCTTTGGCATGGGCTGCTCGCCGACTGAGACAGTATATGCTGACTCACATTACCTTGTTGATATCAAAGATGGATCTGATCAAGTACATTTTCGAGAAGCCCGCACTCTCCGGAAGGATAACAAGGTGGAAAATGATCTTAACTGAGTACGACATACAATATACAACCCAAAAAGCAATAAAGGGGAGTGTATTGGCTGATCATTTAGCTTATCAGGTTGTGGATGACTACCAGTCCATGAATTTTGAGTTCCTGGATGAGAATATCATGTTAGTGACTGACTATGAAGAACCTGGACCGGATGAAGGACCTGAGGAGGGATCCCGATGGTCTATGTATTTTGATGGAGCTTCAAACGCACTGGGTAACGAAATTGGCATTGTAATTGTGTCTCCCGAGGGCTGTCATACTCCGTTCACCGCCTGATTATGTTTCAATTGCACCAACAACATGGCGGAGTATGAAGCATGTATCATGGGTCTTCGAGCTGCTATTGACCTGAGGATCAAGTTCTTGAATGTATTCAGGGATTCTGCTCTGGTGATAAGTCATATCAAAGGCGAGTGGGATACGAAACACCCGAATCTCATTCCTTACAAAGAGTATGTACTGACATTGCTCCCAGACTTTGAGGAGGTAACCTTTAAACATTTCCCACGAGAGGAGAACTAGTTGGCGGACGCGCTAGCTTCCATGTCTTCTATGTTCAAGGTTAGGTGGGACAATGAAGATCCCCAGATTACCATTGAGAGGTTGGATGAACCAGCACACTACTGTGAGATCGATACCGAAGAAGTGACAGACAAGCCCTGGTTTCACGAAGTCAAAAGGTATCTCGAGGCTCAGGAATATCCCGATGGGGCATCTGTCAATGATAAGAAGTTTCTGAGAAGGTTTGCTGCAAAGTTCTTCCTCAGTAATGGAATCCTCTATAAACGCAACCATGATTCCACACTACTACGGTGTGTAGACAAGAGCGAAGCAGAGAGGATCATGACAGAGCTACATTAAGGCACCTCCGAAACCCATTCTAGTGGACATACCATGGATAAGAAGATCCTACGGGCAGGATATTACTGGTCCACTATGGAAGCCGATTGCTATCAGCACTCTCAAACTTGTCATAAGTTCCAAATCTACGCTGATAAGGTGCATGTGCCTCTGGTCCCCTTAAACGTCTTGACAGCCCCGTGGCCCTTTGCAATGTGGGGAATCGACATGATCGCAGAAATCAGGCCCACCGCCTCCAATGGACATCGCTTCATCTTAGTAGCCATTAATTACTTCACGAAGTGGGTTAAGGCAGCCTCTTTTCCTACAGTAACCAAGAACATCGTGGCGTGGTTTATCCGACATAACCTGATCTATCGATATGGTGTGCCAGAGAGAATTATTACCGACAATGGTACGAATCTTAACAACAAAATAATCACCGAGCTCTGTAAACAGTTCAAGATACATCATCATAACTCTTCTCCCTACCGGCCGAAGATGAATGACGCTGTTGAAGAAGCTAACAAGAACATCAAAAGGATTGTACAGAAGATGGCGGTGACATACAAAGATTGGCATGAGATGTTACCATTTGCTCTTCATGGGTACCGTACCTCAACACAGACTTCGACAGGGGAAGCACCCTACTCTCTGGTATATGGCATGGAGGCAGTCTTACCAATCGAAGTCCAGATACCTTCTCTCAGGATTATGAAGGATGCGGGTTTGAACAAAGACGACTGGATCCAAACCCGGCTTGATCAGCTAAATCTAATCGATGAAAAGAGACTTACTGCTATCTGCCATGGTCAGACGTATCAAAAGCGAATGATCAAGGATTTTAACAAGAAAGTCAGGCATCAAGAATATCAAGTCGAGGATCTATTAATCAAACATTTCATACTACTGCAAGGTGATCCCAGGGGAAAATGGACTCCCACGTACGAAGGGCCATTTGTGGTTAAGAACATTTTCTTGGGAGGAGCTATGATTCTAACGACCATGGATGGTGATGACCTTCCTCACCCTGTCAATGCAGACATAGTGAAATGATACTATGCATAATCAAAGACCCGCTAGGTCGACTGGCCTAGGCAAAAATAAGGGCTTCCCGGCGAACCAAAAGGGTTCGGGCAAAAGTAAGGGATTAAAATGAAAAAATCTGTACACCCGGCAAGTCGAAAACCCGAAAGGAAGGCTTGGGCAAAAAAGGGTATCCCGGTGGATTGAAAACCCGAAAGGCAAATCCAGGAAAAAGTTAGGGATTAAAGTGTATCACTATGTGTCATTGGATCATCTTACAACCAGACTTCGGTATCGACTATCAAGCTCAGACAACGCCAACCAATCTGATCAACCTTCGGCCAAGTAGCAAAGTGATGAGACGCTTGAAGATATAAAGGCAATAATAGAGTTAGAATCCAATGGGGTCGTTTCACATAGCTGTTTTTCTTTATTTTACACAAATTGTATAATTTCTTTCTTTCGGCGGTGTTCTCTTACTAGAGCGTCAGCCTCTTTGTACAAAAAACGCGTATTGCAGGCCAACTTCAAAAATCAATACAAATCATTTTCACAAGAAACTTCAATTTGTTTTTTTTTTACTTTTTCTGTTTTGCTTTGCAAGAACTTCCAATGATTTAATTTTGATATATGCATTTGAAAATGATTGCTGCTCATAAATATTTACATAAGAAACAAAAGACAATTACTCGTAATTCCAGAAACAGAGAAAAACAAGAAGTGCCAAACCCTACAGTTACTCTGCCCATCAGGTATCAGGATAGAGTCAGCTTTAGAACACAATCACGGGTACATACACTCCCCACAGAGTAAAAGTATTCAAAGGCATTGATGTCAGCTTTCCCGAAACAGGACTTAACTATCCCTAACCGAAGTTCGTAAATGCGGGCGAGTCAGAAAATTGCATCCCCAACTGAGTTTATTCCTCCAGATCAACATGTCTACCAACAAAGTATCTCTTCCCCCTAAGTTTGGTCCCCGCAAAGTTTATTCTCCAGCATCTCTTCCCGAAAGAATATTTACAAATCTCCAGCAACTGTTAGGGATTTATTTTCCCAGACGCGAGCATACCCCGATAGCATTTCATGGACATACATCATGACATACACATGCATATCATATACAACATAATCTCATTTATTTTGAGAACATCATCTCACCCTGCATTTCATACATCACATATAACTAACCCTGATATTTTTTCAGGAAAAGAGGATTAGCTTCAACAAATTCAGCAGTTATACAAATCACATCTACAGAAGACCAACGGAAACTCAGTTCTCGAAATCAAATGGGTCAACTAATCCATACTTTGAAGTAACCCTACGATCCAGGTTCCTTCTCACAGCCCTACTATCCAGGCTTTCATATCGAAGTAACCCTACCATCCAGGTTCCTTCTCACAGCCCTACTATCCAGGCTTTCATATCGAAGTAACCCTACCACCCAGATTCCTTCTCACAACCCTACTATCCAAGCTTTCATATCGAAGTAACCCTACTATCCGGGTTCCTTCTCACAGCCCTACTATCCAGGCTTTCATATCGAAGTAACCCTACTATCCAAGTTTCTTCTCACAGCCCTACTATCCAGGCTTTCATATTGAAGTAACCCTACTATCCAGGTTCCTTCTTACAACCCTACTATCCAGGCTTTCATATTGAAGTAACCCTACTATCCAGGTTCCTTCTCACAACCATACTATCCAGGCTTTCATATCGAAGTAACCCTACTATTCAGGCTTTCATATTGAAGTAAGCCTACTATCCAGGTTCCTTCTCACATCCCTACTATCCAGGCTTTCATATCAAAGTAACCTTACTATCCAGGTGCCTTCTCACAATCTTACTATCCAGGATTTCATATCGAAGTAACCCTGCTATCCAGGTTCCTTCTTACAACCCTACTATCCAGGCTTTCATATCGAAGTAACCCTACTATCCAGGTTCCTTCTCACAACCCTACTATCTAAGCTTTCATATCGAAGTAACCCTACTATCCAGGTTCCTTCTCATAACCTTACTATCCAGGTTCCTTCTCTCTTATCTCTAGACAACAGTCCACAACACTGTAGAACCTGGACCTGATCAAACACGATTGGTTTCGCATTTCCCTAGTAAGTTGTGGTATAACCTGTACATCGATCGAATATGCAGTTCACTTCCGCTTACTCAAGCAAGAGTTATTTCCCCAATAGAGTAACAGACAACTGAAGCTCCTAAAATTCTGTTTCTCCCAAGACATATACCAAGGTTCCTCAGCAGATTCCTCATCAACAACAACAACAGGGACTCTCGTCAAAGGAATATCTCAGGAAATTAACATCATCTAGATGGCATCTTCAAGCCCATCTTCGACGATTCTCCGTCACACCCAGGATGGCATCTTTAAGCCCATCCCTGACAATCTTCTATCATCAACTTCCAAATGGCATCTATAAGCCCATTCCCGATATTAGAAATCAAGTGCCACTTCATGCGAGTGCAAATTTCTGGGCACTCTAGTGTTCAATCATCTTCCACCTTCAAATCACGAAAGACAGGCTAGCCAATCTACATCCTCAGGTTTAAGAAGATTGAATAGGGGTAGCTGTTGTACCCCAAAATTTTCCCTCTCATTTTACTCAATACATACTGTTGTACCCCAAAATTTTCCCTCTCATTTATCAAGATTTTCCTCACAAGATCTTCTTGGACCCAAGACAAGATTAGGGTTTGCTCAGCTCAAGACATCCCCTTGCACTGATAACCTGAAATTAGGGTTTGAGTTTTGCACAAGGATTTTTGGACCATCAATGCTTCATGTGAATTTAATACATCATTTTTGACCTCTAAGATTGCTCATACCAAGTTTCAAGTCTTGAACCACATTTTTGACCAATCAATTGGACAATTGACCTAAAAATCAACTAAATTGGGGAAAAAGTCAACTATGGCCAATTTACAGTCAAACTTCATAATTATTGATCCACAACAACATTTTAGGCTCATATGTACCATTTTATCAAGTTTGGATCACAACTCCTCAAGAAATTTGATCAAATCATCAAAAGGGCAAAATGGTCAAAATTAGGATTTTGACCGTGGAAGGGGAATTTCTGATTTTTAACCTAGCCAATGACCAATTGGGTTCAAGCATGATTTCAAGGACTCAATGGCATCATCTTTACCTAATTACATGGTTCAAAAAATCTAAAGTTCATAGGATTGACAGATGAATTTTCCAGTCAATTGATCAAAAGTCAACTGTACACTAAAAAGTCAAACTTTGACTTTTTGGTCAAAATCAAGTGCCAAGGGTCATAATTCATCAAGATATGTCAAAATATGAAACTTGTTGATCAATAAAATCAATTTTGAAATTAGGGTTTTGAATTTGAAAATTTTCATAACTTAGAATTTTTCTAAGTATGGAAATTTTCTTATTTTTTCCCAACTTTTCACCACTTTTTCACCATGATGAAATTTGATTCAAAGAAAACTTCCACATGAAAGTTGTAGTCCTCTATGAAATATACAACTTTTATTCACAAAGTTTTCCTAAAAGATGCTTGGATCTCAAGTTATGAATTTGTGAATAGGGGTCCATGAACTAAATAACTTAGTGAAATTTTGCCTTAATTTAGGCAGGTTTTTGACCTAACTTCATGGACATTTTTCACATAGTTCCAAGAGGTATCTCAAAATGCATTTCAAATATGGATTATAGAGAACATTTCAAGATTTCCAAAATGTCCAAGAACTCTCCAAGATCATTTTTGGTTAGGGAGAATCAAAGAGGAGAAGTTGGCATTTTATCACTTTTGTTCAAGCCATTTTTACATGAGATCAAGTTGCAAATCAGATCCATGATGCTTGTACCTTGCATTACAGGTCCTAAATCCCTTCTACACCAAATAATTAAATGCAAACTCAGAGGATAATGGCATTATTTTGGCTTTTGGAGCATTGTACAAAGAATAAATCCATAAATGGCATAAAGGGCACATTGCCATTTTCATAAATGCAAGCTTTTCCAAGTTTACAATTCTTGAGCCATGGACCTGTTTCTTTGTTACAAGAAATGTCCACAGATATCAAGCAATGTTTACCAACCTTTGGCGGCCCTAGAACTAGCAAGTACATGCCTTTGGCACAAGTCACTTCACTTTTCTTCAAAAGCAAGAAAAGTTGCAAAAGTCCAAAGAGCTTGTACATCTGATAAAGGGTGGACTTGGCATCATTCTAAACAACTTCACAAACTTATCTCAAGCTAAGACACGAATGCTTATGATCTGAAACTCCCCCAAACTGAAAAAACACATTTTTCTGCCCAACATTGCAGTTTTCTACAAAATCATAGCATGCTCAATATTTGCTCGTGCATTTTGCCTTGTAAAACTTCAAACACCTTCCATACATCATACCAAAGCTATCCAAGCATTCATCTTGCAACTGTGAGCTCTGTTTCAGACATCACCATTTTCAAACTTGGAGGTTACAGATTGACTCGTGTAGGGAGTTTCAGCCATCCTCAAGGCAAGTTAAGCATTGGAATAGCTTGAGGGAACTTCAAGGAAGCTCACATGATCCTCAGGCCTAACTCAAAGTCCCCACATTGCCATATCCAAATCCAGCTGAAGGAGGTATTTTTCAAAACTCTATCTCTCTATTTAAGCATCCTCAAGCCACGATTTATGAAGCAAAAATGTAGTCTCTAGCATGGTGAAGTTGTACATATGCATAGTTGTCATTTATATTAACTGAGCTAAGAGAATTTGAATGTTGAACATGCTGAAAAAATTAGGTCAGAAACTAGGGATTATAAAATTCTCTCTGATCTTTTAGAGTTAGATTACAAATTTTATACCATTGGAATCGTGAGATTACAAGCTACATGTTTTATGTTATGAGTTTTTGATTTTATGCAAGTGTTGTACCCCAAAATTTGCCCTCTCAATTCTCAAGGCTTTTCTTACAATGATTCTCAAGGTTCAAGCTTGAACAAGTGCATTGGGATTTTCCAATACCAAAAATTAAAAGGAATCTGTCAAAAAGGGAGAAAACAGATAAAAATAACATTTTGACAAATTTGGAGGAAAATAGGTCTCCTTCGATTCAGCGCCCTTCGACTGACTCTAAGCCTCCTTCGAATGCAAGTTTAGGTGCATCCTTCGTTTGGATTTGAAACCTCCTTCGAATGCAACTTGGGTACATCCTTCGTTTGGATTTGAAACCTCCTTTGAATCCACTTGCACAAAGGGCCTCTTGCAGACTTTGCCTCTCACAAATTTCATTTGAGCCACAACTTGCATGCAAAAGGCATCCCCCCTGCTAGCATGCACAAGGTACAAAGCCTCCTATAACTTCCTTCGATTCCAAGGCAAAAAGCTCCCTTTTGGGGTCCTTCGATTTGCACTTTTTTGCCTCATGTATGCCTCTTTCGAGTCTGGACATTTTGCCTCATGTATGCCTCTTTCGAATCTGGACATTTTGTCTCATGTATGCCTCTTTCGAACCTGGACATTTTGCCTCATGTATGCCTCTTTTGAATCTGGACATTTTACCTCCTGTATGCCTCTTTCGAATCTGGACATTTTGCCTCCTGCATGCCTCTTTCGTTTGGGCATGTGGCTCCCTTCATGCAAGTCTTTATTTGAGCATTGACCTTTTGTGTGCTTGCTTGGAGTCACAAAGTTTAGACCTCCTCCATGCAGGCTTCGACAAGATATTGACTACATTTGTAATAGTTTCGACTGGACAACATTTCTCTTTAGTATGCTGCATTTCCATCCTTGACAAACTTCAGCACATGGTTGATGGCCCCTTCAAATGATGCACAAAGGTGATTTGTTCGAAGGACACTTGTTGGAGGAAAGTCGAACAATATGTTTGGAAGAAGAATCTGGTCGAAGGAGGGTCAAAATGAAAGGATGAAATATTCAAAGATGCTTGCTGCCAAGTTCAGGCATGGTACACTGGCCAAAACTGCTGCACAACAGTCCTGAAACACTGCCCCATTCTTGCACCGAAATAGCATACAAGCACTGTCCCTCGGAGGCTACAAAGAGAAGTTTACTCAAATTGTTCAAATTATTTTGTTTTCCCTCCAAAAGCTTCAGCCAACTTTGCCTATAAATAAGAGGCTCCAACACATGTTTAAGGAGGATCTTTTGGACCAGTGGAACGAATCACCCAAAGTTTCTCAAACACAACAAATCTCTCAAGTCCCTTCAACACTTGTGAGAACAAACCCAGAATTTACTTTGGTCAATTCTGAAGAACAAGTATTCTTCATTATCCTTTGAATCCAGTTTGGAAAGAAACATAAGACTTGTTTCTTTCCTTCCTTCGAATCCAGCAGTCCAAGCACAGATGTTGGCCCCCTCTGTCAAATCCAAAACCTTGGACCTCCACTCAAGGTCCCACACCCATTCAACGCCTCCATCAAGTTAAGTCGCTCTTACCCTTGAATTTTTCATTTCATGACATAACATGTAAATAATCTATTCGTTCGTTTCAAACATGTATATACCATTGTTCCTTCGTTTCCACCATGTTAACATGTTTTTTAAAAGTTAACCCTTTCGTTTGGGCTTTCTGTTTACCTGAACTAGCTTTAATTATTAAACTGTTTGAAAGATAAATACTAGCATGGCCTCAGGCCATGTTGCCAGTTAATGCTTGAAATGAAAGAAACAGGAGACAGGAGTATGAAACGAAGCCTTTGGTTTCCACACTGACTTCCAGGCCCAGCTAGAGACACGCTCACTGTGATTTCACTGGCCCAATCGAAGAAGGCAATAAGGCAAAAAGGCCCAGCCAGAGGCACACTTGCACTAAGTCCAGGCTTAGAAGAATGACACTCCCATGCTGGTGCCAGCCTCCAATCGAAGTACATGACCTGACTGGTGCCGAAGCCCAATCGAAGGAAAGGACCTCGCCCCTGCCAAGGCCCAATCGAAAGATGTGACTTTGCTGGTGCTAGCCCCAATCAAAGGAGGCCAGCATAATGAAAATCAAAGGCTGCTACTGCCTGGGTCGAAAGAGCCCTTTTTTTTATTCATTTTTATTCCTTTTATTTTTGTTTTGTCTTTACATTTCTTGCTCTTCAATATGGTTGTAATAGTGTAGGATTTATTTTCTGCATTTTTATTACTTTCGCACAAATGCTAGTAATTAGGATGTATGGAAAGATGAAATCAACAAGTAGACAACCTAAAAATCAAAGACAAAATGAATGCAAATCAAACACACTATTCACACATGCACCCTTAGGGTAATTCCACTTGTTGCCTCGGAAAATGCAATCATGTCCCTCGAGTATGAGACACTCTAGCAATTGTCCCTTCGATAAACAAATATCGTAGTCCCTCGATGACCCTCGATGTTGCCTTCGATAAAACGATCTCGTCCCTTACGAAATTGCTAGAGCGTCTCACAAGTTTCCTTCAATGATTGCATATGATGACCCGCGCTTGTCCCTCTTAAACATCCTAACACAAGGTTGTTCACCAAATACAATGGTGAAACAACACTGTTAAAAGGGTTAAAAAACATGAGAAAGATCTTTGAGTAAAATTAGGGTAGATAGCTCTTAGTTACTTGGTCAAACTTGCAAAACATCCTTTCCATTTTTCAAACACACATCTCGACACAATTGCAAAACAACTTTCAAAAACATCGAAACATCTTTTCAAAAAGACAAACACCTTTGTAAAACATTCAAACGAATTGTTACAAAGGTTGCCTAGACAAGGCATCTTTTTCAAAACATTTTCAAAACCACACACACAAAACACCATTTCAAGCAATTGAAAAACAAAGGCAAGTGATCTAAAACAAGTAACTAAGAGCCCATGGATAACCACGGATGAAAAGGGTGCTAGCACCTTCCCTTTTCATAATCTACCCCCCGAACCCACGAAAACATCTCAAAGGTCTTTCCTGTGCTTTTTGACCTTTCATTAGGATAAAATAAAAAGTCGGTGGCGACTCTTGCTAAACCGAAACATTTGCGAACACAAACGCAAAACCTCAAGTCAGTTCTCCCACCGTATCACAGAACTGGAGACTCTGCTGGGGAAACTTCTAAAAAGTGGGGTTACCTTAGGGTTTTAGATCACCTTTACATGCTTACTTTGATTGCTTTGATTGCTTTAGTTTTTGGGTTCCTTGTTTGGGTTTGTTGTAAATCCTACACCCGGATTTGGGGGCACCTTTTTAGGTAAATAGCAATAAACTGTGAGGGAACTGTGCGGGGTATACCGACATGGTTGAAGCAGTAGCTATGTTAGTGTGACATATTTGTGGGTACCGGTAGCCCTTGAGTAGTCAAGGAGAATACGGGGCCGCTGAGTGATGTCATGAAGCACTAACGAACTCTTAGAACCTTATTTGACCATCTTGGCCTTTTTAGGGGTAATGAGATGACCAACTTTGGTGCAGTCCGAAGTTGGTAGATACTCGATACTACACTCATTGATGATTGTTTTCTTGGAATATTTTGGTCACCAGTTAAGTGGATAAACCAAAACAATGAACATAGAAAATAATCCAGTGATATTGAGCTCCTTAGAACCCAGTTTCTATTTTAGGACAGGTTGAGCCAACTAACTTCAAGAGGGTACTTACCTACAAACCCCATGCAAGCCTAAACCTAAGGACTTGTTTGCTTTGTATGAATATGACTGTCTATATATACACTTGCTTACTTTTGCATACATGTACATAACATCATAACATCATACCATAGCATTTTTTCAATAACCATTTCAAGGATCTCGAGGGTCTTTTGATACAGGGGCACGCTGAACCAGATGTCTACCAAGGGGAAAGAGGGTTCTCCTCTAAACAAGCACCGTCAAAGATCAAGTGCAACAACTTAAATCAGGAGCTATGACCCACTTGACATGGTGAGCTTCATTCTCGTGGAAAGACATCCACCGATACAAAGTTATCCAATCAAAGATATTGATCAAAGTTCAACCTCTAACATTTTTCCTGTGTTTACCCCGAGAGATTCTTGAAAACATGCATCCACATACCATGCATCATATCATGACAGGTTTCTCCCATACAGGTCTCCTTATCTTCCTACTGTTTATTTCAGTAAGATGGATATGGAACAAACGGTGAAAGATCTCCAAGCTCAAAACGCTCAATTCCAACAAATGCTTCTGGCTATGGGTAAAGGGCAAGAGGATCTGAAAGCTCTCCTTCTCAAAGACAAGAAGAAGAAGTCCAAGAAGACAGCGGGCATCCTGAACTTGAGAAGAAGACCTGAAACCCTAGATCTTTCAACTCCACCCAACATAAGGGATAGTCTTGAAGAAAACCACAATTTAGAGATTGATGATGTTGAAGCTGACCACTCTGAGGAACAATATCCTCCCGCTGATGACAAGTATAAACAGTTGGAGGATCGCCTCAGTGCTATGGAGATTCAACAAATACCTGGCTTGGATTTAGGAGACACGGGTTTAGTTTCTGGATTGGTCATCCTGCCAAAGTTCAAAGTCCCTATCTTTTCCCTGTACGATGGAGTCTCTTTCCCTAAGATGCACTTAAAGTCTTATGTCCGCAAGATTCAACCATACACAACTGATCCAAAGCTTTGGATCCATTTCTTCCAAGAAAGCCTGGTAGGGACTCAACTCGAGTGGTTTTATCAATTGGAGAGTTCCCGCATCCACACCTGGGAGGATCTAGCTGCTGCTTTTTACAAACAGTATCAGTACAATGCTGATCTTGCACCAACTCGTGTGCAATTGCAGAACATGACCATGGGTTCCAACGAGAGCTTCAAAGGATACACCCAAAAGTGGAGAGATCTGGCTGGTAGGGTGCAACCCCCTTTAACTGACAGGGAGCTGATTGACATCTTCATGGGAACTTTGACAGGGCCTTTCTTCAAACACTTGATCGGAAGCTCTTCAGCTGGATTCATCGAGCTAATACTGACCGGCGAAAGGGTCGAAGCTGGCATCAAAAGTGGAAAGATTCAAGAAGCTACACCTTCTGATGCTCAGAAAAAGCCTTAGAGTGGGAAGAAAGAGTCTAATGATGTGTACAGTCAAAAGAGTCGCCATGACCAACACGTAGGGGCAGTCCTGATCTCTGGTTCTGCGTCGCACCGACAACAGCAAATGGGAAATCAACGAAGGCCAGACGCGCCTAAAAGACAATATACTAAGATCAACATGTCACTAGCTCAAGCGCTACAACACATGTTGAAGAAAGAGCTGATTACATTAAAGGCTCCTCATCCGAACCCTAAGACTTCTTCTCCTAACTACAACCCGGATGCAAGATGTGCTTATCATTTTGGTAGCCCAGGGCATGACACAAACAACTGTTGGGCCCTAAAGAACAAGGTCCAAGACATGATTGATGCCAAGGAGATCGAGTTTGACCCTCCGGAGACTCTAGCATAATCACTTCTCCTTTGACGAATCATTGAGAGCATCTTTGTTTCATTTGAATTTTCAAGTTGTAATTTCTTTTGTTATTCAAACAATTATCTATTAATGTCAAAGTCTGTTTCATTAATGCATTGCATATGTTTGTCTTGAATTCATCCTTTCATTTTCATTACATTTAAACTATGGTTTTTACTCTCTTTATGACATTCAACTCTTGCTAAAAGTTACAAGCCTTTAGAGGGAGGATGACGAAACAATTCCATAATCTCATACAATATGCTTTTGGACAGACCTTGCTGACGATGTACATGCATTTCTTTCAAATCCTAAACACTGGAGTTATAAGGAAGATAATCCCTAGTCAACCCCTTCGAGCCAAAGAAGTAGGAGTTTTCTGTTTTAAACACAAATTGAAACCTTTAATTTAAACCTGGGGCAGGGTAGTCTCTCAGTTAATTCAACAAAAAAAAAGATGCGCATTGAAGTCGCAAAACTCTCAGTTCATAATACAACGAACAACATCAAAAGCATTCCTCTGGAATCAAAAGATAAGTGGTGGTTCCTTATCTCATAGGCAGTCAATCTCTCAAAAGAGAAAAGCCCACTGAGCCAAAACCTATAAAGGAGGCTTAAGAAAGCTGGGGCATCCCACTGACTGTAATCTCGAAAACAAGAACAGTCAGGCAAAAGTTAGGGATAACAAATCAAAAGAACGAGGTCGCTACAAATCCTCAACAACATGAAAAATGTTGCAAAAATGACTGCCTTCCAACAAATTCAACTTGTGTGAACCATCACCAAAAAACGTCGTTCCAGACTCATTTGGAGTTCAAATGCATAACTAACCGAGTTTAGGATTGAAGAACATCACGAAGAGCGGGTGGGTACAAATATACTTTGAGCCTTTATCCTTTGTTTCTTAAACCTTGAACCAAGCCACGTTACAACCCTTCAAAAGTCCTAATTGAAGCATGGGTTAGTTTGAAAGCATACTGTTACAAAAGGTATCCTGACTCCTGTAAGGCTTTGCCCTAAATCTTGTGTTGAATTTGTCTTATAAAAAGTTTTCTACTAAAAAACGCATTTTTCAAAACGTCGAGACAAGCATAAACTTTGCATTATTTGAATATCACTGTTTGCATTTGGCTATTTGTTTGACAGCGGAGAAATTCACACAATGAATATCCAGTGAACAAAAGCTCTCTCAGTGAACAAAATCACTTCAAAAAGGATGACACTTCCATTGAAGAATCTCCTATCAACAAGGGGACATGACATGTCACTATCCAGCACACATGGGACAATGCAGTCAAGATTCCAAGAAATCTCTCAAGAATTGCAGAGTAACCAGGGGCAAGTCTCCATCTCCGTCACTTAGGGCATTGAACGTCAACCCCGACAAAGGGTTACATATAATAAAACTTTTTGGCAATGCCACAAACATTCTCTACTAGGGGCAGTGACAAATCTCCCCAAAATCCTTCTCATAGGATGATTCCTCAGAAAGAGTATAATCTCTGACCCCCTTTCCCCAGCTGAATCAACCTCAAGAATCCTCGAGGACTTCCCCCAACGAAGATGTCACCTCTCTAGAGGACTGACGAAAAGGTTTATTTCCCCAACAACACCAGGATTCTCCAGCTTGAGTTTGCCTCTCCGACTACTACAAATCAAAGGACCACAACTCCTCTTCCCCAGTAGACTACTCTACAATCCCCAACAAGTTACTGCGAAACCTGGACCCGACCAAATATCAGTTCAAATTCGACTCCCCAGTAGAGCAACGGACGACTAAGACTCCTAAACTCTTTTCCCAAGCAGAAATAAACATACTCTCCACAGAGTTTTCAACTTCCCCTTGCGAAGCACAAACAAGTCTCCTCGGCCAAATTCAGAGGTTATCCTCACAGGAGTCTAACTGGGTTATCCTCAGCGAGTTGCAACTGAAATATCATCCCCAACGAAGTTCTTTCTATCCCCAGTGGAGTTCATCATCAAAATCCCCAACAGAGCTTATCAACGGAATCCCCAACAGAGTTTATCATTAAAATCTCAGCAAAGTATCTCTTCCCAACAGAGTAATTCCCCGCAGAGTAATCTCTTCACCAGTTTATTCCCCAACGGAGTCATCCTCTCCTGCAGGTTTATTCTTGCAATCATCTTCGCTCATAATCCCCAGTGGAAACGAAGAATTCAACCCTACTCTCCAGCAGCCGTTCGGGATTTATTTTCCCCAACTAAAACATCACATTTCCATACATCATGATACATGCATATACGCATCATACCATACAATCTCATTTACTTATGAGAACATCATGACATTATGCATTTGATACATCATGACATTGCATATAGCTAACATTTTACCTTTTTAGGAAAAGGTCAATCAACAGATGGCTACCATCAACCTTTTCAAGTTCCAGATTAATACCTGTAGCAAGCCAGGAAAACTATCTGTGGACGACTGATTGTAGATTAATACCTGTAACAAGCCAGGAAAACTATCTACATGAAGAGATTGAAGATTAACACATGTAACAAGCCAGGAAACTATATTTCTTTCTCAGGTCAGAGATTAATACCTGAAACCAGACAGGACAACTATCTCATCGGCCAACCTTTTCAAGTTCCGGATTAATACCTGTAGCAAGCCAGGAAAACTATCTGTGGACGACTGATTGTAGATTAATACCTGTAACAAGCCAGGAAAACTATCTACATGAAGAGATTGAAGATTAACACCTGTAACAAGCCAGGAAACTATCTTTCTTTCTCAGGTCAGAGATTAATACCTGAAACCAGCCAGGACAACTATCTCATCGACCAACCTTTTCAAGTTCCGGATTAATACCTGTAGCAAGCCAAGAAAACTAGTTGTGGACGATTGATTGTAGATTAATACCTGAAACTAGCCAGGAAAACTATCTACACGAAGAGATTGAAGATTAACACCTGTAACAAGCTAGGAAACTATCTTTCTTTCTCAGGTCAAAGATTAATACCTGAAATCAGCCAAGAAAACTATCTCATCGGCCAACCTTTTCAAGTTCCGGATTAATACCTGTAGCAAGCCAGGAAAACTATTTGTGGGCGATTGATTGTAGATTAATACCTGAAACCAGCCATGAAAACTATCTACATGAAGAGATTGAAGATTAACACATGTAACAAGCCAGGAAACTATCTTTCTTTCTCAGGTCAGAGATTAATACCTGAAACCAGCTAGGACAACTATCTCATCGGCCAACCTTTTCAAGTTCCGGATTAATACCTGTAGCAAGCCAGGAAAACTATCTGTGGACGATTGATTGTAGATTAATACCTGAAACCAGCCAGGAAAACTATCTACATGAAGAGATTGAAGATTAACACCTGTGACAAGCAAGGAAACTATCTTTCTTTCTCAGGTCAGAGATTAATACCTGAAACCAGCCAGGACAACTATCTCATTGGCCAACCTTTTCAAGTTCCAGATTAATACCTGTAGCAAGCCAGGAAAACTATCTGTGGACGATTGATTATAGATTAATACCTGTAACAAGCCAGGAAAACTATCTACAAGAAGAGATTGAAGATTAACACCTGTAACAAGCCAGGAAACTATCTTTCTTTCTCAGATCAGAGATTAATACCTGAAACCAGACAGGACAACTATCTCATCGGTCAACCTTTTCAAGTTCCGGATTAATACCTGTAGCAAGCCAGGAAAACTATCTGTGGACGACTAATTGTATATTAACACCTATAACAAGCCAGGAAACTATCTTTCTTTCTCAGGTCAGAGATTAATACCTGAAACCAGACAGGACAAATATCTACTCGACCAACTCATGCTTATTCAACTTCAAGACTTCTGAAAACAGTTTACGGATTCTCCAAATACGGATATTAATCTATCGCTTGTTTAGATTCAACTTTTGAAAACAGTTTACGGATGCTTCCCAAAATGGATGCTGATCTATTGCTTATTCAACTTCAAGACTTATGAAAACAGTTTACGGGTTCTCCAAATACGGATGTTAATCTACCGCTTGTTCAGATTCAACTTCTGAAAACAGTTTACGGGTTCTCCAAACATGGACGTCGATCTATTACTTATTCTTACCCCCAGCTCAGAGATGTTCCAAAACATGGACACCTTTCTGATACTCATTTCTTGCACTTACAACAAACATTCTTGGATGGCATCTTTAAGCCCATCTCCGACAAGATTCTGTCACAATTCCAGATGGCATCTTTAAGCCCATCTCCAACAAATGGTATCTTTAAGCCCATTCCCTACATAATCAACTAACACATCTTCGAGTGCAAATTTTCTGGGCACTCTAGTGTTCAATCATCTTCCACCTTCAAGTCACGAATGGTAGAATTACCAATCTAACTCTTCAGGTGTAAGAAGTTTGAACAGGGGCAGCTGTTGTACCCCAAAATTTGCCCTCTCAATTCTCAAGGCTTTTCTTACAATGATTCTCAAGGTTCAAGCTTGAACAAGTGCATTGGGATTTTCCAATACAAAAAATTAAAAGGAAACTGTCAAAAAGGGAGTAAACAGATAAAAATAACATTTTGACAAATTTGGAGGAAAATAGGTCTCCTTCGATTCAGTGCCCTTTGACTGACTCTAAGCCTCCTTCGAATGCAAGTTTAGGTGCATCCTTCGTTTGGATTTGAAACCTCCTTCGAATGCAACTTGGGTACATCCTTCGTTTGGATTTGAAACCTCCTTCGAATCCACTTGCACAAAGGGCCTCTTGCAGACTTTACCTCTCACAACTTTCATTTGAGCCACAACTTGCACGCAAAAGGCATCCCCCTTGCTAGCATGCACAAGGTACAAATCCTCCTATAACTTCCTTCGATTCCAAGGCAAAAAGCTCCCTTTTGGGGTCCTTCGATTTGCACTTTTTTGCCTCATGTATGCCTCTTTCGAATCTGGACATTTTGCCTCATGTATGCCTCTTTCGAATCTGGACATTTTTCCTCATGTATGCCTCTTTCGAACCTGGACATTTTGCCTCATGTATGCCTCTTTCGAATCTGGACATTTTGCCTCCTGTATGCCTCTTTCGAATCTGGACATTTTGCCTCCTGCATGCCTCTTTCGTTTGGGCATGTGGCTCCCTTCATGCAAGTCTTTATTTGAGCATTGACCTTTTGTGTGCTTGCTTGGAGTCACAAAGTTTAGACCTCCTCCATGCAGGCTTCGACAAGACATTGACTACGTTTGTACTAGTTTCGACTGGACAACATTTCTCTTTAGTATGCTGCATTTCCATCCTTGATAAACTTCAGCACATGGTTGATGGCCCCTTCAAATGATGCACAAAGGTGATTTGTTCGAAGGACACTTGTTGGATGAAAGTCAAACAATATGTTTGGAAGAAGAATCTGGTCGAAGGAGGGTCAAAATGAAAGGATGAAATATTTAAAGATGCTTGCTGCCAAGTTCAGGCATGGTACACTGGCCAAAACTGCTGCACAACAGTCCTGAAACACTGCCCCATTCTTGCACCGAAATAGCATACAAGCACTGTCCCTCGGAGGCTACAAAGAGCAGTTTACTCAAATTGTTCAAATTATTTTGTTTTCCCTCCAAAAGCTTCAGCCAACTTTGCCTATAAATAAGAGGCTCCAACACATGTTTAAGGAGGATCTTTTGGACCAGTGGAACGAATCACCCAAAGTTTCTCAAACACAACAAATCTCTCAAGTCCCTTCAACACTTGTGAGAACAAACCCAGAATTTACTTCCTTCAATTCTGAAGAACAAGTATTCTTCAGTATCCTTTGAATCCAGTTTGGAAAGAAACATAAGACTTGTTTCTTTCCTTCCTTCGAATCCAGCAGTCCAAGCACAGCTGTTGGCCCCCTCTGTCAAATCCAGAACCTTGGACCTCCACTCAGGGTCCCACACCCTTTCAACGCCTCCATCAAGGTAAGTCACTCTTACCCTTGAATTTTTCATTTCATGACATAACATGTAAATAATCTCTTCGTTCGTTTCAAACATGTATATACCATTGTTCCTTCGTTTCCACCCTGTTAACATGTTTTTTAAAAGTTAACCCTTTCGTTTAGGCTTTCTGTTTACCTGAACTAGCTTTAATTATTAAACTGTTTGAAAGATAAATACTAGCATGGCCTCAGGCCATGTTGCCATTTAATGCTTGAAATGAAAGAAACATGAGACAGGAGTATGAAACGAAGCCTTTGGTTTCCATACTGACTTCTAGGCCCAGCCAGAGATACGCTCACTCTGATTTCACTGGCCCAATCGAAGAAGGCAACAAGGCAGAAAGGCCCAGCCAGAGGCACACTTGCACTAAGTCCAGGCTCAGACGAAAGGCACTCCCATGCTGGTGCCAGCCTCCAATCGAAGTACATGACCTGACTGGTGCCGAAGCCCAATCGAAGGACAAGACCTCGCCCTTGCCAAGGCCCAATCGAAAGACGTGACTTTGCTGGTGCTAGCCCCAATCGAAGGAGGCCAGCAGAATGAAAATCGAAGGCTGCTACTGCCTGGGTCGAAAGAGCTCTTTTTTTTAATTCATTTTTATTCCTTTTATTTTTGTTTTGTCTTTACATTTCTTGCTCTTCAATATGGTTGTAATAATGTAGGATTTATTTTCTGCATTTTTATTACTTTCGCACAAATGCTAGTAATTAGGATGTATGGAAAGATGAAATCAACAAGTAGACAACCTAAAAATCAAAGACAAAATGCATGCAAATCAAACACACTATTCACACATGCACCCTTAGGGTAATTCCACTTGTTGCCTCGGAAAATGCAATCATGTCCCTCGAGTATGAGACACTCTAGCAATTGCCCCTTTGATAAACAAAGATCGTAATCCCTCGATGACCCTCGATGTTGCCTTCGATAAAACGATCTCGTTCCTTACGAAATTGATAGAGCGTCTCACAAGTTGCCTTTAATGATTGCATACGATGACCCGCGCCGGTCCTGCTTAAACATCCTAACACAAGGTTTTTCACCAAATACAATGGTGAAACAACACTGTTAAAAGGGTTAAAAAACATGAGAAAGATCTTTGAGTAAAATTAGGGTAGATAGCTCTTAGTTACTTGGTCAAACTTGCAAAAAATCCTTTCCATTTTTCAAACACACATCTCGACACAATTGCAAAACAAACTTTCAAAAACATTGAAAAATCTTTTCAAAAAGACAAACATGAAGGGGTGAAAAACACAAGAAGGGGGGGTTGAATTGTAAAACTGAAATCTTAAAGCAATTGACAAGATATTTTTATCCTGGTTCGTTTGATCTCAAACTACTCCAGTCCACCCGTCAAGGTGATTTCGCCTCTCTCCAACGAGGTCTTAATTCACTATATTCAACTGAATACAAATCTGCTTTAACAACTGCTAAAGCCTTCTTGATTCAAACCACAATCCGGTTTGTCAAGGCAACACTTTCTTACAAAGGTATAAAACAATGTGTGTGAATGTTTTCTACAAAACTTTATCACAACTGTGATGTATACACAAATTAAGCTTAGAAACTAGATTGCTAATCACTAATGGAGTATCAGAGTTTGTGGTTTAGCAAAACTGGTAGATGAAGATTATTGTTCAGCTTTGTGCGTGTAGAGATTTGGAGAGCATTAGCCATTATAATCTTCGAAGCCTTGTTTATATAGCATTTGAGAAGATGAACGTTGAATGCAATATTCTTGATTCAATGCTAATAACAAGCTTTCCTTTTTGAGCAGATCTTGTCTAGAATGAGGCCGTTGGAATTGATTAGCTTTCAATGCACAGTACCGTTGCTTCTTCAATGCACGTTCTGGCTTGGCTCATTCTGATTCTGCTTCGCTGCTGATGAACTATTGTGTTTCTGTATCAGAGTGTTTTACGCGCAGTTCTGTTCATCAAGCTTCAGCATGTACGTGAGTTGATCATCTGATCTTGACGTTCTGATTCAGCAACTTCTGATGCTGGTGTATGAAATCAAATTCTGATGCTGAAGAAGAGATCTTGCTTATTTTAATCAGCGTATCTGCAAGTCAGAGCATAGTAATTTTAGGCAGCATATAGTTCAAACATGAAACATATAAATACTAACTCTTTTCACTTTGTTATCATCAAAACTCAAATATAGGGTAGTAGATTCAAACATTGTTCTAACAATCTCCCCCTTTTTGATGATGACAAAAACTAGATATTTTAAATGAAAAATAACGTGAAAAGGTGTCTGGGAAATGTTTCAGAGTTAAGAAGTAAGAAGAAATCAGAGTTAAGAGATACTCCCCCTGAGTTTGTTACTTCCCTTTGATATACGTGTTCTTCAGGATCAGATCTTTTTCTTTCTTTGAACATCAGATTATAAGAGTCTTTGACTTATCAGAGAGCAGAGCTTCAGAGCTTTTCCTATCAGAGCTTTGCTTTGGATCAGAGTGTTAGGTCGATCAGAACTTCATATTTGATCAGCGCAACATGAGCTTCTACATTTTGATCAGAGCTTCTAGTCTTCATAGTGTTCAGGAGCTTCCTTGTGCCTGTAGACTTTAAAACAAAACAGAAAAAACATTTCAAGTAATAGTGTTAGTATGTTTGAGAATTTCTGTCTGGTTAGCCGTTATTGATTTTAAATATCATTCTTGTTCTCCCCCTTTTTGTCAGCAATCAAAAAGTGTTGGTGATGTGCTAAAACAATTTAGATCAGAAAAACAAATTATATTAAAATAGTTCAGAATCAGAGCAAAAGAACATTACAAAACATAGTCAAAACAGTACATCAGAAAATGGTTAAAATGATTATGCATGAAAAAGATTTAAGGTTGAGGTGGCATGCGTGAGAACAGGCTTTCCAGCATCGCTTGAATCTTTTCAGAAGTTTCATTCTGCTTCTGAACCATGTTGATAACAGTGTCAATCTTGCTGTCTTGTACATCCATTCTTGCTTTCATCTTCTGATCATTGTCGTCCATCCGCTGCTGGAGACGCAAGTCATTCAGCCTTAGTTCTTCCAGAGCCTGCCTGTCCAAGGCAGCTTGAGAACTTTCAGAAGGAGGAAGCTTCTCAGAACTTTCAGCTTCATCTTCTGCTGGATTTTCTTCCTGAATGGTCTTGTCCTCTGATGGTTGCACCTGTGCAGCTTGCTCTTTCTCCAACCAAGCTTCACTGTCCAGAGGAAGCACAACTTCTTGAGGCAGCTGACTTTCAACTTCCTTCAGCAGCTTGCTGAAGTTCTGTTGAGCCTGCTCATAGTTGACGTCCTGCAGCTTGAGTGCTTCAGCACGTACCCATAATCTGAACTGTGACCAGAGCTGATCAGAAGCAGCTGGGTCAATTATCTCAGGACAGACTTGCTTCAAAGAAGCAATCCATTGCAGCATACCTGTTTCAAAATTCAAGATACCAGAGCCAACATCTGGTTGCTTTGGTTTTGGGATAGAAATTTTGTGTCTTAGATCAGCAAGACGTTCAAGACTGGTTAAGTCAATGAAGATCCTGCTGGGGTTTTCAGAGGATTGGTTTTCAGAGGTTTGCTGAGATGCTGTTTGTTTTGGAGGAAGGGTATCAGAATCAGAGTCAGATATTTCGATTGGAGTGGTAGGAGTTTTTGGAGGTGTTGATTCTAATGAGGATGGCAACTGGGGCCTGACAATAGTGGTTCCACATGGCAACTGGATTGCCAACGATGAAGGTTGAGGTGAGTGAGGGTCAGAATGATGAGGAGAAGGGGTTTCAGAATGGTGAAACTCTGTTTGTGGTGAAGGTGGATTATTTTCTGGTTGAGGAGGTGGAATCTCTGATTGCTCAGGGATCAGAGGTTCTTCTGTGAGTGGTTGTTGTTGTTGTGGTTCTGGTTCTGGTTGTTGTTCTTGTTCAGGTTGTGGTTCAGGTTGTGGAGGAGGAATATTTGGTGGTTCAGAATGTGGTTGAGCAGGAGCATGTTCACGCTCAATATCAGCTAGCACTCGATCAAGTGCTGGTGTTGTTGAAACAGTTGGTTGTTTGGGAATTTTGATTCTGGTTCTTCTGAGTTGTAAGGCATCAGAAGGGTCTTCTGGTATGGTTTCATCAATGGTAGGGATTGGGATTGATATTCTGTGAGAGGTTTGAGGAGGAGCAACAGATGTTGGAATAGTAGATGAAATTGAAATAGGGGCAGCAGATGAAATACCTCTTTTCTTTGGAGTCTGATGAGATGATCCTTCTGCTGGTGCTTTCCTTTTCTTTGTCTTCTTCTGAGTCACTTCAGGTTGAGGTTGACTCAGATCTTTGATCTTCAGCTTTGAACCTGTATCTTCTGCCTTGTATGAATCTGGATACTTGAGAAACATATCAGATTTGGATTCCATTTCAGAAAATATTGGAAAATCACTCAGAGGCACTCTTCTGCTGGAGATGTCAGCAGTTGAAGTAGCTCTGGGTTCCTTCTTAATATTTTCTATCAGCTTCATCTTTTTCAGGTTCTTAGCGTTCAGCGGTTTTCCAACAGTTGGTTCAATAGTGCTCAGCACTTGAGCTTCGCTCAGATACTCTATCAGCTTATTCTCTGTCAGAATATCTGATATGAGCCTTCCAAATGGTATCCAGTCTCTTTTGGTCCTTTCTTCTTCTCTAGTCTCTTTGACGCTGGTCTTGAGATGGTTGAACAGGAAGTGTGCCAGATTGATCTTCACCCTCTGATCAATAAAGTAGATCAGAAATTGCTGATCCACGTTTATATAATCAGGAGAACTTGTTGGTTTCCTGTGATTGAAGCAGCCCAGAACAATCTTGGCCCACACTCTGCAGTGGTCCTTCAGATCCTTAATTTTGCTGCTGGGCATTCCAAGAGTGAAAATTCTGTTGGCTACCACACCTATATCAGGGCATCTTTCAGCCATGTCCACACAACGGACTCCACCACCACTTTGACCGATTAGCCTTGCAATGAGGTCTTCAGAAATTACAATCTTCTTTCCCATGACAGAAGAGATGACTAGATATTTGGAAACCTTGGCGTGAATCCAAAATTCCTTGACAAGCTCTGGGAATGTTGGTCCAACCAACCTATCGAAATACCTCTCCCACTTTTGAGCCCTAATTTCTTCAGTTAGGTCAAATCCATTATCCTTCAAACTTTCGAAGTCGACGATTAACTCAGAGAGAACTTCAAGATTCTTTACCGGTGTGAGAAGAGTTCTGAGGGGCACCTGATATTGCTCAGAAGTTTCTTTCTTCTGATTCCCTGCAGAAATGCTGGAGGATGCCATTGTTCTCACTAAAAAAAGCTTTGAGAATGATTTGAGAGAAAAAGGTTTGTAGGAGATAAACTCAGAAATATGCAGAAAATACTTGAATGATTATGAGAAAGCGTAAAGAATAAGAATGAAGGATTAGTGTGCTTAAATAGAGTTTTCAAAAATTATTTTGAAAAATAAAACGTTTTTAAGAGAGAGAAAAAAAAATAATGATTGCCATTTAACAAGCGTGATTACTTTGCATTAAATGCTTGCTGATTTTGGGGGATTTGAGAAAGATACTTAAAAACGGTTACCAGACATGTGTCTCAATGCACCCAATCAGCGCTTTGCCTTCTCAGAAGCGTGCACGCGTTCTGCTTCAGAGATTTGCTGATGATTGGATGACACTTGTTTGATGTAGTGATCAGCACGTCTGTCTTTGAGATTAGACTCTCAGATCTTTAGACTTGCATCTGATACAATCTACATGTTCTATCTTTCTGAAAGGAGATTGATAAGAAGTTCACAGCCAAAATAATTACATTCTGAAAGTAAATATATGGAATTAAAACATTTTCACTCTGGGCATACTTTCATGCTGAGATGTTTCAGAATGAAATTAAACCTATCTTCTGAAAGGGGTTTAGTAAAGATATCAGCCCATTGATGGTCTGTATCTATAAATTTTAAGTTTAAAATACCTTTCTGAATATAGTCCCTAATGAAGTGATGTTTTATCTCTATATGCTTAGCTCTAGAATGTAAAATAGGATTCTTACTTAAGCAAATAGCAGAAGTATTATCACAAAGAATAGGAATGTTACTCTCAAAAATCTGGAAGTCTTCAAGCTGACTTTTCATCCAGAGCATTTGTGTGCTACATCCTGCTGCTGCTATGTACTCAGCTTCTACTGTTGACAGAGCAATTGTTGATTGCCTTTTGCTGGACCACGAGATCAGATTTTCTCCCAGAAACTGGCAGCTTCCAGAAGTACTTTTACGTTCCACTCTGTCTCCAGCAAAATCAGCATCACAGTAGCCTACTAAGCTGTAATCACTAGATTTTCTATAAAACAAGCCCAGATTAGTAGTACCTTTCAGATACTTGAAAATTCGCTTAACAGCTGTTAAGTGAGATTCTCTAGGATCTGATTGGAATCTAGCACAAATACATACGCTGAATAAGATATCAGGTCTTGAAGCAGTCAGATAGAGGAGAGAACCAATCATACCTCTGTAGACTTTCTGTTCTACACTTTTGCTTACCTCTTCTCTTTCCAGAATGCACGTGGGATGCATTGGAATCTTTGATGGCTTACATTCTGAGAGGTCAAATTTCTTCAGAAGATCTCTGATGTATTTGCTCTGATGAATGTAAGTTCCCTCTGGAGTTTGATTGATCTGAATTCCTAGAAAGAATTTCAGTTCCCCCATGAGGCTCATCTCAAATTCTGCCTGCATACACTTAGCAAATTTTCTTCCAAGAGAAGGATTAGTAGAACCAAAAATGATATCATCAACATAAATTTGACAGACTAAAATGTCACTCTTAACTGTTTTACAGAATAGAGTAGTGTCCACTTTCCCTCTGGTGAATTCATTTTCAAGCAGAAAGTTACTTAGCCTTTCATACCAAGCTCTGGGAGCTTGTTTCAGACCATACAGTGACTTCTTTAGTTTGAAAACATGTTCTGGATGTTTTGTATTTTCAAAACCTGGGGGTTGGTGAACATAAACTTCTTCTTCTATATAACCATTTAAGAATGCACTTTTGACATCCATCTGATACAGAGTGATGCCTCTATTAACAGCAAATGAAATTAAAAGTCTGATAGATTCTAACCTGGCTACTGGGGCAAAGGTTTCTGTATAGTCTATCCCCTCTTGCTGACTATAACCTTGTGCAACCAGTCGTGCCTTGTTTCTGATGACTTCACCTTGTTCATTTAACTTGTTTCTGAACACCCATCTTGTTCCAATGACGTTGAATCCTTTTGGTCTGGGAACGAGATCCCATACGTCGTTTCTGGTGAATTGATTCAGCTCTTCTTGCATTGCCAGAATCCAGTCATTATCCAGAAGTGCTTCATCAATAGAAGAAGGTTCAATCAGAGACACAAGTCCCATAAGAGTTTCTTCAGAGTTTCTGAAGCTTGCTCTTGTTCTGATTGGATCTTCCTTTCTTCCTAGGATAGTCTCTTCTGGGTGATCCAGACTGCTTCTGGGTAATCTCTTCTGAGGTTGATCAGCAGCAGTTGTAGGATTTCTAGCATTGCTCCTTTCAGACGTTGAAGGAATGTCTGTGTTGAGAGCTTCTGATGACTTGTCTTCAGAACCTGCAAATTCAATTTCTATACCTGCAAAAATTTCATTCTGCTTTGACTTTTCAGAGTCAAGCTTGTCATCAAAACGAACACTGATTGATTCTTCCACAATCTGTGTTTCTGTATTGTATACTCTGTACCCTCTTGAGCGTTCAGAGTATCCTAACATAATACACTTCTGTGCCTTAGAATCAAACTTGTTCAAATAGTTCTTTGTATTCAATATAAAGCAAGTACATCCAAATGGATGAAAATACGAAATGTTGGGCTTTCTGTTCTTCCACAATTCATATGGAGTCTTTTCCAGAATAGGTCTTATTGAGATTCTATTCTGAATGTAGCACGCTGTGTTTATTGCCTCTGCCCAGAAAGTCTTAGCAACGTTTGTCTCATTGATCATGGTTCTGGCCATTTCTTGCAATGTTCTGTTCTTTCGTTCTACAACTCCATTTTGTTGGGGAGTTCTAGGACAAGAGAAATCATGCAGAATGCCTTTGTCATTAAAGAATGACTCAAAATCTTTATTTTCAAATTCTCCACCATGATCACTTCTGACTTTAACGATTCTAAGATCTTTTTCATTCTGAACTTGGTTACAGAAGGTAACAAACACAGAGTGTGACTCGTCCTTGTGTCTTAAGAACTTTACCCATGTCCATCTGCTATAGTCATCTACGATTACTAACCCATACTTCTTACCACTGACTGAAGCAGTTTTAACTGGTCTAAATAAGTCAATGTGCAGAAGTTCTAATGGCTTAGAGGTAGAAACAACATTTTTGGATTTAAAAGAAGGTTTTGCAAATTTGCCTTTCTGACATGCTTCACACAGAGCATCTGAATTGAACTTCAAATTAGGAAGTCCTCTGACCAGATTGAGTTTGTTAATCTGAGATATTCTTCTCATACTAACATGCCCCAATCTTCTGTGCCAGATCCACTGCTCGTTGTTAACAGACAGAAGACATTTTACGTTCTGACTCTTTAGTTCAGAAAGTTTGATTTTGTAAATGTTGTTTTTCCTCTTACCATTAAACAGGATAGTCCCATCTTTCTGACTAACAGCTTTACATGATTTTTGATTAAAGATTATATCATAACCGTTATCACTTAATTGACTTATGGATAACAGATTATGCATCAATCCATCTACTAGCAGAACATTATTAATAGAGGGAAGATTTCCATTACCTACAGTTCCAGAGCCAATTATCTTTCCCCTCTGATTGCCTCCAAAGCCAACGTGGCCTCCAGGCTTAAGTTCCAGGCTTTGGAACATATGCCTTCTTCCCGTCATGTGTCGTGAGCAGCCAGAGTCCAGGTACCATGACTGGTGTTTCTGACTTGCTGCTAAAGATATCTGCAACATGTATTATTTTATCCTTAGGTACCCAGATCTTCTTGGGTCCTGATTTGTTAGTTTTGCCAAAACTCTGGTTGAATTTTGGTTTCACAGAGTGCTTACTACTAGTATATTTGATGTCATGTGTGTGACCGTACACAAAGTGTGAATTTAAAGGAGTGTGTTTAATGGTTAGATACATGACATTCTTCGGTGTAGGAACCTTACCTAGGTATCCTATTCCTTTCCTGCCGTTTCTGCTAACTCCATAGATCATTGAAGCCATTCTGCTTCTATCTATGCTTTTAGCAAGGAACTTCTGGAAACTGTGATCATACTCCTTGATGATCTCATCAGCGTTGCTGGGAGTTTCAGAAATTGGTTCCTTCTGAGAGTTTTGTAAAGAGTTTTCTAATTTTGAAATTTTATCTCTCAGCTCAGAGTTTTCCAATTTGAGACTCTCAGACTTATTAGAGTCAGATTCAAGATTCCTTTTCAGGTCTCTGAATTTAGCTCTAATCTGCTGATAACGTTCCAGAATTTCATTGAGGCTTTCAGCAAGTTCAGCCTTTGTAAAATTAACAGCGAAGTTAGGGAATACCTCTTCTGTGTCTGATTCTGAGTCTGATTCAGAAGCTTCACTGTCATCTGGAATGTTAGCCATGAGCGCTATGTTTGCCCTTTCATCATCTGATTCTGAGTCAGCTTCAGACGAGTCAGAGTCATCCCATGTGGCCATGAGACTTTTCTTCTTCTCTCTTCCAAACTTCTTTTTGGGCTTTTCCCTCTGAAGCTTTGGGCAGTCACTCTTGTAGTGTCCTTGCTCATTGCACTCGTAGCAGATGATGTCTTTGGTGTTTGGCTTCTTGCTACTGGAGGAGCCTTCAGATCTTCTGTATCCAGAGGAAGAATCTGTCCTTCTGAATCTGGAAGAAGACTCGTTCTGATCAGATCTTCTGGGATTCCTGAACTTCCTTTGTCTTTGCTTCCACAGTTGATTTACTCTTCTGGAGAGAAGGGAAAGTTCGTCTTCTTCTGATGAGGATCCATCAGATGTTTCTTCAACTGCCTGCAAAACTTTAGACTCAGATTTTCTGTTAGATTTTAAAGCTAAAGGCTTACCTTGCTTCTGAGGCTCGTCAGCTTCTAGCTCTATCTCATGACTTCTGAGGGAGCTTATAAGTTCCTCCAGAGTGATTTTGTTGAGATCTTTCGCCAGCTTCAGAGCAGTAACCATAGGCCTCCACTACTTGGGTAAACTTATGATTATCTTCTTGACATGGTCAGCAGTAGAGTATCCTTTGTCCAGAACTTTGAGACCAGCTACCAGAATCTGGAATCTAGAGAACATAGTTTCAATGGATTCAGATTCTTCCATTTTAAACGCCTCATACTTCTGAATGAGCGCCAGAGCTTTTGTTTCTTTGACTTGAACGTTGCCCTCATGCGTCATTCTGAGAGAATCAAAGATGTTCTTAGCTGTGTCTCTGTTGGAGATCTTTTCATACTCAGTATAGGAGATGGCACTGAGGAGGATGGTTCTGGCCTTATGGTGATTCTTGAAGTCACGCTTTTGTTGATCAGTCATTGATTTTCTATCAATCTTCTGACCAGTTGCATTCACAGGGTGCGTGTATCCATCTGTCACCATATCCCACAGATCAGCATCATGTGCTAGAAAGAAGCTTTCAATTCTGTCTTTCCAGTAATCAAAGTTTTCTCCATCAAAAACTGGAGGTTTGCCGCTGAATCTGTCTCTGTCCTCATTGTTGTCATTGCTGAAATGAGAGTTGTTTCCTGCCATTGTGTTTTTCTGACGCTGGATCTTGTACTGACACGGTTAAGTGTTTTAGCTCAGAACCAGGCGCTCTGATGCCAATTGAAGGGGTGAAAAACACAAGAAGGGGGGGTTGAATTGTAAAACTGAAATCTTAAAGCAATTGACAAGATATTTTTATCCTGGTTCGTTTGATCTCAAACTACTCCAGTCCACCCGTCAAGGTGATTTCGCCTCTCTCCAACGAGGTCTTAATTCACTATATTCAACTGAATACAAATCTGCTTTAACAACTGCTAAAGCCTTCTTGATTCAAACCACAATCCGGTTTGTCAAGGCAACACTTTCTTACAAAGGTATAAAACAATGTGTGTGAATGTTTTCTACAAAACTTTATCACAACTGTGATGTATACACAAATTAAGCTTAGAAACTAGATTGCTAAACACTAATGGAGTATCAGAGTTTGTGGTTTAGCAAAACTGGTAGATGAAGATTATTGTTCAGCTTTGTGCGTGTAGAGATTTGGAGAGCATTAGCCATTATAATCTTCGAAGCCTTGTTTATATAGCATTTGAGAAGATGAACGTTGAATGCAATATTCTTGATTCAATGCTAATAACAAGCTTTCCTTTTTGAGCAGATCTTGTCTAGAATGAGGCCGTTGGAATTGATTAGCTTTCAATGCACAGTACCGTTGCTTCTTCAATGCACGTTCTGGCTTGGCTCATTCTGATTCTGCTTCGCTGCTGATGAACTATTGTGTTTCTGTATCAGAGTGTTTTACGCGCAGTTCTGTTCATCAAGCTTCAGCATGTACGTGAGTTGATCATCTGATCTTGACGTTCTGATTCAGCAACTTCTGATGCTGGTGTATGAAATCAAATTCTGATGCTGAAGAAGAGATCTTGCTTATTTTAATCAGCGTATCTGCAAGTCAGAGCATAGTAATTTTAGGCAGCATATAGTTCAAACATGAAACATATAAATACTAACTCTTTTCACTTTGTTATCATCAAAACTCAAATATAGGGTAGTAGATTCAAACATTGTTCTAACAAAACACTTTTGTAAAACATTCAAACGAATTGTTACAAAGGTTGCCTAGACAAGGCATCTTTTTCAAAACATTTTCAAAACCACACACACAAAACACCATTTTAAGCAATTGAAAAACAAAGGCAAGTGATCTAAAACAAGTAACTAAGAGCCCATGGATAACCATGGATGAAAAGGGTGCTAGCACCTTCCCTTTTCATAATCTACCCCCCGAACCCACGAAAACATCTCAAAGGTCTTTCCTGTGCTTTTTGACCTTTCCTTAGGATAAAATAAAAAGTCGGTGGCGACTCTTGCTAAACCGAAACATTTGCGAACACAAACGCAAAACCTCAAGTCAGTTCTCCCACCGTATCACAGCAAGCATGAGCAATTTCCAGATTTGAAGAAGAAACGCGCGCAAATGGAAGCTGGAGGACAGGGACGACCTGTCTGGGCCTGAGCGCGCCTTGGGCCTTCTGTTCTACTTTTCACACCCCCCTGACTACTATTTGCACCCCCTGACCTATTTTCTTATATTTTTGCATTTTTCTTGCATATTTTATATTTTTGACTTGCATTTATTTTTTCTAAACATTAAAAAATCACAAAAATATTTTCTTGATTTTTTGTATTTTATTTTATTTTTTATTTTATTTTTTGCATAATAAAATAGTTTACTAGAATAATTGGAACTTTATTTTCTTAAATAAATTATAAATACATGTAAGAATACTATACATTTTTATTTTATTATTTTTTCACATAAAATATTATTTTCATACATATTTTAATTTTTAATATTTGTTAATAATATTATTTATTATCTTTTGTACAAAAAATGGACAAAATAAATAATAATAGAACATATTTTTATTTTAATTAAAAACTAGGGTTTCCCCTTTTCAAAAATAACAATATTATTTTTTCTCTTTTCTAGGGTTAAATAATCATTTTTCTTATACAAAAAATCAAATACAAAAACATTTTACATAAATATATTTTTATTGCATATTTAAATATTTGTATATTTATTTATTTTGCACATTATTCAATTGGATTGTAATAGTATTTTAGGGTTTATTTTTGAGCAATATCCCCATTCAAAAACTTTTATCCCCCTTCCCATAATAATTGTTGTAATAGTTTAGTTTACATTTACGCAATTTATCACATTTATGCCATGTTTAGTAAACTAGGGTTTGTATGATAAGAACCAAAAATCAAACATATAGAATGACCTAATACAACACAAATCAAAGGCATGTAAAATGACACACATTGCACACAAGCACCCTTAGGGTTTCATCCACTTGGTTGCCTTACAAAATGGCCATGGTATGCATGCAAAGTATCTTGGCAAAACAAAACAAAAGATCATAGTCCCTCGATGACGCTATCAAAAGGTTGCCTAAAACAAAATGATCTTGGTCCCTCAAAATGCTAAAGATACATGGCAACATTGCTATCATGGTCATACGATGACCCACGCCCGTCCCATTTAACATCCAAATATAGGGTTGCTTACCAAAGCAAGGGTAAATCAACAATGTCAAAGGAATAAAAATGCATAGGAAAGATATTTGTGTAGGGTAGATAGTTCCTAGTTACTTGCTCTCTTCCAAACAATCCTTGTTATTTTCAAAAACACACATACACATTTCAAAACATTTTCCAAACAACTTCAAAACATTGTAACATTTTTCAAAAGACAAACATCTTTGTATACATTCTTACGAACGAGAATCATTACAAAGATTGCCTAAACGAAAGGCCTCTTTTTCAAAATATTTTCAAAATCACACCAAACACAAAACACCATTTCAAACAATTTCAAAAGCAAAGCAAGTGATCTAAACAAGTAACTAAGAGCCCATGTAAAACCATGGATGAAAAGGGTGCTAGCACCTTCCCTTTTCATAATCTACCCCTCGAACTCAAGAAAACACCTCAAAGGTCTTTCCTGTGCTTTTTTACCTTTCCTTTTGGATAAAATAAAAGTCGGTGGCGACTCTTGCTAAACTGCGACATTTGCGACGAAACGCAAAACCTCAAGTCAGTTCTCCCACTGTATCACAGAACTGGCGACTCTGTTGGGGAATATTATAAAAGTGGGGTTACCTTAAGGTTTAGATCACCTTTATTTGCTTACAATTCCTTGACCTGTTTTCTTTACACTTTGGTTCTATTGTTTATGTTGTGGAAACTGTGCGGGGTATACCGACACGGTCTAAGCAATAGCTATGTTAGTGTGACATATTTGTGGGTACCGGTAGCCTTTGAGTCAATCAAAGAGAATACGGGGCCGCTGAGTGATGTCATGAAGCACTAACGAACTTCTAGAACCTTTACTTGACCAACTTGGCCTTTTAGGATGTAGTGAGATGACCGGCTTTGGTGCAGTCCGAAGTTGGTAGATACTCGATACTACACTCATTGAGGGTTGGTTCCTTGGAATATTTCGGTCGCCAGTCAAGAGGCTTGAATTGAAATAATGAACAAGGAAACAATCCAGTGATATTGAGCTCCTTAGAACCCGGTTACTATTTCTAGGACAGGTTGAGCCAACTAAACTTCAAGAGGGTACTTACCTATGAAACCCCATGCAAGCCTAAACTAGGAACTTGTGTGATTTTCTTGTACATATATACTTGTGCATAACATCATGGACATCATGAAGCATCATATGCATCCACTAACCATTTCAATGATTTTGGAAATTCATCTTTGTTCCTGTTTTGTAGGTTATGGATTCACTTCGCAGGAAAACCATCCAAGTCAACCTTGTAAGAATTCCTCCACAACTCAAGGAGCTAGCTTCAAGGATTCCTGAGAATTCTCCATTCACCGAGAGGCATGGTCGTCTTCTCAACTTAGTCACTTCCAACACAGAGGAAGACATGATGAAAGTTCTTTTCCAGTTCTTTGACCCTTTGCATCACTGCTTCACATTTCCTGACTACCAGCTTGTGCCCACTTTGGAGGAATTTTCTCAACTCTTGAGGGTTCCTATTCTCAATCAACTACCCTTCAACGGTACGGAAAGAGATCCAAAGCCAGAAGAGATTGCTCAAGCCCTACACTTGCACTCATCTGATGTCACAACCCATTGGGAAACTAGAAGTGGTGTCAAAGGCTTCTTGGTAAAGTTCTTGTTTGAGAAGGCCCAAAGCTGCTGGAATTCCTTGGACTTACAAGCTTTTGAGGATATTGTAGCTCTTCTCATCTATGGGATGGTCTTGTTCCCTAACCCCGATCAACTCATAGATGTGAGTGCTGTCAAAATCTTCATGTCTCGCAACCCGGTGCCTACATTTCTTGGAGATATCTTACACTCTTTTCACACTCTTACAATGAGGAAAAGAGGTGTTCTCATGTGTTGCACTCCTCTACTGGAAATATGGTTTATTTCTCATCTTCCCCAATCAGTCTTGAAGAATGATCAAGGTCTGAGGTGGTCACAACGATTGATGACTCTTACACATTCAGATATTCATTGGTGTTCTCGATCCAAAGAGAATGTTATCATTGTCGACCGTTGTGGAGAATTCCCTAATGTCCCTCTACTTGGAATTAGGGGAGGCATCACCTACAACCCCTGCTTGGCTCTGAGACAGTTTGGTTATGCCCGAAGGGATGGCCCACATGACATGCTGATTCCATACTTGGTTTTTTGACTTCGACAACGATGATCAAGGACTTCGACAAAGGTTTATCCGAGCTTGAAGGATGCCAAATAAGGTAGACAGTAAGACCTTGGGACACAAGAATTCCATCCCTCTTGAGCCTTACCTCAAGTGGGTATGAACCCGCGCCCAAAGTCTTATGATGCCTTACCCCTCTATTCTCCCAGTGATTATAGAGCCTGTTAAGGAAGGAGAGGTTCCATAAACCCTCCTACATCCTGACATGCCAACATCACTCGAAGATCTACAAAGGAGTTGGGTACAGCTCAAGGGAGAACGCGATACTTTTGAAGCCTAATTCTACGCAAGCGAGAAGAAGGTTTTTGAACTTACTCGGTTACTTCACGAAGAGCAGACTCTCAACACCTACATTGCACCAAAGAGGATGCACAACGTCTTTTTATCTTAGAATTTTGTACTATTTTGCCCTAGGGGCATTGATGTAAACAAATTCTATTTTATTAATATAACGTTTGTTACTTTTTGTTTGACACAAATTTGATTTTATAAATCCTTGAAAACATTGCATATCATTCACCATGTGCATAAACAGGTCTTTGCAAAAAGTTTCCTCATCCCTCTGCTGTTTATTTCTGCAAAATGGATCTTGAACAAACGGTTAAAGACTTGCAAGCTCAGAATTCACAATTTCAACAACTACTCGTGACCTTGGCCAAGGGGCAGGAGGAGCTCAAGACTCTGCTAGAGAAAGAGAAAAAGAAAAAGAAGAACAAGCGAGACGGTGTAGTTATCATGGGCAGAAGGTTTAAAGGACAAGCCAGAAGGGCCTTGGAATTTCCATCAAACTCTGAGGAAGGGGAAAGAAAAGGTAAAGAGACTGCAATGCCTTCATATTCTGAGGCCGAAGAAGAGGAAGAAGAGGACTACTCTGAACAATAATACCCTCCGGCCGATGACAAATACAAAAACTTGGAATAGCATCTAGCTGCTATGGAAGTGCAGAGAGTACCAGGGCTGGACTTTGAGGAATTAGGGCTGGTGTCTGAAATAGTAATCCCTCCTAAGTTTAAAGTTCCATTATTTGCCAAGTATGATGGAGTGTCTTTCCCCAAGATGCACCTACGATCTTATGTCAGGAAAATTCAGCCGCATTCAGCTGACAAAGATTTGTGGGTCCACTTTTTCCAGGACAGCTTGTCAGGAACGTAGCTTGATTGGTTCTACCAGTTGGAAAGAGCTGATGTGTATAATTGGGAAGACTTGGCAGCGTCCTTCTATAAAAAATATCAATACAACACCGATTTGGCACCAACCCGTACTCAACTCCAGAGTATGGCCATGGTATCCAATGATGGCTTCAAAGACTACGCCCAAAAGTGAAGGGATTTAGCCGGAAGGGCGCAACCACCTTTATCTAAAAGAGATCTAGTGGACATGTTCCTGGGAACTTTATCAGGTCCTTTCTTTAATCACCTGATTGGAAGTTCCTCTGCAGGTTTCATTGAGTTGATTCTAACTGGCGAGAGGGTTGAAGCCAGTATTAGAAGCGGGAAAATTCAGAAAGACGCGTCTACCTCTGCTACTGTAAAAAAGCCCTTCACTGAAAAGAAGGAAGTGTCTGCTGTCTATGCACAGAGGAATCAGGGAAGAATCAAACGACGACCAACAGTGGGGGCCGTTATGATTCAAAAGTCTGCATCAGACCAGCCAAGAAACAACCAACCGAGAAATGATCAGCCGAGAAATAAACAACAAAGGGTGGAAAGGCCTGTAAGGCAGTTCACCAAGATAAACATGACTCCAGCTCAAGTCCTACCCTTTCTTCTGAATTTGAATCTTGCCATGCTGAAAGAGGCCCCTAAAAATCCCAATACTGCATCTCCACACTACCATCCGAATGCCAGGGCACGACACCAACAACTGTTGGGCTCTGAAGAACAAGATTCAAGATCAGATCAACGCAAAGGAAGTTGAATTTGAAGCTCCTGAAAAACCAAATGTTATCTCCGCTCCGATGCCTAGGCATGGACACAATGCCAATGCTGTGGAAGAAGATCTGTTTGTTTCTACTGTGGATGAATTGTTAACTCCTCTCCTAACCATCAAGTTGAATTTGTTAAAAGCTGGGGTGTTCCCAGGTTGTGACCAAGATTGCCATACTTGCCTGTCCTCATCATTTGACTGCCCTCTGTTGAAGAAACGTATCCAACAATTCATTGATAACCAGGAAATTTTGTTTGAGAAAGCTCCTATTTCACCCATTCCAGTTCCAGAAGTTTCAATAATAACCATATACGACAATCCTTCCAGGGTTCCTAAAAAACCCGTTAGGATTACATATGCTCCTATGACTACTCCGTTGAAGATAAAAATGCCCGGGCTAGCCCCATACAAATCAGATAAAATGGTACCATGGAACTATGGTGGAGAAATCTACTACCATGGTGTCAAACAAATTGAACAGACCGCCGAACACGAGAGCTCCGAAGAGGACAATTCTGACATCAGTAACATTGCCGAAACAAGCAAAATTACTCGTAGTGGAAGAATTTTATCTCCCAGAGATTGCGCCTCCAAAGGCAGTCTCTGGACCCGTGGCCGTTCCGAAGATTACAGTTGTACCAATGATTACACCTGCAAGTGTACCCGCCAACAATGACAATACAATTCCTATCCCTACTTCCGCTGCTGAGAATAAAGGAAAGAACGTTCAAGAGGAGCCTGTCCTGACAAAGATTCAGTCATTAGTTATTCCTGATACATCCAAGAAGGAGATGGAAGAAATCCTGAGGATAATTAAGAAAAGTGATTATGATGTGGTCGAACAACTGGGGCATACCCCCTCCAAAATCTCTATGTTAGCTTTGCTGCTTTGCTCTGAGGCACATGCTAAAGCTTTGGTCAAGTTTCTGAAGACGGCTTATGTGCCGCAAGAGACATCCGCGGATCAATTCCAAGAGTGTGTGGCCAGTATGACAGTCGACAATGGCCTGGGTTTCTCCGATGCTGATTTGACCTCCAAGGGGAGAAAACATAATGATGCACTACATGTCTCGGTGGAGTGTAGGGGAACAACCCTAGCTCATGTCTTGGTTGATACTGGATCGTCTTTAAATGTCTTGCCGAAGAAAGCCCTGGATAGATTGGATTGTGAGGGGCTGACTTTAAAACCTAGCAACATCATTGTGAGAGCATTTGACAGATCTAAAAGGATGGTCCATAGGGAGATGGACATCCCGATCAAGGTGGGTACCCAGACGTTCAATTCAACATTTTACGTGATGGACATCCGTCCTTCTTACTCTTGCCTGTTGGGACGTCCCTGGATTCACAATGCCGGTGCGGTCACCTCGACTTTGCATCAGATGCTAAAGTACCCTGTCCAAGGGAAGATTATAACTGTCCATCGGGAAGAGGAATACATGATTAGTCATCTGAATTCTTTCCGATATGTAGAATTGGATGGCGAATTCATTGAGACCCCTTTCCATCATTTTGAAGACGTTTCTCAGGAAATAGCAGCGACTAAGGCGGTATCCTCAACTCTTGTGATAACAAGACCTGTACCTCGGATGTCTTCTCTAAAAGATGCAAGGGCGGTAGTGGAAGAAGGCAGATCCACTATCTGAGGGCAGCTTCCAGACTTTCCTTTCAAATCAGACAAGTTTGGCCTGGGATTTACTTCGACTGCTCAGAAGGCCGTGCGCCGCGCCCGTGCCGGAGGGACACCCGTGAAGATCAGCCACCAAGGGGTTAATGCACTAGAGGACAATGAAGAAGATGGCAGCCTGGAAGACTGCATATTCCCTACTGTCGGCGGAGGACTGTGCAAATGCGAAGCAAAAGACTTTGTTCCGATTACTTTCATACCGCAGTAATTTATCTTTTCCATTTCTGTTGGATCTGTAATAATTCACAAACAATTCATACTTTTTCAACCTTGTGTCTTACCCGAGGCACAACGGTCCATTTGTAAGGGTCTTTATTTCATTTTCATATGTCATTTTAATGAATCATGGATGCTTTTCATATTTAAACCTTTTTGTGATCATTGTCTTTCTTTTACATTTGGTTGTTTTAAGATGGCTATACCCTTACACATACCCACACTCACAAATGCAGGTACCCTTCCACTCCGGAACCCATGGGTAACGATACTGCTATAGCCTTCAGTGACTCTGAAGATATGATCTACCAAGCCGAATACGAAGGTGAGGAAGATTATGAGGTGCCAGGGGAATTGGCCAGACTTCTACAACAAGAGGAAAGAGCTATTCTGCCTCATGAGGAGTTGTTGGATACAATCAACTTGGGCACTAAGGAAGACAGAAAGGAAATCAGAGTGGCTGCCAATCTAGAGCTGAGTGTCAAGAAGCGCCTAATTCAGCTATTGCATGAATATGTTGAGATCTTTGCCTAGTCATACGAAGACATGACGGGACTTGATACAGACATTGTGGTACACCGTCTACCCACAAGAGAAGACTGTCCACCAGTGAAATAGAAAGTTCGCCGCATGAGGCCCGACATGTCAGAGAAGATCAAAGAAGAAGTTATGAAACAATTCAATGCTGGATTTCTAGCTGTCACTTCCTATCCACAATGGGTTTCTAACATTGTTCCCGTGCCTAAAAAGGACGGCAAAGTCAGAATGTGCATGGATTACAGAGACTTAAACAGGGCCAACCCTAAAGATGATTTTCCACTTCCGCACATTGATATCTTAGTTGACAATACAACTCAACACAAAGTATTTTCTTTCATGGACGGATTCTCAGGCTATAACCAAATCAAAATGGCACCTGAGGACATGGAGAAAACTACTTTTGTCACACAGTGGGGTACGTTCTGCTACAAAGTGATGCCATTCAGACTGAAGAATGTCGGGGAAACCTATCAACGCGCCATGGTAGCTTTGTTTCATGATATGATACATCATGAGATAGAGGTCTATGTAGATGACATGATAGCCTGATCACAGACTGAAGAAGAACACCTTGATCACTTGCAAAAGCTGTTTGTCAGGTTGAAAAAGTACAAGCTAAGATTGAACCCTAACAAGTGCACATTCGGAGTCCGGTCCGGTAAACTCTTGGGTTTCATTGTCAGCAACAAAGGCATCGAGGTTGATCCTACCAAAGTCAAAGCTATACAAGAAATGCCTGCTCCTCGCACTGAGAAGGAGTTCATAGGTTTCTTGGGACGCCTAAACTACATTGCTAGGTTCATTTCTCACCTAACATCTACTTGTGAACCAATCTTCAAGTTGCTGAAGAAAGATCAGGTAGTTAGACAGAATGATGACTGTCAAATTGCTTTCGATAAAATCAAGGAGTATTTACAAGAGCCTCCTGTCTTGATGCCTCCAGTCGAAGGAAGACCGCTAATCATGTATCTGACCATCTTGGAGAACTCAATGGGGTGCGTATTGGGGCAGCATGACAAGTCTGTCCGAAAAGAGCATGCCATTTATTACCTTAGCAAAAAGTTTACTGACTGTGAAACCAGATATTCACTGCTCGAGAAAACTTGTTGTGCTTTGGTATGGGCTGCTCACCGGCTAAGGCAGTATATGTTGACTCATACCACTTTGCTGATATCTAAGATGGATCTAATAAAGTACATCTTTGAGAAGCCTGCTTTGTCTGGAAGGATAGCTAGATGGTAGATGATCCTAACAGAATATGACATACAGTACACGACCCAAAAAGCTATAAAGGGCAGTGTGCTAGCTGATCATCTAGCCCATCAAGCTATAGAAGATTATCAATCCATGAAGTTCGACTTCCCTGACAAAGACATCATGACATTGGACAATGTTGAAGATTTCAGACCATATGATGGACCTGAACAAGGATCCCGATGGACCCTGTACTTTGATGGGGCATCCAATGCACTTGGTAACGGTATCGGTCCTATGCTCATATCTCCAGAAGGTTTCAATACTCCTTTCTCAGTCAGACTTTGCTTCAACTGTACGAACAACATGGTAGAGTACGAAGCATGCATCTTTGGACTCAAGGCTGCAATAGACTTGGGAATCAAATCATTAGTTGTGTTTGGGGACTCAGCTTTGGTCATCAGTCAGATCAAAGGAGAGTGGGACACTAAGCATCAAAACCTCATCCCTTACAAAGAACATGTCTTGACATTGCTACCACATTTTGAACAGATTACCTTTGAGCACTTCCCCTGAGAAGAAAATCAGCTAGCAGATGCTCTAGCTAAAATGTCATCCATGTTTAAACTTAATTGGGATAACGAGGCTCCCCAGATCACCATTGAACGGATGGACGAACCTGCACACTGTCACGAGATTAATATCGAAGAAGTAGTGGACCAACCATGGTTCCATGAAGTCAAAAGGTATCTCGAGGCTCAAGAGTACCCATAAGGAGCTTCAGTCAATGACAAAAAGTTCTTAAGGAGATTCTCGGCAAAGTTCTTCCTAAGTAATGGCGTCCTGTACAAACGCAATCATGATTCTATTCTGCTCCGTTGTGTGGACAAGTTTGAAGCTGAAAGGATTATGGCTGAATTGCATGAAGGTACCTTTGGCACTCACTCTAGCAGGCATACAATGGCTAAGAAGATTCTAAGGGCAGGCTATTACTGGTCTACCATGGAAGCTGACTGCTATCAACATTCCCGGACTTGTCATAAATGTCAAATCTATGCAGACAAGGTACACGTGCCTCCAGTTCCTCTAAATGTCTTAACAGCTCCTTGGCCCTTCGCTATGTGGGGAATCAATATGATTGGAGAGATCAAGCCTACAACCTCCAATGGACACCACTTTATTTTAGTGGCCATTGATTATTTCACAAAGTGGGTCGAAGCAGCTTCCTTCACATCCGTGAGTAAGAATGTTATTGCCCGCTTCATCAAACAAAATCTCATTTGCCGGTACGGTATCCCCGAAAGGATCATCACTGACAACGGTACGAACCTTAACAATACTATGATCACCGCCTTGTGCGAGCAATTCAAGATTCAACATCAAAATTCATCCCCCTATCGGCCAAAGATGAATGGTGCAGTCGAAGCTGCGAACAAAAAAATCAAGAAGATCATACAGAAAATGATAGCCACCTATAAGGACTAGCATGAGATGCTACTGTTTTCTCTCCACGGGTACCGTACCACGGCTCGTACATCAACTGGGGAAACACCCTATTCTTTAGTTTATGGCATGGAGGCTGTTTTGCCTATTGAGGTTCAGATCCCCTCTTTAAGAATCATGAAGGATGCAGGTTTGAGTGAAGACGATTGGATTCAAATCCTACTTGATCAGTTGAACTTAATTGATGAAAAGAGACTTACTGCTGTTTACCATGGTCAGACGTATCAAAAGCGGATGATCAAGGCTTTCAACAAGAAAGTCAGACGCCAGATATATCAAGTCAGAGATCTAGTGATCAAGCGCATTATCTTGCCAAAAAGTGATCCCAGGGGAAAATGGACTCCTACCTACGAAGGACCATTTGTAATCAAGAATATCTTTTCTGGTGGGGCAATGATCTTAACCACCATGGACGGCAACGACCTTCCGCACCCTGCGAACGCAGACATAGTCAAAAGATACTACGCATAAAAGACCCGCTAGGTTGACACACCTAGGAAAAAAAAAGGGGGCATCCCGGTGAACCGAAAACCCGAAAGGGCAGTTCAGGAAAAAATTAGGGATAAATAAAAAAATCTGTACACCCGGCAAGTTGAAAACCCGAAAGGGCGACTTGGGCAAAAAAGGGTTTCCTGGTGAATCGAAAACCCAAAAGGGAGGTTCAGGCAAAAGTTAGGGAATTAAAGCGTATGACTATGTCTCGTCGGATCACTTTAAGGACTATCTCTTCACTGATAAACCTGGAGCTTCTGATCAATCCAATCATCTTCGGATGAAGCAGCGAATGGACAAGATATTTGGAGATACGAAGGCTATAGTAGAATGGGAACCCCATGGATTTTTTTTACACATAACTATCTTTCTTTGTATAAATTTTTCTTATTCTTTATGACACCATCCTCTTACTAGGATGTTTGTCTCCTTTGTACAAAATACTTACTCAAAGTAAATACAAAGATATCTCTTTCAAAGTACATAAAACTATTTGCCTTTTTCTTTACACTTGCGTTTTTATGTGCAAAAACGTCCGATGATTCATTCATGAACATATGCATTTGAACATAATTACTGTTTACAAATAAACAAAGTGGAAAAGAACAATTACTGACAGGTTGAAAGGATAGGAAAAAGTCTTTAGGCTATTCCAGGAGCAATCCCTACAGTACATCATCTAGATCCCCGTCAGAGTTAAAACTTCAAACTCCCAATCCCCAGCGGAAACCATCCAGTTTCTCCAAATTCCCCAGCAAATTATCTTGAAGCCTAAAAACCAACCAAATAACAACTTCTGATAACTCCCCAGTAGAGTGGCAGACAACCCAAACTCCTGAAATTCCTCCCCAGCGGAATAAGCTTTTTCTCACAGAGTCTTCACTACTCCCCAACAGGGTAGCTTTCTTCCCCGCAGAGTTTTCATTTCTCCCCAACAGAATGAAGATTCTAATTCTTATTTCCCAGCAGAACAAGGATTTCCTTTGTGTAATCCTCAACAGACGTCAGCAGAATTCTCTGGATTTCCCAAGCAGATTTCTCAAACAGTTTGGCATTACTCCCACAACAGATTCTTTTGTCAATATCCCAACTTCAAGACATGAAGAATCCCCATATCCCCAGTGAAGTCACTAAGGATTTATAATCCCCAACGGTCACCAAGGATTTCTCACCCTCAGCAGTCAAGGATTTATTTTTCCTGGCAGCAGTCAAAGACTTTCTTATCCCTAGCTGTCAAGGATTTATTTTCCTCGGCAAAACAGCAAATCAGCTTACATGCGCATACACTACATTCATATATCGTAAACATTGATAAAGCACATTTATTGCATCATACATTTCATGCGACATAACTTTGTGTTTCCGCTATCATTTCACCCTTTTCAGGATAAGATTAACAACTATCATTAACAATGTTCAAAGATTTCAGATACAGTACAGATACACTCCAGACACGGAAGTCATTCTGATACTTATTCAGATTTCAAGTCAAGATACAGTACAGATACGCTCCAGACACGGAAGTCATTCTGTTACTTATTCAGTTTCCAGTATAGATACACTCCAGACACGGAAGTCATTCTATTACTTATTCAGTTTCTAGTTCAGATACACTCCAGACACGGAAGTCATTCTGATACTTATTCAGATTTCAAGTCAAGATACAATACAGATACGCTCCAGACACGGTTGCCATTCTGTCACTTATTCTGATTTTCCTCAGCTTAGATACGCTCCAGACACGGAAGCCATTTTGTCGTTCATTCAGATTCAGACTTCAGATACAGTCCAGATATGCTCCAGACACGGTTACCATTCTGTCACTTATTCTGATTTTCCCCAGCTTAGATACGCTCCAGACGCGGATGCCATTCTGTCGCTCATTCAAATTTCAGTTCATGATACAATACAGATACACTCCAGACACGGAAGTCATTCTGTTATTCATTCAGATTCAAATACAGATACAACTCAGATATGCTCCAGACATGGCTGCTATTCCCTTGCTCATACAAATTCAGTCTCCAGATACAGTTCAGATACTTTCCAGACACGGATACCATTCTGATACTTATTCTTCTAATTTACAACTTACAGTTCAACAAACATTCTTAGATGGCATCTAAAGGCCCATCTCCAACATGATTCTATCACCTCTCCAAAATGGCATCTTTAAGCCCATTTCCTCAACTATACTTTGACGGGTGCAAATTTACGGGCACTCTAGTGTCCAATCATCTTTTACCTTCGAGTCACGAACGGTAAAACTCACCAATCTAACTCTTCAGGTTCAAGAAGATTAAACAGGGGCAGATGTTGTACCCCAAAATTTTCCCTCTCATTTATCAAGATTTTCCTCACAAGATATTCTTGGACCCAAGACAAGATTAGGGTTTGCTCAGCTCAAGACATCCCCTTGCACTGATAACCTGAAACTAGGGTTTGAGTTTGCACAAGGATTTTTGGACCATCAATGCTTCATGTGACTTTCATACATCATGTTGGACCTCTAATATTGCTCATACCAAGTTTCAAGTCTTGAACCACATTTTTTACCAGTCAATTGGACAGTTTACCTAAAAATTAACTGTATTGGGGAAAAAGTCAACTATGGCCAATTTACAGTCAAACTTCATAATTATTGATCCACAACAACATTTTAGGCTCATATGTACCATTTGATCAAGTTTGGATCACAACTCCTCAAGAAATTTGATCAAATCATCAAAAGGGCAAAATGGTCAAAATTAGGGTTTTGACTGTGGAAGGGCAATTTCATATTTTTAACCTAGCCAATGACCAATTGGGTTCAAGCATGATTTCAAGGACTCAATGGCATCATCTTGACCTAATTACATGGTTCAAAAGATCTCAAGTTCATAGGATTGACAGATGAATTTTCCAGTCAACTGATCAAAAGTCAACTGTACACTGAAAAGTCAAACTTTGACTTTTTGGTCAAAATCAAGTGCCAAGGGTCATAATTCATCAAGATATGTCAAAATATGAAACTTGTTGATCAATAAAACCAATTTTGAAATTAGGGTTTTGAATTTGAAAATTTTCATAACTTAGAATTTTTCTAAGTATGGAAATTTTCTTATTTTTTCCCAACTTTTCACCACTTTTTCACCATGATGCAATTTGATTCAAAGAAAACTTCCAACATGAAAGTTGTAGTCCTCCATGAAATCTACAACTTTTATACACAAAGTTTTCCCAAAAGATGCTTGGATATTAAGTTATGAATTTGTGAATAGGGGTCAATGAACTAAATAACTTAGTGAAATTTTGCCTTAATTTAGGCAGGTTTTTGACCTAACTTCATGGACATTTTTCACATATTTCCCAGAGGTATCTAAAAATGAATTTCAAATATGGATTATAGAGCACATTGCAAGCTTTCCAAAATGTCCAATAACTCTCCAAGATCATTTTTGGTTAGGGAGAATCAAAGAGGAGAAGTTGGCATTTTATCACTTTTGTTCAAGCCATTTTTACATGAGATCAAGTTGCAAATCAGATCCATGATGCTTGTACCTTGCATTACAGGTCCTAAACTCCTTCTACACCCCATAATTAAATGCAAACTCATAGGATAATGGCATTATTTTGGCTTTTGGAGCATTGTACAAAGAATAAATCCATAAATGGCATAAAGGGCACATTGCCATTTTCATAAAGGCAAGCTTTTCCAACTTTACAATTCTTGAGCCATGGACCTGTTTCTTTGTTACAAGCAATGTCCACAGATATCAAGCAATGTTTACCAACCCTTGGCAGCCCTAAAACTAGCAAGTACAGGCCTTTGGCACAAGTCACTTCACTTTTCTTCAAAATCAAGAAAAGTTGCAAAAGTCCAAAGAGCTTGTACATCTGATAAAGGGTGGACTTGGCATCATTATAAACAACTTCACAAACTTATCTCAAGCTAAGACACAAATGCTTATGATCTGAAACTCCCCCAAACTGAAAAAACACATTTTTCTGCCAAACATTACAGTTTTCTGCAAAATCATAGCAAGCTCAATATTTGCTCGTGCATTTTGCCTTGTAACACTTCAAACACCTTCCATACACCCTACCAAAGCTATCCAAGCATTCATCCTGCAACTGTGAGCTCTGTTTCAGACATCACCATTTTCAAACTTGGAGGTTGCAGATTGACTCGTGCAGGGAGTTTCAGCCATCCTCAAGGCAAGCTAAGCATTGGAATAGCTTGAGGGAACTTCAAGGAAGCTCACACGATCCTCATGCCTCACTCAAAGTCCCCACATTTCCATATCCAAATCCAGCTGAATGAGGTATTTTTCAAAACTCTATCTCTCTATTTAAGCATCCTCAAGCCACGATTTGTGAAGCAAAAATGTAGTCTCTAGTAAGGTGAAGCTATACATATGCATAGTTGTCATTTATATTAACTAAGCTAAGAGAATTTGAATGTTGAACATGCTGAAAAAATTAGGTTAGAAATTAGGGATTATAAAATTCTCTCTGATCTTTTAGAGTTAGATTACAAATTTTATACCATTGGAATCGTGAGATTACAAGCTACATGTTTTGTGTTATGAGTTTTTGATTTTATGCAAGCATGAACAAGTTCCAGATTTGAAGAAGAAACGCGCCCAAATGGAAGCTGGAGGACAGGGACGACATGTCTGGGCCTGAGCGCGCCTTGGGCCTTCTGTTCTACTTTTCACCCCCCCTGACTACTATTTGCATCCACTGACCTATTTTCTTATATTTTTTGCATTTTTCTTGCATATTTTATATTTTTGACTTGCATTTATTTTTTCTGAACATTAAAAAATCACAAAAATATTTTCTTGATTTTTTGCATTTTATTTTATTTTTTGCATAATAAAATAGTTATTAGAATAATTGGAACTTTATTTTCTTAAATAAATTATAAATACATGTAAGAATACTATACATTTTTATTTTATTATTTTTTCACATAAAATATTATTTTCATACATATTTTAATTTTTAATATTTGTTAATAATATTATTTATTATCTTTTGTACAAAAAGTGGACAAAATAAATAATAATAGAACATATTTTTATTTTAATTAAAACTAGGGTTTCCCCTTTTCAAAAATAACAATATTATTTTTTCTCTTTTTCTAGGGTTACATAATCATTTTTCTTATACAAAAAATCAAATACAAAAACTTTTTACATAAATAAGTTTTTATTGCATATTTAAATATTTTTATATTTATTTATTTTGCACATTATTCAATTGGGTTGTAATAGCATTTTAGGGTTTATTTTTTAGCAATATTCCCATTCAAAAACTTGTATCCCCCTTCCCATAATAATTGTTGTAATAGTTTAGTTTACATTTACGCAATTTATCACATTTATACCATGTTTAGTAAACTAGGGTTTGTATGACAAGAACCAAAAATCAAACATATAAAATGACCTAATACAAGACAAATCAAAGGCATGTAAAATGACACACATTGCACACAAGCACCCTTAGGGTTTCATCCACTTGGTTGCCTTACAAAATGGCCATGGTATGCATGCAAAGTATCTTGGCAAAACAAAACAAAACAAAACAAAAGATCATAGTCCGTCGATGATGCTATCAAAAGGTTGCCTAAAACAAAATGATATTGGTTCCTCAAAATGCTAAAGATATTTGGCAACATTGCTATCATGGTCATACAATGACCCACACCCGTCCCGTTTAACATCCAAAGATAGGGTTGCTTACCAAAGCAATCGTAAATCAACAATGTCAAAGGAATAAAAATGCATAGGAAAGACATTTGAGTAGGGTAGATAGTTCCTAGTTACTTGCTCTCTTCCAAACAATCCTTGCTATTTTAAAAAACACACATACACATTTCAAAACATTTTCCAAACAACTTTCAAAACATTGAAACACTTTTCAAAAGACACACATCTTTATATACATTCTTACGAACGAGAATCATTACAAAGATTGCCTAAACGAAAGGCCTTTTTTTCAAAATATTTTCAAAATCACACCAAACACAAAGCACCATTTCAAACAATTTCAAAAGCAAAGCAAGTGATCTAAAAAAGTAACTAAGAGCCCATGTAAAAACATGGATGAAAAGGGTGCTAGCACCTTCCCTTTTCATAATCTACCCCCTGAACTCAAGAAAACACCTCAAAGGTCTTTCCTGTGCTTTTTTACCTTTCCTTTTGGATAAAATAAAATTCGGTGGCGACTCTTGCTAAACCACGACATTTGCGACGAAACGCAAAACCTCAAGTCAGTTCTCCCACCGTATCATACATACTCTTATAGATCCTCAATTTGCTCAAGGTTGCCCAAGAATGGACCAGACAAACTCTCTCCTAAGGCTGTATACCTCAAATTAGGGTTTCCATTTTCATAAAGACGGGTGAACCACAAAGGACTCATATACTCTCCATGATATTAATATGTTCCTAAGACCCTACATGTCAAGTTCCATGCCTTGCACAAAAAGTTTGCTCAGTCAACTGCTCAGATGCTTGAGAATCGACTGTATTAGGTCAAAAGTCAACCGTGACCCACATACGGTCAAAGTTAATTTCATCATTTGATCAAGGGTTGATCATGATTCCTCAAGGAATGCTCCAAATTCATCAAAACCTAAAAGTTGCTAAATTAGGGTTTCTTAGTAAAAGTCAACCAAACTTTGACCAAGCATAACTTCAACATGCTTTATCATAAAATTTCCATCCAAAGTTCATTTTGAAGAGGATCAAATTCCCTACAATTCATATTCATATCATAAGTTCAAAATATGCACCTACAAAAATATATGAATTTCTACATTATGGGTCCTTTAGAAAAGTCAACAAAAACACCTTTTGGGTCAAAGCTTCTTACATGAACATGGAAGACTCAATTGAGATGAGACCAAAAGGGTTGCTTAAGGGACATCCTAATATTTCTAAAAAGTCCAAGAACACCTCTCTAGGGTTAAAATTGGAGGAGATATTCCTTGACAAAGTTGACCCTTTTTGCAAAATTGCCAAAAGTCAAATGTGCTAAAAAATGCATGTTTTGCTAAATGTGCCTAACTTTTTATGCTTGCACCTCACTTATAATGTGGTCCACGACTCAAATATTCACCCACACATTATTTTCTTCATTTCTCAATTTATTTTGATTTTTTTTAATTAAAAATTGAATTAAATTAAATAATTGGTGAATAATAACAAAGATATGATTTGATTTGGTTTTTGGACAGGTTTGCAATCAAAATATGCTGAATTATCAAGGCCAAAACGAATCAAGCATAATTGGTACAAGAAAGGGAATATTTGGCTCAAAATAGCAAGTTTGAATATGGCTAAAGAATCAAATCAAATCTCTTCAAAACTTCAAAGATCCAATCTATTTTACAACCCTAATTCACTGAGGGATATATAATGAACAAGAACAAAGCAAAAAACAAGGGTTAGCAATCGTGAAAGAGGCAGAGCAAATTCAAAAAATTCAAAGGAAAGTGTGAATCGGTTTTCACTCCACATGCCAATTCAAGCCATTTCAACTCTTCCAATCGTTTCTTGGACCTTCCCAAAAGCTAATACGATCAGTTGTATGCATTCTCACGCCCAGAATCTTCCCCTAGCACTCATACGGTTTGCCCATATTTTCAAAATCGATTACTGTATTTCTTGCATCATTAGCATGTTTAAGTTATATATTTGTGATCCTCATCGTGTTTGCAAGCTAACTGAATGATTTAATTGCATTTTTGAAGCCTATATGTTCCTTTGCCATTGTCAGGGTTTGTATGTGCAGTTTAGGGGTTTGTTCTACAGGTCAAATTAGGCAAAAAGAAGGGGACCATGATGTTCACAAGATCAAAACGAGTTGATCTATATAGTTAGATTTCATTTATCTCGTGTTTTGTGGATTTTGGAGTTTTACAGGTTTGTAGCCATAGACCTTTGTCCATAGGTAAAGGTACACGCATCTAAGGCGACAGAGAGAGGAAGAAGAAGGTTAGGTGCCAGCCAGCCATTAGCCCACTCGAACCAGCGCGCGCGTTTTTGTTTTTTTCCCACTAACAACTTTGTTTCATATATTATATTGTGTTTTCATTATAATAACAACTAAACATGATCTTCTAGTGGTTGGGCGCGTTAGTGGTGAGAGTGAGGACCTGGGTTCGATCCCAGGTCCCAACAATTTTCTTTGTTCTATTTTTCCTTTACAAATCAGGTGCTCCATTCTCTCAAACGTCCACCATGCGCTAGCCATATCCAACCAGTGGATCCAGGATCAATCAGATCCAATGCATCAAACAATGAGAGACCATGATGCACCCTCAAGCCAGCGCTCCATAAGATCATGCATATTGACTAGGCTCAGCGTTTTTGGGCCTAGAAAATCCAGATTTTGCACCCCCCAAATTGCTCATTATACAGGCCTAGTTTATAGTTTCTTTCCATTTTATTTTTTAATTTCTTTGATTATTTTCTTTATGTATTTTAATTAATTAACACAAAAATTATTATTTTTTCATAAAATCAACAAATCATAAAAAAAAGAGCTTCTTTTTTATAATATTTATTTAATGTAATTAGTAAGTTAGGTAAATTTAATTTATTTTTTCATAATTAAAATCAAATAGAAATTAGGTTTTTAATTTTACAATTAAAACTTCTTCCCTCAAATAAAATCACAAAAATACACAAAATCTTTTCTTTGTAAATTATTTTATTTTCTTGAAATTATTTAATTTAGTTTAAATTAGGTTAATTTCATTTTCTTTTTATAATTAAAAAATAATTAGAATTAGGGTTTTAGTCGTACATAATTTAATTAATTCTTTTCCTAAAAAATAACTTAAATATTTTTCTAGTCAGTTTTTAGGGTTTTCAATTTCTCCTCGCATTTGATTTGCCGCGCACATTTAGTTCGTTTTATTATTATTGTAACTGTTTCGAGGATGTAATAGTAATTAGGGTTTTAAATTCAGCATTTTTATTCTCAGTCAAGACAATTATGTAACTTTCAAAGCCTTGTAATAGCTAGGTTTATTTTTTGCACTTTAAATTCCTGCAAATAATTAACTGTTAGATGCATGGTTAATAGGATTGTATGTGAAGAATGCTTGAAAATTAAAATGGTAGATCACCTAATGTGCAAAGACTATATAACTGAAACAATTTACATACACATATTCACTCATAGGGTTTACCCCACTTCGGTTGCCTTCGGTAAACAATCATTAAGCATAGGAGATTTTAGTGGTTGCCCTCCAGTCTAAAATATCAAAATGTCCCATTCGAATGTTGCCTCAGAAATGTTGCCTCGGAAAGATCTTAAGACTTTAGGGTTACTACTAAAGTTTTTTAACTATTGCTTTAGTTATTGTACTTGTCCCTTTCGAATGTCCCTTACAACTCCAACTACGGGGCTACCTACTCCTTGATAGTAGGATAGCGTTGTCTAAAGGAAAACGAACAGACTTTTTTCGAGTAGGTAGAATCTTAAGTACTTGCTCAATAAAAACTTTTCACACAAACACCTTTTAAAAACAATTTTCAAAACAATCTTCGTCACATCCTTGAGGACTGATACAAGGGTTATCACGAAGTAAAACATTTTCAAGACAAACACACACAAGCAATTTGAAAAATGAGCAAGTACCTAAGAACCCGTAGATAACTACGGATAGAAAGGATGCTAACATCTTCCCTTTCTATAGTCTACCCCCGTACTCAGAATATCTCAAAAAAAAAGGTTTCTTTCTGTTCTTTTTTCCTTTTCCATGTTTGGATGAAATAAAATTCGGTGGCGACTCTTGCTTACCACGACATTTTGCGAACAACAAACGCAATACACAAACCAGTAAAAATAGTCGGTTCTGCCACCGTATTACTGGGGCAACTCCCTTTTCCTTAGTCTATGGAATGAAAGCTATTTTTCCAGTGGAAGTTCAGATTCCCTCACTGAGAATTTTGAATGAGGCAGGCCTAGGCAAAGACGAGTGGGTTTAAACGAGATTGAATCAACTGAACTTGATCGACGAAAAACGATTGGCTGCTGTTTGCCATGGTCAGACATACCAAAAACGAATGATCAAGGCTTTCAACAAAAAGATCAAGCCTCGAGTATATCAAGTTAGTGACTTGGTGATAAAACGCATCATTCTACCACAAGGCGACCCCATAGGCAAATGGACTCCCACCTATGAAGGGCCATTGGTCATCAAGAGAGTTTTCTCTAGCGGTGCCATGATGCTGACTACCATGGATGGTGAAGATTTCCCACATCCTATAAACGCGGACAAAGTTAAAAAATACTATGCATAAGAGACCTGCTAGGTTGACACACCTAGGCAAAATAAGAGCATTCGGAAAACCAAAAGGTTTGGGCAAAAATTAGGGATATATGAAAAATATTATACACCCAGGAAGTTGAAAACCCGAAAGGGCGACTTGGGCAAAAAAGGGTATCCTGGTGGGATGAAAACCCGAAAGGGCAGTCCATGCAAAAGTTAAGGATTAAAAGCATATGGATATGTCCCGTGGAATCAACACAGTCAATTTTATCACCAAGGTCCAAGTTCAAACGGTCCAAGATCAATCCAATCGACTTCTATCAACGACAAGGGACATTCAAAGACGTTGGGGGTAATAGTAGAGTTGAAAGGCAATGAGATCATTTCACATGGATATTTGTTTTCATTCTCAATTTTGTTTTCCTTTCAACGATTTCCTCTTACTAGGATCTCCGTCTCTCTGTACAAAAACACCTAATCATGGGCAAAATATTAATACAAATATACTTTGAAGTGCAAAATTTCTGTCTTTGTTTTGAATGCAAATTTGTCCAATGACTAAAATTGAATGAACATATGCATATGAACATAATTAAAACTGTTGGGCACATATGATCTAAGCAGTAACAAGCACCTCTTTAATGTATATGAAATATCCTCACAGAGTTATCTCATTATCATTATCCCCACAAGGACGGCTACAATAAACCTTTCCCTAACGAAGTTTCCCACAAAGTCTCTTTGCATGGGATAATCCCCGACCAGAGTCTCAATCTCTTGGAAGCCCTATCTCCAGCTAATTCAATTTTTACAAGTGGAAGCCTCGTGGATCTCTTCCTAAAAAGAAACTCACTTCCCGAACAGGGTTTATTTCCCCAACATGTTTTATCTCCCCAACAACAATCGAGGAACCACAAAATTCCCCAGCCGAGTACATTCTCCCCCAACCGAGTCTGTATTTCCCCCAGCATAGTCCATCTTCCCCAGCTGAGCCCGTTATTCCCCAATTGTGTATATCCTCCCCAGTTGAGTGTATCCTCCCCAAGCTGAGTCTGTCCTACTCAACTGAGTCTACACTCTCCAGATTGTATTTTCCTTTCAGATTATTACAAATCATAGGGACACAACCCCTGATCCCCAGTAAAGCCATTAGCAAAGCCTTTACTATTTCAAAAAGATACTATAAAGCCTGGACCCGACCAAATAACAGTTTGAGTATCTGAAACCTGGATCCGATCAGATAATAGTTGATCTCAATTTCAAGATGCTATAAAACCTGCACCCGACCAGATAATAGTCTAACTCTGCAAAGATATAGAAGAACCTGGACTCAACCCGACCAAGGTTTAACTTCTTTTCCCCAGTAGAATTTTCCTCTACCCCAACAAATTACTGTGAAACCTGGATCTGACCAGATATCAGTTTTCAATTTCAAGAAAATTGTTATGAAGCCTTGATCCAACCAGATAGCAATTACCCTCCGAGATTTGTTGTGAAACCTGGAAACCGGCCAAATAACAACTAAATCCCTAAACAATTTATTGTGAAACCTGGACTCGACCAGATAGCAATTGACGTTGTCAACTTCAGAAATCTGCAAAGCCTGGACCCGACCAGCTGACAGTTTTTCAAAAAGTTTATTGTGAAACCTGGAGCCCGACCAGATAATATTCAACTATGATCCCCAAAGAGACACTATAAAGCCTGGACTCGACCAGATGATAGTACAACTTTCCAAAAACCATGAAACCTGGACCCGACCGGATAGTAGTTACCACTTCAAGTTACTGCAAAGCCTGGATCTGACCAGATAATAGTTAACTTCCGTCCTCAGCAAGTTGTTGTGAAACCGGGATCCGACCAGATAACTATTCAATTTCAAGAAATTTCTACAAAGCATGGAATCTGACCAGATAACAGTTAATTCGTCTCTTCCCCTAGTAAGTTTCCGTGAAGCCTGGATCCGACTAGATAGCAGTTGACTACTTCATCCTCAACAAATTGTGAAGCTTGGATCCGATCAGATAATAGCTAACATTCAAGAGATATTCTCCAGTGAAAGCATCCTATCAACAAAGTTTAAAGATATGCATTTTCTTCATCCCCAATGACAATCAGGGATTCAACCCCCCAGAATTTCCTCAGCAGCAGTCATGGATTTATTTTCCCGGATAAAAACATACATCTCACATTCATACATCATATCATGAACATACCATATGCATTTAACATAATACCACATCTGGTGAACATCATGCAGACATCTGCATTTTGCTAACTCTTTTTCTCACAGGTAAAACATCAAGTTTTAGTATAAATCAACAAGAGATTTGTGTTGATACTTCTTCCAGTGTTTACCAACATTCCTCCAAATGTCATCTATAAGCCCATTCACCATCCATCTTTGAGTGCAAATTTCTGGGCACTCTAGTGTTCAATCATCTTTCACCTTCAAGTCACGAATGGCGGATCCGCCAATATAACTCTTTAGGTTTAAGAAGATTGAATAGGGGAAGCTGTTGTACCCCAAAATTTTCCCTCTCGTTTTACCAAATATTCTCTCACAAGATCTCTCTTGGTTCAAGACTACACTAGGATTGATCAGCTCAAGACACCTCCTTAAGCACTGATGACCAAAATTAGGGTTTGAGATTACACAAGGATAATTGAACTTTAAATGCTTCATATGACTTTCATGTATCATTATGGACCCCCAAGATTACTCATGTCAAGTTTCAAGCCTTGGATCACACTTTTGCTCAGTCAATTGAGCAGTTGACCTAAAAATCAACTATATTGGGGAAAAAGCCAACTATTGCCAATTTACAGTCAAACTTCATGATTTTTAATCCACATAAACATTATAAACTCATATGTATCATTTGATCAAGTTTGTACCACAATTCCTCAAGAAATTTGATCAAATCATCAAAAGGGCAAAATGGTCCAAATTAGGGTTTTGATTGAGAAAGGGTAATTTCTAGTTTTTGACCTAGCAAATGGTCAATTGGTTTGAAGAATGATTTCAAGAGTTCAATTGCATCATTTTTACCTAATGGAATGACCTAAAACATTGCTCAATATCAATTGGATTGATAGTGAATTTTCAGTCAACTGATCAAAAGTCAATTGTACACTGAAAAGTCAAACTTTGATTTTTTGGTCAAAATTCAATGTCAAAGATCACAATTCGTCAAAGCATGTCAAAATATGAAACTTATTCATCAAGAAATCAAAAAGTCATGATTTCATTTTGAAAAGTCAAAGTTTTCTAACTTAGAAATTTTTCTAAGTGTCTAAAACTTCATGTTTTTTCATAACTTTGAGATAATTTTTCACCATGATGCAAGATGATTCAAAATAAACTTTCAACATGAAAGTTGTATATCTACATGATATCTACAACATTTCTTTACACAACTTCTTCTAAAAATTCTTGGATCTCAAGTTATTAATTCATAAAGTCATGGTCTTGAAATTGAACACTTAGTGAAATTTTACCGTAGTTTTGGTCAGGATTTTGACCTAACTTCATGGAACTTTTTCATATAGTTCCAAGGGGAACTTTCCAAAGTGATTCAAAGAGGGGTTGTAGATCACATTACAAGCTTTCCAAAATGTCCAAGAACTACTTGAGATAATTCTTGAGCAGGGAGAATCGAAGAGAGGAAGTTAGGGTTTTCACATTTGAATTACAAGCCATTTTGTGATGAACAAGAATTCAATTTCAAACCTATGCTGCACAATCTTGCTTTGAAGGCCTCTAAACCTTAAGATCTATCCATAATCATAATATTACACAACTATTTGAGCTATGATCCAAGTGTTTGAGTCTTTATCCAAGTGATTATTCCATTAATGGAACAAAGTTCACACTTCCATTTTGGAAAAGTGACTTTAATCACAAAGTCAATGCATATAGCTCCTAACTTATTCCATCTGATCACAAGCAATGTAAAAAGAAAAAGCAACATGTCTAGAGCCTTCCATAAACTCAGGACATGCTTGTACTACACATTGAAACTTGTTTTCCCACTTTTCTTCAAAATCAAGTAACATAGCCATAACTCTATATCTCACAGTTCTGTCAACTTCAAACCCTCAAACCTTTTTCATATAACCATACAAGTTATTTGCAACATAACACATGAATATACAAGCTCCCAAACTCCCTGAAAACTAATATTGCACAAAACCTCCATTTTTGTGTCATTTCTGACTTTGAACTTCAATCTTCAAAACCACTCGTGCATTTCTTAGCCTTTTAGTTTCAAAAGCTTCCTCATATCAAATACAAACCATCTTTGTCCCTGTTTGCAAACTGTAACATCATATTCCTCAACTTCCATAGCCAAAAATAGAGCATTGCAATTGGACTTCTCCAGGCCATTTCAGCCACTCTTAACTCAAGCTAAGCATTGCATTAGCTTCCTAGAGGTCCAAGGAAGCTAACCTGATCATCACCACTTCCTGAAACAAGCTCAAATCCATTTCACGATTTCCAATTTTGAGGTATTTTTCTTGAACTTCTATCTTCATATTCAGGCATCATTTGAGTTTGATTTGTGAATATAAAATGTAGATATCATTTCCACGAAGCTGTACATATCCATAGTTTGCATTTTTATGGCCTAAGCTTAGAGAATTTTAGAGTTGAAGTTTTCTGAAATTTTTAGGTTTTGAATTAGGGCCAGAAAAATTCTCATTCATCTTTGACTATTAGCTTAAGTTATTTATATGTTTGGATTCCTGGGAAGAAATGCCACAACTTTCATGTTTAAACTTTTCATTTTTATTGAGAGATGAAGAAGATACAGGTCCTTTGGCTGGAGGTTGAAGATAAAGTGTAATCAGGATGCGTTTTGTGTTATGTATTTATTGTTTAAGTTATATTAATGGATGTATAGCCACCCCAGTGGTAAAACGCACGCCTGTTCACCCTTAGGTCCTGGGTTTAAGCCCCAGCGTGACCTTTTGCTATTTTTCATAATTTTCTGACTTTTTTGTGTTTTTTTTGCAGCGCTTGGGCTTTTCATTGAGCCTAATCCTTTTTTCTCATAATACTCCTTGGGTTACTGATTCACCCTCCTTGACTTTTCTTTACATTTCTTATTTTTATTTTATTTTTCTTCATTATTATTATTATTATTATTATTATTATTATTAATATTAATACTTTTATTATTATTCTTATTATTATTATTATTATTATTTTCATTAAATCATAAAAAATCCATTTTTTTGTACTCATGTATTTTATTTTCCATAAAACAAAAAGATAAAAAAAACATTTTTTCTTAAAATAAATAAATTTCCTTTCTTTTCTTAAATAATTAATTTTTAAACTTAGGATAAATTAGTACATTATTTTATTTTCTTAGTTAAAATTAATTTAGAACTTAGGTAATTTTAGTTAATTAATTTTCATATTATTTTTATTAATTAAAACCTTTTTCATAAAAAACCCTAAAAATCCTTTTCAAATTAATTTCTTTTCTTAATTAGTTTAATTTAATTTTATTTAATTTTAATTAATCATTTTCTTTATCTAGGTCAAAACTAAACCCTTTCATAAAAAAACAACAAAAAATCATTTCTTTTTCCATTTATATTCTTGCATTTTATTTTCAATTTTGTATAATATTCAATATGGTTGTAATAGATAATTAGGTTTAATTTTCTTGCAATCCCCATTTATAAATTTGTACACCTCCTCCCCTAATGATGTAATAGCGTAGTAATTTTACCTTTCGCAATTTATCGCTTTATATAAATGCTAGTAATTAGGGTTTGTATGAGAAGATAAAATCAATAAGTAGTAAACCCTAATTCAAGACTAAAGAAAGCATGAAAATTAATACACTTGCACACAAGCACCCCTAGGGTAAAATACACTTGGTTGCCTTATAAAATGTCCATATTATGCATGTGAGGTATCTTAGCAAAATACAAGACCATAGTCCCTCGATGACGCTATCAAAAGTTGACTTTCAAAATTATCTTAGTCCCTAAAGAAAAATGCTAAGATACCTTGTAACATTTCTAATCATGGTTATACGATGACCCACGCCCGTCCCGTTTACATCCAAAGATAGGGTTACTTACCAAATCAATGGTAAGATAACAATGTCAAAGGAGAAAGGAAATGAACATGAAAGACTTTTGAGTATGTAGAATGTTCCTAGTTACTCGCTCATTTTAAAAACAAAATATCCTTGCTATTTTAAAAACAAACACCGACACTTTCAAAACACCTTTAAAACTTGAAAACATTTTCAAAAGATCAACACTTTGTATACATTCTTACGAACGAGAATCATTACAAAGTTTGCCTAAACAATGGCCTCTTTACAAAATACTTTCAAAAACCACACAAAGCACAATTTCAAACAAAAGCCAGTGATCTAGCAAGTAAATAAAAGCCCATGGAAAACCATGGATGAAAAGGGTGCTAATACCTTCCTTTTTCATAATCTACCCCCCGAACTCAAGAAATAATCTCAAAGGTCTTTCCTGTGCTTTTTCACCTTTCCTTTTAGATAAAAGAAAAGTCGACGGCGAATCTTGCTAACTGCAACATTTGAGATCAAATGCAAAATACCCAAGTCAGTTCTCCCACCGTATCATAATCACACATTAGGGTTTAGTTCTTCTCCCTATCTTTAGCTTTACTCATGGGGAATCACCAAGCACCTTGACTTGTACTTTTGTGATCATCTATGTTTTGTATTGATTAACCTTTTAACTAATAAATATAATAAATGTTTGCCCTAATTTATGATGTTATAGGTGAAAGCACAATACATTCCATCAAGTTTATCTACAGGTTCATGAGTTTATTGCCATGTCTTCTTCAACAAAGCTTCATTGAGATTCAAGCTTCATAATTGAATATGCTTTAAGGTAATATCATAACAGAGTCTATTATGAGTCATCATACCTCAATTTGTCAAAGATAGTTCAAAGATACAAGCGTTGATTGAAGAAGTTTGACCTAATTGGACAAGTTTTTGATTTATTGGTCACAAGTGCATATTTCCCTCAATTCTCAATATTTGGAAGTGGTTATGTTTGCTACGGTTCCTCATTATCATCCTCCACAACTTCTATTTACATGAAAAATGTATTTGTGCAAGAATGTTTGTCAAAATTGAAAAGGTTTCCCAAGGCATCTCGTTGCTCTAAGAGCTAGGGTTTTGAACTTCAAAGGGCTATATCTTGCTCATATTTTATTATTTTTAAGTAATTCCAAAAACATGCTTCTCTTCAAATAGTTATCAATAAATCACTTCAAAAGTTTCAAGAAAATTTTGTATGGAAAAGATACCTAATGATGAAGAAAGATTACAAGTCCTCTAGATAAACCAATAAAATCCCTTATGTGACTTCAAAAGATCATAACTTGGCTTATTTTTATCTCATTGAGCCCATTCTTTTTCCATAATGATCTTGAAGGTGTGAACTTAAACTCTTCTTTTATATGCAAAAAAGAGCGTCTCGGTAGGCTGAAAACCCAAAAGGGAGGTCTAGGCAAAAATAAGAGACATAAACAGAATAAATTCTTCCCGCTAGGTTGAAAACTCGCAAGGGCAACCTAGGAAAAACCTAGGGATTTCTTGGCAAGTAACTACATTAGACAAGACTTAATCATTGAAGCAACAATCTTCTTGGATTATCACCATACTTCAACAGAAGTCGCTGCTCATGAATTCAAAGTTGTTAGGCAGAATAGCGGTCATTGTATTTCAATGTATGTTTTACAATGTATATTACCATTTTCCAAACTTTGTAATCATCTATGGAGTCTCGGCATTCGCAGACTACCATCCTATTAATAAAATTTAAGCTTTTATCCAATTATTTGCAATTCTTATTTAATTCTGCTTACAAAGACTTCGTTTATTATTGATAGTAATTTTCATAGAAAAAATATTAAATAACAATAAATATTATTTTGTAACGAATTTACAAATTACTTCTTGCTTTAGATTTTGTGACTCAAGGAGAACAAAAATAGTGACTCCAAGGATGGACGAACTCTGAAGTTTTGGAAGTATGTGTTCCCCAGGAAGGTTGTCCCAGGTCACTCTTGTTGGTACACATACGATCTTCTTGTGCTTCTCAAATAATTGAAGATGATACCAATTGATGTGTGGTGCGGTGTTGGGTTTATGATCCTATTTTCCCTAGTCAGGTCTTGGTTCATTTTAATTTCACGTTTGCATGGTATAAAGTCTGTTTCCCAGATTCCTCAATAAGGTCTTCGCTCACATGACAAAATTCTCTTCCCCTTCGGGTGCTGAAATGGAATCATTTGCAAAAACATCGCCCTTTGCAGTGTTAGCATTATGTTTTTATTTGTTTCCTAGGCAACCAGACAAGGGAAATATCTTCTCCAAGAAGTGTTGAAACAATTGTCAACTTTTTGGGCTGTCTCCCTCCAAGTGTTAAGTTTGATTTAAAATCCCCATAAGTTTAATCTCTTGCTGTAATGTTTGACTTCTTGAATCTCCAAGTAAAGCTGAGATAACGTCTCTCCCTGAAAGTTGTTATCCCCATGAGGTTTCATAATATTCCCCCAGAAAAGTTGGTGCAATCTTCACTCTCAGTATTGAAGAATGTATCTTGGGTTTCCCTCGATGATGTAGTGTTTCCATCCCCGATGAAGTTAGTACGGGATCTCCAATTGATATCTCGACAATGTGGTTTTCTTTTTCCCTAGTGAAATCAGTATTTCAATCCCCAGTAGAAGTACAGACCTTGAAACATTTGTTTTTCCCCATTGAAGTTTGTGTGATGTTCCCCGATGAAGCCTGGAGGAGGATGTTATGTCCCTGTATCTGTACTGATTTATTGTTATGATTTGATTATTTTCGAATTATGTTCCTTCCTAGTGGAGTTAAGCTGTGAAATAGGAATTTGTTTCCTCAGTTGGTGCTTACTTTCTTATGAAATTTTCATCCTGGATGTGATTTAGCCAAGTATTGACGTTACCCAAGTTGGTTTTATCTGGTTATCCCTAGTGTTGTGTGTTTGTTTTGTCAGCATATATGTGATAACATTCATACATACATCATGCATAACTGAATTAAATTCATTTCTCATTTTCATTTTGTTGGCATATTACCCTATTTTGTAGAGTTGTGTTATCCTCTCTCCAATAGAGTTTCAACCTTAAGCAGAAAGTGTATATTCTTTCAATTTCCCTACTGAGTCACCCCTCGTGGAAGAATTTTGTTTTATCCTTCCTTTCAGCTCATTGTCTAGATAGAACTTGGTTCCCTCTTGAGTTTATTTGTCATGAGATATTATTTTGATTGACTGTTTCATTCTAGTTTATTTCTTGTTTTTTAATCTATGGTCCTCAGCAATATTATTATTTTGATTTCTGCAAGCTTTGAATCCTAGTTTGAGAATGTGCATTTATTTTGCACGTGAAGATTTTATCTCCTCAACAGGAACATATTGGAATTTCCCCAAGAAGTCTTATTACACTCCCCAAGGAGCGATATCTCATTTCCCCAGGAAACAATATTTCTTTCCCCAGGGAGCCATTTTTCTTTCCGCCGGAAGTCATTATTGCAATTCCTTCTCACAACAACAAGTGGTAAGTCTCTTTATTTGAGCAACCTGTACTTCCCCAATAAGTATGTCAGTTCCCAGAGAAGATTCAGATTTTGTTACTCCAAGGAATGGTAGCCTTGTCATTATGGAAGGTAGTTTATTATTGAGATTTTGTTACTCCAATGAATGGTAGCCTTGTCATTATGTGTGATACGGTGGGAGAACTGAATTGATGTTTTGTGTTTCGTCGCAAATGTCGCGGTTTAGCAAGAGTCGCCACTGACTTTTATTTTATCCAAAAGGAAAGGTAAAAAAGCACAGGAAAGACCTTTGAGATGTTTTCTTGAGTTCGGGGGGTAGATTATGAAAAGGGAAGGTGCTAGCACCCTTTTCATCCATGGTTTTCCATGGGCTCTTAGTTACTTGCTTAGATCACTTGCTTTGCTTTTGAAATTGTTTGAAATGGTGCTTTGTGTTTGGTGTGATTTTGAAAGTATTTTGAAAAGAGGCCATTCGCTTAGGCAATCTTTGTAATGATTCTAGTTCGTAAGAATGTATACAAAGATGTTTGTCTTTTGAAAAAATGTTTCAATGTTTTGTAAGATGTTTGGAAATATTTTGAAAATGTGTGTGTTTGTTTTTGAAAATGGCAAGGATTGTTTGAAATGGAGCAAGTAACTTAGAAGCTATCTACCTACTCAAATGTATTTCCTATGCATTTTTATTCCTTTGACATTGTTGACTTACCATTGATTTGGTAAGCAACCCTATCTTTGGATGTTAAACGGGACGGGCGTGGGTCATCGTATGACCATGATAGCAATGTTTCCAAGTATCTTATCATGTTTGGAGGGACCAAGATCATTTTGTTTTAGGCACCCTTTTGATAGCGTCATCGAGGGACTATGATCTTATTTTGTTTTGTTTTGCCAAGATACTTCGCATGCGTAACATGGCCATTTTATTTTAGGCAACCAAGTGGGAGATACCTTAAGGGTGTTTGTGTGCAATGTGTGTCATTTTTCATGCATTTGATTTGTCTTGGATTAGGTCTTTCTATTTGTTTTGTTTTTGGTCTTGTCATGCAAACCCTAATTTACTAACATGGTATATGAAAGCAATAAATTGCGTAAAAGTAAACTAAGCTATTACAACAATTATTATGGGAGGGGGGATACAAGTTTTTGAATGGGGATATTGCACAAAATAAACCCTAAAATACTATTACAACCCATTTGAATATTGTGCGAAATAAATAAATATACAAATATTTAAATATGCAATGCAATGTATTTAAGCAAAAATGTTTTGTATTTGTTTAATGTATGAGAAAAATGATTTATTTAAGCCCTAAAAATAAGATAAAAAATATTATTATTTTTGAAAGGGGTGAAACCCTAATTTTTTATTAAAAGAAATATATGTTTCCTATTGTTTATTTTGTCCATTTTTGTACAAGAAAATAATAAACATTATTATGTATAATATTAAAAATTAAATATGTATGAGAAAATGAATATTTTATATGTAAAATAATAAAATAAAAATGTATAGTATTTATTAAATATATTTACAATTTATTTAAGAAAATAAAGTCCATTATCCTAATAAGACTATTTTTTATGCCAAAATAAAATAAAATAAAATGCAAAAAAAATAAAGAAAATATTTTTCATGATTTTTATGATTCAGAAAAATAAATAAAAACAATAAATATAAAAATATAAAAAGAAATATGAAAAATAAAACAAATATGCAAGGGGGGTGTAGCAGTAAGTTAGGGGGTGCAAAAATTAAAACAGAAAGGCCCAGACAAGTCATCCCTGTCCTCCAGCTTCCTCCCTGCGCGCATGTATATGCTCAAACCTGTATCTTGCTATTGCTTGCATAAAAACAAAAACCCATAACATAAAACATGTAGCTTGTAATCTCATGATTCTAATGAGATAAAATTTGTAACCTAACTCTCAAAGATCAGAGAGAATTTTAATGGCCCTAAATCGTGACCTAAATATTTCAGCAACTTCAAGGTTCAAATTCTCTTAGCTCAGTTAATATAAATGACAAGTATGCATATGTGCAGCTTCACCATGATAAGGGCTACATTTTTGCTTCACAAATCGTGGCTTGAGGATGTCTAAATAGAGAGATAGAGATTTGAAAAATACCTCCTTCAGCTGGATTTGTATATGACAATGTGGGGGCTTTGAGTGAGGCCTGAGGATCGTGTGAGCTTCCTTGAAGTTCCCTCAAACTATTCCAATGCCTAGCTTGCTTTGTGGATGGCCAGAAGTCACTGCACAAGTCAAGCTGCAACCTCCAAATTTGAAAATGGCAATGGCTGAAACAGAGCTCACAGAACCAGGACAAGGGCTTGGATATCTTTGGTAGGATATATGGAAGGTGTTTGAAGTGTTGAAACAAGAAACGCACGAGCCAAAAATGAAATGGCTAGAGTTTTGCAGAACTGCAATGTTTGGGAAGAAATTTGGAGTTTTTGTGTTTTAGAGAGTTTCAGATGTTATCAATTCCTCCTCAGCCTTGTAATGACTTGGTATATTTGTATAGAATGGATACAAAGTCCACTCTTACTAGCTGTACAAGTTTTAGCACTTTTGGCCAACTTTCTTGCATTTTAAGAAAAGTGAGATGACTTGTGCAACAGGCCTTTCCTTGCTTGCTTGTGGGCTGCAGAGAGTTGGTAAACATTGCTTGATATCTGTGGAAATTTCCTGCACCAAAGGGACAGCTTCAAGGCTCAAGATTTGTAAAGTTGCAAAAGCTTGCCTTTATGAAAATGGCAATGTGCCCTTTATGCCATTAATGGAATTATCTCTTGTACAATGTTCCAAAAGCCAAAATAAAGCCTTTATCTTCTGAGTTAGCCTTTAATTATGGAGTGTAGAATGAGTTTAGGACCTGTAATGCAAGGTACAAGCATCCAATATCAGATTTGCAACTTGATACTTTATGAAAATGGCATGAACAAAAGTGATAAAATGCCAATTTCTCTTCTTTGATTCTCCCTAACCACAAATGATCTTGGAGAGTTCTTGGACATTTTGGAAATATTGCAACATGCTCTACAATCCATCTTTGAAATTCATTTTGATATACCTCTTGGAACTATGTGAAAAGTGTCCATGAAGTTGGGTAAAAAACCTGCCTAAATTAGGGCAAATTTTCACTAAGTCATTTAGTTCATGGACCTCTATTCACAAATTCATAACTTGAGATCCAAGCATCTTTTGGGAAAAGTTTGTGAATAAAAGTTGTATATTTCATGGAGGACTACAACTTTCGTGTTGGAAGTTTTCTTTGAATCAAATTGAATCATGGTGAAAAAGTGGTGAAAATTTGGGGAAAAATAAGAAAATTTCCATACTTAGAAAAATTCTAAGTTATGTAATTTTCAAATTCAAAACCCTAATTTTAAAAATTGGTTTTCTTGGTCAACAAGTTTCACATTTTGACATATCTTGATGAATTATGACCTTTGATACTTGATTTTGACCAAAAAGTCGAAGTTTGACATTTCAGTATACAGTTGACTTTTGATCAGTTGACTGGAAAATTCATCTGTCAATCCAATGAACTTGAGATATTTTGAACTATGTTATTAGGTCAAGATAATGCCATTGAATCCTTGAAACCATGCCTGAACTCAATTGGTCATTGGCTAGGTTAAAAATCAGAAATTTCCCTTTCTCAGTCAAAACTCTAATTTTGACCATTTTGCCCTTTTGATGATTTGATCAAATTTCTTGAGGAGTTTTGATCCAAACTTGATCAAATGGTACACATGAGTCTAAAATATTGTTGTGGATCAAAAATTATGAATTTTGACTGTAAATTGGCCATAGTTGACTTTTTTCCCAATATAGTTAATTTTTAGGTCAACTGTCCAATTGACTGAGCAAAAATGGGATTCAAAGTTTGAAACTTAACACGAGCAATCTTAGGGGTCCAAGATGATGTATGAAAGTCACATGGAGCATTGATGGTCCAAAAATCCTTGTGCAAAACTCAAACCCTAATTTCAGGTTATCAGTGCAAGGTGATGTCTTGAGCTGAGCAAACCCTAATCTTGTCTTCAGTCCAACAAGTCTTGTGAGAAAAGTCTTGATAAATGAGAGGGCAAATTTTTGGGTACAACAGCTGCCCCTGTTCAATCTTCTTGAACCTGAAGAGTTAGATTGGCGAGTTTTGCCGTTCGTGACTCGAAGGTAAAAGATGATTGGACACTAGAGTGCCCATAAATTTGCACTCGACGAAGTAAAGTTGAGGGAATGGGCTTAAAGATGACATTTGGAGAGGTGATAGAATCTTTTTGGAGATGGGCTTGTAGATGCCATCCAAGAATGTTTGTTGAATTGTAAGTTGTAAGTCAAAAGAAAAAGCATCAGAATGGTGTCCGTATCTGGGACGTATCTGAGATGTATCTGAACTTGAATCTGAATAAGTGACAGAATGGAAACCGTGTCTGGAGCATATTTGTACTGTGAGAATCTGAATAAGTGATATGAATGAGTGACAAAATGGCTTCCGTGTCTGGAGCGTATCTAAGCTGGGGAAAATCAGAATGTGACAGAATGGCGACCGTGTCTAGAGCGTATCTGAACTGTATCTGAATAAGAGATCTAAATGAGTATCAGAATGGCGTCCATGTCTTGAGCGTATCTGAACTCGAAAATCTGAATGAGTGACATAATGACTTTCATGTCTGGAGTGTATCTGAACTGTATCTTGACTTTGAATTCTGAATAAGCGACAGAAAGGCATCCGTATCTAGAGCGTATCTGGACTGTAATCTGAATAAGTGACAGAATGACTTCCGTATCTGGAGTGTATCTGAATTTGAATCTGAAAGATGAATCTGAATGAGTAACAGAATGGCATCCGTGTCTGGAGCGTATCCGTACTGTATCTGAAATCTTTGAATATTGTTAATGATAACTGTTAATCTTATCCTGAAAAGGGTAAAATGTTAGCCGAAACACAAAGTTATGTTGCATGAAATGTATGATGCAATAAATGTGCTTTATCAATATTTATGATTTATGGATGTAATGTATGCGCATGTAAGCTGATTTGTTGTATTGCTGAGGAAAATAAATCCTTGACAACTAGGGATAATAAATCCTTGACTGCTGTCGGGGAAAATAAATCCTTGACTGCTGAGGATAAGAAATCCTTGGCGACTTCTCTGGGGATACAGGGATCCTTCATGTCTTGAAGTTGGAGTATTGACAAAAATTCCATTGTGAGAGTAATGCCATGTACTTCCTGAGGAATCTGCTTGGAGAATCCATGGAACTTTGATGACTTCTGCTGGGAATTAAGAATGAGAATCTTCATTCTGCTGGGGAGCAGTGAAAACTCTATGGGAAAGAAAGCTATCCTGCCGGGGAGTAGTGAAAACTCTGAGAAAAAGTTTATTCCTGTTTAGAAAAAGTTCAGTAGTATGGGTTGTCTGCCACTCTACTGGGGAGTTATCAGAAGTTGTTGTCTGGTTTTCAGGCTTCAAGATAACTTGCTGGAGAATTTGGAGAAACTGGATGGTTTCCGCTGGGGATTGATAGTTGGAAATTTTGACTCCACTGGGGATCTATAGTTCAAAGTTTTGGCTCCGCTGGGGATTAATAGGTTTGAAACTTAGGCTCCACTGGGGATCTTAATTATGTACTGTAGGGATTGCTCATGGAATAGCCTAAAGACGTTTTACTATTCTTTCAACCTGTCAGTAACTGTTCTTTTTCATCATGTTTATTTGTAAACAGTAATTATGTTCAAATGCATATGTTCATTAATGAATCATTGGACATTTTTGCAAATAAAACACAAGTGTAAAAAGAAAAAGACAAATAGTTTTCTGTACTTCAAAGAGGTATCTTTGTATTTACTTTGAATAAGTATTTTGTACAAAGGAGACAGACATCCTAGTAAGAGAATGGTGTCATAAAAATAAGAAAATTTTATACAAAGAAAGATAGCTATGTGTAAAAAATCCCATGGGGTTCCCATTCTGCTATAGCCTTGGTATCTCCGAATATCTTGTCCATTCGTTGCTTCGTCCGAAGATGATTGGATTGATCAGAAGTTCCAGGTTGTTCAGTGAAGAGATTGTCCCTAAAGTGATCCAACAAGACATAGTCATACGCTTTAATTCCCTAAATTTTGCCTGAATCGCCCTTTCAGGTTTTCGATCCACCGGGAAACCTTTTTTGCCCAAGTCGCCCTTTCGGGTTTTCAACTTCCCGGGTGTACAGATTTTTTTATTTATCCCTAATTTTTGCCCGAACCTTTTGGTTCGCGGGGATGCCCTTGTTTTGCCTAGGTGTGTCAACCTAGCGGGTCTTTTATGCGTAGTATCTTTTGACTATGTCTACGTCCGCAGGGTGTGGCAGGTCGTCACCGTCCATGGTGGTCAAGATCATTGCCCCACCAGAAAAGATGTTCTTAATTACAAATGGTCCTTCATAGGTAGGAGTCCATTTTCCCCTGGGATCACTTTATGGCAAGATGATGCGCTTGATCACTAGGTCTCCAACTTGATACACTTGGCGTCTGACTTTCTTGTTGAAAGCTTTGATCATCCGCTTTTGATACGTCTGACCATGGCAAACAGCAGTGAGTCTCTTCTCATCAATTAAGTTCAACTGATCAAGTCGGGTCTGAATCCAATTGTCTTCACTTAAACCAGCATCCTTCATGATTCTCAAAGAGGGGATCTGAATCTCAATAGGTAAAACAGCTTCCATGCCATATACCAAAGAAAAGGGGGTTACCCCAATTGAAGTACGCGCCGTGGTACGGTATCCATGCAGAGCAAACGGTAACATCTCATGCCAGTCCTTGTAGGTGACTGTCATTTTTTGAATGATCTTCTTAATATTTTTGTTTGCAGCTTCGACATCATCGTTCATCTTTGGCCGATAGGGAGATGAATTGTGATGTAGAATCTTGAACTGCTCGCACAGAGCGGTGATCATAGTGTTGTTCAGGTTTGTACCATTGTCCGTGATGATCTTGTCGGGGATACCGTACCGACATATGAGGTTCTGCTTGATGAAGCGGGCAACCACATTCTTTGTAACGGAGGCGGAGGAAGCTGCTTCGACCCACTTGGTAAAGTAATCAATGGCCACCAGGATGAAGCGATGTCCATTGGACGTTGTAGGCTTAATCTCTCTAATCATGTCGATACCCCACATTGCGAATGGCCAAGGAGCTGTTAGGACATTGAGAGGAACTGGAGGAATATGTTAGGACATTGAGAGGAACCGGGGGTATGTGTACCTTGTCTGCATAGACTTGGTATTTGTGACAAGTGCAGGCGTATTGATAGCAGTCGGCTTCCATGGTAGACCAGTAGTAGCCTGCCCTTAGAATATTCTTAGCCATTGTATGTCCGCTCAAATGGGTGCCAAATGTACCACTATGCAGTTCAGTCATGATCTTCTCAGCTTCAACCTTGTCCATACAACGAAGCAGAACACAATCATGGTTGCGCTTGTATAGGATACCATTTCCCAGGAAGAAATTGGCAGCAAATCTCCTTAGGAACTTTTTGTCGTTGACTGAAGCTCCTTCAGGATATTCTCGAGTCTTGAGATGCCTTTTGATTTCGTGAAACCAGGGTTGCTCCACTACTTCTTCGGTATTAATCTTGTGACAATGTGCAGGTTCGTCCATCCGCTCAATGGTGATTTGGGGAGTCTCATTATCCCAGTTAAGTTTAAACATGGAAGACATTGTAGCTAGAGCATCTGCTAGCTGATTTTCTTCTCGCGGGAAGTGCTCGAAGGTAATCTGCTCGAAATGAGGTAACAATGTCATGACATGTTCTTTGTATGGGATGAGATTAGGATGTTTAGTGTCCGACTCTCCTTTGATTTGACTGATAACCAAAGCCGAGTCCCCAAACACAACCAAAGATTTGATTCCTAAGTCAATCGCGTCCTTGAGACCAAAGATACAAGCTTTATACTCAGCCATATTGTTGGTGCAGCTGAAGCAGAGTCTAGCGATGAAAGGTGTATGGCAACCTTCCAGAGAAATAAGTACCGCACCGATACCGTTGCCAAGTGCATTCGAAGCACCATCAAAGTACAGGGTCCATAGGGATCCTTGTTCAGGTCCGTCATACGGTCCGTTATCTTCAATGTTGTCCAATGTCATAATGTCTTCGTCAGGGAAGTCGAACTTCATGGATTGGTAATCTTCGACATCTTGATGAGCTAGATGGTCAGCTAGTAGACTCCCCTTTATAGCTTTTTGGGTTGTGTACTGGATATCATACTCATTCAGGATCATTTGCCATCTAGCGATTCTTCCAGATAAAGCAGGCTTTTCGAAGATGTACTTGATCGGATCCATTTTAGAAATCAGCAAAGTGGTATGTGTCAACCTATACTGCCTTAGCTGGCGAGCAGCCCATACCAAAGTGCAGCAAGTTTTCTCGAGCAGTGAGTAGCGAGTCTCACAGTCGGTAAACGTTTTGCTAAGGTAATAAATGGCATGCTCTTTTCGACCAGACTCGTCATGTTGGCCCAGTACGCACCCCATTGAGTTATCCAAAACAGTCAGATACATGATTAGCGGCCTTCCTTCGACGGGTGGCATCAAGATAGGAGGTTCTAGTAAATACTCCTTGATTTTATCGAAAGCAACTTGACAGTCATCATTCCACTCAACCACCTGATCTTTCTTCAACAGCTTGAAGATTGGTTCACAGGTAGATGTTAGGTGAGAAATGAACCTTGCAATGTAGTTTAGGCATCCCAAGAAACCTCTGACCTCCTTTTCAGTGCGAGGGGCAGGAATTTCTCGTATAGCTTTGACTTTGGCAGGATCAACCTCAATGCCCTTGTTGCTGACGATGAATCCCAAGAGTTTACCAGACCTGACTCCGAAAGTTCACTTGCTAGGGTTCAGTCTGAGCTTATACTCCTTCAACCTGACAAACAGCTTTTGCAGATGGTCGGGGTGTTCTTCTTCTGTCTGTGAACGGGCTATCATGTCGTCTACGTAGACTTCGATCTCATGATGTATCATGTCATGAAACAAAGCTACCATGGCTCGCTGATAGGTTTCCCCGACATTCTTCAGTCCGAATGGCATCACTTTATAGCAGAAGGTACCCCACTGTGTAACAAAAGTGGTATTTTCCATGTCTTCGGGGGCTATTTTGATCTGGTTGTATCCCAAAAATCCATCCATGAAAGAAAATACCTTATGTTGAGTTGTATTGTCAACCAAAATGTCAATGTGTGGTAGTGGAAAGTCATCTTTTTAGGGCTAGCCCTGTTTAAGTCTCTGTATTCCACGCACATTCTCACTTTGCCATCTTTCTTAGGCACGGGCACAATGTTAGCAACCCATTGTGGATAGTAAGTAACAACAAGAAACCCGGTATTGAACTGCTTCATCGCCTCGGCTTTGATCTTTTCAGACATATCGGGCCTCATTCGGCGGACTTTCTGTTTGATTGGTGGACAGTCTTCTCTTGTAGGGAGATGGTGAACCACAATATCTGTATCGAGTCCCGGCATGTCTTCGTAGGACCAAGCGAAGATCTCAACATATTCATTCAACAGCTGAACTAAGTGCTCTTTGACAATTGGCTTCAGGTTGGCACCCACTTTAACCTCTCTTCTGTCTTCGGCAGTACCCAAGTTGATAGTCTCTAACAGCTCTTCATGGGGCAGAATAGCCCTTTCTTCCTATTGTAGAAGTCTAGCCAACTCTCCAGGTACTTCACAATCTTCATCACCTTCGTATTTGGCATGATTGATCAGATCTTCAGAGTCACTGAAGGCCATAGCAGAATTGTTACCCATGGAATCCAGAGTGGATGGGTACCTGCATTTTATGAGTGTGGGTGTGTGTAAGGGATAGCCATCTTTAAACAAAATAAAATGTAAAAAGAAAGAAAATGAACACAAAAGTTTACAGATGAAAACGTCCATGATTCATTAAAAATGGCATATGAAAATGAAGAATCAAAACCCTTACAAATGGACCTATGTGCCCCGGGTAAGGCACAAGGCAAAAAGAGTGTACGAATTGTTTAATAATTATTACAGACCAACAGAAATGTTCGAAAGATAAATTACTAATTGATGAAAGTAATGGGAATAAATTCTTTCGCCTCCCAGTTGTTCAGTCCTCCTTCAATGGTCGGGAAAATCCAATCTTCAAAATTGCTCTCATCTTCATCATCTTCCAAAGCATGAACTCCGTGATGAGTGATCTTTAATGGTGGTCCTCCAGCCTGGGAGCGACGCACAACCTTCTCACTAGCAGCAGTGAAACCCAAACCGAACTTATCTGCCTTGAAAGGAAAATCTGGTAGCTGACCCCACACTATACTTCCTCCTTCCTCGATCACCGCCCTCGCATCTTTAAGGGATGACATCTGGGACACATGCTTGATAACTGCAGGCACATAAGTCATTGTCTTGGCCGTCGCAACTTCATGAGAAACCTCTTCAAAGTGTTGGAAAGGGGTTTCTATGAATTCACCATCTAACTCCACGTAGCGGAAAGAGTTAAGGTGGCTTATAATATACTCCTCCTCACCATGAACCGTTATGATTTTACCCTGAACTGGGTATTTGAGCATTTGGTGTAGAGAAGAAGTGACTGCCCCAACGTTATGGATCCATGGTCTTCCCAACAAGCATGAATATGAAGGACGGATGTCCATCACATAAAATGTAGAGTTGAAAATTTCTGTTCCCACCTTAATTGGGATGTCCATCTCTCCGTGGACTATCCTCTTAGAACCGTCGAAGGCTCTAACAATGATATTACTGGGCTTTAAAGTCAAACCTTCACAGTCTAGTCTGTCCAATGTTTTCTTTGGTAGGACATTTAAAGATGACCCGGTATCAACCAGAACATGAGCAAGTGTGGTCCCTCTGCAATCTACCGAAACATGCAGCGCATCATTATGCTTTCTTCCCTTAGATGTTAGATCGACATCAGAGAAGCCAAGACCATTATCGGCTGTAAGGCTAGCCACACACTCTTGAAACTGATCCACAGAAGTTTCTTGAGGCACATGTTCCGTCTTCAGGAATTCTATCAAGGCTTTGGCATGAGCCTCAAAACAGAGCAATAGGGCCAACATGGAGATTTTTGAAGGGGTTTGCCCCAATTGTTCTACGACATCATAGTCGCTCTTCTTAATTATATTTCAAATTTGCTCCATTTCCTTTTGGGTGGTCTCGGGGATAACCAAAGGCTGAGCCCTCATCTTGACGGGCGCTTCTTGGATCCCCTTACCTTTATCAGTAGTAACAGTAGAGGGTACAACTTCAGGAGTAACAATTTCTTCAATCACTGGACTTTGCACAGATATCTTGACTGGCACAGGAGCACTTGAGGGTCTGAAGACTTCCCTTGGAGGAGAAATCTCCGGAGAGAAGATTCTTCTGCTACGAGTTATCTTACTTGTCCCTGCAATATTTCCTACATCAGGAGTTTCTTCATCGGAATTCTCTTCGACTGATTCGATCTGCTTAACACTGTGGTAGAAGATCTCTCCTCCATAATTCCACGGTATCGTCTTGTTGGACTTATATGGGATAGGCCCCAGCATGGTAATTTTCAGCGGTACAAACTTTGGATCAGGTGTAATCTTAACAGGTCTTTTGGAGACCTTGGAAAGATTGCCGGAAATGGTAATTATAGCAATATCGTTGATCGGAGTAACAGGAGTAACATGAGTAACAGGAGTAACATGGGTTTTCTGAAAGAGGATCTCTTGATTATCCATTAGGAGTTGGACGCCTAATTTCAATAACGAACAATCAGATTGTAGGGACGAACAAAAGTAACAATCTTTTTCACAGCCTGGGAAGATCCCGACTTTCAACAGATTCATCTTGATCATTGGCAAAGGGGTCGTTAAGTCATCAACAACAGCAACATATAGATCCTCTTCGATAGCATGGGCACTGTGACCGTGCTTCGGCATTGGGGCAGAAATCACGTTCGGCTTTTCTGGCGCGTCGAATTCTACCTCCTTGGAATCTATTAAATCTTGGATCTTGTTTTTGAGGGGTCAACAGTTGTTGGTGTCATGCCCTATGCCGTCTGAATGATAGGCACATTTAGCATTGGCATGGTAAAAAGGGGAAGTTGTATTCAGATTTTGTGGCAGATCTCTCAAGGTTGTAAGGTTTAGCTTTAAGAGATGTGGGAGAACCTGGGCAGGCGTCATGTTTATTTTGGAGAACTGCCTAGCAGGCCTTCCCCCTCTTTATTGGTTGGTTCTTGGTTGATCACTCTTAGGCTGATCAACTGCAGTCTTTTGGATCATTACAGCCCCCACCGTGGGTCAGCGCTCCGCTCTTCCTTGACCTTTTTGGGAATAAACAACTGACACCTCTTTCTTGGCTGGAAAAAGTTTTTTGACAGGGGCAGAAGCAGATGTATCTTTTTCAATCTTACCACTCTTGATGCCAGCTTCAAATCGTTCACCAGTCAAGATTAATTCGGTGAACCCTTCCGATGAGCTCCCTATCAGGTGGTTAAAGAATGGACCAGACAGCGTCCCTAAAAACATATCAACCAGCTCTCTTTCAGACAAAGGTGGTTGCACCCTTCCAGCCAGGTCCCTCCACTTCTGGGCATACTCCTTAAAGCCCTCATTAGCAACCATACCCATACTCTGTAGTTGAGTACGAGTAGGTGCTAAGTCTGCGTTATATTGATATTGTCGGTAGAAGGCAGCATCCAGATCCTCCCAATTATGTACGTCAGCCCTCTCAAGCTGGTAGAACCAGTCCAATTGTGTACCCGAAAGACTATCTTGAAAAAAGTGGACCCACAGATCCTTATCAGAAGAATGAGGTTGGATCTTTCTGACGTAAGACCGTAGATGCATCTTCGGGAAAGACAAACCATCGTATTTAGAAAATGTAGGCACCTTGAATTTAGGGGGAATCACAATCCCAGCAACCAACTCTAGCTCTTCGAAATCCATCCCAGGAACTCTTTGCACTTCCATAGCCGCCAACCGCTCTTCCAGATTCTTATACTTGTCATCTGCAGGAGGGTATTGCTGCTCAGAATAATCTTCATCCTCTTCTTCTTCTTCTTCTTCTTCTTCAGCCTCAGACTCAAATGGTACTGCAACCCCATTTCCTTTACCTACCCCTTCATCAGATGTTGAGGGGAAATCCATGACTCTTCTAGCTTGGTTCTCAAATCTTCTTCCCAAAGTAGCCACACCGACTCTTTTCTTTTTCTTTTTCTCTTTTTCCTTCTCCTTCTCTAACAGTGCTTTAAGGTCCTCCTGACCCTTTGCCAAGGTCATGAGGATTTGTTGGAACTGGGAATTCTGTGCTTGCAGATCTTTGACCGTCTGCTCTATATCCATCTTGCTGAAATAAATAGCAGAAAGATAAGGAAACCTGGTGTGAAAACCTGTTTATGCATATGATGAATGATATGTATTTATGTAATGCATTCAAGGATTCAGAAATTCAAAGTTGTTGCAAACAAAAAAAAACACACGTCATATTAATAAGAAGAACTTTGTTAGTACATAAATGCCCCATGGGCAAAATATTACAAAATTATTAATGTAAAAAGACGTTTCGCATCCTCTTTGGTGTGATGTAAGTGTTGAGAGTCTGCTCTTCGTGGAGTCGACGGGTAAGTTCCAAAACCTTCTTCTCACTGGCGTTGAAGTTGGCTTCAAAAGTATTATGTTCTTCCTTGAGATGTATCCAACTCTTTTGAAAATCTTCCAAAGATGTTGGCATGTCAGGATGCAAGAGGGTGTATGGAACCTCTCCTTCCATAACAGGCTCTTTGATCACAGGGAGAATGTAGGGGTAAGGCATCATAAGACTCTGGGCGCGGGTTCGTACCCACTTGAGGTAAAGCTCAAGGGGGATGGAATTCTTGTGTCCCAATGTCTTAGTGTCCACTTTGTTGGGCATCCTCCAAGCTCGGATAAACCTTTGTCGAAGTCCTTGAGCGTCGTTGTCAAAGTTAAAAACTAAGTCAGGAATCAGCATGTCATGAGGGTCATCCCTTCGGGCATACCCAAATTGTCTCAGAGCTAAACAAGGGTTGTAGGTAATGCCTCCCCTAATGCCAAGTAATGGGACATTAGGGAATTCCCCACAATGATCAATGATGATGACATTTTCTCTGGACCGAGAACACCAATGAACATCAGAATGTGTAAGAGTCATCAATCGTTGCGACCAACTCAAGCCTTTTTCATTCTTCAAGACTGACTGGGGAAGGTGAGAAATAAACCACCTTGCTAGGAGAGGAGTACAACACATGAGAACACCTCTTTTCCTCATTGTTCGTGTGTAAAATGAGTGGAGGATGTCCCCAAGCAATGTAGGCACAGGATTCCGAGATATGAAAATCTTGACGGCATTCACATCTATAAGCTGATCAGGGTTTGGGAACAAGACCAACCCATAGATGAGAAATGCTACAATCTCTTCAAAAGCTTGCAGATCTAGAGAATTCCAACATTATTGTGCCTTCTCAAATAGAAACTTTGCCAAGAAACCCTTGACACCACTTCTGGTTTCCCAATGACCTTTGATATCAGATGGTTGCAAGTGTAAGGCTTGAGCAACATCTTTAGGCTTTGGCTCTCTTTCCGTACCGTTGAGAAAATTCCTCCAAAGTAGGTACTAGTTGGTAATCAGGAAATGTAAAGCAATGGTGTAGGGGGTCAAAGAACTGGAAGAAAACTTTCACCATGTCTTCTTCAATGTTGGAGTTGACCAAGTTGAGAAGTTTACCATGTCTTTCACTGAAGGGAGAATTCTCTTAAATATTGGAAACAAGCTCCTTGAGTAGAGGAGGGATCCTCACAAGGTTGACTTGAATAGTTTTTCTGCGGAGTGATTCCATGACCTACAAAACAAGAACAAAGATGAAGATCCAAACCCTTGAAATGGTTAGTGGATGCAAATGATGCTTCATGATATTCATGATGTATGCACAAGTATATGTACAAGCAAATCACACAAGATCCTAGTTTCAGGCTTGCATGGGGTTTCATAGGTAAGTACCCTCTTGAAGTTTAGTTGGCTCAACCTGTCCTATAAATAGTAACCAGGTTCTAAGGAGCTCAATATCACCGGATTATTTTCGGTGTTCATTGTTTCAGTTTATCCACTTTACTGGCGACCGAAATATTCCAAGAAAACAACCCTCAATGAGTGTAGTATCGAGTATCTACCAACTTCGGACTGCACCAAAGCCGGTCATCTCACTACTCCTAAAAAGGCCAAGATGGTCAAGTAAAGGTTCTAAAAGTCTATTAGTGCTTCATGACATCACTCAGCGGCCCCGTATTCTCTTTGATTGACTCAAAGGCTACCGGTACCCACAAATATGTCTCACTAATATAGCTATTGCTTCAACCATGTCGGTATACCCCGCACAGTTTCCATAACATATTGCTATTTACCTATGAATGTTTCCCAAATTCGGGTGGAGGATTCAAACCCAAACAAGAGAACCAAATGTAAAGCAATCAAAGAAAACAAGATAAGCATGTAAAGGTGATCTAAACCCTAAGGTTACTCCACTTTTAGAATAGTCCCCAACAGAGTCGCCAGTTCTGTGATACAGTGGGAGAACTGACTTGAGGTTTTGCGTTTGTGTTCGCAATTGTGCGGTTTAGCAAGAGTCGCCACCGACTTTTTATTTTATCCAAAGGAAAGGTCAAAAAGCACAGAAAGACCTTTGAGATGTTTTCTTGGGTTCGGGGGGTAGATTATGAAAAGGGAAGGTGCTAGCACCCTTTTCATCCATGGTTTTCCATGGGCTCTTAGTTACTTGTTTAGATCACTTGCTTTTGCTTTTCAATTGTTTGAAATGGTGCTTTGTGTGTGGTTTTTGAAAATGCTTTGAAAAAGAGGCCTTGTCTAGGCAACCTTTGTAATGATTCTTGTTTGAATATATACAAAGGTGTTTGTCTTTTGAAAAGATATTTCAATGTTTGAAAGTTTGATTTGGGAAATGTTTTGAAGTTGTGTTGTGAGGTGTGTTTGAAAATAGCAAGGATGTTTTTGCAAGTTTTGATCAAGTAACTAAGAGTTGTCTACCCTATTTTACTCAAAGATCTTTCCTACACATTTTTAACCCTTTTGACAGTGTTGTTTTACCATTGTATTTGGTAAACAACCTTGTGTTTGGATGTTTAAACGGGACATGCGCGGGTCATCGTATGGACCATGATAGCAATTGTGCTAAGTATCTTTAGAAAATTTTTGAGGGACTAGACCATTTTGTATAGGCAACCAAGATAGCGTCATCGAGGGATTATGATCTTTTGTTTTGTTTTCGTTTTGCCAAGATACTCAACATGCATAACATGGCCATTTTAAAGACAACAAGTGGATGAAACCCTAGGGGTGCATGTGTGCATTGTGATGTCAATTTACATGCTTTTTGTATTTGTATTAGTCATGCTATTTGTTTGATTTTGAATTTCTTACATACAAACCCTAATCTCTATCATGACATATTTGTAAGCATAAAGTGCGCGAAATAAATCTACACTATTACAACATTTGATATGGGAAGGGGGATACAATTTTTGAATGGGGATTATTTTGCAAGAAATTAAAACCCTAATATTTACTATTACATCCAAATTGAATAAATGGTACAAATAAATAAATTGGCAATAATTAAACAATTTAAATATAAGTATGCAAAATATTATGAATATGCACAAAATGTTTTGGTTTATTTTTATGTATGTAAAAAATACTTAATGTATATATAAAAAAGAAATAAAAGATTATTATATTTTATTTATTAAGGGTAAAACCCTAATTTTCTTTTAAGAAAGTATATATATATATATATATATATATATATATATATATTAATTATATACAATAAAATAAAAATAAATGAAATATGTACAAATGTCAAAAAATGATAATATATTAGAAAATATTATTTTTAATAAGGGTGGAAACCCTAGTTTTTTGTTTTAAGATAATATATACTATATTATTTATTTTATGTACAAGAAAATAAATATAAATATATATACAAATATTAAAAAATAAAACATATGAAAAAAATATTATTTTATATCTATGAATAATAAAAATAAAATATATAATATTTCTATAATGTTTATAAGTTTTTATTAAAGAAAATAAAGGTATATACCAAATAATAATTATTTTTATGTCTAAAAAAAATAATAAAATAATAAAATAAAATATGAAAATTTATAAAAAATATTTTTAGGTATTTTTTATGTTTAGAAAATATAAAATAAAATCAGAAAATGAAAAATAAATGGAAAAATACAAAAATATGAAGAAATGGGTCAGGGGGGTGCAGTCAGCAATGACGGGGGTGTCAAAAACAAAGCCAGAACCAAGCCCAGCCCACTGACTTCATCTTCAACCTTTGTCACAAAACGTGCTCGCCTGATTCAAACATGGAGAACCTGCATACGTGCCCTAATGCAAAAACTCATAACATCAAAGTTGTAGCATTTTTCAAGACGAATCCAACTATGTAAAGAACTCATTCTAACTCTCAAAGACCAGAGAGGATTTCTATGGCCCTAAATTCTAACCAATTTTTTTCCAGGAAGTTCATGAATCAAATTCTCTTAACACGTTTAATTTAAATGAAAACTGAGCATATGTACAGCTTCATGGCTATGAGTACTACATTTTTTATTCACAAACCTAAGCCTATTGATTCCTAAATAGAGAGATAGGAAGTTGATAAATACCTGTTTCAGTTGAAATCGTGTATGGAAATGTGGAGCTTTTCAATGAGGCCTTAGGTGTTTGGGAGCTTACTTGAACTTCCTCTGACCTTTCCCAATGCCTAGTTTGCTTTGAATTTGCTTGAACAAGCTTATAGAACTCAACCTGCACAAGCTGAAAACAGAAATGGTGAAGCTTGCAAATGGAGTTACAGTCATTGCCTAATGGTTGGAATAGCTTGGATAGGTTATATGGAAGGTGTTTGAACAAGTTTGAGGCAAAATGCACGAGGGTTTTTTGCTATGGAAGTCCAAGTGCAGAAACTGCCCTGTTTTGCAAGAGGAAGGTGATTTTGTATTTTGGAAGGCTTGAGGACTCAAAGGCTCGTGTTTTAGGTTCAATGCAATGTGTCAAACTTGTCTCAAAAGCTTGCAAGAGTTGTTTCTCACAGATGTTCAAGATGTGGTGTCTTTGACAAGTTTCTTATATTTTAAGCAAAAGCAAGCCATGATGCAAGACAGGCCTGTACAGGCTATCTATCAGTTGGTACTTTATAATCTTGGCCCCCTCAATTGGTGAATATTGTGTGTTGTACCAGATCTTGTTCAAGGCTCAAGAGATGTGGTTTGACATAAAGCAATTTTGACAAAAATGGCAATGTTGCCTTTTTGCTATTTTAGGATTAATTCTTTGTGTAATCCTCCCATGACCAAAACAAAGCCTTAGACCAATGGATTTGCATTTAATTATTGAGTATGGAAGGGTTTTGATACCTGTAATCAAGTACAAACAAGGTTGATTAGAGTTTGCAACTTGTATCAACATGAAAATGCCATGGATCAAAAGTGAGTTTTTGCCAACTTCAAGCCTTTGATTCTCCCTAACCACAAATGATTTTGGAGAGTTCTTGGACATTTTAGAAGGCTTGTAACATGATCTACAATCCATTTTGAAATGAATTTTGAGATTCCAAGTGGAACTAGGTGAAAAATTTCCATGAAGATAGGTCAAAATCCTGCCTAAACTAGGGCAAAATTTCACTAAGTTAAAAGTTTCATAGACCCTTGTTCCAAAAATCATAACTTGAGATCCAAGCTTCATTTTGGAAAACTTTGTGAATAAAAGTTGTAGATTTTGTGGAGGACTACAACTTTCATGTTGGAAGTTTTGTTTGAATCCAATTGCATCAAGGTGAAAATGTTGGGCAAAGTTGGGAAAAATTAAGAAAATTTCATAACTTAGAAAAATTCTAAGTTATGAAATTTTTTCAATCTTAAACCCTAATTTGCAAAATTGGGTTTCTTGATGAACAAGTTTCATGTTTTGACATATCTTGATGAAAAATGACCCTTGGCACTTGATTTTGACCAAAAAGTCAAAGTTTGACTTTTCAGTGTACAGTCAAATTTTGATCAGTTGACTGAAAAATTCATTTGTCAATTCAATGCAATTGAGATCTTTTGAACCTTGTGAATAGGTCAAGATGATGCCCTTGAGTCCTTGAATCCATGCTTGAACCCAATTTGCCATTGGCTAGGTCAAAAGTCAGATATTGCCCTTCTGCAGTCAAAACCCTAAAAATGACCATTTTGCCCTTTTGGTGATCTGATCAAATTGCTTGCGGAGTTGTGGTCCAAACTTGATCAAATGGTTCATATCAGCTTATTATGTTGATGTGGGTCAAAATTATGAGGTTTGACTGTAAATTGGCCACAGTTGACTTTTTCCCCAATACAACTGATTTTTAGGTTAATTATCCAATTGACTGGGCAAAAATTTGGTTCAAGGTTTGAAACTTGGTATGAGCAATCTTATAAGTCCAAAATGAAGCATGAAAGTCACTTTGAACATTAGAAGTCCAAAAATCCTTGTGCAAACTCAAACCCTATTTTAGGTCAACAGTGCAAGGGGATGTCTTGAGCAAAGCAAACCCTAGCTTGATCTTGAGTTCAAAGAGTCTTGCGATGAAAAATATTGATAAAATTAGAGGGCAAATTTTGGGGTACAACAAGGTCTAAGGAGTTCCAACAGCTTTGGGCCTTCTCAAACAAGAACTTTTCCAGGAAGCCTTTGACACCACTTTTAGTTTCCCAATGGGTTGTGATATCAGATGAGTGCAAGTGCAGGGCTTGAGAAATCTCTTCTGGCTTTGGATCTCTTTCCGTATCTGTTGTACCCCAAAATTTGCCCTCCCATATTCTTCAAGATTTGGCAAAATCAAGCTTCAAAATCTCTCAAGGATTGCACAGTCCAATTGCCTCCTAACACAGTCAAAATTAGGGTTTTGGTTCTTGCAAAGAAATTGAGGTTTCCAAGGGTCCAACCAAGTCCCATATGCCTATACCCATTGTCAAGCATTTATATGTCAAGTTTCAAGACTCACAGCATCAAATTGCACAGTCAAAAACCCTAAATGCTTCACAGTCAATTGCAGGGGCAAAATGGTCATTTGACAGTCAAAAGTCAAAAAGTTTGGTCAACATCTTACTTTGAAGCCACAATCATCATTTAATCAATTCTTGATCATGATTCCACAAGCATGGCTCAAAAAGTCTCAAGATGCAAAAGTTTCTATTTTTGGACAGCTGAAAAGTCAACGGCAAATTGACCAAGGCATAACTTCTTCATGGTTCATCATAAAAATCCCATTCAATGCTCATTTTGAAGGGGATGACATTTCCTACAACTCATCTTCACACTCCAAGTCCAAGAAATGCTCTCACAAAAAGTTATCAATTTCAACATTATAGGTCATTTTCAAAAGTCAACAAAAAGGTGCTTTAAGTCAAAGACCATAACTTGAGATTGGTAAATCAAAATGACATGGGACCGGAGGAATTGGTTAGAGGACTTCAAGACCTTTCCAAAATGTCCAAGAACATGTTCATAGCTTCAAAATTGAGCAAGATATGCATTAGAGAAGTTGGGAAATGTTTGGGAACTTTCAAAAGTCAACTTTGCCTAAAAAGCTTCAAATTTGCTAATGGGCCTCAAATTCTTTCTTGAATCATTACCCAAAGCCTATGCACGACCCATTGAGCTCAAAATAATTTACTTTCTTATTTTTAATTAATTAATTGAATTTATATTTATATTAATTCATTTCATTGGTTTTAATTATAGGAAAATTAAAAAAGGATATGTTTTGGATCTTTTGGTGGAGCAAATCTGATCAGGGCAAGCTGGCAAAGTCGTTTCTCAATCAAACAAGGAAAATCATCCATATTTGGCAAGGTTTTCATTGAAAAAGATTAGAAAATATATGATGGAAAATCAAGGATTGAAAATATTATTGCAATGGATTCATGGGCTTTATTCTAACCTAATTCACATTACATACATATGTTGAGGCCAACCCTGAACCCTCACACGAAAAAGCTGCCACAAAAACACCATTGCAAAATTGAAAAAAGTCAAGAATTTTGGAAACTGAATTCCCATTTGCAGGCCAATTCGAGCCCTTTTCTTGTTTCCAATACCTTGCTGGGAGTTTCCTGAATACATTGCAATCAAGAACGAGTCCTGAAACCCAAAGAACGCGCAAGAACAAGCCCTACGGTTTGCATTATTTTCCAGAATTTCATATCATGATTCATGCGCATTTGATACATATTGTTGGGTGTTTTGTATTCACAGGAACCTTCTGAAGCTAGTAACATGGTTTAATTGCATTATAAGGCTCTGAATCATGATTTGCCATTAACTCGTTTTAGGGTTTCAGAGCTCCCATATTGGGGTTTTCCTTGTACTGTAAAATTGGACCTCAAGACCAATGTAGACGAACTCGTTGCAACAAGATGAAACCATTAAGATACTCGCGCTCAATTTATATAATCTGTGCGCGTAATCGCTATTTTTTGGACTTTTGCTTTGTGGGGGTTTAAAACCCCCGCTATCTTGTTTACAGTTGCAGGTGAAACGAAGAAGACACCATGCGTGGCATTACGTGACTGGGACATTCAAATCCAGCGCGCGTTATTTCGTTTGGTGGTCATAATATTTGTTTTTCTTATATAATAATTGTTGTCCACTCATATGACAAACGCGTTGGATAGCTCAGTTGGCAAAGGCATAATGACAAGAGGTACTGGGACCTGGGTTCAATTCCCAGGTCCCCCATATAATTGTTGATTTTTGTTTTCATACGTTCTAGTGCAGTATTCACCCAAAGGTCCACCATACGTACTCACGCTTAGGCCTGCCAAGTGGCCATGAGATCAATCCAGTGGCCACAGAATGAAGCCCATGGTATACTCCAGTCAACCATCATGCACACAACCAGAAAGTCAACGAGGCCTGCCTTGTCTAATGGGCCTGAATTGCTTCAAAAACCTCCACTTTGGGCCAGACACCCCCTTGGTTTGCTTTGCATTTTTAAATTTTATTTTCTTTTCTTTTTAATACTTTTAATTGTTTTAATTAATTCACCACAAATTAATTTTTTCCATAATAAACATCAGAAATCAAAAAAATTGTAAATATGTTTAATTATTTATTAATTTCATCACTAATTTATTTTTGTAAATAAATGTTAACAATTAACTTTAGTTTAATTTAGGTTTAAATTCTAATACTTTTCTTAATAAATAAAAAATACATAGAATTAGGTTTTGACACTTTTATCTTTTCTTAATTAATTATTATTATTATTATTAATTATTATTATCATTATTAATTATTATTATTTTGTACATAAATATGTAAATTAATTAATTAGTAAATTGGGTCAACTTTGACATTTTCTTTAACAATTAAAATAATCTAGAATTAGGGTTGTTTACTAACATTTAAATTCTTTTCTTTATTTCATTAAATACAAAAAAAACATAAAAAAAACTTTCTCTTCTTTAATTAAATAATTAATTAGGTTTTAATTTAATTTAATTTCAAGCAAAGGGTCAAAACCCGAGGACGTCCTGATTTTAATTCTTTCGCGCATTATTTTTCTTATTGATTATTATGTAACTGCTTTCTGGATGTAATAGTAATTAGGTTTATTGCTTTTTTACTTTCCGCATCTTTATCAAAAACGGGTCTTTGTATTTTGGCGGTGTATAGACCCGCGCCTTGTAATAGCGTAGCTTTTATCTTTCTGTATTTAATTTTCCGCACTCCTAACTGCTAAACTCGCATGAAAGAATATATGGTAATTAAAAACAACGCATAGCTCACAATGCCCTGATCAAAGATAAATATTAACATGGAAACAACACACAATACACACACCACTTCTAGGGTACGCCTCACTCGTTGCCTTCGAAACGTGGTCGTCAAGTATAGGACGTTTTAGCGATCGCTCTTATGTCCAAGATCCAGTTGCCTCGAAACAGTTTCCTCGAAACGGTTGCCTCAGATTAAAAAAGGATCTAGGACATTAGGGTTACTTCTAAGGTGTCCTACTATTGCTTCGGTGACCACACTGTCCCTACAATCGAATTGACCCGAACACCTCCAACGGTGGTGCTACCTACCTCTCAATGGTGGGATGGCACTACCTTAAGGACTTTTGCACAGCCTAATTCCTTAGGGTAGGTAGATGACTCATGGGTACTTTCTCTCTTCAAAAACAAATCAAAAATCTTTTCACACTGACACTTTCAAAAGCTTTCAAAACAAATTTTTCAAACACTCTTGAGGACAGATACAAGAGTCACTCAGAAATCTTTCAATGAAACCTTTTTCAAACCCACTCACATTTTGAAAAGCAAACATTTTGAAAACATAAGAGCAAGTATCTAAGAGCCCGTGGATAACCACAGATAGAAAGGGTGCTAACACCTTCCCTTTCTATAATCTACCTCCCGAACCGAGAAACTTCTCAAAGAAGGAATTTTGATGTGCTTTTGTCCTTTCCATGTTGGAGAACATAAAAGACGGTGGCGACTCTTGCTTACCACGACATTTCACGAACCAGCTTAAAAAACAGTTAGTTCTATTTCCACCGATCACAGTATCGTTGAAAGGCAGTTGATTGAGAATAGGAATCCTCAAGAGTTGAGAGAATTCTTCCAAAGTGGGCACAAGATGGTAGTCAGGAAATGTGAAGCAGTGGTGCAAAGGGTCAAAGAACTGGAAAAGAACTTTCATCATGTCTTCCTCTGTGTTGGAAGTGACTAGGTTGAGTAGATGACCATGTATCTCGGTGAATGGAGAATTCTTAGGAATCCTTGAAGCTATCTCCTTGAGTTGTGGAGGAATTCTTACAAGGTTGACTTGGATAGTTTTCCTGCGAAGTGAATCCATATCCTACAAAACAAGAACAAAGATGAATTTCCAAAATCCTTGAAATGGTTAGTGGATGCAAATGATGCTCATGATCTCCATGATGTTATGCACAAGTATATATGTACAAGAAAATCACACAAGTTCCTAGTTTAGGCTTGCATGGGGTTTCATAGGTAAGTACCCTCTTGAATTTTAGTTGGCTCAACCTGTCCTAGAAATAGTAACCGGGTCCTAAGGAGCTCAATATCACTGGATTGTTTCCTTGTTCATTGTTTCAATTCAAGCCTCTTGACTGGAGACCAAAATATTCCAAGGAACCAACCATCAATGAGTGTAGTATCGAGTATCTACCAACTTCAGACTGCACCAAAGCCGGTCATCTCACTACATCCTAAAAGGCCAAGTTGGTCAAGTAAAGATTCTAGAAGTTCGTTAGTGCTTCATGACATCACTCAGCTTCCCCGTATTCTCTTTTATTGACTCAAAGGCTACCGGTACCCACAAATATGTTGCACTAACATAGCTAATTCTTAGACCGTGTCGGTATACCCCGCACAGTTTCCACAATGTATTGCTATTTACCTATAATGTTTCCTGAATCCGGGTGGAGGATTCAAACCCAAACAAAAGAACCAAAGTGTAAAGCAAACAAGTCAAACAATTGTAAGAAAATAAAGGTGATCTAAACCCTAAGGTAACCCTACTTTTATTATTATCCCCAGCAGAGTCGCCAGTTATGTGATACGGTGGGAGAACTGACTTGAGGTTTTGCGTTTCGTCGCAAATGTCGCAGTTTAGCAAGAGTCGCCACCGACTTTTATTTTATCCAAAAGGAAAGGTACAAAAGCACAAGAAAGACCTTTGAGATGTTTTCTTGAGTTTGGGGGGTAGATTATGAAAAGGGAAGGTGCTAGCACCCTTTTCATCAATGGTTTTCCATGGGCTCTTAGTTACTTGCTTAGATCACTTACTTTGCTTTTGAAATTGTTTGAAATGGTGCTTTGTGTTTGTTGTGATTTTGAAAGTATTTTGAAAAGAGTCCATTCGCTTAGGCGATCTTTGTAATGATTCTCGTTCGTAAGAATGTATACAAAGATGTTTGTCTTTTGAAAAATGTTTCAATGTTTTGTAAGATGTTTGGAAATGTTTAGAAAATATGTGTGTTTGTTTTTTAAAATAGCAAGGATTGTTTGAAATGGATCAAGTAACTTAGAAGCTATCTACCTACTTAAATGTCTTTCCTATGCATTTTTATTCCTTTGACATTGTTGACTTACCATTGATTTGGTAAGCAACCCTATCTTTGGATGTTAAACGGGACGGGCGTGGGTCATCGTATGACCATGATAGCAATGTTTCCAAGTATCTTAGCATGTTTGGAGGGAACAAGATCATTTTGTTTTAGGCAACCTTTTGATAGCGTCATCGAGGGACTATGATCTTATTTTGTTTTGTTTTGCCAAGATACTTTGCATGCGTAACATGGCCATTTTATTTTAGGAAACCAAGTGGGAGATACCTTAAGGGTGTTTGTGTGCAATGTGTGTCATTTTTCATGCATTTAATTTGTCTTGGATTAGGTCTTTCTATTTGTTTTGTTTTTGGTCTTGTCATGCAAACCCTAATTTACTAACATGGTATATGAAAGCAATAAATTGCGTAAAAGTAAACTAAGCTATTACAACAATTATTATGGGAGGGGGGATACAAGTTTTTGAATGGGGATATTGCACAAAATAAACCCTAAAATACTATTACAACCCAATTGAATATTGTGCGAAATAAATAAATATACAAATATTTAAATATGCAATGCAATGTATTTATGCAAAAATGTTTTGTATTTGTTTAATGTATGAGAAAAATGATTTATTTAAGCCCTAAAAATAAGAAAAAAATATTATTATTTTTGAAAGGGGTGAAACCCTAATTTTTGATTAAAAGAAATATATGTTTCCTATTGTTTATTTTATCCATTTTTGTACAAGAAAATAATAAATAATATTTTGTACAATATTAAAAATTAAATATGTATGAGAAAATGAATATTTTATATGTAAAATAATAAAATAAAAATGTATAGTATTTATTAAATATATTTACAATTTATTTAAGAAAATAAAGTCCATTATCCTAATAAGACTATTTTTTATGCCAAAAAAATAATAAAAATAAATAAAATAAAATACAAAAAAATATATATATATATATTTTTCATGATTTTTATGATTCAGAAAAATAAATAAAAGAAATAAATATAAAAATATAAAAAGAAATATGAAAAATAAAACAAATATGCAAGGGGGTGTAGCAGTACGTTAGGGGGTGCAAAAATCAAAACAGAAAGGCCCAGGAGCGCCAAGGCCCAGACAAGTCATCCCTGTCCTCCAGCTTCCTCCCTGTGCGCGCGTATATGCTCAAACCTGTATCTTGCTATTGCTTGCATAAAAACAAAAACCCATAACATAAAACATGTAGCTTGTAATCTCACGATTCCAATGATATAAAATTTGTAACCTAACTCTCAAAGATCAGAGAGAATTTTAATGGCCCTAAATCGTGACCTAAATATTTCAGAAACTTCAAGGTTCAAATTCTCTTAGCTCAGTTAATATAAATGACAAGTATGCATATGTACAGCTTCACCATGATAAGGGCTACATTTTTGCTTCACAAATCGTGGCTTAAGGATGCCTAAATAGAGAGATAGAGATTTGAAAATACCTCCTTCAGCTGGATTTGGATATGACAGTGTGGGGCTTGGAGTGAGGCCTGAGGATCGTGTGAGCTTCCTTGAAGTTCCTTCAAACTATTCCAATGCCTAGCTTGCTTTGTAGATGGCCAGAAGTCACTGCACAAGTCAAGCTGCAACCTCCAAATTTGAAAATGGAAATGGCTGAAACAGAGCTCACAGAACCAGGACAAGGGCTTGGATAGCTTTGGTAGGATATATGGAAGATGTTTGAAGTGTTGAAACAAGAAACGCACGAGCCAAAAATGAAATGGCTTGAGTTTTGTAGAACTGGAATGTTTGGGCAGAAATTTGGAGTTTTTCTGTTTTGGATAGTTTCAGATGTTATCAATTCCTCCTAAGCCTTTTAATGACTTGGTATATTTGTATAGAATGGATACAAAGTCCACTCTTACTAGTTGTACAAGTTTTAGCACTTCTGGCCAACTTTCTTGCATTTTAAGAAAAGTGAGATGACTTGTGCAAAAGGCTTGTCCTTGCTTGCTTGTGGGTTGCAGAGAGTTGGTAAACATTGCTTGATATCTGTGGAAATTTCCTTCACCAAAGGGACAGCTCCAAGGCTCAAGATTTGTAAAGTTGCAAAAGCTTGCCTTTATGAAAATGGCAATGTGCCCTTTATGCCATTAATGGAATTATCTCTTGTACAATGTTCCAAAAGCCAAAATAAAGCCTTTATCTTCTGAGTTAGCATTTAATTATGGAGTGTAGAATGATTTTAGGACCTGTAATGCAAGGTACAAGCATCCAAGATCAGATTTGCAACTTGATACTTTATGAAAATGACATGAACAAAAGTGATAAAATGTCAATTTCTCTTCTTCGATTCTCCCTAACCATAAATTATCTTGGAGAGTTCTCTGACATTTTGGAAAGCTTTCAACATGCTCTATAATCCATATTTGAAATGAATTTTGAGATACCTCTTGGAACTAGGTGAAAAGTGTCCATGAAGTTGGGTCAAAAACCTGCCTAAATTAGGGCAAATTTTCACTAAGTCATTTAGTTCATGGACCTCTATTCACAAATTTATAACTTGAGATCCAAGCATATTTTGGGAAAAGTTTGTGAATAAAAGTTGTAGATTTCATGGAAGAATACAACTTTTATGTTGGAAGTTTTCTTTGAATCAAATTGCATCATGGTGAAAAAGTGGTGAAAATTTGGGAAAAAATAAGAAAATTTCCATACTTAGAAAAATTCTAAGTTATGTAATTTTCAAATTCAAAACCCTAATTTTCAAAATTGGTTTTCTTGGTCAACAAGTTTCACATTTTGACATATCTTGATGAATTATGACCCTTGATACTTGATTTTGACCAAAAAGTCAAAGTTTGACTTTTCAGTGTACAATTGACTTTTGATCAGTTGACTGGAAAATTCATCTGTCAATCCAATGAACTTGAGATCTTTTGAACTATGTGATTATGTAAAGATGATGCCATTGAATCCTTGAAACCATGCTTGAACTCAATTGGTCATTTGCTAGGTTAAAAATCAGAAATTGTCCTTTCTCAGTCAAAACCTTAATTTTGACCATTTTGCCCTTTTGATGATTTGATTAAATTTCTTGAGGAGTTGTGATCCAAACTTGATAAAATGGTACATATGAGTCTAAAATGTTGTTGTGGATCAAAAATTACGAAGTTTGACTGTAAATTGGCCATAGTTTACTTTTTCCCCAATACAGTTGATTTTTAGGTCAATTGTCCAATTGACTGAGCAAAAATGGGATTCAAGGTTTGAATCTTAACATGAGCAATCTTAGGGGTCCAAGATGATGTATTAAAGTCACATGGAGCATTGATGGTCCAAAAATCCTTGTGAAAAACTCAAACCCTAATTTCAGGTTATCAGTGCAAGGTGATGTCTTGAGCTGAGCAAACCCTAATCTTGTCTTGAGTCCAAGAAGTCTTGTGAGAAAAGTCTTGATAAATGAGAGGGAAAATTTTGGGGTACAACATTATGGAAGGTAGTTCGTTGTTGAGATTTGTTACTCCAATGAATGGTAGCGTTGTCATTATGGAAGGTAATTCATTGTTGAGATCTTTTTCCGATGAATGGTAGCCTTGTCATTATGGAAGGTAGTTCGTCATTGAGATTCTATTGCTCTGAATAAGTTCATTTATTCCCAGTCGTGAGTACTATTGCTAATCATTATTACCACCCTAATATTGGTATTCACCGGTATTATCCTACCATTTCTTCCCTCGGTGGGTCGACATTACTTTTTTTGCTATCTCGCCAGTGAGTGGATAGTTCACAGTCATTTGTCGGTCACTGTTATCCTTCACCTTCTCTCCTAAATCTTTGAGTTGATGATGCCTTATTTCCTCTTTTGGGCTTTACCCCAACAGAGTCCTGCCTTTTATTCACCAGTGATTTATTTTTTTGGCCATATTTTTCTTTTGATCCGGATTTTTATTTGCTACATCCCCGATGGTGTCTTATGTCTTTCTTTTTTAATTTGTTCATTTGCATTCATAGTCATAAGCATTTCATGGCATCTTAGGGCCAAAAATAGGGTTTGTTTTATATTTAAGCATCTTCAATCGCGTCGACATGAAGATTTTTAACCTTCGCATCTCTGGATAGAAGACACTTAAATAAGGGCAGCTGTTGTACCCCAATTTCCCCCCCCCTCCCCTAAGATTCCTCTATCATCTCATATCATCTCATACCATCAGAATACAACAAGATCACACATTACGGTTTGGTTCTTCTCCTTATCTTTAGCTTTGATCATGGGGAATCACCAAGCACCTTGACTTGTACTTTTGTGATCATCTATGTTTTGTATTGTTTAACCTTTTAACTAATAAATATAATAAATTTTTCCCCAATTGATGATGTTATAGGTGAAATCACAATACATTCCATCAAGTTGATCTACAGGTTCATGAGTCTATTGTCATGTCTTCTTCAACAAAGCTTCATTGAGATTCAAGCTTAATCATTGAAGATTCTTTGAGGTAATATCATGACAAAGTCTATTATGAGTCATCATACCTCAAGTTATCAAAGATAGTTCAAAGATACAAGGGTTGATTGAAGAAGTTTGACCTAATTGGACAAGTTTTTTATTTCACAAGTGCATATTTCCATAAATTCTAAATATTTAGAAGTGGTTATGTTTGCTATGGTTCCTCATTATAATCCTCAACAAATTCAATTTACATCACAAATGTATTTGTGCAAGAAGGTTTGTCAAAATTGAAAAGGCTTCCCAAGGCATCTTGTTGCTCTAGGAGCTAGGATTTTGAACTTCAAAGGGCTATATCTTGCTCATCTTTTATTATTTTTGAGTGAATTCCAAAGACATTCTTCTATTAAAATAGTTATCAACAAATCACTTAAAAAGTTTCAAGAAAAATTTGTGTGTAAGATACCTAATGATGAAGAAAGATTACAAGTCCTCTAGATAAACCATCAAAATCCCTTATGTGACTTCAAAATATCATAAATTGGCCAATTTTCATCTCATTGAGCCCATTATTTTTCCATAATGATCTTGAAGATGTGAACTTAAAATCTTTTTTTATTTGAAAAGTTTGAAAATGGATGGAAGATTCCCTAAGGATGCAATAGATTATAGGTCATTTCATGAATTTTTTCCAACTTCAACAAGTCATAACTTTCTCATTTTTTTGGAGATTTTAAATGGTTCAAGTCTCAAAATTTCATTCAAGAGATCTAATTCATTCCATCTTTTTTTATCAAGAGAAATTTTCAAGTGAAAGACCATGTTTGGATGTAAGACATTATAGGTCATTTTTGAAGAAAAAAAAACATAGGATTTTTCTAAGTACAAAAGTCAACCTCTTTTTCTCAACTTTGACTCATCACAATTTTCTGCTCAAGAATCCATTTGATTCCATTCTTTGCACATTGTAAATCTTGTGATATCATCTTTCCAATGCACCAAGAATCAAGTCTTGAGATGTCCTGGATCATGCACACCATTGATTTGAACATGGTACCTTGAAACTGAAGTTTCACCTCAAGTCAGAATTTAAAATCCTTGATTTGGCTTCTAAACACAAATTTTCTGCACGCTTTTGCTTCTAATATGTTTAGTGAACTTCCAGAAGTGTTTAGCACATTAAAACGCAAGCTTTGGAAGAGTTTTGATCAAAGTAGAAGTCACGCTTTTCTTGTTTGTAACTTCACACGGTTTCCCTCAAAACTTCATCATTTCACACACTTGAGCATTCAATCAATTTCCCTATAAATAAAGGGTCATACCTCATTCATTTCCTCAAGCTTAGAGAGCCAGAATTGCCCTGCCAAACTTCCTCTTGAACCCAATTTTCTGCAACTTTGAATTTGCTTTTACAACTTTCCTCAGTCCATTTTATTTGTCAATTCACCTTCCTTGAACCTCATTGAAGCTAATAGAAGAAGAATTAAGCTCTAAGACTTCTTAAATTGTGCTAGACAAGTCAAGTTTCAGAGCTCTACAATTGAACTTCAATAGGTAGATTCCTTCACCAATTATCTCAAATTTAAATACTATTATGAAGCTCTCATCATCCTGATTCTAGTTGCAATAATTTTTTTCAACATGAAGTACGTTTTGGCCATGAAATTTCAAATCCCTTTTCAAAACTTCTCTTCTAAAACGACTGAGCTACAACTTATATAAATTTTTCGCGAAGGTACCATTGGAATCATCTTGAAGAGATGAAGCGAATGATACCAGTCTAGTGTTCTAATTTTACAGTTTTAGGGACTTGCAAATCTCGTGGCTGGAGGTTAAAGATGACCAACTTTTTATCTATCAACCAATGAAAGTGTGCCACGCTTTTTTTCAAATTCTGATTTAATAATTGATTCCATGCTTTATTCAATAAGGACCATGATATGCACAACGCGTCTAATCCATTGGATTAGCTTACTAACGCATTTTGATTCTCATCCATTGTTCTATATTTTTTTTATTTTTTTTTTATTTATGATTTTATATTTTATTTGTTTTAAACTTCAAAAACTCATAAAAAAACCATTTTAACTTCAAAAATTATGAAAAAATTCTTAAAAATACTTTTGATTTTTCTTTTTCTGATTATTATTTTTTCACAAATTTATTTTGTGTTTTGATATTTTTTATAATTTTTCACTTTATTTGAATTGTTTTAAGTGTTTAAAAATATTTTTCTTAATTTTTAAATTCTGGAAAAAAATATGGAAGGATCAAATGACCTTTTGACAAATATTGGTGATCTTATTTTATTTTTATTTCTGACATTACTATTTTTCACAATTTTTGGTTTATTTTGCGTATTTCTTTTAATTTTCAAAATAGTTTCTGATTTAAAAAAAATCACCAAAAATTTTATGTAAATATTTGAGCTCATTTCTGATTTTTCTATGGTCTTATTTGATTTTTATTAGATGTTTTGAATATAGTTGTTATTTTCTCCTCTTATTTTCATTTTAAAAATCATTTTAAAAATCTTTTTTTATTATTAAATACAATTTTTATTTTGCATATATTCTGGTTGATCTTGGACTATGAGATTTTGATCATGAGCTTTATTAATATTATTGGATACATGGTATTGAGTTTAACTCCATAAAAAATGGATGAATAATTTTAATAATAACTTGATTAATTTTTTGGTTCAAATGTGGTTTAATTCTTACCCCATCCATCTTCATCTTATTCCCTTCTTCTTGTACTAAATGTTATTGGAGAATAATTTACATATCATTTCTCAAAACATATGGTGCATAGATTGCTATTGACCGACCTCAAAATAGGTGCGAATTCTATATAAGTCCACTTACGATTGCTTAACATAGCGCTAAATTATGTCCCGATACGAGAAATGATCATTCGTGGCCCAAACCCATGTTTGTAAGCCCAAGTATGTTAATTTGAATCCTTTGATCCAATAACCTTGAAATTCATTGTTAGGAGGCTTTGGTCTTATCAATCCTCTAATGAATTTTCACAAGATTTGGTCAAAGTGAATCACTAAAACATCATTGATCATTTATTATTTCCTTGAGAATTTTAAATGGATGATATACTTGACAAAAAGCAAATGAAACTTGTTGTTGAGAGACTTTGATTTTATCAATCTTCTAATGAGTTTCAAATGCAAGTTTCAAGATGGTCATTCAACTAACCTCTAATTTCTATCAATTGACTTTATTTTATGCTTTTATTTTATGTCATTTTTATGTCATTTTTACTTTGCTCACTTGAGCTTTTCATTTCTTTTTGAAGATACCTAATAATCAACTTGAATCATAAAAAACTTTAATGTTACTTGGACTACTTGGTTACTATCCTTGGCATTTTGGAGTTATGGACTTCTTGGACTCAGGATTAGAATCCTTGATCTATCTTGAGACCTTGTGACCTCAATTGTTATTTTGTCTGGAGTTCTTGGGGTTTAACCTAAGACATTGGGTTATTTGTTTGCTTTGTGTGCAGGTTATTGTGAATACATGATCCGTCTGTGATCGGAAATTCATTTGTATACAGCTGTTACTCTATCTAATTTTTTAAAGACTTAATGCTATTGAAGCTTGGTTTTTTTAAGAGGTTTATTATCTTTGTTTGTCTTGTTTCAAGTCCAAAGGATGAGAATTCTACATTGATTCATTATGTCAAATGTTGACTTCTTGTTGGTTATATGGTTCTTTTCCTTAACTTTTACCTTATGCTTTAGGATAGTCCTTTCATCTCCTCCCATCTTCTTTAATTTCAAAAATCTTCTCCCTCCTTTTGAAAACTCTTCTTGTTTTAAAACTTGAACCGCTTTCATAATAAACTTGGACTTAGGTCCATCCATTTTAAAAATATTTTCTTAATTAAAATTTAATCAACTTAACAATACCTCGACATTTTTTATGAGAAGACTAAAAGTCAATCAATCTCATTCAAACCATTTTGCTACTTTGGCTTTTTACCTTAAAATTTTTCTCAAAAGATTAGAATCTTGTCAATCCTTATAGTGATGCGAACTGCTATACTTCTATTATATGCAGTGAAGTGAGATATTTTCCACTTGGGTGTTGAGTGAGGCTTTTTTGGTTTTAAAATCCAAGCCATATCCTCCACTTTGAGATGATGCAAATTCTCCTTTATCATAATCGTGGGTAGTATGTTTTACACTCAGATAAGGCGATGATGTATCGTCTCTTAAAATCAACCAACACACTTGTGTTTTAAATTCTTTAAAGGTGAACTACGTGTACCCTGATCCCCTATTGCACAGAAGGTGGTACATAGGAACTAAAGGTTCGCAACCGCGGCGGCTGCAAAAATCATAAAAAATATTTCTTTTCTCACCTCCACCATCTATTCTTTTTTATACAAAATTTATAGCCAAAATACACAGATTTTCAAGGAGGTTCTTGCAGAGTATCATAGATGTTTAAGGTGCTAATACCTCCCCTTTACATAACCAACCCCCTTACCTAGATTCTCCCCCCCCTCTTTTTGGGTTATTATCTCTTTTCCCATTCCATTGGAAACAATAAAGTGCGGTCGCGATTTTTATTTTGATATGTGCGAGTCAAGTCAATCCAATGGCTTAGTCTCAACATTTCTACCGCTACACCAACCCATGTCTTTAGTGAATGTTGCTTGATAACATGACCCTTGTGTATATTTGTACTATTAAGAATTTGATTTTTATTAGGTTTAGTACTTTACTTTTGTATGATAAGTCATAACTTGTTCAAAAACCTTAATCCATGATTCATGACTTATCCCCTTGATTGTTTATCCATGTGCTTTGAGTTTACTTCCCTTTCTAGAATGTATTTCCTTCATAAACTCCTTTAAACCAAAGTGATACCATGCTTGTTTGTTTACTTGTTTTTTATTCCATCTTTTGTCACAACTTTTACTTGATAAGCATTTTAACCTTCCCCCCTTGTGCTCAACACTTGTGATGTGTGTTTTCTATTGTGTTATTAATTAAATGGTAAATACTTATGCCCTCCAAAAATCCAAGGAAAAGGATAGTATTGTTGACTTTATAGTCATAAGCATGTGCATTCCCCTTTGTATAAAAAATCTTGTGAATAATCACCCCATGTATCTTCATATACTCTAAAGAACCTCTTGAACCCTAAATAATCATTTTTAAACTTTCACCACTTTCATATACCAACATTGACCTTGTGTCATTGCATTTTCAAACTTTCTTTTTTAATCAAATGCTTCAATATACTTAAGAATATCAAAACAAATTTCAAAAGACTAAAAGTAATTCAACCTCACCCAAATATTTGTTCCATTTGACTTTTCAATTTAAAACCTTTTCTCAAAGAGATTATATATAAATCCTCTTTATAGTTGAGATATGGTTCTCCAATCCCCATAGTAATTGTTGAAGTAAATGTTATTCTTTCCACATGAAGACGTTAGTTGGCAACTTGTTAATCTTTATATCCAAGTTAGTAGCCCTTCCTTCATGATGATGCAAGATCCATCTTCTCATACTTGTGGTGTTATTAGTTGAGTTTCTCTCTAAAAGATGATGAAATACTTTTCCTCCTAAAATCAACCACAAAAAACCATTTTGTTATTTTTACCATGAACTATGAGGTTTTGATCCTTAATTGGTACATAGGTATAAGACTATGTATTTTTTTTAAAAATGTAAATAAAATACAGTTCTTTTCACATTACCACCCTCATTTAACAAACAAACAATTTTAAACCAAAAAACAAATATTATAAGTGGTTCCTATAGAGTATTATAGATACATAGAATGCTAATACCTTCCCATTTGTATAACCAACCCTCGTACCTTGGATCTCTTCCTTATATTTTTATTTTAGTCTTTACTCCTTGCATTACATGTTAAACAATGGGGTATCGATCTTTTCCCTTTTCCTTGGAAACAATAAAGTTCGGAGGTGACTTCTTAAATATTTTTGAGTCAAGTTCCTCAATATCTTAGTATCCTCGATTTTTTACCGCGACAAAAATGACGACTTCAGTGGAGACTTGTATCCTCAAGAGGGTTAAACCTAGATTATTTTATATGTTTTATTGTTATTATTTGTTTGTTCTATGTGTTGTTTTGTGGTTCCTTGGGTATTGGTGTTTTTGCAAAGGACAAATCCTACACCCGGATTAAATTAACACTTGAGAATTAGGATAGTGGTATAATCAAAAGTTACATGACTGGAGTAATCTTGACATAAGTAGCATATGATATAACCCCACTCAGTGGAGGCCTCCTTGGGGTGGTAATTCTAAGACAAGCCAGTTTTTAAAGCATTACTACTTTTAACCTGAGAGCCCGTGAAGATGAGAAGTCGTAGAACCCCTTTACCCATCTTGGCCTTTAGGAGTTAGTGCAGTGGCAATTCAAAAGTAGTCTTGCATTATCTTGTACACGATACTATTCTTGGATGAGTTTTTCTTGAGAATATTATTGGTACTCACAAGTAGTTATGTAAATCAGTAATATCCGAAAGAAGAATCACGACTCCAAAGGTACTTTTAGAACCTTGTTCTACAGGTAAAAATGAACCCATAATACATACCTTATAGGGTGATTCTTACTTTTGGCTTCATGCTCGTGACTTTAAAACGATATTTGTGATTATTGCATAACCATGCATTCACACATTCATTAAAAACTTTTTTTCAAGGAACTTATAAAATTCTTTTTGCAAACATAATAGGATCTGTAATCATGGAAATTGGAAAAAGGAACACTAAGAAGTACAATTTTAAGAAGCTTGAGTTACAAAAGTTGAGAAAGTTAAGGTCTTTGGAATCTAATCATGAAGATTTCAGAAAATATTATGGAGGGATTTTGGGTATTCTCAAAGTTAATATACCAGATGTAATTCTTGAGACTCTTGTTCAATTCTATGATCCACTTTACTATTGCTTCATGTTCCCCAATTATCAGTTGGTTCCTACTTTAGAAGAGTACTCTTTTTGGATTGATTTGCCAGTGACAAATGATTTACCTTTCAGTGAATTTGAGGAGGTTCCCAAGCCCACTGTCATTGCAAAAATCCTTCACTTATAGGGGTCTGAGGTGAAGGCAAATCTTAATTTTAGAAAAGGTTTTTAAGGTTTGACTTACCAGTTTTTGATGGAAAAGGCTATTGTCTTAGGTAAAGCAAATAACACAGATGCTTTTGAGGCAGTTTTTTCCTTACTCATTTATGGTCTTGTGCTCTTCTCAAACGTTGATCATTTTATTGATATTAATTATATTCAGATATTCTTGATCGATAACCCAGTGCCTACTTTTCTTGGAGATACCTACAACTCTATTCATAATAGAACTCAAAAGGGATATGGAACTATCACATGTTATGACCCTCTATTGTACAAGTGGTTTAGTTTTCACTTACCAAAGTCCAATCTCTTCAAAGACAATCCAGAAAAGCTTAGGTGGTCCCGAGGTCTTATGTCCATTACTCAAGCATATTTAACTTGGTATATCACATATTATGACAAGGGGGTGATCATTGACAGTTGTTGACATTTTCCTAATGTACCTCTTCTTGATATTTACCTTAATGAGGAGGATAATCTAGATTTGAAGGAGGAAATTGTGGAAGCTTGGCGGAAAAATCATGTGAAAGGTAAAGATCAATTTGGAAAGAATGATTGAATTTCCTTTAAACCCTTTACTCAATGGGTACCTGATAGAGCTTGCAAGTCAAGATGCCATATTTGCTTGAAAAACATTTTCAACCTTTGCTTGCACCTTCATCTTCCACCATCCCCATTGATAAAAGGGAGGAATATCAAAAAAAAAATTGGCTAGGATTGAATTGGAAAGAAATACTTGGGAAGAAGAATATCAAATCTCGGAGTATGAAAAGAGGGTTTTGGAAAGACAATTGAAGGACAAAGAAGATGTAATCTTTCTTCAAGACGGTTGGCTTGTGGAACAAGATGGAAACATGAAGATTTGATAGATGTTGGTCCCGCTCCTGATGCTTGGCAAAAATTTATTGATTTATTGGTCAAAGAGAAGATGAAGATGGAAGAATTTTACAAGGAGAAGATCAAGAGGCTTGAGCTACGAGGATGATTCAATTCTTCAGATGGGACTCCTTAGGACCTAAGGATTTATCTGTTTTCCTCTTGTATTTTTAGGATCTTTCGAAAGTATACTTCAAATGTAATGCTTCCATGATTAATGAAATGAGTTTTTTGCGGCTATTTTTAAAGTATTATTTCTTTTACAAATGTTTACAAATTTATAAGTAAGTTCCTTGAAAACTAAAAAAAATATCATTTTTATGTCTCATATCATTCATCATCCAGTCTTTGCATTCTAGAGTCTTACTCGTGCCTTTTCGCTCCAATAGAGTCAAAAACCCACACTCAGGCTTGAAGGTGTGAAAAACACAAGAAAGGGGGAGTTGAATTGGGTTTTTAAAACAAAACTATTATTTTAAAAATATTCCCCTTTTAAGTTAAAATAATTTTTCCTTTCACTCTTGATAATAACAATAAGTAAGAACAGGAAGTAAAGAACAATGTATGTTTATACTAGTTCACTTGAAAATTATCAAGCTAGTCTAGTACACCCGCCAAGGTGATTTTGCCTCACTCAACCGAGGACTTAATTCACTATAACCAAACTGATTACAATTTTCACAAGCTACCTGCAAGTGACTAACAACCTCTAGACTCACAAGCCCTAGACTTCTTAAGGATTCAGACCTACTTGGTCCCTTAAGGAATATCAACTAATAATCAACCTGATAATTACAATGCATAAGCTACCCACAAGTGACTAACAACTTCTAAAAATCAAAAGCTCTAGACTTCTTAAGGATTCAGACCTACCCAGTACCTTAAGGAATATCAAATGACAGTTTGAATACATGTTTTGTTTACAAGAACGTTTCTTCTAAAAAGATGAGTATGTAAACTATTTTATGAACAATGAATTAAGAATGTGAAATCAATGAACAACGTTTGCGCGTGAATATTTTGTTAGTTGACTTATTTCTTAGTCTTCAAGCCTTTTTATATAGCCATTAGCATAATGTATCCGTTGAGGTATACTCTTAGAATTTCTAGAAACATTGGCAGCTTAAACAATAATGTGGGGGACAAGATAGTGCGACGCGCCCATCCTTTCATGGAAGTGGAATAAAACATTGATTGTCCATGTACTATTTATACCACATTAATGTTATCTTCTTTCCTTCTGCACTTCAGAGGCTTCTGCGGGCATGAGTTTAGAAGCGAGAACATAACATCAGGTCTTCAGAACTTCAAGTCTTTAGAGTCTTCAACACTTGGTCGTAAGAACCTTTTCTTGGAACCCTGGGTCTTTAGAACTTCAAGTATTTATATTCTTTAGACCTTTTGTTGAGTCTTCAGCACTTTGTTTTCATAACCCTTATCTTTAGAACTTCTTTAATAGAAACACAAGCTTTCAGCATCTAGACTTCAGTAGAAACTTTGTCTTCAAATCTTCTAACTTTGTTTATTTGAACATGTTGTCTATAGAAGCTTGAGTCTTCAGCATCTGGATATAAGTAACAAATTCTGTCTTCAGATATTTTGACTGGTTTCTTCAGACAAATATCAGAGTTTACACTTCAGAGCCTTCTGGAATGTCTTGCTACTGTTAAATAGAACTTGTGTATCATAGAAGCAGAATTAATTCTCTTCTAATATCTTGGCCTCGCCATTCATCAAAAGTATAACTTGTTTGTTAAGTACTCAACAATAACAAATATTAGTACAACAAAATTGTTGATACAATCATACTCATTTGCCTTCATTAAAACTCAGAGATAATATTTCAGAACCAAATCTTATTCTTACAAGGATAATCACTGAAAAGATTGACATCATACTAGAGAAATAAAACTACGAGCTTCGGGAAGAGGTGACTACCCTTTAGGCCGGAATGGAAAGGTTGACAACTATAGTGGAGAATTTGGTGACTACTTAGAATCATTCACTGACTCCCTCATCTCTCGTTAAACCAAGCACAACTCGAGACCACAATGATCTCTGAAATTGTTATCGTTCCTGTTTTAATAGGTCTATGTCATTGTTCCGTAGTATCAAATGCCACATGGATATCCATGGGACATGCTGATGCTGTGATACGGTGGCAGAACCGACTGTTATATTGGTTTGCGTTTTTTGTTCGAAAATTTTATGGTAAGCAAGAGTCCCTACCGAATTTTATTTCATCCAACAAAGGACAAGGAAAAAGAACATAAAAAACCTTTTTTTCGAGATGTTTCTTAGTACGGGGGGTAGATTATAGAAAGGGAAGGTGTTAGCACACTTTCTATCTGTGGTTTTCCACGGTCTCTTAGGTACTTGCTCATTTTTTAAATTGCTTGTGTGTGCTTGTTTTGAAAAGTTTTGTTTACTTCGTGATAACCCTTGTATCGATCCTCAAGAGTGTGACGAAGTTGTTTTAAAAACTGTTTTTGAAAAGTGTTTGTGTAAAAAGTTTTTTTTTGTTTTGAGCAAGTACTTAAGAGTTTTCTACCTACTCGAAAAAAGTCTCTTCATTTTTGTTTCCTTTAGACAGCGCTATCCTACTATTAAGGAGTAGGTAGCTCCGTCGTTGGATTTTAAAGAGATGTTCGAAAGGGACGAAATGGTCTCTGAAGGCAACAATTAAGGATACCTTAGCATTTCGTAGGCACTATCGACATAAGATCATTTTGTAGACAACTCGAGGGACAAGTAGGAACTGTGATCTTTATAACGACTTTGAATTGCGGGTCATTGCTAAGGTATCCCTACGTTCGAGGGACACGACCATTATTTCCGAGGCAACCAAGTGGGGAAACCCCTAGGAGTGAGCATGTGCAAGTGTGCTTCTTTTTCAGTTAATTATCTTTGCACAATTAGGGTTATCTACCATTTTAAAGTTATTTGTCTTGCCATTCAATCCTATTATCCATACATCTAGCATTTTAATAGTTGCGGAAAAGGAAAAATCTACGCTATTACAGGGCTTTTGGACAGTTACACAAATATTTGACTGAAAAATAAAGATGCAGAAATTTAAAATCCTAATTAATCTATTACAAACTCAGAACAGTCACAATGATCTGAAAATAAATAAAAACGTGCACGAAGAATTGAGACGGGAATGAGGAAAAGATATTTTTTTTGGATTTTTGAGAAAAGCAATTAATCTTGCAAATTAACTTAATTTTTATTTGTTTTTAATTATATAAAAAAGTTTTTAAATTAACCTAATTTTCTATTGAATTTTAATTATAAAAAAAAGTTGAATTAACCTAATTAAACTAATTAATTAATAGCAATTAAATATTTTATGAAAGAAAAAAAAACTAAATCTAATTTTTTAGTGATTTTCTGATTTAATAAAAAAAAAGATCTTTTTTGTGAAAATAAATAAAATAACCAATTAAAAAAATAAATAAAAAAGAATAGAAAGAAAATAATGGAAATAATACATGACAAAATAATATAGTGGAAATAATGCTTCATGCCCAGAACACGCGCGTGAATTCAAATGGGCCAGTGGGAGTCAGCCACGTAATCGTCTCTTTCCTCAGGACTGTTGTTTTAGGTGCCCATCTTTTACCTACAGACAAAATTGTCACTGAAGGTTATAGTGACAGTTTTCGTCCATGGCTACAAACCTGCAACAATTGAAAATGCAACACAAGCCAAATAAATTTAAACCAAAGGTAGAGGATAGTCAGAAATCATACCCTGGGTTCAATGGTGCCCACAATTTGATCTAATTTTTCCTATATGGGGAAGCCCCAAAACGAAGCTTGGAAATCCTGGGAATGGCAATCTTCCCTCCCTGCACTCAAAACTCAATTAGAGCATTCAGCAAGCATCGAACCTTTATGGCAAACCATAATACATGATTAAATTTCATGGACAAAGCCTGTATGCACGTAATCAAAATCAGAAATAATGTCAAATCGTGATGTGTATGGAGCGTGATTCTTGATGCTTCAGAGCTTGGCAAGGGTTGGAAAAGCTTCCAGAGGCGTCCAAGAACATGTTACAATCTTTAAACCTCCTTGAGAATGGTTGTAATCTGGAATTCCAATGGAGATTTTTTTGACAAATGTGCAATTTTTCCTTGGCTGTTTCCCACGATTTTTTTCTCCTCTTTGTGCTTGGGTTTTGTTCTGTATATGTATCTCTTTGAATTAGGTTAACAAAAGGCTTCAAATCCTTGCCAATGATTAAGATTTGATTTCATTCCAACCTTGCATTATTTATTTCCAAATCAAGCTAAATCATTCCATTCTCATTCCAATCAACCTTGGCGCGATTTGATCTTGTTTTGGCAGCATAAATGGATTTCATTTCATTTAAAATCAGATCAAAAACAAATCTTCCATATTTTACATCACTTATTTGATTTAATTTGGTTTTTAAATGATTAAAATCAAAATAAATTAAATAAACAAAGTCGATAAAATATGGAAGAGTGTTTGGGTCGTGGACATTGTTAAAAGTAAGATGCAAGAATAAAAAGTTAGGCCCATTTGCCAAAAAAATGCAATTTTGGGCATTGTTAACTTTTGACAATTCTCTAAAAACGGCCAACTTTTACAATGCATATCTCCTTCAGTTTTGACCCTAAGAGGGTGTTCTTGGACTTTTTAGAAATCTTAGGATGTCCGCTAAACAACCTCTTTGGTTTCATCTCAATTGGGTCTTCCATTTTCATATAAGACGCTTTGAACCAAAATGTGTTTTTGTTGACTTTTGCAAAGGACCTATAATGTCTGAATTTATATCTTTTCATGAATGCATTTATTGAGCTTGATGGTTGAAGATGAGTTGTAGGGAAATGTATTCTCTTCAAAATGAGACTTGGATGGAAAAATTTTGATAAAGTATGAAAGAGTTATTAATAACGAGAAATCATATCATATTATTACTATGCTTTTTACCGATTTTTATAATACATTGAGTCGTCTAACTCCCGATTATTCCGAGTTTTTGTGTCTTTCCACAGGTACAACATTTGTCAACTCAAATCAATGAAAAAGGTCCACATGAAGGAAACTAAACAAGAAACAGAAGAGAAGGAACCAAATCTGCAAAGTTTGCCGATTTTGTAACGGTGACGACCGTCACACCTTGTGACGACCGTAACGCATCCCCAACTAGAAAGAACGCTCGTCACACATCACTGACGAGCGTAATGTGCTATTTAAGCGCATTACGACTGTCACCCACCTGTGACGACCGTCACACGCGTAAAGAGGAACGTTGTGAATTAGTGGAGACGTGGGCAACATGAGGGCAGAAGTGTTCTCCTATATTTCCTCCACTCAGTAACCATGCATCCTGTTTTTACTCCACTCAAGCCTTTTCCAAGATTTTTTCAACTGCAATATTTTCTTCTATATATATGTGGTAGTTCAAGGGATGAGGGTCGATGAATTTTTCCCAGAACCAAATTTCTATTTTCCTGCAATTATTCTATTTTCTTGTTTTTGAGATTTTTCTACACTACTGTAATTTCTATTTCCAGCATTAGTTTTAGAGTGTTAATTCTTCATTTAAGAATTAACACAATTTATTGATTTCGATTGAGCTGCAAGGAATATTGTAACATCCAAGATTACCATAGCAACGTTATTTCCAGGTTTTTTATTGCAATTAATATTTATTCATTTCTTGTGATATGTCATTTATTTTTATGGATTATATTTTAAATTGCATAGTTATTAAATATATTATGTCCGGCTAAATTAATTATACCGGTATGTGACTCCTAAGTACCGAAAGAATTCAGTGATACCTTGGCTAAAAACATTTATAAAACAATTTCTGGTTTCCAATTTCCATGTTTAATTTAACTACCCTTGTCACGAGAGTGCGAGGATAATTAACACGATTTTGCCACGAGAGTGGGAAATTAATTAAGGCAAGAACATGCATGCGAGAGCTGGGGTTCAACCCAGATAGTGGTAACGAAACATTAATTTTTAAATACACGAGAGTGTTTTAATAAATTAATTAAACTCAAATTGTTTTCAAAAAGTGTTATTAAATTTAAAGTGCATCCACTAGGTTTAGTAGCATGGCTTATTTCATGAACACAAGAGTGTATGTCTCAGGTTTTTAAACAATTCGTTTTTACCGAAATACTTTATATGCCAGGCGATTCACCGAATTCCCAAATTCCGACTATCAGATACCGGTATAACTATTACTATTATTTTTAATTAAACTATTTCCCCCCTAAAACCAAATATTCATCGCTTAGTTAAACAAATTGTAGCATTAGATCGTATGCGATTGATCCCCAGCCTCTGTGGGTTCGATAATCATTTAAAACTAGAACGACTAGACTGTATACTTGCAGTTAGTATCACAATAGACTTATAAAGTCCCGATCAGTTATGCTTGGTCAAAGTTTGGTTGACTTTTCCTAAGAAACCCTAATTTAGCAACTTTTGAATTTTGATAAATTAGGAGCATTCCATGGGGAATCATGATCAACCCTTGATCAAATGATGGATATCACTTCAAAATATTGATGTTGACCAAAAATCTTGGAGGTTGACTGTATGTGGGCCACAATTGACTTTTGACCTAATACAGTTGATTTTCAAGCATCTGAGCAATTGATTGAGCAAACTTCTTGTGCAAGGCATGAAACTTGGAATGGGTGGTCTTGAGAACATATTAGGACTATGGAGAGCATGTTAGGCCTTTTGAGCTCACCCATCTTGATGAAAATGGAAACCCTAGTTGGAGGTTCATTACTTTAGGAGAGAGTTTGTCTGGTCAATTCTTGGGCATCCTTGAGCAAATTGAGGATCTCAATGAACATATATTGAGTAAAATGGGAGGGAAAATTTTGGGGTACAACAGCTTCCCCTGTTCAATCTTCTTAAGCCTGAGGATGTAGATTGGTTGGTCTGTCTTTCGTGATCTGAAGGTGGAAGATGATTAAACACTAGAGTGCCCAAAAATTTGCACTCGCATGAAGTAATACTGATCGGTGATATCGGGAATGGGCTTACAGATGCCATTTAGGAGTCGATAGAGAGTCGTCGGAGACGGGCTTAAAGATGCTATCAGGAAAAGATATTGGTCGCATGGGATATTTCTTTGCGAGAATTCCTGTACCTGCCGTTGAGGAGGACCTCGTTGGATAATGTTGATTTACGTTATGGGGAATAGGGTATAGGAGCTTTAGTTGTCCATTGCTCTACTGGGGAATTGACTCCTAATTGAGGAGGTGAGATTACACTACTTATCATGGTTAGGATCAAGGTTGCACAACGACTTACTTGGGAAATGTGAGATTGACCGTACCTGGTCAGGTCCAGGTCTTGCAGTGTTGTACACTATTGTCAAGAGATAAGGGAGAAGGAACCTGGATATAAAGGTTTCTTCGAGATGAAATCCTGGATAGTAGGGCTATAAGAAGGAACCTGGATAGTAGGGTTACTTCGGGATGAGGGCCTGGATAGTATGGCTATGAGAAGGAACCTGGATAGTAGGGTTACTTCGGGATGAGAGCCTGGATAGTAGGGCTATAAGAAGGAACCTGGATAGTGGGGTTACTTCGGGATGAGAGCCTGGATAGTAGGGCTATGAGAAGGAACCTGGATAACAGGGTTACTTCGGGATGAGAGCCTAGATAGTAGGGCTATGAGAAGGAACCTGGATAGTAAGGTTACTTCGGGATGAGATCCTAGATAGTAGGGCTATGAGAAGGAAACTGGATAGTAGGGTTACTTCGGGATAAGAGCTTGGATAGTAGGGCTATGAGAAGGAACCTGTATAGTAGGGTTACTTCAGGATGAGAGCCTGGATAGTAGGGCTATGAGAAGGAACCTGGATAGTAGGGTTACTTCAGAATGAGAGCCTGGATAATAGGGCTATGAGAAGGAACTTGGATAGTAGGGTTACTTTGGGATGAGAGCCTGGATAATAGGGCTATGAGAAGGAACTTGGATAGTAGGGTTACTTAGGGATGAGAGCCTGGATAGTAGGGCTATGAGAAGGAACCTGGGTAGTAGGGTCACTTCGGGATGAGAGCCTGGATAGTAGGGCTATGAGAAGGAACCTGGGTAGTAGGGTCACTTCGAGATGAGAGCCTGGGTAGTAGGGCTATGAGAAGGAACCTGGATAGTAGGGTTACTTCGGGATGAGAGCCTGGATAGTAGGGCTATGAGAAGGAACTTGGATAATAAGGTTACTTCGGGATGACAGCCTGGGTAGCAGGGCTATGAGAAGGAACCTGGATAATAGGGTTACCTCATTTGGTCATGTAGATTAGATGGCCCGTTGGGTTTCAGGAACTGAGTTTCCATTAGTTGTCTGCAGATGTGACCTGTATAACTGCTTGAATTGTTGGTGATAATCGTCTTTCCTAAAAAGATAACAGGGTTAATTATATACGATATATGCAATGCATTGTGATATGATGTTCTCAAAATAAATGAGACTATGTTGTATGTGATATGTATGTGCATGTCGTGATGTATGAGCATGTGATGCTATTATGAGATGTCCGAGTCTGGGAAAGTAAATCCCTGACTGCTGCTGAAGAGTATAGCATTCTTGACTGTTGTAGAGGACTGTGGTTCTTCTACTTCCGCTGGGGATGGTGAATGGAAATGACAGTGCTGGAGATTTACTCCTTGTTGTTTGTGAATATTCTGCCAGGGAGAGACTCTGTTTGAGAATAACTCTACGGGGAAATAACTCTGTTGGAAGATGAACTTCCGTAGCTGAAGTAATAAGCTCTGTCGGGGATTGAGCTTTTGTATTCAGAGAAATAAACTCTGCTTGGGGAGATAAAAATTTATGGCCCACTTGCAATTATGAAGTTCGGCTGGGGGATATAGATGTCAGGTTTCTGGACGACCCTGGCTAGGGAGATTACCTCCTATTTTGAGAGAACTGATATCAATGCTTTGTTTACCTTTTACTCTGTGGGGAGTACAAATGTTACAAGGTCGTATGCGCTGATGATTGTACTTCAAAGCTGTCTCTGCCCCAGTACTTGCTGGACAGAGCAATTGTCAGGTTTTGGCATTTCTTATTTTTGCCCCTGTTTCTTAAGTTACGAGCAATTATCTTTTTGTTTCTTGCAAATGTCAAGAATAAATCATTGGATTTCTTGCAAAACAAAACAGAAAAGGAAAAAAACTCTTTTTTTTTGTAAAAATGATTTATATTGATTTTTGAAATTGGCCCGTAATAGGCGTTTTTGTACAAGGAGGCTGACGCTCTAGTAAGAGAACGCCGCTGTAAAAATAGAAGCTATACAATATTGTGTAAAAAGAAAATAGCTTTGTACAACAATCCCATTGGGTTCCAATTCTACTATTGCCCCTATGTCTTTGAGCGTCTCATCACTTTGCTTACTTGTCCGAAGCTGATTAGATTGATCGGTGTCGTTCGAGCTTAATAGTTGATACTGAGGTCTGATTGCAAGGTGATCCAATGGGACATAGTGATACGCTTTACATCCCTAAAATTTCCCTGGACTTCCCTTTCTGGTTTTCAGTCCACCGGGATACCCTTTTTTGCCCAAGCCGCCTTTTCAGGTTTTCGGCTTACCGGGTGTACAGATTTTTCATTTTCATCCCTTATTTTTGCCCGAACCCTCTTAGTTCTCCGGGAAGCCCTTATTTTTGCCTAGGACAGTCAACCTAGCGGGTCATTTATCATGTGTAGTATCTTTTCACTATGTCCGCATTGACAGGGGGAGGAAGTTCGTCACCGTCCATGGTGGTTAGAATCATGGATCCACCAGAGAAAATGTTTTTAATCATAAATGGCCCTTCGTATGTGGGAGTCCATTTTCCCCTGGGATCACTTTACGGAAGTATGATGCGCTTGATTACTAGATCCCCAACTTGATACTCTTGAAGTCTGACTTTTTTATTGAAAGCCTTGATCATTCGTTTTTGATACGTCTAACCATGACAGACAATAGTAAGCCTTTTCTCATCGATCAAATTCAGTTGATCAAGTCAGGTATGGATCCAGTCGTCTTCATTCAAACCCGCATATTTCATAATCCTTAAAGAAGGAATCTGGACCTCGATGGGTAGGACTGCCTCCATGCCATATACCAGAGAGTAGGGTGTTGCCCCAGTCGAAATTCGTGCTGAGGTACGGTACCCATGAAGAGCGAATGGTAACATCTCATGCCAGTCTTAATATGTCATTGTCATCTTCTGTATAATCTTCTTGATGTTTTTGTTAGCTGCTTCAACGGTACCATTCATCTTCGGCCGATAGGGAGAAGAGTTATGCTGTTGTATCATGAATTGCTTACAGAGTTCGATGATCATCATGTTATTGAGATTTGTACCATTGTCCGTGATAATTCTCTCTGGCACACCATACTGACAGATCAGGTTATGCCTGATAAACCGCACCACAACATTCTTGGTAACGGTAGCAAAGGAGGCGGCTTCAACCCACTTTGTGAAGTAATCGATGGCTACCAGTATGAAGCGATGCCCATTTGAAGCAGTAGGTATGATTTCTCCGATCATGTCAATGCCCCACATTGCAAAAGGCCAAGGAGCCGTCAAGACATTCAAAGGAATCGGAGGCACATGCACCTTATCAGCATAGATTTGGCACTTATGAGAAGTTCGGGAGTGCTGATAACAATCTGCTTCCATAGTGGACCAGTAGTATCATTCCCGTAGGATCTTCTTAGCCATGGTATATCCACTGGAATGGGTTCCGAAGGTACCTTCATGTAGATCTGTCATAATCGTCTCTGCTTCGCTCCTGTCTACACACCACAGTAAGGTAGAGTCATGATTATGCTTATAGAGGATTCCATTACTGAGGAAGAATTTCGCAGCGAACCTTCTTAGAAACTTCTTATAGTTGACAGATGCCCCTTCGGGATACTCTTGAGTCTCGAGGTACTTCTTCACTTCATGAAACCAAGGTTTGTCTGCTACCTCTTAGGTATCAATCTCGCAGCAGTGTGCTGGTTCATCTAATATTTCAATGGTGATTTGGGGAGCTTCGTTGTCCCATTTGACCTTAAACATGGAAGACATGGTAGCTAGCGCGTCCGCTAACTGATTCTCCTCTCATGGGAAATGTTCAAAGGTTACCTCCTCAAAGTGTGGGAGCAATGTCAGTACGTGCTCTTTGTATGGAATGAGATTCAGATGCTTCGTATCCCATTCGCCTTTGATCTGACTTATCACCAAGGCTGAATCCCTAAAAACATTTAAGAACTTGATCCTGAAGTCAATAGCGGCTTTGAGACCCACGAGGCATGCTTCATACTCTTCCATGTTGTTAGTACAATTGAAGCATAGTCGGGCAGTGAAAGGATTATGACAGCCCTCAGGAGATATGATTACGACACCAATGCCATTACCGAGTGCGTTCGAAGCTCCGTCAAAAACCATAGTCCATCGGGATCCCTGCTAAGGTGCTTCATTCGGTCCAGGTTCTTCGTAGTCAGTCACCAGCATAATGTTCTCGTCCAGGAACTCAAAATTCATGGACTCGTAGTCATCCATGGCCTGATGAGCCAAATGATCAGCCAATACACTCCCCTTGATTGCTTTCTAGGTTGTATACTGTATATCGTATTCGGTTAAGATCATCTTCCATCTTGCTATTCTTCCGGAGAGAGCGGGCTTCTCGAAGATGTACTTGATTGGATCCATCTTAGATATCAACAAATTAGTGTGTGTCAACATGTACTGTCTTAGTCGGCGAGCAGCACATGCCAAAGTGCAGCAAGTTTTCTCGAGCAGTGAGTATCGTGTCTCACAGTCAGTAAACTTTTTTCTAAGGTAGTATATCGCGTGCTCTTTTCGACCAGACTCGTTATGCTGCCCCAACACACACCCCATTGAATTGTCTAGCACTGTTAAGTATAATATCAAAGGTCTTCCTTCAACCGGAGGCATCAGAGTTAGAGGTTCTTAGAGATATTCTTTGATCCTTTCGAAAGCTATCTGGCACTCGCCATTCCACTTTACCACTTGATCTTTCTTCAGAAGCTTGAAGATGGGCTCACAAGTAGCAGTCAGATGTGAAATGAACCTGGCAATATAATTTAGTCATCCCAAGAAGCCTCTAACCTCCTTCTTTGTACGGGGAGCCGACATCTCTTGTACGGCCTTTACCTTTGCGGGGTCTACCTGAATACCTTTGTCACTGATGACTAAACCCAGAAGCTTACGAGACCTTAACCCGAAGGTGCACTTGTTCGGATTCAACCTCAGCTTGTATGTCTTCAACCTGTCGAACAACTTTTGTAGATGATCAAGGTGTTCCTCTTTAGTTTGATACCCAGCTATCATGTCGCCAACATAAACTTCGATCTCATGGTGAATCATATCGTGGAACAAGGCGACCATGGCTCGCTGATAGGTTTCCCCAGCATTCTTCAACCCAAAAGGCATCACCTTGTAACAGAAGGTGCCCCAATGTGTGATGAAGGTTGTCTTCTCCATGTCTTCAAGAGCCATCTTGATCTGGTTGTAGCCAGAGAACCCATCCATGGAAGCGAAGATTTTATGCTGCACGGTCTTCTCAACCAGAACATCAATGTGGGGAAGCGAGAAGTCATCCTCGGGGCTTACCATGTTCAGGTCCCTGTAATCCACACACATCCGTACCTTGTCATCCTTTTTAGGTACCTAAACGACGTTAGCAACCCACTGCGGATAGGAGGTGACAACTAAGAATCCTGCGTCGAACTGATTCATAACCTTTGTCTTGATCTTCTCTGACATTTCAGGGCGCATACGGTGGACCTTCTGTTTAACCGGAGGACAATCTTCTTTAGTTGGCAGACGATGTACCATAATATCAGTGTATAAACCAGGCATGTCTTCATATGACCAGGTGAAGATCTCAACGTAGTCATGTAACATCTGTATCAAACGCTATTTAATCTTAGTCTCTAGATTTGCGCCGATCTTGACTTCTTTTTAGTCCACCTCCATGCCCAAGTTTATCGTCTCAACTGGATCTTCATGAGGTTGTATAGCCCTTTCTTCCTATTGTAACAGTCTAGACAATTCTCCAGGCACCTCACAATCGTCCTCACCTTTGTTCTCGGCTTGGTTGATCGAATTTTAGAATCATAATTGGCATTAGCAGAATTGTTATCAATGGGATCCATAGTGGATATGGATCTGCAGTTTGATACAAGAGTGTGTGTAAGAGCATAGTTGTAATGATAAAGTAAAAACAGAAAAGAAAAAACAGAGAGCGCAAAATTTGTATGCAAGGAACGTCCAATGTTTTATTGATGATATATGAAATGACACAATAACCCTCACAGATAGAACCATTGTGCCTCAGGTAAGACACAAGGCCATAAAGTTTAATTGTTCATTACAAACTCAAAAAACAAGTAAGACAATTACTGCGGAATAAAAGAAACTGGTATAAAATATCTGGCCGTCCAATTATTCGGTCCACCGTTGGTAGTCGGGTAGATCTAGGTGTCAATGTTAGAGTCTTCCTAACTATCCTCAATAGCGTTAACCCCACGATTGTTGATACGTAGGGGAGGTCCTCCAGCCCGAGCGCGTCAAACAGCCCTTTGAGCCCTTGAAGTAAAGCCCAAACCAAATTTGTCAGTTTTGTGAGTAAAATCAGAGAGCTTTCCTCAGTTTGTACACCCACCTTCTTCGACCACTGTTCTAGCATCCTTGAGGGAATCCATCCTCAAAGGAGATTTGTTGCTGGTGGTAGTCTCGGTTGACGCCAAAATTTGGGGAACCTCTTCAAAGTTTTGACAAGGTGTTTCTATGAATTCCCCGTCCATCTCCACATACCTGAAGGAGTTCAGATGGCTCACCATATACTCCTCTTCGCCATTCACAGTGACAATCTTCCCCTTCACCGGATACTTCAGCTTTGGTGCAGTGTAGAAGTAATAGCCCCAGCTTCATGGATCCAAGGATGACCCAACAAACAAAAGTATAATAGCCTGATGTCCATCACATAGAAGGTCGACTCAAAGGTCTGAGAGCCTACTTTGACAGGGATGTCCACCTCCCCATGCACCATTCTCTTCAACCCATCAAAATCCCTTACCACAATGTTACTAGGCTTTAAGGTTAAGCCCTCACAATCCAGCCGATCAAGATCGTTCTTAGGCAAAACATTCAGTGAAGACCCAGTATCCACCAGCACATTAGCCAAAGTGGTGCCCCTGCATTCGATCGAGACATGCAGAGCATCATTATGCTTCCTCCCTTTCGGTGTTAAGTCGGCATCTGAAAATCCCAGCCCATTGTCAATAGTCAAGCTGGCTACACAATCTTTGAATTGATCAGCCGAGGTCTCTTGCGGCACATGTGCAGTCTTGAGGAATTCAATCAAAGCCTTCGCATGGGCCTCAGAACATAGCAACAGAGACAACATCGATATCTTCGAGGGGGTCTACCCCAGCTGCTCGACCACGTTGTAGTCGCTCTTTTTAATTATTTTTAATATCTCCTCTATCTCTTGCTCAGAGGACTCCACAACAACTTTTCTAGGTGCCTCTGTCCGGGAAGGCTCTCCTATAGCTTATTTTCCTCGAGTCCCAAATGACTCGAAGACAGGATTAACAATTGGAGTAAGGACAGGAGTAGTAGCTGAAGTATCGGTAGGAATAGCAGGTGAAATAACAACAGGCTTATTGACAGTCTTCGAGGAAATATTGGGAGAGAAAACCCTTCCACTTCTGGTAACCTTACTGGTCCTGACGATGTTGTTGACATCGAGATCAGCTTCTTCATTCTTCAGATCTTGTTTAACGGCATGATAGTAAACACCGGTGCCATAATGCCAAGGGACAACTTTATCCGAGGCGTACGGGACAGGACCAGGAAAAGTGATTATTAACGGAGCGACTCTCGGAGCGGGTGTAATCCTAACAGGTCTTCTCGAGGATACCTTGGAAGGATTGGCGGAAATGGTTATAATGGCAACATCTTCAAACGAAACAGTTGGAATAAAATTCTTTTCAAACAAAATTTCTCTGCTGTCCATCAGGCGCTGAACACCTGCTTTCAGCAAATAGAAACTAGTGGGAAGAGATGAACACATGTGGAAACCTTCACCATAACCCAGAAATAAACCGTCCAACAACAGATTCTTCTTTACAGTCATAAGAGGAGTAGAAACTTCATCAACTGAGGTTACAAACAGATCGGTATCAACGGCATTAACTCCATGGTTGTGCTTAGGCATGGGAGAATTTATGACATTGGTCTTCTACGGAGCATCGAACTCAATCTCCTTGGCTTCAATCAGATCTTATACTTTATTTCTCAGAGCCCAGAAGTCATTTGTATCGTGGCCAGGACTCTCAGAATGGTAGGCACACCGAGCGTTTGGATTGTACCGAGGAGAGGTGGTGTTAGGATTCTTGGGAGCCTCTTTCAAGGTTTCCAAGTTGGATCTCAGCAGATGGGGTAGAACCTCTGTCAATGTCATGTTAATCCGGGTAAACTGCCTTTGCGGTCTTTCTACCCTTTGATGATTGTTGCATTGTGGGGCAGCCGTAGGCCTAGGTATCATTACAGCACTTACCGTTGGACGATGTTCAGCTTTGCTCTGACCTCTCAATATATAAATGGAACTGGCCTCCTTCTTACCAGTGAAGGGCTTCTTTACTGAACTTGAAGAGGTGTCTTTCTGTATTTTTCCGCTCCGGATCCCGACTTCTACCCTCTCTCCAGTTAATATCAGCTCAGCGAAACCAGCTGACAAGTTGTTGATCAAATGGTTGAAGAATGGACCGGAAAGTGTCCCAAGAAACATGTCAACCAACTCCCTGTCAGATAAAGGAGGTTGGACTCTCCCAGCCAAGTCTCTCCATTTATGCTCATAGTCCTTAAAGCCTTCACCTGCACCCATGGACATACTCTAGAGTTGAGTACGAGTAGGGGCAAGGTCGGCGTTGTATTGATAATGCTTATAAAAAGCAGCAACCAAATCCTCCCAGTTTCGGACATTGGTTCCCTCCAGTTAGTAGAACCATTCAAGATGAGTCCCTGACAGATGTCTTAAGAGAAGTGAACCCACAAGTTTCTATCAGCGGTGTGGGGCTGGATCTTCCTTACATAGGAACAGAGATGGAGCTTTGGGCAAGACACTCCATCATACTTTGCTAAAACTGGAGCCTTAAATTTATGCGGGATGACCACTCCCAACACCAATCCCAGTTCTTCAAAGTCCAACCCAGGTATTCTCTGGACTTCCATAGCGCTCAGCCAATCCTCCAACTGCTTGATTCTATCCTCAGTGGGAGGATACTGCTCATAATTATAGTCTGTATCATAGTCAGAAACTTCAGTACTGGGGTCCTCTTCCCTTGTCTCCCTCTCTTGATTCTCCCCTTCCTTGGATGAGGAGGTCAGATCGACTGATTATTTTAGCGACCCTTTGAATCTTCTTCCCATATTAAGGATACCAGCGGGCTTCTTCTTCTTCTTCTTCTTCTCTTTCAGGATGAGGGCCTTCAGATCCTCCTGTCCTTTTGCCAGAGTTATGAACATCTGCTGAAATTGGGCATTTTGTGCCTGAAGATCTTTGATGCTTTGTTCAGAAGACATTTTTTTGTTGAAATAAACAGCGAAGAAGATGAGTAACCTATAATGGTACCTGTTTATACAATGCTATGGATGGGATGCGTATGCAATGATTTCAAGGACTTTAATAAATTTAAATTTGCGAACCCAAATAGAACAAAGATTTTATTAGTAGAATTCAAAATACAATTTCCTTTTAGGCGTTACAATTGAAAATTCTAAAAACTAAAGGAAATCAAGTTTCCCATGGATGCTTCCTCTTCGTGCCGAGATAGACATTAAGGTTTCTTTCCTCATGAAGCTGCTTTGTGAGCTCTAAAACTTTCTTCTGCTGGGCATAGAACTGGTCCCTATAAGTATCATGCTCCTTCTTTAACTGAATCCAGGACCTCTATAGTTCTTCAAGATCAGTGGGCATATCAGGATGAAGAACTGTGTAGGGAATATCCCCTTCAGTAATGGGCTCCACAATCACTGGTAAGACGGCTATGTAGGGCATCATAAGTTTCTGAGTGCGAGCTCGTACCCATTGGAGATAAGGTTCCATAGGAATGGAATTCTTCGGCCCCAAAGTCTTGGCGTCAGATCTATTTACCATGCCCCAAGCTCGTATGAACCTCTGGCGATACCCTTGAACATCACCTTCATAGGTAAACACAATTCCCTGGATAAGTATCTCATGAGGACCATCCCTTTGGGCGTAACCAAATTGTCGTAGAGCCAAATAAGGATTATAAGTTATGCCTCCTCTAATACCAAGTAGTAGGACATTAGGGAACTCTCCGCAGCGGTCAATAATAGAAATATCTCCCATAGATCGGGAATACCAGAGAATATTCGCGTGAGAAAGTGACATTATCCTTTGCGACCAACCCACACCTTATTCATTCCTCAGCACCGACTTAGGGAGGTGAGAAATAAACCACCTCGACAGTAACGGAATGCAGCACATAAGAACCCCTCTTCTCTTCATGGTACGAGTATGAAGAGCATGCAAAATATCTCCGAGCAAAGTAGGCACAAAGTTGCAAGAGAGGAAGATCTTGATAACATTCACATCTATGAGCAAGTCTAGATTAGGGAACAATACTAACCCATAGATTAGAATGGTCAGACCTCCTCAAAAGCCTGAAAGTCCAAATCATCCCGAAACAGTTGGGCTTTATCTATTAAGAACTTGGCTAGAAAACCCTTGACTCCGCTTCTTGTTTTCCAATTGGATACCACGTCGGCCCATTTCAGATGCAAAGCTGAGGCAATGACTTATGGCTTAGGAACCTCTTCTAAACCTGTGAAAGGCACCTGGTCAAGAATAGTTAGATTCAATAGCTGAGAGAACTCTTCCATGGTAGGCACCAACTGATAGTCTGGAAAGGTGAAGCAGTGGTGCTTGGGATCAAAGAACTGAAAGAGTACACACATCATATTTTCATCAAAGCATGAAGTAACCAGGTTGAGAAGTCGACCATGTCTCTTAATGAAAGAAGAAGTTTCAGGAACCCTTGATACTAGTTCCTTGAGTTGGGGAGGTATTCTCACAAAGCTGATTCGGATAATGTTTCTACGAGCGGAAGCCATAATCTGCCAAACAGAACAAAGATAAATTCCCTTGGTCCTTGAAATGGTCATTGTAATGAGAAACGACACTATGTTATGATGCATGATGTTATGTTCAAACAGAGTAAATCACACACAAGCAAAGCATACAATAGACCTTAGGTTCAAAGGCCTGCATGGGGTTAAAGGTAAGTACCCTCATGTAGTTTAGTTGGTTTCAAACCTATCTTAGAAAAGTAATCGGGTTCTAAGGATTCTCAATATCACTGATCATCCTTTATCGGACATTATTTCAGCTCATGCAATCTTTTCTTGTGGTCGAAATATCCCGAAAGTCTGATCTCAATGAGTGTAGCATCGAGTATCAACCAATCCTCAGCTTTATACCGAGGTCGGCTATCTCACTACTTTCTAATGGCCAAGTTTGTTCAACTAAGGTTCTAAAGTCCGTTAGTGCTTCACGACACCACGCGGCGACCCTGTATTTTCCTTGTTTCCACGTGAAGGATACCGGTACCAACCAAAGTGTCACACCAACACAGCCATCGCTTAAACCATATCGGTCTACACCATACAGTCTCCATCATCAATTGTTGTTTACCTAATAAGTGTCCCTAGATCTTGGTGTAGGATCTTTAACAATGCCCAAACAAAACCCTTTAAGGATAAAGCAGACAAAACAAACAAGAAAGCAATTTTTAGAAATAACCTAGATCCTAAGGTATACCCCACTTTATAATTTTCCCCAGCAGAGTCGCCAGTTCTGTGATACGGTGGGAGAACCGACTGTTATACTGGTTTGCGTTTTTTGTTCGCAAATGTTTCGGTAAGAAAGAGTCGCCACCGACTTTTATTTTATCCAACAAAGGAAAAGGAAAAAGAACAGAAAAAACCTTTTTTTCGAGATGTTTCTAAGTACGGGGGTAGATTATAGAAAGGGAAAGTGTTAACACCCTTTCTATCTGTGGTTTTCCACGGGCTCTTAGGTACTTGCTCATGTTTTAAATTGCTTGTGTGTGCTTGTTTTGAAAAGTTTTGTTTACTTCGTGATAACCCTTGTATCGGTGCTCAAGAGTGTGTCGAAGTTGTTTTGAAAACTGTTTTTGAAAAGTGTTTGTGTAAAAAGTTTTTTTTTTGTTTTGAGCAAGTACTTAAGAGTTTTCTACCTACTCGAAAAAAGTCTGTTCGTTTTTGTTTCCTTTAGACAGCGCTATCCCACTATTAAGGAGTAGGTAGCTCCGTAGTTGGATTTTAAAGGGACGTTCGAAAGGGACGAAATGGTCTCTGAAGGCAACAAGTAAGAATACCTTAGCATTTCGTAAGGACTATCGTCATAAGATAATTTCATAGGCAACTCGAGGGACAAGTAGGGACTATGATCTTTATAACTACTTTGAATTGTGTGTCATTGCTAAGGTATCCCTACGTTCAAGTGACACGACCATTATTTCCGAGGAAACCAAGTGGGGTAAACCCTAGGAGTGAGCATGTGCAAGTGTGCTTCTTTTTCAGTTAATTATCTTTGCACAATTAGGGTTATCTACCATTTTAAAGTTATTTTTCTTGCTATTCAATCCTATTATCCATACATCTAGCATTTTAATAGTTGCGGAAATTAAAAGCGGAAAAGGAAACATCTACGCTATTACAGGGCTTTTGGACAAATACACAAATATTTGACTGAAAAATAAGGATGCAGAAATTTAAAATCCTAATTAATCTATTACAAACTCAGAACAGTCACAATGATCTGAAAATAAATAAAAATGCGCGCGAAGAATTGAGACGAGAATGAGGAAAAGATATTTTTTTTGGATTTTTGAGAAAAGCAATTAATCTTGCAAATTAACCTAATTTCTATTTGTTTTTAATTATATAAAAAAGTTTTTAAATTAACCTAATTTTCTATTGAATTTTAATTATAAAAAAAGTTGAATTAACCTAATTAAACTAATTAATTAATAGCAATTAAATATTTTATGAAAGAAAAAAAACTAAATCTAATTTTTTAGTAATTTTCTGATTTTATGATTTAATAAAAAAAAGATCTTTTTGTGAAAATAAATCAAATAACCAATTAAAAAAACAAATAAAAAAGAATAGAAAGAAAAAGAAATGGGCCTGATGCAGTTAGCATTCCAGGGGGGTGCATTGCCAAACTTGTAATGGGCCCAGAATGATGGCCCAGAGTCTGGTGCCTGATCCAATGAGATCATCTTCTGAGGATTCATGGTGGACCTGTGTATGCTAGGCGTTGGATCTATGATGGTGATGATCCAATGGAAGGATCTGGGGCGCGTACCAGGTGTTTGGAAGGTGAGACACACTAGATCTGCAATCAGATTGTTAAAAAATAAAAAATGCCAAACCTGGGTCTCGAACCCAGGACTCTCACCTCCCATACGTTCCTCCCTACCACCAGGATGACTTGTCATTCTTTTATATACATGACTGTTGTACACCAAAATTTTCCCTCTCATTTATCAAGAATTTGCTCACAAGATCTCCTTTGACTCAAGACTGCATTAGGGTTGATCAGCTCAAGACACCTCCTTGAGCACTAATGACCAAAATTAGGGTTTGAGATTGCACAAGGATATTTGAACTTACAATGCCCCATATGACCTTCACGGATCACTATGGACCCTCAAGATTACTCATGTCAAGTTTCAAGCTTTGGATCACACTTTTGCTCAGTCAATTGAGCAGTTGACCTAAAAATCAGCTGTAGTGGGGAAAAAGTCAACTATGGCTAATTCAAAGTCAAACTTCATAATTTTTATCCATATAAACATTTTAAAATCATATGTATCATTTTATCAAGTTTGGACCACAATTCCTCAAGAAATTTGATCAAATCTTCAAAAGGGCAAAATGATCAAAATTAGGGTTTTAACTGGGGAAGGGCAATTTCTGATTTTTGACCTAGAAAATGATCAATTGGTTTAAGGCATGATCTCAAGAGTAAAATTGAATCAATTTGACCAAATGATATGGCTCAAAACATTGCTCAAGTCAATCCACTCAAAACATTGCTCAAGTCCAATGGATTGACAGATGAATTTTCAGTCAACTAATCAAAAGTCAGTATACTTAAAAGTCAAACTTTGACTTTTTGGTCAAATTCAAATGTCAAAGATCACAATTTATCAAAGAATGTCAAAATATGAAACTTATTCATCAAGAAATCAAAAAATCAAGATTGATTTTGAAAAGTTAAAATTTCTAAACTTAGAAATTTTTCTAAGTGTTGGAAATTTCTTATTTTTTCACAACTTTGAGCAAAATTTTCACCATGATGCAAGATGATTCAAAAGAAGCTTCCAACATGAAAGTTGTAGATATCCATGAAATCTACAACTTTTCTTCACACAAATCCTTCCAAAAGTTCTTGGATCACAAGTTATAATTTTAAGATTACATGGTCATGAAACAAAAACACTTAGTGAAATTTTGCCCTAATTTGGTCAGGATGTTGACCTAACTTCATGGAGTTTTTTCATATAGTTCCAAGGGGAATTTTAAAAAGTGATTCAAATATGGGTTATAGAGCACATTTCAAGATTTTCAAAATTTCCAAGAAATCCTTGAGATCATTTTTGAGTAGGGAGAATCGAAGAGATGAATTTAGGGTTTTATCACTTGAATTACAAGTCATTTTGTGATGAACAAGATTCAAAATTCAAACTTATGTTGCATAACCTCTACTTTGCAGGCCTAAAACTTGTTAGGAACTCCATAATTAATTGTTTGCACAGCTGCTATAGGTCTCATTTCAAGCATTTAATGCAAGGTCATGCTTTATATCCATTTTGGGAAGAAAGTGCACATTGCCATTTTCATAAAGTGGCTTTTTGCACAAAACTTGTTCTTGAGCCTTGCACTTGTTCTCTTCTGATCATACAAGTCCCATAACTCATAAGAAACTTGTTAGACACATACAATCACTCATCCCATGCTTGTACTTCCTCTTGAAACTTGTTTTCCCGCTTTTCTTGAAAATCAAGTAACATAGCAAATAGCTTGTAACTTGTACTTCTGACTTTCAAAACCACTCAAGACCTTTTGCTTATACATACACAATCCATTTGCCACAAATCCCACACATGCTTAAGCCCTGAAAACACCTAGAACACAGAATCACCAAAAACACTTCAAAACTTATCATTTCTGAGTTTTGAATCCAATCTCCAAATTTGCTCGTGCGTTTCTTGGCCTTTTACTTTCAGAAGCTTCTAAACAACATATACAAACAATCCCAACACCTGCAGCACCACTGTAACACTTCCATCATCATCCACCATTTTCAAAAACAACACCTTGCACCTTGACATCTCCATAACTCCTCAGGAACTTTCAGCTCAAGCTAAGCATCCCATTAGCTTCCTGGGAACTTGAGGAAGCTAATCCAATCATTGAAACTCACTGAAAGCTACTCAAACTCCAAACCCGATACCCTCTTGCAAGATAAGTTTTCTGACTTTGGAACTTTTCATACAGGCATCATTAATGGTTTATTTATGAATGAAAAATATAGATATCCTTGCCCTAAAGCTAACCATGTCCATAGTTTTCATTAATTTTGCTTGAGCTTAGAGAATTTTAAGATTGAAGTTTCTGAGATTTTTAGGGTTCAGATTAGGGACATTAAAATTCATGCTTGTCTTTAATCTATAATTTTATTGCTTTGCATTTCTGAAATCGTGAGGAAATTTACTATAAGTTTCCTGTTTACATTTTTCATTTTTGTTGAGAATTGAACAAGATACAGAGGCTCTAGCTGGACGTGAGGTTGAAGATGAAGTTCAGGCCATGGACTTGTTTACTATCATATATTTATTATTTTGATTATATAAACGGATGTATAGCCACCGCAGTGGTAAAAGCGCGCGCCTGTGACTATAGGGACCTGGGTTCGAGCCACAGTGGTACCCTTTTGAATTTTTTCATATTTTTTGCATTCTGACTCTTTTTTTGCCAGCGTTGGGCCTCCCTTGGGCCTTTATGTTTTTTTTCTTGTTGCTGACCCCCTACTGGCTATTCACACCCTGGCACATTTTTTTATTTATTTTTATTTTTATTTATTTATTTGTTTTCTTAAATATTTTATTTAATAATAAAAAATCAGAAAAAAGTAAAAAAACATGAGATTTATATTTTGATAAAGTTTAATTATTTTTTACACAAAAAATTATTTTATTTAATCCTACTTTATTTATTTTTACTAATTGGCTTTGTAAATTTAATTAAAAAAAACTAGGGTTTTAGTTATCTTCTTAAGATATTTTATTTTAAAACCAAAAAAGATTAAAAAAATATTTTATAATACTATAAATTATTTTTAAAGACAAAATACCGAAAAATATTCTTCTCATGAACTTAATTTCTTTTTTTAAATTAATATTTAGATTAGGGTTTTATTTAAATTCTTTTCCTAGTAAATTTAGGTTTATTTTTTATTATTTAATTAATTATTTTTCTTTAGTTAATTAGGTTAAAACAAAACCCTTTCCTTCTAAAAAATCCAAACAAACATCCATTTTCTTCACATTTTACATTCTTGTATATTTATTCATTTTGTATATTATTTATTCCTTGTCCAAGTTCAATATGGTTTTAATAGGTAATTAGGTTTTATTTTCTTGCAATCCCCATTTATAATTTGTACACCCCCTCCCACAAGTATTGTAATAGCGTAGTAATTTTAAATTCCGTAATTTATCGCTTTATATACAAATGCTAATAACTAGGGTTTGTATGGAAAGACTAAAACCAATCAATTAGAAAACCCTAATCAAAGACAAAACCAAGCATGAAAACAATATACTTGCACACAAGCACCCCTAGGGTAAATCCACTTGGTTGCCTTACTAAATGGCCATATTACGCATGTGAGGTATCTTAGAAAAAACAAGTAAAATACAAATATCATAGTTCCTCGATGACGCTGTCCATGTTACCTTTCAAATGATCTTAGTCCCTAAAAAGAGAATGATAAGATACCTTGTAATATTGCTAATCATGGTTATACGATGACCCACGTCCGTCCCGTTTACATCCAAAGATAGGGTCACTTGCCAAATCAATAGTAAGATAACAATGTCAAAGGAAAAGAAAATGAACAAGAAAGACCTTTGAGTAGGTAGAATGCTCCTAATTACTTGCTAACTTTCAAAACAAAAACATCCTTGCTATTTTCAAAACAAACACCTACACTTTCAAAATATCTTACAAACTTGAAAACATTTTCAAAAGATCAACATCTTTGTATACATTCTTACGAACGAGAATCATTACAAAGTTTGCCTAAACATTGGCCTCTTTACAAATTACTTTCAAAAACCACTTCAAGCACAATTTCAAACAAAAGCAAGTGATCTAGCAAGTAACTAAGAGCCCATGGAAAACCATGGATGAAAAGGGTGCTAATACCTTCCCTTTTCATAATCTACCCCCCGAACTCAAAAAATAATCTCAAAGGTCTTTCCTGTGCTTTTTCACCTTTCCTTTTGGATAAAAGAAAAGTTGGTGGCGACTCTTGCTAAACCGCAACATTTGCGATAAAACGCAAAACACCCAAGTCAGTTCTCCCACCGTATCACAGAACTGGCGACTCTGCTAGGGAAAATTCTAAAAGTGGGGTTACCTTAGGGTTAGATCATATTTACTTGCTTTCAATGTTTGACTTGTTTGCTTTACATTATGGTTCTTTGTTTGGGTTTGAATCCACTACCCGGATTTGGGTTACCTTATAGGTAAGTAGCAATACGTTGTGGAAACTGTGAGGGGTATACCGACATGGTCTAAGCAATAGCTACATTAGTGCGACATATTTGTGGGTACCGGTAGCCCTTGAGTTAATCAAGGAGAAAACGGGGCCGCTGAGTGATGTCATGAAGCACTAATGAACTTTTAGAACCTTTACTTGACCAACTTGGCCTTTAGGACGTAGTGAGATGACCGACTTTGGTGTAGTTCGTAGTTGGTAGATACTCGATACTACACTCATTGAGGTTTGGTTTTTTAGGATATTCCGGTCGCCATTAAAGAGGCTTGTGCTGAAACAATGACCACGAAAACAAACCAGTGATATTGAGCTCCTTAGAACCCGATTACTATTGCTAGGATAGGTTTTAAGCCGACTAAACTTCAAGAGGGTACTTACCTATAAAACTCCATGCAAGCCTAAACCTAAGGACTTGTTTTCTTTGTTTTTATATATTTACTTGTACATAACATCATGAACATCATAACATCATATTCATTCACTAACCATTTCAAGGATCTTGGGGTTTATCTTTGTTCTGTTTTATAGGACATGGATTCTATTCGTAGGAAAACCATTCAAGTCAATCTTGTAAGGATCCCTCCTCAACTTAAAGAGCTAGAATCAAGGATTCCTGAAAGTTCTCCATTTACCTAAAGACATGGTCTCCTACTAAACTTGGTTACCTCCAACACTGATGAGGACATGATGAAGGTTCTCTTTCAGTTCTTTGATCCCTTACACCATTGCTTCACATTTCCTGATTATCAACTTGTGCCAACTTTAGAAGAATTCTCCCAACTCTTGAGGATTCCCATTCTCAATCAACTACCTTTCAACGGTAAATAAAGAGATCCAAATCCAGAAGAGATTGCTCAATCTCTACACTTGCAATCATCTGATGTCACGACCAATTGGGAAACAAGGAGTGGTGTCAAGGGTTTCCTAGAAAAGTTCTTGTTTGAGAAAGCCCAAAATTGTTGGAACTCTTTGGATTTGCAAGATTTTGAAGAAATTGTGGCTCTCCTCATATATGGGATGGTTTTGTTCCCAAATCCTGACCAACTCATAGATGTGAACACCGTCAAGATCTTCATGTCTCGTAACCCAGTGCCTACTTTGCTAGGGGATATCCTACATTCTTTTCACACTCGCACTATGAGGAAAAGAGGTATCCTTATGTTTTGCATTCCTCTCTTGGAAAAATGGTTTATTTCGCATCTTCCTCCAATCTGTATTGAAGAACGAGCAAGGTTGAAGGTGGTCACAAAGGTTGATGACACTCAAACAATCAGACATTCATTGGTGTTCCCGATCCATAGAGAATGTTACTATTGTCATCTGTTGTGGAGAATTCCCTAATGTCCCTTTACTTGACATTGGGGGAGGTTTCACCTACAACCCCTGCTTAGCCTTAAGACAGTTTAGTTACGCCCGAAGGGATGGCCCACATAAGATGCTCATTCAAGGTTTGGTATTTGACTACGAGAACGACGATCAAAGTCTTCGCCATAGATTCATCCGAGCTTGGAGGATGTTGAACAAGGTAGATAGCAAGACATTGGGGCATAAGAATTCCATACCTCTTAAGCCTTACCTCAAATGGGTACGAACTCGCGCTCAAAGTCTTATGATGCCTTATCCCTCCATTCTCTCGGTAATCATTGAGCTTGTTATGAAAGGAGATGTTCCATACACTATCCTACATCCTGACATGCCCACCTCTCTTGAAGACTTACAAAGAGATTGGATACAACTCAAGGGGGAGCAAGATACTTTCGAGGCCCAATTCTATGCTAGCGAGAAGAAGGTTTTGGAACTCACTAAGAAACTTCATGAGGAGAGGGCTCTGAATGCCTACATCGCACCAAAAAGGATGCGTACAACCTTTTTATCTTAGAGTTTTTGTATTGTTTTGCCCAAAGAGGCATTGATGTACTCAAGCTTTAATTTATTAATATAACGTCTGTTTCCTTTTTGTCTAAAACAAATTTGAATCTTTAAAATCCTTGAAATCATTGCATATGCATCTACCATTCATCATAACATAAGCAGGTTTCTTGCAACAAGTATCCTCATCTTTCTATTGTTTATTTCAGTAAAATGGATCTCGAGCAAACGATGAAGGACCTTCAAGCACAAAATGCTCAGTTTTAACAGATGTTCTTAACTCTAGCCAAAGGACAAGAAGAGTTGAAGATCTTGCTGGTTGAAGAGAAAAATAATAAGACAAAGAAAATAACCGAAGTTCTAAATATGGGAAGAAGATCCCAAGGTCAAGCAAGAAGGACCCTAGACTTTGCAACGTCATCTGGTGAGAAATACAATCAAGATGGGAAAGGCAAGGAAGCAGTTGTGCAGCCAGATTCAGAAGAGGAAGAGGAAGAAGAAGATTATTCTGAAGAACAATATCCTCCAGCAGACGACAAGTATAAGCATCTGGAAGAACGGCTAAGTGCAATGGAAATCCAAAAAGTGCCTGGATTGGACTTTGAGGAATTGGGGTTAGTATCTGGATTGTCATTCCTCCAAAACTCAAAGCACTGGTGTTCTCCAAATATGACAGAGTTTCATGTCCCAAAATTCATCTATGGTCCTATGTGAGGAAAATACAGCCTCACACCACTGACAAAGATTTATGGGTACACTTCTTTCAAGACAGTCTGTCTGGAACTCAACTTGATTGGTTTTATCAGCTAGAAAGAGCCAATGTTCATAATTGGGAAGATCTGGCCGCTGCCTTTTACAAACAATACCAATACAACGCTGATATTGCTCCCAACCATACTCAACTCCAGAGTATGGCCATGGTTTCAAGTGAAGGCTTTAAAGACTATGCGCAAAAATGGAGGGACTTAGCAGGAAGAGTCGAGGCTCCCTTATCTGAAAGAGAGTTAGTAGATATGTTTTGGGGAACCTTGTCCGTTCCTTTCTTCAATTACTTAATTGGGAGTTCACAACAAGTTTTATCGAATAGATATTGACCGGAGAAAGGGTGGAAGTCAGGATAAAGAAGTGGAAGATTCAAAAAGGTGCATCCTCTGCTGCTGTAAGGAAACCATTCATTGGAAACAAAGAAGTTGTTGTTGTATATCCTCAGAGAAATCAAGATAGGGCTAAACTCCATCCAATGGTGGGGTATGTCATGATTCCTAAACCCGCACCTGCTCAGTAAAGAAGCAACCAGCCAAGAACGGAAAGACCAGTCAGACAGTTCACCCGAATTAACATGAAATTATCTCAAGTAATGCCATATTTTTTGAGATCCAATCTAGTGACTTTGAAAGAAGCTCCAAAGAATCCTAACACAACCTCTCCTCATTATTATCCTAATGCTCGTTGTGAATACCATGCTGAGAGTCCCGACCATGACACTAACAACTGTTGGACTCTGAAAAACAAAGTACAAGACCTTCTTGAAGCCAAAGAGAATGAATTCGACGCGCTATAGATTCCCAATGTAATCACTTCCCCTATGCCTAAGCACGACTGTGATGTCAACGCCGTTGAGTAAGATATGTTTGTTACTTTGGTTGATGAACTTGTGACCCCACTCCTGACTATCAAAAGGAACTTGTTGAATTCCGCTGTATTCCCAGGCTGTGATGAAAGCTGTCATTTTTGTTTATCCTCACCAACCAGCTGTCATTTGTTAAAAGCAGGCGTTTAATGCCTAATAGACGACAAGGATATTTTGTTCGAGAAGACCACTACTCAAACTGTTTCTTATAAGGATGTTTCCATAGTGACCATTTTTGACAATTCTTCCAGGGTCTCCACCAAAAGACCCGTTAGAATTTCATCAGTTCCTAAAGTAGCTCCATTCATAATTACAATGCCTGGACCAATCCCGTATTCATCAGACAAAAACGTCCCATGGAATTATGGAGGTGATGTCTACTATCACGGTATCAAGCAAGATTGGCCGGCTGCTGAAAATTCAAGCTCTGAGAAAGTTGACTTCGATATCAGTAATATCACAGGGACTAGTAAGATAACCCGAAGTGGAAGGGTATTCTCTCCAGAAATTGTTCCTCCAAAAGCTATTTCTGGACCTGTAATCATTCATGTTGTTGTTGCTCCTCCAAAGGCTATTCCCAATCCTACAATCATCTTTGCTAATCCTCATGTTGACAAAACTACTGCAGTCCCTGTTATCACCCCTATTGACATTCCTACTACCGAGTCAGCCGAGACTCGAGGCAAAGGTATTCTGGTTGAGCCTGTCCGGACGAAGGCACAATCAATAGCTATCCCTGAGACCTCCCTAAAAGAGATGGCGAAAATTCTAAAGATAATAAAAAGGAGCGACTACAACGTAGTCGAGCAATTGGGGCAAACTCCATCAAAAATTTCCATGCTGGATTTATTATTATGTTCCGAGGCTCATGCAAAGGCCTTGGTAAAGTTCCTTAAAACTGCCCATGTACCCCAAGAAACATCTGCCGATTAGTTCCAAGACTACGTAGCCAGCTTGACCGCAAATAATGGTTTAGGTTTTTCAGATGCTGATTTAACGCCAAGGGGGAGGAAGCATAACGAGACATTGCATGTTTTAGTCAAATGCAGGGGCATAACTCTAGCTCATGTCTTGGTTGACATCGGTTCGTCTCTGATTGTATTGCCTAAAAAGGCTCTTGTTAGGCTTGACTGTGAAGGATTGAACTTGAAGCCTAGAAACATAGTAGTGGGGGCCTTTGACGGCTCAAAAAGGATGGTGCATGGGGAAGTGGACATCCCCATAAAAGTTGGAACACAAACATTTTATTTAACTTTTTATGTAATGGATATTCTCCCTTCATATTCCTGCTTATTAGGCTGACCGTGGATTCACAATGCTGGTGTCGTCACCTCTACGTTGCATCAAATGCTGAAATATCCGATTCAGGGGAAAATCACCACTATTCATGGAGAAGAAGAGTATATGGTCAGTCATCTAAATTCCTTCAGATATGTGGAATTAGATGGTGAATTTATTGAAACTCCATTCCAGCACTTTGAAGAAGTCCCACAAACTATGACCGTGGCCAAGGCTGTTTCTCAAGTCCCAAAGATTACAAGGCCTCCGCTCAAGATGTCGTCTTTGAAGTATGCCAAGGCAGTGATCGAAGAAGGTGGGTGCACTATTTGGGGCCAACTCCCAGATATCCCATACAAATCTGACAAATTTGGTTTGGGTTTCACTTCAAGAGCCCAGAAGGTTGTACGTCGCGCTCGTGCCGGAGGAACACCCTTGAAGATCAGCAACCACCAAGTCAGCGCCGTGGAGGATGAGGAAGACAGCTATAACCTAGAGGATTGGATTTTCCCAACTGTTAGTGGAGGGCTCAGCAACTCGGAGGCTAGAGATTTTTTCCCGATCACATTTATCCAACAGTAATTTGTCTTTAAATTTTGTCGGATCTGTAATATTAAAACAATTCACACTCTTAAAACATTGTGTCTTACCTGAGGCACAATGGTCCATTTGTAAGGGTTATTATCTCATTTCCATATGACATCAATGAATCATGGATGTTTTTTGCATACAAACTTTGTGCTCATTGTTTTTCTTTTTTACATTTTCATTTCTTTCAAAGATAGTTATACTCTTACACACACTCACACTCATAATGCAGGTCTACATCCACTCAGGATCCCATGGGTAACGGTTCTTTTATGGCCTTTTGTGACTCTGAAAATCTAATATACCAAGCCGAAGACGAAGGTGAGGAAGATTGTGAAGTGCCAGGGGAAATCGCCAGATTACTACAACAAGAAGAGAAAACCATTCAGACCCACGAAAAACCAGTGGACACAATTAACCTAGGTACCGAAGAAGACAAAAGAGAAGTCAGGGTGGGTGCCAATCTGGAACCCAGTGTTAAAGAGCGTCTGATTCAATTGCTACATGATTATGTTGAGGTCTTTGCCTGGTCGTATGAAGACATGCCAGGACTTGATGCAGATATTGTAGTACATCGTCTACCTACAAAAGAGGACTGCCCACCGGTAAAGCAAAAGGTCTGTCGCATGTGACCAGACATGTCAGAGAAGATCAAAGTAGAAGTCATGAAACAATTCAACGCCAGATTCTTGGCCGTCACCTCCTATCCGTAATGGGTTGCCAATGTTGTTCCCGTGCCTAAAAAGGACGGCAAGGTACGAATGTGCATGGACTACCGAGATTTGAATCGGGCGAGCCCTAAGGATGATTTCCCACTTCCCCACATTGATATTCTAGTTGGCAATACAGCACAACACAAATTGTTTTCCTTTATGGACGGTTTCTCAGGCTACAACCAAATCAAAATGGCGCCTGAGGACATGGAGAAAACAACATTTGTCACACAGTGGGGCACATTCTGCTACAAGGTTATGCCATTCAGGCTGAAGAATGTTGGCGCAACCTATCAACGTGCCATGGTAGCTCTATTTCACGACATGATACATCATGAAATAGAGGTCTATGTGGACGACATGATAGCTAGATCTCAAACAGAAGAAGAGCATCTTGATCATTTACAGAAACTGTTTGAGAGGCTAAAGAAGTACAAGCTGAGGTTGAACCCAAATAAATGCACATTTGGGGAGAGGTCTGGTAAACTCCTAGGCTTTGTTGTCAGCAATAAAGGTATTGAAGTGGATCTTGCCAAGGTGAAAGCAATACAAGAGATGCCTGTTCCTCGTACCGAGAAGGAAGTCAGAGGATTCTTGGGACGGTTAAACTACATTTCCAGATTCATTTCTCACCTAACAGCTACTTGTGAACCAATCTTCAAATTACGGAAGAAAGATCAAGTAGTCAAATGGAATGATGAGTTCCAAACTGCCTTCGACAAGATCAAAGAGTACCTGCAAGAGCCTCCTGTTTTGATGCCACCAGTCGAAGGAAGACCATTGATCATGTATCTAACTGTTTTGGTAAATTCAATGGGGTGTGTGCTGGGGCAGCATGACGAGTCTAGCCAAAAAGAGCATGCTATTTATTACCTGGGCAAAAAGTTTACCGAATATGAAACAAGATATTCACTGCTCGAGAAAACTTGTTGCGCTCTGGCATGGGCTGCTCGCCGGCTAAGACAGTATATGGTGACCCATACTACCTTATTTATATCTAAAATGGATCCAATAAAATACATCTTCGAGAAACCTGCCCTCTCTGGGAGAATAGCAAGATGGCTGATGATCTTGACAGAATATGACATACAATATACTATCCAAAAAGCAATAAAGGGCAGTGTACTAGTTGATCACCTTGCTCATCAAGCTGTGGAGGACTACTAGTCCATGAAGTTCGAATTCCCAGATGAAGACATCATGATGGTAAACAACTATGAAGAATTCATACCATATGACGGACCTGAACAAGGATCCCGATGGACCCTGGTTTTTGATGGGGCGTCCAACGCACTCGGCAATGGTATAGGTGTTGTACTCATATATCCTGAAGGATGTCATACTCCCTTTACAGCAAGACTCTACTTCAATTGTACAAATAACATGGCAGAATACGAAGCGTGCATTTTTGGTCTCAAAGCTGCCATAGACTTGGGGATCAAATCCTTAAATGTATTCGGAGATTCAACTTTGGTCATTAGCCAGATCAAAGGGGAATGGGATACCAAACACCCTAACCTTATCCCTTACAAAGAACATGTGTTGACATTTGTTGTACCCCAAAATTTTCCCTCTCATATTTCTCAAAACATGGCAAGAAAAATCTCCAAGTGTCTCAAGATTGCTCAAGTCAAGCTATCTCCAAAGGCAGTCAACCCCAAACTAGGGTTTTGTGTTGCGTCAAGATCCTTAAGTCCAAATGACCTCAGATGCTCCCTAATGTCCTAATATGTTCTCAAGATCATCTATGTCAAGTTTCAAGCCTTGCAGAGGAAGTTTGCTCAGTCAATTGCTCAAAGGGTCCAAAAGTCGATTGTGCTAGGGCAAAAGTCAATTGTGACCTATAAATTGTCAAACTTCAAGATTTTTTGTCAACATTCTCATTTTGAAGTATATTTCATCATTTGATCAAGGGTTGATCATGATTCATCAAGGATTGCTCAAAATTCATCAAGACTCAAAAGTTGCTAAATTAGGGTTTTGTAGGAAAAGTCAACTCAACTTTGACCAAGCATAACTTTCTCATACTTTATGAGAAATGATCCATCCAAAGCTCATTTTTAAGAGTATGCAATTTCCTACAATCCATCTTCATACCCCAAGATCATAAAATTCACTCACAAGAAGTTGCAAATTTGGACATTATAGGTCATTTTTGAAAGTCAACAAAAACACCTTTTTTGCAAAAGCTTATAACTTGAGCATGGAATATCAAAATGAAATGATACCAAAAGGGTTGGTTATAGTACATCTCAATATTTCTAAAAAGTCAAAGAATACTTCCAAAAGTTCAAAATTGAAGAAGTTATACATTGTTGAAGTTGGGCATTTTTGCAAAATTGCCAAAAGTCAATTATCCCCAAAACTCCAAATTTTGTCAAATGGGCCCATTCTTTTCCACTTGATTTGATCTTGCCACATTACACACGTGTCCTAGCTTCATCCTTGTGTCCATTTATCAATTTTATTATTTTATTTGATTTTTTTATTGAATTATTTCATTTTAAATCAATTTAAATCAAATAAAATCCCAAAACTTGATTACATGAGATATTTTTCTATTTTCAGGACTTAATCATCATCAATATCATGATCAAACTCGTATCAAGAATTCCATGTGCAAAGAGATTGAGTTTTTGACAAAATTGGCAAGTCTTCAATGGTGGATCAAATCAAATCCCATGGCATTGATGTGCAAGGATTCAATCCACAAATGTTAACCTAATACATTGCATATTACATATACAAGTCAAGGCACACAAAATTGAGACCTAGAGGTTGCAAGAACACTGAGAACCAAACTTGCAACATTGACAAAAAGTGTGAAATCGAAATCATCCTTGGAGGTAAATTCAGAAGCAAAACTCAACATCAATCAATTGCTGGAGGTTCATTGAGTCAGAACCAACCCCTAGCAAGCTCTCATACACGCCCAAAAGCACTGTAAGAGTCACGAAAAATCACTTCTTTCTTGAATTCGTATATCCTTATTTCTGTATCTTTTGCCCAAACCATTTGCATATTCATGATCCTCATCAAATTTTCAAGCTTTCTATATCATCCAATTGTGTTTATCTGATCTGTAACCCCATAGCCAAATCTAGGGTTTCGTGGTTGTTTTTTTGGGTGTTTCTTTTACAGGCAAAATTAACTCCATTGATGGCCATGGACGTGACCAGAAGGGAAGGACGAACTCAACCATGCGCTTGGATTTAATTTTCATGGCCTAGAATAGATTTTTGGAACGACCTGGGAATTTAGCTGCGGATCTAAATTCGCAGGTAAATTTACAGGGTTTGAAGGTCAGGGACGACAAACGTGTCTCCCTCTGAGTGGACCATTCAAAATTGGCGCGTTTTTTTTTCCTGGCATATTAATCCACTATCCCATATTATTATTATTGATTAATATAATGACAAGCAGAGCAAAGTGGCTGAGTGGTGGGTGTGTACATGCAATGACCAACAGGACCTGGGTTCAAATCCCAGGTCCTCCAAATTACATTTGTTATTTTTCTTCAGGTATTCCAGTGCAACTCCAAGCGTGCGGCCTACTATAGTCTCTCAATCATCCAATGGCCAGATGGCCAAAGGCCAAATCTGGTGGCCATGACTTGGAGGTCTACCATGGGCAAAGTCAGCGAGTACACATGGAATCCAGGGAAGTCAAGCCAGGCCAACGTGATTGGGCCTCTGAATTGCTATAGAACTCCGATACAAGCCCACAAAATTAAAAGCATACAAAGCAATACAATTGAAAACACAAGTTATCTAATCCCAAGGTATACCTCACTTATTAATTATCCCCCAGCAGAGTCGCCAATTCTGTGGTCGGTGGGAACGAGAACTGACTGTTTTTTGAATGCTGGTTCGCGTTTGCGTTTGTTTTCGTAAAGTGTTGCGGTAAGCAAGAGTCGCCACCGTTTTTTATTTTATCCGACAAGGGAAAGGACAAAAGCACCAAAAAATTCCTTTTCGAGATGTTTCTCGGGTTCGGGAGGTAAATTATAGAAAGGGAAGGTGTTAGCACCCTTTCTATCCGTGGTTATCCACGAGCTCTTAGGTACTTGCTCACTATGTTTTCAAAAGTTTGCTTTTCTTTGTGATTGTGGGTTTTGAAAAGAGTTTTGTTTAAAACTTCATTTTAACTCTTGCTTCTATCCTCAAGAGTGTATGAAGTGTTTTTGAAAACTTTGTTCGAAAGGTGTAAGTGCGAAAAGTTTTGTTTTGTTTTAAAAGAGAGCAAGTACTTAAGAACATCTACCTACTCAAAAAGGAATTAAACTGTGCAACTGTCCTTTAGACAGTGCTATCCCACTATTTAGGAGTAGGTAGCACCGTCGTTGGAGTTTTTCGGGTCAATTCTGTTTAAGGGACGTGTGGTCACTAAAGCAACGTTAGGACGCTTTAGTGGAAATCCTAATGTCTTAGATCATTTTTCCGAGGCAACCATTTCGAGGCAACTTATGATCTTGGGACAAAAGGACGACCTCTAAAACATCCTATACTTAATGACCACGTTCGAGGCAACCAAGTGAGGTGTACCCTAAGAGTGGCATGTGCAAGTGTGTCAATTTTCAGTTATTTTATTCTTGCATGTCATGGTGAGCTACTGTTGATTTTAAGTTAAGAGTTAATCTTGTCATGCAATCCTAGTTAGCATACATCTAAGCAGTTAATATATGTACAAGAATTTAAAGTGCGGGAATTGTAAATCCTACGCTATTACAAGGCTTTCGGGGAGGGAGATTATTTACATGTCCAAAAATTGGGGAAACAAAAGCAGTAAAGGGTCTTAGTTTAAGCTATTACATCCCAGTAAAATAAACGCGCGTGAATTAAAAAAAATCCTAAGAATAAGAACTCTTTTTGTTATTTTATTTTGGAAGAATAATCTAAATCTATTTAATTTTAGTTTTGGAAAAATGTTAAGATAATTAAAAGGTTAATTAACAAGATTAATTTAATAGAAAAAAGAACTAGCCTAATGTTTTTGTGGTTTTTGATTTTAAGGTTAATTAAAAAGATAAAAAATGAAGTATATGGAAAACAAAAATAAAATGCAAGAGGGATCCTTCGAGCCAAGGAAAAAGGAGCTTCGACCCAGGGAGGGAATGGACTGCTTCGATCCAGAGAAGGTCATGATCCTTTCGATTGGGCCAGACAGTAAGGCGTGAGTAGCCTTCGATCCAGGGAAGAGGATTGCCCTTCGATCATGGAGGTCATGGCTTTTGATCCAGGGATGAGGTGCCTCTTTCGATCCAGCACGCTAATGGGTTCGATCCAGAGAAGGGTTCTCCTTCGATCTGGGATGTTATACCTGCAAAAGTATGTGAGCGAAACAAAAATGCAGGGCCTGGGTATTGAACCCCAGGCCCTTCGATCCTACACTTGTTGGGGTCTCTTCAGGCTAAATTTGCAGCAAGTGTTTAGTAAACGAAAAAAAACATGACCTGGGTGCCAAACCCAGGCCCTTTGATCCTGTCTAGGATGGCAAATCGAAAGTAACAACAAGTATGAATGTATTATGCAAATATGAGGTTGAATAATTTACCCTTTCTTACCAGCAGATTGGATCTTCGATTTGGACATTTGCTGGACGTAGGCACCTTCGATTTGGGCACTTCCTGGATGCAGGTACTTTCGATCTGGGCTTCTGGGCGTGGGCACCTTTGATCTGAAGGACTGCTTTGGCTCTTTGAGGCAATTTTTCTGTGGGTTCTCCTGCAGAGTTTTGTGTGTTTAGTTCTATGATTTTTCTCTGATTTTCGTGTTGGTAATATATGCTGGCCTCTGTATTTATAGGGGTGTGAGGGTGCAGTAATGGCAAGGGACAACCATTAAAATAGGCCTTTAATGCTCTGGACAAGAATCAAACACATTAAATTATTTCCTCTTTTGAAACATTCGTGTCCCTTGAATGAACCTGGAAGCTTGGATTTCGAATGCTTTCAGGCCATGCTCTTCGATTAGTACTGATTTGCCTCTTTCGAATGGACTCCCTGCGTACCCTTCGAATGGGCCTGGCCCAAATATCAATCGAAGTATTCCAATCGAAAGGCTCTGCTAACAGGCCAATCAAAAGGTGTTGTTCATGCCAATCGAAGGACATGGTTGACATGCTTGTCCAAATTGCCTTGACATAATTCCAATCGAATGCTTGTCCATAATTCCAATCAAAAGACTCCTTCAGAATGCCAATCGAAGGGTCTTTCAAGATGCCAATCGAAATGCTTGTCCAGAATGTCAATCGAAGTGTCTTTCAGGATGCCAATCGAAAGGTACTTAAAGTACCACTCAAAAATCTTCTTTTTCCTTAGGCAAGAGTTTGTGATCAACCAGGAAGGGGGAAGACTTTGGAAAACATGAGAGGGAAAATTTTGGGGTGCAACAGTGACCAACTGTGAGACACCTGGATCGGATGAAGGACCTGAAGAAGGATCCCGATGGTCTATGTACTTTGATGGAGCTTCAAACGCTTTGGGTAATGGCATTGGCGCCGTGATCATATCTCCTAAAGGCTCTCATACTCCGTTCATCGCCCGACTATGTTTCAACTGCACCAACAATGTGGCGGAGTATGAAGCATGCATCATGGGTCTTCAAGCAGCAATTGACCTAAGGATAAAGTTTCTGAGTGTATTCGGAGATTCCGCTCCCGTGATCAGCCAGATCAAAGGCGAGTGGGATACGAAACACCCAAATCTTATTCCTTACAAGGAGTATGTATTGACGTTGCTTCCCCATTTCGAGGAGATAACCTTTGAACACTTCCCAGGAGAGGAGAATCAGTTGGCGGACGCGCTGGCTACGATGTCTTCTATGTTCAAAGTCAATTGGGACAACGAAGCTCCCCGGATTATCATTGAAAGATTGGACAAGCCTGCGTATTGCTGCGATATTAAGACTGAAGAAGTAGCAGATAAACCTTGGTTTCATGAGGTGAAGAGATACCTTGAGGCTCAGGAATACCCTGAAGGTGCATCTGTTAATCACAAGAAGTTTCTGAGAAGGTTCGCGGCAAAGTTCTTCATCAGCAATGACATCCTTTACAAGCGTAACCATGATTCAACCTTACTGCGTTGTGTAGATAAGAACGAAGCAGAAAGGATCATGACAGAGCTACACGAAGGTACCTTCGGAACTCATTCCAGTGGACATACCATGGCAAAGAAAATCCTTCGGGCAGGATATTTTTGGTCCATAATGGAAGCCGACTGTTATCAACATTCTCGGACATATCACAAATGCCAAGTCTATGCTGATAAGGTGTGTTGTACCCCAAATTTTGACCTAAGATACCATCTCACATCTGCATCATTACATTGCAAGCGTTTTGATCTTTTGATTTTTAAAAATTCATAACTTCTTCGAGTCGAGAGCTGTTTATTTTTGAACGCTAAATTTATTAACTGATCAAGAATTAAATAATGTTTATTAATTATTTATCATCTTAAATTTAAATTATTGGAATTTATTTTCAATTATTATATAATTCAAAGATCTATAAATAATAAAATGAATATTTGAAAAGAGGCATATTAATCGTTCAGACAGTGTTTATTTATTAATTATTATCTTGAATTTAAATAATTGGAATTTATTTTCATTTATTACATAATTTAAAGATTTATGAATAATATAATAAATATTTGAAAAGAAGTTCATTAATTGGTCAGGAGACCCATACCGGCGGAGATTCCAGTGAGAAATGTTGAACCAAGGGTTGAGATAGGCCGATCCAGTGAACCTATCCCTCACCCTGAGGATGATGAGATCTTGAAGCTTATCAAGAGAAGTGAATATAAGATTGTGGACCAACTATTACAAACTCCTTGCAAGATTTCTTTGCTTGCTTTACTGAGAGATTCTGGTGCACATAGAGAAGCTTTGATGAAGGTCTTGGACCAAGCGTTCGTGGATCATGATGTGACGGTTGACCAGTTTGATGGGATTGTGGGAAATATTACTTCGTGTAACAATCTTGGTTTCAATGATGAAGAACTCCCGAAGGAGGGGAGGAATCACAATATGGCTTTGCATATCTCAGTAAGTTGTGGAAATGATACCTTATCAAGTGTGTTGGTGGATACAGGTTCGTCGTTGAATGTGATGCCCAAGACTACATTATCTCGGCTCTCGTATCCAGGTGCTCCCATGAGACCTAGTGGAGTAATTGTTAAAGCGTTTGATGGTTCTAGGAAGACAGTCATTGGTGAAGTGGATCTTCCTATAGTAATTGGTCCCCATACTTTTCAAATCACTTTCCAAGTGATGGATATTCGTGCTGCCTATAGTTGCTTATTGGGTTGTCCCTAGATCCATGATGCCGGGGCAGTCACCTCTACACTCCATCAGAGACTAAAGTTTGTAAGGCATGGGAAGCTAGTGATGATTGGGGGAGAGCAGGCTATGGTGGTAAGCCATTTATCATCATTCTCTTTTATTGATGCTGACGAGGATATTGGAACCCAGTTCCAAGGTCTTTCTGTTGCCAGGAATGCAGTGAAGAAGCAAGGGGCATCCATTTCTTCTTTTGAGGATGCGCGGCGAGTGGTGGAAAGTGGTTCGGCCGAAGGATGGGGCCAGGTGTTGACTTTGCCCGAGAACAAGTCCGAGGAAGGTCTGGGTTTTCATCTAGTGTCTGCAAGAGTCAAGAAGGAGGTGGTTGTTCGTCCGATTCAAGAGGTTTTCCGAAGTGCAGGGTTTATACATCCTGAGGTTGATGCTATCATAGAAGATGATTTCGAGGAAGATTTGCCCGATTTTGTGACGCCTGGATTGGCTTGCCAAAACTGGATAGCTGTTGATGTTCCTATTGTTATGCACATTTCCGAGTAATGTTTTGTTTTGTTTTTCTTTGAAAAATTCGCTCTGCCCAAGGCGAAAAGTATTTTGTGTCGGGCTATGAAAATAATTCCTTTTGCTCTGCCCAAGGCAAAAGAGATATGTCTGGGCTCCTTGTTTCAAGTATTTCCCTTTAATGAATAAAAATGTTATTTTGTCCACTACTGTTTTATTTTTCACTTTTTCTGGGAAATAGTGATGAAAATTAATTGGTAGTAATAGGAAAATATAATAACCTTTTATTTTATTTGCACAAACCGATTTCTAAAATAAAGCATAATCATATGTGCAGATTAATCCATGACTTAACCATCGAAAACAATGATCCTATGCCCTCTCCCAACTTTGAATTCCCTGTGTTCAGAGCCGAAGAAGAGGATGATGAAGAGGTTCCTGTTGAGATTTCCCGTTTGCTTGAGCATGATGAGAAGGTCATTCAACCATTTGAAGAACCTTTAGAGTTGGTCAACTTGGGTGATGAAGAGGATAGAAAGGAAGTCAAAGTCGGAGCACTGCTTATCCCGGAAGTTAAGGAGAAGATGTTGGAGCTTCTCAAAGAGTATGTCGACGTGTTTTCCTGGTCCTACCAGGATATGCCGGGTTTGGACAATGATATTGTGGAGCATCGTTTACCGTTGAGACCTGAATGTCCGCCGATCAAGCAGAAGCTGAGGAGGACTCTTCCTGACATGGCTGACAAGATCAAAGAGGAGGTTCAAAAACAGATTAATGCAGGTTCCCTTGTTACATCGGTCTATCCTCAGTGGTTAGCCAACATAGTGCCTGTTGCTAAGAAAGATGGCAAAGTTCGGATGTGTGTAGACTACAGAGATCTGAATAGAGCTAGTCCGAAGGATGACTTCCCATTACCTCACATTGATGTATTGATCGACAGTACCGCCAAGTTCAAAGTCTTCTCTTTCATGGATGGTTTCTCTGGTTACAATCAAATCAAGATGGCACCAGAAGATATGGAGAAGACAGCTTTCATTACACCTTGGGGAACTTTTTGTTATCGGGTTATGCCGTTTGGTTTGAGGAATGCTGGCGCAACATACCAAAGGGCCATGACTGCTTTGTTCCATGACATGATGCATAAGGAGATCGAAGTGTATGTGGATGACATGATCGCCAAATCACAAACTGAGGAGGATCACTTGGAACATTTGTTGAAGTTATTCCAGCGTTTGAGAAAGTACAAACTCCGTCTGAATCCCAACAAATGCACTTTTGGCGTTTGTTCTGGAAGACTTTTGGGTTTCATTGTCAGTCAGAAAGGTATTGAGGTAGATCCTGATAAAGTCAAAGCTATTCGAGAAATGCCCGCCCCCAAGACGGAAAAACAAGTAAGAGGATTCCTTGGAAGACTGAACTACATTTCTAGGTTTATATCTCATATGACTGCTACCTGTGGGCCGATTTTCAAGCTTCTCCGAAAGAACCAAGGATGTGTGTGGACGGAAGATTGTCAGAGAGCTTTTAATAGCATCAAAGAATATTTGCTTGAACCTCCCATTTTGATTCCTCTGGTGGAAGGAAGACCTTTGATTATGTACCTGACTATATTGGAAGATTCCATGGGATGTGTGCTTGGTCAACAAGATGAGACTGGAAGAAAGGAACATGCCGTATATTATCTGAGTAAGAAATTCACAGACTGTGAGTCTCGATACTCATTGCTTGAGAAAACCTGTTGTGCTTTACCTTGGGCTGCTCGCCGTCTGCGCTAGTATATGATTAACCATACCACTTGGTTGATCTCCAAAATGGATCCGATCAAGTATATTTTTGAGAAGCCCGCTTTATCTGGAAGGATAGCCCGTTGGCAGATGTTGTTATCTGAATATGACATTGAGTATCACACTCAGAAAGCAATCAAAGGGAGTATTTTAGCCGATCATTTGGCTCACCAACCAATTGACGATTATCAATCCATCAAGTTTGATTTCCCAGATGAAGATGTTATGTACTTGAAAGCTAAAGATTGTGAAGAGCCGTTACCTGAAGAAGGACCTGATCCTGAATCCCATTGGGGTTTAATATTCGACGGAGCTGTGAATTCTTATGGGAATGGAATTGGGGCAATCATCGTCACTCCCCGGGGTACTCATATCCCGTTCACGGCAAGATTGAAGTTTGACTGCACGAACAACATGGCTGAATATGAGGCATGTATTATGGGTCTCGAAGAAGCTGTGGATCTAAGGATTAAGATTCTTGATATTTACGGAGATTCGGCATTGGTGATTAATCAAATCAAAGGAGAATGGGAGACTCGTCATCCTGGTTTGATCCCTTACAGAGACTATGCTAGAAGATTGTTAACTTTCTTCAACAAAGTGGAATTACACCATATCCCTAGAGATGAAAACCAAATGGCTGATGCTTTAGCTACTTTGTCTTCAATGTTTCAAGTGAATGATTGGAATGATGTGCCTACAATCAGAGTTATGCGCCTTGACAGACCTGCTCATGTGTTCTCAGTAGAAGAGGTTACCAACGACAAACCGTGGTTCTATGACATTAAACGTGTTCTTCAAACTCAAGAGTATCCGCCTGGAGCATCCAACAAAGATAGGAAGACGTTGAGAAGATTAGCAAGCAGTTTCTTTCTCAATGAAGAAGTTTTGTATAAGAGGAATTATGACATGGTCTTGCTCAGATGTGTAGACAGACGTGAAGCAGACATGCTAATGCAAGAAGTACATGAAGGGTCCTTTGGCACTCATGCCAATGGACATGCAATGGCTAAAAAGATGTTGAGAGCCGGTTACTATTGGATGACAATGGAATCTGATTGCTGTAAGTATGTGAAGAAGTGTCATAAATGCCAGATTTATGCGGACAAGATACACGTGCCGCCGACCCTCCTAAATGTTATCTCTTCACCTTGGCCTTTCTCTATGTGGGGAATTGATATGATTGGAATGATTGAACCCAAAGCTTCAAATGGTCATCATTTCATTTTGGTAGCGATCGATTATTTTACTAAATGGGTGGAAGCAGCATCTTATGCTAATGTAACCAGACAGGTGGTAGTCAGATTTATCAGGAATCAGATTATTTGTCGATACGGCATCCCGAGCAAGATCATCACTGACAATGGTTCGAATTTGAATAACAAGATGATGAGAGAGCTTTGTGAAGAGTTCAAGATCGAACATCATAATTCTTCTCCTTATAGACCGAAGATGAATGGGGCTGTTGAAGCTGCTAACAAGAATATCAAGAAGATTGTCCAGAAGATGGTGGTAACTTATAAGGATTGGCATGAGATGCTTCCGTTTGCTTTACACGGATACCGTACTTCAGTTCGAACTTCAACAGGTGCGACCCCATTTTCCCTAGTTTATGGTATGGAAGTTGTACTCCCCGTGGAGGTTGAGATTCCGTCTCTGAGAGTGTTGATGGAAGCTAAACTTTCTGAGGCCGAATGGTGTCAAAGTAGATATGATCAGTTGAATTTAATCTAAGAGAAAAGATTGACAGCGTTGTGTCACGGTCAATTGTATCAGCAGAGAATGAAGAAGGCTTTTGATAAGAAGGTTCGACCGCGCGAGTTCAGAGAAGGTGACCTTGTACTCAAGAAAATATTATCTTTCCAACCTGATTCAAGGGGCAAGTGGGCTCCGAATTATGAAGGACCGTATGTCGTTAAGAAAGTTTTCTCTGGAGGTGCCTTGATTCTCACCAATATGGACGGTGAAGAACTCCCGCGTCCCATGAACGCCGATGCAGTCAAGAAATATTTCGCTTAGGCGAACTTCTGGTCAGACCAGTCTCGGCATCTGAGCACATTTTGGAATTCTAAGTTGTTAGGGAGAATGGTGATCATTGTTTTTTGTAACCCTTTTCCCTTTCATGTACTATTTCTCAAACGTTTGTAAATCGTTGGAGTCGCGTTGTCAGCGAACTACCATCTCATTAATGAAATTTGAGCATTTACCTTTTGTGGGCAAAATTTTAATTTTTATAGAAATACTTGAAACAAATTTACTTAAAGTATTCTTATTTTAAAAACGTGTCGTGAATAATGGAAGGAATATTAACAGTTGTTCCGAGGATGGTCAGGCCATGAAATGCAAAACAGTACAGTATTTTTATCCTTGCATGATGAGTTCGTTTTCTTTTGAAATCATCATGAGGTGTTATTTGTGTAAGCTCGTGTTTCTGGTGGTACTAAATTTGGTGACTCTCCAAGTGTACCAGTTAAGGTTTGTTTCAGTTAGCTTTATTTGGGAGATTTCGGAGGTGTGGTGCGTTTTGTCTCATGCCGGTGGTCTATTGGTGTAAGAAGTTTGGATTTGGACACTTTTCTCCTCAGAAGACTTGAGCCTTGTGGTGTGTTACGCTCTGACGTTGTTCTGTGATTCCAGTTCCAGTTATCTTCCGTCTTTCTTAGGATTGGCCGAGTATCTATCGTGCTGTGACATCTTATCATATTCAAGATATTCCATCTGTTTGTTTTGTCAGCATAACATTCATTTATTCATTTACACTTATATCATGCATGCATGTTCACATTTGTCGTTGACGTTGGGTTGTATACTTTGTTTATTCAAACAGTGTACACGTTCTTTCCAGGTAGGAGGCTAGCTTAAGCAGAAAATGTGCTTCCTTTCTAAATTCCCCAACTGAGCTAATCCTCGTGGATGATTTTGATTTAGCTTACCTTGTCTATTTCTGGATAGGATGAATTCCCCAATCGAGTTACTTTCTCATTGAGTGGAGTCTTGTTTGACTGTTTTCTCTCTGGTTTATTCCTGGATGAAGTTGTTGTCTCTTGCATAGGCTATCTCATGATTTTTCCCAGTGAAATCGCGACCTAGACAGATGGTGCATTTATTTTGCACATTTATATGTGATATCCTTGGGAATGGACTGATTCATGATTCTCTTTGACGAAGATTTATTTCTCTGCCAGTGTCATCGCAATTTCCTTCTGAGTTTATCTGTGGAAAACGACAAGCGGCAGCTCTTCACAAGCAACTTGTGCGTTATTATTATTTTTGGAAAACGACAAGCGGCAGCTCTTCACGAGAAACTTGTACGTCATCTTATCTTGTGGAAAACGACAAGCGGCAGCTCTTCACGAGCAACTTGTGCGTTATTATTATTTTTGGAAAACGACAAGCAGCAGCTCTTCACGAGCAACTTGTACGTCATTTTATCTTGTGGAAAACGACAAGCGGCAGCTCTTCACGAGGAACTTGTGCGTTATTATTATTTTGGAAAACGACAAGCGGCAGCTCTTCACAAGCAACTTGTACGTCATTATTATCTTGCGAAAAACGACAAGCGGCAGCTCTTCACGAGCAACTTGTGCGTTATTTTTCATTTTCGGAAAGCGGCAAGTGGCAGCCTCTTTATTTGAGCAGCTTGTATGTTATTGGTATTTTCTTTGGACGACAGCAAGTGGCAGCCTCTTTATTTGAGCAGCTTGTATGTTATTGGTATTTTCTTTGGACGACAGCAAGTGGCAGCCTCTTTATTTGAGCAGCTTAAATTTTATTGGTATTTTCTTTGGACGACAGCAAGTGGCAGCCTCTTTATTTGAGCAGCTTGTATGTTATTGGTATTTTCTTTGGACGACGGCAAGTGGCAGCTTCTTTATTTGAGCAGCTTATGTATCTACAATCTCATTTCTATCAGCATTAATGAGTATATCTCCGGAAATTCTTGCAGAGAAGTTTGTCATGAATCATTACCTTCAGAAGTCGGTAATCCATCATCAGCAAGATTGGTTGTTTTTCGTCTATCTTCGACCTTGAGTTGTGAACTCACTATTTTGGGTCAATAATCTGTTTTATGGCCTATGCAAGATGCTTTCTTTGTTAGAGTCAGAGGTCGTGTTCCCTCAATTTTATTCGCTGTCAAGAGTCTGTCGTTTGAAGTCGATAGCTTGTTTCCCCAGTAATGTACAATCCATGTCTCGTTGCTTTGTTGGTGTTCGATTCCTCCAACATTGTCTTGTTTCATACAATATCTTTCTCTGTGAATTCAATCACTGCATCCATATCAAACATAAGGGCGGCATCTTAGGACAAAATTTGCGTAATTATGTATTTAAGTACCTTCAATCTCGTCGAAACGAAGATTTTAATATTCATCTCTCCGGATAGAAGAAACTTAAATAGGGGCAGCTGTTGTACCCCAAATTTTGACCTAAGATACCATCTCCCATCTGCATCATTACATTGCAAGCGTTTTGATCTTTTGATTTTTAAAAATTCATAACTTCTTCGAGTCGAGAGCTGTTTATTTTTTAACGCTAAATTTATTAACTAATCAAGACTTAAATAATGTTTATTAATTATTTATCATCTTAAATTTAAATAATTGGAATTTATTTTCAATTATTATATAATTCAAAGATCTATAAATAATAAAATGAATATTTGAAAAGAGGCATATTAATCGTTCAGACAGTGTTTATTTATTATTTATTATCTTGAATTTAAATAATTGGAACTTATTTTCATTTATTACATAATTTAAAGATTTATGAATAATATAATAAATATTTGAAAAGAAGTTCATTAATTGGTCAATAATGATTATTTAATTATTTATCATTCTAAGTTAAATAATTGAAATTCTATTTTAATTATTATAATTTAGAAAATTATGAATAATGAATTAAATAATTGAAATTATTAATTGATCAATGATGTTTATTTATGAGTTTATTATTCTGAATTTAAGTGATTGAAATTGATTTTCAATTATTATACAATTTAAGGAATTATAGACGATAAATAAATAATTAGAAAGAAAAGAATTGAGCGGGAAATAATGGAATTTTATTTCACTTTATTCTATTTTATTACAATTGTTATTTAAATATTGTATTACTTACAAAATATTTATAATAACAAATTACATAAAAGTTTAAAGTAAAATAGAACTATATTTCTAAGATTCTAATTCTAAATCTTCTATCCAATGCTTTTGTCTGCTCATTTTGATTTTACCTGCAAAAAATAATTAAAAAAAGAAAAGTCAGAATTGAATAAATAATTAAAAATAGAAAATTATTTATTAGTGTTCATCATTAAAAACAAACGGCTGGAATCAGTTTACCCTTTTTTGCAAATCACGGGATTTCTCCCGGTTCACAAAAAAGGGGGAAATTTTTATTTTTCATAAATGAATGCACAATTTTAAAACATGCACAAATTCATTTTATTTTTCAAAATTGAATATGCATAATTTCTTTTGTCAAAAGGCATTTTTCAAAATATACACAGCATACAAAATCCAACATATGCACAATGACATATTCAATTCCAACGTAAACCTATGCCCACATAGAAGAAGTCAAAAACTTAAGCTCCATGCAGTAGACAAAAGAAATATGCAGTTCAAAACCATTTTGCAAGCATAAAACATTTCCCATTTCATCATTTTTCCAGCATGCTTATTTTTTTAGAACATACAGTACACATCATTTTTATGCATCAATGTACTTGAGAGAGAGAAGAGAGAAAGAAAAATGGTTTTGCAGGTTTTGGTTTAGGCAGAAGGAATTACAAAACAAAGCTACAGCAGTAACTCAGTAAAAAAGAAGCACAAGAGTAGAATACAAACAAACTGGATGAAACAGTATGATGCAGAGGCCAGGAATATTGTAAAATATTCAAATCTCCAACCGGTAACATAAACCTAAGCCTGTAACGTACACAAGGATGGGAAGCAATTGTTATAACATAACATAAAAATCACTTCAAAAAAGGATTTCATCTATCTATCTCCCAGCCTTCAAACTCAAAAAATTGTTGTCAAACAAAATACAAATTTTCTCAAAGTCCTAAACCAGAACAACCTAAACCATTCCTACTGTCACAAACCATACAAACCACCATTAAACCTTCATGGCTTAAAACCATACAAACCGGCTAAAACCTGCTACTGCATTACCACAACCTGTTAAAAGCTCTCCACCACCAAAAACCATATAACATAAACCATCACACATATGGCCCAATAACCATAAACCTACTGTCAAAAACAATGGAACCTGCATGACCATTTCAGAAAAACCTGCCTACTGCATAAGCCTGCATATAACCAAAACCAACATGTCCTTGTAGGTGTTTAGGTATTGGCTTGCATTTTTGGTAAATCCCAAGTGTATGTGTGAATGTCATGACTGATGTCATAACATTCTAGTTCAGGTTGTACTAACTCATTAGGTACATGTGCAGAAAAATATTGTAATTCAAATACTGATGTTTATAAGTGTGTATCTGAGCATGTTTGCAAAATGATCACATTTTGCTAAATCAGTAGACAGGTTTTCTCAGATGTCATAACAGATGTTATGACATCCTGTTCTGAACTAACAGGATTGCAGGATTGGATAAGTCTGAGTTTTTTCAGGAAATAACTCAGTCCTTTTTAAACAGAATCCTGCGTTTTCTGAGGAGTAACCTAGCTCAATCCTAACCTGATCAATAAAGTACTGTGACCTGGTCTTTAGGTCAAACGGAATCAACCCTAGGTTTTTGGAAACCCTAACTGAAGTTGCAGCTGCTATATATTCAACAGAGCTGCGGTTTTTCAAATCATCCCTGCTGATTGATTAGAAGATCAATTTTGTAATCTGTATAGATTTGTTTATTGTACTCCAAGCAATTATCATTGTGATAAGTGCCTTGGAATAGGTTTCAATTGTAAGGGTTGTGTAGCACTCAAAGCTTTGAAGCAAGAGTGTTTGAATGTCCCTTGACTAAAGCTGTGAAGCAGAGTCAAGTTAGTTGTGTACATCACTCAAAGCTGTGAAGCACGAGTGATTGTGTTGCTTGATTAAAAAGCTGTGAAGTTTAATCAAGTGTGTGTTTTTTTTGAAGAGTGTCTTCATCAATTCTTAAGTCAAATTGGTTTATTTATCACTGCTGTGATTGAGGGGGAGTGAGTAGGAACTCAGGTTTAAGTTGTACTTAGATTAGAATTGCATTGGGTAGGTCTTAAGTGAAGGAGATAAACTGGTTGGTTTATTCCTGAATTAACATCTCTTATAGTGGATTCTCTCCCTGGCTTGGTAGCCCCCAGAGTAGGTGTTGTTGCACACTGAACTGGGTAAACAATTGACTGTGTTCTTTACTGCTTTTGTATTTACTGTCATATAGTAAGTCAGATACGGTGTCATAACATTGGACGTGACATTGAGTATCTGCAGCCAGAATTTTCAATTGGCATCAGAGCAGGCACCCTGCCTGTATTACTGGGTGAGATCTAGGGATATCACTTTCTGGCACTATGGACAAAGAAGGAGTTTTTGGAAATAGACCACCCATTCTGGATTGAACCAATTATGACTACTGGAAACCTCGTATGATTGCCTTCCTAAAATCTCTGGACAAAAAGGCTTGGAGAGCTGCTGACAAAGGATGGATTCATCCCACCATAACTTAGGAAGATGGGTCAATCAGTCTGAAGCCTGAGGAAGATTGGAGTAAAGAAGAAGATGAGTTAGCCTTGGGAAATTCCAAAGCTCTAAATGCCTTGTTCAATGGAATTGATAGAAACATTTTCAGATTAGTCCATCAATATGAACTGGCCAAGGAAGTTTGGGACACTCTCAAAACTACTCATGAGGGAACTTCCAAAGTAAAAATGTCAAGGCTTCAGATGTTGACCACTAAGTTTGAGAATCTAAAAATGATGGAAGATGAAACCATTCATGAGTTTCACATGAACATCTTGGAGATTGCCAACACCTCAGGAGCACTGGGAGAAAAAATGTCAGAAGAAAAACTGGTAAGGAAGATTCTCAGATCCTTGCCTAAAAGATTTGCAATGAAGGTAACTGCCATAGAGAAAGCCCAGGACATTAGCAAGTTGAAAGTGGATGAACTTATTGGGTCTCTTCAGACTTTTGAGATGGGAATCACCAATGATGATGTCAAAAAGAACAAGAGTATAGCACTCATGTCCAACACTGATGTTGAAGAAAACATTTCAGAAGCTGTAGCCATGCTTGGAAGACAGTTCAACAAACTCATCAAAAGAATAGATCCAAAGTCAAGGTCTAATGTTCATAACATTCCCTCTAACATTGACAGTTCCAGCAGAAGACCAAGGTCAGAAGAGAAGGGAATTCAAGGCAGAGGAATTCAATGCCATGGCTGTGAAGGATATGGGCATATTCGAACTGAATGTCCTACCTTTCTTAAGAAACAAAAAGGAATGACTGTTACTTGGTCTGACTGTGATTCAGAAAGTAATTCTGAAGAAGAGACTGCCAAACGAGTTACTGCTCTAACTGGTGTTTGTACCTCTGAAAGTGACATCAGTGATGAAGAGGTGACTTTTGAAGAACTGGCTGATACCTACAAGAAATTGTGTATCAGAAGTGGTGAAGTCTGTGTGCAAAATGAGAAACAATCAAAACTCATTATAAAGCTGGAGGCTGAAAAGAGGGCAAATCTTGAAACTATAAGTCATTTAGAAGGAGAAGTTCAACTGCTGAACTCACAACTGAATCAAATGACCAAATCTGTCAAGATGTTGACCAATGGAACAGGCAAATTGGAAGAGATCCTTCAGGCTGGAAAAAATATGGGAAATAAATCTGGCCTAGGATTTGTGGAAACAAAGAAATTTGGTACTGGGAAGCAAATGTCAAAACAGATGTCTCAACATTACTCTCAACATCAGGGACAGAGACATATGAAGAAGAGGTACCAAAGATGGAGATGTCATCATTGTGGGAAATATGGTCACATAAAGCCCTTCTGCTTCAGATTACATGGATACCCTAATCAGAACTCAGGTGTCAAACCTAAGTCTAAAAAGGTACCACATGCTCCTCAATGGAAGAAAAAGACTACTGCACTGATAGCTCACACTTCCCTGAGGGTCTCTGCAAAGGAAGACTGGTACTTTGACAGTGGATGTTCCAGACATATGACTGGAATCAAGAACCTCCTCAATAATGTTAAGCCTCACACCACCAGTTTTGTGACCTTTGGAGATGGGGCTAAAGGTGAAATCAAAGGAGTTGGTGATTTGGACTGCCCTGGAGTTCCAAGTCTGAATGAAGTACTGCTGGTGAAAGGACTGACTGCTAATCTCATTAGTATCAGTCAACTGTGTGATCTAGGATTCAAGGTCAATTTCTCAAAATCTGAATGCCTTGTGATCAATGACAAACAAGAGATAGTAATGAAAGGAGTCAGATCCAAAGACAACTGTTACTTATGGGAGGCTGAGAACACCAATTTCTCATCTGTGTGTTCCATTGCAAAAGAAGAAAAAGAGGTGAAACTATGGCACCAAAAACTTGGCCATCTTCATCTAAGGGGGATGAAGAGGATTATCTCCTTGGAGGCAGTCAGAGGTATTCCAAAACTGCAAATTGATGAAGGAAGAGTTTGTGGTGAATGTCAGGTGGGTAAGCAGACTAGGATGTCACATCCAAAGTCAAGACATCTGACCACCTCTAAGGTTCTAGAACTCCTCCATATGGATCTGATGGGACCAATGCAAGTAGAGAGTCTTGGAGGTAAAAGATATGCCTACGTGGTTGTAGATGATTTTTCCAGATTCACCTGGATTAATTTCATTAGGGAAAAATCAGATGCATTTGAAGTTTTTAGAGAACTGTGCAAGAGAATTCAAAGAGAGAAGGAAGGATGTATTGTCAGAATCAGAAGTGATCATGGCAAGGAATTTGAAAACAGCAAGTTTGATGACTTCTGTGCTTCAGAAGGAATCAGTCATGAGTTTTCTTCTCCCATAACACCTCAGCAAAATGGAGTTGTGGAAAGAAAAAACAGGACCATACAAGAATCTGCCAGAGCAATGTTACATGCCAAAAGACTTCCTATGTATTTTTGGGCTGAAGCTATGAATACAGCTTGCTATGTTCATAACAGGGTCACCTTGAGAAAGGGAACCTCATCCACCATATATGAACTCTGGAAAGGAAGAAAACCAACTCTGAAGTACTTCCATGTGTTTGGCAGCAAATGCTATATCCTATCTGATCGTGAACAAAGAAGAAAACTGGACTCCAAAAGTGATGAAGGCATATTTCTAGGATACTCCTCAAACAACAGAGCTTATAGAGTATTCAACTCCAGAACCAAAACCATGATGGAATCAATAAATGTTATAATTGATGACTATCATGAAGAAATAGATGTTCCTTGTACTGTTGAGACATTCTTTGAGACTTCAACCCAACAGGATGATCTACCCAACTCCACCACAACAGAATCTGAATCAAAGGAAGCTAGCAAGACTCCTTCCATCAGAATTCAGAAGGATCATCCAAAAGAGCTCATCATAGGAGATCCCAATAGTGGAGTCATCACAAGATCTAGAGAAATCATCTCAAATTCTTGTTTTGTGTCCAAAATGGAACCAAGAAATGTCAAGGAAGCCTTAACTGATGAATATTGGATTGGTGCAATGCAAGATGAACTGAACCAATTCAAGCAACATGAAGTTTGGGAACTGGTTCCTAGACCTGAAGGAACTAACATCATTGGGACAAAATGGATATTCAAGAACAAGTCAGATGCTGAAGGAGTTGTCACCAGAAATAAGGCAAGACTTGTTGCTCAAGGATACACCCAGGTTGAAGGGGTTGATTTTGATGAAACCTTTGCACCTGTAGCCAGGTTGGAGTCAATCAGACTCTTGTTGTCAATTGCGTGTCTTCTGAAGTTCAAGTTATTTCAGATGGATGTGAAAAGTGCCTTTCTAAATGGGTACTTAAATGAGGAAGCTTATGTGGAACAACCTAAAGGTTTTGTGGATCCAACCCATCCTGATCATGTCTACAAATTGAGAAAAGCTCTATATGGGCTGAAACAAGCTCCTAGAGCATGGTATGACAGGTTAACAAAGTTTCTCTCAGACAAAGGCTACAGAAAAGGAGGCTTGGACAAAACTCTATTTGTCAAAACTGAAGGAGGGAAGTTGATGGTTGCCCAAATATATGTTGATGACATAGTGTTTGGAGGAATGTCAGAACATATGGTTAAACAGTTTGCTGACCAGATGCAGGCTGAATTTGAAATGAGTCTCATGGGAGAACTAACTTATTTTCTTGGACTACAAGTCTCACAGATGGAGGACTCAATCTTCTTATCTCAAAGCAAGTATGCTAAGAATATTGTAAAGAAGTTTGGTATGGAGAATGCAAGTCACAAAAGGACTCATGCTCCTACTCATCTAAAGCTTTCCAAAGATTCAAGTGGGGTTAAGGTGGATCAAAGTCTGTACAGAAGCATGATAGGAAGCTTGTTGTACTTAACTGCCAGCAGACCTGATATTGCCTTTGCAGTTGGAGTTTGTGCTAGATACCAAGCTGATCCCAAAGTCAGTCATATCAATCAAGTGAAGAGAATTTTGAAATATGTAAGTGGTACTTACAATTATGGATTGTTGTATACTCATGGCTGTGAACCAGCTCTGACTGGCTACTGTGATGCTGATTGGGCGGGTAGTGCTGATGATAGAAAAAGCACCTATGGAGGATGTTTCTTTTTGGGAAGTAATCTGGTTTCCTGGTTCAGCAAGAAACAGAATTGTGTGTCTCTTTCCACTGCTGAAGCTGAATATATTGCAGCTGGTAGTAGCTGCTCTCAAATGATATGGATGAAACAGATGCTCACTGAGTATAATGTCACACAAGATGTTATGACATTGTACTGTGACAATCTGAGTACAATCAACATATCCAAGAATCCCATTCAGCATAGCAGGACCAAACATATTGACATACGACATCACTTTATTAGAGACCTTGTAGAAGAGAAGACAATCAAATTGGAACATGTTGCCACTGAGCTACAGCTGGATGACATTTTTACCAAGGCTTTGGATGCAAACCAATTTGAAAACTTAAGGGGTAAGCTGGGTATTTGTCAACATGAGGAATTGTAGCAATTAATTTTGCTTAAAACAAAGACCAAAGGACTTATGCCTGTTCTGATTGGTTCAAAATTGTATTTTCTCATTTCCAACAATTCTTTTAAGAAGTTGAATAGCTACTCCTTTGCTTCCTTCCTCTCTCGTCTCCTCATCAAAACCCAGTCTCTCAATCAGAAATTTCTACTCATTTGCTGTTGGTCCTTCAAAACTGACAAAATGTCTCAAACACCATCATCATCCAATACGACCATCTCAACCTCTTCCTCTGATCAAGATTCTGGGTCAATCTCTTCCTGTCTGGACTCTGACGTTCTGGAGATCTGTTCTCATAGAACTAACCCCACCAAGGCCAAAGAGTTGAGAACAAGACATACAGGTAATCCATCTCATCCTTCCCCTTCAGTTCCCCCTGAAATTGCAAATAGGGAAGGGACAACCTATGTTAATCAAGCAATAGCAAAAATTGTTTCAAGAATTCTGAACGAGAACCACTCAGTTCCTGGCATTTCTGTTCCTCTGAACCAAGAAAACTCAAATGCTGAAACAAATCCAAATGTCTCTAAGAATGTTGAGACATCAAACAAAGAGAAGAATGCTGACATTGCTCACAAGAAAAGAAAGAAGACTGGCTCCTCTAAGTCTGATGACAGTGCTTGAAGGTTGATTGCTGCTTGGTGGTGTTGCTGGTGGAGTTTGGAAGTGTGTTCTGCTGTTGTCAGCTGCTGATCTCATTATTTTGTTTTGGATAACTGTATAACTTTATGAACATGTATCTTTGGCCCATTTGTGGCTAAAGAGGGGGAGAATATTTTGGTACTTGCTTAATTAGTACTTGACATTATATTTTTCTGCTGTCACTTATTTCTGCTGCTATCTATCTATCTCTGATTGTTTAGGGACTTTAGCCAAAAATCTGCCAAAGGGGGAGTTTGTAGGTGTTTAGGTATTGGCTTGCATTTTTGGTAAATCCCAAGTGTATGTGTGAATGTCATGACTGATGTCATAACATTCTAGTTCAGGTTGTACTAACTCATTAGGTACATGTGCAGAAAAATATTGTAATTCAAATACTGATGTTTATAAGTGTGTATCTGAGCATGTTTGCAAAATGATCACATTTTGCTAAATAAGTAGACAGGTTTTCTCAGATGTCATAACAGATGTTATGACATCCTGTTCTGAACTAACAGGATTGCAGGATTGGATAAGTCTGAGTTTTTTCAGGAAATAACTCAGTCCTTTTTAAACAGAATCCTGCGTTTTCTGAGGAGTAACCTAGCTCAATCCTAACCTGATCAATAAAGTACTGTGACCTGGTCTTTAGGTCAAACGGAATCAACCCTAGGTTTTTGGAAACCCTAACTGAAGTTGCAGCTGCTATATATTCAACAGAGTTGCGGTTTTTCAAATCATCCCTGCTGATTGATTAGAAGATCAATTTTGTAATCTGTATAGATTTGTTTATTGTACTCCAAGCAATTATCATTGTGATAAGTGCCTTGGAATAGGTTTCGATTGTAAGGGTTGTGTAGCACTCAAAGCTTTGAAGCAAGAGTGTTTGAATGTCCCTTGACTAAAGTTGTGAAGCAGAGTCAAGTTAGTTGTGTACATCACTCAAAGCTGTGAAGCACGAGTGATTGTGTTGCTTGATTAAAGAGTTGTGAAGTTTAATCAAGTGTGTGTTTTTTTTGAAGAGTGTCTTCATCAATTCTTAAGTCAAATTGGTTTATGTATCACTGCTGTGATTGAGGGGGAGTGAGTAGGAACTCAGGTTTAAGTTGTACTTAGATTAGAATTGCATTGGGTAGGTCTTAAGTGAAGGAGATAAACTGGTTGGTTTATTCCTGAATTAACATCTCTTATAGTGGATTCTCTCCCTGGCTTGGTAGCCCCCAGAGTAGGTGTTGTTGCACACTGAACTGGGTAAACAATTGACTGTGTTCTTTACTGCTTTTGTATTTACTGTCATATAGTAAGTCAGATACGGTGTCATAACATTGGACGTGACATTGAGTATCTGCAGCCAGAATTTTCAGTCCTAAACCATTCCAAACCAAATGCTTAACCTGATCAAGACCATCAAACCAATACCACAAAACCAAAAAAAAAACAGTAAAACCATTCAAGACCATCAACCATAACCACATAGCATCAAACTGTCAAAATTATGGCCTAAACTAATTTCCAAACCCAAGCATACGAAGACCTCAGATACACCCTCATTGGCCATTAAAAAAAAGCATACAGTAGCGAGGTGAGAAAGAAGAAGAGAAAAGCGAACATATCATCAAGCTAGTCAAAATAGTTATTTCAACATAGCATTCAGAAATGTTCAAAGCAACGGAAAGCATACAGTAGCAGAGGAAGAAGAATTATTCAGAGGCAACATTCAAAAGCAACAAGATTTCATCACCAAAGAGAATCAGAAACGCAAACCAGGAAGCAGGAGCTTCATAACCGTCTTCCTTGTCCCGGCCTCCTAGCACCCACGACTTCCCTCCTCCGTCTCCAAGGGTAATTTTCTTCATCCTTCTTCTCTTTCATAACCCCTCCAATAAATATAACAATGCGAAGTAAGAATCAAAACGGAACCAAATCAACACACGCAAATCGTAACGAACCCTAAGCGAATAAGAAAATGAACTCACCGAATCCGTCACCCCCTGATGCCTTCGCTGGAGGGAAGAGGAGAGTGGAGAGTGCTGTTGGCCATTGAGGAACTCAGAAGACGAACGCATGAACAAGAGAGAATGAGCGCCGCACTGCCGAAACCCTAATCCCAATTACCAACAACATTTACCCTAAAACAAGATTATGAAACAATTGGATCTACTTCCTGCCTAGGCCCAACGATTTCCCTTTGGCACCCTCTTTCTGTTTGTTTTCTATTGGGCCCTTCAAAACCCTTGGCCCATATATATTTGTTCTTCAAGCTTTTTTTTTAAATACACCTTTTTTTTGTTTATTCTTTTTTTTCCAGTTTTAGAACTATTAATAACTTAGTTTAAATTAATTAGTAGTTTAATCAATTAATTAAAACTTTTAATCATTTTACCTTTTATTTTATTTTTAATTTTAGGTTTATTTGGGTAATTTTAAAACATCCCTTTTTAATTAGGTTTAAGTTAGTTTTTTTAGTATTCATTTAGTTTGATTATTTAATAATAATTACTAAAAAATAATGCCTTATATAGAACTCTAAAAAATATAAAAATATATAGAGACTTAAAACTTAAAAAATATTTTGTCTTCCTTAATTAATTCTCATCTACTTTTATCCATATAAAAAAATGCGTAAAAAATGAAAACTATTAAAACATTTTCTTTTCATTAATATTAAACAAAAATCCAAAAAATGCATATTTACACCATTCAGTCATTTATTTAACTGTTGTTATTTAATCATTATCCGCATAATTTTTCTGTTTAATTATTTCATATTTACTTGTTTATTCTGTTTGCGTTTAAATCCAATGGAAAAAAACGATTAAGTTTGTCGACTTCATGTCTTCAAGTCCAATCGCGCGAACGTTCGCATTTCATTAAAACTTAGGATAATTTTTCTTCAAATACCCAATCTTTTCAAAACTTATACCCTTTTAAGCAAAAAAATTCGACATTAGGTCGTCGTATCTTCAAAAACCCGTCCGTACCCCTTTTCGGCCAAAACGATTCATTTTTCAATCAAACAAACAATTTTAATAAAACAGATATTTCAAAAGGTTCCTATAGAGTACTATAGATACATTGGGTGCTAGTACCTTCCCATTGTATAACCAACCCCCGAACCATAGATCTCTTTTCAAAAACGCCTTGTATTTCATTACTTTTTAAAAAAAAGTATTATTTTACATTGTATGTTTAGGGTTTTATTTCGCTCTTTCCCCTTTTCCCTTGGAAACAATAAAGCGCGGTGGCGACTCTTGCTTTGTGAGACGAATTAATCAATAATTCGATCTCCGATTTACCCCGCTACATTTTTTATCGCTACAGAATTGGCGACTCTGCTGGGGAAGATTGACCTCTTGCTGGTCCATCCCTAAGTGGGTTAAGCCTAATTTGTCTTATCTGTTTATTATTATTTGATTTGCTTGATTATGTGTTTAAATTGGGGTGTTTGGGTTTTTTGCAAAGGACGAATCCTATACCCGGATTAAGTAACACTTAAGGAATAGGACGGGCGGTACAGTCATGTTAACTTTGAGGGAGTAATCCCGAAGAAGGAGGCATGAGATCCCCCACTCAATGGAAGGCCCTCTTGAACTTAGTATTTGTTTAACGAGTAATCGGGAAGACATTATTATTTTCGACCTAGGAGCCCGAGAAGTTGAGGACCGTAGAACCCTAACCCATCTTGGCCTTTTTAGGTGTAGCGCGGAGACTATAACGGAGTAATTCGGAAGTAGTTGTTACGCGATGCTACGCTCGGACGAGTTTCTCTTGAGAATATTGCTAATTATTGAGTAATCAAGACGTTGGTAATATCCGAAGGAGGAATGTAGACTCTGGGAACTCTTAGAACCATGTCTTACAGGTGTGATTGAACCGTTAGTACATACCTTTGGGTGGGCTTTACCCTCGACTCCATGCTGAACGTTGAACCTTTGAACCCCATGTTTGCAAACTTGTGTGTAACTGTTGCATTATCATTCATCCATGCATTCATCAACATCTTTGTAAAAAACTTGCTTTTCAAGGAACTTCGGAATGATTTTTGGAGACATCTCAGGTTATTATGGAATTTGGAAGGAGAAACACTCGAAGCTTTAGTTTTAAGGAGCCCGAGATTGAAGAGTTTGATTCCGAAGATCGAGAACCTGACGGATTTTCAGAAGAAGTATGGGTCCATTATACCTCTCATGAAGCGCAAGATGAAGGAAGGCATCCTCAATACGTTGGTTCAATTCTACGATCCTTTGTACCGATGTTTCACCTTTCCGGATTACCAGTTGATTCCCACCTTAGAAGAGTATTCCTACATACTTGGTTTGCCGATCACCGACTGTGTTCCTTTTTCTGGTTTAGAAGAGGAGCCCAAATCTCACGAGATAGCAACCATCACCCACTTGAAGAAGTCAGAGATAGAGGAGAACATGACTACAAAAGGGGGAATCCGAGGTTTGTCTGCGCAGTTTTTGTTGAGGAAAGCTCGTCATTTTGCTGAGATAAAAGATATTGTTGCCTTTGAAGACGTGTTTGCTTTACTCGCCTATGGTCTATTCTTGTTCCCTAACGTTGATAAGTTTGTGGATATCAACGCCATCAGAATTTTCTTGATTGGAAATCCGGTCCCTACGCTGCTAGGAGATACCTGCTACTCCATCCATCTTCGAAACTCTTATCAAGGAGGGATGATTATTTGTTGTACACCATTGTTGTATCAGTGGTATGTTTCTCATCTACCGGGGTCTGATGTTTTCTGGGATCTCGAGAAGGAACCGCATTGGGCGCCAAAGATCATGGCTCTCACTCATTTTGACATTGACTGGTATAATCGAGTTTACTACGACGTGAAGATCATCGATAGCTGTGGTGCTTTTCCTAACGTGCCTCTTCTCGGTACGAGAGGTGGAATTAATTATAACCCTGTTCTCGCGCGCCGTCAGTTTGGATACCCGATGAGGGACAAGCCAAACAACATCCACGTGAGTGGGTTCTTTCTTCAGGAAGGACAAGATCATCAGGCAGCTAAGAGGGAGATCGAAGGAGCTTGGCGCCACGTCCATAGGAAAGGGAGAGATATGTTAGGACATAGAGGTGTCGTTTCTTTGGAGTCTTACCTACAGTGGGTCCGTGCTAGGGCTTGTGCTCTCAAGATGCCCTATAAACTTGAGAAACCTTTATTCCCCACCGTTGCACCATCATCTGTTGTTATCCCTATCGCGAATATAGGAGAATACCAAGGAAATCTGGCTAAGATGAAGTCCGAGAGGGATGCTTGGAAAGAAAAGTATCATATGTCTGAATATGAGAATCGAGTCCTAACTCGACAGCTAAAGGAAAAGGAGGAGTTGTTGTTTATTCAAGACGGCTGGTTCATTGATCACGATGAGAAGCTTCGTCGAAAGGATGCTTTGCTGAAGAAGTATGCTGGTGAGAGGAAGAGAAAGAAGGAAGGTTCGGTAAGCGTTGCTCTGGTTCCTAATCTGCAGAAGGAAATCATTGATCGACTGGTAGCTGAGAAGAAAGAGATGGAAGACTTTTATGAAGAGAAGATCAAGAAGCTCCGGTTACAGTTGGTGTTTGGTCCTTCATCTGATGATTCTGAGTGATCTTTAGCTTTTAGTTTTATTTTATTGATGTCATTTTGTAAAACTATGTAAAAGAGCTTCATGCTCCAAATTTGTAATTTATTGCTTTATTTTGGGCTTCATGCTCCAAAGTTGTAATTTATTGCTTTATTTTGGACTTCATGTTTTAAAATTGAAATTTATCGCTTTATTATGGATTCCATGTTTCGAAGTTGTAATTTACTGCTTTTATTATTGGGTTGTTATCCCAAAGTTGTAATTTACTGTTTTGATATGCCAAAATTGTAAGTTGTAAGTTATCGCTTTCAGTTAATGGATTGAGTTTTTGTTGTTCCGAATTCCTTTACCATTGATATGTGCAAAACCACCGAAGTTCCCTGAAAAACTATTAAAATGGATCATCATTTGCATCACACATCATGCATCATTCAACATTTCACTTCACATGTTTTCTAGAGTCTTATCCTTGTTCTTTTTCCACTCCCAAGGTTGTCAAGCTGTCTCACTGATAAGACACTCGAGCCAATCGTCAGAGGAAGATGGAAGATCTGGAACAGGAAAACCATGAGCTTCGTGGGGAAGTTGCTACACTTCGTGTCGAGATGGAAAAGTTAACTGCGTTAGTGGAAAGTTTGGTGGTTGTTCAGAATCAGCCATCGACTACAGCTGCCGAGATTCAGACTTCAACTCCAGTAGTTTCCGAGATTGTCACCGTTCCTACATCCGTGACTCAAATCAACTCTCCGCTTCAACATCAGATGCCGAAAGGTTTTCCGTGGGGAATGCCTTACAACTTTGTGCCAGAGGGGTATCAGCCTGCCGTACAACCTTTATTTCAACCTGCTTTGTCTCTTCCTCAGCCAGAGACAACTGCCATGCCGCCAGTAATTCCGTCTGTGACACCTTTTCCGCAACCGATTATGACAACCGTCGCTCCTGTGGTTCATTCCGTGCCATACTTGAATGAACCTACTTATCCTGCCGAGCCTGCTGAAAGTTTGGGTCTTTTTGATAGAATGGAAGAGTTTCAGGATCAGTTCCAGGAAATGCAGAAAGAGCTTAGAGCATTAAAGGGGAAAGATTTGTTTGGGAAGAACACGCATGACCTTTGTTTAGTTCCGAATGTCAAGATTCCAGCAAAATTCAAAGTGCCAGACTTTGAGAGATATAAGGGTGATTCGTGTCCTAGAAGTCATTTGACAATGTACGTGAGAAAGATGTCTACGTATTCCGATGATCATGACTTATTGATTCATTATTTTAAAGATAGTTTGACGGGTGCTGCTCTAAAGTGGTATATGGGTTTAGACAGTATTCGGATCCGCAACTTCAACGATCTTAGCGAAGCCTTTGTCCGTCAGTACAAGTATAACATTGACATGGCACCGGACAGGGATCAACTCCGGGCAATGTCGCAAAGAGACCGAGAATCTTTTAAGGAGTACGCCCAGAGGTGGCGTGAAATTGCTGCTCAAATCTATCCACCTCTTGAGGAGAAAGAGATGACTAAGATATTTTTGAAGACTTTAGGTTCCTTTTATTATGAAAGAATGATCGCCAGCGCACCCAGTGACTTCACCGAAATGGTAAGCATGGGCATGCGGTTAGAGGAAGGGATTCGTGAAGGGCGTTTGGTTAAAGAAGGGAGTCCGTCTAGCAGTACTAAGAAGTTTGGAAGTGTTTTCCCGAAAAGAAAAGAGCAGGATGTCAGCGCTTTGTTCCCAGGTAGACCAAGGAGAGGTTACTCTCACGTTGCGGTAGTCACTCCGGATGTCCGCCCAGCTTTGATGACCCCAGTTCATCAAACCCCGCCAACTCAACAACGGCCATTTCAGCAGCAGCCTCGACAACAGGCTTATCCATTCAACAATCAGAACCGTTCACCTAGAAAACCGCAGTTCGATGCCATTCCTATGACTTATACTGAATTGTTCCCTGCTCTTATCAGGAAGAACCTCATAACGACAAAGCCTCCTTCTGTCGCACCGAACAGTACTTCTCCGTGGTACAAGGCGGATCAGTTTTGTGAGTATCATCAAGGGTCATCGGGGCACAACCTTGAGAATTGCTTTGCTCTGAAGGCGGACGTGCAAAGATTGATTAAGAATGGTATCTTGTCTTTCAAGGATGTTAATCCAAATGTTAGAGATAATCCTTTGCCTCGACATGGGGCAGCTTCAGTGAATATGGTGGAAGGTTGTCCGGGGAAGTTTCGAGTTTTTCAAGTTGAACACATAAGAGAATCGTTGATCAGGTTACATCAGAGTTTGAGAAGACTTGCCTTTGTTAGGCACCAGCATGATTATGATGTTTGTGAGTTTTTTTCAAGAGAGGATGATTGTCCTATTGTGAAGGAGGATATTCAGAAGTTGCTCGACCAGAGAGTTATCACCATTACGTATGACAGAAATCCGGAGGATGAAGTGAATGTTATCATACCACAATTCAATTTGCCTGAATCAGTAGAGATCGCTTACGACAGTCAGACTGCACCTGTCAATCCATTGATTATTTACCCACCTGGTCCTGTGCCTTACACCTCAGACCAAGCTGTACCATATAAGTATAATGCCACAATGATTGAGAATGGGGTAGAAGTCCCTATACCAACGAGACCGTCTTTTGTTAACATTGCTGATGTGAGTAGAGTTACGAGAAGTGGACGTGTTTTTGCAGCAGTACCTTTGAAGAGACCAGAAGTTCAAGTCAGGAGACCCATACCGGCGGAGATTCCAGTGAGAAATGTTAAACCAAGGGTTGAGATAGGCCGATCCAGTGAACCTATCCCTCACCCTGAGGATGATGAGATCTTGAAGCTTATCAAGAGAAGTGAATATAAGATTGTGGACCAACTATTACAAACTCCTTCCAAGATTTCTTTGCTTGCTTTACTGAGAGATTCTGGTGCACATAGAGAAGCTTTGGTGAAGGTCTTGGACCAGGCGTTCATGGATCATGATGTGACGGTTGACCAGTTTGATGGGATTGTGGGAAATATTACTTCGTGTAACAATCTTGGTTTCAGTGATGAAGAACTCCCGAAGGAGGGGAGGAATCACAATATGGCTTTGCATATCTCAGTAAGTTGTGGAAATGATACCTTATCAAGTGTGTTGGTGGATACAGGTTCGTCGATGAATGTGATGCCCAAGACTACATTATCTCGGCTCTCGTATCCAGGTGCTCCCATGAGACCTAGTGGAGTAATTGTTAAAGAGTTTGATGGTTCTAGGAAGACAGTCATTGGTGAAGTGGATCTTCCTATAGTAATTGGTCCCTATACTTTTCAAATCACTTTCCAAGTGATGGATATTCGTGCTGCCTATAGTTGCTTATTGGGTCGTCCCTGGATCCATGATGTCGGGGCAGTCACCTCTACGCTCCATCAGAGACTAAAGTTTGTAAGGCATGGGAAGCTAGTGATGATTGGGGGAGAGCAGGCTATGGTGGTAAGCCATTTATCATCATTCTCTTTTATTGATGCTGACGAGGATGTTGGAACCCAGTTCCAAAGTCTTTCTGTTGCCAGGAATGCAGTGAAGAAGCAAGGGGCATCCATTTCTTCTTTTGAGGATGCGCGGCGAGTGGTGGAAAGTGGTTCGGCCGAAGGATGGGGCCAGGTGTTGACTTTTCCCGAGAACAAGTCCGGGGAAGGTCTGGGTTTTCATCCAGTGTCTGCAAGAGTCAAGAAGGAGGTGGTTGTTCGTCCGATTCAAGAGGTTTTCCGAAGTGCAGGGTTTATACATCCTGAGATTGATGCTATCATAGAAGATGATTCCGAGGAAGATTTGCCCGATTTTGTGACGCCTGGATTGGCTTGCCAAAACTGGATAGCTGTTGATGTTCCTATTGTTATGCACATTTCCGAGTAATGTTTTGTTTTGTTTTTCTTTGAAAAATTCGCTCTGCCCAAGGCGAAAAGTATTTTGTGTCGGGCTATGAAAATAATTCCTTTTGCTCTGCCCAAGGCAAAAGAGATATGTCTGGGCTCCTTGTTTCAAGTATTTCCCTTTAATGAATAAAAATGTTATTTTGTCCACTACTGTTTTATTTTTCACTTTTTCTGGGAAATAGTGATGAAAATTAATTGGTAGTAATAGGAAAATATAATAACCTTTTGTTTTATTTGCACAAACCGATTTCTAAAATAAAGCATAATCATATGTGCAGATTAATCCATGACTTAACCATCGAAAACAATGATCCTATGCCATCTCCCAACTTTGAATTCCCTGTGTTCAGAGCCGAAGAAGAGGATGATGAAGAGGTTCCTGTTGAGATTTCCCGTTTGCTTGAGCATGATGAGAAGGTCATTCAACCATTTGAAGAACCTTTAGAGTTGGTCAACTTGGGTGATGAAGAGGATAGAAAGGAATTCAAAGTCGGAGCACTGCTTATCCCGGAAGTTAAGGAGAAGATGTTGGAGCTTCTCAAAGAGTATGTCGACGTGTTTGCCTGGTCCTACCAGGATATGCCGGGTTTGGACAATGATATTATGGAGTATCGTTTACCGTTGAGACCTGAATGTCCGCCGATCAAGCAGAAGTTGAGGAGGACTCGTCCTGACATGGCTGACAAGATCAAAGAGGAGGTTCAAAAACAGATTAATGCAAGTTCCCTTGTTACACCGGTCTATCCTCAGTGGTTAGCCAACATAGTGCCTGTTGCTAAGAAAGATGGAAAAGTTCGGATGTGTGTAGACTACAGAGATCTGAATAGAGCTAGTCCGAAGGATGACTTCCCATTACCTCACATTGACGTATTGGTCGACAGTACCGCCAAGTTCAAAGTCTTCTCTTTCATGGATGGTTTCTCTGGTTACAATCAAATCAAGATGGCACCAGAAGATATGGAGAAGACAGCTTTCATTACACCTTGGGGAACTTTTTGTTCTCGGGTTATGCCGTTTGGTTTGAGGAATGCTGGCGCAACATACCAAAGGGCCATGACTGCTTTGTTCCATGACATGATGCATAAGGAGATCGAAGTGTATGTGGATGACATGATCGCCAAATCACAAACTGAAGAGGATCACTTGGAACATTTGTTGAAGTTATTCCAGCGTTTGAGAAAGTACAAACTCCGTCTGAATCCCAACAAATGCACTTTTGGCGTTCGTTCTGGAAGACTTTTGGGTTTCATTGTCAGTCAGAAAGGTGTTGAGGTAGATCCTGATAAAGTCAAAGCTATTTGAGAAATGCCCGCCCCCAAGACGGAAAAACAAGTAAGAGGATTCCTTGGAAGACTGAACTACATTTCTAGGTTTATATCTCATATGACTGCTACCTGTGGGCCGATTTTCAAGCTTCTCCGAAAGAACCAAGGATGTGTATGGACGGAAGGTTGTTAGAGAGCTTTTGATAGCATCAAAGAATATTTGCTTGAACCTCCCATTTTGATTCCTCTGGTGGAAGGAAGACCTTTGATTATGTACCTGACTATATTGGAAGATTCCATGGGATGTGTGCTTGGTCAACAAGATGAGACTGGAAGAAAGGAACATGCCGTATATTATCTGAGTAAGAAATTCACAGACTGTGAGTCTCGATACTCATTGCTTGAGAAAACCTGTTGTGCTTTAGCTTGGGTTGCTCGCCGTCTGCGCCAGTATATGATTAACCACACCACTTGGTTGATCTCCAAAATGGACCCGATCAAGTATATTTTTGAGAAGCCCGCTTTATCTGGAAGGATAGCCCGTTGGCAGATGTTGTTATCTGAATATGACATTGAGTATCACACTCATAAAGCAATCAAAGGGAGTATTTTAGCCGATCATTTGGCTCACCAACCAATTGACGATTATCAATCCATCAAGTTTGATTTCCCAGATGAAGATGTTATGTACTTGAAAGCTAAAGATTGTGAAGAGCCATTACCTGAAGAAGGACCTGATCCTGAATCCCATTGGGGTTTAATATTCGACGAAGCTGTGAATTCTTATGGGAATGGAATTGGGGCAATCATCGTCACTCCCCGAGGTACTCATATCCCGTTCACGGCAAGATTGAAGTTTGACTGCACGAACAACATGGCTGAATATGAGGCATGTATTATGGGTCTCGAAGAAGCTGTGGATCTAAGGATTAATATTCTTGATATTTACGGAGATTCGGAATTGGTGATTAATCAAATCAAAGGAGAATGGGAGACTCGTCATCCTGGTTTGATCCCTTACAGAGACTATGCTAGAAGATTGTTAACTTTCTTCAACAAAGTGGAATTACACCATATCCCTAGAGATGAAAACCAAATGGCTGATGCTTTAGCTACTTTGTCTTCAATGTTTCAAGTGAATGATTGGAATGATGTGCCTACAATCAGAGTTATGCGCCTTGACAGACCTGCTCATGTGTTCTCAATAGAAGAGGTTACCAACGACAAACCGTGGTTCTATGACATTAAACGTGTTCTTCAAACTCAAGAGTATCCGCCTGGAGCATCCAACAAAGATAGGAAGACGTTGAGAAGATTAGCAAGCAGTTTCTTTCTCAATGAAGAAGTTTTGTATAAGAGGAATTATGACATGGTCTTGCTCAGATGTGTAGACAGACGTGAAGCAGACATGCTAATGCAAGAAGTACATGAAGGGTCCTTTGGCACTCATGCCAATGGACATGCAATGGCTAAAAAGATGTTGAGAGCCGGTTACTATTGGATGACAATGGAATCTGATTGCTGTAAGTATGTGAAGAAGTGTCATAAATGCCAGATTTATGCGGACAAGATGCACGTGCCGCCGACCCTCCTAAATGTTATCTCTTCACCTTGGCCTTTCTCTATGTGGGGAATTGATATGATTGGAATGATTGAACCCAAAGCTTCAAATGGTCATCGTTTCATTTTGGTAGCGATCGATTATTTTAATAAATGGGTGGAAGCAGCATCTTATGCTAATGTAACCAGACAGGTGGTAGTCAGATTTATCAGGAATCAGATTATTTGTCGATACGGCATCCCGAGCAAGATCATCACTGACAATGGTTCGAATTTGAATAACAAGATGATGAGAGAGCTTTGTGAAGAGTTCAAGATCGAACATCATAATTCTTCTCCTTATAGACCGAAGATGAATGGGGCTGTTGAAGCTGCTAACAAGAATATCAAGAAGATTGTCCAGAAGATGGTGGTAACTTATAAGGATTGGCATGAGATGCTTCCGTTTTCTTTACACGGATACCGTACTTCAGTTCAAACTTCAACAGGTGCGACCCCATTTTCCCTAGTTTATGGTATGGAAGTTGTACTCCCCGTGGAGGTTGAGATTTCGTCTCTGAGAGTGTTGATGGAAGCTAAACTTTCTGAGGCCGAATGGTGTCAAAGTAGATATGATCAGTTGAATTTAATCGAAGAGAAAAGATTGACAGCGTTGTGTCACGGTCAATTGTATCAGCAGAGAATGAAGAAGGCTTTTGATAAGAAGGTTCGACCGCGCGAGTTCAGAGAAGGTGACCTTGTACTCAAGAAAATATTATCTTTCCAACCTGATTCAAGGGGCAAGTGGGCTCCGAATTATGAAGGACCGTATGTCGTTAAGAAAGTTTTCTCTGGAGGTACCTTGATTCTCACCAATATGGACGGTGAAGAACTCCCGCGTCCCATGAACGCCGATGCAGTCAAGAAATATTTCGCTTAGGCGAACTTCTGGTCAGACCAGTCTCGGCATCTGAGCACATTTTGGAATTCTAAGTTGTTAGGGAGAATGGTGATCATTGTTTTCTGTAATCCTTTTCCCTTTCATGTACTATTTCTCAAACGTTTGTAAATCGTTGGAGTCGCGTTGTCAGCGAACTACCATCTTATTAATGAAATTTGAGCATTTACCTTTTGTGGGCAAAATTTTAATTTTTATAGAAATACTTGAAACAAATTTACTTAAAGTATTCTTATTTTAAAAACGTGTCGTGAATAATGGAAGGAATATTAACAGTTGTTCCGAGGATGGTCAGGCCATGAAATGCAAAACAATACAGTATTTTTATCCTTGCATGATGAGTTCGTTTTCTTTTGAAATCATCATGAGGTGTTATTTGTGTAAGCTCGTGTTTCTGGTGGTGCTAAATTTGGTGACTCTCCAAGTGTACCAGTTAAGGTTTGTTTCAGTTAGCTTTATTTGGGAGATTTCGGAGGTGTGGTGCGTTTTGTCTCATGCCGGTGGTCTATTGGTGTTAGAAGTTTGGATTTGGACACTTTTCTCCTCAGAAGACTTGAGCCTTGTGGCGTGTTACGCTCTGACGTTGTTCTGTGATTCCAGTTCCAGTTATCTTCTGTCTTTCTTAGGATTGGCCGAGTATCTATCGTGCTGTGACATCTTATCATCTTCAAGATATTCCATCTGTTTGTTTTGTCAGCATAACATTCATTTATTCATTTACACTTATATCATGCACGCATGTTCACATTTGTCGTTGATGTTGGGTTGTATACTTTGTTTATTCAAACAGTGTACACGTTCTTTCCAGGTAGGAGGCTAGCTTAAGCAGAAAATGTGCTTCCTTTCTAAATTCCCCAGCTGAGCTAATCCTCGTGGATGATTTTGATTTAGCTTACCTTGTCTATTTCTAGATAGGATGAATTCCCCAATCGAGTTACTTTCTCATTGGGTGGAGTCTTGTTTGACTGTTTTCTCTCTGGTTTATTCCTGGATGAAGTTGTTGTCTCTTGCATAGGCTATCTCATGATTTTTCCCAGTGAAATCGCGACCTAGACAGATGGTGCATTTATTTTGCACATTTATATGTGATATCCTTGGGAATGGACTGATTCATGATTCTCTTTGACGAAGATTTATTTCTCTGCCAGTGTCATCGCAAGTTCCTTTTGAGTTTATCTGTGGAAAACGACAAGCGGCAGCTCTTCACGAGCAACTTGTGCGTTATTATTATTTTTGGAAAACGACAAGCGGCAGCTCTTCACGAGCAACTTGTACGTCATCTTATCTTGTGGAAAACGACAAGCGGCAGCTCTTCACGAGCAACTTGTGCGTTATTATTATTTTTGGAAAACGACAAGCGGCAGCTCTTCACGAGCAACTTGTACGTCATTTTATCTTGTGGAAAACGACAAGCGGCAGCTCTTCACGAGCAACTTGTGCGTTATTATTATTTTGGAAAACGACAAGCGGCAGCTCTTCACAAGCAACTTGTACGTCATTATTATCTTGCGAAAAACGACAAGCGGCAGCTCTTCACGAGCAACTTGTGCGTTATTTTTCATTTTCGGAAAGCGGCAAGTGGCAGCCTCTTTATTTGAGCAGCTTGTATGTTATTGGTATTTTCTTTGGACGACAGCAAGTGGCAGCCTCTTTATTTGAGCAGCTTGTATGTTATTGGTATTTTCTTTGGACGACAGCAAGTGGCAGCCTCTTTATTTGAGCAACTTGTATTTTATTGGTATTTTCTTTGGACGACAGCAAGTGGCAGCCTCTTTATTTGAGCAGCTTGTATGTTATTGGTATTTTCTTTGGACGACGGCAAGTGGCAGCTTCTTTATTTGAGCAGCTTATGTATCTACAATCTCATTTCTATCAGCATTAATGAGTATATCTCTGGAAATTCTTGCAGAGAAGTTTGTCATGAATCATTACCTTCAGAAGTCGGTAATCCATCATCAGCAAGATTGATTGTTTTTCGTCTATCTTCGACCTTGAGTTGTGAACTCACTATTTTGGGTCAATAATCTGTTTTATGTCCTATGCAAGATGCTTTCTTTGTTAGAGTCAGAGGTCGTGTTCCCTCAATTTTATTCGCTGTCAAGAGTCTGTCGTTTGAAGTCGATAGCTTGTTTCCCCAGTAATGTACAATCCATGTCTCGTTGCTTTGTTGGTGTTCGATTCCTCCAACATTGTCTTGTTTCATACAATATCTTTCTCTGTGAATTCAATCATTGCATCCATATCAAACATAAGGGCGGCATCTTAGGACAAAATTTGCGTAATTATGTATTTAAGTACCTTCAATCTCGTCGAAATGAAGATTTTAATCTTCATCTCTCCGGATAGAAGAAACTTAAATAGGGGCAGCTGTTGTACCCCAAATTTTGACCTAAGATACCATCTCCCATCTGCATCATTACATTGCAAGCGTTTTGATCTTTTGATTTTTAAAAATTCATAACTTCTTCGAGTCGAGAGCTGTTTATTTTTGAACGCTAAATTTATTAACTGATCAAGACTTAAATAATGTTTATTAATTATTTATCATCTTAAATTTAAATAATTGGAATTTATTTTCAATTATTATATAATTCAAAGATCTATAAATAATAAAATGAATATTTGAAAAGAGGCATATTAATCGTTCAGACAGTGTTTATTTATTATTTATTATCTTGAATTTAAATAATTGGAACTTATTTTCATTTATTACATAATTTAAAGATTTATGAATAATATAATAAATATTTGAAAAGAAGTTCATTAATTGGTCAATAATGATTATTTAATTATTTATCATTCTAAGTTAAATAATTGAAATTCTATTTTAATTATTATAATTTAGAAAATTATGAATAACGAATTAAATAATTTAAATTATTAATTGATCAATGATGTTTATTTATGCGTTTATTATTCTGAATTTAAGTGATTGAAATTGATTTTCAATTATTATACAATTTAAGGAATTATAGACGATAAATAAATAATTGGAAAGAAAAGAATTGACCGGGAAATAATGGAATTTTATTTCACTTTATTCTATTTTATTACAATTGTTATTTAAATATTGTATTACTTACAAAATATTTATAATAACAAATTACATAAAAGTTTAAAGTAAAATAGAACTATATTTCTAAGATTCTAATTCTAAATCTTCTATCCAATGCTTTTGTCTGCTCATTTGATTTTACCTGCAAAAAATAATTAAAAAAAGAAAAGTCATAATTGAATAAATAATTAAAAATAGAAAATTATTTATTAGTGTTCATCATTAAAAACAAACGGCTGGAATCAGTTTACCCTTTTTTGCAAATCACGGGATTTCTCCCGGTTCACAAAAAAGGGGGGAATTTTTATTTTTCATAAATGAATGCACAATTTTAAAACATGCACAAATTCATTTTATTTTTCAAAATTGAATATGCATAATTTCTTTTGTCAAAAGGCATTTTTCAAAATATACAAAGCATACAAAATCCAACATATGCACAATGACATATTCAATTCCAACGTAAACCTATGCCCACATAGAAGAAGTCAAAAACTTAAGCTCCATGCAGTAGACAAAATAAATATGCAGTTCAAAACCATTTTGCAAGCATAAAACATTTCCCATTTCATCATTTTTCCAGCATGCTTATTTTTTCAGAACATACAGTACACATCATTTTTATGCATCAATGTACTTGAGAGAGAGAAGAGAGAAAGAAAAATGGTTTTGCAGGTTTTGGTTTAGGCAGAAGGAATTACAAAACAAAGCTACAGCAGTAACTCAGTAAAAAAGAAGCACAAGAGTAGAATACAAACAAACTGGATGAAACAGTATGATGCAGAGGCCAGGAATATTGTAAAATATTCAAATCTCCAACCGGTAACATAAACCTAAGCCTGTAACGTACACAAGGATGGGAAGCAATTGTTATAACATAACATAAAAATCACTTCAAAAAAGGATTTCATCTATCTATCTCCCAGCCTTCAAACTCAAAAAATTGTTGTCAAACAAAAATACAAATTTTCTCAAAGTCCTAAACCAGAACAACCTAAACCATTCCTACTGTCACAAACCATACAAACCACCATTAAACCTTCATGGCTTAAAACCATACAAACCGGCTAAAACCTGCTACTGCATTACCACAACCTGTTAAAAGCTCTCCACCACCAAAAACCATATAACATAAACCATCACACATATGGCCCAATAACCATAAACCTACTGTCAAAAACAATGGTACCTGCATGACCATTTCAGAAAAACCTGCCTACTGCATAAGCCTGCATATAACCAAAACCAACATGTCCTAAACCATTCCAAACCAAATGCTTAACCTGATCAAGACCATCAAACCAATACCACAAAACCAAAAAAAAACAGTAAAACCATTCAAGACCATCAACCATAACCACATAGCATCAAACTGTCAAAATTATGGCCTAAACTAATTTCCAAACCCAAGCATACGAAGACCTCAGATACACCCTCATTGGCCATTAAAAAAAAGCATACAGTAGCGAGGTGAGAAAGAAGAAGAGAAAAGCGAACATATCATCAAGCTAGTCAAAATAGTTATTTCAACATAGCATTCAGAAATGTTCAAAGCAACGGAAAGCATACAGTAGCAGAGGAAGAAGAATTATTCAGAGGCAACATTCAAACGCAACAAGATTTCATCACCAAAGAGAATCAGAAACGCAAACCAGGAAGCAGGAGCTTCATAACCGTCTTCCTTGTCCCGGCCTCCTAGCACCCACGACTTCCCTCCTCCGTCTCCAAGGGTAATTTTCTTCATCCTTCTTCTCTTTCATAACCCCTCCAATAAATATAACAATGCGAAGTAAGAATCAAAACGGAACCAAATCAACACACGCAAATCGTAACGAACCCTAAGCGAATAAGAAAATGAACTCACCGAATCCGTCACCCCCTGATGCCTTCGCTGGAGGGAAGAGGAGAGTGGAGAGTGCTGTTGGCCATTGAGGAACTCAGAAGACGAACGCATGAACAAGAGAGAATGAGCGCCGCACTGCCGAAACCCTAATCCCAATTACCAACAACATTTACCCTAAAACAAGATTATGAAACAATTGGATCTACTTCCTGCCTAGGCCCAACGATTTCCCTTTGGCACCCTCTTTCTGTTTGTTTTCTATTGGGCCCTTCAAAACCCTTGGCCCATATATATTTGTTCTTCAAGCTTTTTTTTTAAATACACCTTTTTTTTGTTTATTCTTTTTTTTCCAGTTTTAGAACTATTAATAACTTAGTTTAAATTAATTAGTAGTTTAATCAATTAATTAAAACTTTTAATCATTTTACCTTTTATTTTATTTTTAATTTTAGGTTTATTTGGGTAATTTTAAAACATCCCTTTTTAATTAGGTTTAAGTTAGTTTTTTTAGTATTCATTTAGTTTGATTATTTAATAATAATTACTAAAAAATAATGCCTTATATAGAACTCTAAAAAATATAAAAATATATAGAGACTTAAAACTTAAAAAATATTTTGTCTTCCTTAATTAATTCTCATCTACTTTTATCCATATAAAAAAATGCGTAAAAAATGAAAACTATTAAAACATTTTCTTTTCATTAATATTAAACAAAAATCCAAAAAATGCATATTTACACCATTCAGTCATTTATTTAACTGTTGTTATTTAATCATTATCCGCATAATTTTTCTGTTTAATTATTTCATATTTACTTGTTTATTCTGTTTGCGTTTAAATCCAATGGAAAAAAACAATTAAGTTTGTCGACTTCATGTCTTTAAGTCCAATCGCGCGAACATTCGCATTTCATTAAAACTTAGGATAATTTTTCTTCAAATACCCAATCTTTTCAAAACTTATACCCTTTTAAGCAAAAAATTTCGACATTAGGTCGTCGTATCTTCAAAAACCCGTCCATACCCCTTTTCGGCCAAAACGATTCATTTTTCAATCAAACAAACAATTTTAATAAAACAGATATTTCAAAAGGTTCCTATAGAGTACTATAGATACATTGGGTGCTAGTACCTTCCCATTGTATAACCAACCCCCGAACCATAGGTCTCTTTTCAAAAACGCCTTGTATTTCATTACTTTTAAAAAAAAAGTATTATTTTACATTGTATGTTTAGGGTTTTATTTCGCTCTTTCCCCTTTTCCCTTGGAAACAATAAAGCGCGGTGGCGACTCTTGCTTTGTGAGACGAATTAATCAATAATTCGATCACTGATTTACCCCGCTACATTTTTTATCGCTACAAGGTGCACATACCTCCAATTCCTCTGAACGTCTTAACAGCTCCTTGGCCTTTTGCAATGTGGGGCATCGATATGATCAGCGAGATCAGACCTACGGCATCCAATGGGCATCGTTTCATCCTGGTAGCAATTGATTACTTTATGAAGTGGGTGGAAGCAGCTTCCTTTGCTACAGTAACCAAGAACGTCGTGGCACGGTTCATTCGGCACAATCTGATTTGTTGATACGGTGTACCAGAGAGGATCATTATGGACAATGGTACCAATATCAACAATAAGATGATCACTGAGCTCTGCGAGCAGTTCAAGATACAGCATCATAACTCTTCTCCCTACCGGCCGAAGATGAATGGGGCTATCGAAGCGGCTAATAAGAACATTAAGAAGATCGTGCAGAAGATGACAGTGACATACAAAGACTGGCACGAGATGTTACCATTTACTCTTCATGGGTACCGTACCTCAGCGCGGACGTCAACAGGGGCAACCCCTTATTCTTTGGTATATGGCATGGAGGAAGTCTTGCCCATTGAAGTTCAGATACCCTCTCTTCAGATTTTGAAGGATGCAGGTTTGAGTGAATATGACTGGATTCAGACCCGGCTTGATCAACTAAACTTAATTGACGAGAAGAGACTTACTTCTATTTGTCATGGTCAGACGTACCAAAAACGGATGATCAAGGCATTTAACAAGAAAGTCAAACGACAAGAGTATCAAGTTGGGGACCTAGTTATCAAGCGCATTATTCTACCTCAAGGTGATCCCAGGGGCAAATGGACCCCTACTTACGAAGGGCCATTTGTGGTTAAGAACATTTTCTCAGGCGGAGCTATGATTCTAACCACCATAGACGGTGACGACCTTCCTCACCCCGTCAATGCAGACATAGTGAAAAGATACTACGCATAATCAAAGACCAGCTAGGTTGACTGGCCTAGGCAAAAATAAGTGCTTCCCGGTGAACCAAAAGGGTTCGGGAAAAAATAAGGGATAAAAATGAAAAAATCTGTACACCCGGCAAGTCGAAAACCTGAAAAGGCGGCTTGGGCAAAAAAGGGTATCCCGGCGGACTGAAAACCCGAAAGGGCGGTCCAGGCAGAAATTAGGGATCAAAGTGTAACACTATGTCTCATTGGATCACCTTGCAACCAGACTTCGGTATCGACTATCAAACTCGGACGATACAAATTAATCTGATCTACCCTCAACCAAGTAGCAAAGTGATGAGATGCTCGAGGACATAAAGGCGATAGCAGAGTTGGAACTCAGTGGGATTATTCACATAGTTGTTTTGTTTTTCACAATTTGTGTAAATTGTATCTGCTCAGCGGTGTTCTCTTACTAGGACGTCAGCCTCTGGTACAAAAACGCCTAGTTACAGACCAAACTTCAAAATCAATACAATTCATTTTCAAAGAAATTTCAAACTGTTTTTCCTTTATCTGTTTTATTTTGCAAAGAACGTCCAATGTTCATTTTTTATATATGTATTTGACATTAATTGCTGCTCATAAATATTTACACGTGAAACAAAAGACGATTACGGGTAATATCAGAAACAGGGGCAATAAAAATGATCCAAACTATATAGTTGCTCTGTCCACCAAGTACAAAGGTAGATTCAGCTGAAGAATATGGCTAAGATACCTTCACTCCCCGCAGAGTAAGACAGTAATGATAGCTCTCCCCGGCTGAGACTTGCAACTGTGAATGAATCGGTAATATTCTCCCCAAGCAGAGCTTATCTACCATCAGCACTAAAAAGGCTTAATATCCCTGGCAGTCTCAATATTCCCCAACGGAGTATAAGAATGCTCCCCGGCAGAATACAAGATATCCCCAGTGGATTTAAAATTGTCCCAGTGCAGTATGAAAAAGCTTCCCCAACGGAGTTGGGAGAATCATCCCCAGTAGACTCTGGAAGTTTATCCCCAGCGGAGTACAAAAATAAATCTCCCCAGCCGAGCTCAAAGGATCATTCCCAGCAGAACTCAGAGGATTATCCCCACAAAAGTCTAACAGGTTATCCCCAGTAAAGTCGCCACTGAGAGATCATCCCCAGCGGAGTTCTTTCCTGCCATAAACAGGAATTCAATCCCCAATAGGATTCAATATCACCAGCAACGATAATTCATCCCGACGGAATTTATCAGTGGAATCCTCAGCAGAGAATCTCTTCCCCACAGAGTAATCTCCTCATCGGTTTATTTACCCAACGGAGTTATCCTCTCCCGCAGGTTTATTCTCACAATCATCTTTGTTCACCATCCCCAGCAGAAACGAAAAATCCAGCTCTATTCTTCAGCAGCCATCCGAGATTTTTTTTCCCCAGCTAGAAACATTACATTTCCATACATCATGATACAGGCATATACACATCATACCACACAATCTCATTTATTTTGAGAGCATCATTGCTTGATATATATCATGCATTTCATACATCATGACATTGCATATGACTAACTCTTTACCTTTTCAGGGAAAGATGAAACAATAAACACCGTTGACTACTTATATGACCTGGTAGTCCCATCAAAAACGACATCTATTGAGGGTTGTTTCAGCGGATTCCTCATAAAGATGCCCTCACAAGACCTTCTCTGGTTCAGTCAGATCGACGCTAAGATCTCCCTGATTCTTATTCCAGTTGAAGATACTCCAAGACTTTTATCTGGTTCAGTTAAATCGATTCTAAGATTTTTCTGATTCTTATCCAGCCAAAGTTAGTCCAAGACCTTCTCTGGTTCAGTCAGATCGACGCTAAGATCTCCCTGATTCTTATTCCAGTTGAAGATATTCCAAGACTTTCGACTGGTTCAGTTAAATCGATTCTAAAATTTTTCTTATTCTTATTCAGTCAAAGTTAATCCAAGACCTTCTCTAGTTCAGTCAGATCGACGCTAAGATCTCCCTGATTCTTATTCCAGTTAAAGATATTCCAAGACTTTCGTCTGGTTCAGTTAAATCGATTCTAAAATTTTTCTGATTCTTATCCAGTCAAAGTTAATCCAAGACCTTCTTTGGTTCAGTCAGATCGACGCTAAGATCTCCCTGATTCTTATTCCAGTTGAAGATATTCCAAGACTTTTGTCTGGTTCAGTTAAATCGATTCTAAGATTTTTCTGATTCTTATCCAGTCAAAGTTAATCCAAGACCTTCACTGGTTCAGTCAGATCGACGCTAAGATCTCCCTGATTCTTATTCCAGTTGAAGATATTCCAAGACTTTCGTCTGGTTCATTTAAATCGATTCTAAGATTTTGCTGATTCTTATCCAGTCAAAGATAATTCAAGACCTTCTCTGGTTCAGTCAGATCGATGCTAAGATCTCCCTGATTCTTATTCCAGTTGAAGATATTCCAAGACTTTTGTCTGGTTCAGTTAAATCGATTCTAAGATTTTTATGATTCTTATCCAGTCAAAGTCAATCCAAGACCTTCTCTGGTTCAGTCAGATCGACGTTAAGATCTCCCTGATTCTTATTCCAGTCGAAGTTCAGACCTCCTATCAACAGTCTCCAAATGGCATCTGTAAGCCCATTTCTGACATCACCAGGCTGATACCACTTCATGCGAGTGCAAATTTCTGGGCACTCTAGTGTTCAATCACCTTCCACCCTTCAGATCACGAAAGGCACGAAAGTCAATCTACATCCTCAGGTTTAAGAAGATTGAACAGGGGCAGCTGTTGTACCCAAATATTGTCCCTCCCATATTTCTCAAAACATGGCAAGAAAAATCTCCAAGTGTCTCAAGATTGCTCAAGAGTTGGACAGTCAAGCTATCTCCTAAGGCAGTCAACCCCAAACTAGGGTTTTGTGTTGCGTCAAGATCCTTAAGTCCAAATGACCTCATATTCTATATAATGTACTAATATGTTCTCAAGATCATCTATGTCAAGTTCCAATCCTTGCAGAGGAAGTTTGCTCAGTCAATTGCTCAAAGGGTCCAAAAGTCGATTGTGCTAGGGCAAAAGTCAACTGTAACCTATAAACAGTCAAACTTCAATATTTTTTGTCAACATTCTCATTTTGAAGGATATTTAATCATTTGATCAAGGGTTGATCATGATTCATCAAGGATTGCTCAAAATTCATCAAGACTCAAAAGTTGCTAAATTAGGGTTTTGTAGGAAAAGTCAACTCAACTTTGACCAAGCATAACTTTCTCATACTTTATGAGAAATGACCCATCCAAAGCTCATTTTGAATAGGATTCAGTTTCCTACAATCCATATTCATACCCCAAGATCAGAAAATGCACTCACAAGAAGTTACAAATTTGGACATTATAGGTCATTTTTTAAAGTCAACAAAAACACCTTTTTTTTCAAAGCTTATAACTTGAGCATGGAATATAAAAATGAAATGAGACCAAAAGGGTGGGTTATAGGACATCTCAAGCTTTCTAAAAAGTCCAAGAACACTTCCAAAAGTTCAAAATTGAAGAAGTTATACATTGTTGAAGTTGGGCATTTTTGCAAAATTACCAAAAGTCAATTATCCCCAAAACTCCAAATTTTGTCAAATGGGACCATTCTTTTCCACTTCATTTGATCTTTCCACATTACACACGTGTCCTAGATTCAGAGTTGTGTCCATTTATCAATTTTATCATTTTATTTGATTTTTTATTGAATTATTTCATTTTAAATCAATTTAAATCAAATAAAATCCCAAAACTTGATTACATGAGATCTTTTTCTATTTTCAGGACTTAATCATCATCGATATCATGATGAAACTCGTATCAATTATTCCATGTGCTAAAAGATTGAGTTTTTGACAAAATTGGAAAGTCTTCAATGGTGGATCAAATCAAATCCCATGGCATTGATGTGCAAGGATTCAATCCACAAATGTTAACCTAATGCATTGCATATTACATATACAGGTCAAGGCACCCGAAATTGAGACCTAGAGGCTGCAAGAACACTGAGAACCAAACTTGCAAAATTGACAAAAAGTGTGAAATCGAAATCATCCTTGGAGGCAAATTCAGAAGCAAAACTCAACATCAATCAATTGCTGGAGGTTCACTGAGTCAGAACCAACCCCTAGCAAGAGGTATCTCGAGGCTCAAGAATATCCAGAAGGAGCTTCAGTCAATGATAAGAAGTTCTTAAGGAGATTCTTTGCTAAGTTCTTCCTTAGTAATGGAATTCTCTACAAACGCAACCATGACTCTGTTTTGCTCCATTGCGTAGACAAGGTTGAGGCAGAAAAGATCATGGTTGATCTACATGAGGGAACTTTTGGCACCCATTCCAGTGGGCATGTGATGGCAAAGAAAATCCTACAAGCAGGTTATTACTGGTCTACCTTGGAAGCAGATTGCTATCAACATTCATTGCTATCAACACTCTCGAACCTGTCACAAGTGTCAGATCTATGCTGACAAGGTGCACGTACCTCTGTTTCCTCTTAACGTCTTGATGGCTCCTTGGTCCTTTGCTATGTGGGGCATCTATATGATTGGGGAAATCAAGCCAATAGATTCTAATGGACACTGCTTCATCTTGGTGGCCATTGACTATTTCATAAAGTGGGTTGAGGCAGCTTCTTTCACTTCCGTTACCAAGGATGTTGTCGCCCGGTTCATCAATTATAATCTCATATATCGTTACGGTATCCCAGAGAGGATCATCACAGAAAAATGGTACAAATCTAAACAATACTATGATCACCGCCTGGTGCGAGCAATTCAAGATCCATCATCACAATTCTTCCCCTTACCGGCCTAAGATGAATGGTGTTGTCGAAGCTGCAAATAAGAACATTAAAAAGATCATACAGAAAATGACAGTCACATACAAAGACTGGCACAAAATGCTACCATTCTCTCTCCACGGTTATTGTACCACAACGCGCACATCAACCGGGGCAACACCTTATTCTCTAGTATATGGCATGGAAGTTGTCTTGCCTATTGAGGTCCAGATCCCCTCTCTGAGAATCATGAAGGATGCATGGCTGAATGAAGAAGATTGGATCCAGACTCAACTTGATCAACTGAACTTGATTGATGAGAAAAGGCTTACTGCTGTCTGTCATGGTCAGATGTATCAAAAACAGATGATCAAGGCTTTCAACAAAAAGGTTAGACGCCAAGTGTATAAAGTCGGGGATTTGGTGATCAAACGTATCATACTACCGCAAGGTGATCCCAGGGGAAATGGACTCCTACATATGAAGGACCGTTTGTAATCAAAATCATATTCTCTGGTGGAGCAATGATTTGACTGCTATGGATGGCGACGATCTGCCGCACCCCGTGAACGCAGACATAGTCAAAAGATACTAGGCATAAGAAACTCGCTACGTTGACACACTTAGGAAAAACAAGGGCATCCTGGATAACCAAAAAGGTTCGGGAAAAAATTAGGGATAAAACAAAAAAAATCTATACACCCGGCAAGTTGAAAACCCGAAAGGGAGGCTTGGGCAAAAAAGGGTATCCCGGTGGACTGAAAACCCGAAAGGGCGGTCCAGGCAAAAGTTAGGGAATTAAAGCGTATGACTATGTTCTGTTGGATCGCCTTATGGACAACCTGCAAACTCGACGATTCTGATCAATTCAATCAGCTTCGCTCAAGGCAACAAATAGATAAGATGCTCAGAGACACGAAGGCTATAGCAGAATGGAAACCCCATGGGATTATTTCACATAGCTATCTTTTCTTTGTATCAAATTTTCATTTTTTTACGACGGAATCCTCTTACTAGAATGGTTGTCTCATTGTACAAAAATACTTAGTCAAAGTCAATACAAAGATATCCCTTTGAAAGTGCAAAACTATATGTTTTTCTTTACTCTTGTGTTTGTTTACGAAAACATCCAATGATTTATTTTTGAACATATGCATTTGAACTTAACTACCATTTAAAAATGAACAAAATAGAAAGATAATCTGTTGTATCCCAACATTTTCCCTCTCACTTATCAAGATCTCCAAAAGGGCAAAATGGTCAAAATTAGGGTTTGGACTGAGAAGGGGCCATTTATAATTTTTTCCTAGAAAATGATCAATTGGTTTAAGGAATAATCTCATGAGTCCAATTGCATCATTTTTACCTAATGACATGGTTCAAAACATTGCAAGTCCATTGGATTGACAGGTGAATTTTTCAGTCAACTGATCAAAAGTCAACTGTGTACTGAAAAGTTAAACTTTGACTTTTTGGTCAAATTCAAGTGCCAAAGATCATAATTCTTCAAAACATGTCAAAATATGAAACTTATTCATCAAGAAATCAAAAAAGTCAAGATTTCATTTTGAAAAGTAAAAATTTCTAAACTTAGAAATTTTTCTAAGTGTTGGAAATTTCATTTTTTTCACAACTTTGAACAAATCTTTCACCATGATGCAAGGTGATTCAAAAGAAACTTCCAACATGAAAGTTGTAGATCTCCATGAAATCTACAACTTTTCTTTACACAACTCCTTACAAAATTGCTTGGATCTCAAGTTATAATTTTATGAACATGGGGTCATGAAACAAAACACTTAGTGAAATTTTGCCCTAATTTGGTTAGGATTTTTTACCCAACTTCATGGAACTTTTTCATATAGTTCCAAGGGTAATATTAAAAATAAATTCAAAGATGTGTTATAAAGCACATTGCAAGCTTTCCAAAATGTACAAGAACTCCTTGAGATCATTCTTGAGTAGGGAGAATCGAAGAGATGAAGTTAGGGTTTTATCACTTTAATTACAAGTCATTTTAGTGATGAACAAAATTCAAATTCAAACTATGTTGCATAAACAATACTTTACAGGCCTCAAACTTGTTAGGCACTCCATAATTAATGGTTTACACAAATGTTAGAGGCCTCACTTCAAGTATTCAATGCATGGACATGCTTTATATCCATTTTTGGAAGAAAGGTTACATTGCCATTTTGATAAAGTGACTTTTTGTACAAAACTTATTCTTGAGCCTTGCACTTGTTCTCTTCTGATCAAGCAAGTCCTATAACTCATGAGAAATGTTTCAAACACTTACAATAACCCATCCCATGGTTGTACCTCATCTTGAAACTTGTTTCCCTCTTTTCTTCAAAATCAAGTAACCTAGCCAAAAGCTAGAAACTTGTACTTCTGACTTGCCAATGCTTTCAAACACTTTTTTTTATACATACACAAACCATTTGACACAAACACACGAATGCTCAAGCCTTGAAAGAACCAAAAACGCAGAGACACATTTCACAGTTTCATTTTTACACAAACTGATCAAAAACATGAAACTCATAATCTACTCGTGTGTTTCTTGGACTTTTGGTTTCTAAAGTTTCTAAGCATCATATAGAAAGGATCCCACACCCTATTACAGTACTGTAACACCATTAACACCATCCTCCATTTTCAAAAACTCAGCTCTGCACATTGACTTCTCCAGACCATTTCAGCCATCCATTGTTCAAGCTAATCATTGCATTAGCTTCCTAGGACCTCAAAGAAGCTAACCTGATCATCACCATCACTTGAAACAAGTTCAAACTCAAAACACGATTTCCAGTTTTGAGGTAATTTTTCTCAACTTTTAACTCTTCATACAGGCATCATCAATAGTTTATTTGTGAATAAAACATGTAGATATCATTGCCCTGAAGCTAACCATGTCCATAGTTTCCATTAAATTTGCTTGAACTTAGAGAATTTTGAAACTGAAATTTCTGAGATTTTTAGGGTTCAGATTAGGGCCATTAAAATTCATGCTTATCTTTGATCTATAGTTTTAATTCTTTACATTTCTGAAACCGTGAGAAAATTTGCTACAAGTTTCATGTTTACAGTTTTCATTTTTTATGAGAAATGAGCAAGTAACAGTTGGTCTGGCTGGAGGTTGAAGATGAAGTCGTCAGGGCGTGTTTTGCCTTGTATATTTATTGTTTTGTTTATGTTAACGGATGTATAGCCACCCCAGTGGTAGAAGCGCGCGCTTGTAACCTTTGGGACCTGGGTTCAACCCCTTGTGGTACCCTTTTGCATTTTTTTACACATTTTGTATTTCTTACTCTCATTTTTGCAGGCGTTGGGCCTTCCTTTGGGCCTATATGTTTTTTCTTGTTGTTGACCTCCCTGTTGACTAATGGCACTCATGGCCTAGTTTATTTTTATTTTCTTATTTTTATTTATTTTGTTTTCTTAATTATTTTTTATTACTAATATTAAAAATCATTAAAAATATAAAAAAATAGATTTTTATTTTAACTTAGTTTATTTTATTTTTTTCTCATAAAAAATATTTTTATTAACTATACTTTATTTATTTTTACTAATTTCTCTTGTAAATTTAATTAATACCATGTTTTTATTTTCTTTCACACCATTTAAAATATATTATTTTAATATTAAAGTCTAAAAATAATTTATAATATTATGAATATTTTCAAGACAAAAATACCAAAAAAAAAACATTTTTCTTATAAACTTAATTTCTTTTATTTTAATAAATAGATTTAGGGTTTTGTTTAAAAATCTTTTCTTAATAAATTTAGGTTTTACTTTTCATTAATTATTTTTCTTTTAATTAATTATATTAAGACAAAATCCCTTTTCTCTAAAAAATCCCAAACAAATATCCATTTACTTCACATTTTGCATTTTTGTACATTTATTCATTTTGTACATTATATTTCTTGTACATTGATATCAAATTCAATTTGGTTGTAATAGATTAATTAGGTTTACATTCTTGCAATCCCCATTCAATTTGTACACCCCCCTCCCCACATATATTGTAATAACGTAGTAACTTTAAATTCCGTAATTTATCGCTTTTATATACAAATGCTAGTAATTAGGGTTTGTATGGAAAGACTAAAACCAATCAATTAGAAAACCCTAATTCAATACAAAAACAAGCATGAAAACAATACACTTTCACACAAGCACCCCTAGGGTTATTCCACTTGGTTGCCTTATACAAAATGGCCATATTACGCATGTGAGGTATCTTAGCAAAAACAAGCAAGTACAAGTTCATAGTCCCTCGATGACGCTATTTAAGTTCCCTTTCAAATGATCTGAGCCCCTAAAAGAGAATGCTAAGATACCTTGCAACATTGCTAATCATGGTTATACGATGACCCACGCCCGTCCCGTTTACATCCAAAGATAGGGTTGCTTACCAAATCAATGGTAAGATAAAAATGTCAAAGGAAAAGGAAAATGAACAAAAAATACTTTTGAGTAGGTAATTTGCTCCTAATTACTTTCTTTATTTCAAACAAAACATCCTTTCTATTTTCAAAATAAACACCTACACTTTCAAACATCTTACCAACGTGAAAACATTTTCAAAAGATCAAACACTTTATATACATTCTTACGAACGAGAATCATTACAAAGTTTGCCTAAACAATGGCCTCTTTACAAAATACTTTCAAAAAACCACACAAAGCACAATTTCAAACAAAAGAAAATGATCTAGCAAGTAACTAAGAACCCATGGAAAACCATGGATGAAAAGGGTTCTAATACCTTCCGTTTTCATAATCTACCCCCCCGAACTCAAGAAATAATCTCAAATGTCTTTATTGTGCTTTTTCACCTTTCCTTTTGGATAAAAGAAAAGTCGGTGGTGACTCTTGCTAACCGCAACATTTGCAATCAAACGTAAAACCCTCAAGTCAGTTCTCCCACCATATCATAGAACTGGCGACTCTGCTGGGAAAAATTCTAAAAGTGGGGTTACCTTAGGGTTAGATCACATTTACTTGCTTGCATTGTTTGACTTGTATACTTTACATTATGGTTCTTTTTTTGGGTTTGAATCCTCTACCCGTATTTGGGATACATTATAGGTAAGTAGCAATACATTGTGGAAACTATGCGGGGTATACCGACATGGTCTAAGCAATAGCTACGTTAGTGCGACATATTTGTGGGTACCGGTAGCCTTTGAGTTAATCAAAGAGAATACTGGGCTGCTGAGTGATGTCATGAAGCACTAATGAACTTTTAGAACCTTTACTTGACCAACTTGGCCTTTAGGATGTAGTGAGATGATCGGCTTTGGTGCAGTCTGAAGTTGGTAGATACTCGATACTACACTCATTGAGGTTTGGTTTCTTGGGATATTTCGGTCGCCATTAAAGAGGCTTGTGCTGAAACAATGACCAAGGAAACAGACCAGTGATATTGAGCTCCTTAGAACCCGGTTACTATTACTAGGACAGGTTGAGCCAACTAAACTTCAAGAGGGTACTTACCTATAAAACTCCATGCAAGCCTAAACCTAAGGACTTGTTTGCTTTGTTTGTATATACATACTTGTACATAACATCATGAACATCATAACATCATACACATTCACTAACCAATTCAAGGATCTTGGGATTTATCTTTGTTTTGTTTTGTAGGATATGGATTCTCTTCGCAGGAAACTATTCAAGTCAACCTTGTAAGGATCCCTCCACAACTTAAGGAGCTAGCCTCAAGGATTCCTGAAAACTCTCCATTCACCGAGAGACATGGTCGCCTACTCAACTTGGTCACCTCCAACACAGATGAGGACATGATGAAGGTGCTCTTTCAGTTATTTAATCCTTTACACCATTGCTTCATATTTCCCGATTATCAACTTATGCCGACTTTGGAAGAATTCTCCCGACTCTTGAGAATTCCCATTCTCAACCAACTACCTTTCAACGGTACGGAAAGAGACCCAAAGCCAGAAGAGATTGCTCAAGCTCTACACTTGCACTCATCTGATGTCACAACTCATTGGGAAACAAGGAGTGGTGTCAAAGATTTCCTAACAAAGTTCTTGTTCGAGAAAGCCTAAAACTGTTGGAACTTCTTGGATTTTCAAGCCTTTGAGGAAATTGTGGCTCTCCTCATCTATGGGATGGTTTTATTTCCAAATCCTGACCAACTCATAGATGTGAACACCGTCAAAATATTCATATCCCGCAACTCGGTGCCTACATTGCTAGGGGACATCCTACATTCTTTTCACACTCGCACTATGAGGAAAAGAGGTGTCCTTATGTGTTGTACCCCTCTCTTGGAAAGATGGTTTATTTTGCATCTTCCCCAATATGTATTAAAGAACGAGCAAGGTTCAAGGTGGTCACAAAGGTTGATGACGCTCAAACATTCTGACATTCATTGGTGCTCCCGATCCATAGAGAGTGTTATTATTGTCGATCGTTGTGGAGAATTCCCTAATGTCCCTTTACTTGGCATTAGGGGAGGTATCACCTACAACCCCTGCTTAGCCTTAAGACAGTTTAGTTACACCTGAAGGGATGGCCCGCATGAGATGTTGATTCAAGGTTTGGTATTTGACTACGAGAACGACGATCAAGGTCTTCGCCAAAGATTTATCCAAGCTTGGAGGATGTTGAACAAGGTAGATAGCAAGACATTAGGGCATAATAATTCTATCCCTCTTGAGCCTTACCTCAAATGGGTACGAACTTGTGCTCAAAGTATGATGATGCCTTACCCCTCTGTTCTCCCAGTAATCATTGAGCCTGTCATGGAAGGGGATGTTCCATACATTATCCTATATCCTGACATGCCCACCTCTCTTGAAGACTTACAAAGATATTGGATACAAATCAAAGGAGAGAGAGATACTTTCGAAGCCCAATTCTACGCAAGCGAGAAGAAGGTTTTGGAACTCACTAGGTTACTTCATGAGGAGCGGAACCTGAATGCCCACATCGCACCAAAGAGGATGTGTACTACCTTTTTATCTTAGAGTTTTTGTACTATTTTGTCCAAGAAGGCATTAATGTACTTAAAGCTTTAATTTATTAATATAACGTGTGTTTCCTTTTTGTCTAAAACGAATTTGAATCTTTAAGATCCTTGAAATGATTGCATGCGCATTTACCATTCATCATAACATAAGCAGGTTTCTTGCAACAAGTCTCCTCATATCTCTACTGTTTATTTCAGTAAGATGGATCTCGAGCAAACGGTGAAGGACCTCCAAGCTCATAATGCATTGTTCTTAACTCTACCCAAAGGACAAGAAGAGTTAAAGACTTTGCTGGTTGAGGAGAAGAAAAAGAAGACGAAGAAGAAAATCAGAGTTCTAAACATGGGAAGGAGATTCCACGGGCAGACAAGAAGGACCCTAGACTTTGCAACGACATCCGGTGAGAAAGACAATCAAGATAGGAAGGGCAATGAAACAGTTGTTCAGTCTGATTCAGAAGAGGAAGAGGAAGAAGAAGACTATTCTGGAGAACAATACCCTCCAGCCGATGACAAGTATAAGCTTCTAGAAGAGTGGTTGAGTGCAATGGAAATCCAAAAAGTGCCTAGATTGGACTTTGAGGAGTTGGGACTAGTATCGGGAATTGTCATCCCTCTAAAATTCAAAGCACCTATGTTCGCCAAATATGACGGAGTTTCATGCCCTAAAATGCATCTCCGGTCCTATGTGAGGAAAATCCAGCCACATACCGCTGACAAGGACTTATGGGTACACTTCTTCCAAGACAGCCTGTCTGGAACTCAACTTGATTGGTTTTATCAGTTAGAAAGAGCCAATGTTCATAACTGGGAAGATCTTGCTGCTTTCTTTTACAAACAATACCAATACAATGCTAATCTTGCACCCACCCGTACTCAACTCTAGAGTATGGCCATGGTTTCGAATGAAGGCTTCAAGGACTATGCGCAAAAATGGAGAGACTTGGCCGGAAGAGTTAAACCTCCCCTATCTGAAAGAGAGTTGGTAGACATGTTTTTGGGCACCTTGTTTGGTACCTTCTTCAATCACTTAATTGGGAGTTCATCGACAGGTTTTACAGAATTGATATTAACCGGAGAAAGGGTAGAAGTCGGGATAAAGAATGGAAAGATTCAAAAAGATGCATCCCCTGCTGCTGTAAGGAAGCCATTCATTAGAAAGAAATAAGTGGTTGCTGTATATTCTCAGAGAAGTCAAGATAGAGTTGAACATCGTCCTATGGTGGGGGCTGCTATGATTCCTAAACCCGTTCCTGATCATCAAAGAAACAACCAACCAAGAATGGAAAGACCAGCCAGACAATTCACCCGAATTAATATGACACTATCTCAAGTGTTGCCACATTTGTTAAGATCCAATCTACTGACCTTGAAAGAAGATCCAAAGAACCCTAACACAATCTCTCCTCACTATCATCCTAACGCCCGCTATGCATACCACTCTGAGAGTCCCGGCCATGACACTAACAACTATTGGGATCTGAAGAACAAAGTACAAGACCTCCTTGAAGCTAAAGAGATTAAATTCGATGCGCCAGAAAAGCCCAATGTCATTTCTGCCCCTATGCCCAAACATGGCCATAATACCAACGCCGTTGAGGAAGATATGTTTGTCACTTCAGTTGATGAACTTATGACCCCACTCCTGACTATCAAAAAGAACTTGTTGATTGTCGGTGTATTCCCAGGTTGTGACGAAAGTTGTCATTTCTGTTTGTCCTCACCAACCAGATGTCCTTTGTTGAAAACAGGCGTTCAATACCTAATAGACAACAAGGAAATTTTGTTCGAGAACACTTCTATTCCAACTGTTTCTTATAATGATGTTTCCATCGTTACCATTTCTGCTAATTCTTCCAGGGTCTCCACTAAAAGACCCGTTAGAATTACATCAGTTCCAAAAGTAGCTCCTTTGATAATTACAATGCCTGGACCGATCTCGTATTCGTCAGACAAAACTCTACCATGGAATTATGGAGTGGATGTCTACTACCATGGTGTCAAGCAAGATTGGCCAGCTTCTGAAGATTCAAGTTCTAAGAAAGTTAACTCCAATATCAGTAATATTGCAAGGACTAGCAAGATTACCCGAAGCGGAAGGATATTCTCTCCAAAAACTGCTCCCCCAAAAGCAGTTTCGGGACCCATAATCATTCCTGTTGTTGTTTCTCCTCCGAAGGATATTTCCAGTCCTACAATCATCTCCACTAATACTCCAACTGACAAAGCTGATACAATCCCTGTTATCACTCCTACTGACATTCTTGCTACCGAGTCAACCGAGACTCGAGGTAAAAGTATTCTAATTGAGCTTGTCCGGACGAAGGCACAATCATTGGCTATCCCTGAGACCTCCTGGAAAGAAATGGAGGAAATTTTAAAGATCATAAAAAGAAGCGACTAAGATGTAGTTGAGCAACTGGGGAAAACTCCATCAAAAATTTCCATGCTGGATCTATTACTATGTTCCGAGGCTCATGCAAAAGCCTTGGTAAAATTCCTGAAAACTGCATAGCCAGCTTGACTGCAGATAATGGTTTAGGTTTTTCGGATGCTGATTTAACGCCAAGAGGGAGGAAGCATAATAAGGCATTGCATGTCTCAGTTGAATACAGGGGCACAACTCTGGCTCATGTGTTGGTTGACACCGGTTCGTCCCTGAATGTATTGCCTAAAAAGGCTCTTGATAGGCTTGACTGTGAGGGATTGACATTGAAGCCAAGCAACATAGTAGTGAGAGCCTTTGACAGCTCAAAAAGGATGGTGCATGTGGAAGTGGATATCCCCATAAAGGTTGGAACCCAAACATTTGATTCAACTTTTTATGTAATGGACATTTGCCCTTCATATTCCTGCTTGCTAGGCCGACCACGGATCCACAAAGCTGGCGCTGTTACTTCTACGTTGCACCAAATGCTAAAATATCGCATCCAAGGGAAGATCATCATTGTTCATGGAGAAGAAGAGTATATGATCATCCATCTCAATTTCTTCAGATATGTGGAGTTAGATGGTGAATTTATTGAAACTTCATTCCATCACTTTGAAGAAGTCCCGCAAGATGTGGCAGTAACCAAGGTTGTGACTTAAGTTCCCAAGATCACAAGGCATCCGCTCAGGATGTCGTCTTTGAAAGAAGCCAAGGCAGTAATAGAAGAAGGTGGATGCACTATTTGGGGATAACTCCCAGATATCCCATACAAATCTGACAAGTTTGGTCTAGGTTTCACTTCAGGTGCCCAGAAGACTGTATGCCTCGCTCATGCCGGAGGACCGCCCTTGAAGATCAGCAACCACCAAGTTAATGCAGTGGAGGAGGATGAAGACAGCTACAACCTGGAGGATTGGATTTTCCCAACTGTCAGTGGAGGGCTCAGCAACTGGGAGGCTATAGATTTTGTCCTAGTCACTTTTATCCCACATTAATTTGTCTTTACATTTTGTTGGACTTGTAATATTAAAACAATTCAGACTCTTAAAACCTTGTGTCTTACCCGAGGCATAATGGTCCATTTGTAAGGGTTATTATCACATTTCCATATGACATCAATGAATCATGGACTTTTTTGCATACAAACTTTGTGCTTATTATTTTTTCTTTTTACATTTTCATTCCTTTCAAAGATAGCTATACTCATACACACACGCACACTCACAATGCAGGTCTACATCCATTTGTGATCCCATGGATAACAGTTCTGCTATGGCCTTCTGTGACTCTGAAAATCTAATCTACCAAGCCGAAGACGAAGGTGAGGAAGATTGTGAAGTACCAGGAGAAATTTCCAAGTTACTACTATAAGAAGAGAGAACCATTCAGCCCCACGAGGAACCAGTGGACACCATCAATCTAGGTATCAAAGAAGACAAAAGAGAAGTTAAGGTGGGTGCCAATCTGGAACCCAGTGTCAAAGAGAGTCTGATTCAGTTTCTACACGAGTATGTTGAGGTCTTTTCCTGATCGTATGAAGACATGCCAGGACTTGATGCAGATATTATGGTATATCGTCTACCTACAAAAGAGGGCTGCCCACCAGTAAAACAAAAGGTTCGTCGAATGCGACCAGACATGTCAGAGAAGATTAAAGTAGAAGTAATAAAACAATTCAATGCTGGATTCTTGGCGGTCACCTCTTATCCATAATGGGTTGCCAATGTTGTTCCCGTTCCCAAAAAGGATGGAAAGGTACGAATGTCTGTGGACTACAGAGATTTAAATAGGGCAAGCCCTAAGGATGATATCCCACTCCCCCATATTGATATTCTAGTTGACAATACAGAACGACACAAAGTGTTTTCCTTCATGGACGGTTTCTCAGGCTATAACCAAAACAAAATGGCGCCTGAGGACATGGAGAAGACAACGTTTGTCACACAATGGGGCACATTCTGCTACAAGGTTATGCCATTCGAACTGAAGAATGTTGGGGCAACCTATCAACGTGCCATGGTAGCCCTATTTCACGACATGATAAATCACGATATAGAGGTCTATGTGGACGACATGATAGCTAGATCTCAAACAGAAGAAGATCATCTTGATCATTTACAGAAGTTGTTTGAGAGGCTAAAGAAGTATAAGCTGAGGTTGAACCCAAATAAATGCACATTTGGGGTAAGGTCTGGTAAACTCTTAGGCTTTGTCGTCAGTAATAAAGGTATTGAAGTAGATCCTACCAAGGTGAAAGCAATACAAGAGATGTCTGCTCCTCATAATGAGAAGGAAGTTAGATGATTCTTGAGACATTTGAACTACATTGCCATATTCATTTCTCACCTGACAGCTACTTGTGAACCAATCTTCAAACTACTGAAGAAAGATCAAGTAGTCAAATGGAATGATGAATGCCAGACTGCTTTCGACAAGATCAAAGAGTACTTACAAGAGCCTCCTGTTTTGATGCCACTAGTCGAGGGAAGACCATTGATCATGTATCTGACCGTTTTGGAAAATTCAATGAGGTGTGTGCTGGGGAAGCATGAGGAGTCTGGCCAAAAAGAGCATGCTATTTATTACCTGAGCAAATAGTTTATCGACTGTGAAACAAGATGTTCACTGCTCGAGAAATCTTGTTGTGCTCTGGCATGGGCTGCTCGCCGGCTAAGACAGGATATGCTGACCCATACTACCTTTTGATATCTAAAATGGATCCAATAAAATACATCTTCGAGAAACCTGCACCCTCTGGGAGAATAGCGAGATGGCAGATGATCCTGACAGAATATGACATACAGTATACTACCCAGAAAGCAATAAAGGGCAGTGTACTATCTGATCACCTTGCTCACCAAGTTGTAGAAGACTACCAGTCCATGAAGTTCGAATTTCCAGATGAAGACATCATGGTGGTAAACAACTGTGAAGAATTCAAGCCATATGACAGACCTGAACAAGGATCTCGATGGACCCTGGTTTTTGATGGGGCATCTAACGCACTCGGAAATGGTATTGGTGATGTACTCATATCTCCGGAAGGATGTCACACTCCCTTTATGGCAAGACTTTGCTTCAATTGTACAAATAACATGGCGGAATATGAAGTGTGCATTTTTGGTCTCAAAGCTGTCATAGATTTGGGGATCAAATCCTTGAATGTATTCAGAGATTCAGCTTTTGTCATCAGCCAGATAAAATGGGAATGGGACACCAAACACCCTAACCTTATTCCTTACAAAGAACATGTTTTGACATTTCTCCCACATTTTGAGAAGATTACCTTCAAGCACTTCCCGCGAGAAGAAAATCAGCTAGCAGACGCACTAGCCACAATGTCATCTATGTTTAAACTTAAATGGGATAACGAGGCTCCCCAGATCACCATTGAACGAAGGGATGAACCAGCACACTGTCACGAGATTAATACTAAAGAAGTAGTGAACCATCCTTGGTTTCACGAAGTCAAGAGGTATCTCGAAACCCAAGAATATCCAAAAGGAGCTTCAGTAAATGATAAGAAATTCTTAAGGAGATTCTCTGCTAAATTTTTCCTTAGTAATGACATTCTTTACAAATGCAACCATGATTCTGTGTTACTTTGGTGCGTAGACAAGGTTGAAGCTAAAAGGATCATGGCTGATCTACATGAGGGAACTTTTGGCACCCATTCCAGTGGGCATACGATGGCAAAGAAAATCCTACGGGCAGGCTATTATTGGTCTATCATGGAAGCATATTGCTATCAACACTCTCAAACTTGCCACAAGTGTCAGATTTATGCTGACAAAGTGGACGTACCTCCGGTTTCTGTGAATGTCTTGACGGCTCCTTGGCCCTTTGCTATATGGGGGATTGATATGATTGGGGAAATCAAGCCAACAACCTCCAATGGACACCGCTTCATCCTAGTGTCCATTGACTATTTTACAAAGTGGGTGGAGGAAGCTTCTTTCGATTCCGTTACCAAGAATGTTGTCGCCCGGTTCATTAAACAGAATATCATCTGCCGGTATGGTATCCTAGATAGGATCATCACAGACATTGGTACGAATCTAAACAATATTATGATCACCGCCCTGTGCGAGCAATTCAAGATCCAGCATCACTATTCTTCCCCTTACCGGCCGAAGATGAATGGTATTGTCGAAGCCGCGAATAAGAACATTAAAAAGATCATACATAAAATGACAGCCACATACAAAGACTGGCATGAGATGTTACCATTCGCTCTTCACGGGTATCGTACCACAACTCACACATCAACCAGTGTAACACCCTATTCTCTGGTATACGGCATGGAGGTTGTCTTGCCTATTGAAGTCCAGATCCCCTTTCTGAGAATTATGAAGGATGCAGGGCTGAATAAAGATGATTGGATCCAGACTCGACTTGATCAACTGAACTTAATTGATGAGAAAAGACTTACTATTGTCTGTCATGGTGAAATGTATCAAAAACGGATGGTCAAGGCTTTCAACAAAAACTTCAGACGCCAAGTGTATCAAGTTGGAGATCTGGTGATCAAGCGTATCATACTACCGCAAGGTGATCCCAGGGGAAAATGGACTCCTACATACGAAGGACCATTTGTAATCAAAAACATATTCTCTAGTGGAGCAATGATCTTTACCAGCATGGATGGCGACGACCTTCCGCACCCTGCAAATGCAGACATAGTCAAAAGATACTACACATAAGAGACCCTCTAGGTTGACACACCTAGGAAAAATAAGGGCATCCCGGCGAACCAAAAAGGTTCGGGCAAAAAATAGGGATAAAAAAAAAATTTGTACGCCCGACAAGTTGAAAACCCGAAAGGGCGACTTGGGCAAAAAAGGGTTTCCCGGTGGACTAAAAATCCAAAAGGGCGGTCCAGGCAAAAGTTAGGGAATTAAAGCGTATGACTATGTCCCGGTGGATCACCTTACGGACAACCTTTGGCTTCCACTAACAAACTCAGAGGTTCTGATCAATTCAATCATCTTCGGACGAGGCAACAAATAGACAAGATGCTCAGAGATACGAAGGCTATAGCAGAATGGGAACCCCATGGGATTATTGCACATAGCTATCTTTTGTTTGTATCAAAATTTTCATTTTTTACGACGGAATTCTCTTACTAGAATTTTTGTCTCATTGTACAAAAATACTAACTCAAAGTTAATACAAAGATATCCCTTTGAAAGTGCAAAACTATCTGTTTTTCTTTACTCTTGTGTTTTGTTTACAAAACCATCCAATGATTCATTTTTTGAACATATGCATTTGAACATAATTATTGTTTACAAATAAACAAAATAAAAAGACAATCACTGATGGCTTTAAGAGATAGGGGAATCTCTCTAAGTTTATCTCCATAAAATTCCCCACAGTGTGCAGTTTAATCCCCAGCGGAACAAAGCTTCCAGTTTATCAATCCTCGGTAGAAGTCGCCAAATTTCTCAGGATTCCTCAACAGGATTCTACAAGCAGTACACGGCATTTCCCTTACAACATATTTTATTTCTCTAAGAGGAAATTCATCAATACTTCAATTTCACAACATGAAGACTTACACTCCATATCCTCAGCAGCAGTCAGGGATTTATTTTCCCCAATCCAACAGCAATGTGGCAGATTAGCTTGCATGCGCATGCATCGCATCCATATATCATAAACATTGATAACACGAATGCATTATACCATACATTTCATACAACATAACATTACATATTAGCTAACATTTTACCATTTTCAGGATAAGATTAATCAACAACTACCATTAACAATGTTCAAAGTTTTCAGATACAGTTCAGATACGCCCCAGACACGGATGCCATTCTGATACTCATTCAAATTCAGCTCTCAGATACAGTTTAGATACGCTTCAGACACTGATGCCATTCTGATACTCACTCAAATTCAGCTCTCAGATACAGTTCAGATACGTTTCAAACACGAATGCCCTTCTGATACTCATTCAGACTCTCTTTCAGATATAGTTCAGATACACTCCAGACACGGATGCCATTCTGATACTCATTCAGATTCGACTTTCAGATATAGTTCAGAAAAGCTCCATACACGGATGCCATTCTAATACTCATTCAGATACAGTTCAGATACGCTCCAGATACGAATGCCATTCTAATACTCATTCAAATTCAACTTTCAGACACAATTCAGATACGCTCCAGACACGGACTCCATTCTGATACTCATTCCATCTTTAAATTCCAGATACAGTGCATATATGCTCCAGACACGGGCACCATTCTAATACTCATTTAAAATCATCCTCCAGATGCAGATCAGATACGCTCCAGACACGGACGCTATTCTGATACTCATTCATTCAGCTTACAAATTACAATTCAACAATGGCTTTTGGATAGCATCTACAAGCCCATATCCAACAAATTTCTATCACCTCTCCAAATGGCATCTTTAAGCCCATCCCCTCTACCATCACATCACCAAGTGCAAATTTATGGGCACTCTAGTGTCCAATCATCTTCCACCTTCGATTCGCGAATGGAAAAACTCACCAGTCTAACTCTTCAAGTTTAAGAAGATTGAATAGGGGAATTTGTTGTACCCAAAAATTTTCCCTCTCACTTATCAAGAATTTACTCACAAGATCTCCTTGGGCTCAAGACTGCACTAGGGTTTGATCAGCTCAAGACACCTCTTCATGCACTGATGACTCAAAATTAGGGTTTGAGATTGCACAAGGATTTTTAAACTTCCAATACCCCATATGACTTTCATGGATCATTATGGACCCCTATGATTACTCATGTCAAGTTTCAAGCTTTGGATCACACTTTTGCTCAGCCAATTGAGCAGTTGGCCTAAAAATCAGCTGTATTGGGGAAAAAGTCAACCATGGCCAATTTACAGTCAAACTTCATGATTTTTGATCCAAATCAACATTTTAAACTCATATGTATCATTTGATCAAGTTTTCACAACAACTTCTCAAGAGATTTGATCAAATCGCCAAAAGGGCAAAATGGTCAAAATTAGGGTTTTGACTGAGAAGGGGCAATTTCTGATTTTTTACCTAGAAAATGATCAATTGGTTTAAGGCATAATATCAAGAGTCCAATTGCATCATTTTTACCTAATGGCATGGTTCAAAACATTGCAAGTCCATTGGATTGACAGATGAATTTTTCAGTCAACTAATCAAAAGTCAGTTGTATACTGAAAAGTCAAACTTTGACTTTTTGGTCAAATTCAAGTGCCAAAGATCATAATTCATCAAAACCTGTCAAAATATGAAACTTATTCATCAAGAAATCAAAAAAGTCAAGATTTCATTTTGAAAAGTCAAAATTTCTAAACTTAGAAATTTTTCTAAGTGTTGGAAATTTCATGTTTTTTCACAACTTTGAACAACTTTTTCACCATAATGCAAGGTGATTAAAGAGAAACTTCCAACATGAATGTTGTAGATCTCCATGAAATCTTCAACTTTTCTTTGCACGACTCCTTCCAAAAGTTCTTGGATCTCAAGTTATAATTTTATGAACATGGGTCATGAAACAAAACACTTAGTGAAATTTTGCCCTAATTTGGTCAGGATTTTGACCCAACTTCATAGCACTTTTTCATATAGTTCCAAGGATAATATTCAAAATCAATTCAAAGATGGGTTGTAGAGCATATTTCAAGATTTCCAAAATGTCTAAGAACTCCTTGAGATCATTCTTGAGTATGGAGAATCGAAGAGATGAAGTTAGGGTTTTATCACTTTAATTACAGGTCATTTTAGTGATGAATAAAATTCAAATTCAAACCATGATGCATAAACACTACTTTGAAGGCCTCAAACTTGTTAGGCACTCCATAATTAATGGTTTACACAGTTGTTAGAGGCCTCACTTCAAGCATTCAATGCATGGGCATGCTTTATATCCATTTTTGGAAGAAAGGTTACATTGCCATTTTGATAAAGTGACTTTTTGTACAAAACTTATTCTTGAGCCTTGAACTTGTTCTCTTCTGATCAAGCAAGTCCTATAACTCGTGAGAAATGTTTCAAACACTTACAATAACCCATCCCATGCTTGTACCTCATCTTGAAACATGTTTCCCTCTTTTCTTCAAAATTAAGTAACCTAGCCAAAAGCTAGAAACTTGTACTTCTGAATTGCCAATGCTTTCAAACACTTTTGTTTATACATACACAAACCATTTGACACAAACACACAAATGTTTAATACTTCAAAGAACCAAAAACTCAAACACATTTCACACTTCCGTTTTTACACAAACTGACCAAAAACTTGAAACTCATAATCTACTCATGTGTTTCTTGGCCTTTTGGTTTCAAAAGTTTCTAAACATCATATAGAAGTGATCCCACACCCTGTTATAGAACTGTAACACCATTAACACCATCCTCCATTTTCAAAAACTCAGCTCTGCACATTGACTTCTCCAGACCATTTCAGCCATCCATTGTTCAAGCTAATCATTGCATTAGCTTCCTGGGACCTCAAGGAAGCTAACCTGATCATCACCATCACTTGAAACAAGCTCATACTCAAAACACGATTTCCAATTTTGAGGTAAGTTTTCTCAACTTTTAACTCTTTATACAGGCATCATCAATAGTTTATTTGTGAATAAAACATGTAGATATCATTGCCCTGAAGCTAACCATGTCCAAGTTTCCATTAATTTTGCTTGAACTTAGAGAATTTTGAAACTGAAATTTCTGAGATTTTTAGGGTTCAGATTAGGGCCATTAAAATTCATGCTTATCTTTGATCTATAGTTTTAATGCTTCACATTTCTGAAACCGTGAGAAAATTTGCTACAAGATTCATTTTTACAGTTTTCATTTTTGATGAGAAATGAGCAAGTTACAGTTTGTCTGGCTGGAGGTTGAAGATGAAGTCACCAGGGCACGTTTTGCCTTGTATATTTATTGTTTTTCTTATGTTAACGGATGTATAGACACCCCAGTGGTAGAAGCGTGCGCCTGTAATCTTTGGGACTTGGGTTCGAGCCCTAGTGGTACCCTTTTGCATTTGTTTACACATTTTGCATTTCTAACTCTCATTTTTGCAGGCGCTGGCCTTCCTTTGGGCCTATATGTTTTTTCTTGTTGTTGACCTCCCTGTTGACTAATGGCACCACTGGCCCAATTTTTTTTTTATTTCTTTTGTTTTCTTAATTATTTTTTTTATTACTAATATTAAAAATCATTAAAAATATAAAAAAATTAGATTTTCATTTTAACTTAGTTTATTTTATTATTTTTCTCATAAAAAAATATTTTTATTAACTATACTTTATTTATTTTTACTAATTTCTTTTGTAAATTTAATTAATACTATGTTTTTATTTTCTTTCACAACATTTAAAATATATTATTTTAATATTAAAGGCTAAAAATATTTTATAATATTTTGAATATTTTCAAGACAAAAATACCAAAAAAAAACATTTTTCTTATAAACTTAATTTCTTTTGTTTTAATAAATAGATTTAGGGTTTTGTTTAAAAATCTTTTCTTAATAAATTTAGGTTTTACTTTTCATTAATTATTTTTCTTTTAATTAATTATATAAAGACTAAATCCATTTTCTCTAAAAAAATCCCAAACAAATATCCATTTACTTCACATTTTTCATTTTTGTACATTTATTCATTTTGTACATTATATTTCTTGTACATTGATATCAAATTCAATTTGGTTGTAATAGATTAATTATTTTTACATTCTTGCAATCCCCATTCAATTTGTACACCCCTCCCCACAAATGTTGTAATAGCGTAGTAACTTTAAACTCCGCAATTTATCGCTTTTATATACAAATGCTAGTAATTAGGGTTTGTATGGAAAGACTAAAATCAATCAATTAGAAAACCCTAATTCATGACAAAAACAAGCATGAAAACAATACACTTGCACAATGCACCCCTAGGGTTATTCCACTTGGTTGCCTTATACAAAATGGCCATATTACGCATGTGAGGTATCTTAGCAAAAACAAGCAAATACAAGATCATAGTCCCTCGATGACGCTATTTAAGTTCCCTTTCAAATGATCTTAGTCCCTAAAAGAGAATGCTAAGATACCTTCCAACATTGCTAATCATGGTTATACGATGATCCACGCCCGTCCCGTTTACATCCAAAGATAGGGTTGCTTACCAAATCATAACAATGTCAAAGCAAAAGGAAAATGAACAAAAAAGACTTTTGAGTAGGTAGAATGCTCCTAATTACTTGCTCTATTTCAAACAAAACATCCTTGCTATTTTCAAAACAAACACCTACACTTTCAAACATCTTACAAACATTTTCAAAAGATCAAACACTTTGTATACATTCTTACGAACGAGAATCATTACAAAGTTTGCCTAAACAATGGCCTCTTTACAAAATATTTTTAAAAAACCACACAAAGCATAATTTCAAACAAAAGCAAGTGATCTAGCAAGTAACTAAGAGCCCATGGAAAACCGTGGATGAAAAGGGTGCTAATACCTTCCATTTTCATAATCTACCCCCCGAACTCAAGAAATAATCTCAAAGGTCTTTCCTATGCTTTTTCACCTTTCCTTTTGGATAAAAGAAAAGTTGGTTCTCCCACCGTATCACACAATCACTAATGGATTTGAGAGATAGGGCAATATCTTTAAGCTATTCCATAAAATCCCCTGCAGTGTGCAGTTTAATCCCCAGCGGAACAAAACTTCCAGTTATCACTCCCTGTTAGACGTTGCCAAATTTCTCAGGATTTCACAAGCAGTACACGGCGTTTCCCTTACAACAAAGGTTATTTCTCTAAGCGGGAATTCATCAACACTTCAAAACATGAAGACTTGCACTCCGTATCCTCAACAGCAGTCAGGGATTTATTTTCCCCAATTCAAACAAGCAGTGCAGCAGATTAGCTCACTTATGCATACGTTGCATCCATATATCATAAACATTGATAACACGAATGCATGTATCACAATCTCATTATATCATGAATTTCATGGAACATGAAATTGCATATTAGCTAACATTTTACCCTTTTCAGGATAAGGTTAATCAATAGCTACCATTAACAATGTTCAAAGGACTTTCAGATACAGTTCAGATACGCTCCAGACACGGATGCCATCCTGATACTCATTTAGATTCAACTTTCAGATACAGTTCAGATACGCTCCAGACACGGATGTCATCTTGATACTCATTCAGATTCAACTTTCATATACAGTTCAGATACGCTCCAGACACGGATGCCATCCTGATACTCATTCAGATTCAATTTTCAGATATAGTTCAGATACGCTCCAGACACGGATACCATCCTAATACTCATTCAGATTCAACTTTCAGATACAGTTCAGATACGCTTCAGACACGGATGCCATCCTGATACTCATTCAGATTCAACTTTCAGATACAATTCAGGTACGCTCCAGACACGGATGCCATCCTGATACTCATTCAGATTTAACTTTCAAATACAGTTCAGATACGCTTCAGACACGGATGCCATCCTGATACTCATTCAGATTCAACTTTCAGATACAGTTCAGATACGCTCCAGACACGGATGCCATCCTGATACTCATTCAGATTCAACTTTCAGATACAGTTCAGATACACTCTAGACACGAATGCCATCCTGATACTCATTCAGATTCAACTTTCTGATACAGTTCAGATACGCTCCAAACACGGATGCCATCCTGATACTTATTCAGATTCAATCTTTAGATACAGATCAGATACGCTCCAGACACGGATGCCATTCTGATACTCATTCAGATTCAGCTTACAAATATGGTTCAGCAATCATTTATGGATGGCATCTACAAGCCCATATCCAACAACTTTCCATCATCCCTCCAAATGGAATCTTTAAGCCCATTCCATATACCATCAACCATCACATCATCGAGTGCAAATTTTTGGGCACTCTAATGTCCAATCATCTTCCACCTTCGAGTCACGAATGGAAAAACTCGCCAATCTAACTCTTCAAGCTTACGAAGATTGAACAGGGGAAGCTGTTGTTTCCCAAAATTTCCCCTCTCATTTATCAATAATTTGCTCACAAGATCTCCTTTGACTCAAGACTGCATTAGGGTTGATCAGCTCAAGACACCTCCTTGAGCACTGATGACCAAAATTAGGGTTTGAGATTGCACATGGATATTTGAACTTCCAATGCCCCATATGACCTTCATGGATCACTATGGACCCTCAAGATTACTCATGTCAAGTTTCAAGCTTTGGATCACACTTTTGCTCAGTCAATTGAGTATTTGACTTAAAAATCACTTGTATTGGGGAAAAAGTCAACTATGGGCAATTCACAGTCAACCTTCATAATTTTAATCCATATCAACATTTTAAACTCATATGTATCATTTGATTAAGTTTTTACCATAATTCCTCAAGAAAATTGATCAAATCTTCAAAAGGGCAAAATGGTCAAAATTAGGGTTTTGATTGGGAAAGGGCAATTTCTGATTTTTGACCTATCAAATGATCAATTGGTTTAAGGCATGATATCAATAGTCCAATTGCATCATTTTTACCAAATGATATGTCTCAAAACATTGCTCAAGTCCAATGGATTGTCAGATGAATTTTTAGTCAATTGATCAAAAGGCAATTGTATACTGAAAAGTCAAACTTTGACTTTTTGGTCAAATTCAAATGTCAAAGATCACAATTCATCAAAGCATGTCAAAATATGAAAATTATTCATCAAGAAATCAAAAATTCAAGATTTCATTTTGAAAAGTTAAAATTTCTAAACTTAGAAATTTTTCTAAGTGTTGGAAATTTCTTATTTTTTCACAACTTTGAGCAAAATTTTCACCATGATGCAAGATGATTCAAAAGAAACTTCCAACATGAAACAAAAGTGCTTGGATCTCAAGTTATAATTTTAAGAATACATGGTCATGAAACAAAAACACTTAGTGAAATTTTGCCCTAATTTGGTCAGGATTTTGATCTAACTTCATGGCACTTTTTCATATAGTTCCGAGGGGAATTTTCAAAAGTGATTCATATATGGGTTGTAGATCACATTGCAAGCTTTCCAAAATATCAAAGAACTACTTGAGATAATTTTTGAGTAGGGAGAATCGAAGAGATGAATTTAGGGTTTTATCACTTGAATTACAAGTCATTTTGTGATGAACAAGATTCAAAATTCAAACTTATGCTGCATAACCTCTACTTTGCAGGTCTCAAACTTGTTAGGAACTCCATAAGTAATTGCTTACACAGTTGTTAGAGGTATCATTTCAAGCATTCAATTCAAGACCATACTTTATATCCATTTTGGGAAGAAACTGCACATTGTCATTTTGATAAAGTGGCTTTTTGCACAAAACTTGTTCTTGAGCCTTGCACTTGTTCTCTTCTGATCATACTAGTCCCATAACTCATAAGAAACTTGTTATACACTTACAATCACTCATTCCATGCTTGTACTTCCCCTTGAAACTTGTTTTCCCACTTTTCTTGAAAATCAAGTAACATAGCAAATAGCTTGTAACTTGTACTTCTGACTTTCAAAACCACTCAAGACCTTTTGCTTATACATACACAAGCCATTTGCCATAAATCCCATGCATGCTTAAGCCCTGAAAACACTTAGAACACAGAATCACCAAAAACACTTCAAAACTTGTCATTTCTGAGTTTTGAATTCAATCTCCAAATTTGCTCGTGCGTTTCTTGGCTTTTTACTTTCAGAAGCTTATAAACAACATATACAAACAATCCAAACACCTACAGCACCATTGTAACACCTCTATCATCATCCACCATTTTCAAAAACAACATCTTGCACCTTGACTTCTCCATACCTCCTCAGGCACTTTCAGCTCAAGCTAAGAATCCCGTTAGCTTCCTGGGTACTTGAGGAAGCTAATCCAATCATTGGAACTCACTTAAAGCTACTCAAACTCCAAACCTGATACCCTCTTGTAAGGTAAGTTTTTTGACTTTGGAACTTTTCATACAAGCAACATTAATGGTTTATTTATGAATCAAAAATGTAGATATCATTGCCCTAAAGCTAACCATGTCCATAGTTTTCATTAATTTTGCTTGAGCTTAGAGAATTTTAAGATTGAAGTTTCTGAGATTTTTAGGGTTCAGATTAGGGCCATTAAAATTCATGCTTGTCTTTAATCTATAATTTTATTGCTTTGCATTTCTGAAATCGTGAGGAAATTTGCTACAAGTTTCCTGTTTACATTTTTCATTTTTGTTGAGAATTGAACAAGATACAGAGGCTCTGGCTGGACGTGAGGCTGAAGATGAAGTTCAGGCCATGGACTTGTTTACTATCATATATTTATTGTTTTGATTATATAAATGGATGTATAGTCACCCCAGTGGTAGAAGCCCGCGCCTGTGACTATAGGGACCTGGGTTCGAGCCCTAGTGGTACCTTTTTGGATTTTTTCATATTTTTTGCATTCTGACTCTTTTTTTGGCAGCGCTAGGCCTCCCTTGGGCCTTTATGTTTTTTTTCTTGTTGCTGACCCCCCTGCTGGCTATTCACACCCTGGCCTTTTTTTTCTTTTTTTAAATTTATTTGTTTTCTTAAATATTTTATTTAATAATAAAAAATCAGAAAAAATGTAAAAAAACATGAGATTTATATTTTGATAAAGCTTATTTATTTTTTACACAAAAAATTATTTTATTTAATCCTACTTTATTTATTTTTACTAATTGGTTTTGTAAATTTAATTTTTTAAAAAACTAGGGTTTTAGTTATCTTCTTAAGATATTTTATTTTAAAACAAAAAAAGATCAAAAATATTTTATAATACTATAAATTATTTTTAAAGACAAAATACCAAAAAATATTCTTCTCGTGAACTTAATTTCTTTTTTTTTTAATTAATATTTAGAGTAGGATTTTATTTAAATTCTTTTCCTAGTAAATTTAGGTTTTATTTTTATTATTTAATTAATTATTTTTCTTTAGTTAATTAGGTTAAAATAAAACCCTTTCCTTCTAAAAAATCCAAACAAACATCCATTTTCTTCACATTTAACATTCTTGTATATTTATTCATTTTGTACATTATTTATTCCTTGTCCAAGTTTAATATGGTTGTAATAGGTAATTAGGTTTTATTTTCTTGCAATCCCCGTTTATAATTTGTACACCCCCCTCCCACAAGTATTGTAATAGCGTAGTAATTTTAAATTCCACAATTTATCGCTTTATATACAAATGCTAATAACTAGAGTTTGTATGGAAAGACTAAAACCAATCAATTATAAAACCCTAATCAAAGACAAAACCAAGCATGAAAACAATACACTTGCACACAAGCACCCCTAGGTTAAATCCACTTGGTTGCCTTACTAAATGGCCATATTACGCATGTGAGGTATCTTAGCACCCAAGTCAGTTCTCTCACCGTATCACAATGACAAAATAATAATATAATGGAAATAATGTTGCATGCCCAGAACACGCGCGTGAATTCAAATGGGCCAGTGGGAGTCAGTCACGTAATCGTCTCTTTCCTCAGGACTGTTGTTTTAGGTGCCCATCTTTTACCTACGGACAAAACTGTCACTGAAGGTTATACTGACAGTTTTCGTCCATGGCTACAAACATGCAACAATTGAAAATGCAACACATGCCAAATAAATTTAAACCAAAGGTATAGGACAATCAGAAATCATGCCCTGGGTTCAATGGTGCCCACGATTTGATCTAATTTTGCCTATATAGGGAAACCCCAAAACGAAGCTTGGAAACCCTAGGAATGGAATTCTTCCCTCCCTGCACTCAAAACTCAATTAAAGCATTCAGCAAGCATCGAACCTTTATGACAAACCAGAATACATGATTAAATTTCATGGAAAAGCCTGTATGCACGTAATCAAAATCAGAAATAATGTCAAACTGTGATGTGTATAGAGCGTGATTCTTGATACTTCAGAGCTTGGCAAGGGTTGGAAAAGCTTCCAGAGGTGACCAGGAACGTGTTACAATCTTTAAACCTCCTTGAGAATGGCTGTAATCTGGAATTCCAATTGAGATTTTTTTAACAAATGTGCAACTTTTCCTTGGCTGTTTCACACGATTTTTTCTCCTCCTTGTGCTTGGGATTTGTTCTGTATATGTATCTCTTTGAATTAGGTAAATAAAAAGACTTCAAATCCTTGCCAATTATTAAGATTTGATTTCATTCCAACCTTGAATTATTTAGTTCCAAATCAAGCTAAATCATTCCATTCTCATTCCAATCAACCTTGGCACAATTTGATTCTATTTTGGCAGCATAAATGGATTGCGTTTCATTCAAAATCAGATCAAAAACAAATCTTCCATATTTTACATCATTTATTTGATTTAATTTGGTTTTTAAATGATTAAAATCAAAATAAATTAAATAAACAAAGTCAATAAAATATGGAAGAGTGTTTGGGTCGTGGACATTGTTAAAAGTAAGATGCAAGCATAAAAAGTTAGGCCCATTTTCCAAAAAATGCAATTTTGGGCATTGTTGACTTTTGACAATTCTCCAAAAATGGTCAACTTTGACAATGCACATCTCCTTCAATTTTGACCCTAAGAGGGTGTTCTTGGACTTTTTAGAAAGCTTAGGATGTCCCCTAAACAACCTATTTTGTTTCATCTCAATTGGGTCTTCCATGTTCATGTAAGAATCTTTGACCCAAAAGGTGTGTTTGTTGACTTTTGCAAAGGACCTATAATGTCTGAATTTATATCTTTTCATGAATGCATTTCTTGAGCTTGAGGGATGAAGATGAGTTGTAGGGAATTAGATTATATTCAAAATGAGCCTTGGATGGAAACTTTCTGATAAAGTATGAGAGAGTTATGCTTGGTCAAAATTTGGTTGACTTTTCCTAAGAAACCCTAATTTAGCAACTTTTGAATTTATATGAATTAGGAGCATTCCTTGGGGAATCATGATCAACCCTTGATCAAATGATGGATATAACTTCAAAATGTTGATGTTGACCAAATATTGGAGTTTGACTGTATGTGGGCCACAGTTGACTTTTGACCTAATACAGTTGATTTTCAAGCATATGAGCAGTTGACTGAGCAAACTTCTTGTGCAAGGCATGAAACTTTGCATGGATGGTATTGAGAACATATTAGGACTATGGAGAGTATATGAGTCCTTTGTAGCTCACCCATATTGATGAAAATGGAAACCCTAGTTAGAGGTTCATTGCTTTAGGAGAGAGTTTGTTTGGTCAACTCTTGGGCATCCTTGAGCAAATTGAGGATCTCAATGAACATATATTGAGTAAAATGGGAGGGAAAATTTTGGGGTATAACACATGCCACTCAACTTTATGCTTGAGGGATACCAACCAGTTGTTGAAGTTCCCTCAATGCAACAAGTAATGTTTGCTCCCCTTCATAGGATGGCTATTCTTCCCCATGGGGTAACTATTCCTCCTCCTGTGATGTATATTCCTCCTCCGGTGGTACATACTGTCCCGCTTGGAAATGAACAAGTCTACCATGTTGAACCTTCTGAATGTTTGGGTGCTGAGGAAAGAATGAATGATTTCCAAAACTAGTTTCAAGAAATGAAGAAAGAACTTAAGTCCCTTCGTGGGAAAGACCTATTTAGAAAGAATGCTTATGACTTATGCTTGGTGCCAAATGTGAAGATGCTAGCTAAGTTCAAAGTACTTGACTTTGAAAAGTATAAGGGGAATTCTTGCCCAGAGAGTCACTTGACTATGTATGCCAGAAAAAGTCAACTCAAAAGGATAACGACTAGTTGTTGATCCACTACTTTCAATATAGTTTGTCTGGTGCTGCTCTCAGGTGGTACATGAGTTTGGATAACGCACGTATCCACACTTTCAGAGACCTTGGTGAAGCCTTTGTCGCTAGTATAAATACAATGACGACATGGCTCCGGATAAAGATCAACTCCGAGCTATGTCCCTGAAAGACAAGGAAAGTTTCAAGGAATATAAGCAAAGATGGCGCGAGGTTTCTGCCAAAATTAGTCCACCCCTAGAGGAGAAGGAAATGACCAAAATCTTTTTAAATACCTTAGGCCCGTTTTACTACAAAATAATGATTGCGACTGCATAAAATGATTTCACTGAAATGGTGAAGATGGGAATGCGACTCGAGGACGGTGTCCATGCGGGACGATTGACTAAAGAAGTTGGTTCGTCAAGTGGGGTCAAAAAATTTGGAAGTAATTTCCCATAGAAGAAAGAACAAGACATCAGTGCAATATCGTATGAAAGACCAAGAAGAAGTTATCCATAATAACATGTTGCAACTATCACTCCCGTCATTAATATAGCACCAGCTTATTAGCCACAATTCCCTCAATAAGTTCAGCAGCCTCGACAACAGGCTTACAACACACAACAACCTCAGCAACAAGCTTACAACAATCAATAATCAACATACAATAATCAGCAAAAGAGAGTAAAAAGTGTGTTGTGTTTATATCTGACCCCGATGACTTATGAAGAGTCGTTACTTGGATTATTGCAAAAGAATCTGGTTCAGACAAGAACTCCACCTGCTATCCCAAAAGATATCCCATACTAGTATAAGGCAGATGCTAATTGTGTTTTTTACCAAGGAGCTCCAGGGCATAGTACTGAAAATTGTTTCCCATTGAAGATTGATGTCCAGAAATTGGTCAAAAGTCGTCTCTTATCATTTAGAGACATTGGTCCGAATGTACAAGCTAATCCACTACATAATCATGGAGAGCATGTTGTGATTGGTGGATAGGTGTCCTGGCGAATACCGTATTTTTTATGCCTATCTGTTAAGGGGAGACCTAGTGTAGATGCATGCTACCCTTTGCACTATGAATGTTCAGGAATGACATAATTATGGTTCTTGTTGAATCTGTTGTAGATACTCTCGTGGATGTCATATTGTGAAAAGAGGCCTTCAACGCTTGCTAGATTAAGGTCTCATAATAGTCTCTAGATACTGAGATAATAATGAAGTAAATATGATTAAAGATGGTCCTACTGAATTTATAATTGTTGATGACGGTACATTAATTCCTGCCAAGGTGTATGCTAGATATTCTAGAGAACCTACAATTGAATATCTTAACACAGTGGCTCCTGTAAAGATACATGAACATTGGGTTCGAAGAAGGGTGATTGATTTTAGTCATGACTGGTTCCCAAAATGTGAAAAGAAACCATGGGGCTGCACTACATTGAGAGGGGATCTCCAGATATTGAAAGGCACATGTTTGTTTAAAGAATGAGCGATAGCCATTCTTGCTGATAGAAGAAGAAAGGAGGAATAAACTAAATCTACTCTTAACGTAAGTGTGCAGATCATTTTTTACAAGGGGAAAGTTGAGGACGCTGAAGTGAATGTTATAATCCCTTATTTTAACATACCCAAGCCTTTGGAAGTAACATATAGCAGTCAAAGAGCTCTTGTTTTCCCTTTGGTTGTGTACTTGCCAGGACCGGCTCCCTATGACTCTAATAAAGTTGTACCATACTGTAATAACCGGAAAAAAATAGAGTCGCCGCCATTAATTTTTATCCTAAGACGGGAATATAACAGAATAACCCTAATTATTGATACAAAGATTCAAAGTTCTTGACTCACTTTAGACGAAGGGAATGTGTTAGGCACCCTTCGTCTACCTTGTTCACAAGGATACTAGGGTGTAGGTTTAATGTTTAGGAATAGGGTTTTAATTTTTTAGTTAGGGGACTCACCACGGTTTTTAAATTGTATGCCTACGTATCCTCTTATGAGGAATCAGAGTCCCAATTCGTAGTTCGTAGTGTTGTTTGGTGTTTTTTATAGGATTGCATAGAATTGATTTCGAATTATCCTTGAACCTTGCTTGGGTTGTAAGTTGAGTGATCGTAGACGTAATTCGCAGTTAATTTTAAAAGTAATTCTATTTAATCTTTTTTTGAAAATGTCTTGGGTTTTATTATGTTAGTAGAAAAATGGTTTGATCGTTGGTTGGATATTTTAAGTGTTTCATTGATAAAGAGTATGGTAGGATATAGAGCAGAGTGAAGATATTAAGGGCCCGAGTTTAGAAATTAAACTTGGCCCATTTATGCACAAGGGTGTAAAATTAAGACTAGGTTGTGTATTAGAAGGAAATCTAGACCTAAAGATATTTTGAGCCCAAATCGGCTGAGGGGTGCGTTTTGCAACAGGGTAGTCAAATATGAGGGTCTGGCAAGTGAGGGCCAAAGTTCAGATATTGAACTCGGCCCAAAATACAGGTAGGTGTAAACTTAGTTTAGTGGTAAAACATAGGGGTGTGCAAGTAGTAAGGGCCCAAGTTCAGAAATTGAATTTGGCCCAATTAAGCAGCGAGGTTTAGTAATATCTTTGTAAAATATTAAATAAATTAATTGAGAAAAAGTTGTTTGTATTTTTATTTACAAATGATGAATATTTTTATTTAATAATAATAAAAAAAAACTAATTAAATTTTCACCCTATTAATAGGATAAAGAAAAATTATTTTCATCCTAAAAGATAAAAATAAAAATCAAATTAAAAATAAATTATTCAATACTATAAAACAACCTACATAGAAACTAAGTACTATGAACAAAATTAATTTCAATAGTATATAAAACTTAGCCTATAAATTATTTGATTATAAATACTATACAATTCACCATTGTTGCATTATCCTTAATATTGAAAATTATAGAGAACAAAACAAAAAAACAAAAAAAAAAACTAGAATCGTGACTAGTGCTTACTACCTCCGATTTTTCTACACCACTCACTGTCAATACTCATGGTTCATAGGAGTCAAATATATAGCACATGGTAAGCATATATGATAAAATAAATAAAACACAAGCATAAGTAGAAAGACTTACCTGAAGGTGACGACAACGACGATGGAAATCTGTGTGCAGAGGTTGTGTGTGATAGAGTTAGAAAACTCGCCCCCCAATTGTGAGAAAAATTTTAGGTGTTTTGCTCAGAATCCTAAAATAATTGTTGATAAGATTGTTGATCTCCAAATTATTATTGATGGAGACTTTGGGATTTCTTTGTTGTTGTACTTTGATGTGAAGAACAACAACTTTTAAGATAACTCTAGTGAGTTGTGGATGAAAAATAGTGTGAAAGAGTGACCTATTTTTACTAATAATTAGGACAACTAATTTGGAAATAAAGGTAATTGACAAATCAAATTTTCCTTGGTCACTAAGCTAACCAATCATAAGATGAGTATGACACAAATTGGCACTAATTGACCAATAAAAAACAATTAAACATAAAAGAAAATATTTTTGGTATTTATTATAATTTTTGCACTCAATTTTTGTAAAAAGTGCATAAAAAATAAATATTTTTACAAAAAATGCATTAATTAAAAGTACGAAATGATATTTAAATAATAAAAAATGGCTTTTTTATGATTTTTTGAATATAAATGGAAATAAAATTGGTAATATATAGACTGATCTTACCGGTTGATCAGAACCTGAGAAGTGGTTGGAAGATGATCTGTAGTCGGGCTGTGAAGTTGAGGAGAAAAGGGGGTTGTACCTGCAAGGCACTCCGACGATCAAGTAAGAGTGGGAACAAGGAGGTACAAGTAAAGTATTAGGTGGTGAATGGTCAGTATTCGATACCTGGCCGTCACAGGTGTGAGGGTATATATAACGCCCTTGACGCGTAGCCCTTGATTCCTGATTTCACACCTGGATATACGGGTCCATAAAATCAGGTAACTGCCAAGACTTGGTCAAATCGAGCAAATATGCTCGTAACTAGCCATTGGTTCTGAGGAGGGGTTAGTTACAGGCATCTCTATGGTCGGTTCCTGGTGGCCTACACCACATTGATGTCGGGCAGGCTGAGAGGGTGCTCATCGATCACCCTGGGCCAGTGCTGGTTTGGGAGGGAAAACAACTTACATTGCCCGACAAGTAGCGGGTAATCTGGGTCTTGTTCGTGCTAGCCGTACCAAAGGAAATGTCTTAGACTGGGCCCATTCTAGCTGTCGGGCCAGTCCAGAAAAATAGCCCCCCAAGTCATTTCTTTTGGGTGCAGAAGTGATGACTTTAACATTTGTTTGCGGGATGGGGCATGTCTTACGGGGAAAGGAGTGTTGCTCGTTATGCCTTTCTTGCAGAGAGACGAGGAGTTAGTCGTTAGGACCTTTGGATTTGGAGAAGTAGTGTGTTTTGGGAAGTGTGCTAGCGGAGTGGCGTAATGATAACCTAGAGCTAGGGTGTAACAATGACGACCCTAGGGATCCCTAGGCGTATATCTCATACTCGTGGATTATTTCAGCTATAAATACAAGAGGAACATGGTGTTTGGTATTTTTCGTCTTCTCTCTCAATTGCTCGTATTAGCTCGATTGTTGGCCACCATTGTTCGTTTGAGTTTTTCTACTCGCAACTGCTTACTTCCATCCCTTCTTCTATTATTAACTGGTAAGTTTCTAATCCTTTATTGTTGTTTGCTCTCAGTAGTTTGCATTTTCGCTTTTACTTTCTACAAATGCATGCAGTTAGGACTTAAGGTTCTGTTTGCGATGATGCCATTTTGGAGCGTTGGCGGTAGATGGTGCTTCTGTGATTTAGAATGGCTGGAGATGTCGTGGAGTATCCTCAGGGACCTCGTGGTGTGTCGTAGATGGCTCATTAGGGATTAGGGAATTTTCTGCAACTTCTGCCTGTTAATATGCCTCAGTTAGGGTTCTGGTTGGGGATATAATCCTCGTTTCCCAGATCCCTTTCGCTTGTTTAGCGGTGGAAGGGTGGTTCTAGCATTGATGTCAAGCTCATCTTTTTCCTCTACTTTTCAGGTGCTATGGCAGATAATGCCCGAGTCCATATTTCGAGCGAATCTACATAGTCCTCAGGAAGTTCCTCAGAAGGTACGAGTAGTCATCGAGCATCCTGGAAATTTTCGAGGATATGCAGAATCAAATGGAACATCAAATGGGAGGGGGCAGAGAGGAGATGACTTTCGTCGGCTAGGGTAGTCCCTTTCCTCGTGAGAATAAGGAGGAACCTCGGGATTTGGTCGCGAGCGACCCCTGAGACTGGTCATCATATTTTTATAAGCACCGAGAGGATGTGTTTATGGATGTGTACACTCACGAGGAGGGGGCCCAAGAGGAATGGTCGTTATACATTCCCGGGAAAGAGAGAAGGATCTGCTCAAAATACGATAAAAGACGGATCCCAATGTACGACATCGTGTTTCAAGAGATGGGTCTTCGTCTTCCCTTTTTGACTTCGAGGTGGCCGTATTTAGGCATTTGCGTGTGGCTACCTCCCAACTGCATCCAAATGACATCACATTCATGCGAGCATCCAAGATAGTTTACGATCATTTAAAGATAGGGGCCAACCCTTGTTCTTCTACTGCTTCCACCTTCAGAGGATCAAGATCGATGGAAAGTGGGAATGGGTTTCCCTGAAGCAAGGCAATGGGAAGCTATTTAAAGCCTATTTGGAGTCTGTCCGCCACTTTAAAGATAAATAAATTTTGGTGCAGCCTTCTTCAGCCAAGGCGATGTTGAACGTCTTTAGGACCGCGCCTTTGCTAAACGAGGACAGTACTCCCCGACTGAACGAGCTAGGAGAGCCTGTCGCAAATTTGGTTTATAAGTTCTCGTTCTAATGGACGAGGAAGCATTTTGATAGCAAATTGGGCTCCTATGTATGGAGAGAAGGGGACCTTGGAGATGAGGATCTGGAGAGCTTCGTTTTCCTGACTGCATTCGTGGCTCAGATCCCTCACGTCTATCGAGTTGGTCGGGGAGGTAGGCTTGTGTTGGACAAAAGCGGGCAGCCCGTAAACAAGTCGGGCCTCATAAACATCAAAGAGCTCCTCGGAAGCGAGGACCTTGTTAGATACTTGGGTGTATATATGAAATTCCGGGAATGTCACAGACTCAGAATGTCTAATGGAATGTTAAGACATTTGATCTGACATTAAGCGCTGTACAGGTAGAATAGGCTGTACTTTTGATATCTGTTCTACAACAGTCACTGGACTAACATACCAGAGCCTGCAACACCTTTTGACAAACGCAGGTTCTGATTTACTGAAGTTCAGAACAGTTAAGGTTAATCATATACATTGATGTTACGAGGAATGATGTGACATCAAACAAATAACCAATGCAGAAAGTAAATAACACACAGAATTGTTCACCCAGTTCGGTTCAACCAACCTACATCTGGGGGCTTCCAAACCAGGGATAAAGTTCACTATTAGTAGTATCAATTCAAAGACCCTACAGCCAACACACCCGTTGACAGCCTTCTCACTTAATCACTACCCAATGACACTTTTACCTAAGATCCAATCCTAGATATGAGACCCCTCTCACTCCCCCTCAATCACCGCAGTGATAACTTTCTACAGTACATAAACTGTTCAGAAGATACACTTCCATTACACATCTTGATCATGCTTAAAAGCTTCAATCAAGTACAATGCATACATCCTTTAACCTACAGGTTTCAAGGAGTATGGTGACCATCCCACAGCCCGGGTGGTTCACGACAAAACTAGCCCTAAATGATTACATCTTGTCAATCCGCGACTTCATTCAAATTAGGTTACAATACTTCTATTTATAACACTTTTTACCCAACTGGATTTAAGCCTTCATATGACAGCAATGCAGCTTTAACGACCTGCATAAAGTAAGCAGAAAACTTCTGCTACAAGTTAGGTCTTCAATCGAGCTTTTCTCCTTATCCTTAGCTTCTGATTGAATCTTCTAGGGCTCCACGTATGCCTTCAATTTTCGCTACTTGTTATGCATTCTATTTGGCAGAATATTCTGCATAACTTTAGGAACAGAACTGCATCAGACTTGACAGTTCAGTAGCTTGATGTCTGGTATGATGTTATGACATCTCTTGAGACATGTTGTTCCAGATGTTGATCAACATGTTTAGGCATTTACAATAGAATTTTCAGGCTGTTCCTATTGTACATTACATTACATTATTGTTGTTGCTATTTGTTTTACAAGAGATGAGCCAATCCCAAACGAAGGCACTTACAATCTCCCCCTTTGGCAAATTTTGGCTAAAACAAATACAACAATAACACTAACCATTCAGGACCTCTTGAAGCACAGGAGGAAGAGGATGCACCTCATTCCCTTTTAGACCACGAACCATTTCTTGTCACTGGTGGTGGAAAAAGAGGACCGTGGGAGATAAACTATCCTTTCAGAGGCATCAGAGAACCTTTAAGGAGTGACCAGAATATCTCCCTTGTAACTCAGAACACAGGTCACAACTGTGTTCATAACTCAGATCACAAGTCACAAAGAAATTCACGCTATTTGAATTTCTGCTGAATTTGTGACAAGTCTTTGTGATCAAAATTTTGAGTAGCTGCTGCAACGAGGACAATGTCAAACCGTAACAGTACTCCCTTACTCCTTTCTCCCCCGTTTTGGCCAAAAATTGACAAATAAAGCCCTCACAAAACCAGATCCAAGAACAGTTTTCCCAGATCCGTACAAACCCCATGATGATTGTGAGAGAAAAGAGTGTGGGATAGGAGGTTATATAAGGAGATAACAGGTTCAAGAAGATGGCAATATAAAATCTTGGTCAAAGATACCTGTTAAAGCTGTTGCATGTTTCAGACTGACTGTGCATGAAATTTAGACGCATTTGTTTGTTTCTGCCAAAAGAACCAGTCCCAATACATGCATAAGTTTAGGTCAAAGCAATTCCTGAATAAAATCAGCCTTTGACCGACTTTTAAGGTTGAAGATTCTTTTGGGAAACAGAATACCCAATATAGCTCCTGAATAGCTACAATTACGTGGTGAAGTTATTTTCCACGTATTCTTCTTGATTTCCCCAAGATTGCAATGTAGTTGGTAATGTCATGACACTTACTTAGACATTCTTCAACAACAGCAGCCTTCTTTTTACTTCTCTCAGTTAGGCACAGAGAAGGACACTTTAAACAGCCAGTAGCAAGAGACTAGTAGCATTAAGTATGGCCATCAATCATGCTTTCTTAAGTGTTGCTGAGATCCACCACAATTACTTTCTACCTTCTTCCAGACAGCAAAATAAGGAAGGAGGGAATTAACCAGAAGACTCCAAAATGCTTCACAAGACATCACAGATTAGTCCTAATACACAAAATTTAGCTGCCACTTCAATTTCTTGTAGTAAAAGAACCCCTTGAACATATGTTGAATATATCAGATTTCTGATTTACCAGACCAAGTTGTTATTGATAAGATCTGAATCTTCCAAATTGCTCCAAAAGTATCAAAACTGCCACTTATGAGATTTTTAAGAATCTCTGAGATTTTCTTCCTAAACCCAGACAGATAACAAGAGCAATTCTTCAATCTCCTGATGTTGAGACATTATTCATGACTTCACTTAGAAGTTCACAATGTCATATTATCAGAACACATAAACATCAACATACCACCGTCCTCTTCTGACTTCTGATCTTCAGATTAAGTCTAACAATACAAAGTCTCCCTTCAATGTATATTGTAATTGGGGAAAGTGCAACACTCAGTGACTCCCCTTGTTAATGCCAATCAAAACCGTAGCGTGGAAACCAGTAGCACTAGCTCTGAGGTGGTAACTTCAAGCATCCTGAACTAGTCTTAGAACAGTGAGGACATCTCTGATTCATGACTCTCTGGATGGCTGAGAAATCATGTAGCCATAGTCTGAAACCAACCCCCAACCTTCTTAGTGTGCTTACAAGCTTTACTAAGATTCGGACTTTCTAGAAGGATTATCCTTTGATCATGTCATCCTTCTGTACAATATATTTACTAGTAGTTGCTAATACTAGTAAATTTTTCAGACCACAACAGTAGTTAAGCATTGTTAAGCATACTAATTTTAAACACAAGTAGAATCTACTTATTCCAAACCAACAATAGAACTGCCACACTAGAATATTAAGATTCACAGTCCCAAGTCTCTGCCACGGACTTCTAACAATAAATGATGTTACAGCATGAACCTATCTGCTTGGATTCTGAAGTTAACATCCAGGGGATTGATGCCCTTTTATATTCCCCATAAGAAAGGTATGATTACTCACTAGAATACTCTTAGAGAGAAATAAACTCTCTACCAAGTTCTGAGAAATAGGTTCAGAATACAGCCTTGCATACATATTAGACAAACAATTAGTCTCCCATCAAAGTGCTTATATATATCTTTATGCAAGATCCTAATGAATACTTAGTCTCCCGTCAAAGTATTCATTATTAGTTAGATTATGCCATCTTCTCAAGGTAGGATAATTATTCTAACAATCTTCTGCTCCATGCATGAAGAACCACAACAACCACATAACCATGCAGCAACTAGCATGGATCACCTTCACCTTGTCTGCTGACCCTTGAATAGTACAAAGGAGTTAATTGTACCATACTCCTGTAGACAAGAGCAAACCAAGTTGTTCACATAAATGAACTTCAAGTAAAAAAAAAGAGGATCTTCTCAGGAACCCATGATCTTTTGAAGATAACTCCTCCTTGCTACATACAACTAACAAGTTCATCCTAGGTGATGGGGATGACTTGTCAAAGTGCAGATATCCACCATTTGACTTTGGTCCAGGATGTCAAGACATTTTGTATGACATGTCTTCCAAGATCTTCAGGTTAAGGACTCCCCCTGAAACTCAGCTCAGATCTTTGTAGAGAATTAAGTGAATTCTCCTTCACATGCTGCAGTTTATGTGATTGGTAGACATAACCTGTTCTATTCCTATCTTCCTTGGAAATCACTAAGATCATGAGAAATAAACTCAAGCATCTTATAGAACAAGGTAAGATGAACTCCCTTTCACATCAGCTTGATCATACTACTCCCTCTGAACAAAATGTTATCCAACTTCCCTCTTTATGGATACAGTGTAGAGCTCTTTACTTTAGACACATAGTAAGTACTCTTTATTTTGAATTTGCCACAGGTTCCAAATTAAGAGTCCTTAGTTTGCTTGCTGTACAAGTTTCAGGTTGCCACATTCTGTAACTTGTACTAGAAGAAACTTCATTATCAATCATGAGGATGTTCACTAAATCTGGGACTTATCTGTCTTTCCTCAACAACTGATGTCTTCAACAGTTGTGATGTTGTACATTCTTTATCATCACAAGCTTTAAAGTCCTTTTAAGTGCATTTAGCTCAGCACATATACTCCCTTAAACTCACAACTGGAGTAGATGACCTGTTGATCGTGTCCTGATCAATTATTTCAAAACAGATGTCTCCTCTTCCAGATCAGGAGTAGGTTCCAAACATATGTACTCACATTACATGTGTTTAGCACCCAGAACATCTGTTCTTCAACTGGTAATTGCATGATGTTCTAACATCCTTAAGAACATTAGTTCCATCTCCTTGGAACACATCATCCTTGATAATCTTCAAGGTCTTCAAGTAGCTTGCAGACGTATATGAGAATCATTGATCAATTGATACTCATCAACAACATTCTGTTGAAAATAATAGACCTAGAGTTCTTCTTTCACTTTAGGGGTTGTATCAGAAGCTATGCAGCGGAATAGCAGTACTTCACCAGAACTTACACAGTGCTTACTCCATATAGGAAGCATGACACATAAGGATTGAAAATAAATCAATCCCAAAAGTTGTTTGCTTCTTCACCAAACAACTTTCTAGACCCAACTCTACAGCCCTGTTAAAAGAAGGCTTTATAAACACATATGATGCCTTATCAATATCTTCACTCCCGCATGAAGATTTTGATAATATTCTTCTCTGTGCTGAATACAGGTTGAACAATGCACTCCAAAATCTTCACTCCCGCATGAGGTCTTTGAATTTGTTCAAACACTTTCATCATAGCTGATCTAGTTTCTCCCAAATTGGTCCATCCTCCACTCCTAGGGACCAAACAATATGAAAACTACTGGTTCAAACAATATTCTACCTTGTACACAACCGGAAAGTATCCCCCATGGATCTCATCCAGAGTCAGACAGGATGCCCGCTCTGATACCAATTGAAATTCCGGGAATGTCACAGACTCAGAATGTCTAATGGAATGTTAAGACATCTGATCTGACATTAAGCGCTGTACAGGTAGAATAGGCTGTACTTTTGATATCTGTTCTACAACAGTCACTGGACTAACATACCAGAGCCTGCAACACCTTTTGACAAACGCAGGTTCTGATTTACTGAAGTTCAGAACAGTTAAGGTTAATCATATACATTGATGTTACGAGGAATGTTGTGACATCAAACAAATAACCAATGCAGAAAGTAAATAACACACAGAATTGTTCACCCAGTTCGGTTCAACCAACCTACATCTGGGGGCTTCCAAGCCAGGGATAAAGTTCACTATTAGTAGTATCAATTCAAAGACCCTACAGCCAACACACCCGTTGACAGCCTTCTCACTTAATCACTACCCAATGACACTTTTACCTAAGATCCAATCCTAGATATGAGACCCCTCTCACTCCCCCTCAATCACCGCAGTGATAACTTTCTACAGTACATAAACTGTTCAGAAGATACACTTCCATTACACATCTTGATCATGCTTAAAAGCTTCAATCAAGTACAATGCATACATCCTTTAACCTACAGGTTTCAAGGAGTATGGTGACCATCCCACAGCCCGGGTGGTTCACGAAAAAACTAGCCCTAAATGATTACATCTTGTCAATCCGCGACTTCATTCAAATTAGGTTACAATACTTCTATTTATAACACTTTTTACCCAACTGGATTTAAGCCTTCATATGACAGCAATGCAGCTTTAACGACCTGCATAAAGTAAGCAGAAAACTTCTGCTACAAGTTAGGTCTTCAATCGAGCTTTTCTCCTTATCCTTAGCTTCTGATTGAATCTTCTAGGGCTCCATGTATGCCTTCAATTTTCGCTACTTGTTATGCATTCTATTTGGCAGAATATTCTGCATAACTTTAGGAACAGAACTGCATCAGACTTGACAGTTCAGTAGCTTGATGTCTGGTATGATGTTATGACATCTCTTGAGACATGTTGTTCCAGATGTTGATCAACATGTTTAGGCATTTACAATAGAATTTTCAGGTTGTTCCTATTGTACATTACATTACATTATTGTTGTTGCTATTTGTTTTACAAGAGATGAGCCAATCCCAAACGAAGGCACTTACAATATATATATATATATATATATATATATATATATATATATATATATATATATATATATATATATATATATATATATATATATATATATATATATATATATATATATATATATATATATATATATATATATATATATATATATATATATATATATATATATATATATATATATGTTTCTAATAGTAGTAAGTGGTCATCATTTATTGGACTCCTTGTTTACTGACTATGTTTCTTTTTATTTGTATTTCAGAGAGCATGAATCATGCTCAGAAGCGCTTGGCTAAGACTCTCGTTGCCAGAGCGAGGAGGGCCCTGAAGGATGCATAGACTAGTTCGGAACCAGCTCCTGTCTCGGGGTCGGGCGACTCATCTTTGGCCCAGACTACAGTCGCTCTTTCCCCTGGTGTTGTTTCCTCGGAGGTGAAGAGGCTGCAAACTGAGAGGAGTGTTGACCTAACTGGTGAAAAAGGGAAAGGAACATACGACCTGTCTCCCTGCTGGATGGAGAAGTCTTTTTTTGAGGGAGCGACTCTCCGTCTTCCCCGGGATGAATCTCTCCATCTTGAGGGAATGGGTCGCCCTAAGAAGAGGGAGATGTCGGTGCAAGATGTTGGCGGCCTGATATGGATCTTGGAGATGGAGGCCGCTTACACTTAGGGGAGTTCCTCTCATAAGATAGAGATGAAGAAACTTCGGTCCAAGCTGGCTACGAGCGAGAAGGCCTTGGTCTAGAAAGATAAAGCCCCGAAGTAGCTTAAGGAGGAGTCGGGGAGGCTCCCCTAAGAACACATGGTTCTTTTGCTCGAGAAAAAGGACCTTGAGGGAAAGGTGGCGGCCCTGACTGCCAAGGTTAAGCCATCTGAAGACCAGCCAAAGGATACTAAGGATCTGAAAACTTGGGCCGAGTTGGTTGCTCATTTTCAGTTGGTTATGGACGACGCTCAGGCTGCTTCCAAAGGGAGCTTTGAAAATGCTATAAAGCAGTTGCACGTGTTGAACCCCGGTGTCGAGCTCAACACCTCAGGAATGGGGGTCCATTATTATGTAGTTGCTGGTCAGATTCTGGTCCCTGATTACCTCAAGGATATTGTCGCCCAGCCGACTGGAGGTCCTTCCCAACTGTCGCCCATTGTTGAAGGGGAAGTGGAAGGATGGTTGTTGTTTTAATTTCGTTATATGCACCGTATTCTTTGTATTTGTTTTTCAGGGCTATCGCCCGTTTATGTAATATTTGTACATTATCGGCCCAAGTGGTCGTTTTATTTAGTTTTCGGCCAATGGTTTTTTGCTTCGAATATTTAACTTGTGTTTTTTACATGTTTGTTGACAAACGAGCCCGTTTAGGACGTTTTATATTTTTCTAAGAGTTTATAGCAGGGATGTGCTCGTTTTATATGTTCGTCTGTGTGGGGAAATTGATCAAATGACCAAGGTGAATATCAGGCAAGGTCCGAAGTTCAGGTCTCGTTTCGAGGGACCTGGGTTCGGTAGCATGAACCTCCCGTCACGAGTCGGGCGTTCTACCGTCGTGGCACAAGGACTATGGAACTCGGTCGATTTATCCATGACGGGCTGAAGGTGCGCTCATCAATTGGGTGCAGCCTTGCCCCTTCCGGTTATTTTGGGTGTTATGCTTGTGCCTAGGCATGCATGCATGGTCGGGCCTGGGTGAGTTTGCTTTTGTCGACTAAACTCACTGACTGATAAGTGTTTCTAACTGTAATATTATTTTAGCTTTTTAGTGTTCCATGATCGAACGATTTGTTCCCCTTGTAAGTTTTCCAAGTAATACGCTCCAGTCCCCGTTTTCGCACTGACGCGATAAGGGCCTTCCCAGTTCACTGCGAGCTTGCCTTCGCAAGATTCTTTGCGGTTTCTCTTTAAGACAAGACCGATGACCTCGAATTCTCGTCGTATGACCTTGGTGTCGTAGTGTATGGCTATTTTTTGTTTGAGCGAGGCCTCTCATAGGGTCGTTCCTGTTCTGATTTCTTCCACCAGATCCAGTTCTTCATAGAGGGCAACATCATTCATCTCCTCATCAGGAGGTGCCTCGGTTCGCCTGGAAGGTTCCTTGATATCCACAGGAATGATGGCCTCCATCTCGTAAGATAGTCGGAAGGGAGTCTCCCCGGTGGATGAATATGCAGTCTGTAGCGGTAGAAATGTTGAGACTAAGCCATTGGATTGACTTGACTCGCACATATCAAAATAAAAATTTCCACCGCGCTTTATTATTTCCAAAGGAATGGGAAAAGAGCGAATAACCCAAAAAAGGGGGGAAAATCCTAGGTAAGGGGGTTCTTTATGAAAAGGGAAGTTATTAGCACCCTAAACATCTACGGTACTCTGCATGAACCTCTTTGTAAAATATGTATGTTTTGGCTATAAAATGTTGTATGAAAATAGATTGTGGTGGTGAGAAAAGAAGTATATTTTTTATGATTTTTGCACCCGCCGCTGGTGCTAACCTTTAGTGCCTAGGTACCACCTTCCGTGTAATATGGGATCAGGGTACACGTAGTTCCTCTTTTAAAAAAACACACAAGTTTGTTGGTTAATTTTAAGAGACGAAATACCATCATCTTATCCGAGTGGAAAACATACTTACTACACATAATTATGAGAAAGGAGAATTTACGTCATCTCAAAGTGGAGGATATGGCTTGGATTTTAAAATCAACAATGCCTCACTCAACACCCAAGTGGAAGTTATCTCACTTCACTACATATTATAGAAGTATAGTTGTTTGCATCACTAAAAGGATTGATAAGAGTCCAATCTTTTTGAGAAAAGTTTTTAAAGATAAAAGCCAAAATGGAAAAATGGTTTGATTGAGATTTATTGACTTTTATTCTTCTCACAAAAATGTCAAGGTATTGTTAAGTTGATTTAAATTTGATTAAGAAATAATTTTTGAAAATACATGGACACAAGTCCAAGTTATTATGAATGTGGTTCAAGTTTTAAAACAGGAAGATTTTTTTAAAAGTAGGGGGAAGATTTTTGAAATTAAAGAAGATGGGAGGAGATGAAGAGACTATCATAAAGCATAAGATAAAAGTTAGGGAAAAAGAACTATCTAACCAACAAGAAGCCAACATTTGACACAATGAGTCAATGTAGAATTCTCATCCTTTGGATTTGAAACCAAATAAGCTAAGATGATAAACCTCTTAAGAAAAACCAAACTCCAATTGCATTAAGTCTTCATAAAAATTAGGCAGAGTAACAGTTGTATATAGGTGAATTCTAGATCACAGAATAAGCATGTAATCACAATAACATGTGTGATATGGTGGGAGAACTGACTTGGTTGTTTTGCGTTTGATCGCAAATGTTGCGGTTTAGCAAGAGTCGCCACTGACTTTTCTTTTATCCAAAAGGAAAGGTTGAAAAGAACAGGAAAGACCTTTGAGATTTTTTCTTGAGTTCAGGGGGTAGATTATGAAAAGGGAAGGTATTAGCACCCTTTTCATCCATGGTTTTCCATGGGATCTTAGTTACTTTCTAGATCACTTGCTTTTGTTTGAAAATATGCTTTTGTGTGTTTTTTGAAAGTATTTTGAAAAGGTGACATCGTTTGGGCAAACTTTGTAATGATTCTCGTTCGTAAGAATGTATACAAAGTGTTGATCTTTTGAAAATGTTTTCAAGTTTGAAAGATTTTTTTGAAAGTGTTGGTGTTCATTTTGAAAATAGCAAGGATTTTTTGGTTTTGAAATTGAGCAAGTAACTAGGAACATTCTACCTACTGTAAAGTCTTTCATGTTTATTTCCTTTTTCCTTTCACATTGTTATCTTACCATTGATTTGGTAAGTAACCCTATCTTTGGATGTAACAGGGACGGGCGTGGGTCATCGTATAACCATGATTAGCAATGTTGTAAGATATCTTAGCATTTTTCTTTAGGGACTAAGATCATTTTGAAAGGCAACATGGATAGCGTCATCGAGGGACTATGATCTTGTATTTTGCTTGTTTTTGCTAAGATACCTCACATGCATAATATGGCCATTTTTGTAAGGCAACAAAGTGGATTTACCCTAAGGGTTATTGTGTGCAAGTGTATTGATTTACATGCTTGATTTGTCTTTGATTAGGGTTTACTAAGCATTGATTTTAGTCTTTCCATATAAACCCTAATTACTAGTATTTGTATATAAAGCATTTAAATTGCGGAAATTAAAAATACTAAGCTATTACATCACTTAGGGGAGGGGATATAAAAATTACAAAAATGGGGAATTTGCAAGAAATTAAAACCCTAATTATCTATTACAACCATATTGAATTTTGAATAAACGTACAAAAATAAAGATAAAATGCAAGAATATAAAATGTAAGAAGAAATATGATTTTTGTTTGTTTTTTTTTAAGAAAAGGGTTTTTGACCTAATTAATTAAAATAAAATAATTAACTAAAAATAAGAAAATTAAGATTAAGTTAGTAAACTAAATTAATTTAAAGAAAACAAGTTTTTTAGGGTTTTTGTGAATTTAATTAAATTAGTAAATAAAAATAATTAAATAAAAAATCCTAAATTCTAAATTGATTTTAATTTACAAGAAAAATAAATAATATAATATAATAATAATTAAAATTAAATTTTCTAAGTATTTAAAAAAAGGAAGTTAATTTATTAAAGAAAATATTTTTGTTCTTTTGTTTTTGTGAAGAAAAATAAAATATAAATGTAAATAATAAAAATATAAACATTTTTTAGATTTCTATTAATGAAAATAATAGTAATAATAATAATATTAATAATAAAAGGTAAAAAAGTAAAAATAAAATAAAATAAAAAAATAAAGTCAGGGAGGTTGATACGTGAAATATGGAGTATTGTAAGAAAAAAGGTCAGGCCCAAACTGCTGGCCCAGGCGCTGCAAAAACTGAAAAGTGTCAAAAAAAAAGGAAAAATGCAAAAGGTCACGTTGGGGTTTGAACCCAGGATCTAAGGGTGACAGGCGCGCGCTTTAACCACTGAGTGGTGATACATCTGTTAACTTATGTCAAACCATAAATATATATTAGGAAATGCTTCCTGAAAACAACTTCATCTTCAACCTCTAGCCAAACCACCTGTATCTTGTTCATTTCTCATCCATTTGCAAAAATGTAAACATGAAACTTGTGGCAAATTTCACCACAATTCCAGAAATGTAAATAACTTAAACTAATTCTCAAAAATGAACATGAATTTTGAATGGTACCAAATTCTGACCTAACTTTTCCAGGATGTTCAGATTCAAAATTCTAACTACTTAAGCAATATAAATGAAATATAAAGACATGGTTAGCTTCAGAACAACGATGTCTACATTTTTCATTCACAAATTAAACATTAATGATGCATGTATGAAGAGTTCCAAGTTAAGGAAACTTACCTCAAAACTGGAAATCGTAATCTGAGTTTGAGCACTCCTCAAGGTGTTGTGATGATCAGAACAGCTCCACTGAAGTCCCAGGAAGCTAATGCAATGATTAGTTTGTACTCGAGATGGCTGAATCGTGCTGAAGAAGTCCAAGTGCAAAGCTCTGTTTTTGAAAATGGAGGATGGTGTTAATGGTGTTACAGTCTTGTAACAGGGTGTGGGATGAGTTCTAAATGATGTTTAGAATCTTTAGGAACAAAAAGGCTTGAAAACACATGAGGGAGATGTGAGTTTCAAACTTTTTGGTCAGGTTATGCAAGAATGGAGGTATGTGATACAGTTCTGAGTTCTTGGGATTTTTTAGGCTTGTGTATGTGTGTGTTTTGTTTCCAAGGACTTGTACATAAGTAATGAGAAGGTTTGAGTTCTTGAGAGGGTCAGAAGTACAAGCTCTAGACTGATTGCTATGTTACTTGATTTTGAAGAAAAGTGAAAGTATGGTTCCAAGATGAAGTACAAGCATGGGCTGAGTGATTGTGAGGCTTGAGACAAACTTATTTTGAGTTATAGGTTGTGTATGATCAGAAGAAAACCATTGCAAGGCTCAAGAATAAGTTTTGTGTATAAAGCTACTTTTTCGAAATGGCATTGTGCACTTTCTTCCCAAAATGGACATAAAGCATGGGCATTTCATTGAATGCTTGAGTTGAAGCCTCTAACAACTGTGCAAGCATTTAATTATGGAGTACCTAACAAGTTTGAGGCCTGTAAATCAAAGATTATGCAGCATAGGTTTGAGATTTGAATCTTTGTTCATCACAAAATGACCTATAATTTTAGTTTGAAACCCTAACTTCCTCTCTTTGATTCTCCTTGCTCAAGAATGATCTCAAGGAGTTCTTGGAAATTTTAGAAATCCTGTAATTTTCTCTACAACCCCTCTTTGAATCACTTTTGAAAATTCCCCTTGGAACTACATGAAAAAGTGCCATGAAGTTAGGTCAAAATCCTGCCTAAACTATGGCAAAATTTTCACTAAGTGTTTAGTTTCAAGACCATGACTTCATGAATTAATAACTTGAAATCCAAGAATTTCTAGGAGAAGTTGTGTAAATAAATGTTGTATATCTCATGGATATATACAACTTTCATGTTGAAAGTTTCTTTTGAATCATCTTGCATCATGGTGAAAATTTGGCTCAAAGTTGTGAAAAAATATGAAGTTTTCAACACTTAGAAAAATTTCTAAGTTTGAAAACTTTGACTTTTCAAAATGAAATCTTGACTTTTTGATTTCTTGATGAATAAGTTTCATATTTTGACTTGTTTTGATGAATTGTGATCTTTGACACTTGATTTTGACCAAAAAGTCAAAGTTTGACTTTTCAGTGTACATTTGACTTTTGATCAGTTGACTGAAAATCAACTATCAATCCAATTGATCTTGATAAATGTTTTGAGTCATGCCATTAGGTCAAAATGATGCAATTGAACTCTTAAGATCATGCCTCAAACCAATTAACCATTTTCTAGGCCAAAAATCAAAAATTGCCCTTTTTCAATCAAAACCCTAATTTTGACCATTTTGCCCTTTTGATGATTTGGTCAAATTTCTTGAGGAATAGTGGTCCAAACTTGATCAAGTGATACATATGAGTTCATATTGTTGATATGGGTCAAAAATTATGAAGTTTGACTGTAAATTGGCCACAGTTGACTTTTTCTTCAATACTGTTGATTTTTAGGTCAACTGGTCAATTGACTGGGCAAAAATGTGATCTAAGGCTTGAAACTTGACATGGGTAATCTTGGGGGTCCATAATAGTTCATGAAAGTCATATGAGGAATTTAAAGTTCAATATCCTTGTGCAATCTCAAACACTAACTTTAGTCATCAGTGCTTAAGGAGGTGTCTTGAGCTGATCAAACCTTGTGCAGTCTTGAACCAAAGGAGATCTTGTGGGAAAATACTTGATAAATGAGAGGGAAAATTTTGGGGTACAAAAACATGCATATAAAACAAACAAACAACCCAATGTCTTAGGGCAAATCCCAAGAACTCCATACAAAATAACAATCAAGGTCACAAAGGCTCAAGGAAGGCCACAACTTCTAATCCTAAATCCAAGAAGTCCACCACTCTATAATGCAAAGGATAGTAACCAAGTAGTCAAAGTAACATTAAAGCTTTTAGGGTTCAAGTTGATTATTAGGTATCTTCAAAAATAAATGAGAAGCTCAAGTGAGCAAAATAGAAATGACATGAAGATAAAGGCTCAAGTGAGCAAAAGATGAAAATACCATGAAATGTAAATGCTAAAGTAAATGGTACATAAAGTAAAAGCATAAAATAAAAGCATAAAAATAAAGTCAACTGTTAGGAATCAGTAGTTAGTTGGATGTCCATCTTGAAACTTGCATTTGGAACTCATTAGAGGATTGGTAGAACCAAAGCCTCTCAACAACAAGTTGCATTTGCTTTTTGTCAAGTATATCATCCATTTAAGAATTCTAAATATAAAACTTAATGATCAATGATGTTTAAGTAATCCACTTTGACCAAAATTGATGAAGTTGCATTAGAGGATTGGTAGAACCAAAGCCTCCTAACAATGGATCTCAAGGTTATTGGATCAAAGGATTCAAATTAACATACTTGGTCTTGCAAACATAGGTTTGGGCCACGAATGATCATTTTCTCAAGTCGGGACAAAATTTAGTGTTATGTTAAGCAATCGTAAGTGGACTTATATAGAAGTCGCACCTATTTTGAGACCGTTCAATAGCAATGTATGCACCTCATGTTTTGAGACATGATATGTAAATCATGCTCCAATAACATTTGGTACAATAAGAATGGGATAAGATGAAGAGGGAAGGGGAAATGAATCAACCACATTTGAACCAAAATTTAATCAAACTATTATTAAAATCATTCATCCATTTTTATGGAGTTAGACTCAACACCATGGATCCAATGATATTAACAAAGTTCATGATCAAAATTTTAATCTAAGATCAGCTAGAATATATATACAAAAAATAAAATTATATTTAAAATAAAAGAAAAAGGTTTTTAAAATGATTATTAAATGGAAATAAGAGAGAAAATTAGCAACTATATTCAAATTGATCAAGAAAAAATAAGTAAGACCATAGAAAAATCAGGAATAAACTCAAATATTTTTATAAAATTTTTGGTATTTTTTAAAAGTCAGAAACTATTTTTAAAATTAAAATAAGTAAGTAAAATAAACCAAAAATGATAAAAAAAATAACAAAGTCAGAAATAAAAAATAAATGAAGTCACCAATATTTGTCAAAATGTCATTGGATCCTTCCCTATTTTTTCCAGAATTTAAAAATGAAGAAAAGTATTTTTAAACATTTAAGACAACTCAAATAAAATTAAAAATTATAAAAAATACCAAAACACAATAAAATTATGAAAAAATAAAAATCAGAAAGAGAAAAATCAAAAGTATTTTCCATAATTTTTTCATATTTTTTGGAGTTAAAATGAATTTTCTATGAATTTTTTAAGTTTAAAACAATTTAAATAGAAAAATCAGAAAAGAAAATAAAGTCAAAAAATATGGGAATTTTTTTTATTAATAACCATGTATTAAAATAATATTTCGCAAATAACCGGGTTTCGGAAAAAATTATGCAAATAACCATGTTTCAGATGGCTCCACAAAGGAGGAGCCATCTCAATTGGCGCATGCACCTAGGGTTTTGCCCTAGGCGTCATCTCACTTGGCGCCTCCCTTGTCTTTTAGCCAAGTGAGATGGCGCATGCTCCTTAAAAATGAGAGGAGGCGCCATCTCACTTGGCGCCTAGGGCAAAACTAGGGTTTTTTGCTGTTTTATAAATAATTCGTCCGTTTCTTTGAAATTTCTCACACTTTCTCGCACTGTATTTTTATTTTGTACTCCCTTATTTACGTAATGACGTCGTCTATGATTTTTAGCAGAGATGGTTACGTTATATTCTCCGTCACGAAATCTGCGATGAAAATGAAATTCTGGCACATTCACTCCATGGAGCGTCTGAAGCGGGAGTTGATGCGGTGGCTAGATGGAGACATCGCCGAGGGGGAAAAAATTCGAAGGATCCAGCGAAAACGAACAACAACCTCGCATGTGACAGGAAGACCTAATGTGTGGTTAGAGGAAGTCAAAACAGACAGTGATGTAATGCTGATGATGCATGGGTCAGATAAAATTGTGTTAACAGTTGTAATTTCCTAGATTGAATATCGTTAATCATTGTTGTACGTGAAAACCCTAATGTAACATGCGACACACTGATCAATATATGTCGTGGTATAGGTCGGTTAGTAACCCAGATATGCACGTGTCTCATCCGAGGTACTTGGTTGACCCACGCACACAATGGGCACAACCCTCGATTCCCCATCAACAAACCCAAAATCCATCAACCTCAAACCAACCCCCAAGAAGAAACAGACCAACAAACACACAACCACATTCCCCACCACAACACAACTACAATCAAATGTCGTACTACCAACCACAATCACCGCCAAACTACCAATACCCGGATATGCCTCAAACCCAACCACAATACCAACCCCAATACCAGCACACCCACATACCCCAGACACAATTTCAGTCTTCCACATATCCCAATATGGCGCCCTCAACATCCATCCTTAGCCCTGATATGGGAATGTCAGAAGATTATGACCAAGCCGACCAAACCTACCATCAACCACCATATCACCAAACAACCCAACATCCACAATACCAAACACCCCAAGATCCATTTCCTTTCTACCCCCCATACTCAGACGACCAATGCTACCGACCAACCATGGAACCCCACCCACCGCCAACACGACCAAACTTCGAGGGTATGGGTAACCGACTGTACCAGAGCGGATCTTCGAGATATGGAGATCTTACTGATTTTATGGATTCGGATCGCATTGACTTCGATGGGCCATCGACCTTGCCGCAGCAGGAAACGAGACGGCACCCAGCAAGAGAAAGGCGAGGATGGGGATGCGGAACTGGGGGACATTACCGGGTTCCTGGGGATCACTGATGTATCTTTTTTTTTCCCAGTATTTTTTGTATCCATTTTTTTACTGTTCTTTAAATGTAAAACAGTTGAATGTAATTATTTTTTTTTAAATAAAAAATCCATTTTGTTGATCTCTGTCTAATAGGCAACGCGCAGGAAAGAAAATAAAAAAAAATAATTTTTGCCCTAATTTTGTACATAGGCGCCATCTCACTTGGCTTAGGGCTTGCCCTAAGCACTTAGGCGCCAAGTGAAATGGCGCCTCCCTTAAAAAAAGAGGAGCATGCGCCAATTGAGATGGCTCCTCCTTTGTGGAGCCATCTCAAACATGGTTATTTGCGTAATTTTTTCCGAAACCCGGTTATTTGCGAAATATTATTTTAATACTTGGTTATTAATAAAAAAAATTCAAAATATGGACCAATGGATGAGATTCAAAACGCGTTAGTAAGCTAATCCAATGGATCGGGCGCGCTGTGTATATCATGGTCATTACTGGATAAAGAACTGAATCACATATAAAATCATATTTTCAAAAATTCCAAATGGCATGCCATCATTGGTTGGAAGATGACACGTTGGTCATCTTCAACCTCCAGCCAACGTGAAACACATGTCTCTCAAACTGTAGAATCAGAAGCCCAGACGTATGCCATTTGCTTCGTCTCATCAAGACGAAGACAACCATACCCTCTCGAAAATTTATATAAATTGTAGCTCAAACAATTTGGAAGAGAAGTTTTGAAAAGGGATTTGAAATTTTGTGGTCAAAACGTGCTTCCAATTAAAAACAAGTGTTGCGACTAGGACCGGGATGATGAGAGCTTCGTAATAATATCAAAGTTTGAGAGAATTGGTGAAGGAATATACCTATTGAAGTTAAGTTGTAGAGCTCTGAAACTGGACTTGGCTAGCATGGTTCAGGGAGTTTTATAGCTTATTTCTTGTTCTGTTAGCTTCAGTGAGGATCAATGAAGGTGAATTGACAAATAAAAATGATTAAGAAAAGGATGTAAGAGCAAATTCGAAGTTGCAGAAAATTGAGTTCAAGAGAGAGTTTGACAGGGTGATTCTGGCTTTCTAAGCTTGAGGAAACGAATGAGGGATGACCCTCTATTTTTAGGGAATCAAATGGGATGTTCAAGCGTGTGGAATGATGAAGTTTGGAGGGAAATCGTGTGAACCTGATACACGAGCAAAGTGTGGTCTGTTTTGCATCAAAACTCATCCAATCATTGTGTTTTGATGCACTAATCACTTCTGGAAGTTCAATAAACATGTTTAGGAGCAAAAACGCGCAACAATTTTGTGATTAGAAGCCAAAACAAGAGTTTTAAATTCTTGACTTAGTGAAAAATTCAATTTCAAATTGCCAAATTCAAACCCATGGAATTCTCAACTCGAGGGGTCTTAGGACATGATTCTTGAAGCTTTAGAAAGAGGAGATTACAAGCTTTATAATGTGAAAAGAATGGGATCAAATGGGTGTTTGAGCTGAAATTTGTAATGAGTCAAAGTTGATAAAAAGAGGTTGACTTTCCATACTTAGAAACATTTTAAGTTTTTCTTCAAAAATGACTTATAATGTCTTTCATCCAAACATGGCCTTCCACTTGAAATTTGTTCTTGACCAAAAAAGATGGTATGAAGTAAATCTCTTGAATGAAATTTTGAAACTTGAACCATTCTAAATCTCCAAAAATTGAGAGAGATATGACTTGTTGAAGTTGGCAAAAATTCATGAAATTACCTATAATCTTTTGCATCCTTAGGGCATCTTCCATCCATTTTCACACTTTGCACATAAAAGAAAGGTTGAAATTCACATATTCAAGAAAGGTTGAAACTCACATAAGGGTATTTGAGGGTTCATCTGGAGGACTTGTAATATTTCTTCATCATCAAGTTTCTTCCATACAAAATTTCTTCGAAACTTTTGAAGTGATTTGTTAATAACCCTTTGAGGAGAAGGATGTATTTGGAATCACTTAAAAATACCAAAAGATGAGAAAGATATACCACTTTGAAGTTCAAAACCCTAGCTCCTAGAGCAAGAAAATGCCTTGGGAAACCTTTGCAATTTTGACCAACCTTCTTGCACAAATACCTTTGTCATGTGAATATAAGTTTTTGAGGATGAAAAGGAGAAACCATAGAAACCAAAACCACTTCCAAATCTTGAGAATTGAAGGAGATATGCACTTGTGATCATTGGAATCAAATACTTGTCCAATTGAGTCAAACTTCTTCAATCAACCCTTGTACTTTTGAACTAATTTTGACAACTTGAGGCATGATGAATCATAAAAGACTTTGTCATGATATTACTTCAAAACATATTTAATGGTGAGGCTTGGATCTAAATGAAACTTTGTTAAGGAACGCACATAAATGAACTCATGAATCCCTAGATCAATCTTGATGGAATGCATTGTGCTTTCACCTACAACATCAACAATTGGGGCCAACACTCATTGTATTTATTAGTTAAAGGATAATCAATACAAAACATAGATGATAATAAAATACAAGTCAAGGTGATTGGTGATTCCTCCTAGAGAAAAACCTAAAGATAGGGAGAAGAACCAAACCCTAATGTGATCTTTTTGTGATTGAATTTATATGATATAATGAAGGGATCTTAGTGGAAAAAATTGGGGTACAACACAGTCGTTTGGTATCCCCAGGGTACACTGTGTAACTTCTCGACCCACCTTTTCTCGGTTTCGTCTAATCTTCACTTGAGACCCCTGAGTACTACTCTGTTTGCAGACTCAGCTTGACCGTTTGTCTGGGGGTGCTCAGCAGAGGCGAAGTGTTAGGTGGTGCCAATTTTGGTGATGAATTCCTAAAATGTGTGGTCTATGAACTGGGTCTTGTTGTCATTGACGATCGCTTGTGGGATGCCAAACCGAGCGAGGATATTTCTTTTATAGAAGCGAAGGATGTTTTGGGCACTGATTTTGGCCAAAGCTTCGGCTTTTATCCACTTGGTGAAGTAGTCGACCACTACGATTAGGTATTTGTTCTGATTGGTTCTGACCACGAACGGACTAAGGAGATCCAGTCCCCACCAGGCGAAGGGACAGGGAGAGGAGAGGGACTTAAGCTCGTTAGGAGGAGCTAAATGCATGTCTCCGTGTCGCTGGCATTTCTCGCATTTCTTTATGTGCTCTTTCATGTTGTGTTGCATGGTAGGCCAGTAATATCTCGCCCACAAGGCTTTTCTCGCGAGGGATTTCCCGCCTAGGTGTTGACCGCTTATTCCCTCGTGGATTTCAAGCAAGACGCGCTCTGCCCCGCTTCGGTCGACACATTTGAGAAGTGGAATGGAAAATCCTCTTCTGTAAATTTTGCCTTCGACTAAGACGTACGAGCAAGCTCTTCTCCTGACAACAGCCACTTCTTTTGATTCATCGGGGAGATTTCCCTTAGTGAGGTAGTCATGTATGGGGGTCATCCAGTAATCGCTGTCCCCAATGGCCAATACTTCTAGGGTAGAAGATGGTCTTTAGGTGCTCGGTCGAGGGAGTATCTCTTATATCACATATTTATTTCCTCCCTTTCTCTTTGTGATCGCCAACTTGGATAAGATATCTGCGTAGGCGTTATGCTTGCGGGGAACATGTTGTACGTCCACAGATTTAAATTTCTTTTTCGTCTCCTGGACCAGGGCCCTATATTCGGCGAGTTCCTCGGCTCCCAAATCTTCGGCCAAACGTAAACCCGCGAGGAACGTCTTGTATTCGGACTGATTGTTAGAGGTTGGAAAAGATAGAGTGAGGAGACTTTTATTAGGGTCCCTTCCTCGTTTTCCAGTATGATGTTTGCGCCACTTCTGGTCGAACTGGAGACGTTATCGGCGAAGATCGTCCAACAACGCGATCCATCGGGATCTGCGGATGAGATCATTTCAGCTACAAAGTCGGCTAAGGCCTGAGTCTTAAGGGCTTTCCTGCTCTCGTAATGGATATCAAATTCAGAGAGCTCAAAGGACCATTTCAACATCCTGCCATCCATGTCTGGTCTTCTGAGCAGTTGTTTTATTGGTTGATCTGTCTGGACCACTATGGTGTGGGCCAGGAAGTAGTGTTTGAGTCTCCTTGTTGCTTTAACAAGGGCTAGAGCTACATTTTCGATTTGTTGATACCTTGCTTCCGGACCCTGCAGGGCCTTGCTCATGAAGTAAATTGGCCTTTGTCCTTCAGGGGTTTCCCTTATCAGCGTCGCGTTTATTGCCTCGGAGGTGACAGCCAGATAGAGATAGAGGACCTTATCTTTATCAGGCCGAGATAGGACGTGCGGTTGTGACAATGCTCATTTCAAATGAACGGGGGCTTGGTCGCATTCGGGAATCCAATAGAAGGTGGCTTCCTTGCGTAGGAGCTTGAACAAGGGAAGCGCGCTAGGCGGACTTTGCCACGAACCGAGAGAGAGAAAGTGAGCATATCGTTTAAGATCTGGATGGAATTTTTCGAGGTGGGCATTAGAAATTTGGAAATTCCCGACATTTGTCGGGGTTTTCCTCAATGCCTCGTTCCGTTAGGTAGAATCCGAGGAATTTTACTGCCTGTGCGCCGAAGGTACATTTTTCTGAGTTGAATCGCACCTGGCACTTTCGAGCTTTCTCGAACACTTTTTTCAAGTGGGCGGCATGGTCGAGCTCTTCGGTGGACTTGACGATCATGTCCTTCATATAGACTTCGAGTGTGTCGCCTATCTCGTTCGGAAAAACTTTGTTCATCATGTGCTGGTATGTAGCACCCGCGTTTTTTAGGCCGAAGGGCATAATGTTATAGTAATAGTTGCCTGACTCGGACATAAAAGTAGTATATTTTGTGTCCGTTTTCGCCATGGGGATCTGGTTATAACCAGAGTATGCGTCCATGAACGATAGCAATTTAAAATAGGCCGAGTTGTCGACCAGTTTGTCAATATTGGGGAGGGCATAAGCATCTTTTGGTCAAGCCCAATTAAGATCAGTATAGTCAATACACATGCAACATTTTCCATTAGATTTTTTTACAAGAACTACATTTAAGATCCAGATTGTGTACTGGGCTTCAGAAATAAAATGTTCCTCTAGGAGGTCTTTTACAGCTAGTTCTGCAGCCTTTGCTTTCTCGGACGACTGCTTTCTTCTGTGCTGCGTGACTGCCTTGATGGTAGGATAAATGGTCAAGTGATGGCATGCGACCTCTCGATCTAAGCCGGGAATCTTGTCCGCACTCCAGACAAACATATCAGCATTCTCCCTTAGGCAAGCTTTGAGTTTCCTTTTTGCCAGGTTAGGGAGATCTGCTCCGATCTTTACTCCTCTAATGGGGTCTTCTCCAAGGGGGAATAGCTCGAAGTCATCGTCCGGGATGGGTCGTGCGTGACTTGAGAGCTCGTCGTGATCAGTAGAGGAAGTCGACCCTTCATCTTTGACCATAGGCTTCTTCCCTTTCCTTCTTTTCTCAACACGGTCTTCCATGGAGAAGCGACTTTCGAGGTCAATGGTGTCAACCCTCGGTAACGACTTAAATTCCTCGGAGCTGGAAGGCAGTGTGGCTCCAGTGGTCGTTCGAGGTTGGGTGCTGATGGAAGTGAGTCCTTTGGCTGAAGCTTCAGAGCACCTTCTGGCTGCTTGGATGTCCCCATGGAGGGTGGCGACCATGCCTTTAGCGGTGTAGTACTTCATCTTGATATGAACAGTAGAAGGGACCACGATGAGTTCGGCGAGAGTGGGTCTCCCGAAGGTGCACTGATAGAGAGACGGAAAATCTACCACCAAGAATTGGGTCTTGTTGGCTCGGGCTGTTACCCCTCTCCCGAATTTGACGATCAGCTCTACATATCCCCAAGGTTTCGTGTTGGCTCTATTGAAGCCCTGGAGATCAGATCCTGTGATATGGTGGGAGAACTGACTTAAAGGTTTTGCATTTTATCGCAAATGTTGCGGTTAGCAAGAGTCGCCACCGACTTTTCTTTTATCCAAAAGGAAAGGTGAAAAAGCACAGAAAATAGCATTGAGATTATTTCTTGAGTTCGGGGGGGTAGATTATGAAAAGGGAAGGTATTAGCACCCTTTTCATCCATGGTTTTCCATGGGCTCTTAGTTACTTGCTAGATCACTTGCTTTTTTTGTTTGAAATTGTGCTTTGTATGGTTTTTTAAAGTATTTTGTAAAGAGGCCATCGTTTAGGCAATCATTGTAATGATTCTCGTTCGTAAGAATGTATACAAAGATGTTTGATCTTTTGAAAAAAATTTCAAGTTTGTAAGAGGTTTTGAAAGTGTAGGTGTTTGTTTTGAAAATAGCAAGGATTTTTTGAAGTTGAGCAAGTAATTAGGAGCATTCTACCTACTCAAAAGTCTTTCTTGTTCATTTTCTTTTCATTTGACATTGTTATCTTACCATTGATTTGGTAAGTAACCCTATCTTTGGATGTAAACGGGACGGGCGTGGGTCATCGTATAACCATGATTAGCAATGTTGCAAGGTATCTTAACATTCTCTTTAGGGACTAAGATCATTTTAAAGTCAACTTAGATAGCGTCACCGAGGGACTATGATCTTATATTTTGTTTGTTTTTGCTAAGATATCTCACATGCGTAATATGTCCATTTTATAAAGGCAACCAAGTGGATTTACCCTAGAGGTGCTTGTGTGAAAGTGTGTTGTTTTCATGCTTAATTTTGTCTTGAATTAGGATTGTCTAAGCATTGATTTTAGTCTTTCCATACAAATCATAATTACTAGCATTTGTATATAAAAGCGATAAATTGTGGAATTTAAAATTACTATGCTATTACAATACTTGTGGGAGGGGTGTACAAATTATAAATGGGGATTGCAAGAAAATAAACCTATTTAATCTATTACAACCATATTGAATTTAGAAGAATTGAATAAATAAATGTACAAAAATAGATAAATATGCAAGAATGTAAATGTAAAGAAAATAGATATTTGTTTGATTTTTCATGAGAAAATGGGTATTTGTTTTAACCTAATTAATTAAAAGGAAATAATTAATTAATATGGTAAAAGGTAAACCTAATTTACTAAGAAAATATTTTAAATAAAATCCTAAATCTATTAATTAAAAAAATGAAAGAAATTAAGTTTACAAGAAAAAGTATTTTGTGTTTTTGTCTTGAAAATGAATTATAGTATTATAAGATATTTTTGGTCTTTTTATATTTTAAAATAATATATTTAAATGGTGTAAAAGAAAATAACTAAAAACCTATTTTTTTAATTAAATTTACAAAGATAATTAGTAAAATAAATAAAGTATTGATTAAATAAAAATAATTTTTATGAGAAAAAATAAATAAACTATGTCAAAATATAAATATACTATTTTTATTTTTTTTTTAATGATTTTTTAATATTAGAAAAATATTTAAGAAAATAAATAAAATGAAAATAAGAAAAGAAAATAAAAACTGGGCCAGGGGTATGAAATGAAACAGGGGGTTAGAGATAAGAAAAAAAACAAAAAGGCCCAAAGGGAAGCCCAGCGCTTGCCAAAAAGAAAAGCTCAGAATTGCAAAAATGTGAAAAAAAACAAAAGGGTACCACTGGAGCTCGAACCCAGGTCCCAAAGGTTACAGGCGTGTGCTTCTACCACTGGGGTGGATATACATCCGTTAACATAAGCAAAACAATAAATATATGATACAAAACGCGCCCTAATTTACACTTCATCTTCAACCTCCAGCCAGACCAACTGTAACTTGTTCATTTCTCAACAAAAATGAAAACTGTAAACATGAAACTTGTAGCAAATTTCCTCACGATTTCAGAAATGTAAAGCATTAGAGCTATAGATCAAAGACAAACATGAATTTCATTATCCCTAAACTGAACCCTAAAAGTCTCAGAAATTTCAATCTTAAAATTCTCTAAGTTCAAGCAAAACTAATGGAAACTATGAACATGGTAGCTTTAGGGCAATGATATCTACATGTTTTGTTCACAAATAAATCATTGATGATGTCTGTATGAAAAGTTCCAAAGTTAAAAAACTTACCTTGCAAGAGGGTGTCGGGTTTGGAGTTTGAGAAGCTTTCAGTGAGTTCCAATGATTGGGTAGGCTTCCTCAAGTTCCCATGAAGCTAAAGGGATGCTTAGCTTGAGCTGGAAGTGGTTGAGGAGTTCTGAAGAAGTCCACTTGTAGACCCCTATTTTTGTAAATGGAGGATGATGCAAATGGTGTTGCAGTTGTGTAGTAAGGGTTTGGATAGCCTCTATATGTGTTATAGAAGCTTTGTGATTGATTAAAAGTGAAAACGCACGAGTGGATCGTGTATTTGAAGTTTAAGGTTAGAAATGAAAAGTAATGGAGGTTTTTGGTGCAAGTTCTGATTTCAAAGTGTTTGAGGGATTATTCATTTGTCCCTTCTGTGGCAAATAGTTTTTGTATGTATAAGCAAAAGAGTTTGAGAGCTTTGGACAATCAGAAGTACAAGTTTTCAGCTAATTGTTAGGTTACTTGATTTTCAAGGAAAATGGGAAAAAAGTGTCAAGAGGAGGTACAAGCATGGGCTGAGTGATTGTAAGTGTCTAACAAGTTTCTTATGAGTTATAGGACTTGTATGATCAGAAGAGAACAAGTGCAAGGCTCAAGAACAAGTTTTGTGCAAAAAGTCACTTTATCAAAATGGCAATGTACACTTTCTTCCCAAAATGGATATAAGGCATGGCCTTGCATTGAATGCTTGGGATGAGACCTCTAAAAGTTGTACAAGCAATTAATTATGGAGTGCCTAAAAAGTTTAAGGCCTGCAAAGTAGAGGTTATGCAACATAACTTTGAATTTGAATTTTGTTCATCACAAAATGACTTGTAATTCAAGTGATAAAACCCTAACTTCATCTCTTCGATTCTCCCTACTCAAAAATGATCTCAAGGAGTTCTTTGACATTTTGGAAAGCTTGAAATGTGATATACAACCCATATTTGAATTTGTTTTAAAGATTAACCTTGTAACTATATTAAAAAGTGTCATGAAGTTGGGTCGAAATCCTGACCAAATTAGGGCAAAATTTCACTAAGTGTTTTTGTTTCATGACCCTGTATTCATAAAATTATAACTTGAGATCCAAGAACTTTTGGAAGAAGTTGTGTGAAGCAAAGTTGTAGATTTCATGGAGATATACAACTTTCATGTTGGAAGTTTCTTTTGAATCAGCTTGCATCATGGTGACAATTTTGCTCAAAGTTATGAAAAAATAAGAAATTTCCAACACTTAGAAAAATTTCTAAGTTTAGAAATTTTAACTTTTCAAAATGAAATATTGAATTTTTGATTTCTTGATGAATAAGTTTCATATTTTTACATGCTTTGATGAATTGTGATCTTTTACATTTGAATTTGACCAAAAATTCAAAGTTTGACTTTTTAGTATGCAGTTGACTTTTGATCAGTTGACTGAAAAATTCATCTGTCAATCTATTGGACTTGAAATGTTTTGAGCCATTTCATTAGGTAAAAATGATGCAATTGGACTCTTGAGATAATTCCTTAAACCAATTGATCATTTTCTAGGTCAAAAATCAGAAATTGCCCTTTCCCAATCAAAACCCTAATTTTGACCATTTTGACCTTTTGAAGATTTGATCAAATTTCTTGAGGAATTGTGGTCCAAAATTGATAAGTGATACATATGAGTTTAAAATGTTGATGTGGATAAAAAAAATTATGAATTTTGACTGTAAATTGGTCATAGTTGACTTTTTTTCTAATATAGTTGCTTTTTAGGTCAACTGCTCAATTAACTGAGTAAAAGTGTGATCCAAGGCCTAAAACTTGACATGAGTAATATTGGGGGTCCATAATGATCCATGAAAGTCATATGGGGCATTGGAAGTTCAAAAATCTTTGTGCAATCTAAAACCCTAATTTTGGTCATCAATGCTTAAGGAGGTGTCTTGAGCTGATCAACCCTAGTGCAGTCTTGAGCCCAAGGAGATCTTATGAGAAAATTATTGATAAGTGAGAGGGAAAATTTTACGATACAATAGCTACCCCTGTTCAATCTTCTTAAGCCTGAAGAGTTAGATTGACTAGTTTTGCCATTCGTGACATGAAGGTGGAAGATGATTGGACACTAGAGTGCCCAGAAATTTGCACTCGGTGATGTGAAGGTTGATGGTATAGGGAATGGGCTTAAAGATGCCATTTGGAGGGATGATGGAAAGTTGTTGGAGATGGGCTTGGAGATGCCATCCAGAAATGATTGATGAACCGTATCTGTAAGCTGAATCTGAATGAGTGTCAGAATGGCGTCCGTATCTGGAGCGTATATAAATTGTATCTGAAGGTTGAATTTTGAATGAGTATCATAATGGCATCTGTGTCAAGAGCGTATCTGAACTGTATCTGAGAATCTAAAACTGAACGAGTATCACAATGGCGTCTGTGTCTGGAGTGTATCTGAAATGTATCTGAGAGCTGAATCTGAATGAGTATCAGAATGGCATCCGTATCTGGAGCGTATCTGAACTGTATCTGAAAGCTAAATCTGAATGAGTATCAGGATGGCATCCGTGTCTGGAGTGTATTTGTACTGTATCTGAAAGTTGAATCTGAATGAGTATCAGAATGGCATCCGTGTCTTGAGCGTATCTGAACTGTATCCGAAAGCTGGATCTTAATGAGTATAAGGATGGAATTCGTGTCTGGAGCGTATCAGTACTGTATCTGAAAGTTGAATCTGAATGAGTATCAGAATGGCATCCGTGTATGGAGCGTATCTGAACTGTATCTAAAAGCTGAATCTGAATGAGTATCAGGATGGCATCCGTGTCTGGAGCGTATCTGTATTGTATCTGAAAGTTGAATCTGAACATTGTTAATGGTAGCTATTAATTAATCTTATCCTGAAAAGGGTAAAAAACATTAGTTGTATGCAATGTCATGATGTATGAAATGCATGGTACAATGAGATTGTGATATATGCATTCTTGTTATCAATGTTTATGATATATGGATATGATGTATGCGTATGTGAGCTAATCTGCTGCACTGTTATTGGATAGGGGAAATAAAATCCATGACTGCTGCTGAGGATATGGAGTGCAAGTCTTTATGTTGTGAAGTTGAAGTGTTGATGAATTTCCGTTTAAAGAAATAAACTTTTTTGTAAGGGAAATGATGTGTGCTGCTTGTAAAAACATGTTGGGGAAACCTGAGAAATTGGACGACTTCTACTGGGGATTGATAACTGGAAGCTTTGTTCCGCTGGGGATTAAACTGCACACTGTGGGGGACTTTATGGAATAGCTCAAAGATATTTCCCTATCTCTTAAAGCCATCAGTGATTGTCTTTCTACTTTGTTTATTTGTAAACAGTAATTATGTTCAAATGCATATGTTAAAAAATAAATCATTGGACGTTTTTGTAAACAAAACACAAGAGTAAAGAAAACAGATAGTTTTGCACTTTCAAAGGGATATCTTTGTATTGACTTTGAGTAAGTATTTTTGTACAATGAGACAAACATTCTAGTAAGAGAATTTCGTCGTTAAAAAATGAAAATTTTGATACAAAGAAAAGATAGCTATGTGAAATAATCCCATGGGGTTCCAATTTTGCTATAGCCTTCGTGTCTCTGAGCATCTTGTCTATTTGTTGCCTTGTCCGAAGATGATTATATTGATCAGAACCGTCGAGTTTGCAGGTTATCCGTAAGGTGATCCAATGGGACATAGTTATACGCTTTAATTCCTTAACTTTTGCTTGGACCGCCCTTTCGGGTTTTCAGTCCACCGGGATACCCTTTTTTTCCCAAGTCGCCCTTTCGGGTTTTCAACTTGCCTGGTGTACATATTTTTTTGTTTTATCCCTAATTTTTGCCCGAACCTTTTTGGTTCTCCGGGATGCCCTTATTTTTCCTAGGTGTGTCAACCTAACGGGTCTCTTAGGCGTAGTATCTTTTGAGTATGTCTGCGTTCGCAGGGTGTGGCAGGTCGTCACCATCCATGGTGATCAAGATCATTGCTCCACCAGAGAAAATGTTTTTTATTACAAATGATCCTTCGTAGGTAGGAGTCCATTTGCCCCTGGGATCACCTTGCGGTAGTATGATGCGTTTAATCACTAGATCCCCAGCTTGATACACTTGGCGTCTGACCTTTTTGTTGAAAGTATTGATCATCCATTTTTGATACATTTGACCATGACAGACAGTAGTAAGTCTTTTCTTATCAATCAAGTTTAATTGATCAAGTCGAGTCTGGATCCAATCGTCTTCACTCAGTCCTACATCCTTCATAATTCTCAGAGAGGGGATCTGGACCTCAATAGGCAAGACAGCCTCCATGCCGTATACCAGGGAGTAGGGTGTTACCCCGGTTGATGTGTGCGATGTGGTACGATACTCGTGGAGAGCGAATGGTAGCATCTCATGCCAGTCTTTGTATGTGACTGTCATTTTCTATATGATCTTTTTAATGTTCTTATTTGCGGCTTCGACAGCACCATTCATCTTCGGCCGGTAAGGGGAAGAATTGTGATGCTAGATCTTAAATTGCTCGCACAGGGCGGTGATCATAGTATTGTTTAGATTCGTACCATTGTCTGTGATGATCCTCTCTGGGATACCATATCGACAGATGAGATTCTGTTTAATGAACCGAGCTACAACATTTTTGGTAACGGAAGCAAAAGAGGCTGCCTCAACCCACTTTGTAAAATAGTCAATGGCCACTAAGATGAAGTGGTGTCCATTGGAGGCTGTTGGTTTGTGTGATTGGTGAATTTAGAACTGACTGTTTAACGCTGGTTCGCAAAATATCGTGGAAGCAAGAGTCGCCACCGTCTTTTATTTTCTCCAACATGGACAGGACAAAAGCACAGCAAAATTCCTTATGAGATAGTTTCTCGTTTCGGGAGGTAGATTTATAGAAAGGGAAGGTGTTAGCACCCTTTCTATCCATGGTTATCCATGGGCTCTTAGATACTTGCTCATTTGTGTTTTCAAAATGTTTGCTTTTCAAGTGTGCGTGGGTTTGAAAAAGTTTCGTTTAAAGATTTCAAATCGACTCTTGTATCGGTCCTCAAGAGTGTTTGAAAAATTATTTTGAAAGCTTTTGAAAGTATCGGTGTGAAAAGAGTTTTTGATTTGTTTTTGAACAGAGCAAGCATCTATGAGTCATCTACCTACCCTAAGGAATTAGGCTGTGTAAATGTCCTTAAGGTAGTGCCATCCCACCATTAAGAGGTAGGTAGCACCACCGTTGGAGGTGTTCGGGTCAATTCGTTTTTAGGGACAATGTGGTCACCAGAGCAACAGTAGGACACCTTAGAAGCTACCCTTATGCCATTGATCCTTTTTAATTCTGAGGCAACCGTTTTGAGGCAACTGGATCATGTCATGGACATAAGGACTTACTAAAACGTCCTATACTCGACGACCACGTTTCGAGGGTAAGGCAACAGTGAGGCGTACCCTAAGAGTGGTGTGTGAATTTGTGTGTTATTTTCATGTTATGTTTTATCTTGTACAGGTATCATGGTGATCTACGCTTGTTTTTAATTTAGGCCATACATTCTTTCATGCAAAGTTTAGAATTTAAAAGTGCGGAAATTTAAATGACGGAAAGGTAAATCCTACGATATTACAAGGCGCGGGTCTATACATCGCCAAATTAACAAAGACCCGTTTTAATAAAAGTGCGGAAAGTAAAACCTAGTTACTATTACATGGCTTGAGCAATTACATAATATTCATAAAGTAAAATAAGAATAAATGCGCGAAAGGAATAAAGTTGAACGTTAGAGGGCGTTGGACCCTTTTGAAACTAAATTGAAATAAGAAAGTTAATTATTTATTTTATTAAAGAAAAGAAATGTTTTTTTTAAGTTTTTTTGTATTTATGAAATAAAGAAATTAAAATTGAAGAGAAACCCTAATTCTAAGTTGTTTTTAATTATTAATAAAAAAATATTCAAGTTTAACCTAATTTACTAAATATTTAATGTACATGTTTATTTACAAAAATATTTAATAATTAATAATAATAATAATGACGAGAAAATTATTTATTAAAAAAATGATGAAAAGTTAAAAACCCTAATTTCTACATATTTTAATTTGTTAAGAAAAATATTTAAGTTTTAAAACCTAATTTAACTAAATTAATTATTTAACATTTATTTACAAAATAAATTAATAGAAATTAAATATAATTAAACATATTTTAATTTTTCTGTATTTTATATTGTGAAAATTAATTTATGTGGATTAAATAAAACAATTAAAAAGAATAATTGAAAAGAATAAAAGAAAAGAAAATTAAAAGAAGGAATACAAACAAGGAGGGGTGTCTGGCCCTTTTTTGGAGGTTTTTGTAGAGTAATTTGGGCCAACAGGACAAGCCCTTTTTGACTTTCAGGGATTACATGTGGAGCAGTTGACCCAGGCGTATGATGGACTGCATGTTCTGGCCTTCAGATTGATCCTCATGGCCATGTGGCAAGCTAGCGTTTGAGGATGCGTGGTAGGCCTTGGAAGGGATGCTGCATAGAAACGCGTTAAGGGAAAAAACATGAAATATGTGGGGGGCCTGGGAATCGAACCCAGGTCCCAATGCTTACCAGACACCTCAGCCACCAATTGAACCATTGCGTTTATTTGTAAGGTTAGTGGAACATAAATAATATAAAAGAAACATACGCTCATGATATTGAACCAACAAACAGCGCGCCAGATTTCAAACGTCCCAATCATCATAGGCCACGTTCATCTTCTTCCTTATTTTCCCTGTGATTATAAAACAGATAGCGGGGGTTTTAAACCCCCACTAAATACAACCTGCAAAAATAGCGAATAGAACTAGGACAAACATAAAAAGGGCGCGAGGTATTTGTTGGTTTCGTCTTGAGGTCACGAGTCCATTGGCATAGGTTTGGTGGTTCAATTTTGCCATATGTGTAAACCCCTAAATTTGGAGCTCTGAAACCCTAGAAAACGTTAATGGTGAATCATGATACAGGGCTTGATAATTCAATTGAGTTATGTCATTAGCTTCAGAAAGTTAACATTAGTATAAATCACTCAAGAAACATGATTAAAAATGCATGAATCATCATGTTGAATTCAAGAAATTTTGGCAAACCGTGTGATATGTGCTCTATGATTCTGGGCACGTTTTGATTGATTCTTGATTGCAAAAGCTTCCTAGCAACGTCAGGAGTGTATTGGAAGGCTTGTTGTGCTTTGAAACGCCTTGTAGCTACGTTTTCAGATTCCAACTTTATGTGAAAATGTGACAACTTGGTATGCAGCCTGTGTGCAGTTTTTCGTGTCCCTGAGCATTAGGTTATCTTGTGTATATGTATTTGAGTGAAATTAGGTTAAGAAAACAAGCCCAAAGTCCATGTATTAATGATTCCAATCTTTGATTTTTTCACATCCTTTTCCAATCTTTTTGCCATGGAAACTTGCCAAATTTAGATGATTTTGCCCCTTTTGATTGATGCACGAGATCTCTTACATGTGTGGAGGATATTTGCTACATAAAAAAGTTTTGAAAACATGATTTGGTATTTTTCTTATATTTAAATTTAATTAAATGAATTAATGATAATAAAAATTCAAATAATTAATCAAAAATAATAAAATAACTCCCTTTGAGCTTAATGGGTCGTGCATAGCCTTTGGGTAATGATTCATGGAAGAATTTGTGGCCCATTAGCATTTTTGAAGCCTTTTGTGCAAAGTTGACTTTTCGAAATTCCCAAAAATTTCCCAACTTCTACAAGGCATATCTTGCTCAATTTTGAAGCTATGAACATGTTCTTGGACATTTTGGAAAGGTCTTGAAGTCCTCTAACCAATGTTTTTGGTCCCATGTCATTTTGATTTACCAATATCAAGTTATGGTCTTTGACTTAAAGTGCCTTTTTGTTGACTTTTGAAAATGACCTATAATGTTGAAATTGATAACTTTTTGTGAGAGCATTTATTGGACTTGAAGTGTGAAGATGAGTTGTAGGAAATGTCATTATCTTAAAAATGAGCTTTGGATGGGATTTTTCTGATAAACCATGAAGAAGTTATGCCTTGGTCAATTTGCAGTTGACTTTTTTCAACTGTCCAAAAATAGAAACTTTTGCATCTTGAGACTTTTTGAGCCATGCTTTGAGAATCATGATCAAGAATTGATCAAATGATGTTTGTGTCTTCAAAATAAGATGTTGACCAAAAATTTTGACTTTTGACTGTCAAATGACCATTTTGCCCCTGCAGTTGACTGTGAAGCATTTAGGGTTTTTGACTGTGCAACTTGATGCTGTGAGTCTTGAAACTTGTCATATGAATGCTTGACAATGTATATAGGTATGTGGGACTTGTTTGGACCCTTGAAAACTTCAATTTCTTTGCAAGAACCAAAACCCTAATTTTGACTGTGTTAGGAGGCAATTGGACTGTGCAACCTTTGAGTGATTTTGAATCATCTGAAGACTGATCTTGACAAATCTTGAAGAATATGGGAGGGAAAATTTTGGGGTACAACAGTTGCCCCTGTTCAATCTTCTTAGACCTGAGGATGTAGATTGGCTGGCGTGCCTTTCGTAATCTGAAGGTGGAAGTGATTGAACACTAGAGTGCCCAGAAATTTGCACTCACATAGTAGAGTGTCAGCAGTGTGATGGTGGGAATGGGCTTACAGATGCCATTTGGAGACTGATGAATAGGAGGATGGGCTTATAGATGCCATCTAAATGTCGATCGCGTAAGAGATTCCTTAGCGAGAACTTGCGTACCTGAGAAAGAAAAATAATTACCTGGCCTGTTACAGGAATTGATCTTCAAACTCTTTATGTAGATGTGCCCTGGCTGGATACAGGAATTTAATCTTTAACCTCTTCAGACGTGCCCTGGCAAGATACAGGAATCAAGTCCGGAGAATATAGTCGTCAACAGATACACCCTGGCAAGATACAGGAATCGGATCTTCGAACTCTTCAGACGTGCCCTGGCAAGATACAGAAATCGAGTCTGATAATGTTAGTCGTCAACAGATACACCCTGGCAAGATACAGGAATCGGATCTTCGAACTCTTCAGACGTGCCCTGGCAAGATACAGGAATCGAGTTTGGTAATGTTAGTCGTCAACAAATACACCCTGGTAAGATACAGGAATCGGATCCTCAAACTCTTCAGACGTGCCCTGGCAAGATACAGGAATCGAGTCTGGTAATGTTAGTCGTTAACAGATACACCCTGGCAAGATACAGGAATCGGATCCTCAAACTCTTCAGACGTGCCCTAGCAAGATACAGGAATCGAGTCTGGTAATGTTAGTCATCAACAGATACACCCTGGCAAGATACAGGAATCGGATCCTCAAACTCTTCAGACGTGCCCTGGCAAGATACAGGAATCGAGTCTGATAATGTTAGTCGTCAACAGATACACCCTGGCAAGATACAGGAATCAGATCCTCAAACTCTTCAGACATGCCCTGGCAAGATACAGGAATCGAGTCTGGTAATGTTAGTCATCAACAGATACGCCCTGGCAAGATACAGGAATCGGATCCTCAAACTCTTCAGACGTGCCCTGGCAAGATACAGGAATCGAGTCTGGTAATGTTAGTCGTCAACAGATGCGCCCTGGCAAGATACAGGAATCGGATCCTCAAACTCTTCAGACGTGCCCTGGCAAGATACAGGAATCGAGTCTGGTAATGTTAGTCGTCAACAGATACACCCTGGCAAGATACAGGAATCGGATCCTCAAACTCTTCAGACGTGCCCTGGCAAGATACAGGAATCGAGTCTGGAATATGTTAGTCATCAACAGATACACCCTGGCAAGATACAGGAATCGGATCTTCGAACTCTTCAGACGTGCCCTGGCAAGATACAGGAATCGAGTCTGGTAATGTTAGTCGTCAACAGATACACCCTGGCAAGATACAGGAATCGGATCTTCGAACTCTTCAGACGTGCCCTGGCAGGATACAGGAATCGAGTCTGGTACTGTTAGTCGTCAACAGATACACCCTGGCAAGATACAGGAATCGGATCTTTAGTTGCGACCGTTGATAGTAATCATCTTTGTATTAACCTTTGTCCTGAAAAGACAAAGCGTTAGTTGTATGCAATGTCATGATGTATGACATGCGTGATGTTCTCAGAATAAATGAGATTGTATGTTCATGATGCGTATATGCATGCTATAATGTATAAGAATGTGATGTTCATGAATGTATGTTTTCGTCTAGGAAAGTAAATCCTTGACGGATGCCGGGAAATTAATTCCTGGGCTGATGTTTGAAGAATAGAGCTTCGTTGTTTCCGCTGGGGATGATAGTTGCAAGAATACCGGTAGGAGAAGATGACTCCGATGGGGAATAAACTTGGCAAATAGAATACTCTGCGGGGAATGAACTCTGTGGGGAAAGAGAGGTACTTTGTTGATGATAACTCCGCTGGGGATTCCATTGTTATGTTATGTTGGAAGGTTGATGAACTCCGCTGGAGGATAGGAAGAACCTCGCCGAGGACGATCTTTCCGTGGTAATTAGCTGAGGATAACCTAGTTATATCCTGGTAGGGAAATAACCTTTGAATAAAGCCGGGAGACGCGTTCATGTTCTGCGGGTGACAAGCTTCCAGAATCTACTGGGGATAAGCTTCAAGACCTGCTGGGGAGATTGGTTGAACTCTCCTGGGGAAATTTTTGAGATGTACTGGGGAAGTGGCTCCACTGAACATCTGGTATACCGCCGGGGAACAATCCTAGATCAAGACTGCCGGGGATGCTTGTTAAGAATGTTTGAATACTCCGCTGAGGAATGTTGAGATCTGCTGGGGATACCCAACTTCCTTAAGGCTGACAGTAGACTAACTCTGCTTGGGGAGAGTATCGCTGACTTGCTAGGGATATTGTGCCTTTGTAGGGCTGATGGGAGATCAACGGCTTGGGAGGGAATTGTTGAATCTTGGCTCACTCTCTGGGGAATTAAGGTATCTGGGCTACATCCTTTAGCCAATCCTAACTTGGCACCTTGGTGGACAGCGAAACTGGCTTGCTTAGACAACTCATTATTGCCCCTGTTTCTGTGGGAGAAGATACTGGTGGAGGCCTGATGATGAGCTCATGTAAAACTGTACCTTTGGAGGGAGGAAACCTGTGTAGGGTTTACTGATAATGAGTCCGTATAAGACTGCCTCTGAAATGGAGAAGGAACTTGTGTAGGGTTACTTCGAGATAAGTTCGTGTAAAACCGTATCTAGAGGTGAGAAGGAAACCTGTGTAGGGTTTACTGATGACGAGTCCGTGTAAAACTTCTGGAGGAACTGGGGTAAGGTTACTTTCAGGATAAGTTCGTGTAAAACTTCTGGATGAACCGGGGTAAGGTCATCTTGAGATAAGTCCGTGTAAGACTTCGTCTGGAAATTGAGAAGGAACCGGTGTAGGGTTGCCTGAGGATGATCAAGTAGATAATTTTCCTGCTTGGTCTCAGATATTACCCCACGATCAGTCGTCCACAGAATTTTCCTGGCTTATTACCAGTGTTGATCTGAAGCTGTAAAGGTAGATGGTGATCATCTTTTGATTGACCTTTCCTTGGTACTTTGGTTGACAGAGCAACTGGATCGCCTGGGCAACTCATTATTGCCCCTGTCTCTGAGGTGAGGGAAGAAGATACCTGTGGAGGTGCTTGATGACTGCCGATTGACAGCTCTTCTTCTGGTAGGCAAGCGACGAGATGCCGGGACATAGTCGTACGCTTAAATCCCTAATTTTTGCCTGGACCGCCCTTTTGGGTTTTCAATCCACCGGGATACCCATTTTTGCCCAAGCCGCCTTTTCAGGTTTTCGACTTGCTGGGTGTACAGATTTTTTCATTTCATCCCTTATTTTGCCCGAACCCTTTTGGTTCGCCGGGAAGCCCTTATTTTTGCCTAGGTGTGTCAACCTAGCGGGTCTTTGATTGTGCGTAGTATTTTTTCCGACTATGTCCATGCTCTCAGGATGTAGAGAGGTGCCCCTGTCAGAAGTGTTTTGCCATGCCACCAGAAGATGTTTGATCAGGCAAGATTCGTTGCTGGAATGCCCCAAGTGACTCAGGCGGAGATTTGCCCCAGGCTATTTGGCCTTTCGAGAGATTCTCCGAATCTTGATTGGACTGCCCCAGATAATAGACCATGATCATGTATGCCCCTTGATTGGAAATGCTTCTTCCATTTGAGCTTTTGTTGAGAAGATTTTGTTCACTGGATATTCGTCGTGCGAATTTCTCTGCTGTTCAAACAAAAAGTCATATGCAAACAAGGTTATGTTAAAAATGCAACGCTTATGTCTGTCTTGAAGTTTTTGAAAATGCATTTTTAGTAAAACAAGCGAGTTTTGTATTTGTAAATTGTGATGTCAACTCGTTATTTTACTGCAAGCCTTAAGGAGTCAGGATACCTTTCGTAACAGTATGCTTTCGAACTAACCCATGCTTCGGCTAGGACTTTTGAGGGTTATAACGTGGCATGGTTCATGGTTTAAGAAACAAAGGATAAAGGCTCAAATTTTATTTGTACCCACCCGCTCTTCGTGATGTTCTTCAAACCTAAACTCAGTTGATCGTGCGTTAGATCTTGTTTGAGTCTTTGCTTTGATATTCCAGTGATGGTTCGGATGACAGTTTATTTTGAACAGGCAATCGATTCTATTTTTTTTGTTGAGGGTTTGTAGGACCTATTTCTTTTTTGATTTCGTTATCCCTGTTTTTTGCCTAAACTGTTTTTTTTTTGTGTTTACAGTCAGCGGGATGCCCCAGTTTTGTAAGTCTCCTTCATAGGTTTTGACTTGTTGGGCTTTAGTTTTTTTTTTTGGTAATGACTGCCTGTCTTCGGAACCATCACTGTCTTTTGTTTTGTAAGAACTCCTTTGGTGCCATTCGTTGTGCACTTGTATCAGCTGAGAAGACTACCCTGCCCCAGGTTGTGATTAAGGGTTTTAATTTGTGAAAAGAAAAACTCCTACTTCTTTGGCTCAAAGGGGTTGACGAGGGACTATCTTCCTTATAACTCCAGTGTTTAGGGATTGAAACAATGCATGTACCTCATCAGTGGAGTTTGTTCAAAAGCATACTGTAGATCGTGGTATCGTTTTCGTCATCCTCCCTCAAGAGGCTTAGAATTATTAATCGAGAGTTGATCATCACAGAAAAATGAAAGTAATTTGCAATATAGTGAACACGAAATAATTACTTCAAAAAAACAGACATGTGCAATGCATTAATGAAATAACAACGTTTGATATGAATAAAGTGTTTGAACAATCAAAAGAAAATTACAACTTGAAAGATCCTAATGAACAAATAGTCTTCTCATCTCGGGACTTGTTACTTCAACTGGTGAATCCTGTAGGGATGGTAGAAGCATTCAGCCTGACCCACCTGGGTGAAATCCACTACTCCTTCATTAATCAGGTCCTGGACCTTGTTCTTCAGAGCCCAGCAGTCGGCAGTGTCATGTCCAGGACTATCAGAGTGGTATGCACACCTTCTAATGGGATGATAGTTAGGAGCAGAGATGTTGGGGTTCCGGGGAGGAGCCCTTAGTGTAATCAGATTCAACCTCAACAGGTGTTGTAAAGCTTGAAACAGCGACACGTTAAGCTGGGTGAATTGCCTCTTGGACCTGCTTGGCTTACTCTGATCAACCTGTTGCTCTGGGCGAGGTTGATGCTGGGCTTGTGAAGTGGTAGCAATTTGGAGAGGTTTATTCTTCACCATACCAGATTCTTGTCCTCCTGGAAGCTGATCAAAGACTTGGTCCCTGACTTGGACTGGTTGCTTCCTGTTGGATCTGTCTTGGTGGAGTTGACTGATCATGGTCCTCAACTCTTCTTGTTCCCGAGCTAAACCTTGGATGAGAGCCATTTGCCCCAGCATCTGGGTTCTCATAGTATCTACCTCAGCTTGCAGACGTTTCAGTCGTTCGTCCTTGTCATCTTCGGGACTTTTCTTGGCCAGATTCCCCATGAGGAGTGTCCTCAGCTCTTCCTGCCCCTTTGATAGGCTTAGGAAGATCTCCCTGAACTGAGTCTCTTAAGCATGAAGACCCTGGTTATCTTGTTGGGAAGCCATTGCTGAAATAAACAGCGAAGATGGTAAGTGACATGTAGCAAGGGTACCTGTAATGCAATGGTATGTATGATATGCATGCAATGTTTTCAAGGATCTCGCGGGGTAGACAAGCAAATTTGTTAGAACTTGAATCCGGTGGCTTGATTGAAGGAACTTCATGTTGTTGAGAGTCCTTCTTCAAGGGTCAAAGGCTCACCATATCCAGTGGGTCATAGCCCCTGACTTCAGTCATCAACCCGGCTAGAGGAAAATAAATCCCCTTTTCCCCTTGCTAGACATTTTGTTCATCATGACCTGCATCACAGACCCTTGAGATCCTTGAAATGGATTAGTCCTTATGTAGGATGTATGCAATGGTATGATGGTATGATGTTATGCTATGCGTGGAGTGATGTACGTGAACCCTGTTATGAGTCCAGATTAAGGACTGTAAACAAAACCTGCAAAGAACTCATGTGTCAGATAACAAGCATGCAAGTAGTCAAGTATGAAGGCACACAAGTCACACAAAAGAGCCCTTAGATTTTAGGCCAGCATGAAGTTTAGGTACTACCCTCTTTCAGTTTCGTTGGTTAAGACCTGTCCTAGAATATAGTAACCGGGTTCTAGAGGATCTCAATATCACTGACTACCCTCAATCGGTCATAACTCCAGCTTCGCAATTTTTTCTTGCGGCCAGAACCATCGCGAGAGTTTAGCCTCAATGAGTGTAGCATACTGCTACTGTTCTATGGCCAAGTTGGGTCATTTAAGGTTCTAAGGTCGGTTGGTGCTTAATGACTCCTCATAAGACCCATATTCTCCTCGTTGTGACACAAGGGATATCGGTACAGACCAAGGTGCCACACTAATGTAGCCACTGCTTCACCCATGTCGGTCTACGCCGGACAGGTCCCTCACAGCTTATGCTAGCTAACATGGTATCCCCAGATCCGGGTTAAGATCTATGTAACTCCGATGCAGCCCACAATAATAAAGCAAACAAACACAGCAATTGAAAACACAAGTATGAGCTATCCTAAGGTACACCTCACTTTAAGTATAGTCCCCAGCAGAGTCGCCAGTTCTGTGATCGGTGGATTTAGAACTGACTGTTTAACGCTGGTTCGCGAAATGTCGCGAAAGCAAGAGTCGCCACCGTCTTTTATTTTCTCCAACATGGACACGACAAAAGCACAACAAAATTCCTTATGAGATAGTTTCTCGGTTCGGGAGGTAGATTTATAGAAAGGGAAGGTGTTAACACCCTTTCTATCCATGGTTATCCATGGGCTCTTAGATACTTGCTCATTTGTGTTTTCAAAATGTTTGCTTTTCAAGTGTGAGTGGGTTTGAAAAAGTTTCGTTTAAAGATTTCAGATCGACTCTTGTATCGGTCCTCAAGAGTGTTTGAAAAATTGTTTTGAAAGCTTTTGAAAGTGTCGGTGTGAAAAGAGTTTTTGATTTGTTTTTGAACAGAGCAAGCATCTATGAGTCATCTACCTACCCTAAGGAATTAGGCTGTGTAAATGTCCTTAAGGTAGTGCCATCCCACCATTAAGAGGTAGGTAGCACCACCGTTGGAGGTGTTCGGGTCAATTCATTTTTAGGGACAATGTGGTCACCAGAGCAACAGTAGGACACCTTAGAAGCTACCCTTATGCCATTGATCCTTTTTAATTCCGAGGCAACCGTTTCGAGGCAACTGGATCATGTCATGGACATAAGGACTTACTAAAACGTCCTATACTCGACGACCACGTTTCGAGGGCAAGGCAACAGTGAGGCGTACCCTAAGAGTGGTGTGTGAATTTGTGTGTTATTTTCATGTTATGTTTTATCTTGTACAGGTATCATGGTGATCTACGCTTGTTTTTAATTTAGGCCATACATTCTTTCATGCAAAGTTTAGAATTTAAAAGTGCGGAAATTTAAATGACGGAAAGGTAAATCCTACGCTATTACAAGGCGCGGGTCTATACATCGCCAAATTAACAAAGACCCGTTTTAATAAAAGTGCGGAAAGTAAAACCTAGTTACTATTACATGGCTTGAGCAATTACATAATATTCATAAAGGAAAATAAGAATAAATGCGCGAAAGGAATAAAGTTGAACGTTCGAGAGCGTTGGACCCTTTTGAAACTAAATTGAAATAAGAAAGTTAATTATTTATTTTATTAAAGAAAAGAAATGTTTTTTTTAAGTTTTTTTGTATTTATGAAATAAAGAAATTAAAATTGATGAGAAACTCTAATTCTAAGTTGTTTTTAATTATTAATAAAAAAATATTCAAGTTTAACCTAATTTACTAAATATTTAATGTACATGTTTATTTACAAAAATATTTAATAATTAATAATAATAATAATGACGAGAAAATTATTTATTAAAAAAAATGATGAAAAGTTAAAAACCCTAATTTCTACATATTTTAATTTGTTAAGAAAAAGATTTAAGTTTTAAAACCTAATTTAACTAAATTAATTATTTAACATTTTTTTACAAAATAAATTAATAGAAATTAAATATAATTAAACATATTTTAATTTTTCTGTATTTTATATTGTGAAAATTAATTTATGTGGATTAAATAAAACAATTAAAAAGAATAATTGAAAAGAATAAAAGAAAAGAAAATTAAAAGAAGGAATACAAACAAGGAGGGGTGTCTGGCCCTTTTTTGGAGGTTTTTGTAGAGTAATTTGGGCCAACAGGACAAGCCCTTTTTGACTTTCAAGGATCACATGTGGAGCGGTTGACCCAGGCGTATGATGGACTGCATGTTCTGGCCTTCAGATTGATCCTCATGGCCATGTGGCAAGTTAGCGTTTGAGGATGCGTGGTAGGCCTTGGAAGGGATGCTGCATAGAAACGCGTTAAGGGAAAAAACATGAAATATGTGGGGGGACCTGGGAATCGAACCCAGGTCCCAATTCTTACCAGACACCTCAGCCACCAATTGAACCATTGCGTTTATTTGTAAGGTTAGTGGAACATAAATAATATAAAAGAAACACACGCTCATGATATTGAACCAACAAACAGCGCGCCAGATTTCAAACGTCCCAATCATCATAGGCCACGTTCATCTTCTTCCTTATTTTCCCTGTGATTATAAAACAGATAGCGGAGGTTTTAAACCCCCACTAAATACAACCTGCAAAAATAGCGAATAGCACTAGGACAAACATAAAAAGGGCGCGAGGTATTTGTTGGTTTCGTCTTGAGGTCACGAGTCCATTGGCATAGGTTTGGTGGTTCAATTTTGCCATATGTGTAAACCCCTAAATTTGGAGCTCTGAAACCCTAGAAAACGTTAATGGTGAATCATGATACAGGGCTTGATAATTCAATTGAGTTATGTCATTAGCTTCAGAAAGTTAACGTTAGTATAAATCACTCAAGAAACATGATTAAAAATGCATGAATCATCATGTTGAATTCAAGAAATTTTGGCAAACCGTGTGATCTGTGCTCTATGATTCTGGGCACGTTTTGATTGATTCTTGATTGCAAAAGCTTCCTAGCAACGTCAGGAGTGTATTGGAAGGCTTGTTGTGCTTTGAAACGCCTTGTAGCTACGTTTTTAGATTCCAACTTTTTGTGAAAATTTGACAACTTGGTATGCAGCCCGTGTGCAGTTTTTCGTGTCCCTGAGCATTAGGTTATCTTGTGTATATGTATTTGAGTGAAATTAGGTTAAGAAAACAAGCCCAAAGTCCATGTATTAATGATTCCAATCTTTGATTTTTTCACATCCTTTTCCAATCTTTTTGCCATTGAAACTTGCCAAATTTAGATGATTTTGTCCCTTTTGATTGATGCACGAGATCTCTTACATGTGTGGAGGATATTTGCTACATAAAAAAGATTTGAAAACATGATTTGGTATTTTTCTTATATTTAAATTTAATTAAATGAATTAATGATAATAAAAATTCAAATAATTAATCCAAAAGAAGAAAATAACTCCCTGTGAGCTTAATGGGTCGTGCATAGCCTTTGGGTAATGATTCATGGAAGAATTTGTGGCCCAATAGCATTTTTGAAGCCTTTTGTGCAAAGTTGACTTTTCAAAATTCCCAAAAATTTCCCAACTTCTACAAGGCATATCTTGCTCAATTTTGAAGCTATGAACATGTTCTTGGACATTTTGGAAAGGTCTTGAAGTCCTCTAACCAATGTCTTTTGTCCCATGTCATTTTGATTTACCAATCTCAAGTTATGGTCTTTGACTTAAAGTTCCTTTTTGTTGACTTTTGAAAATGACCTATAATGTTGAAATTGATAACTTTTTGTGAGAGCATTTATTGGACTTGAAGTGTGAAGATGAGTTGTAGGAAATGTCATTCTCTTCAAAATGAGCTTTGGATGGGATTTTTCTGATAAACCATGAAGAAGTTATGCCTTGGTCAATTTGCAGTTGACTTTTTTCAGTTGTCCAAAAATAGAAACTTTTGCATCTTGAGACTTTTTGAGCCATGCTTTGAGAATCATGATCAAAAATTGATCAAATGATGTTTGTGGCTTCAAAATAAGATGTTGACCAAAAATTTTGAATTTTGACTGTCAAATGACCATTTTGCCCCTGCAGTTGACTGTGAAGCATTTAGGGTTTTTGACTGTGCAACTTGATGCTGTGAGTCTTGAAACTTGGCATATGAATGCTTGACAATGTATATAGGTATGTGGGACTTGTTTGGACCCTTGTAAACTTCAATTTCTTTGCAAGAACCAAAACCCTAATTTTGACTGTGTTAGGAGGCAATTGGACTGTGCAACCTTTGAGTGATTTTGAATCATCTAAAGACTGATCTTGGCAAATCTTGAAGAATATGGAAGGGCAAATTTTGGGGTACAACAGTTTGATTTCCCCAATCATATCTATGCCCCATATAGCAAAGGGCCAAGGAGCCGTCAAGACATTCAGAGGAACCGGAGGTACGTGCACCTTGTCAGCATAAATCTAACACTTGTGGAAGGTTCGAGAGTGTTGATAGCAATCTGCTTCCATGGTAGACCAGTAATAGCCTGCCCGTAGGATCTTCTTTGCCATCGTATGACCACTGGAATGGATTCCAAAAGTGCCTAATGTAACTCAGCCATGATCTTTTCGGCTTCAACCTTATCTACGCACCGAAGTAACACAAAGTCATGGTTGCGTTTGTAGAGAATGCCATTACTAAGGAAGAATTTAGCAGAGAATCTCCTTAAGAACTTCTTATCGTTGACTGAAGCTCCTTCCGAATATTCTTGAGCCTCGAGATACCTCTTGACTTCGTGAAACCAAGTTTAGTCCATTACTTCTTCAGTATTAATCTTGTGACAATGATTTGGTTCATCCATTCGTTCAATGGTGATCTAGGGAGCCTCATTATCCTATTTAAGTTTAAACATGGATGACATTGTGGCCAGTGCGTCTGCTAGCTGATTTTCTTCTCGCGGGAAATGCTCGAAGGTAATCTTCTCAAAATGTGGGATTAATGTCAACACATGTTCTTTATAGGGGATAAGGTTAGGGTGTTTGGTGTCCCATTCCCCTTTGATATGGATGATGACCAAAGTTGAATCTCCGAATACATTTAAGGATTTGATCCCCAAGTCTATGGCAGATTTGAGACAAAAAATGCACGCTTCGTATTCTGCCATGTTATTGGTACAATTGAAGTAGAGTCTTGCAGTAAAGGGAGTATGACACCCTTAAGGAGATATGAGTACAGCACCAATACCATTGCCGAGTGTGTTGGATGCCCCATCAAAAACCAGGGTCCACCGGGATCCTTGTTCAGGTCCGTCATATGGTCTGAATTCTTCACAATTGTTTACCATCATGATGTCTTCATCTGGGAATTCGAACGTCATGGACTGGTAGTCTTCCACAGCTTGGTGAGCAAGGTGATCAGCCAGTACACTGCCCTTTATTGCTTTCTGGGTAGTATATTGTATGTCATATTCTGTCAGGATCATCTGCCATCTCGCTATTCTCCCAGAGAGGGCAGGTTTCTCGAAGATGTATTTTATTGTATCCATTTTGGATATCAGTAAGGTAGTATGGGTCAGCATATACTTTCTTAGCCGGCGAGCAGCCCATGCCAGAGCGCAGCAAGTTTTATGGAGTAGTGAATATCTTGTTTCACAGTCGGTAAACTTTTTGCTCAGGTAATAAATAGCCTGCTCTTTTTGGCCAGACTCGTCATACTGCCCCAGCACACACCCCATTGAGTTTTCCAAAATAGTTAGATACATGATCAATGGTCTTCCCTCGACTGGTGGCATCAAAACAGGAGGCTCTTACAGGTACTCTCTGATCTTGTCGAAAGTAGTTTGGCACTCATCATTCCATTTGACTACTTGATCTATCTTTAGTAATTTGAAAATTGGTTCACAAGTAGCTGTCAGGTGAGAAATGAATCTGGCAATATAGTTTAAGCGTCCCAAAAATCCTCTGACTTCTTTCTCGGTATGAGGAGTACGCATCTCTTGTATCACTTTCACCTTAGTGGGATCCACTTCAATACCCTTATTGCTGACGATAAAGCCTAGGAGTTTACCAGACCTTACCCCAAATGTGCATTTATTTGGGTTCAACCTCAGCTTGTACTTCTTTAGTCTCTCAAAGAGTTTTTGTAAATGGTCGAGATGCTCTTCTTCTGTTTGAGATCTGGCTATCATGTTGTCCACATAGACCTCTATTTTGTGATGTATCATGTCGTGAAATAGAGCTACCATGGCACGCTGATAGGTTGCCCCTACATTCTTCAGTCCAAATGGCATAACCTTGTAGCAGAATGTTCCCCACTGTGTGACAACGGTTGTTTTCTCCATGTCCTCAGGCGCCATTTTAATTTGATTGTAACCTAAGAAACCATCCATGAAGGAAAACACTTTATGTTGTGTTGTATTGTCAACTAGAATATCAATGTGGGGAAGTGGGAAATCATCCTTAGGGCTTGCCCTATTCAAATCTCCGTAGTCCACACACATTCGTACCTTGTCGTCCTTTTTAGGCACGGGAATGATATTGGCAACCTATTGCGGATAGGAGGTGACGGCTAAGAATCCGGTGTTGAATTGTTTCATGACTTCTTCTTTGATCTTCTCTGACATGTCTGGTCGCATGCGACGGACCTTTTGTTTTACCGGTGGGCAGTCTTCTTTTGTTGGTAGACGATGTACCACAATATCTGCATCAAGTTCTGGCATGTCTTCATATGACCAGGAAAAGACCTCAACATACTTGTGTAGCAACTAAATCAGACGCTCTTTGACACTGGGTTCCAGATTGGCACCCACCTTGACCTCTCTCTTGTCTTCTTCGGTACCTAGGTTGATTGTGTCCACTGGTTCCTCGTGGGGCTGAATGGTCCTCTCTTCTTATTGCAGTAATCTATCGAGTTCCCCTGGTACTTCATAATCTTCCTCACCTTCGTCTTCGGCTTGGTAGATTAGATTTTCAGAATCATAGAAGGCCATAGCATAATCGTTACCTATAGGATCCTGAATGGATGTAGACCTGCATTGTGAATGTGAGTGTGTGTAAGAGTATAGCTATCTTTGAAGGAAATGAAAATGTAAAAAAAAAAAAAACAATGAGCACAAAGTGTGTATGCAAAAACGTCCATGATTCATTAATGTCATATGGAAATGAGATAATAACCCTTACAAATGGACCAATGTGGCTCGGGTAAGACACAAGGTTTTAAGAGTCTGAATTGTTTTAATATTATAGATCCGACAAAAATCTAAAGATAAATTACTGTGGGATAAAAGTGATTGGGATGAAATCTCTAGCTTCCCAATTGCTGAGCCCTCCACTGACAGTTGAGAAAATCCAATCCTCCAAGTCATAGTTGTCTTCATCATCCTCTACTGCATTGACTTCACGGTTGCTGGTCTTTAAAGGTGGTTCTCCGACACGAGCGCGGCGTACAGCCTTCTGGGCACCTGAAGTGAAACCCAGACCAAATTTTCTAGATTTGTATGGGATATCTGGGAGTTGTCCCCAAATAATGCACCCACCTTCTTCTATCACTGCTTTGGCATCCTTCAAAGACGACATCTTGAGCGGAGGCCTTGTAATCTTGGGGGCTTGAGACACAGCCATGGTTACTGCCACATCTTGCGGGACTTCTTCAAAGTGCTAGAATGGAGTTTCAATAAATTCACCATCTAGTTCCACATATCTGAAGGAATTTAGATGGCTGACCATATACTTTTCATCTCCATGAACGGTGATGATTTTCCCTTAAATTGGATATTTCATCATTTGATGCAATGTTGAGGTGACTGCACCAGCATTGTGAATCCACAAACGGCCTAGTAAGCAGGAATATGAAGGACGAATATCCATCACATAAAAAGTTGAATCAAAATTTTAGGTTCCAACTTTTATGGGGATGTCCACTTCCCCATGCACCATCCTTTTTGAGCCGTCAAAGGCCCTCACTACTATGTTGCTCGGTTTCAATGTTAATCCTTCACAGTCAAGCCTATCAAGATCCTTTTTAGGTTAAACATTCAGAGACGAACCAGTGTCCACCAAAACATGAGCCAAGGTCGTGCCCCTTCATTCGAATGAGACATGTAATGCCTCATTATGCTTCCTCCCTCTTGGCGTTAAATCAGCATCTAGAAAACCTAAGCCATTATCTGCAGTCAAGCTGGCTATGCAGTCTTGGAACTGATCGGCAGATGTTTCTTGGGGTACATGGGCAGTTTTAAGGAATTTTACCAAGGCCTTTGCATGAGCCTAGGAATATAACAATAAAGCCAGCATGGAAATTTTTGATGGAGTTTTCCCCAGTTGCTCGACTATGTTGTAGTTTCTTCTTTTTATGATCTTTAGAATTTCCTCCATCTCTTTTCGGGAGGTCTCAGGGATAGCTATTGATTGTGCCTTCGTCCGGACAGGCTCAACTAGAATACATTTACCTCGAGTCTCGGTTGACTCAGCAACAGGAATGTCAGTAGGGGTGATAACAGGGATTGTAACAGCTTTGTCAACGGGAGTATTATCAGAGATGATTGTAGGACTAGGAATAGCCTTTGGAGGAGCAATAACAACAGGAATGATTACGGGTCTAGAAATAGCTTTGGGAGGAGCAATTTCTGGAGATAAAACCCTTCCACTACGGGTTATCTTACTAGTCCATGCGATATTACTGACGTCAGAGTCAAATTTCTCAGAGCTTGAATCTTCAGCAGCTAGCTAATCTTGCTTGATACCGTGGTAGTAGATATCACCCTCATAATTCCATGGTACGGTTTTGTCTGATGAATACGGGATTGGTCCAGGCATTGTAATTATCAATGGAGCTACCTTAGGAACTGATTTAATTCTAACGGGTCTTTTGGTGGAGACCCTAGAAGAATTGTCGGAAATAATCATGATGGAAACATCATTATAAGAAAAAGTTGGAATAGAAGCCTTCTCGAACAAAATCTCCTTGTTATCTATTAGGCATTGAACACCCGCTTTCAGCAAAGGATAGTTGGTTAGTGAGGATAAACAGAAATGACAGCTTCATCACATCCCAGGAAAACACTGGCATTCAACAAGTTCTCTTTGATAGTCAGGAGTAGGGTCACAAGTTCATCAATTAAAGTAACAAACATATCTTCCTCAACAGCGTTGACATTACGGTCGTGCTTGGGCATAGGGGCAGTAATAACATTAGGCTTTTCTGGCGCATCGAATTCAATCTCTTTGGCTTCAAGGAGGTCTTGTACTTTGTTTTTCAGAGCTAGACAGTTGTTAGTGTCATGGTCGGGACACTCAGAATGGTATGCACAGCGGGAATTAGGATGATAGTGAGGAGAGGTTGTGTTAGGGTTCTTTGGAGCTTCTTTCAAAGTCACTATGTTGGACCTTAACAAATGTGGCAATACTTGAGATAATGTCATATTAATTCGGGTGAATTATCTAACTGGTCTTTCCATTCTTGGCTGGTTACTTCTTTGTTGAGCAGGCGCAGGTTTGGGAATCATGACAGCCCCCACCATTGGACGGCGTTCAGTCCTATCTTGATTTCTCTGAGGATATACAGCAATAACTTCTTTCTTTCTAATTAAGGGTTTCCTTATAGCAGCAGAGGATGTATCTTTTTGAATTTTCCCATTCTTTATCCCGACTTCTATCCTTTCTCCGGTCAATATTAACTTAGTAAATCTTGCCGATGAACTCCCAATTAAGTGATTAAAGAAGGGACCATACAAGGTGCCCAAAAACATATCTACCAACTCTCTTTTAGATAGAGGAGGCTGGACTCTTCCTTCTAAGTCCCTCCATTTTTGCGCATAGTCCTTAAAGCCTTCACTTGAAACCATGGCCATACTCTGGAGTTGAGTATGGGTGGGTGCAAGACCAGCGTTGTATTGGTATTGTTTGTAAAAGGCAGCCGCCAGATCTTCCCAGTTATGAACATTGGCTCTTTCTAACTGACAGAACCAGTCAAGTTGAGTTCCAGATAGACTTTCTTGAAATAAGTGTACCCATAAATCCTTGTCAGCGGTTTGGGGTTGTATTTTCCTCACATAGGACCGGAGATGCATTTTGGGACATGAAACTCCATCATATTTGGCGAACACCGGTGCTTTGAATTTTGGAGGAATGACTATGCCAGATACTAACCCCAACTCCTCAAAGTCCAATCCAGGCACTTTTTGGATTTCCATTGCACTTAACAGTTCTTCCAAATGCTTATACTTGTCGTCGGCTGGAGGATATTATTCTTCAGAATAGTCTTCTTCTTCCTCTTCCTCTTCTGAATCTGGCTGGAAAACTGCTTCCTTTCCTTTCCCATCTTGGTTGTCTTTCTCACCAGATGACGTAGCAAATTCTAAAGTCCTTCTTTCTTTCCCTTGGAATCTTCTTCCCATGTTCAGAACTCCGGTTATTTTCTTTTTCTTCTTTTTCTCTTCCACCAGTAAATTCTTCAGCTCTTCTTTTCCTTTGGCTAGAGTTAAGAACATCTATTGAAACTGAGCATTTTGTGCTTGGAGGTCCTTCACCATTTGCTCGAGATCCATCTTACTGAAATAAATAGTAGAAAGATGAGGAGACTTGTTACCATAAACCTGCTTATGTTATGATGAATGGTAAATGCATATGCAATGATTTCAAGGATTTTAAAGATTCAAAAAATTTTAGACAAAAAGGAAACACGTGTTATATTAATAAATTAAAGCTTGAGTACATCAATACCTCTTTGGGCAAAACAAATACAAAAACTCTAAGATAAAAAGGTAGTATGCATCCTCTTTGGTGCGATGTAGGCATTCAGAGTCTGCTCCTCATGAAGTTGTTTAGTGAGCTCCAAAACCTTCTTCTCGCTAGCATAGAATTGGTCTTCGAAGGTGTCTCGCTCCCCCTTGAGTTGTATCCAATCTCTTTGTAAGTCTTCAAGAGAGGTGGGCATGTCAGGATGTAGGATAGTGTATGGAACATCTCCTTCCATAACAGGCTCAATGATTACCGGGAGAATAGAAGGATAAGGCATCATAAGACTCTAATCACGAGTTCGTACCCATTTGAGGTAAGGCTCAAGCGGGATGGAACTCTTATGTCCCAATGTCTTGCTATCTACCTTGTTCAACATCCTCCAAGCTTGGATAAATCTCTGGCGAAGACCTTGATCGTCGTTCTTGTAGTCAAATACCAAACCTTGAATGAGCATCTCATGAGGGCCATCCCTTCGGGCATAACCAAACTGTCTTAAGGCTAAGCAGGGGTTATAGGTGATACCTCCCCTAATGCCAAGTAAAGGGACATTAGGGAATTCTCCACAATGGTCGACAATAGTAACATTCTCTATAGATCGGGAACACCAATGGATGTCTGAATGTTTGAGTGTCATCAACATTTGTGACCATCTTGAACCTTGCTCGTTCTTTAATACAGATTGGGGAAGATGCAAAATAAACCATCTTGCCAAGAGAGGAGTGCAACACATAAGTATACCATTTTTCCTCATAGTGCGAGTGTGAAAAGAATGTAGAATGTCCCCTAGCAAAGTAGGTACCGGATTGCGGGATATGAAGATTTTGACGGTGTTCACATCTATGAGTTAGTCAGGATTTGGAAACAAAACCATCCCATAGATGAGGAGAGCCACAATTTCTTCAAAATCTTGCAAATCCAAAGAGTTCCAATAGTTTCGGGCTTTCTCAAACAAGAACTTTGCTAGGAAGCCTTTGACACCAATTCTTGTTTCCCAAATAGTTATGACATCAGATGACTGCAAGTGTAGAGATTGAGCAATCTCTTCTGGCTTTGGGTCTCTTTCCGTACCATCAAAAGGTAGTTGATTGAGAATGGAAATCATCAAGAGTTAGGATAATTCTTCCAAAGTTGGCACAAGTTGATAATCGGGAAATATGAAGCAATGGTGTAAAGGATCAAAGAACTGAAAGAGCACCTTCATCATGTCTTCGTCAATGTTAGAGGTGACCAAGTTGAGTAGGCGACCATGTCTCTCGGTTATTGGAGAATTTTGTGGAATCCTTGATGCTAGCTCCTTAAGTTGTGGAGGGATCCTTACAAGATTGACTTGAATGGTTTTCCCGCGAATAGAATCCATATCCTACAAAATAGAACAAAGATGAATCCCAAGATCCTTGAAATGGTTAGTGAATGAATATGATGTTATGATGTTCATGATGTTATGTACAAGTATATATATACAAACAAAGCAGATAAGTCCTTAGGTTTAGGCTTGTATGGAGTCTTATAGGTAAGTACCCTCTTGAAGTTTAGTTGGCTCAAACTTGTCCTAGCAATAGTAATCGGGTTCTAAGGAGCTCAATATCACTGATTTATTTCTTTAGCATTATCTCAGCACAAACCTCTTTAATGGCGACCGAAATATCTCACAAAAACAAACCTCAATGAGTGTAGTATCGAGTATCTACCAACTTCGGACTGCACCAAAGCCGGTCATATCACTATGTCCTAAAGGCCAAGTTGGTCAAGTAAAGGTTCTAAAAGTTCATTAGTACTTCATGACATCACTCAACGGCCCCGTATTATCCTTGATTAACTCAAGGGCTACCGGTACCCACAAATATGTCTCACTAACGTAGCTATTGCTTAGACCATGTTGGTATACCCCACACAGTTTCCACAATGTATTGCCACTTACCTATAAGGTATCCCCAAATCCGGGTAGAGGACTCAAACCCAAATAAAGAACCATAATGTAAAGCATATAAATCAAACAATGAAAGCAAGTAAATATGATATAACCCTAAGGTAACCCCACTTTTAAAAGTTTCCCCAGCAGAGTCGCCAGTTCTGTGATACGTTGGGAGAACTGACTTTAAGGTTTTTTGTTTGATCGCAAATGTTGCGGTTAGCAAGAGTCACCACCAACTTTTCTTTTATCCAAAAAGAAAGGTGAAAAAGCACAGAAAAGACCTTCGATATTATTTCTTGAGTTCGGGGAGTAGATTATGAAAAGGGAAGGTATTAGCACCCTTTTCATCCATGGTTTCCCATGGGCTCTTAGTTACTTGCTAGATCACTTGCTTTTTTATTTGAAATTGTGCTTTGTGTGGTTTTTGAAAGTATTTTGTAAAGAGGCCATCGTTTAGGCAATCTTTGTAATGATTCTCGTTCGTAAGAATGAATACAAAGATGTTTGATCTTTTGAAAATGTTTTTCAAGTTTGTAAGAAGTTTTGAAAGTATAGGTGTTTGTTTTGAAAATAGCAAGGATGTTTTAAAATTGAGCAAGTAATTAGGAGCATTCTACCTACTCAAAAGTCTTTCTTGTTCATTTTCTTTTCCTTATACATTGTTATCTTACCATTGATTTGGTAAGTAACCCTATCTTTGGATGTAAACGGGACGGGCGTGGGTCGTCGTATAACCATGATTAGTAATGTTGAAAGGTATCTTAACATTCTCTTTAGAGACTAAGATCATTTGAAAGGCAACTTAGATAGCGTCATCGAGGGACTATGATCTTATATTTTGTGTGTTTTTGCTAAGATACCTCACATGCGTAATGTGGCCATTTTGTAAAGGCAACCAAGTGGATTTACCCTAGAGGTGCTTGTGTTCAAGTGTATTGTTTTCATGCTTGATTTTGTATTGAATTAGGGTTGTCTAAGCATTGGTTTCATTATTTCCGTACAAACCCTAATTACTAGCATTTGTATATAAAAGCGATAAGTTCCATGAAGTTGGGTCGAAATCCTGACAAAATTAGGGCAAAATTTCACTAAGTGTTTTTGTTTCATGAGCCTGTATTCTTAAAATTATAACTTGAGATCCAAGAACTTTTGGAAGAAATTATGTTAAGAAAAGTTGTAAATATCATGGAGATATATAACTCTCATGTTGGAAGTTTCTTTTGAACCAGCTTGCATCATAGTGAAAATTTTGCTCAAAGTTATGCAAAAATAAGAAATTTCCAACACTTAGAAAAATTTCTAAGTTTAGAATTTTTAACTTTTCAAAATGAAATCTTGAATTTTTGATTTATTGATGAATAAGTTTCATATTTTTACATGCTTTTATGAATTGTGATCTTTGACATTTGAATTTGACCAAAAATTCAAAGTTTGACTTTTCAGTATGCAGTTAACTTTTGATCAGTTGACTGAAAAATTCATTTGTCAATCTATTGGACTTGAAATGTTTTGAGCCATGTCATTACACTACTAAAAAATGACATTTGAGAAAAGGTTTTTACATCAGGTATCAAAATATATGATGTAAAAAATAAAATTAAAAACATTTTACATCAGGTATTTATTTGCAATGATATAAATAATGTGAAAAAATGTATTTTCGCTATCTTTTACATCGGTCCATTTAATCAGCCGATGTAAAAGGTTTCGTGAAAAAAATGTGGTGGCATTTTTGTAAATAAGAAACCAGGTGGTAGAAATATTGTATATAAAAAACTGGCCAGATATTACATCGGGCCTTCTGAAAAACGATGTAAAAAGTCCTTGGCAGATTGGTAATATAAAAAATATATTAAAAAGCTTACATCGGGCCATCCTGAAAACCGATGTAAAAAACATCAGTGCCAGAACCTTGCATCGGCCCAAGGAATTCACCGATATAAAAACTTGCATCGGCCCAAGAAATGCACCGATGTAAAAACTATAAAGACCCGGTAATGGCCTAGAATCACACAAACTATAATGACCCGGAAATCCTCACCGTACGATCATATCATCAACCCCTAATTCCAACCGTTAGATCAAAATAGTAGGCCACACAAAACGAACCTTCCTTGACTCTTCACATTCATAGCAGGCGGAGTTATAGTACTCGAAGAGGACATTGTCGCGTTTGTGTTTTGGTGTTTTTGCTCAAACTTCATTGACTCTTCACATTCATAGCAGGCAGAGTTGGGTTTTGGTGGTGTTGTTACGACGTCGTTTTCAACAAACGAAGGCACCGACACTCTTTCTTTCCATTTCTCGCTTCTCCTGTAACCATTCTATGCCTTCAAAATTTTGCATTTAGATTCATCTTCTATTTCAGCATTTACCATCAATTGAGTCCTTATTTCCTGTCATTAGGTGGTAAGATTCTATGCCAACATTTGTTCCTTCAATCCTACCGGGAGTCCATTTTTTCTCGCATATTATAATATTTTATTGAAGGCATCCCTCTGTAAAGCACATAAGCATTTCTTATTGCATAAATTTTAGCCTATTCTTAATCCTTCTATCATATCGATGTTAGTGTAATCAAATGCAATGCTTAGTCAAGTATTAAACTACCATGAAAATCTTCATAAAATTTACCATGGCAAAGGTTCAGACAGAGCTATGAACCACCAAATTCGTCATGTTTCCGATAATATATGCAGTGAGGCCGATGTTAAACAACATATAAAATATATTGAAAACCTTCTCCGTTGTATTTTATGCATGCAAATATCCATATCCAATGGTAGTAAGGGTTACAATAGACCAGTACATGGAGTAAGTGTATCCTGACCCCACGCTCCTTTGCTTAAAATCCTTTACCTCCTACGCAGAAAATTATGCATAAAATCGCAGGATGCATCGACCTCAAACTGGATGAGTTGATGCAAGGAGGCTGTTAGACTCAGGATGAGTTGATGCATGCAGAGGATGTGTCGATACATGAGTGTGTGAGACTCAGGGTGAGTCGACCGGTGCGATGCATGTGTCGATACATGCTGCGTTTTGAAGTCAGGATGAGTCGATCGGTAAGTGCATGTGTCGATACATGTTATGATTTGAAGCAGAATGAGTCGATCCATAAGGAGGAAACGTCGACTCATAGTGAGCAAATGAAGCAGGATGTGTCGATCCAAGGAGTTTTGTGTCGATACATAATGTCGAATTTCCTTTGACAGAATCAGTTTTAAGTTGTTGTAACTTGAGTTGTAGGATGCTGTTTGAGATGCCGTTCGAAGCGTTGATTAGCTAACGCAACGAATATTATTCTAGATGATTAAAATGATGATGAAGAGGTGTAATCCTAGTAACCAATCTAAGATTTAGAATTAATTTCCGTGATTGACAGCTATGCTGGATTTTGGTGCACGTAAGTACATTTTATTGTTTTATTAAATTCAATCTCTATTAATATGTTATATCTCTCATCACTTTGATTCTAATGTTTATTTTAAAATTATTCAGGTATATTTATCGTGTATGTCTTGAGAATTCCATTTCAGAATTATATGGATTTATGGATCCTGCTAGGTGTATTTATAATGATAATGGAGCGAAATCTCAAGAGGATGTTAAAAATTACGTACTAGAAAAGTTACGTGATGAAAACAGAGTGTGCCACTTACTACCATTAATTCATGGGTAAGAATTTTTATGAAATTGTGTTTTATATTATTTAATTTTGATACATATATATTTTATGTGACTTTTCTGTTTCCACACACACGTACAGGAGACATTGGTAATTAATAGTCATGTGTCCAAGAGACAATTTAGTTGTCGTATTTTGTTCACTTCATCGGGAAATTGACCAGAACACGAAGAAAATTATTACAAAGTAAGTTTATCTTTCATGTGACTTTCATTGACAACTAATAGTTATGTGAATTTTCATTGGCGAGTAAATTTAGTTATGTGATTGTTATCTTTTTGTATTAGTTCTTTTGGGATTCATCAAATGGAAAATGGAAATAGAAAAAAGGCTACATGGCTTCATCCCCATGTAAGTGTGATGTAAATTGTAATTCTATAGTTAAATTTATGATAAATATTCACTAATTATGTCATTCAATTGTAGACAAGGCAACAACATAACTCTAATGATTGTGGATACTATGTGATGAAAAATATGTTGGATATTGTCTCTGCTAATATAACCAAGAATTGGATGCAGGTACTAAAAATAACTTTACTTTGTTATTTACTTTTTGTTTTTCGACTTAATATGAATTTTTTTTAAATAACTCTATATTGTTATATTTATGTATTATAGGTATTTGATGACCCAACAGAATTGACACAAGATGATTTGTATGATTTGAGACTCTGTTGGGTAAAATGTTTCTTTGAGTTATATAAAAATTAAGTTTATCTTGGTGAGTTTTATAGAATTGTCTAAGTTGTGGTTTTTGTACAAATTATTTTTGTACAGGGAAACATCCAGAAAATAAATAATTTAATCTCAAAAAATTTCATACATTTTACATCGGTTATTACTCCCAACTGATGTAAAAACTTTCAAAAAGGGACTTTTTACATCGGTTATTACTCTCAGTCAATGTAAAAAGTTGCGTCAGTTTTTTTAAAATAATGATATAACTGTTTCTTACATCATTTTTATATTATAACCGATGTAAAAAAGGGACTTTTTACATCGGTTATTACTTCCAACCGATGTAAAAAATTGCATCAATTTTTTTAAAATAATGTTATAACTATTTCTTACATCATTCTTATATTATAACCGATGTAAAAAAGGGACTTTTTACATCGGTTATTACTTCCAACCGATGTAAAAAGTCAGTTTCACCCGATGTAAAAAGTCATTTCTGCACTAGTGTTAGGTAAAAATGATGCAATTGGACTCTTGAGATCATGCCTTAAACAAATTGATCATTTTCTAGTCAAAAATCAGAAATTGCCCTTTCCCAATCAAAACCCTAATTTTGACCATTTAGCCCTTTTTAAGATTTGATCAAATTTCTTGAGGAATTATGGTCCGAACTTGATCAAATGATACATATGAGTTTAAAATGTTGATGTGGATAAAAAATTATGAAGTTTGACTATAAATTGGCCATAGTTGACTTTTTCCCCAATACAACTGATTTTTAGGTCAACTGCTCAATTGACTAAGCAAAAGTGTGATCCAAGGCCTGAAACTTGACATGAGTAATATTGGGGGTCCATAATGATCCATTAAAGTCATATGGGGCATTGTAAGTTCAAAAATCTTTGTGCAATCTCAAACCCTAATTTTGGTCATCAGTGCTTAAGGAGTTGTCTTGAGCTGATCAACCCTAGTGCAGTCTTGAGCCACAGGAGATCTTATGAGAAAAATCTCGATAAGTGAGAGGGAAAATTTTGGGGTACAACAGATCCCATGTAGGGGGTTAGGTGGCTCTTGTTCAGCTACAATGTGGTGAGCAGTCGGGCGTACATGATGTCCACCGAACTGCCTTGGTCGACCAGAATGTGACGCACGTCAAAATTAGCCATTTGAGCTCTCACGAGTAGTGGGATGCTCGAATTCGAGGCCCCGCCCAATAATTATTCTCTGTAAAAGGCGAGGGGATGAGAGCCTCCTCAAAATTTATCAAGCATGGCGTCCATATCTGAGTTGGCTTCAATGAGTTGGTCGAATCTCCTCTTCACCGATCCAATTGTGTTCTTGTTGAACCCTCTGCCGGAGATAACCATGGTTGCTGGGAAGGATTCCTAAGGACTGTGGGAGGAGAAGTGCAGGGGGACATCCTCCATGTATGGATAATAGAAGTATTTTGGCCGTGAGATACTCATGGAGACCAGAATAACGTTGAGGTCGGGGGATTTCTTCCCTTCCTCGACGTTTTTAGTTTCTGGTGCTTCATCACGGGCATCCTCCTTCTTTTTATACTGCTTGAGGTTATCGTATCTGATTGGTATTTCGATTGCATCCTTGAGATGAATGCAATCCTCCGTGTTATGCCCGTGACTCTTATGGAACCTGCAATACTTGCTCTTGTCGGTTCCCGGCTTAGACGATGTTTGTTGGAGGAAGTGCACCCCGGCTTGCTCAAATTCAGAATTAACGCATTCAGAAAGTATATGCTCCCTTAAGGTTTTTAGAGGGGTGTAGTCATGGAAACGACCGGATGGCCCCTTGTAGTCTTTGGAATCACGGGACTTGTCCTCCCGTTTCTTCTCTACTCGACGGGATGTCGAGGGCTCGTCATTTTTTGAGGACTTGGCACTCTCTTTGTGCCGAGATTCCCTGGCGTTATTGGCCGCTTCCTTCTCTATGTACTGTATGTATGCCTGGGCCTTGAGTAGGAGGGAGTCGAGCATGGTCGACGTCTCTATGCCTACAACTTTGGCAAAGTCACTGCGGGGATGGAGCTCGTGCTCGAGGAGGTACTTCTTCATGTTGTCCGCTGTTGGGACTTGGACCGCTTCCTTGTTGAAGCATTCAATATATGCCCGCATAGACTCGTCCCTGCCCTGTATGATTTCTTCGAGCGAAGCCTCCAATTTTGGGTGTCGACGAGAGGCCATGAAATGCCTCGAAAATATCCTCCCGAGTTGTTTCCACGAGGTAATGGATTCGTCAGGGAGGCTCTTGTACCATGACATTGGCCCCTTCCTGAGAGTGGTTAGGAAGAGTTTGCATTTGATGGCTCCCCTGACCCCTCGGTAGTCGAGGAGAGCGTCGATGTTCTCGATGTGCTCATCAGGGTCTGTTGTTCCGTCGTAGGTTCCCAATGTAGGCTGCTTCTCTAGGCCGATAGGAAGTGGAGCTTCAGTAATCTCCCTTGATAGCAGACCACGGGGCTCATCATCCTCACTGTTTGTGGGAGATGGAGATAGAGAGTGGTATTTTCTTCCCCATCGATCATCACGGTCCCGTCGAAGGGAGGGGCTCCTTCGTTTTTGCTTTGGCTCGGGGGAAAGCAGTCGAGCATGGTCGATTTTCCTGTTGTCTTTCCTCTTCTTAAATGAAGGGGAGTCTTGATCTCTGACAGGAGGTGTGCGGTTGCGTTTATTGAAGAAAGAAATGCCACACCTCTCCTTTCTGGGTGGTGGGTCACGCCAGGATGGCGAAACACTGGTGGAGTTTTATCGTCGGATTCTCTGAGGATGAGATCTTGATCGCCTATTCTCCCAGGCCCTTATTCTTTTATTTTGTTGTAGGATGAGGGTGTTGGTCTAATTGATAGCAGTGAGCAATGCTGCTTCCATGGCCTGGTCGGTGTTGAGAGGGATGGGAGTTGGTTGCAGGACTTCTTGCAGTTCCTCAGTGGAACTCTTGGGTCGTACCTTGTCCAAGAATTGGTCATCGCTGCTTCGGGCGTATGTTGAATCTGGAGGCGCGGTATGTCCATCCCGGAAGGCCAGGTTGTCTTTGAGGTGAGGATGTTCCTGACTTCCGTCGTCTTTACAAGCAAGGGAAAGAATAATCTTTCCGGGCAGATGAAGATCATCATGGTCGGACATGATTAGTGAGATAAATCTAGAAAAGTTTCTTTGATCTTAAGTTTCGAGGAAAGAAAGATGGGAAGAGAAAAGTTCCCACAGACAGTGCCACTGATCTTATCGGTTAATCAGAACCTGAGAAGTGGCTGGAAGATGATCTGTAGTCGGGCTGTGAAGTTGAGGAGAAAAGGGGGTTGTACCTGCAAGGCACTTCGACGATCAAGTAAGAGTGGGAATAAGGAGGTACAAGCAAAGTATTAGGTGGTGAATGGTCAGTATTCGATACTTGGCCCTCACAAGTGTGAGGGTATATATAATTCCCTTGGCATGTAGCCATTGGTTCCTGATTTCACGCCTGGATATACGGGTCCGTAAAATTAGGTAACTGCCAGGACTTGGTCAAACCGGGAAGATATGCTCGTAACTAGTCATTGGTCCCGAGAAGGGGGTTAGTTACGGGCATCTCTCTGGTCGGTTCCTGGTGGCCTGCACGACGTTGATGTCAGGAAGGCTGGGAGGATGCTCGTCGATCACCCTGGGTTAGTGCTGGTTCGGGAGTGCAAACAACTGACATTGCCCGACAGGTAGCAGGTAATCTGGGTCATGGTCGTGCGGGCCGTACCAAAGGAAATGTCTTAGACTTGGACCATTCTAGATGTCGAGCCAGTCCAGAACATGGATAGAAAAATATTCAAAGTGCACCAAGTGATATTCGAACCCATGACCTTATGTTTGCAAGCTTTATTCCTTACCAATTGTGCTATGTTGCTTATTTGAAACAAGAACCCAATTGAAAGTATATGAAGACAAGCAAGTATTTTTTATTTTAAAAAATACAAATAAATTATTATGTATATTTTTAATAAGTAAAATAATTTAAAAATTAATATTTATAAAAACCAAAGAATGTTAGTGTAAATGAACCAAAAGAATTTTAAAACCTAATTTTGAAAATAATTTTGATTGTAGCACTGAGGCAGGCAAATTTGGGATATGACAACTGCCCCTATTTAATTACTCTGAGATTGAAGCATGAAAGTATACAAAGTTTCGTACATTCGCATCGGAGGGTTATTAAATAATGGAAGACCCAAAAATTTGGACCAAAGATTATAAGGATACACTATACAATGTTCCCAAGATTACAGAAAAAAAGGCAAAGATGATGATGCATCATCCTATCAGAGTTTGAACAGAGAGTATGATTGGAGAGTAAGACTGACCTAGATACGACAACGTATATTACTCGCCAATACCTAGAAAAGATATCGTAGACATTGTGTATTTACCATAACTTAGGAGGCAAATACATAAGTTGAAAATTGATAACTTATTGCTGCATTGAGATTGATACAACAAGCTATATCACGGTTATAGAGTGAACAATACCAACTTTGAAAATTTGACTCACTAACGCTTTGAGACTAACATAGCAAGCTTATAACCCATATTTTCGCATACCTATCATAACCTAGGAGATAGATAATACAAATATAGGTTTGTGTATTTATCATGACCTAGAGAATAAATAACACAGACTTGATGATTCATTATCGTTTAGAGAATGACATAATGAATTATAGATTTTTTTTGCATACCTACCACAACCTAGGGGGTAGATAACACGAGTATATGCTTGTGTATTTATCACGACCTAGAGGATAAATAACACAATTCTGATAATTCATTATCGCTTAGAGACTGACACAACGAACTATATATTTTTGCATACCTACCACAACCTAGAGGATAGATAATACGAGGGTAGGCTTGTTTATTTATCATGACCTAGAGGATAAATAACATTGATAATTCATTATTTCTTAGAGACTGACACAATGAATTATAGATTTTCACATACATACCACATCCTAGAGGATAGATAATACGAGGATAGGCTTGCGTATTTATCACGACCTAGAGGATAAATAACATAAAACCTGATAATTCATTATTGCTTAGAGACTAACACAATAAAATATAGATTTTCGCATACCTACCACAACCTAGAGGATAGATAATACGAGGGTAGGCTTGTGTATTCATCATGAACTAGAGGATAAATAACACAAACCTGATAATTTGTATACCTACCACAACCTAGGGGATAAATAATACGAGTTAGATATTTGAAAAGTGTTTTGATAATCGAATCTTAGATAACTAAACCAAAGATAAGATCAAAATTTATCGGTTGTGTCTGTTCTCAACCAAGGTGTTTATTTGTTTTGAGGATAAGATAGTTCAACAATAGGCCCCAACAAAGTTTGCAGTTTAACCAAAGTAGATTTGAAAAATTCCATGCACGATGTATATGCACAATGCCCTCAATCGATATGAAATCCAAATGTATATGTATATGCACCAAATGTTTTGTATGTTCATGCACCAAATGTATTGTAAATGTTTTTTGATATTTTTTCTCCTTTTAAACCATTGGCTCTTTTTCTTTTGTGTCACCGACTCCCCAATGTTGTATGTTGCTTTGTCATGGTATCTTCAAGTTGATTTGAGCAAGATGAATAATGTCAGCAAGATTTTGATAATTGTATCGTAGGCGTAGGCGTAGCCATAGACGCAGGCGTGGGCGTAGGCGTGGATTTTATTTCGATATTTTTTCTAACCAAAATGCTCTTTGATATTTTATCAAATGCTTATATTTTTTTTTGTCAAATCCCCAAAATGATTTCAACGCGGTATTCACAAGAAATAATTGTAGTATTTTGCAAACAAGTCCGAAAAGAAAAGAAAAAAACACAAAGTTAAAAGATTGAAAAAGTAAATGTTTTATTGATAAACATGCTTTTGAATAGGTGAGAGTACAAGATGCAATTCCTTAAAAGAGGTAATTACAAAAAGTTTTAACAAAATTTTGAAAATGGCAATGAAAATGATAATTTTTATTGATGTTTCTCCAATGTCCTTTTGATAACTCCAATCTCCTTTGCTTCCATGTCAAATGATTTTAATTAATCCCGCTCCATCATGGTCGTAGTCATGGTTCTTAGATTGCAGTTTATTTGTTCTTTATTTTGAATGAGATCCCTAACTTTTGCCTGGACCGACCTTTCGGGTTTTCAATCCACCAGGATAGTTTTTTATGTATGTCCCTATTTTTTTCCCAGACCACCTGTAGCGGTTGAAATGTTGAGACTAAGCCATTGGATTGACTTGACTTGCACAAATTAAATAAAAATCGCCACCATGATTTATTGTTTCCAAAGGAATGGGAAAAGAGCGAATAACCTAAAAAAAGGGAGAGAATCTAAGTTCGGGGGTTGGTTATGCAAAGGGGAAGTATTAGCACCCTAAACATCTACGGTACTTCGCAGGAACCTCTTTGAAAATTTGTGTATTTTGGCTATAAATGTTGTATATAAAAAGCAGATTATGGGGATGAGAAAAGAAATATTTTTTTTACGATTTTTGCACCCGCCGCGGTTGTGAACCTTTAGTGCCTACGTACCATATTCTGTGCAATAAGGGATAATGGGTACTCGTAGTTCACCTTTAAAAAAATTTAAAACACAAGTGTGTTGGTTAACTTTAAGAGACGAGACATCATCATTATCTCCGAGTGGAAGAACATACTTACTACCCAAAATTATGAGAAAGCAGAATTTGCATCATCTCAAAGTGGAGGATATGGCTTGGATTGTAAAATCAACAAAGCCTCACTCAACACCCAAGTGGAAATTATCTCACTTCACTTCATATCATAGAAGTATAGTAGCTTGCATCACTACAAGAATTGACAAAAGTCTAATCTTTTGAGAAAATGTTAAGGTAAAAAGCCAAAATGGTTTGAATGAGATTGATTGACTTTTAGTCTTCTCACAAAAATGACAAAGTATTATTAAGTTGTTTAAAGTTTGATTGAGAAAATGATTTTTGAAAATGCATGGTGTAATACGGTGAGAGAACTGATTTGGGATGTTTTGTGTTTGATTGCAATTGATGCGGATAGCAAGAGTCGCCATCGACTTTTCTTTTATCCAATAAAGAAAAGGGTGAAAAGAACAGGAAAGACCTTTGAGATTATTTTCTTAAGTTCGGAGGGTAGATTATGAAAAGGGAAGGTGTTAGCACCCTTTTCATCCATAGTTATCTATGGGCTCTTAGTTGCTTTCTAGATCACTTGCTTTGTTTGGAAATGTGCTTTGGGGTGGTTTTTGAAAGTATTTTTGAAAAGTGCCTTCGTTTAGGCAAACTTTGTAATGATTCTCGTCTTTATAAGAATGTATTCAAAGTGTTGAACTTTTGAAAATATTTCAATGAAAAGTGTTGGTGCATTTGAAAAGGTGTTTGTGTTTTTGGATATGAGCAAGTAACTAGGAACATTCTACCTTACTCAAAAGTCTTTTGTTCATTCCTCTTTTCCTTTGATATTGCTATCTTACCATTGATTGGTAAGAATCCTTATCTTTGAGTGTAAAAGGGACGGGCGTGGGTCATCGTATAGTCATGATAGCAATGTTGTGAGATATGTTAGCATTTCTTTTGAGGTGCTAAGATCATTTGTAAGGCAACATTCGAAGCGTCATCGAGGGACTATGATCTTGTATTTTTATTGTTTTTGCTAAGACATCTCACATGCATAACATGACTATTTTTCATAAGGCAACAAGTGGAGTTAACCCAAGAGGTAAATTTGTACAAAATGTGTTTGATTGCATGCATTTTTGTTTTTTGATCGGGGTGGTCTACTTGTTGATTTTATCTTACCATACACCCTAATTACTAACATTTTGCATAAAATCAAAAGTGCATAAGGATAAAATCCTACACTATTACAACCATATTGAATTGCATGAAAATATAAAGGAAAAAATAAGATAAAAACAAGAAAAATGGATCTTTCGATTTAGGGCAGCAAACCCTTCGATTTTGCACTTTCTAGCTCTCTTCGATCTGGCCTGAAAAGGCGTGGAGGCATGACTTTCAATTGGAGCCTGGAGGCAAGCATGTTGCGTCTTTCGGTTGGGGCCTAGAGACCAACATGTTGTGTATTTCTGGCTGCCTCTTTCGTTTAGTCTGAAGGTTAGTATGGAAGCCAGAGACTTCGTTTCTAACTTTTCTGTCACATTTTTCTTTTGTTTGAGTTTGAATAGCAACATGGTCTAAGGCCATGCCAACATTACCTTAGGGCCAGGTTAGTCTTTAAAGCATGTTTAAATATACAGAGAACAGAGACCAAGAAGGTTGTTAACCATGACATACACTAAAAGAGTGAAACGAAAAGAAGAAAATAGTATGTACATGTTTGAAACGAAAAGAAAACTTATTTACATACTATGCTGGAAACGAAAGGTCAAAGGTTAAGAATGACTTACCTTGCTAGAGGCTGGAGCGTGTGCTGGACTTTGAAGTGGTTGCCTTAAATGCCTCTGGATTCAAAGGTAAAGACCAAGGGTGGGCCTTTGACAGTGGATTCGAAAGAGAAAAACAAGTGAAATGTCTTTCTTTGCTGGATTCGAAGGACAATAAGATGTAAGGATTTTTTTTCTTCCAGATTTTAGAGGGATAAGTACTTGGATTATGGGTTTGGATTTGCAAAAGTGTTAAGTGTTTGAGAATTTTATGGTGTGTAAGAATTTTGAATATACGTTCCCCTCCTCTTCCTCTTCTCTTCCTTCATGTGCAAATGAACTCTCTATTTATAGAGGAAAAATTTGAAATGTTTGGGAGTAAAAAAATAATAAAATTAAGGCTCGGCTAGAAAGTAAGCATCCACTTGTGTCATGATAGCAAAATGGATGGTTCAGATTGATTGCTTCCTTAGAAGGAAAACAGGCGCAGGGCTCAAGAAAAAAATTTCAAAAAAGTAGTATTATACTATTAAGGACAAGTGGTCTTGGACAACAAATGGGTAAAAGCTTATTTCAACTTGCATAAGCAACTAAATATAGAGTGAGTCATAGGTTTGAGGCCTGAAAAGGGGAAACACGTAGCCTTGCCTATGGGTCTAATGCTCAACTTGATCTTCTGAGTCGAATCTTCCCTCTTTCTACACCTTTCGGCCAGACCCTTCAACAACCATTTCTTTTTTTCAAATTAGAGTGTCATTCGAATGGCTCCTGTGGATGTCCTTTGAAGGGGCCAAATTAGTACCTTTCAACCAGGCCTTTCATGGGTTCCTTCAAATGATCCAAATGTAGGATCTTGGGATGAGTCAACAACGTATGTCATTTGATTGGGGCATCCAAACATGCCTGGAAAACCCTTCTAATATACCACCATGGCACTTCTTTCGCGTGAGACAAAGATATATTGCAGAATTTGTGTGTTGAAGGAAGCCTTTTCCAAGGGAGATATTTCCTGTTTAAATTTGCCTGAAAATGGGGCCATATGGCCAAACGAAAGAGGGTATGCAGGAGGTTCCTGCCTTGTGACCTTATGCAAATATGTTCAAACGAAAGCTTGTAAAGATGGAGCCACATGCCCAAACAAAAGGCATGACTAAGAGTTTGTGCTTAAGATTCATGTGCCCAAATGAAAGGTGTGACCAGTAGCTGTACTGAAAGATTCATGTGCCCAAACTAAGGGTGTGGCGAGTAGCTTGTACTGAAGGAACCATATGCCCAAATGAAAGGTGCATGTAGGAGGCAAAAAAAGTGAAAATTGAAAGATGCTAAAAAAGGGAGCCTTTTGCCTTGGAATCGAAGGAGACTAAAGGGGGATTTGTGCCTTGTGAATCCAAACCAACGTGCCAGAGGCCCACGCCCAGTCGAAGGATGCTAGCCAAACTTGCATCGAAAGAGGCCAGAGGACCAATTGAAGGAGCTGAATCGAAGAACACTTGTTTTTTCTCCAAATTTTGTCAAAATATTATTTTGATCTATTTTCTCCCTTTTTGACAGTTTCCTTTTAATCTTGGTACTGGAAAATCCCAATGTACTTGTGCAACCTTAAACTTTGATAATCCTTGTGAGAAAGGCCTTGAAAAATGAGAGGGTAAATTTTGGGGTACAACAGTTGCCCCTGTTTAATCTTCTTAAACCTGGAGAGTTAGAATGGCAAGCCTTCCATTCGTGACTTGAAGGTGGAATATGATTGAACACTAAAGTGCCCATAAATTTGCACTCGATGATATGTTAGCTGACTGTGTAGGGAATGGGCTTAAAGATGCCATTTGGAGGGATGATGGATGGTATCATGATAAATATTTTGGTTGATTTATACTAAAATGGTAGATGTTTTTTCCCTGTTATTTTCCTGCAAGGAAAAAGGATTAGTTGCATGCATATGTATGTATGGCGTAATGATGTTCTTAAAATGAATGAGATTATGTTATATGCATTTGTCATGTATGTGTTATGGTTTATGAATGTGATGCATTCATTGCAGCGTGTCTTTGTCTAGGAAAATAAATCCTTGACAACATGTTGGGGAGCCTTAGGAGGTTGAGACTTGAACTGTTGTTTAGACTGTTTCTGCTGGGAATTCCTATTCTGTTGTTTGAGGAGAAATTCCGTTGGGGAATACTGGCTTATTTAAGGAGAATCTGTGGAGAGTGTTGATCTCGGCTTGGGGAAAAGATTTTAGGAGTTTTGATTGTTCAATGCTCTTACTGGGGAATTATTCCTGAATGAAGAGCATCGAAAGTTAGCTGTTATCTGGTTGAAATCCAGGCTTGGCCATAATTTGTTGGGGATAATGAAGTTGACTGCTATCTGGTAGTATTCCAGGCTTCACAGTGACTTGCAAGGGAAGATCTGAATTAACTATTATCTGGTCAGAATCCAGGCTTCGCAGAAAATTGCTTGAAATTGAATTGTTATCTGGTCGGGTTCCAGGCTTCATAGTGACTTACTGGGGAAGATTAAATTAACTGTTATCTGGTTGGATTCCAGGCTTCGCAAAAAATTTCTTGGGAGGATGAAGTTAAACTGTTATCTGGTTGGGTTCCAGGCTTCGCAACAACTTACTAACGTTAAACTGTTATCTGGTCGGGCTCCAAGTTTCACAGGTTTCTGAGGTGGATGAAGTTAATTGCTATCTGGTCAGACTCCAGGCTTCATAATAACTTGCTTGAATAGATGAAGTTGAACTGATATCTGGTTGGATCCAGGCTTCACAATAACTTGCTTGAAATTAGTTATTATCTGGTCGGATTCTAGGCTTCATAACAAATTTATGAGGGAATAAAGTTAATTGTTATCTGGTCGGATTTCAGGCTTCACAATAACTCGCTTGAAAAGATAAAGTTGAACTGATATCTGGTCAGGTCCAGACTTCACAGTAACTTGCTTGAAAAGATAAAGTTGAACTGATATCTGGTCGGGTCCTGGCTTCACAGTAACTTGCTTGAAATTAGTTGTTATCTGGTCGAATTCCAGGCTTTACAACAAATTTCTGAGGGAGTAAAGTTAATTGTTATATGGTCAGATTCCAGGCTTCACAATAACTCGCTTGAAAAGATAAATTTGAACTTATATCTGGCCGGGTCCAGGCTTCACAGTAACTTGCTTGAAAAGATAAAGTTAAACTGATATCTGGTCGGGTCCAGGCTTCATAGTAACTTGCTTGAAATTAGTTGTTATCTAGTCGGATTCCAGGCTTTACAACAAATTTCTGAGGGAATAAAGTTAATTGCTATCTGGTCAGATTCCAGGCTTCACAATAACTCTCTTGAAAAGATAAAGTTGAACTTATATCTGGTTGGGTCCAGGCTTCATAACAACTTGCTTGAAAAGATAAAGTTGAACTGATATCTGGTCGGGTCCAGGCTTCACAGTAACTTGCTTGAAATTAGTTGTTATCTGGTCGGATTCCAGGCTTTACAACAAATTTCTGAGGGAATAAAGTTAATTGTTATCTGGTCGGATTCTAGGCTTCACAATAACTCGCTTGAAAAGATAAAGTTGAACTAATATCTGGTCGTGTCCAGGATTTACAGTAACTTGCTGGGGTAGAGGAAAACTCTATTAGGGAAAAGAAGTTAAACCCTTGTCTGGTTGAGTCCAGGTTTTTCAATATCTTGAAGAGTTAAACTATTATCTGGTCAGGTCCAGGCTTTATAGTGTCTTTGAGAAGTTAACTATTATCTGGTCAGGTCCAAGCTTTACAGTAACTTGTTAAACTATTATTTGGTCGAGGCCATGCTTCATAGTATTTGTTTGAAAGAATGAATTTGACTATTATCTGGTCAGGCCCCAGTCTTCACAGCAACTTTCGGAGATAGCAATGACTTTGTTGGTGACTTCACTGGCGAAAAGAGGTTGTGGTCCTCTAATTTGTGATGTTTTGAGAGGCAAACTCAAGCTGGAGAAGATAGACTCGGTTGGGGAAGACAGACTCAATTGGGGAAATATACCCTGTTGATGAATATTTGACGAATTGCTGACAAGGTGAGTTCTTTTAGGAAGAGATCCACAAGGCTTCTTCTTTTAGGACCAACTCAGTTGGGGAGAAGGTCGTCAAGGGATTGATACTCTGGCTGGGGACTACCTTGTGAAAAGGACTTTGTGGTGATAGTGTTAATGTAATAACTTTGTGGGGACATCCCAAATGCATAAAGAGATGCTTGTTACTGCTTGGCATGACACATGTGCTAAATAGTTTTAATTATGTTCATATGCATATGTTCGTTCAATTTTAGTCATTGGACATCTTTACATTCAAAACAAAAAACATAAAGTTTGCACTTCAAAGTATATTTGTATTGATATTTTTCCCATGAATAGGCATTTTTGTACAAAGAGACGGAGATCCTAGAAAGAGGAAATTGTCGAAAGGAAAACAAAATTGAAAACAAAGATAACAGCCATGTGGAAGTGATCTCATTGCGTTCCAACTCTACTATTGCCCCAATGTCTTCAAACTTCCCTTGCCATCGACAAAAGTTGATTGGATCGATCTTGGATCGTTTAAACTCGGACCTTGGTAATAAAGTCGACTATGGTGATTCCATAGAGACATAGTCATATGCTTTCAATCCTTAATTTTTGCCTGGACCGCCCTTTTGGGTTTTCAGCCCACCAGGATACCCATTTTTTCCCAAGTCGCCCTTTCGGGTTTTCGACTTGCCGGGTATATAATATTTTGCATATATCCATAATTTTTGCCCAAACCTTTCATTTTCCGGGATGCCCTTATCTTACCTAGGTGTGTCAACCTAGCGGGTCTCTTATGCATAGCATTTTTTAACTATCTCTGCGTTCATAGGATGTGGGAAGTCTTCACCGTCCATGGTAGTCAACATCATGGCACCACCAAAGAAAACTTTCTTGATAATAAATGGCCCTTCGTAAGTGGGAGTCCATTTGCCCGTGTGGTCGCCTTGTGGAGGAATGATGCACTTTATCACCAAGTCACCAGCTTGATATACTCGAGGCCTGATCTTTTTGTTGAAAGCCTTGATCATACGTTTTTGTTACATCTGACCATGACAAACGGCAGCCAGTCGCTTTTCATCGATCAAGTTTAACTGATCCAATCTTGTCTGAATCCATTCGTCTCCGCCTATGCCTGCTTCATTCATAATCCTTAGTGAGGGAATCTGAACTTCCACTGGCAGAACAACTTCCATGCCATAGACCAAAGAAAAGGGAGTTTCCCCAGTTGATGTCTGAGCTAAAGTACGGTAGCCATGAAGAGAAAACGGTAACATCTCATGCCAGTCTTTATAGGTTACTACCATCTTCTGCATAATCTTCTTAATGTTTTTGTTGGCTGATTCCACTGCGCCATTCATTTTAGGTCTATAAGGAGAAGAATTATGATGCTTGATTTTGAATTGAGTGCAAAGTTCTGTAATCATAGCATTGTTGAGGTTAGTCCCATTGTCGGTGATGATCCTTTCTAGGACACCATAGCGGTAGATGAGGTTATGTTTGATGAATCTGGCTACAACGTTCTTTGTGACTGAGGCAAATGAGGCAGCTTCGACCCATTTGGTGAAATAATCGACAGCGGCCAGAATGAAGCAATGTCCATTGGAAGCAGTGGGTTTGATCTCTCCAATCATGTCAATGCCCCACATTGTAAATGGCCATGGAGCGGTCATGAGGTTCATAGGAATAGGAGGCACATGGATCTTATCAGCATATACTTGGCATTTTTGGCAAGTCCTTGAGTGGTGATAGCAATCAGCCTCCATCGTTGACCAATAGTAACCAGCTCTTAGGATTTTTCTTGGCCATAGTATGTCCGCTAGAGTGAGTCCCAAAGAGACCATCATGCATGTCTTCCATGATTTCCTCTGCCTCCTTCTTGTCCACACATCGGAGTAGAGTAGAATCGTGGTTGGTTTTGTACATGATTCTATTTCTTAGGAAGAATTTGGCTGAGAATTTTCTGTCATTGATGGAAGCTCCTTCGGGATACTCTTGTGCTTCAAGGTATCTCTTCACCTCATGGTACCATGGTTTCTCGGCATCAGTGTCAAGCTCGTAGCAGTGCGCGGGTTCATCAAACCTCTCAATTGTAATCATAGGAGCTTTGTTGTCCCATTTGATCTTGAACATAGAAGACATTATGGCCAAAGCATCGGCTAACTAATTTTCTTCCCTAACAAAGGTGATCTTTTCGAATTAAGGAATCAGAGATAGCACAAGCTCCTTGTAAGGAATAAGGTTAAGGTGTTTAGTGTCCCAATCTCATTTTACTTGGCTAATCACTAGAGTGGAATCCCCGAACACATTCAAATGCTTGATCCTCAAATCAATGGCAGCCTTCAGACCCAAAATGCATGCTTCGTACTCAGCCATGTTGTTCGTACAATTGAAGCATAGTCTGGCAATGAAAGGAGTGTGGCAACCTTCAGGGGAAATTATCACAGCACCAATTCTGTTACCCAGAGCGTTGGAAGCCCCATCGAAGACCATAGTCCAATGGGATCCTTGTTCAGGTCCGTCATATGGTCCAGGTTTCGCGCAATCGGTCACTAGCATGATATTCTCATCCGGGAAGTCAAATTTCATATACTGATAATCATAAACATCTTGATGGGCCAAATTATCTGCTAATACACTTCCTTTGATGGCCTTTTGCATTGTGTATTGAATATCGTACTCAGTCAAGACCATTTGCCATCTAGCTATCCGTCCGGAAAGAGCGGGTTTCTCGAAGATGTACTTGATAGGGTCCATCTTGGAAATCAATAGAGTGGTATGAGTCAACATATATTGTCTTAGCTGGTGAGTAGCCCATGCCATAGCGCAACAAGTTTTCTCGAGCAGTGAATATCTGGTTTCACAGTCGGTAAACTTTTTGCTCATGTATTATATTGCATGCTCTTTTTGGACAGACTCGTCATGTTGGCCCAACACATACCCCATAGAATTCTCTAGCACCGTCAAGTACATGATCAAGGGTATTCCTTCAACTGGAGGCATGAGGATAGGAGGTTCTTGCAGATATTCTTTGATTTTTTCGAAGGCATCCTGGCATTCATCATTCCATTCGACTACTTGATCTTTCTTCAAAAGTTTGAAAATTGGCTCACAAGTAGCAGTTAAGTGAGATATGAAGCGGGCAATATAGTTAAGACGACCCAAGAATCCTCTAACCTCCTTTCTAGAATGGGGGACTGGAATTTCTTGAATGGATTTTACCTTTGCAGGATCGACTTTGATGCCTTTAACACCGACAACAAAACCAAGAAGCTTTCCAGACCGTACTCAGAATATGCACTTATTAGGGTTCAACCTCAACTTGTACTTTTCAGCCTCTCGAATTGCTTGTATAAGTGATTGATATTTTCTTTCTCAGTTTGTGACCTTGTAATCATATCATTCACATATACCTCTATTTCATGATAGACCATATCATGAAACAAATCTACCATAGCCCTTTGATATTTTGCCCCTGCATTTTTCAATCCGAATGGCATGACCTTGTAACAAAAGGTGCCCCATTGCGTAACAAAGGTGGTCTTTTCCATGTCTTCGGGAGCCATCTTAATTTGATTATAACTGGAGAAACCATCCATGAAAGAGAAGACTTTATGTTGAGCAGTGTTATCGACCAAGACATCAATATGTGGTAAAGGGAAGTCATCCTTAGGACTTTCCCTATTCAGATCCCTATAATCTACGCACATGCGAACTTTTCCGTCTTTCTTTGGTCTTGGAACCACATTTGAAACCCATTGAGGATAAGATGTCACAGCTAGGAATCCTGCATCAAATTGTTTCATCACTTCATCTTTTATCTTTTCAGACATGTCAGGCCGCATGCGACGGACTTTTTGTTTGACAGGAGGACAATCTTCTGTTGTTGGCAGACGATGAACTACAATGTCGGTATCCAACCCTGGAATATCTTCATACGACCAAGCAAACACTTCCACATATTCATACAACATCTGAACCAATCCTCTTTTGACACGGCTTCCTAGGTTAGCGCCGATCTTGACCTCTTTCTTGTCTGTCTCTGTACCTAGATTGATGACTTCAACTGACTCTTCATGCGGTTGAATAACTTTTTCCTCTTGCAATAGATGTCTGGCTAGCTCTCCCGATATTTCACAATCGTCCTCGCCTTCATCTTCGGCTTGGTTAACTGGATGTTCAAAATCATGGTTGGCAATGAGATCCAGAGTGGACGAGGACCTGCAAAAGTATGTGTGTGTGCATGTAAGATACATGGCTATTTTGAAAAATGCATTTGAAGAAAAAGAAAGACAATGAACACAAAGATTTGAATGCAAAAGTCCAATGATTTGTATTGAATGATCATATGATAAAATGAACATAAATAAAACCCTTAACAGAGGGACCATAGTGCCCCGGGCCAGGCATACGGCTTAAAAGTCATTGTTTAATATTACAGACAAAAGGTTCTTGAATTAATAGAAAACAATAAACAAGTAATTACTCCTCAATGAAGGAGATAGAAACGAAGTCCTTTACGTGTCAATTGTTGAGCTTTGTTGTAGTAGGGTATACTCATTCTTCAAATGTACACTCATCATCAGAATCCTCCACAACATTTACTTCGTGACTTCCAATACGGAGAGGGGGCTTCCCTGTACGTGCACGTCTCACTTCTTTCTGAGCCTTGATAGTGAAACCCAAACCACATTTGTCTGCTTTGAACGGGATCTCGGGGAGTTTCCCCAAGTATCACAGCTTCCTTCTTCGACTGCGGCACGAGCATCTTTAAATGAAGTCATCCTTGGCACCAATCTATCAGCTTTGGGAAGGTCAGAGAAGACTTTGGCAGTAGCAACCATAGGCGGAACAACTTCAAAAGCCTGACACGTGGTTTCTATAAATTCTCCATCCATCTCGACATATTTGAAATAATTGAGGTGGCTTACCATGAACTCCTCCTCACCACCAACAGTGGTGATCCTTCCCTTGACCGGGTACTTGAGTTTTTTATGAAGGGTTGACGTTACTTCCCCTACTCCGTGGATCCAAGGGCGACCCAGCAAACAGGAGTAAGCAGGACGAATATCCATGATGTAGAAAGTAGAGTTAAAAATCTGTGAGCCCACCTTGATTGGGAGATCCACCTCTTCATGAACCGTCCTTTTGGACCCATCGAAAGCCCTCACAATAATATCACTCGGCTTCAACACCGGTCCTTCGCAATCTAACCGGTCCAAAGCGCCCTTGGGTAGTATATTTAAGGAAGAGCCAGTGTCAACCAGAACATGTGCTAGGGTAGTCCCCTTACATTCAACAGAAACATGCAGAGCTTTGTTTTGATTTCTTCCAAGTGGTGCCAGATCAGCATCCGAAAACCCCAAACCATTATCGGTCGTCAAGCTTGCCACACAATTTTCAAACTGGTTAGTTGTGGTCTCATGAGGTACATGAGCCTTCTTTAGAAATTTGATTAACGTCCGGGCATGAGCATCAGAACAAAGTAGCAAAGATAACATGGAAATCTTGGAAGGGGTTTTCCCCATCTACTCCACTATCTTGAAATCACTCCTCTTTATAAATTTCAAGATCTCATCCATTTCTTGAGTGGAAGGTTCCTCAACAGCAATGTCTTTTGTAGGTATTTTTGTCTCAGCAGGCTCAAATACTTTCTCTTTTCCCCTTGTGTCAGCATTAGGCTTAGCAATGGTGATACGGACATGTGCCTTTGTAACAGTTGGTGGTGAGATGTTGGGTGAAAAGATTCTCCCAGTTCTGGTCACCTTACTAGAGCCAGTAATGTTACCAATGTCATCAGCTTTGCTTTCTTCAATCCAAGCATCTTGCTTCATTCCATGGTAAAACACCTCAGCACCATAGTTCCATGGCACTGCTTTGTTGGAAGAGTATGGAATTAGCCCGGAGGCAGTAATTATCAGAGGAACAACAGTCGGTTCATTTCAAATCCTGATAGGACCCTTGGAGGATATCCTAAGAGGCTTGTTTGAAATCGTTATGATGGAGAGGTCTTCAATCTTATTGGTCAAACTTTTGGTGGACGGAGTCTTCTCAAATAGGATCTCATGGCTATTCATCAGGATTTCAATGTCTTCCTTCAGCCATTTGCATCCATTGAGTTGTTTTGCACATTAATCACAGTCCCTCAAATAGCCAGGAAAAACCCCAGCTTTCAGCAGATTCTTTTTTATAATGGTTAACGGAGTAGTCAAGTCTTCGACGGAGGAAACAAAAATGGTGTCTTCGATAGCATTGACACCCTTGCCATGGTTTGGCATTGGTGCCGTTATCACATTAGGAATTGGAGGCGGATCAAATTCGATGGTCTTGTTGTCTATTAAGTCTTGAATTTTATTCTTCAGTGCCCAGCATTGGTCGGTCTCATGCTCGGGACTATTCGAGTGATATGCACACTTGGTATTCGGATTGTATTTAGATGAGGAGGTATCCGGATTGGCCGGAGGGTCACACAGTGTCACCAAATTAGCCTTTAACAGGTGTTGTAAGGCTTGGGATAGCGACATGCCTATCCTTGTGTATTGTCTTCGCGGAGTCTTAAATCGTTGATGATTGGAAGATTGTCTTCCAAGAGGAGTTGGGTTGGAAATTCGAACAACATTAACGGACAGACGATCATCCTTCTTGGTACAGGCCCTTGCGCCATACATAACATTCGTTTCTTTCTTCCCAGTGAAGGGTTTCTTTACGGGATTGGAGGTCGAAGCAGATGCTATGGGAATCTTCCCGCTCTTGATACCACTTTCAACTCTTTCACCGGTTAAGATCAGCTCGGTGAAACCGGATGAAGAACAACCAACCAATAAGTTGAAAATGGACCAGATAAAGTGCCCATAAACATATCAATGTGTTCCCTATCAGTTAATGGCGGTCGAACCCTACTGGCAAGATCCCTCCACTCGGTATACCCCTCACAATTTTCACAACTTATTTCTACTTACCTAAAAGGTTTCCCAGCTCTAGATAGAGGATCAAAACAAGACCAAACAAATAACCATAATATAAAGCAAACAAGTCAAACAAAGAAAAGAAAGTAAAGGCGATCTAGCCTTAAGGTAACCCCACTTTTAAATACTCCCCAGCAGAGTCGCCAGTTTTGTAATACGGTGAGAGAACTAATTTGGGATGTTTTGCGTTTGATCGCAATTGTTGCGGATAGCAAGAGTCGCCACCGACTTTTCTTTTATCTAATAAAGGAAAAGGTGAAAAGAACAGGAAAGACCTTTGAGATTATTTTCTTGATTTAGGGGGGGTAGGTTATGAAAAGGGAAGGTGTTAGCACCCTTTTCATCCATAGTTATCTATTGGCTCTTAGTTGCTTTCTAGATCACTTGCTTTGTTTGAAAATGTGCTTTGTGGTGGTTTTTGAAAGTATTTTTGAAAAGAGTCTTCGTTTAGGAAAAATTTGTAATGATTCTCGTCTCTATAAGAATGTATACAAAGTGTTGAACTTTTGAAAATATTTCAATGGAAAGTGTTGGTGCATTTGAAAAGGTGTTTGTGTTTTTGGATATGCGCAAGCAACTAGGAACATTCTACCTTACTCAAAAGTCTTTTATTCATTCATATCTTTCTTTGATATTGATATCTTACCATTGATTGGTAAGAAGCCTTATCTTTGGATGTAAAAGGGACGGGCGTGGGTCATCGTATAGTCATGATAACAATGTTGTGAGATATCTTAGCATTTCTTTTGAGGGACTAAAATCATTTGTAAGGCAACATTCGAAGTGTCATCGAGGGACTATGATCTTGTAGTTTTGATTATTTTTGCTAAGACATCTCACATGCATAACATGACTATTTTTCATAAGGCAACAAGTGGAGTTAACCCCATAGGTGCATGTGTACAAAATGTGTTTGATTGCATGCATTTTTGTCTTTTGATCAGGGTGGTCTACTTGTTGATTTTATCTTACCATACACCTTAATTACTAACATTTTACATAAAATCAAAAGTGCAAAAAGATAAAATCCTACACTATTACAACCATATTGAATTGCATGAAAATATAAAGGCAAAAATAAGATAAAAACAAGAAAAATGGATCTTTCGATTTAGGGCAGCAAACCCTTCGATTCTGCACTTTATGGATCTCTTCGATCTGGCTTGAAAAGGGGTGAAGGCATGACTTTTGATTGGGGCCTGGAGGCCAGCATGTTGCGTCTTTTGCTTGGGGCCTGGAGGCCAGCATGTTGTGTCTTTTTGGCCGCCTCTTTCGTTTAGCCTGAAGGTTAGTATGGAAGCCATAGGCTTCATTTCTAACTTTTCTGTCTCCTGTTTCTTTCGTTTGAGTTTGAATAGCAACATGGTCTAAGGCCATGCCAACATTACCTTAGGGCCAGATTAGTCTTTAAAGCATGTTTAAATATACAAAGAGCAAAGACCAAGAAGGTTGTTAACCATGACACACATTAAATGAGTGAAATGAAAAGAAGAAAATAGTATGTACATGTTTGAAACGAAAAGAAAACTTATTTACATGCTATGCTAGAAACGAAAGGTCAAAGGTTAAGAATGACTTACTTTGCTGGAGGCTGGAGCCTGTGCTGGACTTTGAAGTGGTTGCCTTGAATGCCTATGGATTCGAAGGTAAAGACCAAGGGTGGGTGTTTGAGAGTGGATTCGAAAGAGTAAAACAAGTGAAATGTCCTTCTTTGCTGGATTCGAAGGATAGTAAGATGTAAGGATTTTTTTTCTTCCAGATTTGAGAGGGATAAGTACTTGGATTATGGGTTTGGATTTGCAAAAGTGTTTAAGTGTTTGAGAATTTTATGGTGTGTAAGAATTTTGAAGATATGTTCCCCTCCTCTTCCTCCTCTCTTACTTCATGTGCAAATGAACTCTCTATTTATAGAGGAAAAAATTGAAATGTTTGGGAGTAACAAATAATAAAATAAAGGCTCAGCTGGAAAGTAAGCATCCACTTGTGTCATGATAGTAAAATGGATGGTTCAGATGGATTGCTTCCTTAGAAGTAAAATAGGCGCAAGGCTCAAGAAAAACTTTTTCTAAAAAGTAGTATTATACTATTATGGGCAAGTAGTCTTGGACAGCAAATGGGTAAAAGCCTATTTCAACTTGCATAAGCAACTAAATATATAGTGAGTCACAGTTTTGAAGCCTGAAAAGAGGAAACATGTAGCCTAGCCTATGGGTCTAATGCTCAACTTGATCTTCTGAGTCAAATCTTCCCTCTTTCTACACCTTTTGACCAGACCCTTCGACAACCATTTCTTTTTTTTCAAATTAGAGTGTCATTTGAATGGCTCATGTGGATGTCCTTTGAAGGGGCCAAATTAGTGCCTTTCGACCAGGCCCTTCATGGGTTCCTTCGAATGGTCCAAATGCAGGCTCTTGGGATGAGTCAACAACGCATGTCATTTGATTGGGGCATCCAAACATGCCTGGCAAGCCCTTTGAATGTACCACCATGGCACTTCTTTCGCGTGAGACAAAGATATATTGCAGAATTTGTGTGTTGAAGGAAGACTTTTCCAAGGGAGATATTGCCTGTTTAAATTTTCCTGAAAATGGGGCCATATGGCCAAACGAAAGAGGGTATGCAGGAGATTTCTGCCTTGTGACCTTATACAAATATGTTCAAACGAAAGCTTGTAAAGAGGGAGCCACATGCCCAAACGAAAGGCATGACTAAGAGTTTGTGCTGAAGATTCATGTGCCGAAATGAAAGGTGTGAGCAGTAGCTTGTACTGAAAGATTCATGTGCCTAAACGAAGGGTGTGGCCAGTGGCTTGTACTGAAGGAACCATATTCCCAAATGAAAGGTGCATGTAGGAGGCAAAAAAAAGTGCAAATCGAAAGATGCTAAAAAAGGGAGCCTTTTTTCTTGGAATCGAAGGAGACTACAGGGGGATTTGTGCCTTGTGAATCCAAACCAACGTGCCAGAGGCCCACGCCTAGTCGAAGGATGCCAGCCAAACTTGCATCGAAAGAGGTCAGAGGGCCAATCGAAGGAGCTGAATCGAAGAACACTTGTTTTTTCTCCAAATTTTGTCAAAATATTATTTTTATCTGTTTTCTCCGTTTTTGACAGTTTCCTTTTAATGCGTATTGGAAAATCTCAATGTACTTATGCAAGCTTAAACTTTGAGAATCCTTGTGAGAAAGGCCTTGAAAAATGAGAGGACAAATTTTGGGGTACAACACATGGACTTAAGTCCAAGTTTATTATGAAAGTGGTTCAAGTTTAGAAAACCAGAAGAGTTTTGAAAATGAGAGAGAAGATTTTTGAAATTAAAGAAGATGGGAGGAGATAAAGGGATTATCTTAAAGCATAAGGTAAAAGTTAGGGAAAAGAACCGTCTAACTAACAAGAAGCTAACACTTGACATAATGAGTCAATATAGAATTATCATCCTTTGTATTGAAACCAAACAAGCAAAGATAATAAACCTCTTAAGAATATCAAACTTCTGATGCACTAAGTCTTCATAAAAATTGGGCAAAGTAACGACTGTATACAAATGAGTTCCCAATTACAGACAAAGCATATAATCAGAATAACCTGCACACAAAGAAAATAAATAACCCAATGTCTTGGGGTAAACACCAAGAACTCCAGACAAAATAGCAATAGAAGTCACAAGGTCTCAAGATAGGTCAAGGTCTCTAATCCTAAGTCCGAGAAGTCCATACTCCAAAATGCCAAGGATAGTAACCAAATAGTCCAAGTAACATTAAAGTTTTTTATTGTTCAAGTTGTTTATTAGGTATCTTCAAAAAAGAAAATGAAAGCTCAAGTGAGCAAAGATGAAAATATCATGAAATAAAAATGCTAGAATAAATGGTTCGTAAAAGTAAAGGCATAAAGTAAAAGCATAAAAATAAAAATCAATTGTTAATGAGTTAGAAATTAGAGGTTAGTTGAATGACCATCTTGAATCTTGCATTTGAAAACTCATTAGAACATTGATAAAATCAAAGCCTCTTAATAACAAGTTTCATTTGCTTTTTGTAAAGTATATCATTCATTTCAATTTCTCAAGGCAACAACAAATGAACAACGATGTTTAAAGGATTCACTTAGACCAAAATTTTATGATGATTCATTAGAGGATTGATAAGACCAAAGCCTCCTAACAATGAACCTCAAGGTTATTAAATCAAAAGTTTCAAATTAAACATACTTGGGATTGCAAACATAAGTTTGGGCCACGAATGATCATTTCTCGAATCAGGACAAAATTTTAGTACTATGTTAAGTAATCGTAAGTGAACTTATGTAGAAGTCGCACCTCTTTTGAGGCTGGTCAATAGCAATCTATGTACCATGTATTTAGAGAAATGATATGTAGATCATTCTCCAATAAAATATAGCACAAGTAAGAATAAGAAAGAGAGAAGATGAAAAAGAATTAAATTCCACATTTAAACCAAATAATTTAATCAAGCTATCATTAAAATCATTCATCCATTTTGGTGGAGCTAAACTCAACACCCAATATCCAACGATATTAATAAAGCTCATGATTAAAATTCACATAGTCTAAGAACAGCCAGAATATATACAAAAATAAAATTACATTTAACAATCAAAATAGAATGAGAAAATTCATTTTAGAATTGTTTTTTAAATGAAAATAAAAGGCAAAATAACAAACTATATTCAAAATATCAAAGAAAAATTAAAATAGACCATATAAAAGTCAAAAGTGATCTCAAATATTTTTACAACATTTTTTATAATTTTTTTAAAACTGAAAAGTATTTTTAAGCTAATTAAAATCACTCAAATAAGTGAAAAATAATTAAAAATATTAAAAATCGAAATTAAATTCCAGTAAAACTACACTAAGTCAGAAATGATCTCAAATATTTTTTACAAAATTTTGATAATTTTTGAAAATAGAAAAATATTTTTAAATTATTTAAAATCACTCAAGTAAGTGAAAAATAATTAAGAATAAAAAAAAATTAGAAATTAAATTCCAAAAAAAATATACTAAGTCAGAAATGAGATAAATAAATTTTTTGAATATTTTTTACAGAATTTTCGGACAAAAATTAAATTTATTATGAATTTTAGAAATAAAAAATAAATTATAATTAAAGAAAATAAAACCAGAATAAATCTCAGCGATCTGATCTAGTCAACTTCAATGCAGTAATTACATTAGAAGATCCAGATCTGTAGTGCGCAACAGATACAATAGACTGACATATAGAGAATCAAAATTTATCATCTTCTCAGGCGTGATAACAAGTGTCTCTGTTGATCACTTGTCATCACTTAAATCGCTGGCACAGATCACGAGACGGAGGAGTAAAGAAAAGTAAAAAAAAATATAGAAGAATGCTGTCACGTTGAGAATAGCATTTCTTTTTAAACTTTTCAAAAGTTTCTTTCATCTTCCCCGTGTACATTGAACAACACCAACAATTATTTCATTCACCTTTTTTCAAATAAAAAATAATATCCTTCTCTCTCTCATTTCATAATACAGCATCACCATGTTGTTATGCTTTTTTTAAACAACAAGAAAATGTAAGAAGAATAAAAATAAAAATACGGTGGAGAACGGCGCGATCGCGGCAGCGGCCGGCCAGTCTCTCGGCGCCGCCGCCGCGGAAAGTTCCGGTTCTCAATTTTCTTTTTATATTTTTGTATTCGGTTCAACCTCCTTGTTCATAATCGGAGATTAATTTTTCAAAAACAGTGGTAGAAAAATGTAGATATAGAAAAGAGTTTTAAAAATATTTTGTTCAAAAACAAGAACAATAGTCACATAGGCGAAAATAAATGAGAGATTCGGTCACATGGAAGATTTCCAACCTTCTGATTAAGGAAAGGCGAAGAACAGCGATACAAGGAGTCTTCTGGCGGTTACAGGGGTGTCACGGTCAAATTGGAGTGATTTCGGTGAGGTTCCGGCGGACAGAAGGAGATCGGAGGAGGTCGGATTTCCGGCGAAAGAAAATTTCCGGACAGGGAGCTCGATTTTCCGGCGAGGTAAGTTTTCTGATTTTTATTTGCTCTGAGTTTGTATACTTTTTAGTGTTCGAATCTTTTTTTCTTGTCAGTGTTCATTTAAAAATGATGGCTTTATACTGCTTAGAACTGATTTTTTTGTATAAACAAACAAAGGGCTGTACTTTGAACTGTGTTTGGATTCAAATTTGGGCTGATAAAATATTCTGATTTTTCTTGCTGCAGCCCAATCCGAAAATCCTTGTTTTAAGTCCAATCTTTCACTTTGTTTGCAAATTTAGTTTTGTCTTTGATATTAATTCTTGGGCTTGATTTGAGCAATTGTGACTTTATAGTTTTTTTGTTGAATATTGTGAACCATGGGCTTTTGCGAAGTTGTCTTGAATTGAAACATGATGAATATTTTGGGAAATACTTGGAATGAATTCATTTGAAATTTGTTGGACTTTATTTGTTGAATTGATATGCTAATACACCTTTAATTTTCTCATTTCATGTATTGTGAATAATGATGCTTGCAATATGGAGGATTGTAGAAGAAGCAAAGAACTTGTGGCCATGGTGGAAGAAATACTTGGGAGAGACAAGAGGAGAACACATCTATCACGAAGCTTTGGAGTTTAGATTTAGAAATGTTTTGAATTTTTATGACATGTAATTTTTGTAATTTGGTTAACACTTGTGAATCTCAAATGTAATGACTAAAAAATTCGATCATAACTCGAGCATTTTGATAGTGAAAATCAACTTGACGATGTTTTCACAAGATGTTTTCAACCAATCCGTTTTTCCACAAATATGAGGAATTGGGGATTATTAAGGTCTCCAATGTTGTTTTCTTTATTATGATATTTGCCCTTTTATACTTTTGTTCTAACACTTTGTTTAAGTGTTTTACATCATGTGAGTTCAACTTCCATTACATCAAGAGTGAGGTAATCTTGTTCTAAATTGTTCCTTGAAAGTAAGACTTTTCTTAGTACATGTTTTAGTTGATGCAAAATGCTTGCTATGTTATCAAATGATGAAATCCGTGAATGTTCATTTCCATTTTTTATTTATTGATAATCATTGTGTGTTCTCAATCTATATACTTATAATGACTTTTTGTATTAATTTGTTCACATTTATATAAGTTTGTTCTTGTTATGCAAGCATGCGCTTTGTTTATTTTTCTTTACTTATTTCTTGCATACTATGCTCGAGTTAATCGTATGTGTGTTACTTGTAATATGTGTTTCTTGTTGTTGTTGGCTACATAGTATGACAAAAATCTTCATTTTGGGTTTTAGTAGCGACATGTTCTTGTCGCTATACTATGCACATGTGTGTGTGACATCGAGAGTTCCATTATGTTGTGTTACGTAATCGTGACACTATAAAATCAACTTGACATATTTGCTCATTCACTGCTTGTTTATTTTTTGTTGTAATGTTTTTTGTCGGTTATTTATACATTTCACATCATTACATATATACGGAGATATGTAATTGTTGCTCTTCTATGCAAAAATTGCCTCTGTATGATATATTGGTTGTTATAGAATACTACAATACTTCTAATTATATGCTTGTTCTCCTTTTGATGTTGTCAAAGGGGGAAAAGAATATGCTATATGAAGTTGGGAAGTACATAGTTAGGGAGAGCGTCAAATACACATGAAATGTCATTATCGTCGCAGTTTTGCCATCATAAAAAAGGGAGAGTATGTGAGTGCAACTTTCCTCAATATGTGTTTCGCATGATGTCAAAACTACAAGAATAAAGTATTTATGTATATTGCGGTATCTCTGAATTTGAGTGGCACCCTGTACATTTAGAGGTCTTAGGAATCATTTGAAACATAGTAAAAACCGACTCTGTCTAAAGAAATAATTTTCTACACAAAAAAATACATATACAAGTCGGCTCATAACCATTACAGGCTGACACATGTACTGCTCTAAATAAGCAGATAGCTTTTGTTTGTTTCATGCTGGCTCATAGTCATTTCAGGCCGACGCATGTACTGTCCTAAATAAGGAGTTCTCCTATGTTTGGTTTAGGCCGGCTCATACTGTTAAAATTACCACTATGAGCTGACTCATCCAAACTACAGGTCGACTCATACTGTTTCATGGGTTAAATTTTCTAATTTCCTTTTAATTATGATTTTCTCTCTTTTGCCCCAATATTTCCATAACTATAAATACATCCTTCATTCATTATTCTAACTTGATGATACCATAACAATTTCCTGCAATTGCTCGTCACCTTCAACCTACAACCTATGCATACACACTGACATTCCATTGTAACGATCTTTTGTTGGGGTGTCATCTAGACGGGGTTTGATAACGTCCAATTAGATTATTGTGTAGCCCATAATATTGAGTTGAGATTTACAAGGGTCTTCTTTGGAAAAACCGCGGGTTTTTCCTTCAATATCACTTATTCATTTGAGAGTTTTCGTGCAAGACATTCAAGAGAGGATTGCGGCATAGTGAAAGCCTTTGGAGATAAAGAATACAAAGAATCTTTGGAGTTAAATAATGCAAAGGAAGTGGCAAGGGAACGGAAAATCTAATTGAAGTCTTGTGTTGCAATAGGTGCAATTGATGGTGCGCGAAAGCTTTGGAGATAAAGAATACAAAGGAGTAGCAAGATCTAAATAATCAATTGATAGCTATTGTATGATTGATCTTGTTGAGGTTCAAAAGAAGAGAAGGAGTTGAATCAACATCAAACAGTTATGGTTTGTATGGTTGTTCTTGAACACTTCTCTTGTAATCACACTTTTTACAAAGTAAAAAAGTGTCCTAATTCCACATTGGAATTGGGCGCAGACGTATGCGAGGATAAAAATGTGGAACTGTGTAAACAAATTTGTGTCTCTTTTCTTTTATTGCCTTACTTGTTTTAATTTTCATACATCAATTTGTCAAATAGCATTGATTAATCTATCAACGCATATGAATTTTTCATGACTGTTTTTATTTTGAATTGTGTGTTGAGTTGCTTTTAATCACTTTTGATTATAAGTGCTTTCTAAAACTTTGATTGCACACCAAGTTTTTGACAAATTGTTTAGCTTGTAACTCAAAGAAAAATTGTAATGTTCTATCTCTTAGTCTCATTTACTCTCTATATACAATTTGTTGAATGTGTTGTTTGATCGATCGATTCGTATATAATTTCTCTTTGATTATTAAAGTTTAAATTGCTTTGTTGATTAACTTATAATCACTTTGATTGTAAGTACTTTTTCATATCAACAAAACTCAAAGAAAATTCTGAAAAATTGATTGCGCGTCACATGTTCGATAAATTGTCAAGTTATACTTTTAATATGATTTTATTGGAAATGAGAAACTATTGTGTTTGATATTAAACTATTAATTGAGACATTATTATGTTGATTGATTTTATTATTATCTTAATTTTATATGACTTTTATATATCCGAGTTTCTAATAACAGTTTGTATAGACTACTCTTTTTGAAATCTTTTCGCTCAAACTCTTTAATAAATAAATTTTTCAAAATTAAAATTTTTCTAAAAATTTTAATTTACGGATTTATTCATCCTCTCCTAAATAAATCACCGTAGCCTAACAAAATACAAATGAAATCTAAATATAAATACTGAATTTAAATTACATCCAACAGATACTACAAGCTACACAATACCTTTAAATAACAACCTCATACTACAAGCTATACTACAATATATTATGACTCTTCTCAGCAACTTAATGCTTCCCACACCTCACTTTTCATGCAAATTGAATATATGATTTGAATTTACATTTTCATTTCAAAAGAATATGTGACACGAGTTTGAATTTTTAAAATTCACTTACACGTGAGTCATGACTTTATCGGATTGCAATTCACTACCGTCACTTTGTTTTTGTTGTCATGCAGTTAAATATTTATGGTCGTATGATTAAAATCAAATAGTTTAGACTTAAAATAATATTTTTAATTTTAAAATAAAAATCAACTTTTTTAAACAATCAATTAAGATCAAATAAATGTTAATATGTTGACTACGTGAATACGTTTTTCAGTGAATTATTTTCCAACCTTATCATCCTTTTTTTTTGAGGTCGATGTATTTGTTTTTAATAAAGAATACAAATTCTATTAATGAAAGAGGCTTATATCCAATTTGGTGGTACTCAATTTTCGAAGGAGTTTTTTCTATCCATGCTTTATTTGGGTCAGAAAGTATAATGGACTAATTTGTGAGTCAGACTCATTTGCAATTTCCTTCGAATATAGACAATTTTAACGTCAAAGTTTCATAGGGTTTCACATTTTTGCTTCATAGTGACTTTCCAGTAGTGGACATTATACCAGATCTAATAACTCCAAGAAATTTGTTCAATGCTATGACAAAATCAACCAAAAAAGAGTTCTAACATTGGAAGTTGATGGGAAGACATTTTAATGATGAATGTCATGGGAGAGTTATTGTTAGAACTGAAAATAATAAAAGTACTGAGAGTGAGAAAACTACTGTTTTATTAGAAAGTGAAAGCAGACTTATATAGCCTTTACAACGGGAACTAGTCAAAAGTCAGCAGTACATTACAATAAAATAGAAAGTGAAAGCAGACTTATATAGCCTTTACAACGAGAATTAGTCAAAAGTCAGCAGTACATTACAATAAAATATGAATAATAGAAACTATTCCTAAAATATAGGAATTCCTCCTAAAGAATCTAACTTCTTTTAGGACTAGGATTTATTAGTAAAAACATGGACTGAATCAAAAAACAAATAGACTTTGACTAACATTCCCTCCCTTAAGCTAATGCCTCTGTGATTAGCTTAATTATGTGATCTTTATTACTCCAAGCATGCTTCGAAGCTTCTCAAACTGCTCGAGCTTCAATGGCTTCGTCATTGTATCTGCAACTTGTTCTTCAGAGCAGCAAAAACTCAGTCTCACCACTTCATCATTTACCAAGTCTCTGAGAAAATGAAACCTTACTGCAATATGTTTACTTCTGCCATGAAAAATTGGATTTTTAGACAATTGAATAGTGGAACTGTTGTCACATAAAATCACAGTTTCTTCCTTTTCTTCATCTCCAAGTTGCTCCAAGATTCTTCTAAGTCAAATACACTGACAAGCACAAAGTGTTGCAGCAATATATTCCGCCTCAGTGGTGGATAGGCTCACAACAGATTGTTTTTTTAAGCCCATGAAACAGCTCCAAACCCCATCATAAACACTAAACCAGAAGTGCTTCTTCGATCATCTAAATCTCCTGCGTAATTGCTGTCAGAATAAGCTACAAGACCTGTTTTTCTTCCTTCATTCTTGTAGAATATCCCGTGCTCCGCGGTTCCTTTTAGATATCTTAAGAGTCTTTTTGTTGCAGCCCAATGTGATTCTTTTGGATTCGCCATGAACCTGCTCATCAAACTCACTCCAAACATCAAATCTGGTCGAGTTACCGTTAGATACATGAGACTTCCAATGACTTGTTTGAACATTGTAGCATCTACTTCAGTGTCATCCTCATCTTTTGATAAATTTGTTCCTGGAACAATTGGATTTCTTACTGAGTTGCTACTTCCCATGTTGAACCTTGCTAGAACTTCTTGAGCATATCTTCTTTGACAAATAAAAATCCCAGCTTCACATTGTATCACTTCTATTCCAAGAAAATGTCTCATCTTTCCCAAGTCAGTCATGTCAAAATCTAATTTCATCAACTTTTTAAATTCATCACACATGCTTCTATTATTTCCCGTAAAAATCAAATCATCAACATAAAGGCTAACTATCAAAATGTTACCTTCCTTTCTCTTGGTGAACAAAGTGTGTTCACTGGAGCACCTTTCAAATTTCTCTTTTGCAAAGTATGCCTCAATTTTGCTGTACCAAGCTCTCGGTGCTTGTTTAAGGCCATATAATGCTTTCTTCAACCTGTAAACTTTGTCTTCTTCTCCTTTCTTGACAAATCCTTCAGGCTGTTGTACAAATACTTCCTCCTTGAGCTCACCGTGAAGAAAAGCACTTTTTACGTCAAGTTGATATACTTCCCATCCATGTTGAGCTGCCAAATCTAATAGTACCCGCACGGTGTCAAGTCTTGCGACTGGTGCAAATACTTCCATATAATCCACTCCATACCGTTGTGCGTATCCTTTTGCTACCAATCTTGCCTTAAACTTTTCAATTTTCCCACTTTCATTGAGCTTGGTTTTGAAAATCCATTTAACTCCAATAGGCTTAACTCCTTTTGGTGCATCAGTTAGTTCCCAAGTCTTGTCCTTTTCTATTGCCTTCATCTCTGTGTTCATTGCTTCTCTCCACTTCCTGCTCTTGAATGCTTTTTCAAAGAGGTAAGGATCGCTTCCATTTTCATCCATCATCATCACCATTAAGCTTCCTTCTTCCTCGGAAAGATTTGTTCCCTCTTCATAATCTGCCATTCAAACTGGTTTTCTTCTATTTCTTGCTGCCCTCTCTAAAAAATCATGTTCAACTTCATTTGTTTCATTTGCTAGTGACCCGATCTCGTTTAAACTGCTTGAGGATGCATCTTGATTGATATCACCATCATTTTGTGCAGATCCTTGGTCTTCACTTCCTTCTTCATTTTCTTCCTCTTCCCAATCTAGAACATCAACTTTGCATTCTTCTTCAGTTCTTCCCCAGTCCCAGCTCTTGTCTTCTTCAAACACTACATCTTTGTTCACAATGACTTTCTTTGCAACAGGATCAAATAACTTGTAAGCTTTAGACTCATCACTAACTCCCAAAAATACACACCTTTTGCTTTTGTCGTCTAGCTTGCTTCTCTTTTGGTCCGGTACATGAGCATGCGCTACGCATCCAAAAATTCGAAAATGGTCAACTCTTGGTTTTACACCACTCCATGCTTCTTCAGGGGTTTTGTGATCTACTGCTGAAGTTGGACTTCTATTCTGCACGTGAACACACCATCTAACTGCTTCAGGCCAAAATACTCTTGGAACTTGTCTCTCATTCAATACAACTCTTACTGTATTCATGACCGTCCTGTTTTTTCTCTCGGCGACCCCGTTTTATTGAGGAGTATATGCAATCGTCAATTTCCTACAAATACCTTGATCCTTACAGAATTCTTTAAACTCATTAGAGGTAAATTCACCACCTCGATCAGTCCTTAAACAAGTGATGAATGCACCCACTTCTTTCTCAACATATGCCTTGAAATTTTTGAATCTACCAAATGCTTTTGATTTTTCATGTAAGAAATAAATCCAAGCTTTACGAGTAAAGTCATCAATAAAGCTTAACACATATCTCTTGTTACTATTTGAAGATGGCATGATCGGACCACAAATATCAGCATGAACTAGTTGAAGCTTTTTCGAGGCCCTCCAGAAGCTTTTCTTTGGTGTCGACTCTCTATGTTGTTTTCCAATTAGGCATGTAGTGCATATCTTCTTTGGAGACTTCAGGGAAGGTAATCCAATGATCATCTTCTTGCTTGAGAGTGTATTGAGCCCCTTGTAGTTAAGGTGTCCAAAGCGACAACGCCACAATTAAGTTTCTTTCTCCGACACCGTTTCAACTTGTAGACACATGGGATTTTTGTTTGGTGCTGCAGAAGCTGTCAAATAGAACATCCTATTTCCCCTCATACTAGTGTGCATAATTAATCCTTTATCCGGATGAAATACTTTGCAAGTGCCATTTCAAATTAAAATTGCCAATCCCTTTTCTTGGAGTTGTCCTAAACTTAGCAAATTGTTCTTAAGCTCAGGAACAAAGTAAGCATCGGATATTACCTGAGTAACGCCATTCATTTGCACACGTATGCTTCCTTTTGCCACAACATTCATTGTTGTATCATTTCCAAGCTTCACAATTCTGCAAAATCCTTCCTCCAATTCTGAAAACCATTTTTTGTTTCCCGTCATATGATTGCTGCAGCCGGAGTCTAAGAACCAAGCTTCTTCTTGTGTGGGTTGACGCATCTCTTCATATGCCATTAATAAGAGTTCTTCTTCTTCCTTCAGCTTCGCATAATTTTCCTTCTTCTCCCAGTCAGGGCACTCATACTGAAAGTGACCCAACTTGTGACATTTAAAACACTCAACAATTGCTTTGTTTAAAGATAATTGTCCTCTTCCTCTGCCACGTCCTCCTCTGAATACACCTCTACCTCATCTGCCTCTGATTGGTCTATCATCACTGGTTATTTTCAATACATGTTCTTCTGTTTGAAATCCCTGCATTCTTTGCTCATGAACAAGGAGGCTGCCATGCAGTTCATCAATACTCAAGGTACTCAAATCATTTGATTCCTCTATTGAGCACACAACATAATTGATCTTAGAGGTCAAAGATCTGAGTATCTTGCTAACCACCGTACTTTGCTCCATGATTTCACCATTTGATTTCATCTTGTTTACCACATGAAGAGTCCGTTCCAAAAAGCTATCGACCTTCTCGCCTTCTTTCATGGCCAATAGCTCAAATTCTCTTCTCAATGCTTGGAGTTGTGCTTTTTTCACCTTTGTGGATCCTTGATACTTCTGCTGCATGGACCTCCATATTGCCCTTGAAGTTCCCTTGTCAAGAATCGTTTCCAGAATTTCTCTGTCAATGGCTTGAAACAGAAATTTTTTGACCTTCAAATCTTTAAGCTTGGCCTCTTCCACACCCTTCCTCTGCGCTTCACTTGTTGCTGCTGTTCCAATTGCTAGTGTCGGGATCCCTTCTTCTACGAGGTTCCACATCTCTTTACTTCGTAGAAAATTCTCCATCGTCATTGCCCAAAAATCATAATGACCATCGAACCTTGGAATGGCCGGTTGTACGAACTTTTCAGATGTAGACATGTTGATCCTTTGGCCTTTCTTCTCTCTCACACACACACTTTAGTCCCTTAGTGTTTCCCCTCTCACACACTCACACACACATTAATCCCTTAGTGTTTCCCTTCTCACACACTCACACTCCCCAAACAATCTCAGGCCCCTTGTGGAGCTCTGATACCAATTGTTAGAACTGAAAATAATAAAAGTACTGAGAGTTAGAAAACTATTGTTTTATTAGAAAGTGAAAGCAGACTTATATAGCCTTTACAACAGGAACTAGTCGAAAGCCAGCAATACATTGCAATAAAATAGGAATAACAGAAACTGATCCTAAAATATAGGAATTCCTCCTAAAGAATCTAACTTCCCTTAGGACTAGGATTTATTAGTAAAAACGTGGACTGAATCAAAAAAACAAATAGACTTTGACTAACAGTTATTAGAAACATTTTATGCTCCCTTATATATAGGATAGAAATAGATATTTTGTAAGAGACACAATAATTATCCACTTAAAATCTTAAGGTGATAGATGAGTGTGTTTTCTCATGTTTAAGTCTTCACATTCATATCTAATGTAAAACTATTTCTCCATTTATCCACACTTGTTATATTATTCTAACAGAATGAATATAGAGATGGAGATATATTTCATTTTAAATTTGCAAGAGATCATAAATACAACTTTGTTTGTGTCTTAAAAATTTTAGGTTAACGAAATTTTTTGACTTTTATAAGTTCACGATATTTTTTATCAATTTACTCATACGCCATTTTATAATTTATTTTGGAGTCAAAATATGTTGATTTTAGGTGTAAGCCTAAAACACTTACATTAAATCTAAATCTTATTCGTTAATATGATTGAATTATACGTTTATATTAAATTAAATAAAAATATATATAATTATTTTCTTTTCCTAAAAGATAAATTATTATAATTGTTCGGTTTATTTAATGGTTGAAATTTAATATAATTTTTTAGACTTATATTTAATGTCAAATGATACTGACTCTATTTTATGTCGACTTACCCATAAATTTTATTATTCCATTTCCTTTGATTTTGAATTTCAAACATAAAAACAAAGATATCAATAATTGATTGTTGAAATATAACACATTTACTTTATTGACAAGTCAATACCTATGACATTTATATTAAAAGACAATAAATGAATAATAAAATCGATCTCACCCATATCCTTTTAATACTATTACATTATCTATAAAATGTAGGTATTTTTTTCAATATGAGCATATGTCATTATTTCTATTGTATTTTATATAATTTAAAATTTTAATAATGATATATAATTAGAATTCAAATTAAAATATATTTTTAATTAAAGCTGTTTAGAATTGAACTGATAAAGTGGACGGTCTGGGTCGATCCGTCAAATTTTTTTATTTTTTTATTTTAGAATTTAATTTATTACATAATTTACAAAAATTATAATCATTATTAAAAAAGTCGAAAAAATATTTTTTTTAACGATGTATAATATAATTTCAACATGTCTTAAGTCCAAACAGTTAAAAAAAATAAAATAGATAAAGACCAATTTCAAGAAAAACATACCGAAATAGACTTTAGCACGATAAAAATATATATTAAAATAAATAAATAAACAACACATATTATTATAATCATATTTAAAAACTAGTTACTAAAAGAATCTAATTAATAATTTGTACAAGACAAATAATGATAACAATACATTACATAAAATATCATAGTGCATAAAATGGTAGTGTATGAAATATTAAGACTTGATTTTCTCATTGTTTACGTCATATAAACTATTATATTTATTGATTCTTTAATAGTTATATCTTAAATTTGTCACACATATACTCTGATCGAATTCTTCATTTTCTTAAAATTAATATTTGTTTTTAAAGAAAATATGTGAACTAATGTATTGACAACTTAATAATTCTTCATGTCATACCATTGTTATTGTATTTCAAGTTTTTTCAACAAATACTTGTATTAGAAAAATATATAAAAAACTTTACAATTATAGTTCATTTTGTCTGTATAATAATTTAGAATGTAGTTCAATCACCATAACTCAAAGATAATATTATTATTTTTATAGTTAAAGTTGTCTTAATTCTAAATAAAAAGTAAAAAGTTGTAACAAAACATCCGCGCGCAAAATCTGTCTCGTCCCATCTAAATCCGTTTTTTAAAACGGGTTAAGTGGAACAGACCAACTTAAAATACCAAACCAAAAATCTCAATTCAACCCGCTAAAAATGATGGGTCAAACGAGCTAATCCAGCAAACTCGATCTATTTTGTCATCCCTACTTACCCATAAATTTTATTATTCCATTTCTTTTGAATTTGAATTTCAAACATAAAACAAAAGATATCAATAATTGATTGTTGAAATATAACACATTTACTTTATTGACAAGTCAATACCTATGACATTTATATTAAAAGACAATAAATGAATAATAAAATCGATCTCACCCATATCTTTTTAATACTATTACATTATCTATAAAATGTAGGTATTTTTTTTCAATATGAACATATGTCATTATTTCTATTGTATTTTATATAATTTAAAATTTTAATAATGGTATATAATTAGAATTCAAATTAAAATACATCTTTAATTAAGGCGGTTTAAAATTGAACTAAAATATATCTCTAATTAAGGCTGTTTAAAATTGAACTGGAAAACTACTAAGTAAACCAATTCAAATTAAAATTGTAAAAATCACATTTTATTCAAATGTGTTTTGATTTTTTTAAACAAAATTGAGCGATTCGATTTAATTTGCGATTTATATTTTATAAATCGAATTAAACTAAACTAAATCATATTATGTTACAAAATTTTACATACTAATACCGATTTTTTAATTCTTTAAAGAAATACTATGTATAATATTTATTTAATTTATATATTAACAAAATTATTATTATTTATTTATGAATAATATTATTTTTTTATTTGAAATAAAATTGTTGTATATTTAAGTTTGTTTTCATTTTTAATATTTTAAAGTTGATAAGAATAAAATTGAAAGAAAATATTTAATTTATATTACTTCTATATCTTTTTATATATAAAATATTGATAATAAAAAAGAAATTATAATGCTATCGATTAATATAGTTACATGCACACATGCTTATACTTATGTAATATAATATTTAAAATTTGTTTAAGTAGTCAAATTTATTTAACAATAGGTGTATATTATCCTTTACACATAATATAAAATTGTAAGACGCAATTTATATTTACGTATCAAATTATAGAATTTTTTTTATTAATAACCATGTATTAAATTAATATTTCGCAAATAATCGGATTTAGGAAAAAATTACGCAAATAACCATGTTTCAGATGGCTCCACAAAGGAGGAGCCATCTCAATTGGCGCATGCACCTAGGATTTTGCCCTAGGCGCCATCTCACTTGGCGCCTCCCTTGTCTTTTAGCCAAGTGAGATGGCGCATGCTCCTTAAAAATGAGAGGATGCGCCATCTCACTTGGCGCCTAGGGCAAAACTAGGATTTTTTGCTGTTTTATAAATAATTCGTCCGTTTCTTTGAAATTTCTCACACTTTCTCGCACTGTATTTTTATTTTGTACTCCCTTATTTACGTAATGACGTCGCCTATGATTTTTAGCAGAGATGGTTACGTTATATTCTCCGCCACGAAACCTGCGATGAAAATGAAATTCTGGCACATTCACTCCATGGAGCGTCTGAAGCGGGAGTTGATGCGGTGGCTAGATGGAGACATCGCCGAGGGGGAAAAAATTCGAAGGATCCAGCGAAAACGAACAACAACCTCGCATGCGACAGGAAGACCTAATGTGTGGTTGGAGGAAGTCAAAACAGACAGTGATGTAATGCTGATGATGCATGGGTCAGATGAAATTGTGTTAACAGTTGTAATTTCCTAGATTGAATATCGTTAATCATTGTTGTACGCGAAAACCCTAATGTAATTTCCTATATTGAATTTCTTAAATTGTGTGAACAGTTTTATTAACGGAAAACCCATAATGTTTACAACACAAATATTGAAAAGATTTATTGTATTACAAAATTTATGTGGTCGAGCCAGACGCCCGATTCGGACAGTTTTTGCGATTGTGTTCGACCTGACGGCATAAACCACACTTTCTTTCCAACCTGTCAAGATCGTCCATTTCTGTTGTTATGCGCCTGCTTTTGGGACGACCCTTCTTGTTCCTTCGCATTTGGTCATTGTGCCAAACTATATCACCGTTGTATTCAGGCCAATAGTCCGGTTTTGCCACCAAAGGAAAGTTGTTGTTGTAAACAGTGAGAAACGTTTCAGATTTATAAACGTTTGAGAGCAGTTGAAGCGCGTCTTGATGGGTATGAGCACAAGCGGCAATGACATGAGAGCAAGGCATACGAAAAGCTTGAAACCTGCCACAATCGCACCATTGAGAAGGTAAAATGACCCTGTATTCTTGTCTTGCCAGGCCTTCATTGTGGTCAATTGTCTCTTTCACAATGAAGTTGTGGCTATGGCGGTCAAACCGTGTAACCATGTGAGTGTTGGCTTTAGCACTTTCAGCCTTAATGTATTTCATACAGCTTTCACTCCATAGTTGTCCTGATTGCAAGACCGCATACCACATTTCACCTCTTTTGGCAAATAACGCAGCCATCCTAAAATACGTGGATTTCACCAAGGCAGTGATGGGGAGGTTTCGTATGCCCTTGAATACCCCATTCATTGATTCAATAAGATTTGTTGTCATATGCCCCCATCTTTGGCCATTGTCGTATGACCTAGTCCACTTTTCGACCGGTATATTGTCGATCCACGTACCGACTTCTGGGTTAGACAAACGGATCTCGTTGCGGTAATATTTGAATGTGGGCTGTGTTAGTGCGTATCTCGCATTCATCACCGCTTTCCTCAATGTTTTGTCCTTGACCTCCCTCGAGAAATTCTGGACGATATGCCTGACGCAATAGACATGCGTAGAAGGAGGGTCATGCCAACCATTTGCCGGATTATTATAGGCACTTTCAATGGAGGCATGTCTGTCCGAGATCAAACAGAGATCTGGTTGAGGAGCCACGTGTGCACGAAGATTTTTCAGGAAAAAGCTCCAAGCACCACCGGTCTCCCCCTCGACAAGGGCAAACGCAACGGGGAAAATGTTATTGTTGCCATCTTGTGCAACTGCCATCAAAAGCGTGCCTTTGTACTTCCCATACAACCAAGTCCCGTCTATTTGTAGAATTGGTTTGCATGATGCAAACCCTGTGATGCATGGTTGAAATGCCCAAAAGACGCGACTGAATATTCCGTTGCCATGTAGTAGACTACCATCTTGGGCGTACGCTGGCAATGTTTCCAGAACATAAACACTACCTGGAGAATATGTCTTGAGTGCATTTAGGTAGCGGGGAAGTTCTCGGTATGACTCCTCCCAGTTTCCGTACACCCTTTCAATCGCCTTAGTCTTTGCTAACCACGCCTTACGGTAAGACGAAGTGTAGTTCAAAGAATGGTGTAAAATGTGGCAAAGGCGTCACCGCTACATCTTGCAATCCCCGGTTTTCCTTACTCAAGATAACATGCGACACACTGATCAATATATGTCGTGGTACAGGTCGGTTAGTAACCCAGATATGCACGTGTCTCATCCGAGGTACTTGGTTGACCCACGCACACAATGGGCACAACCCTCGATTCCCCATCAACAAACCCAAAATCCATCAACCTCAAACCAACCCCCAAGAAGAAACAGACCAACAAACACACAACCACATTCCCCACCACAACACAACTACAATCAAATGCCGTACTACCAACCACAATCACCGCCAAACTACCAATACCCGGATATGCCTCAAACCCAACCACAATACCAACCCCAATACCAGCACACCCACATACCCCAGACACAATTTCAGTCTTCCACATATCCCAATATGGCGCCCTCAACATCCAGCCTTAGCCCTGATATGGAAATGTCAGAAGATTATGACCAAGCCGACCAAACCTACCATCAACCACCATATCACCAAACAACCCAACATCCACAATACCAAACACCCCAAGATCCATTTCCTTTCTACCCCCCATACTCAGACGACCAATGCTACCGACCAACCATGGAACTCCACCCACCGCCAACACGACCAAACTTCGAGGGTATGGGTAACCGACTGTACCAGAGCGGATCTTCGAGATATGGAGATCTTACTGATTTTATGGATTCGGATCGCATTGACTTCGTTGGGCCATCGACCTTGCCGCAGCAGGAAACGAGACGGCACCCAGCAAGAGAAAGGCGAGGACGGGGATGCGGAACTGGGGGTCATTACCGGGTTCCTGGGGATCACTGATGTATCTTTTTTTTTCCCAGTATTTTTTGTATCCATTTTTTTACTGTTCTTTAAATGTAAAACAGTTGAATGTAATTTTTTTTTTTAAATAAAAAATCCATTTTGTTGATCTCTGTCTAATAGGCAACGCGCAGGAAAGAAAATAAAAAAAAAATTTTTTTGCCCTAATTTTGTACATAGGCGCCATCTCACTTGGCTTAGAGTTTGCCCTAAGCACTTAGGCGCCAAGTGAGATGGCGCCTCCCTTAAAAAAAGAGGAGCATGCGCCAATTGAGATGGCTCCTCCTTTGTGGAGCCATCTCAAACATGGTTATTTGCGTAATTTTTTCCGAAACCCGGTTATTTGCGAAATATTATTTTAATACTTGGTTATTAATAAAAAAAATTCTCAAATTATAAATTTATTTTGACAATTATAAACTTATTTGATGGTAATATAAGAATTGTCTAAACACAAAATTATGTTGTTATATATATATATATGACTTAATAAAAATCTTGAAAAAATCGAATCAACTGAACCAATCAAAATTGTATTGGTTTAATTTAATTTGATTAAATTTTATTTCTAAAAGTTAACCGAATTAAATCGAATCACTTATTTTTTCTTGTCACTTGAATAATTTTTAACATCAAAATTATCTAAACCACACCGTAAACATCTCTATTTTTAATTAATAGCTATGATTATATTATTAATTATAGCTATTGATCATGTTCGTAGGAATAGAGAAAGAGAGAATACACCAAATCAAAATTCAATTTGACACGTATCAAGAGCCCTAGCTTGAATCATGGTCTTCTTTTTTCCTTTCTAAGTGTATCTTATGTTTTTTGGTTACTAAAAATAAAAATAGAGAAGTAAGAGACTATTGTAACATCATTGAATGTCATTATCTATGTTCTTTGTACATGAGTAATGTAAATCTTATTTCAGTCAATTCGTTTGGTTATTCACAATGTTTATGGTCTTAGGTTTCTAATTTGTAATCCTTTTTTTTATTCTTCATGACTCTTAGTCAATCTTTGTCTCGTGTTCAACCGACATAACTTTTGGTTCTTATTCTTTGAGGTTTATGTCTAGAGATTATAGTTTTGTTGTTGAATCCCTGTGAAAAAAGAGAACATCTTTTGTATTTGTTTTAGTGTCATAAATTATATCGTTTGAAAGTTTCTGTTTAAGTATATGTGAAAAGAAAAATGTGTGTGGAAGCATCTAAATGACACTTCAACTTTTTTAACATAGAGAATTACATTAGAGAATTACATTAGAGACACAGACGCCAAAAAATACCTAAATTATATATTGTATATTTGTTTCAATCTCGACCCCTTTTTATATATGCATGTCTTGGAGAACTACTTCAAGAAGAGAAGTGTTTAGTAACTCAGGGGTTATGTCAAGTGTCAATATTGTTACATATGTTATTTATGTGGCCTATTATGTTCAATATTTTTCCAACAAAAACTTTGGCCACATTGCTCCTAATTACAATAAGAAACTTCGTAACTAATGTAAGAAACATGATCACATCTTCGCAGAATGCTCGACTTATCAATACAAGTTTTTCATAGCACTACTACTTCCTTGAGCCAAACCTTTCCCCTTTATGCCTCTAATTGTGATGCTACTAATTCCTTGACTCTAAAGAGTGTGCAAAAAATGACATTGCCTTCTCTCTCTGTCTTAGGCATCCAAGGTAATTTCAATATTGTCTCTCAACTCTGACTTTTTTTATTTTGTATCCTTCTATTACACGAGTTTCTCCCTTCAAAAATAGACACAATATTCACACTAAAAATTTCAGCTAAAACAGTCATATTCATATTAAGGATGGTAATACTCATTCTAAAATTTATTAGAGATATTAATTCCCCATTTAAAAATATGTTTGTATACCGTGAGCTTGTTTTAAATTTAATTTAATTTGAACGATTAGTGGATAAAAAATATGATGTTAATATCTCTCGTGTTTGTTTTTATATACATGATCATGTGTTAAGAAAGTGATCACACTAGGATCTAAAAATGTTTTCCATCAGTATTAAGATTGACATAGAAAATTGAGTCATTATATTTAATGAAAAGTTCAGTGTTGGAAAACAAAACAATGATGTCTAACTTTTTTTTGTTCCTTGTGCTATTTGCAAGCTTGGCAAAACAAACTCTCCTTTCTCCCCATTCATGCTCATTGTGTTGCCATGTTGTCAAATATATTGATGTTGTCCATAGTGATGTTTGAGGTATATCTCTTGTTATATCTTGTGCTAAATATAAATAATTTGTGGTATATTGATGACTATAATCAATTTACTTAGTGATGAAGTATCAAAAGTAGTGTTTTTATATCCTATCCAAAAGGAATGGCGTAATAAATAAGTTTTCAACAATTGTCATATTGTTAAGTGAAAAAAGTTTTGTAAGTTGATTTCAAGATAAACTACTAGGGCTATTGAAAGCGAAAAAATAAATAGTAGATAAATAATAATGAAAAAATGTTCGAATTAGACTGGATTAATATTCTCTTAATGTCACAAGATCAAATGTATCACTTAATTGACGGTCATTCAGTCAATTAATAAATATGATATAATTAAATAATAATAATATTTATTGTTTTGAATTGGGTCTGTCTGTGGTTCAATCATCAGTGAAGTTCAATCTAAGTTTTACAACGTACTATGTTGGGCATTGGATCCTCCGAGCACACTCGATCATGGACGACAAGTCGAATACGACCGCGCCCACCGGTGCCCGCGAAGAACATCTCCGATGAGAGACGCTCCAGAAGAGGAACATCCCAATCCAAGTCCTGCTCGAGTACCCTCCTCGTAGGGCAGATTTCAACCTCTCCAGATGTCTCGGAGTCCTCAGGGTCCCGGGAAGATCGCGTCTTTACCCTCCCCATTCTGCGGAGAGTATCATCCAGGTAGGAGACCACGTGCAGGTCCCCACTACTCACGTGGAACCTGACAGTCCCTTTGTTAGGCCTGTTTGGTCAGCCCAATAAAGGGACCTTGGCCCAGCGCTAGGGGCTATAAATACCCTATATTTCAAGAGGGTCAGGTATTCATTCATTCATACCTATATACTACTTGCCTGCTCATTCCGTCTCTCACTTTGTCATCGGAGTGCCTTGCAGGTACCCCCCCCCCCCATCTCCTTCAAATCCAGTTAAAAGCCAGCTGTGACGGTCCAATTCTGATCAGGTACGATCAGTAGCTCCGTCTGTGGGAATCTAAGCTTCCCCGTCTTATTCACTTACAAAGACCAAAGCTAAAACCATCCTCGACTGTCATGGCTGACCAGACTCAGGACAACCAGAACATCTGCGTCATTGAAGCTAATAACAACCTCGCTGTTGTACCCCAAAATTTGCCCTCCCATTTCTCAATGATTTCTCATCACAAAACCTTTGAAGCCCAAGATCCAGTTAGGGTTTCATCTGCTCAAGACCTCTCCTTGCACTGTTGACCCAAATTAGGGTTTGTGTTTGCACCAAGATGTTTTGACCTAAAGTGCTTAAGATGACTTTCATGCTTCATATTGGACTCCCAAGTTTATCCATACCAAGTTTCAAGCTTTGATTCCAAGTTTTGCTCAGTCAATTGGACAGTTGACCTAGAAATCAGCTGTATTGGGGAAAAAGTCAACTGTGGCCAATTGACAGTCAAACCTCATGAAAATTGACCCACATCAACATTATGAACTCATATGGACCATTTGATCAAGTTTGGATCACAATTCCATAAGAAATTTGATCAGATCACCAAAAGGGCAAAATGGTCATTTTTAGGGTTTTGACTGCACAAAGGCAATTTTTGACTGTTTGACCTAGCCAATGGCAAACCAAGCTCATATATGGACTCAAGGACCCCATGGAATTATCTTGACATGCTCAACAAACTCAAAAGATCCCAAGTACACAAGATTGACAGTTGAATTTCCCAGTCAATTAATCAATTTTGACTGTATACTGAAAAGTCAAACTTTGACTTTTTGGTCAAAATCAAGAGTCAAGATTCATTTTTCATCAAAACATGCCAAATCATGAAACTTGTTCATCAAGAAATCACAAAATGCAAATTAGGGTTAGAAATTAGAATTTTTCATAACTTAGAATTTTTCTAAGTTATAAAAAACCCTAATTTTTTCCTAACTTTGCCCCACTTTTTCACCAAGCTCCATTTGGATTCAAACAAAAGTCAAAACATGAAAGTTGTAGCTTGTTGCATAATCTACAACTTTGATTCACAAAGTTTTCCCATTTGAGGCTTGTATCTCAAGTTACAAATTTTTGAATAAGGACACTAAACCATTCTTAACTTAGTGAATTTTTGACCTATTTTGACAAGGTTTTCTACCCCACTTCAAGGCCATTTTCCATACACTTCCACTTGGAATTTCAATTTGCATTTCAAAGATGGATTGTAGTACACATTCCACGCTTTCCAAAATGTCCAAGAACTCATCAAACAACCTCATGACTTGAGAGATTCGAATTTCACAATTTGGCAAAAACTCACTTTTGAATTGGCTATTTTTCATGTTCATAATTTGTGCAAACTTCTCAAACCAGCATGCCCCTTGATTACAGGTCCTAAAATCATCCAACACTCAATAATTTAATGCATGTTCATTGTGCTAAGACCTTGTTTCATGAGCTAAAGCATTGTATGATGGATTAATCCCAAATTGGAAAAAGCATTATATCCATTTTTGCAAAAGTTTCACTTTATGTCCAATTACAAATCCAAGAAGTACAGTCCATATCTAATTGGCACAAGTTTATGTGTTAATCACACTGATCAAGGAGGGATTATGCAGCATAGTATGAGGGCCTGTACAGGCTAGAGGCACAAAGTAACCATTGCTTGCTTAAAGTGTAAGAAACACATCATAACTCAAACCAACTCTCATATCAGCTTACAAACCCTTAAGTGAACTTATCAAACACACTCCACACATCTGAACCAAGCTATTGCACGACCCTAACACCTCTCATACACTCCCAATCTCAAAATCATCTTCAAACTGCAAAAACAGGGTCATGCCTGTAGTTTGAGTGCCATCTTCCATTTCCCTCAAGCTCTCTTGCCCAAACCAGTTCACATACATTCCCTAGCACCTATGCAAGCTAACCATGACTTGAAACACGACCTGTAATCCCTCTAACCACTTCCACCATTTTCAGTTTCTTGTTTTGCAGGTGAAGTGCTCTAGCACGATTCAAAAGCTTTCAAGACAAAGTAAACATTGGAATAGCATCCCTGGACCTCAAGGAAGCTTTTCCAATCATCACCTTGCACTGAAAGCTTCCTCATTTCCAGATAGAACTTCAGCTGAACAGGTATCTTGGTGAACTTCTATCTCTCTTATCAAGCATCATTAACTCTAAATTTGTGAATAAACAATGTTCTACTCATGCCACTGAACATGTACATGTTTTTACTCTTCATTTCTTTTACTTGAGCTGTGAGAATTTGAGGTTTGAAAATGGCAGAAAATCTAGGTTAGGATTTGGGGGAGAAGAAATTCTCCCTCATCTTAGAGAGTTAGATCAAGTGCTGCATATGGTTGGATTCGTCTCTTGATGCTGAACATTTTTTATGTTATGAGTTTTCATTAATAAGCCAGGAATCAGGAGTTAGAAGATCAAGAACAGGGCGCGCGTTTTTTGAATGTTGTTGTACAGAGGTTGAAGAAAGGTCTTCATGGGCTGGGCTTATGTTGACTTTCCTTTTCACACCACCCTTTTTGGTTTTACACCCCTGAGCCCATTTGTTTCATTTTTAATGTTTTTTTGACTTTTTTCTTTTTTAACTGACTCATTTATTTTTTCTCAGCATATTAAAAATATAAAAATATTTTTCTCATCATTTTTTGAATTTATTAAGTATTTATTTGATTGTTTCTTTAGTTTGTACATAAATAAATAAATATATATATATACTTTTTGTTTAAAATATTAAGATAGTACAAATATATTTTTATATACATTTTTATCTTATTTTTACTTCCTGAAAATATTTTATAGAAAATTACTTTTTTTATATTAAATATTATTAACTAATACATATAATATACATTTTGTAAATAATATAAATATATAGGTATATATTAATATGCTTAGGATAAAAATACCAAAAAATATACATATTTTATTTTTTAATATTTAATACTAGAAAATGCCCTTTTTACAAATATACTATATTTTATATTTTTGTATGTAAATAATAAACATTATATGAATTAATTGATTAATACCCCTTTGATTAAAAATTAGGGTTTTGCTCTAAATTTGAAAATACTCCAAAAAATAATACCTTTTTATTTCTATTTTTATTTTTACATAAATCATACTTTTTTTTTCATACACATAAAAATTCTTTTTACATTTTGCATATTTATTTCAATTTTCATTTAATTATACAATTATTTGTTTTATAAATATTCAAAGAAAATGATGTAATAGTTAGGTTTAAATTCTTGTCTAAATATATCCCATTTGAAATATTGTACCCCCTCCCCATATTATTGTGTTGTAATAGCGTAGGAATTTAAATTTCGCACTTTAAATGCTTTCTAAACATACTATGCTAGAATTAGGGTTTGTGCGCGAATAAAACGAACAAAATAGTTGGACCTAATCTCAAGATAAATAAGCATGAAAATGAACAACACATTTCACACTTACACCCCTAGGGTACTCCACTTTGTTGCCTTCAAATAATTGGGCCATATTGCATGTTGAATTTCTTTGGGTAAAACAAACAATCAAATGATCATAGTCCCTCAAAATGTTGCCTAAATGAATGATCAAGTCCCTTTTAAAGAAAAATTGCCCAAAGACATCTAACACTATTGCAATTATGGTCTAAACGATGACCCGCGCCCGTCCCTTTCACCTCCTAAGATAAGATTGTCCACCAAATGCAATGGTGGAACAAAATTGTCAAAAGGTTTAAAACATAACAAAAATCTTTGAGAAAACTTTAGGGTAGATAACTCTTAAGTACTTGCCAATTTGCAAAGAAAACACTTGCCTATTTTCAAAACCCACTTCACAAACATTTTCAAAACCAACTTTCAAAAACCTTGAAACATCTTTTTAAAAGACAAAACACCTTTTGTAAAACATTCGAGTAAAGAATTGTTACAAGGGTAGCCTATACAAGGCATCTTTTCAAAAACATTTTCAAACCACACATCAAGCACCATTTCAAACAATTGAAAACCAAGGCAAGTTGATCTAAGCAAGTACCTAAGAGCCCATGGATAACCATGGATAGAAAGGGTGCTAATACCTTCCCTTTCTATAATCTACTCCCCGAACCCAAGAAAAATCTCAAAGGTTTTTGCTGTGCTTTTTAAACCTTTCCTTAGGATAAAATAAAAAGTCGGTGGCGACTCTTACTCAACCGAAACATTTGCGAAAACAAACGCAAAACCCTAGTCAATTCTCCCACCGCATCACAGAACTGGCGACTCTGCTGGGGACAGATTTTTAAAGTGGAGTAACCTTAGGGCTTAGATCACCCTCTTGCATGACTAATTGTTTGAATTGATTGCTTTATATCTTGGCTCTATTGTTTGGGTTTGCAATCCTCCACCCGGATTTCGGGAAACATTCATAGATAGCAATACGTTGTGGAAACTGTGCAGGGTATACCGACACGGTCGAAGCAATAGTTATATTAGTGCGACATATTTGTGAGTACCGGTAACCCTTGAGTTCAATCAAGGAGAGTACGGGGCCGCTGAGTGATGTCACTAAGCACTAATGACCTAGAACCTTACTTGACCATCTTGGCCTTTCAATAGGGGTAGTGAGATGACCGGCTTTGGTGCAGTCCAAAGTTGGTAGATACTCGATACTACACTCATTGAGGGTTGTTTTCTTGGAATATTTTGGTTGCTAGTTAAGTGGCTAAACCAAAACCATGAACATTGAAAACAATCCAGTGATATTGAGCTCCTTAGAACCCGGTTACTATCTATAGGACAGGTTTTTAAGCCAACTACACTCAAGAGGGTACTTACCTATGAAACCCCATGCAAGCCTGAAACTAGGGTTTGGTGTGATTTGCTTGTACATATGTCTTGTGCATACATCATAAACATCATGAAGCATCATATGCATTTACTAACCATTTCAAGGGTTTGGATCTTCATCTTTGTTCCTGTTTTGTAGGTCATGGAAATTCCTCGCAGAAATACCATTCAAGTCAACCTTGTGAGAATTTCTCCTCAACTCAAAGAGCTCACCTCAAGAATTCCGGAAAATTCATCCTTCAGTGAAAGACATGGTAGACTGCTCAGCCTAGTCAACACCAACATTGAAGAAGACATGATGAAAGTGCTATTCCAGTTCTTTGACCCTCTTCACCACTGTTTCACTTTCCCTGATTATCAGTTGGTACCCACTTTGGAGGAGTTTTCTCAACTCCTGAGAATTCCTATCCTTAATCAACTACCCTTCAACGGTACAGAAAAGGAACCAAAGCCGGAAGATGTTGCTCGAGCATTACATCTACAACCATCCGACATCAAGGGTCATTGGGAAACCAGAAGCGGCGTCAAAGGATTCTTAGCAAAATTCTTGTTTGAGAAGGCACAAGAATGTTGGAATTCATTGGACCTACAAGCCTTTGAAGAAATTGTGGCACTCCTTATCTATGGGTTTGTCTTGTTCCCAAATCCTGACCAATTGGTAGATGTCAACGCCGTCAAAATCTTCTTGTCCAGAAATCCAATACCAACATTGCTTGGGGACATCCTCCACTCATTTTACACACGAACAATGAGAAAGAGGGGTGTTCTCATGTGTTGTACTCCTATCCTTGCATGGTGGTTTATTTCGCACCTATCGCAATCTGTCTTGAAGAATGACCAAGGTACGAGGTGGTCCCAACGGTTGATGACTCTTACTCATTCTGATGTGCATTGGTGTTCTCGGTCCAGAGAAAATGTCATCATCGTCGATTGTTGCGGAGAATTTCCTAATGTTCCTTTACTTGGAATTAGGGGAGGTATCACCTACAACCCTTGCCTAGCTTTAAGGCAATTTGGATATGCACGAAGGGATGGCCCTCATGATATGTTGATTCCTAGCCTAGTTTTTGACTTCGACAACGATGCGCAAGGACTTCGCCAAAGATTCATCAGAGCTTGGGGAAAACTCAACAAGGTTGATAGCAAGACTCTGGGACACAAGAACTCCATCCCTCTTGAGCCCTATCTCAAGTGGGTACGAGCCCGAGCCCAAAGTCTAATGATGCCTTATCCTCATGTACTCCCAGTGATTAAAGAGCCCGTCAATGAAGGAGAGGTTCCCTACACCATTCTGCATCCAGACATGCCTACATCGTGGAAAGAAATGCAGAAAAGTTGGATTCAGCTCAAGGAGGAACGGAACACTTTTGAAGCTAGCTACTACGCCAGTGAAAAGAAGGTTCTAGAGCTTACCCGCCGACTCCACGAGCAAGAGGCCCTCAACACCTACATCGCACCAAAGAGGATGCGCAATGTCTTTCTGCCTTAAGAAGTTTATTTTGTAATATTTGGCCCATGGGGCATTTATGTACTAACAAATTTTTTCTTACTAATATGACGTGCATTCTTCTTTGTCTGAAACAATTTTGAATGTTCTAAATCCTTAAATGCATTGCATACACAAGCATACCATTCATCATGTGCATAAGCAGGTCTCACTCCAGGTTTCCTTATCTGTCTGCTGTTTATTACAGTAGGATGGATCTCGAGCAAACAGTCAAAGACCTACAAGCTCAGAATGCACAGTTCCAGCAACTCCTGATGACTTTGGTTAAAAGTCAGGAGGATATCAAGACTCAATTGGGGAATAAGGACCCAGTGAAGAAGAAGAAAAAGAGGATTGGGGTGGCTACTTTGGGGAGAAGATTTGACAGAGAAGCTCGGAGAGTGCTTGAATTTCCTCCTACTTCTGATGAAGGGACTAGTAAAAGAGATGGAGTTGCGGTGCCTTCCGAGTCTGATGCAGAGGAAGAAGAGGTTGAAGAGGATGAAGATTATTCTGACCAGCAATATCCTCCAGCTGATGATAAATACAAGGGTTTAGAAGACAGATTGGCTGCCATGGAATTACAAAGAGTACCGGGTTTGGATTTTGAAGACTTGGGCTTGGTTGCCGGGATTGTGATTCCCCCAAAATTCAAAGTGCCAGTGTTTGTGAGGTATGATGGGCTGTCCTGTCCCAAAATGCATCTCAGGTCCTACGTAAGAAAGATTCAACCCTATACGGCAGATAAAAACCTCTGGATTCATTTCTTTCAAGACAGCCTGTCGGGAGCTCAGTTGGAGTGGTTCTATCAGCTAGAAGGAACCAGTGTCAGAAATTGGGAAGATTTGGCCACCGCTTTCTACAAACAATACCAATATAATTCTGATCTTGCTCCTACTCGTACCCAACTTCAGGGTATGTCACTAGGAACAAGCGAGGGATTCAAAGAATATGCACAAAAATGGAGGGATTTGGCTGGCAGGGTGCAACCTCCTTTAACCGACCGTGAACTCGTTGATATGTTTCTTGGGACCTTATCTGGGCCATTTTTCAATCATTTAATTGGTAACTCTTCCGCGGGGTTTACCGATTTGATCTTAACAGGCGAAAGAATAGAAGCTGGCATCAAGTCAGGAAAGATTCAGAAGGGTATTGCTGTAAGTGTTGAGAAGAAACCTTTTAAGAAGGAGACAGCTATGGTATATTCTCAGAGAAGAGCAGGGAAGATGGAGCGTCGGCCAACTGTGGGGGCCGTAATGATTCAAAACACTCCGAGTGAGCAGCCTCGCTATAACCAGTCCAGACCAAATCAGCAACGAGTGGAACGGCCACAACGGCAGTTCACCCGTATTAATATGACTCCAGCGCAAGTGCTTCCCCATCTATTGAAGTTGAATCTTGCCACCATCAAGGAGGCGCCAAAGAATGTAAATACGTCCTCTCCGCATTATCATGCCAATGCTAAATGCGCCTACCATTCAGACAGTGTTGGACACGACACTAATGATTGTTGGGCACTCAAGCATAAAATCCAAGACCTGATAGAGGCTAAGGAGGTAGAGTTTGACGCTCCAGAGAAGCCTAATGTGATATCTGCACCTATGCCGAAGCACGGCCGAAACGTCAATGCCATTGAAGAAGATTTGTATGTTGCTGATGTCAGTGATCTGACTACTCCACTGTTAACCATTAAATTGAATCTGTTGAGGGTCGGGATCTTTCCGGGATGTAAGGAAGACTGCTATTGTTGCTACTCTCTGCCGTTTGATTGTCCGCTACTGAAGAAAGGCATCCAAGGCCTTATGGATAGTCGACAAATTTTGTTCGAAAAAGTTTCTGCTGTTCCAGTTCATACTGAAGATGTCTCAATCATAACCATTCACGCCAATCTTTCCAAGGCCGTCAAAAAGCCTGTTAAGATTACACCAGCTGCAAAATCTATTCCTTTGAAGATAACAATGCCAGGGCCTGTTCCCTATGTTTCTGAGAAGTCGATACCGTGGAACTATGGCGGTGACGTTTACTACCATGGTATCAAGCAAATCGAAATAATTGAAGAAAGTTCGGATGATGAAGAAGCCAGCATTAGTAACATTGCGGGCACTAGCAAAATCACCAGGAGCGGGAGAATATTTTCTCCAGAGATTGCCCCTCCAAGAGCAGTCTTTGGACCCTCATCAGCTGACAAGGTCGTCCCTGCACCAATCAAACTTTCTGCTAGAACTCCTTTGATTGAAGATGTTGTTGTTCCTAATACCGTCTCTCCTACCGCTCTGACAAAGGTAAGGGAATCCAAGATGAGCCCGTCAAGACAAGGGCTCAACCCTTGGTTATCCCAGAAACCTCCAAGAAGGAAATGGACGAGATTTTGAGGATAATCAAGAGAAGTGATTACGATGTGGTGGAACAGTTGGGGCAAACCCCCTCCAAGATCTCCATGCTGGCACTACTACTTTGCTCAGAAGCGCACGCTAAAGCTCTGATAAAATTCCTAAAGGCAGCCCATGTGCCCCAGGAAACCTCTGCGGATCAATTTCAAAATTGCGTGGCTAGCCTGACTGCAGACAATGGATTAGGTTTTTTTGATGCCGACCTAACCCCTAAAGGCAGAAACCACAATGATGCTTTGCATATTTCAATCGAGTGTCGCGGAACCACTCTTGCACATGTTTTGGTTGATACCGGTTCGTCGCTGAATGTTTTGCCTAAGAAGGCCTTGGACCGACTAGATTGTGAAGGATTGGAGTTGAAGCCGAGTGATATTGTTGTCAGAGCTTTCGATGGTTCAAAGAGAATGGTCCATGGAGAGGTTGAAATTCCTATCAAGATAGGCACTGAGGTGTTTAAATCCACTTTCTATGTGATGGACATCCGTCCATCATACTCTTGCTTGTTGGGTAGACCTTGGATACACCATGCTGGGGCAGTCACCTCCTCCTTGCATCAGATGTTGAAGTATCCTGTCAAGGGAAAGATCATTACTGTCCATGGCGAAGAATAGTACATGATTAGCCACTTAAATTCTTTCCGGTATGTGGAGGTTGAAGGAGAGTTCATTGAGACACCGTTTCAACATTTCGAAGAAGTCCTTCCTGAAATAGCAGTAGCAAAGTTGACGGTTGAGACACCAAAGCAGATGGCCAGGATGGCATCTCTGGGGGACGCAAGGGCCGCAATCAAGGAAGGGAAGAATTCAGCATGGGGGCAGTTACCCGACTTTCCACATAAGACTGACAAGTTTGGATTAGGGTTCACAGCCGCTGGCCAGAAAGCTATGCGCCGGTCGAAGATTGAAAGGGCGTCAGTCAAAATTTCTCCCTACGAAATCAACGCCCTGGAAGAGGAGGACCAAGAAAGCAACATTGAAGAGTGGATTTATCCAACTGTCAAAGGAGGATTGAGCAATTGGGAGGCTAAGGACTTTGTCCCCATCACTTTTATTCATCAGTAATTTATCTATTAAACATTTCCTATTTGGTCTGTAATATTTACTTTCAAACAATCCGTACACTATCTTTTCACCTCCTGCCTTGCCCGGGGCATGTAGGTCTACTTGTAAGGGTTTGATTATTTTCATATTCATATGCCATGTTTAATGATTCATTGGACGTTTTTCATTTGATAAACTGCTTATGTTCATTTTCTTTCCTTTTGCATTTTTTTGTTTAAGGATGGCTATCCCTTACACACACCCACACTCACCAATGCAGGTACCCATCCACTCCGGATTCCATGGGTGACTATTCTGCTGTATCTTTCAATAACTCTGAAGATCTGGTCAATCTAGCCGAGTATGAAGATGACGAAGGTTGTGAAGTACCTGGGGAACTAGCCAGACTTCTGCAACAAGAGGAAAGGGCCATCTTACCGCATGAAGAGTCACTGGAAACTGTCAACTTAGGGACCGAGGAAGACCGGAAGGAGGTGCAAGTGGGTGCCAATTTGAAACCGAATGTCAAGGAGCGCTTGGTACAGTTGTTGAATGAGTATGTTGAGATCTTCACTTGGTCTTATGAAGACATGCCGGGTTTAGACACAGACATCGTGGTTCACCGTCTCCCCACAAGAGAGGATTGTCCACCAATCAAGCAAAAAGTTCGCCGAATGAGGCCTGACATGTCCGAAAAGATCAAAGAGGAAGTAATGAAACAATTCAATGCTGGCTTTCTAGCTGTTACATCCTATCCTCAATGGGTCGCTAACATCGTGCCAGTACCGAAGAAAGATGGCAAAGTCAGAATGTGTGTGGACTACCGGGATTTGAATAGGGCCAGCCCTAAAGATGATTTCCCGCTACCTCATATTGACATCTTGATCGACAATACAGCTCAGCATAAAGTGTTTTCCTTCATGGACGGATTCTCGGGCTACAATCAAATCAAAATGGCTCCTGAGGATATGGAGAAAACAACTTTTGTCACACAATGGGGCACTTTCTGTTACAAGGTGATGTCGTTCGGGCTGAAGAACGCAGGAGCAACTTATCAACGCGCCATGGTAGATTTATTTCATGATATGATACATCATGAGATTGAAGTTTACGTAGACGATATGATAGCTCGGTCACAAACAGAGGAAGAGCACCTTGAACATCTGGAAAAGCTGTTTGCCAGGTTAAAAGAATACAAGCTCAGGCTGAATCCAAGTAAATGCACTTTTGGAGTTAGGTCTGGTAAACTCTTGGGATTCATTGTAAGCAACAAAGGCATTGAAGTCGATCCGGCAAAAGTAAAATCAATACAAGAGATGCCTGCTCCCCGTACCGAAAAGGAGGTTAGAGGATTCTTGGGGCGCTTAAACTATATTGCCAGATTCATCTCACATCTGACTTCTACCTGTGAGCCAATTTTCAAACTCTTGAAAAAAGATCAGGTAGTGGAATGGAACGACGATTTTCAAGCTGCTTTTGATAAAATTAAGGAGTATTTGCTAGAACCTCCCATTCTGATGCCACCCGTCGAAGGAAGACCATTGATCATGTATTTGACCGTCTTGGATAACTCAATGGGGTGTGTTTTGGGCCAGCATGACGAGTCTGGTCGAAAAGAGCATGCTATTTATTACCTTAGCAAAAAGTTTACCGACTGTGAGACTCGCTACTCACTGCTCGAGAAAACTTGATGCGCTTTGGTATGGGCTGCTCGCCGACTAAGACAGTATATGTTGACTCATACTACCTTGTTGATTTCCAAAATGGATCCTATCAAGTATATCTTCGAAAAGCCCGCTTTATCTGGAAGGATAGCTAGATGGCAAATGATCTTAACTGAGTATGACATCCAGTACACCACCCAAAAAGCTATAAAAGGGAGTGTATTAGCTGACCATCTGGCTCATCAAGCTATCGAAGACTATCAACCCATGAGATTTGACTTCCCAGACGAGGACATCATGAATTTGGACAACGTTGAAGGTGACGGACCGTATGACGGACCCGAAAAGGGATCCCGATGGACCCTGTACTTTGATGGTGCTTCAAATGCACTTGGAAATGGTATCGGCGCAGTACTCATTTCTCCGGAAGGTTGTCACACACCTTTCACGGCCCGACTTTGCTTCAAATGCACAAACAACATGGCTGAGTATGAAGCTTGCATCTTTGGTCTCAAGGCTGCTATAGACTTGGGGATCAAATCTTTGATCGTATTTGGGGACTCGGCTTTGGTTATCAGTCAAATCAAAGGAGACTGGGATACCAAACATCCTAATCTTATCCCATACAAAGAACATGTCCTGACATTGTTGCCGCATTTCGAGCAAATTACCTTCGAGCATTTCCCGCGAGAAGAGAATCAGCTAGCAGATGCTCTGGCCACAATGTCCTCCATGTTTAAACTCAACTGGGATAATGAGGCTCCCCAAATCACCATCGAGCGAATGGATGAACCTGCGCATTGTCACGAGATTAATACCGAAGAAGTAGTGGAACAACCCTGGTTCCATGAAATCAAAAGGTATCTCGAGACTGGAGATTATCCTGAAGGAGCTTCCGTAAATGACAAGAAGTTCTTAAGGAAATTCGCTGCTAAATTCTTCCTAAGCAATGACATCCTTTACAAACGAAGCCATGATTGTGTATTACTCCGATGTGTAGATAAAGCTGAAGCAGAGTTGATCATGACTGATATACACAACGACACATTTGGCACTCACTTGAGCGGGCATACAATGGCTAAGAAGATCCTGAGGGAAGGCTATTACTGGTCTACCATGGAAGCTGACAGCCATCAACATTCCCGTACTTGCCACAAATGTCAAGTCTATGCTGACAAAGTTCATATCCCTCCGGTTCTTCTCAACGTTCTGACTGCTCCTTGGCCATTTGCAATGTGGGGCATTGACATGATTGGAGAGATCAAGCCCACGGCTTCCAACGGACATCGCTTCATCCTGGTTGCCATTGACTATTTCACCAAATGGGTCGAAGCAGCTTCCTTCGCCTCTGTGACCAAAAATGTGGTTGCCCGCTTTATCAAGCAAAATCTCATATGTCGGTATGGTGTCCCAGATAGGATCATCACAGACAACGGTACAAATCTGAATAACACAATGATCACTGCATTGTGCGAACATTTCAAGATTTATCATCATAATTCATCTCCCTATCGGCCGAAGATGAACGGTGCTGTTGAAGCTGCGAACAAAAACATTAAGAAAATCATTCAGAAAATGACAGTCACTTACAAGGACTGGCATGAGATGTTACCGTTTGCTCTGCATGGATACCGTACGACGACACGTACTTCAACTGGGGCAACCCCATTTTCTCTGGTTTATGGCATGGAAGCTGTTTTTCCTATGGAAGTCCAGATCCCTTCTCTAAGGATTATGAAGGATGCAGGTTTGAATGAAGATGATTGGATGCAGACCCGACTTGATCAACTCAATCTGATCGACGAAAAGCGACTTGCTGCTATATGCCATGGTCAGACGTATCAAAAACGGATGATCAAGGCCTTCAATAAGAAAGTCAGACGTCAAGTGTATCAAGTCGGAGATCTCGTAATCAAGCGGATTATCTTGCCGCAAAGTGATCCCAGGGGCAAATGGACTCCTACATATGAAGGACCATTTGTGATCAAGAGCATATTTTCTGGTGGTGCAATGATTCTGACCACCATGGACGGCGACGATTTGCCGCACCCTGCGAACGCAGACATAGTCAAAAGATACTATGCATAAATAACCCGACAAGTCGAAAACCCGAAAGGGCGGCTTGGACAAAAATGGGCATCCCGGTGGATCGAAAACCCGAAAGGGCGATTCAGGTAAAAATTAGGGATAAAAACAAAAAAATCTGTACACCCGGCAAGTTGAAAACCCGAAAGGGCGGCTTGGGCAAAAATGGGTTTCCCGGTGGATCGAAAACCCGAAAGGGCGATTCAAGCAAAAGTTAGGGAATTAAAGCGTATGACTATGTCGCGTCGGATCACTTCAAAGACAATCTCTTCATCAACCAGTTCCGGGTTTCTGATCAATCTAGTCATCGGCAAACGATGCATTGAATGGACAGATATTCAGAGTTGTGAAGGCTGTAGCAGAATGGAATCCCATGGAATTATTTCACATAGCCATCTTTATTTTGTATAAATTTTTCAAATATTTACGACAAAATCCTCTTACTAGGATGATTGTCTCCTTTGTACAAATATACTCAAAGAAAATCAATACAAATACTTTTCCCAGAAATTTGTGTCATTTCCTTTTCTTTTCTCTTGCACTATTTGTTTTATTTTGAGAAACGTCCAATGTTTTGTTAAATAGGCATATGCATTTGAAACATAATCATTTTCTTATGAGTCGGGAAAGAGGATTACTGATAGGTCAAAGGAACAGTTGGATATCTTGATACCCTTCAAAAGGAAGCCCCCGAGAGATTTGGAATCCATATCCCTAGCAAGTCTTGAAGCTCACCCCCAGTAGATTCTGGAAGCTTATTCCCTGCAGAGCACGGACGTCTCTCCCGAGTTTTATTCAAAGTTATTCCTCACAAGGCCTTATAACTGGGTTATCCTCAGCTAACAACCACGGAAGATCACACTCGCCAAAATTCTTCCTATCCCCAGCAGAGTTCATCAAAATTCCCCAGCAGTAACTTATCTTTGTAAATCCCCAGCCAGAGAATCCTCCGGAATTCAATTCCCCTCAGAGTTTAAGTTTCAGTGTCCCCAGCCGAGCTAAAGCTTCGATTTATCAATCCCCAGCGGAACCAGACTAATGAGCCTTTTCCCCATAGAGTTTTAGGAGAATAAATCTTGAGTTCCCCAGTGAAGTCGCCAGAGACACTTCCCACCGAACTGAAGATTCCCAGTCTTGTATCCCCAGCATAAGTCTGCTAGATTGGTGCTCCCCAGTAGAAGTCATCAGGAATTCCCCAGAGGTTTGGTATACAACCCAGGCTCCTTATTCCCCAGTCACAGCCAAGGAATTATTCTTCCCGGCAGCAGTCAGGATGTTTTTATCTTCAGCCATCCAGGATTCATCTATGCCCAGCAAGGCAGCTCATCAGCTTACATGCGCATTCATTACATTCATATCATACCATTGATAACATATATTGCATCATACATTTCATGCAACATAATTTTGTGTTCAGCTGACATTTTGTCCTTTTCAGGATAAGAATAAAAAGCTATCCTTAACAGTTTCAGACACAGCTTTGCACGGATTCATCATCAAGCAACCCTACACCGGTTCTTATTCAAATCCAAGATTTCTGAAAACAGTTCACGGGTTCTCCAAGTAACGGATGTTAAACTATCACTTGTTCAGATTCTTCTCAAAACTTCTGAAAACAGTTCATGGATTCTTACCAACAACGGATGTTAATCTACCACTTGTTCAGACTCTTCTCAACCGTTGAAAACAGTTTACGAACGCTTCCCAACAACGGACGCTGCTCTATTGCTTATTCAACCTCAAGATTTCTGAAAACAGTTCACGGGTTCTCCAAATAAACGGATGTTAACCTATCACTTGTTCAGATTCTTCTTCAAGACTTCTGAAAACAGTCTATGGATTCTTCCCAACAACGGAGGTTAATCTATCGACTTGTTCAGATGCGACTTTCTGAAAACAGCTTACGGACGCTTCCCAACAACGGATGCTGCTCTATTGCTTATTCAAAACTTCAAGATTTCTGAAAACAGTTTACGGGTTCTCCAAGTAACGGATGTTAACCTATCGCTTGTTCAGTTTCTTCTCCAAATTTCTGAAAACAGTTTACGGATTCCTCCCAACAACGGATGTCAATCTATTGCTTGTTCAGACCCCCAGTTCAGAGATGGTCCAAAGCTTGGACACCTTCCTGATATTCCCTTCCAGATGGCATCTCTAAGCCCATCCCCGACAGGATCTCTGTTACCCTCTCAAGATGGCATCTCTAAGCCCATCTCCAAATGGCATCTCTAAGCCCATTCCCGCATTCATTGCTTTGACGAGTGCAAATTTCCGGGCACTCTAGTGTCCAATCTCCTTTTACCCTCGAGTCACGAAAGGCAAACTTGCCAATCTAACTCTTCGGATTCAAGAAGATTGAATAGGGGCAACTGTTGTACCCCAAAATTTGCCCTCCCATTTCTCAATGATTTCTCATCACAAAACCTTTGAAGCCCAAGATCCAATTAGGGTTTCATCTGCTCAAGACCTCTCCTTGCACTGTTGACCCAAATTAGGGTTTGTGTTTGCACCAAGATGTTTTGACCTAAAGTTCTTAAGATGACTTTCATGCTTCATATTGGACTCCCAAGTTTATCCATACCAAGTTTCAAGCTTTGATTCCAAGTTTTGCTCAGTCAATTGGACAGTTGACCTAGAAATCAGCTGTATTGGGGAAAAAGTCAACTGTGGCCAATTGACAGTCAAACCTCATGAAAATTGACCCACATCAACATTATGAACTCATATGGACCATTTGATCAAGTTTGGATCACAATTCCATAAGAAATTTGATCAGATCACCAAAAAGGCAAAATGGTCATTTTTAGGGTTTTGACTGCACAAAGGCAATTTTTGACTGTTTGACCTAGCCAATGGCAAACCAAGCTCATATATGGACTCAAGGACCCCATGGAATTATCTTGACATGCTCAACAAACTCAAAAGATCCCAAGTACACAAGATTGACAGTTGAATTTCCCAGTCAATTGATCAATTTTGACTGTATACTGAAAAGTCAAACTTTGACTTTTTGGTCAAAATCAAGAGTCAAGATTCATTTTTCATCAAAACATGCCAAATCATGAAACTTGTTCATCAAGAAATCACAAAATGCAAATTAGGGTTAGAAATTAGAATTTTTCATAACTTAGAATTTTTCTAAGGTATAAAAAACCCTAATTTTTTCCTAACTTTGCCCCACTTTTTCACCAAGATCCATTTGGATTCAAACAAAAGTCAAAACATGAAAGTTGTAGCTTGTTTCATAATCTACAACTTTGATTCACAAAGTTTTCCCATTTGAGGCTTGTATCTCAAGTTACAAATTTTTGAATAAGGGCACTAAACCATTCTTAACTTAGTGAATTTTTGACCTATTTTGACAAGGTTTTCTACCCCACTTCAAGGCCATTTTCCATACACTTCCACTTGGAATTTCAATTTGCATTTCAAATATGGATTGTAGTACACATTCCAAGATTTCCAAAATGTCCAAGAACTCATCAAACAACCTCATGACTTGAGAGATTCGAATTTCACAATTTGGCAAAAACTCACTTTTGAATTGGCTATTTTTCATGTTCATAATTTGTGCAAACTTCTCAAACCAGCATGCCCCTTGATTACAGGTCCTAAAACCATCCAACACTCAATAATTTAATGCATGTTCATTGTGCTAAGACCTTGTTTCATGAGCTAAAGCATTGTATGATGGATTAATCCCAAATTGGAAAAAGCATTATATCCATTTTTGCAAAAGTTTCACTTTATGTCCAATTACAAATCCAAGAAGTACAGTCCATATCTAATTGGCACAAGTTTATGTGTTAATCACACTGATCAAGGAGGGATTATGCAGCATAGTATGAGGGCCTGTACAGGCTAGAGGCACAAAGTAACCATTGCTTGCTTAAAGTGTAAGAAACACATCATAACTCAAACCAACTCTCATATCAGCTTACAAACCCTTAAGTGAACTTATCAAACACACTCCACACATCTGAACCAAGCTATTGCACGAACCTAACACCTCTCATACACTCCCAATCTCAGAATCATCTTCAAACTGCAAAAACAGGGTCATGCCTGCAGTTTGAGTGCCATCTTCCATTTCCCTCAAGCTCTCTTGCCCAAACCAGTTCACATACATTCCCTAGCACCTATGCAAGCTAACCATGACTTGAAACACGACCTGTAATCCCTCTAACCACTTCCACCATTTTCAGTTTCTTGTTTTGCAGGTGAAGTGCTCTAGCACGATTCAAAAGCTTTCAAGACAAAGTAAACATTGGAATAGCATCCCTGGACCTCAAGGAAGCTTTTCCAATCATCACCTTGCACTGAAAGCTTCCTCATTTCCAGATAGAACTTCAGCTGAACAGGTATCTTGGTGAACTTCTATCTCTCTTATCAAGCATCATTAGCTCTAAATTTGTGAATAAACAATGTTCTACTCATGCCACTGAACATGTACATGTTTTTACTCTTCATTTCTTTTACTTGAGCTGTGAGAATTTGAGGTTTGAAAATGGCAGAAAATCTAGGTTAGGATTTGGGGGAGAAGAAATTCTCCCTCATCTTAGAGAGTTAGATCAAGTTCTGCATATGGTTGGATTCGTCTCTTGATGCTGAACATTTTTTATGTTATGAGTTTTCATTAATAAGCCAGGAATCAGGAGTTAGAAGATCAAGAACAGGGCGCGCGTTTTTTGAATGTTGTTGTACAGAGGTTGAAGAAAGGCCTTCATGGGCTGGGCTTATGTTGACTTTCCTTTTCACACCACCCTTTTTGGTTTTACACCCCTGAGCCCATTTGTTTCATTTTTAATGTTTTTTTGACTTTTTCTTTTTTAACTGACTCATTTATTTTTTCTCAGCATATTAAAAATATAAAAATATTTTTCTCATCATTTTTTGAATTTATTAAGTATTTATTTGATTGTTTCTTTAGTTTGTACATAAATAAATAAATATATATATATACTTTTTGTTTAAAATATTAAGATAGTACAAATATATTTTTATATACATTTTTATCTTATTTTTACTTCCTGAAAATATTTTATAGAAAATTACTTTTTTTATATTAAATATTATTAACTAATACATATAATATACATTTTGTAAATAATATAAATATATAGGTATATATTAATATGCTTAGGATAAAAATACCAAAAAATATACATATTTTATTTTTTAATATTTAATACTAGAAAATGCCCTTTTTACAAATATACTATATTTTATTTTATTTTTGTATGTAAATAATAAACATTATATGAATTAATTGATTAATACCCCTTTGATTAAAAATTAGGGTTTTGCCCTAAATTTGAAAATACTCCAAAAAATAATACCTTTTTATTTCTCTTTTTATTTTTACATAAATAATACTTTTTTTTTCATACACATAAAAATTCTTTTTACATTTTGCATATTTATTTCAATTTCCATTTAATTATACAATTATTTGTCTTATAAATATTCAAAGAAAATGATGTAATAGTTAGGTTTAAATTCTTGTCTAAATATACCCCATTTGAAACATTGTACCCCCCTCCCCATATTATTGTGTTGTAATAGCGTAGGAATTTAAATTTCGCACTTTAAATGCTTTCTAAACATACTATGCTAGAATTAGGGTTTGTGCGCGAATAAAACGAACAAAATAGTTGGACCTAATATCAAGATAAATAAGCATGAAAATGAACAACACATTTCACACTTACACCCCTAGGGTACTCCACTTTGTTGCCTTCAAATAATTGGGCCATATTGCATGTTGAATTTCTTTGGGTAAAACAAACAATCAAATGATCATAGTCCCTCAAAATGTTGCCTAAATGAATGATCAAGTCCCTTTTAAAGAAAAATTGCCCAAAGACATCTAACACTATTGCAATTATGGTCTAAACGATGACCCGCGCCCGTCCCTTTCACCTCCTAAGACAAGATTGTCCACCAAATGCAATGGTGGAACAAAATTGTCAAAAGGTTTAAAACATAACAAAAATCTTTGAGAAAACTTTAGGGTAGATAACTCTTAAGTACTTGCCAATTTGCAAAGAAAACACTTGCCTATTTTCAAAACCCACTTCACAAACATTTTCAAAACCAACTTTCAAAAACCTTGAAACATCTTTTTAAAAGACAAAACACCTTTTGTAAAACATTCGAGTAAAGAATTGTTACAAGGGTAGCCTATACAAGGCATCTTTTCAAAAACATTTTCAAAACCACACATCAAGCACCATTTCAAACAATTGAAAACCAAGGCAAGTTGATCTAATCAAGTACCTAAGAGCCCATGGATAACCATGGATAGAAAGGGTGCTAATACCTTCCCTTTCTATAATCTACTCCCCGAACCCAAGAAAAATCTCAAAGGTTTTTGCTGTACTTTTTAAACCTTTCCTTAGGATAAAATAAAAAGTCGGTGGCGACTCTTGCTCAACCGAAACATTTGCAAAAACAAACGCAAAACCCTAGTCAGTTCTCCCACCGCATCACACTCGCCGACAATAATGTCGGCCCCAACAACACCGACGTCACCGACCATATCACTGCCCCCGGCGGCAACATCCCTGGGACTTCCAACTATCGAGATAGAGCCACGGCCTCGTCTTCATCAATCCCTCCCCGACTTGAAGAAGATAATCAAGTTCCTCCGAACTATCCAACCGTCCAATTCCACGAGGTCCCTTTCTCTGTCGGGGCAGACGCCACGACCAGGGAACTGTTCGCGACAATTAACCAGACTAACTGTGATCAGTGGATCTAGAACTGACTGTTTAATGCTGGTTCGCGAAATGTCGCGGAAGCAAGAGTCGCCACCGTCTTTTATTTTCTCCAATATGGAAAGAACAAAAGCACAGAAAAATTCCTTATTGAGATTAGCTCTCGGTTCGGGAGGTAGATTTATAGAAAGGGAAGGTGTTAGCACCCTTTCTATCCATGGTTATCCATGGGCTCTTAGATACTTGCTCATTGTGTTTTCAAAAGTGTTTGCTTTTCAATTGTGAGTGGGTTTGAAAAAGTTTCGTTTAAAATTTCAGTTCGACTCTTGTATCAGTCCTCAAGAGTGTTTGAAAAGTTGTTTTTGAAAGCTTTTTGCAAAGTGTCGGTGTGAAAAAGAAGTTTTGATTTGTTTTGAATTTAGAGCAAGTATCTACGAGTCATCTACCTACCCTAAGGAATTAGTCTGTGTAAATGTCCTTAAGATAGTGCCATCCCACCATTGAGAGGTAGGTAGCACCACCATTGGAGGTGTTCGGGTCAATTCGAGGATTAGGGACAGTGTGGTTACCAGAGTAATAGTAGGACACCTTAGAAGCTACCCCCATGCCATATTCATGGACATGAGGACTTACTAAAACGTCCTCTACCCGACGACCACGTTTCGAGGGGCAAGGCAACAGTGAGGCGTACCCTAAGAGTGGTGTGTGAATTGTGTGTCATTTTCAGTTATTATTTGTTTGTCATGTATTGGGTGATCTACGCTTATTATTATTTGGGCATACATTCTTTCATGTGATTAACAGCTTAAAGGGTGCGGGAATTAAAATGCGGAAAAATAAAGGTCCTACACTATTACAAGGCGCGGGTCCATACATCGCCAAATTAAACAGAGACCCGATTTGAATAAAAGTACAGAAAGTAAATGTCCTAATTATCTGTTACAAGGCTTTGGGGCAATTACATAAAAAAAAGAAAAATAAAAGTAAACGTGCGAAAAGAAATTAGAATCGAGTGCGAGGGCGTTGGACCCTTTAAGGAATTGAATTGAAATTATTAAATTTAATTAAATTAAATAAAGAAAAGAACTTATTTTTTTGGTGTTTTTGTATTTATGAAATGTAATGAGAATAAAGAAAATTAATATTGAAAGAAACCCTAATTCTAAATTGTTTTTAATTATTAAAGAAAAAATGTTTAAGTTTAACCTAATTTACACTAATTATTTAATTACAAATTTATTTACAAAAATAATTAATAATTAATAACAATGATAGGAATTATTTATTTATTTAAGAAAAAAAAGATGAAAATGTGACAAACCCTAATTTCTACATTTTTTTTTAGTTTATTAAGAAAACATTAAAATTTAAAACCCTACATTAAACTAAATTGATTAATAAAATTTATTTATAAAATAATTAGTGAATTAAATATTAAATAAGGCATATTTTTATTTTATGATTTCTGGTTTTTTGTGCTTTATGAAAATTAATTTTATGGAATTAAATAAAACAATTAGCCTGATTAACATAAATAAAAGAAAAGAATAAAAAGAGAGAAAGAAAATGCAAACATGGGGGGTATTCAGGCCCTTTTGGAGGTTTATGGGAAGCATTTTGGCCCACTTCAATCAGGCCTTTTGTTGACTTTTCAGACTTGTGTATGAAGTTGTTGACCAATGCGTATGGTGATCTGCACATCCTGGCCGTTGGATGGAGCCTCTGGGTGCGTGGCAAGCCAGAGGGTGAAGGCATATGGTACTCCCTTGAGTGTGATAACCACTTGAACCTGTTAACATAAAAAATATGGAGAAATATGGGGGACCTGGGAATCGAACCCAGGTCCCAATGCTTGCATGACAACACATCTTCCACTAAGCCAAGCGCGTTCATCTGATATTAATATGGAACGGAATTATTAAGAAAGAGAATGAGAGCTAATGATATAAAACTATAAAAAAACGCGCCAGATTCAAACGTTCCAACCACAGGATGACATCTATGCTTCTTCTTTGTTTTCCTGTAAAAACATGAATTAGATAGCGGGGGTTTTTAACCCCTACTAAGTGACATGACGAATAATAGCGATTAGAAGAGGAAGCCACATAAATTGAGCGCAAATGGTTGGTTGAATTCGTCTGGCCTTGACGAATTCAACCATGGTCCTGGCATTGTCCAATTTTTCCTCAATCAGAAATCCCTAATTACAAGCTTCATAAACCCTAGATGTTGTCCATGGTGGATTTCTGTACAGGCGCTTATAGTTCAATTGGATAACACCATTAGCTTCAGAGAGAGCATATTAGTATAAACCAACAATTAAAAGACATTAATCATGCATGGAAAATGGAATACGATTATCAATTTTTTCAAGAAAAGTAGAACACGGTTATACCAATTCCTTGAGTATGGAGGATTGAATTTGATTGGAATGGCTTCCTGGATGTGTCAGGAGTGTAATGGAATGGTTCTTTTGTTTTGAAACGTGCTCTATGTGGGAAAACAGTTTTCAGAATTTTTGTGAAAAAAATGCAAGTTTTTCTTGTGTTTGAGGCGCAGCTTTCTTGTCCTTTTTGATTAGGGTTGTGTTCTTGCATATATGTGGAATCATTCTAGGTCAAAAACAAAGCCCAAAATCCATTGAATCAATGTTTCAATATTTGATTTTTCAAGCATCTTTTTCAATCTTTTTGTCATGAAAAACATGCCTATTTTGGAAGATCTTGCCTCTTGATGTGGTACACGAAATCCCTAGGCCTTAATGAGAGAATATGCTGCACAAAAAGATTTGGAAAACATGTTTTAGTATTTTTCTTAAATTTAATTTTAATTAAATGATTTAATAGGATTAAAAACTCAATTAATTAATTAAAAATAAGAAAATAACTCCCCTTTGGGTCAATGGGTCGTGCATAGCTTTTGGGTGATGATTCTTGGAAGAAATTGAGGCCCATTAGCAATTTTGAGGCATTTGAAGCAAAGTTGACTTTTCAAAATTCCCAAAAATTTCCCAACTTCCACAAGGCATATCTTGCTCAATTTTTAAGCTTTGATCATGTTCTTGGACATTTTGGAAAGGTCTTGAAGTCTTCTAACCAATTCCTTTGGTCCCATGTCATTTTGATTTACCAATCTCAAGTTATGGTCTTTGACTTAAAGTGCCTTTTTGTTGACTTTTTGAAAATGACCTATAATGTTGAGATTGATAACTTTTTGTGAGAGCATTTCTTGGACTTGAAGTGTGAAGAGGAGTTGTAGGAAATGTCATTCTCTTCAAAATGAGCTTTGTATGGAAATTTTCTGATAAACCATGTGGAAGTTATGCCCTGGTCAATTTGCAGTTGACTTTTTCAGCTGTCCAAAAATAGAAACTTTTGCATCTTGAGACTTTTTGAGCCATGCCTTGAGAATCATGATCAAGAATTGATCAAATGATGTTTGTGGCTTCAAAATAAGATGTTGACCAAAAATTTTGACTTTTGACTGTCAAATGACCATTTTGCCCCTACAGTTGACTGTGATGCAATTAGGGTTTTTGACTGTGCAATTTTGTGCTGTAACTCTTGAAACTTGGCATAAGGATGCTTGACAATGTTTATAGGCATGTGGGACTTGTTTGGACCCTTGAAAACTTCAATTTCTTTGCCAGAACCAGAACCCTAATTTTTTACTGTTAGGAGGCAATTGGACTGTGCAACCCTTGGGAGATTTTGAAGCATGCTCTTTGCAAATCTTGAAGAATATGGGAGGGCAAATTTTGGGGTACAACAGTTGCCCCTGTTCAATCTTCTTAGACCTGAGGATGTAGATTGGCTGACGTGCCTTTCGTAATCCGAAGGTGGAAGATGATTGAACACTAGAGTGCCCAGAAATTTGCGCTCACATGTTGGCAGTGTGATGGTGGGAATGGGCTTATAGATGCCATGTTGAGGGGTAATGGATAGGTGGATGGGCTTATAGATGCCATCTGGGTTTCGATCGCGTAAGAGATTCCGTAGCGAGAACTTGCGTACCTGAAAAAGAAAATGATTACCTGGCCTGTTACAGGAGCTGGTCTTCAGACTCTTTGTGTAGATGTGCCCTGACTGGTTACAGGAATTGAATCTTAAAACCTCTTCAGACGTGCCCTGGCGAGATACAGAAATCGAGTCTGGAGCTTCAAAAGGTGATGAATGAATTAGGGATGGTTACTAACTCAACGGGACGATGAGAGAACCTTGGGCGATTACTACCTCAACAGTAACGATGAGAGAACCTGGGGCGATTACTACCTCAACAGTAACGATGAGAGAATCTGGGGCGATTACTACCTCAACAGTAAAGATGAGAGAACCTTGGGCGATTACTACCTCAACAGTAACGATGAGATAACCTTGGGCGATTACTACCTCAACAGTAACGATGAGAGAATCTGGGGCGATTACTACCTCAACAGTAACAATGAGAGAATTTGGGGCGATTACTACCTCAACAGTAACGATGAGAGAATCTTGGATGTCTTCTACTGAGTCTTCATCAGGAAAATCTTTAGGAATCGATTTAACTGGACCAGAGAAGGCCTTTGACTGGATCGGCATCAGAAAAATCTTTAGGAGTCGATTTAACTGAACCAGGCAAGGTCTTGGAATCTTCAACTGGAATAAGAATCAGGGAGATCTTAGGGTCGATCTGACTGAACTAGAGAAGGCCTTTGACTGGATCGGCATCAGAAAAATCTTTAGGAGTCGATTTAACTGAACCAGGCAAGGTCTTGGAATCTTCAACTGGAATAAGAATCAGGGAGATCTTAGCGTCGATCTGACTGAACCAGAGAAGGCCTTTGACTGGATCGGCATCAGAAAAATCTTTAGGAGTCGATTTAACTGAACCAGGCAAGGTCTTGGAATCTTCAACTGGAATAAGAATCAGGGAGATCTTGGGGTCGATCTGACTGAACCAGAGAAGGTCTTGGATTAACTTTGACTGGATAAGAATCAGAAAAATCTTAGAGTCGATTTAACTGAACCAGACTAAAGTCTTGGAATATCTTTGACTGGATAAGAATCAGAAGAATCTTAGAATCGATTTAACTGAACCAGACTAAAGTCTTGGACATAGCTGAGAACTTAATTGGATCTTTCCTGAAAGGTAAAGGTCAGTCATATGCAATGCATGATATGGATCAAGCAATGATGTCCTCAACATAAATGAGATTGTATGTTCATGATGCGTATATGCATGCTATAATGTATGGAAATGCGATGTTTATGAATGTATGTTTTTGTCTAGGAAAGTAAATCCTTGACGGGTGCCGGGAAGTCACATCCTGGGCTGATGTTGGAGAATAGTGCTTTGTTGTTTCCGTTGGGGATGATAGTTGTAAGAATATCTGTAGGAGAAGATAACTCCGTTAGGGAATAAACTTGGCGAATGGATTACTCTGCGGGGAGAAAAATATTCTAGCGATCTTGCTGGGGAACAATACTCTGTGGGAAGAGAGGTACGTTATTCTGCTGGGATGTTGATGGTAACTTTGTTGGGGATACCGTCGTTATGTTGGAAGTGTTAATAGACTTCGCTGGGGATAGGAAGACTTCGTCGGGGACGATCTTTCCGTGGCTTTTGGCTGAGGATAACCCAGTTATATCCTGGTAGGGAAGTAACCTTTCGATAAAGTCGGGAGACGCGTTCGTGCTCTGCGGGGGAGAAGCTTCCAGAATCTACTGGGGATAAGCTTCCTGCTGGAGAGATGATTCAAACTGTCCTGGGGAAATCTTGATTGGACTCTCCTGGGGAAATTTTTGAGATATACTGGGGAAGTGGCTCCGCTGAATGTCTGGTATACCGCCGGGGAAAAGTCTTAGATCAAGACTGTCGGGGATGTTTGTTAGGAATGTTCGTATACTTTGCTGAGGAATGTTGTGATCTGCTGGAGAATACCCAACTTCCTTAAGGCTGATAGTATAGCTTTGCTTGGGGAGAGTGCATTGACTTGCTGACTCACTCTCTGGGGATTTAAGGTATATTGGTTATGTTCTTCGGCTGATCTTACCTTGGTACCTTGGTGGACAGAACAATTAGATTGCTTAGACAACTCATTATTGCCCCTATTTCTAATATTACCTGTAATTAATCCTTTGTTTCGTATGCAAATATTTATGAGTTAGCAGTTATTGTCAAATGCATATATCACAAATTGAACCTTGGACGTTCTTCTCAAAACAAAACAGAAAAAGAAAAACAATTGGCAATTTTAGCTGAAAAGTGAATTTATATTGATTTTTGAATTTGCCTATAAATAGGCGTTTATGTACAAGAGGCTGACGTCCTAGTAAGAGAACGCCGCCGAATAAAAGAGTTTATACAATTTGTACAAAGGGAAAATAAAACAGCTATGTGAAAGGAATAATCCCGCTGGGTTCCAACTCTGCTATCGCCTTTATATCTTCGAGCGTCTCATCACTTGATGACCTAGTTGAAGATGAAGCTGATTGATTGATGCCGTCTGAACTTGATGTAGATACCGGATTCTGGATGCAACGTGATCCAATGAGACATAGTATTACGCTTTAATCCCTAACTTTTGCCTGGACCGCCCTTTCGGGTTTTCAGTCCACCGGGATACCCATTTTTGCCCAAGCCGCCTTTTCAGGTTTTCGACTTGTCGGGTGTACAGATTTTTTCATTTCATCCCTTCATTTTGCCCGAACCCTTTTGGTTCGCCGGGAAGCCCTAATTTTTGCCTAGGTATGTCAACCTAGAGGGTCTTTATTATGCGTAGTATCTTTTTACTATGTCTGCATTAGCGGGGTGAGGAAGGTCGTCACCACCCATGGTGGTTAGGATCATGGCTCCTCCTGAGAACACATGTTTAACCACAAATGGCCCTTCGTACGTAGGGGTCCATTTGCCCCTTGGATCACTCTGAGGAAGGATGATGCACTTGATTACCAGATCCCCAACTTGATATTCTTGTGGTCTGACCTTTTTGTTAAATGCCCTGATCATCCGTTTTTGATACGTCTGACCATGACAAATAGCAGCAAGTCTTTTTTCGTCGATTAAGTTTAATTGATCAAGTCGTGTCTGGATCCAATCATCTTCGCTCAGATCTGCATCCTTCATTATCTGGAGAGAGGGTATCTGCACTTCGATCGGTAAGACTGCCTCCATACCGTAGACCAAGGAGAAAGGAGTTGCCCCGGTTGACGTCCTTGCTGAGGTACGGTACCCATGTAGAGCAAACGGTAACATCTCGTGCCAATCTTTATAGGCCACTGTCATCTTCTGCACAATTTTCTTGATATTCTTATTCGCTGCTTCTACAGCCCCATTCATCTTCGGCCGGTAAGGAGAAGAGTTGTGGTGCTGTATCTTAAATTGCTCGCAGAGCTCAGTGATCATCTTGTTATTGAGATTGGTACCGTTGTCTGTAATGATCCTTTCTGGGACGCTGTATCGACAGATCAGATTGTGCCGAATGAATCGTGCCACGACATTCTTGGTTACTGTGGCGTACGAAGCTGCTTTAACCCACTTCGTAAAGTAATCGATCGCCACCAGGATGAAGCGATGCCCGTTGGATGCCGTAGGTTTAATCTCACCGATCATATCTATGCCCCACATTGCAAAAGGCCAAGGTGCAGTTAGGACATTCAGAGGAACTGGAGGAACGTGTACCTTGTCAGCATAAATCTGGCATTTATGGCATGTCCGAGAATGCTGGTAATAGTCGGCTTCCATTGTGGACCAGAAATACCCTGCCCGAAGGATTTTCTTCGCCATAGTGTGTCCACTGGAATGTGTTCCGAAGGTACCCTCATGCAGCTCTTCCATGATCCTTTCTGCTTCAGTCTTATCCACACAACGCGGTAAGGTCGAATCATGGTTTCGCTTGTACAGGATGATGTTGCTGAGGAAGAACTTTGCTGAGAACCTTATCAGAAACTTCTTATCATTTATAGATGCACCTTCAGGGTATTCCTGAGCTTCCAGGTATCTCTTCACCTCATGGTACCAAGGTTTTTCAGTCACTAACTCTGCCTCAAGATCACAACAGTATGCCGGTTCGTCCAGTTTCCAGATGATGACACGGGGAGCCTCATTGTCCCATTTAACTTTGAACATGGAAGACATCGTAGCCAACGCGTCCGCCAACTGATTCTCCTCTCTTGGGAAATGTTCAAAAGTTATCTCTGTGAAATGGGGGATCAATGTCAACACACATTCATTATAAGGAATAAGATTCGGATGTTTCGTATCCCACTCGCCTTTGATCTGGTTGATCACGAGAGCGGAATCTCCGAAGACACTCAGAAACTTGATCCTTAAGTCGATCGCAGCTTGAAGACCCATGATGCATGCCTCATACTCTGCCATGTTGTTGGTGCAGTTGAAACATAGCCGGGCAGTGAGTGGAGTATGAGTGCCTTGAGGGGATATGATCACAACGCCGATGCCGTTACCCAAGGCGTTGGAGGCTCCATCAAAGTGCATAGACCATCGGGATCCTTCCTCAGGTCCTTCATCCGGTCCAGGTACTTCACAATCAGTCACTATCATGATGCTCTCGTCCGGAAACTCAAAGTTCATTGACTGATAGTCGTCCACTACCTGATGTGCCAAGTGGTCTGTCAATACACTTCCTTTGATGGCTTTCTGAGTCGTGTACTGGATGTCGTATTCTGTCAAGATCATTTTCCATCTTGCTATTCTCCCAGACAGAGCAAGCTTTTCAAATATGTACTTTATTGGATCCATTTTTGAAATCAACAAGGTAGTGTGAGTCAGCATATACTGTCTCAGCCGGCGAGCAGCCCATACCAAAGCGCAGCAAGTTTTCTCGAGCAGTGAGTATCGGGTCTCACAGTCGGTAAACTTTTTGCTAAGGTAATAAATGGCATGCTCTTTTCGGCCAGACTCGTCATGCTGCCCCATCACACACCCCATTGAGTTGTCAAGTACTGTCAGGTATAATATCAGAGGTCTCCCTTCAACCGGTGGCATAAGAATGGGTGGTTCTTGGAGATACTCTTTGATTCTGTCAAAAGCGGCCTGACATTCATCATTCCAACGTACCACCTGATCTTTCTTCAGCAGCTTGAAGATTGGCTCACAGGTAGCAGTCAGGTGCGAGATGAATCGAGCAATGTAATTCAGGCGTCCTAAAAAACCTCTGACCTCTTTCTCTGTCTTAGGAACTGGCATCTCTTGAATGGCTTTAACCTTGGCAGGGTCCACTTGGATACCCTTATCACTTACGACGAAGCCTAGCAACTTTCCAGATCTTACCCCGAAGGTGCACTTGTTCGGGTTCAACCTCAGCTTGTACAGTTTCAGACGGTCAAACAGCTTCTGCAGATGGTCAAGGTGTTCCTCCTCAGTTTGGGACCTTGCAATCATATCATCGACATACACTTCTATCTCATGATGGATCATGTCATGAAATAAAGCGACCATGGCACTTTGGTAGGTTGCCCCAGCATTTTTCAACCCGAATGGCATGACCTTGTAGCAGAAGGTGCCCCACTGAGTAATAAAGGTAGTCTTTTCCATGTCTTCAGGAGCCATCTTGATCTGATTATACCCTGAAAAACCATCCATGAAGGAGAACACCTTATGCTGAGCAGTATTGTCAACCAGGACATCAATGTGAGGTAGGGGAAAGTCATCTTTGGGGCTGGCCCTGTTCAGATCCCTGTAATCGACACACATTCTGACCTTGCCATCCTTCTTTGGTACCGGAACCACATTGGCAACCCACTGAGGGTAAGAGGTCACTGCAAGAAACCCGACATCGAATTGCTTCATAACCTCAGCTTTGATCTTCTCAGACATCTCTGGACGCATACGGCGGACCTTTTGCTTAACCGGAGGGCAGTCTTCCTTGGTAGGCAAATGATGGACCACAATGTCGGTATCCAACCCAAGCATGTCTTCGTAGGACCAGGCAAAGATCTCCACATAGTCATGTAACATCTGAGTCAATCGTTGTTTCACGCTAAGCTCCAGATTGGCACCAATCTTAACCTCCTTTCTGTTTGTCTCAGTACCCAGATTTATCGTTTCCACCGGCTCTTCATGTGGTTGAATTACCCTCTCTTCCTGGAGTAACAGTCTTGCAAGCTCACCAGGAACTTCGCAATCATCTTCACCTTCTTCTTCGGCTAAGTTGATCGGATTTTCGAAGTCATAACTGGCAGTAGCAGAGTCGTTACCAGTGAGATCCAGAGTGGATTGAAACCTGTATGAGTGAGTGTGTGTAAATACAACTGTTTTGCAATATATAAAGAAAGGAAAGGAAGAAAAGGAGCATAAGATTTGAAGTGCGAGAAAACGTCCAAGGTCTTTATTCATGATATATGAAATGACAATTAATATGCCCTCACAAATGAAGCCACGGTGCCCCGGGTAAGACACCGGGCCATAGAGTTTTAATTCATTGTTTATTACAAATAATAAAAACAAAGGAATCCATTACTGCGTAACAAAAGTAACAGGTGTATGATCTTTCGCGGTCCAATTGCTAGGTCCACTGTCGGCCATCGGATAAATCCAGCTGTCAAACTCAGATTCTTCCACCTCGTCATCATCCCTGATAGCATTCACTCCATGAGCAGGCAGGGGAGCTGTCACCACATTAGGCTTCTCAGGTGCCTCAAACTGTACCTCCTTTGCATCAATAAGGTCTTGCACCTTGTTCCTTAGGGCCCAGCAGTCATCAGTAGAATGCCTCGGGCTATCAGAGTGATAAGCACAACGAGCATTTGGATTATACTTGGGAGATGCAGTATTCACAACCTTCAGGGCCTCCCTGACAGTCACCAAGTTGGTTGATAGCAGCTGCGGCAAGATTTGTGACAAGGTCATACTTAGCCGGGTAAATTCTCTTCTGGGTCTTTCAGCCCTTTGTTGATTGGTTTGCCGAAGAGCGGCAGCAGGCTTAGCAATCACCACCGCGTTGACAGATTGGCGGCGTTCTGGTTTATCTTGCCTCCTAGGCCCATACACAGCACTGGCCTCCTTCTTAAAAGGTTTCTTCTCAGCACTTGAAGACGCACCTTTCTGAATTTTACCGGACTTCATTCTAGCCTCTATCCTTTCCCCAGTCAGAATAAGGTCAGTGAACCCTGCAGATGAATTACCGATAAGATGATTGAAGAATGGCCCAGATAGGGTCCCCAAGAACATATCCACCAATTCACGGTCTGTTAACGGAGGCTGCACCCTGCCAGCCAGGTCCCTCCACTTCTGTGCATACTCTTTAAAACCTTCGCCTGATCCTAGCGACATACCCTGGAGTTGGGTACGTGTAGGAGCAAGGTCGGCATTATATTGATACTGCTTGTAAAAAGCAGTAGCCAACTCCTCCCAGTTACGAACCTTGGTACCATCCAGCTGATAGAACCATTCGAGATGAGTCCCTGAAAGACTCTCCTGGAAGAAGTGGATCCACAAGTTCTTATCCACAGTGTACGGCTGAATCTTCCGCACGTAGGATCTGAGGTGTAGCTTAGGGCAAGACGCCCCATCGTACTTGGTGAAAGATGGTGCTTTAAACTTGTGAGGGATGATCACACCAGTAGATAAACCCAAGTCTCCGAAATCCAAACCAGGCACTTGTTGGATCTCCATGGCGTTCAGACGGTCTTCCAACTGCTTGTACCAGTCTTCAGCTGGAGGATACTGTTCCTCATTAAAATCAGTCTCATTGTCAGAGACTACCGGACTTGGAGCCTTTCCCCCCTGGGGACTGTCTTTGCCTATAGAAGAACCAGCTTCCTCATTCTGCAGAGCGTTACCAAATCTCTGGCCCGAGTTGAAAAGAACAGTTCTCTTCTTCTTCTTCTTCTCCTTCTTCAGGAGTAAAGCCTTCAGCTCTTCTTGACCTTGAGCCAAACCCATGATCAGCTCTTGAAATTGTGCGTTCTGCGCCTGAAGGGCCTTGATAGACATCTCGGTTGATGATTCAGGGTTCATGATGCTGAAATAAACAGCGAAGAACAGTAAGCAACCTGAAAAGAAGAATACCTGCTATGCACATGATGAATGGAATGCGTATGATTTATGTTTTCAAAGACAATCGGGAATCAACTTTGTAAACAAAAAGGAACACACTTCATTAGATTCAACTTTGAAATTTAAATTGTTCAACAGGTTGCCCTTAGGCGTTACATAGAAAATGGAAATACTGAAAAGGGAAATAAAAGTGTAAAAGAACATCCAAAGCTCCTCATTGATCCCAGGGCCTCCTCTTCTCAGTACGGATGTAGTCATTCAGGGCCCGCTCATTCTCCAACTGCTTTGTCAGCTTCTGTATCTTCAATTCCTGCTCATTGAACTTTTCTCGGTAAGAATCCCGTTCTTCTCGCAGTTGCGCCCAAGACCTCTTTAATGTCTCATAATCAGTAGGTATCTGAGGAGGGAGAACAGTTGGGGGAACCCCATCTTTGTCAGGATACTCAAGAATGATAGGTCTGACAGCTTCGTACGGCATACCTAACTTCTGAGCACGGATGCGGACCCATTTGTAGTAGGCTTCCATAGGTAGAGAAGTCTTCGGTCCCAACTCTTGTGGGTCAGCTTTATGAACTCTGTCCCAAGCCTTGATGAACCTACGACGCAGCTCGTCACTATCCACCTGAAACTCAAAACTGATGTGAGGCACCAACATCTCATGAGGCCCTGCTCTTCTGGCCCTTCCAAACTGACGGAGCGCTAGACATGGATTGTAAGAGATTCCTCCTTGAGTACCAATCAAAGGAACATTAGGGTATTCTCCGCAACGGTCAATAACAACTATCTCATCCAAACCTCTGAAAGTCCAAATGATGTCCTTATCAGTGAGAGACATTAACCTATGAGCCCAACCTCTTCCTCTTGGTTCTTCAACACGAACTTAGGGAGGTGCGAAATAAACCACCTCACCAACAAAGGGATACAACACCACAGAGTTCCTCGTCTTCGGGCAGTACGAGCATAAAGTTGTTGCAGGATATCACCCAAGAGAGTGGGCACCGGATTCCGAGACATGAAGATCCTTATGGCAGTGACATTGACGAAGTTGTCAGGATTAGGGAACAAGACTAGACCATAAATTAAGAGAGCCAGGATGTCTTCATATGCCCTAAAGTCCAAGTCATTCCAGAAACTGTTAGCTTTACCAACCAGAAACTTGGCCAAGAAACCCTTAACTCCGCTTCTAGTCACCCAATTGTCCATTACTTCTTGATGGGTCAAGGGAAGAGCTGCATCAACCTCCTCAAGCCTGAGGGTCTTTTCCCAACCAGTGTAAGGAGTCTGATCCAAGATAGGGATCCCAAGAAAATCAGAGAACTCTTCCAGGGTAAGGACCAGCTGGAAGTCTTGAAAGGTGAAGCACTGGTACAGAGGGTCATAGAACTGGGTCAGGACACTCATCAACTGTTGATCCCGCTTTGCAGTGACTAAACTAAGAAGAGAACCATGCCTCTGGATGAAGGATGTGGTGTTTAGAATTCTGCAAACCAATTCTTCAAGTAACTCAGGTGGGTGAACAAAGTTGAACGGGATAGTATTCCTTCGCATAGGCATCATGATATCCTACAAAACAGAGCAAGGGTGAAACCCTCTTGTCTTTGAAATGGTCAGTCCTTATGCAGGATGCATGCAATGTTTATGATGGCATGATGTTATGATAAAACACACCACAAATATTTACAAGGGCAAACATGATAAGGCACACAAGTCACACAAGACAAGCCCTTAGAGTTTAGGCCAGCATGAGGTCTAGGTATTACCCTCTTTCAGTTTGTTGGTTCATACCTGTCCTATCAAAAGTAATCGGGTTCTTAGAGGATCCCAATATCATTGACTACCCTCAATCGGTCATAACTCCAGCGTCACAATCTTTTCTTGCGGCCAGAACCATCACGAGAGTTTAGCCTCAATGGGCGTAGCATACTACTACTGTTCTATTGGCCAAGTTGTGTCATTTAAGGTTCTAAGGTCTGTTGGTGCTTAATGACTCCTCAGAAGACCCATATTCTCCTCGTTGCAACACAAGGGATATCGGTACAGACCAAGGTGCCACACCAACGTAGCCACTGCTTCACCCATGTCGGTCTACGCCGGACAGGTCCCTCACAGCTTATGCTACCTAAATAGGGTATCCCCAGATCCGGGTTAGGATCTATGTAACTCTGATGCAACCCACAATTTAAAGCAAACAAGTCAAAACAATTGAAAACACAGTTATGAACTATTCTAAGGTACACCTCACTTTATAAGAGTCCCCAGCAGAGTCGCCAGTTCTGTGATCGGTGGATCTGGAACTGACTGTTTAACGCTGGTTCGCGAAATATCGCGGAAGCAAGAGTCGCCACCATCTTTTATTTTCTCCAATATGGAAAGGACAAAAGCACAGAAAAATTCCTTATTGATATTAGCTCTCGGTTCGGGAGGTAGATTTATAGAAAGGGAAGGTGTTAGCACCCTTTCTATCCATGGTTATCCATGGGCTCTTAGATACTTGCTCATTGTGTTTTCAAAAGTGTTTGCTTTTCAATTGTGAGTGGGTTTGAAAAAGTTTCGTTTAAAATTTCAGTTCGACTCTTGTATCAGTCCTCAAGAGTGTTTGAAAAGTTGTTTTTGAAAGCTTTTTGCAAAGTGTCGGTGTGAAAAAGAAGTTTTGATTTGTTTTGAATTTAGAGCAAGTATCTACGAGTCATCTACCTACCCTAAGGAATTAGTCTGTGTAAATTTCCTTAAGATAGTGCCATCCCACCATTGAGAGGTAGGTAGCACCACCATTGGAGGTGTTCGGGTCAATTCGAGGATTAGGGACAGTGTGGTCAACGGAGTAATAGTAAGACACCTTAGAAGCTACCCCCATGCCATATTCATGGACATGAGGACTTACTAAAACGTCCTCTACCCGACGACCACGTTTCGAGGGGCAAGGAAACAGTGAGGCGTACCCTAAGAGTGGTGTGTGAATTGTGTGTCATTTTCAGTTATTATTTGTTTGTCATGTATTGGGTGATCTACGCTTATTATTATTTGGGCATACATTCTTTCATGTGATTAACAGCTTAAAGGGTGCGGGAATTAAAATGCGGAAAAATAAAGGTCCTACACTATTACAAGGCGCGGGTCCATACATCGCCAAATTAAACAGAGACCCGATTTGAATAAAAGTACGGAAAGTAAATGTCCTAATTATCTGTTACAAGGCTTTGGGGAAATTACATAAAAAAAGAAAAATAAAAGTAAACGTGCGAAAAGAAATTAGAATCGAGTGCGAGGGCGTTGGACCCTTTAAGGAATTGAATTGAAATTATTAAATTTAATTAAATTAAATAAAGAAAAGAACTTATTTTTTGCTGTTTTTGTATTTATGAAATGTAATGAGAATAAAGAAAATTAATATTGAAAGAAACCCTAATTCTAAATTGTTTTTAATTATTAAAGAAAAAATGTTTAAGTTTAACCTAATTTACACTAATTATTTAATTACAAATTTATTTACAAAAATAATTAATAATTAATAACAATGATATGAATTATTTATTTATTTAAGAAAAAAAAAGATGAAAATGTGACAAACCCTAATTTCTACATTTTTTTTAGTTTATTAAGAAAACATTAAAATTTAAAACCCTACATTAAACTAAATTGATTAATAAAATTTATTTATAAAATAATTAGTGAATTAAATATTAAATAAGGCATATTTTTATTTTATGATTTCTAGTTTTTTGTGCTTTATGAAAATTGATTTTATGGAATTAAATAAAACAATTAGCATGATTAAAATAAATAAAAGAAAAGAATAAAAAGAGAGAAAGAAAATGCAAACATGGGGGGGGGGGGGGGGTATTCAGGCCCTTTTGGAGGTTTATGGGAAGCATTTTGGCCCACTTCAATCAGGCCTTTTGTTGACTTTTCAGACTTGTGTATGGAGTTGTTGACCAATGCGTATGGTGATCTGCACATCCTGGCCGTTGGATGGAGCCTCTGGGCGCGTGGCAAGCCAGAGGGTGAAGGCATATGGTACTCCCTTGAGTGTGATAACCACCTGAACCTGTTAACATAAAAAATATGGAGAAATATGGGGGACCTGGGAATCGAACCCAGGTCCCAATGCTTGCATGACAACACATCTTCCACTAAGCCAAGCGCGTTCATCTGATATTAATATGGAACGGAATTATTAAGAAAGAGAATGAGAGCTAATGATATAAAACTATAAAAAACGCACCAGATTCAAACGTTCCAACCACAGGATGACATCTATGCTTCTTCTTTGTTTTCCTGTAAAAACATGAATTAGATAGCGGGGGTTTTTAACCCCCACTAAGTGACATGACGAATAATAGCGATTAGAAGAGGAAGCCACATAAATTGAGCGCGAATGGTTGGTTGAATTCGTCTGGCCTTGACGAATTCAACCATGGTCCTGGCATTGTCCAATTTTTCCTCAATCAGAAATCCCTAATTACAAGCTTCATAAACCCTAGATGTTGTCCATGGTGGATTTCTGTACAGGCGCTTATAGTTCAATTGGATAACACCATTAGCTTCAGAGAGAGCATATTAGTATAAACCAACAATTAAAAGACATTAATCATGCATGGAAAATGGAATACGATTATCAATTTTTTCAAGAAAAGTAGAACACGGTTATACCAATTCCTTGAGTATGGAGGATTGAATTTGATTGGAATGGCTTCCTGGATGTGTCAGGAGTGTAATGGAATGGTTCTTTTGTTTTGAAACGTGCTCTATGTGGAAAACAGTTTTCAAAATTTTTGTGAAAAAAATGCAAGTTTTTCTTGTGTTTGAGGCGCAGCTTTCTTGTCCTTTTTGATTAGGGTTGTGTTCTTGCATATATGTGGAATCATTCTAGGTCAAAAACAAAGCCCAAAATCCATTGAATCAATGTTTCAATATTTGATTTTTCAAGCATCTTTTTCAATCTTTTTGTCATGGAAAACATGCCTATTTTGGAAGATCTTGCCTCTTGATGTGGTACACAAAATCCCTAGGCCTTAATGAGAGAATATGCTGCACAAAAAGATTTGGAAAACATGTTTTAGTATTTTTCTTAAATTTAATTTTAATTAAATGAATTAATAGGATTAAAAACTCAATTAATTAATTAAAAATAAGAAAATAACTCCCCTTTGAGTTAATGGGTAGTGCATAGCTTTTGGGTGATGATTCTTGGAAGAAATTGAGGCCCATTAGCAATTTTGAGGCATTTGAAGCAAAGTTGACTTTTCAAAATTCCCAAAAATTTCCCAACTTCCACAAGGCATATCTTGCTCAATTTTTAAGCTTTGATCATGTTCTTGGACATTTTGGAAAGGACTTGAAGTCCTCTAACCAATGCCTTTGGTCCCATGTCATTTAGATTTACCAATCTCAAGTTATGCTCTTTGACTTAAAGTGCCTTTTTGTTGACTTTTTGAAAATGACCTATAATGTTGAGATTGATAACTTTTTTTGAGAGAATTTCTTGGACTTTAAGTGTGAAGAGGAATTGTAGGAAATGTCATTCTATTCAAAATGAGATTTGGATGGAAATTTTCTGATAAACCATGTGGAAGTTATGCCCTGGTCAATTTGCAGTTGACTTTTTCAACTGTCCAAAAATAGAAACTTTTGCATCTTGAGACTTTTTGAGCCATGCCTTGAGAATCATGATCAAGAATTGATCAAATGATGTTTGTGGCTTCAAAATAAGATGTTGACCAAAATTTTTGACTTTTGACTGTCAAATGACCATTTTGCCCCTACAGTTGACTGTGATGCAATTAGGGTTTTTGACTGTGCAATTTTGTGCTGTAAGTCTTGAAACTTGGCATATGGATGCTTGACAATGTTTATAGGCATGTGGGACTTGTTTGGACCCTTGAAAACTTCAATTTCTTTGCCAGAACCAGAACCCTAATTTTTGACTGTTAGGAGGCAATTGGACTGTGCAACCCTTGGGAGATTTTGAAGCATGCTCTTTGCAAATCTTGAAGAATATGGGAGGGCAAATTTTGGGGTACAACACTAACTATCTCATCTTTGCCCAGGGGGAAAGACTGAGAGCACTTGAATACGATCGAAGGCCCCCTAGAAGACACAAGAGGCCTCAATCCCCACCTCCTCGACGAACGGAGGAACGTCCCTGATCTCCCCCGCAGAGACAGGATCCGGACATCTCTTGAAGCCTGTCGCCCCGAACACTCGGGCGGCGACCCCCTTGGAGAGAGAATAACTCATCGAAACTGGAAGGCACGACCACGACCCTTCACGGCAAGAACGAAGACCTCCCAGGGATGGAGGAACCTATCAACGGTCACATCGCTCAAGGAACGTCCAGCACGACCAGGGCCATCGTGACCTATAATACATCAGATCCCCGTCCCGCTCCCCGGAATAGAGTGACGAGGACGACCCCCGAGGTCCCTTGTCACAAGCTATCATGGAGGCGCCCATTCCCCCGGGCATGAAGAAGCATCCCCACTTAAAAGAATATGACGGCATCGCCAACCCGGTCGACCACATAGACGGGTTCGAGGCCATGCTGCACTACCAAAACGTCGGGGGACCAATCAAATGCCGGTTGTTCCCCACGACCTAAGGAAGGCAACCATGGAGTGGTACAAGGGTCTCGCCCCGGGGTCAATTACCTCATGGCGAAACTTGAGGAACCAATTCATCATCTTGTTCACTGCGTTGCGGCGACATCTGAAGACCGAAGCGGCGCTCGAGGCCATCGTCCAGAAGCACGATGAGACCTTGAGGGAGTTCATCAACCGGAAGCCATCCAGGTCCCTTGCACGGACCATATGAAGAGATACCTGCTGGAGAGGGGGCTCCTCCCCGGCACCGAATTCAGGAAAGCCGTAGGCATCGAACCACCCCGAACATTCGATGTCCTCCTCGAGAAGGCCAAAGCCTACATGGACTACGAGGAGAGGGAAGCAGCCAACAGAGCCCAAGACCCCGGGAATCGCGGATCCAGCAGTAATTTACGATAAAATTCCGCCCCTCCTCGACGAATCGGGGAAAAGAGAAAGGATGATAAACCCAGGGACGCCCGAGAGCAGAGGGGGCCTTCGAGACGGTTTAGAGAATACACTCCACTTACGGCTTCCCACGAGCGCATCTTAGCGGAGTGTGCGAGTACGGACTTTAAAAATGGCAGCGTCAAACATCCCTGACCAGCTCCTGCCAAACCCGGGGTGGATCGGAACAAATACTGTCAGTACCACCGGAGTCACGGGCATCCGACTGAAGACTGCGTCCACCTCAAAGACCCCATCGAGGCCTTCATAAAAGGGGGGAGACTCGCACAGTATTGGCGAAACGAAGCTCCTCATCGTGACACCCGCGAGACGAGGGAACCATAAGAGGATGCCCGACCATCTGATGAGTCGGTTCCCATCCAAACCGCATTCTCCGTCACAAGACCCGAGGACTTCTACGTCCCCGATCACATGCAAGAACTGTTGTCGACGCACAGCAGGTGGGAACACTTCCCCTCTTCCATGGTCATCAACGGTGGAGGGTTCAATGATCTGACCATAAATTCAGCTAAGAGGGAGCTGGACGAGTTGGTCGACACGGCCCCCCCTCAAACGGTGACCTTTGAAAAAGTGAGAGGCAGGTCGAATCCAATCACTTTCTATCTCGAGGAGCTCCCCGGAGGGGCCCCCAATTCGGTCATCCCTCTGCTGATAAGAGCGAGAATGGCCAACTTTGACGTACACTGTATCCTTGTCGACGAAGGAAGTTCCATTGACGTGATGTACAGCCAATTGTTCTGAACCCTGCAGCTCGACGACTCTCACCTCTCGCCTTACGTGGGGTCAGACCTGCAGGGCTTTAATGGCTCAACTTCCAAGCCTTGGGGATACGTCTAGCTCATGGTCACATTCGGTGAGGATACAGCAACGAGACAAGTCAAGGTGCACTTCCTCGTCATTGACTGCCCGTCCCTCTACAACTGCATTCTGGGAAGGCCGACATTGGTGGAGCTGACCGTAGTACCCCCCACCGTTCATCTAAAAATGAAGTTTTACACCAAGAGGGCACGGGTCGCCACCATCCAAGGGGACCAAGCAGCTGCCCGAAGGTGTTTTAACGCGGCATCCAAGGGACGTGATACGGTCGACACCAGCACAAGGCCCGCCAATAGATCTGCAACAACACTACCAGAGCCTCGGAGGTCAGAGCCCGTCAAGGCGGAAGAGCAGAGAACCCATCCATAGGTCGACTCAATTTCCCTGGACACCCGCTTCGACCAGGATGAGCCTTCTAGCGGCGAGCAAGTCCCCCTCCGACCAATTTCGGATGGGGACTTCAAACTCGTCCCCCTCGGTGAAGACCCAGGCAGAGGAGTGAAGATTGGCACCGGACTCCCCGACTTGGCAAGGAAGCAAATCAAAGCTTGCTTGCGCGAGAATGCAGACATGTTCGTGTGGAGCGTTGCGGAGATGCCCGGACTCGACCCTGAGGTCGCCTGTCACCAACTCGCCATTGATCCAGTCGCTAGGGCAGTAGTGCAACATAGACATAGGTAGTCTCCGGAGAAAATGGAGGCCGCTGAAAAAGCTGAAAAGACCTCCTAGAGGAAAATTTTATTTCTGAAGCCCGGTATTCAACCTGGCTGTCAAATGTTGTACTTGTCAAGAAAAATAATAGAAAATGGCGAATGTGCGTTGATTATACCGATCTTAACCGGGCATGCCCGAAGGATGCATTTCCTTTACCTAACATAGATATGTTTGTCGATAACTCGGCCAATTATAAAATACTATCATTTATGGATGCCTATTCGGGCTATAATCAAATCCCAATGGCAATAAGCGACAAGTATTGCACCACTTTCATGACCAACTCGGGTAACTATTACTACAATGTAATGCCCTTCGGTTTGAAAAATGCAGGAGCAACGTATCAACGAATGATGAACAAAGTATTCCACAACCAAATCGGGGAAATGGTCTAGGTATACATGGACGACATGATCGTCAAGTCCCGAGAAGACACCGACCATGCCGCTCACCTCAGGGAAGTCTTTGCTCAAGCGAGGCAATGCAAAATGAGATTTAACCCCGAAAAGTGCACGTTCGAGGTCAAGGAGGGTAAATTCCTCGGCTTCTACTTGATAGGACGAGGAATCGAAGCCAACCCCGACAATTTGGTCGCGGCTGCTTCCGTTCGATCCGGGGAGAGTTCTCCCCTCGTTAGGAAGTTGAACACCGGGGTCATCCAGCACGGGTTGTCTCCGATGGCGTTTACCTCGGGTGGAGTCGAGGTTTTTTCGATGCTCGGGCAAGATAGGGACTCTTGTATGAAGGATTTGTTACCGCCTTTATTTCTCGTGCTTGCGAGCTTCGAAAGTATGTCGGCCCTTGTGTTTTGCTCGCGCGGTACGTGCGAAATTTCTGCTCGGTCGAACCTTTTCATGTACTCTTTGACTAAGTTCAGGTATGCGATGAGGCTGTTATTTTTAGCCTAGTATCCTCCTTGGACTTTGGAAGCGACGAGTTGAGAGTCGGTGAAGATTTGTACCTCACGGGCACCTAGGTCCTCGGCTAGTCTTAGGCCCGCGAGCAGAGCCTCATATTCCGCTTGGTTGTTCGAGGTCGGAAAGGAGAGGGTGAGTGAATGCTCGACCACCACACCTTCCTCGTTCTCTAGGAGGATCCCAGCGCCGCTCCTGGACGGGCTGGATGCTCCATCGACGAAGATGATCCACTTGTGCTCTTTCCCCGCGGGGGATTGTGAGTGGTCATCTTTGCGACGAAGTCAACTAAAGCTTGTGCCTTTAAGGCTTTCCTGCTCTTGTATTGGATGTCGAACTCAGAAAGTTCCAAGGACCATTTTAGCATTCGACCTGCCATGTCTGGGCGACCCAGGAGCTGTTTTACGGGATGGTATGTTCGTACTACGAGTGTGCGCGAGAAAATAGTGTCTGAGCCTTCTCACTGCATTGACGAGGGCCAGAGCTACCTTCTATATCTGTTGGTATCTAAACTCAGGTCCTTGAAGCGCTTTGCTAGTGAAATAGATGGGTTTATGTCCGTCGGGCGTCTCGTGAATGAGGGCTGCGTTGACGGCTTTGACCGAGACGACCAGGTATAGGAATAAAGGTTCCCCGTCGACTGGTCGTGATAATACGGGCGGTTGAGATAGACTTTGTTTAAGATGGAGCAGCGCCTACTCGCATTCCTCGGTCCATTCGAAGGCTGCTTCCTTGCGAAGAAGCTTGAAGAAAAGGAGGGCGTGTTGAGCGGACTTTGCAATGAAACGGGATAACAAGGTGAGCATGCCATTCAGGACTTGTATGGATTTCTTCGGCATAGGTGTGGGGAGGTCGGAGAAAGCCCGGAATTGAAGAGCATGCTCCTACGTGGTGATCGAGCACAAACTATATCGCAGGGGATTTTCCATCCCACTCTTGAAGTGCATCAACGAATCCACAGTCCCCGAGGTGTTACGGGAAATACACGAAGGTATTAACGCCCAACACATGAGTGGCAAATCCCTAGCAAGAAAGGCTCTACGAGCGGGGTACTACTGGCCGACAATGCAACAAGACGCCAAAGACCACGTCAAGAGATGCGACAAATACCAAAGGCACACCGATATGCATCTCGCCTCCCCACACGAGCTTAATATATTGTCATCCCCGTGGCCATTTTCCTGGTGGGGGATAGACATCCTCGGACCATTCGTGCAAGGAAGGTACCAAAACAAGTTCCTCATCGTGGCCGTGGATTACTTTACAAAGTGGATAGAGGCCGAGGCCCTTGCAAAAATCACCTCCCATAATATCCTCCACTTTTACAAATGAAACGTCCTCTCTTGGTTTGGAATCCCGCAGGCGCTAGTCACAGATAACGATACCCCATTCACCGACCAAGGCTTCCGAACCTTCATCTCCAAACTCGGCACAAAACAACATTTTACCTCAGTCGAGCATCCCCAAACCAACGGGCAAGCTGAGGCCGGCAACAGGGTCATCATACGAGGACTTAAGCGCAAATTGGGCGAAGCAAAAAGGGGATGGGTCGAGGAACTACATAGCGTTCTGTGGGCTTACCGCACCACGCCTCATTTGACGACGGGGGGGACTCCATTTCGACTAACCTATGGCACTGAGGCGGTCATCCCCGTAGAGATCATGGAGCCATCCAGGCGAACGGAGATGCCTCTTGACGAGGAAATGAACGACGAGGCCCTGAGGGATGAGCTCGACCTGGTCGAGGAAATCTGATCGGGAGCGGCCCTGCGCGAGGCCACTTTGAAACAACGAGTAACCCTACGCCATGACGACAAGGTCATCAGACGCGAATTCCAGGTCGGCAGCCTAGTCTTGCGAAGAAACCAAAAAGATTCCCGTGAAGGAAAATTGGCCGCAAACTGGGAGGGACCTTATCGCGTCCAGGGCTACGGGCACCGGAGCATATTATCTCGAGCAATTAAACGGAGAACCATTACCATGACCCTGGAATGCTGCAAAGCTGAAACAATACTATAGCTAAAGCCCTCACCAACTGTAGACTTTTTCTGTCGAATATTCACCTTTAGTCGACAAAGGGAAAAATATCGACCACGTAGGCGAGTCGAGGTACAGACCCGACCTACCAACCAACAAGGTCATACTGCCGTTCACTCCGATGAACCGAACATAAATGCCCGGAAGGGACACCTCGATCGAGCTCCATTGTCGAAGTACCCACATGGAAGAACATCCAGCTCGCGATGGGCAGTTCACGCTGCGGGCATAGGACCCCGATCACGGTCATACGCCCGACATGCGGATCCCACTCCGCGCATTTGACACATTTCGAAGTGTGTCGAATCGTCACGAGGGTCGAACGGATATCTCCGCTCGAACACAAACTTCATCAAGAATTCATTATCAAAATAACAGTCAAGCATATACCTAAATACTATCAGATAATTGCAAACAAAGCATCCGTCGAAAAGGAAATCATAAACAAGGATTAATAATGTACCGACCACAAGGGCCGGCAATATCTGAAAATACAGTCCAGGCACGACGGCCAAAAAACTAAGAATAATACGGGCACGCATGCCCCAAAAACAAATACGGGCACGCAGGCCCCAAAAAACAATAAACGGGCGCATAAACCCAAACACCAACAAAGTATCAATCAGTCCCCGAAGTGCTGACGTCAACATCAGGAGAGTCGGGGGGAGGCACAACCTGGCCATCAACGATCTGGGATAGAACTCCAGCCCCTTTGGTGTTCAAACCCGGATTTAGCACGGATAGCTGGCTCACCGCGACCTCAAACCCATCGGCCAAAGTGCCAACGCAGTCCGACTCTAGAAGTTGAATGTGAGCAATAAAGTCAGAGCGCGTACGCAAGTCAGCCATCCCCTCTGGCTCGTCCTCGGAGGGAAGCATAACGGATTTCAAGTCCTCGACCTCTCTCGACAGCCGCTGGTTGTCGCTCTCCAGCTGTTCCTTATCAAGCTGAAGGCAATCTCTTTCCTCGAGAGCCTTGTCGGCCCTTTCCTTCTCCCCCGACAGCACATCAGACTGCTCGCGAAACATTTCCTTGGAGCGTTTAAGGGCAACCTTCAATTTGCGGGACTTGGCCGCAAGAGCCGCCTTCTTCGACTCCATCTCTCTGACCCGATCCGTGGATTCCGATCCTTCCCCCGCGAGGACAACCTCCATCTCGGCCATTTTTACCACACCAACCATACTAGCAGCAAGGTGCTTCCTCCGACATTCCTTGTCAAGCCGCTTGATGATGTCGGCCTCGTTGTCGGATACAGACAAGGGAAACCCCTCGAAGAAGTCCTTCTCCATGAAGCAGGGTGGCGGGCCGAAGGCCCGGGCACCCACACCTCCGTCGGTCGCTTCGACCCCATCATCTGGTCGACTCCGCTTCCTGCTGATCAGAGCAGATTGGCACTCGGCGTCTGGGGAACCCGAGGACCCACTGGATCCTTCCCTTCCCGAGTCAGGAGGCGGGCCCATCCGCGTGGCTTGTTGCGGCCTCACCAATCTCTTGCTGACTTTCTTGTCCTAGGTTAACTTCAGCAACCTTTCGCGACGCTCCGCCATGTGACCTGCAAAGGAAGCATACTGAGGTTAGCTACGTACATTAAAGAAAGAAATTAAAGAGGAATGTCAATAGAGAAAAGCAAGAAACCTAAGAGGTCTACGGCTTGCCCGTAAGATTGGCACTCGACGAGCGTCTTGGTATTAATCGAGCGCGCCTCGAATGTCAGATAGCCATCCTCATCAAGAATGTCGTCCCCTTCCCTTGTAACCCACTGAGCAGGAAAGAAGCCATCGACTAACTTGTTGAGGACGCCATAAGCTTCCTCGTCCTCAACAATCATACCCCCAGCAGGAGTGTGGTAGTATCCAGGACCATGGTCGTAATGGCCCGAACACCAGTGAATGGGAAATCTAGAGACTCGTCCGATCTCGGGATTACCCTCAGCGTCCAAACACGGTTCCCCATCCTTGTCCACCACAGTGGCCGGTTTGAACAGCGAATCTACGGCCGTCTGGGTAGACGGTTGCAGAATATACCACTTATTCTTAAAATCTCGCACGGAATCCATATGCATCCTAAACAGTCTCTTCGACTGCTTAAGGGACACCCAGTTGTGCTTCCCTCCTCGGGACTACCGTTGTAAGTGAAAAACCCTGAAGAACAAGGGAATCGTCGGCCCAATCCTCAGGAAGCGACAAGTGAGCTCGAATGCCCAGAGAAAGGCAATCGCATTAGGATGGAGTTGGGAGGGGGCCAGGTTCATATGGTTGAATACTTCGACCTGGAAGTCATTGAAGGGAAACCGTAGCCCGAGATCTCTAAATATGATCTCGTACATGGGAAATGCATCCTACGTAAACTCCGAACAGATACGGGCATCCCTCGTCGGCCTCATAATCTTGAAGTTCCTTCGAAATCCCTCTTGACCGCCGTCGTACTCAACGATAGTATAAGCTTGTCTATTGGGAAGGCTATAGACCGAAGCTATTCCCCAGGGTTCAACACCGACCCAATCCAGAGTGGGGTCATCAACGGTGTCGACCAGGGTAATAGTTTCCTCCGCTGTGCTTGTTTCCTCGACGTCGTTATGCCCCGAGGACTTGGGAATGTCAGCCATTTACCTGTAAATTACAGGAAACCGGTGATTTCGACAGCAAATCCTCTTGTCTGCCACAAGTACGGGGAGAAGTAAGCAACACTCAGACCGAGTCTACGGACATTCGCACGAAAAACGGGGAACAAGTGGACCTCGACCAAACGCCGACCCCAGCGGAGGACGCGTATCAATCATGAACGACGCGAGCATAGCATGAATATCTCGAGCGAAAGATGAATCCCGCAACCAAGTTCATAATGTTGCTGGCCTGATACAAGAATACTACGGGGAAAACTAGCCTACATACTAACGAAAGGATGAATCTCTCGACCAGGTTCATGAATCTACTAGCCAAACGCATGAATATCGCGGACACGATCATGAACTGTATGCCTAAACTTATGAATATATCGGGCACAACCACGAATCAGGCGCCCAACGTGCTTAAATCTATCGGGCACAATCCCCAGACACAAGACTCTACCACTAAAACGCCATCAAATCTATCTACAACACGAGAAATCAAAGGGAGGAAAACACTTACTTGGAAGAAGATTTGAAGAGCGACGGTGGTGGAAGTAATCAGACGGCAAACGGCGTGGCAGTCTCAGCGACGCTATGAAGACTCACGAGATTGAAAGCAGAGAAAATATGAGAAGCGTGAAGAAGTGAAAACGAACTATGAGCCCTGGAGCCCTATTTATAGAGATGACGTGGAATATGAAACGTCGTGCCGGGGAACCACAAACCGCCCCCGTCCTCGACGTCTACTCGCATAGACAATGATGACCCTATTCTCTAGGGCGGCATTATGGTTTCCAAGAGCCGCGCCACGTGTCCAACTGACGCGTCCCCACAAGCGCTCCTCGAACACTCCTCGATCTCTGCATGGGGAAAATCACAAACCGGACGATGTTTCTTCTCCCCGGCTGAAAATCCCTGTATCGTGCAAGCGAGTCTCGTGAAAGAGCGAACTGGAATCAAGTCATAACTCTTGTACCAGGAGCAACGACTTGGGGGGCTCCTGTTCTGGACTGGGTCTGCCCGTGGCCCAATCACCAGTGAGGCCCAATCCAAGCTTTACAACGTACTATGCTGGCCATTGGATCCTCCGAGCACACCCGATCATGGGCGATAGGTCGAATATGACCGCACCAGCCGGTGCCCGCGAAGAGCGTCCCCGACGAGAGACGCCCCAAATGAGGAACATCTCAATCCAAGCCCTGCTTGAGTATCCTCCTCGTAGGGCAGACTTTCAACCTCTCCGGATGTCTTAGAGTCCTCAGGATCCCGGGAAGATCGCGTCTTTACCCTTCCCATTCTGCAGAGAGTATCATCCAGATAGGGGACCACGTGTAGGTCCCCACTACTCACGTGGAACCTGGCAGTCCCTTTGTTGGGCCTATTTGGTCAGCCCAATAAAGGGACATTGGCCCAACGCCGGGGGCTATAAATACCCTCTATTTCAAGAGGGTCAGGTATTCATTCATTCAAATCTACATACTACTTGCCTGCTCATTCTGTCTCTCACTTTGTCATCAGAGTGCCTTGCAGGTATCCCCCCATCTCCTTCAAATCCAATTCAAAGCCAACTGTGACGGTCTAATTCTGATCAGGTACGATCATTTGTGAATGTTAAATTTAAATTTATCTCTAAACTTAATGTTTAATAGATAAATATATTAGGTCTAGATTTAAAGAGCATCTCTCAATAGAAATCTAAATCTGAAAGAAAAAAATCAAATTATATTGTAATTGATTATACTATAACGGACAATAAACACATGGATAAACACCAATAAAAATTAATGACTAATAAATTTATAACACTATGATTAAATATAATACATTAGAATAGAGAAAAATACATCTAACTTCAACTAGAGATAATTTAGATACACATTATCAAAGTAGTTATACAAACAAAATAAAAGAGATGAAACAACGTCAACAATGATCTCTCAAGGTTGTATCGATATCCACCTCATACCATTTTAAGTCTTCATTTTTATAAAAATTATACATGTTAAAAAGTATATATATGTATATGTTCCTTCTGCAAGGACATAGCGATTCAAATATCTTAATAGGTGTATAATAAATAACAGTGATTATAAAATATAATTATTTTTAAAATAATTAGTAATTAAATTAAATAAGCAATTTAATTTATGTATAATTTTTTTAAGTTTTCAATTAAATTTAAAATAAAAACTATATTGATTTTTCTATAAAATTAATTTAAATATAATAAAATTATATGTTTTTAGTATAAGGATATTTTGACCCTTTTAAAAATTTTATTTTACTTAGATTTTTTTTTATCCTCCTCCCTTTTTGCAGACATGACCGTGAGGATTAGGATGCAAAAATTATTTTTAATGACATGAGAGTATCCTAATTTAATATTTTTTATTGAATAAATAATAATTAATAACTTAAATTAATTCTTTTAGAAATGAATTAAAATATTGAAACGAAATATCTAGGCCTAATGTTAGAGGATCAATCCAATTCTCAAAGGCCCATTATCATTTAAATTCACTCAAGATACTAACCTTTGAAGAATGTATTGTCGTGATATGCATCAACTATGTGACCACGTTCCATGATGTCATAACTTATTTTGTAAATTGAAAACGCCATCGGTCAAACTCCTTTTGATAATTGAAACCATATTGAATCATGTGTTGTCCTACCGGCCACCATTTTGCATGTAAAATACCATTATTTCAAACAATTCTTTTTGGTTTGAAAACAAATATCCATTGCTTTGGCAGAAGCTTGAAAAAAAGGGTGTCGCCCAATGCTTTGGTGGAAGTGTGGAAAAGTTTAGAGGGTTTGTCCAATGCATTGGAGGGCCCTTTAAAATATATTTTGTTTAATTTTTTAAATTATAATTGAATTCAATTTTGATTATAATAATATAATTTTAATTTTTTTAATTTTTTTAATTAATTATCTCCGATTTTAAATCCCCATTGACATAAGACAATGAATTCGACTCAGATTTCATTCCCCTTTTTAAAGAAGAAGAAGTACTACCTTCTGAATCACTCTATATGTCAATAGGGTTTATCACCTATTTTAATGATGAGATAGTAAATGCTTGAAGAAAAAAACTTGAGTGGGAAGAAGGTACCTTGAAATGTAAGGTCGGATGCAATCAAACGAAGGATAAGGCTAAAGGTTGAAGCTTTCAAGATTTGAATACGCGGCGACAGATACTCTAGGAAAACGCTCTGAGAGAAAAGGTAAAAGCTCAAGGGAAACAAGGGGAAGTCAATCTAAAAGGTTGCAAAAATTTCCCTAAATTTCCTCTACCCTTATATAGATGAAGGAAATCGGACGAATTAGATTGAAAGTAAGAGGCAAGTGGAAACTAACAGTCAGAATTCACCTTAGAAACACAATCAAACTCAAGTGCACAATAAGTAGTGTCACGCCACTCTCTACCTTTTCAAGTTACACGTCAAGAGAAAAAACGGTGAAACATTTCAATGATGAAACTACATTTAATGTTCATGTTCCACATCACTCTTTGGCAAAACTAAAACAAGGCATGCCCTCCGACGAATGGAAAACCATTCCTGGAATCCGGCTACGACTGCTAAAAGACTCCCCCGGCATTCAAAGTGTCTGACACGTCTTGGGGCAACTACTATGGGTCGACCAAAGGTTCAATAAGTTAAGACCCACTCATCATGTCCGCTCCATTGAGCCCAAGGTATAAATACAGTTACAAGAGAGTTCAAGTACACAGTCTCTAATTTTCACTCTCACTGCGATCATCTTTAACTCTAAACTGATTTAAGTGTTGGAGTGATAACCATACAGACACCCCCTTGAGTCCATTGTATCGGAGATTAGCAATGTCAATTCAAGACCAACACTTTTGATTTAACGAATCGCTTATGAAACCGCATTCCACCATAACTTCCACAATCTTCTTTATTTATAGTTTCGTGATCACAACAATATTATAAGGATTCTTTTTCATCAAGTAAGACATACAAATTTATATTAATCTATCAACACATAAGTATTCTCCTCTTCTCAAAAATAAAATAAAAACTCTCCCCCTCCTTTTTTTAAAAAACTTTATCAGTTTAAACAAAAACATAAATTATTCCACAAACATCATTTGCCATATTAATTCACGCCCTTGTTCAAAACAATTATTTTTTACCTGCAATGTTTTCTTTCAATTTTGATTTCAATTTGTTGGTTCAGAGTTACTAGTAAACACACAAGAGTCTTACATGTGACTGTTGGAAAACTCATACTTCACAATGACAAAAGAAAAACCTCTTGAAAGCTTGCTATGAATGACACCCCCTTTTATGTAATACTATGGTTTTTAATGTAATTATTAAAGGCTTCACATGCCCTGGAAAACTCTCCACAACCTGAGAGCACAATTCATAGTTGTGCATAATAGCTTCTCATTCATTGAATGAAGTTAGATTCCTTACAAGTTATGAGAGAAACTAGGGATGGAACATTTCCAACCCAGCTTCTAGAGCCTATCTTTCTAGCTACACCAACTAAGGCATGTGCAACAACATTCTTACTTCTCCTAACATAAACTACATTAGCATTGATTCAAGCTACTAAATTAAACAACACATTAAGACTTTTCCCTGATAGATGACATGAGAAGATCTACCTGTAAACCAATAACTCTATCCTCTACCACCAAACAGTTTTTCTCTGATGCACCAAGCTTCTGCAATGCACAACATATAAATTATATTTGGTCAGTTGGCACAGAAAAACTTAGAATTTCACATTTCTAAGTTCTTGATGGTGGTATTTTCATATTAAAACCTTGGAAGCTGTCAAATATATGGATGGATCGGGCTTCTTTTCCTTCACGTCATCACCTGAAAGTTTAAACAATAAGTTTTAGTTCAGAATTCTTACGCAGGAAACATAGTTTCAATGTAATATAACCAATATTTAGATATAAAATTGATGTGGCTGAACATACCAGCAAGGAACCAAGCAAGGCTTTGAAAGCGCTCCTACAACGGTACTGCCAATAGAGAGAACATTTACAAAAATAGGCTTACAATTCTGATAAGGCTTTCAAGACAAACAATAACTGAACTTTTAGTTGCTGCGGAGCAAATGTAGGAACTTTCATAGGTGCATAAAATAGATTTATTCACTCAAAATAAGTTGAAAAAGAATCAAAGAACATCTATGGTTCAATTTTCCCCTCAAAATAGTAACCAGAAGAAGCAAGTTAATTAGATAAAGTGAGCTGCATATTTTCCAATCCAAGTCCTATCCTATGAGCAATGGGAAACATAAAAGACCTGAAGAGTGTCAATTAACTTGGCTTGTTCCTCGTCATTAGTTGGAGGAGTTTGGAACAACTTTGATGAAGGCCACCCATGTTCCTTAAAGTACCTTTAAAGAAAAAACCAAAAAGCCAAAAACACAATGACAGACATAAGATAGCATAAGATAATAGTAAGAAGCAAAGTTGGTTGAATGAAAAGTATCCGTCTAATTATCTTATGGTGGGGTTAATCGAACTTAAGGGAAAATTATAGTGGAATAACTCATAGAGACATCTCTCTATGAGATATAGCTCTCTCGGCTAGCTTTCAAATACTTCTGATCACGTTCAAAAAGGATTTACGGAACTAAATCTATAAATATTTTAACCATATGGAGAATCTAGGTTAAAACCCACTTAATTGCTTATAACTCGATCGATTAGTGTCAATCTAATGATCGATTAGTGTCACTTCTTTACTTATTTTCCTTTTACTGGGTTTCTCTTTCTCTTCTTATATTTTCTCTTTCTCTTTTTCTGCTGGTGTTACAAGTTAGTAATAAATTATCTTCAATGATATTTTTCTTATTACAAGACCAATCGACTCATTATTAATGTTACTAAAATGCTCCTTCGAATATTAATTAATAATGGTCAGTCTCTTTTAATAAAAGTTGATCCCTTTTAAGTTTATTAATTTACTTTATTGACCTCAACTGATATCAACTAACAACTAATAAAGCAGTTAAGAATTTAGTTTTTCCCAACTGATATACAACAGAGCATTTAAAGGAAAATGGGATATTACAGGCGAGCTCTTCTCTGGCTGTCTCCAAGCTGCAAAGATAACACCCGCGAGTCGCTTGTTGATCACCCCAAACGGTGGCCACTCTGCCATCTAGGAGTGGATATTTCAAAGTTAAATATTGGGTGGATATGATCGTTGATAGAGCGTCGATGGTTGGACGCCCAAGGATGATGTTGTAAGGGGACACGATATCCACGATGAGGCATTTGGTTGATGGTTTTGGTGTCAGTTCCCTCGCTACATGTGGTTTTCAGAGTCACATGACCCATTACTTGTATTTGTTCCCCCGATAATTTTGTTGTAGCTTTTAGAAAGCATCCCTCCCCGCAGATGGTTTTCAGAGTCACATGACCTATTATCTATATTTGTTACCCAATAGTCTGGTTGTACATTCAGTTCTAGCTTCTGGAAAGCATCCCAGAATAGGACATCGCTTGAGCTTCTTGGGTCTATCAAGACACGCCTGATATCCCAGTTGTCATAATGGACTGTGATGACCAATGGATCATTGTCTTGAAGGTTGATGCCCATGACATCTTCTTTGGAGAAAACAATGTCGACTCTGGTTGCTCCTATAATGTTCTTAGGAAAACCAGAGGATATGATGCTCACAATAAGTACCTATCTTGTATATATTTGTCGAGCTGTCATGGAGAGGCCTCTCACGGAGATACCTCTGGAGATGGTTCTTGCTATGTGATGTGGGACCCTGTCAATCATCTCCTATAAAAGAGGATGAAAGGGTATGAGTGAAAATTGTGGCCTAGATAAGTTTACTGGGGCCCTATGGTGGGCGCTATTGTACTGTCCAAAAAAGTACAAGTGTGTGTTCCCCTGCATGGGCAAGGAGACTCAGAGGCCCTAGTAGGTATATTACATATTTGAAGGTGAGGGATAGCTCACGGCGGGGAATAACCTTGTACAATAGTTTTTGAGGTTGTTTAGGGGACTAACTCACATGGGGTGAATGTGTCTAAGAAAGTGTTACTTGAGAGCTTCTTAAGGGATAGTATATTTATAGGAATTCCGTATTCCTAAGTTTTTCTTGGAAAAGGTCATCGTCTACCCTGTTAAAAGGTGGAAAATTGAATTCCTATTCCCAAGGGATACATGAGTCAGTAAATATCTTGACTTTTCCACTATCCAACACATGTCTTATTCCACGCTTTCTCTCTTCAGGGGAAAGGAAAACAGAAGGGCGGGGTGTTACCTCCTTTCAGGCGACCTCGCATCGTCGGCCTTTCCTAGAGCGTTCTAAGTTTTCTCCCTAGACAAGGTTATTTGCAAATATAACACTATATTTCATATTTTCCTTTCAAAATCATGGCTTTAAAAAAGTTGAACTTTTCAATCATCCCCTTATGTGATTTTTTCACCACCAAGCAACAAGAGGTAAGATTTTTTCAAGAATTTATTGATTGGTTCCTTGTGAAAGAATTCACACCCTAGATCTAGAAGATTTCAATGAATGTGAATTCTTCAAAACCTTCGAAGAACTCAACTTGTCAGCCTTCTTCTATATCACCTCAAAAAGGGTATATCCATCATTAGTTAAGATGTTATTATCAAATCTTCACCTCACAGATATAATACTTCAAATTGAACTAAAAATGCACAAGATAACTCTATCAGTAGAAAAAATCGAAGAGATTCTAAGTCTCTCTCGTGATGACACTATCGTCAAACCGGGAGGCAGAGTAAACATGTACAACTACAAGTTAGTTGGATCCTCTATTATGAAGGATCAATCACCCTCCATATTGAATCCCTTCACTGCTGGATGTATCCACCGTGAGAGTCGTATGATTCACTATGTGATCAATAACATATTCTTCTCAAGAAACAATCATTATGAATCCAGAAACAATCAACATCTCTTCTCCTTCCAAGTCAGGTATAGTTCTCGCCTCTCTATCCTCAAACGATGTCTCCATGTTCAAGTATTTTTTTCTCCAAATTATTTTCTCTTTATATCTATTTTCATATCTTTTCTTCCAATCGCTTTTGGTTAATGAATTTTTTTTCAAAATTGGATCTTTGGTGAAAATCGGAGATGGGGAAGATAGTTGAAGAACTCGAACAACAAGAAATGAGAGGGTTGAAATTTATTCTGCTTCAAATTGATTCGCTTTTGATTAATGGACTTTTTCTCCTAATTTTCTCTCTCTTTATCTCTATTCAGCTCCAAATTGATTCTGAGATTTTCTTGATTTAAGGTTTCTTCATGAATATGTCCTACGGGAATTTCTCACACTATACTTTATTGACATAGGTGGAGTAGGGATCACAATTAACAAGAATATCGTGTCCAATGATTGGTTGCTACTACAAACCACTTGATAGGCCAATTCCGCAGGCAAATGTCGTGTGTTGGTATTCTTTAGGTTATATGGTTAATTTCCTTTTGCATATGTGTTTCTAGAATTTGCTATATTTTATTAGATTTGGCTTTATGTATATTTATTTTCATTGATGAAATACCAAGCAATTTCGAAGAGTAAACTTCAGCTTTATATGAAATAAGTTAGAAGTTGTTAGATATAGATGAAATAGTTCATACCTTCACCTTGGTAAATCATTTTTAAGTGTTTTATTTTTCTCAATCCATGAGACATCATTAAAATTCAGCTAAAACAGAATTAGATTTCCATTTTTCACTCTAATTGTTTTGTAATTGTGATGTATTTGCTGATTTTGTTTGTTAAACAAACAATACTCAAGCATGAAGCCATATTTAAGAATCATATATGTTAACTTGATGATTTCTATTCTTCGGGTTCGATCATTCTCAGCTTTTTTGTCTGTTCTTTTCTGCCAAAATTTTTTATGGTTATTTTACTATTGAAATGTGTGATTTGTAGTGTAATTTACTTAAGTCTATGTACTCTACTGATACCTCTGAAAAAATGAGTGTATATGTCCGTGTGAGACACTGACATGATATTGATATTTCCGTATAATTTTTGTTTGGCTTATAATTATGATATTGTATTCTATTTTTATTTTTATTTTTTGAATGTGCATTATTCTTCTTCAGAATGAATTTTATAGTAATAAGCCACCTTAAGGGTTCGCGGATTTGGTGGACGATTTCTCAACACCAAATAACTTTCACAGTGTCACACAAAATTTCAATGATTCATATCTTGGTATTGAATATGATTATTTTCCTCTCATTGAATATGCTTATTTCTTTGAAGCCCCTGCCATCCGAATTGTTTAAAATGGCATGTACTGGTGATGATAACAGTAAGCTAAACAACGGTTTTGAAATTGTTCTGCCCAGACATGTTGAAAAAGAAGAGCTACATGAGAATAATAGGTTTTTAGATATTGAGGAATTGGTGATGGGAATAAATTTACTAGTCACAGTAATTAACTTTATAATAACTATATTTTTTCTCCACCTTTTTTAGTGACTCATTGTATATAATAATATTTTTTTAAAGTTGGTCATGTTTTTGCCAACGTTAGTTACACTAGGATCAAACTCCAAAGTTTTTATCATGGTTTGTCTCAGAAACTACTATAAGATATGTTTCTGTATATTGCTGTAATGCCTTTGTGATTTACCTTTGGATCCAGATGTTCGGTTACATGGACTTTTTCTGATTCAGGTGTTGGTCAACTTCGCAAAGATCATATAAGGAAGACGAGAGGCTTCCAAAGAGGTAGAAAACTGTATTATGAAATTGTGTGATTACTTGGAGTTTAGTGTAATTTTGTCATTAAAGTATGCATAGTAATCTAAAAAAAAAAAGCGGGTTACACGAGTTCAAAGAACTTATAAACGAGAAAAATCTATATATCAATATAATTATTTGTGTAAACGAAAATAAGTTACAATAATTTTTATAAATGAGAATAAATTACAAATATTTTTATAAACGAAAAAAATTTAACTATTAATGTAATTTTTTTCAACATGAATAAGTTAAACATAATAGCTAAAACACTTTTCTTTTTATGAAACCTATGCCCTCGCCAACTGCACCATCACTCCTTTGTTGTTAATTTTTTTCTTTTTATGAAACCTATGCCCTCACCAACTGCACCACCACTTCATTGTTGTTAACTTTTTATTTTATTTTATAAATGACTACACGACTTTGTTGTCTATTGAGAGAGAACTATTCAATCAGAAAAATGAAGTTTGTGTCGGGTTCGGCTATGATGGTTGTGATGGTCGTGAAGGATGTTGTTGTGGCCATGGAAGATTCAATAATATGCAATGTTAGGTTTACTTTAAGTTTGGTCACATAGTGCAGTCTGCTATCATTGTTTCAACCAAGACTCTTAAGCACATGTCCCTACTGACCTGGAAAGTTACACTAGCCTTCAACCTCCCTATGCAAACTCAAATGCACCCAAGAGCAAAGAAAGTTAATAAAGAAATCCTACTCTCCATAGCACAGACATGTATGAAAGTGGGCTTACGATTCCAACAAGATTTTCAAGACAGAATAGATGGACTTTTAGTTGCTGCAAACAGCAGAGCAAACAACTATCAATTGAGCAAAAAATAAGGGTAAATAAGATAACAACTCAGAACCCTTCTTCTCCTGCCTATAAAGATTCATAAGTTTCTTCGTAGATTTGTCAAGTTTATAGTTTGAGTGTTGGAAGTAATTTATATTCAGAAGCTATTGTTAGAGTCAGAAGCAGTGTTGCCCAGAAGCAATAGAGTTGCTAAGGTTGTTACTCAGAAGCAGAAGCTTCTGAGGTTGCGTCTCATAAGTATGTTTAACTTCTGGGATTCTAGTTGTTTTGTTTACTTAGCTATTAAGTTTACTTTTTGTTAGGGCCTAAATGACAACCTAGTTTTCTGTGTATAAATAGACTAGTAGTAGCTGTCTTTTAAAGTTAATCTTTTACGCACTTTTGTAGTCGTCATTGCAGAGTAATAAATATATATTCTCTTATTCTTCATGTCATCATCATCTTGTGCACTAACAATTGGTATCTAGAGCGCCGGTTGATCCACAGGAAACACAAGTGAAACGGTGAGGTGTTGTGTAATTGTTTTTGGTTCTTGAATTCGTGTTTGAATCTTGAACAAAATCGGAACAGAATCACATTTTCTGATTCTGCGGGATTGGAAAACATTATGTTTAGTGAGATCTGAGAGTTTTGTACAAGGTTGAAGATATACGAAAACAGTAATCTGAGCACCAAACTTCCAGTTTTTGATGGAAAAACTAGAATAGATGGATGATTCAGATGCACGTGTTATTTGGTGCTCAAGATGTTCTTGAGCTTGTTACCGAAGGTTACGCTCTGATTGCAGCAAATGCTACAGAGGAACAATGAAACGTGCAGAGATACAAAAGGAAGAAAGATCAGAAGGTGTTGTTATACATTCATCAGTGTGTGGATGTGAACGTGTTTGAGAAAATCCTTGACTCAACGACAGCGAAGGCTGCGTGAGACACAATGGTTAGGTGTTACAGTGGTGACGCATCAATGAAGAAGGTGAAGCTTCAGCCCCTACAAAATCAGTATGAGAATCTCAACATGAAGGACAATGAGAAGGTATTTGAGTACATATCCAGAGTGATTCTGATCACTAATAAGATGAAAGCTTATGGAGAAACCCTTTCTGAACCAGTAATCATTAAGAAGATATTGAAGTCTCTTACTCCTCAATTTGATTACATTGTTGTAGCAATTGAACATTGTAAAGATCTGGATAACATGATAATAGAAGAGCTACAAAGCATTTTAGAGACGCAAGAGTTGCGTCTGATTGAAAGAACTTCTGAGATAGAGGTTGAGCAGGCTCTGAAAGCTTCTTTTGTCAAGAAGGACCAGAAGCAGAAAAGACATGGTGATAGATTCCAAAAGTCTGAAACCTTCACTTATGATGAGAAGAAACATCAGAAAGGAGGGGAGAAGTTTGACAAGAAGAAGTTTCAATGTTACTGTTGTAAGAAATTTGACCATTTTTCTAAAGATTATTGGTCAAACAAATGAAGAAAATCAGAAGAAGAAAATATAGCCAGAGGAGATTCTGATGATGAACTTGTGCTATTGATGGCTTTTGAGTCTAATGGAAGATGTTTGGAAGACTGATGGTATATATACACTAGCTGCTCAAATCACTTAACTGGAAACAAAAAATGGATGATAGATTTTGACTCCAGAAGGAGGACAAAGATCAGATGTGTTGATGATAAGTACCTTAATGCATAAGGCATGGGAAATGTCAAAGTTAAAGTGAAGAATGGGAAGACTGTTCTGATCAAGGATGTTTGGTATGTTCCTGAAATTAAGATTAATCTGATGAGTACGGGTCAGCTCATTGAGAAAGGTTTCTCAATCATTATGAAGAACAATCTCTTGAAGTTGTATGATTCCAATCAGAATCTGATTATGCAATCTGAATAGGGAAGCAACTGAACATTTAAGGTGAATATGGAGACAGCTGAAATAGAATGCCTTAGTACATAAGACACTGAAGGTGATAGTAAGTTGTGACACAAAAGGTTGGGGTATCTGAACTACATAAGTTTAGGTAATTTGAGTTCTAAGAAGCTCGTGCGTGGCTTTCCAAAGATTGTGAATCCTGAGAAGTTATGTGAGGTATGCATGAAAGACAAGAAACCCAAATTTCTATTTGTGTCAGAAGTAGCCCCAAGAGCAAAACATGTTTTGGGAGTAGTGCATTCTGACGTGTGTGAACCATTTATAAAACCTTCACTTGGAGGAAATAGGTATTATGTCTTTTGTGGACGAGTTCACAAGAATGAGGTGGGTAACACTTATCAAGTTTAAACATGAGGTGTTTACCGAGTTCCAGAAGTTTAAAGTGGAGGCTGAGAAACAAAGTGGTCAAAAATTAAAGATTCTCAGAACAGATGGTCGAGGTGAGTATAACTCTACAGAATTCCAGAAATTTTGTGATGAGAATGGAATTGAGCATGAGGTTACTGCTCCTTATAATCCTCAACACAATAGTCTTGCTGAAAGAAGAAATTGTATTTTGCATGATATGACGAGAAACATGCTGAAAGAGAAAAACCTTCCTCACACCTTGTGGGGAGAAGCTATTGCCACCGCAACATATATGCTCAACAGGTGTCCAACGAAGAAGCTAAAAGAAATTGTTCATTTACAGAAGTGGGCTGGAGACAAGAAAGTGTTAGCCAACTGAAGGTGTTTGATTCTGTATGTTACAAACATTTTCCAGAAGCTAGAAGACAGAAGTTGGATGATAGAAGCAAAGTGATGTTACTAGTGAGGCACCACAGTACAGATGCGTACAAGCTTTATTATCCAGAAACTAATAAAGTTGAAATCACTAGATACGTCATTGTAAAAGAGTCAGAAGCTTGGGATTGGATCAAGTCTCAATCTATTTCTAGTGTAGTACCAACACTAGAGGTAATTTCTGAAGATACTTCAGAAGGTTCTGAAGATGAGTCAGAACTTAAAAGTTCTGAAGAAGAGTTAGAGTCATAAGATGACTCTGGAGACTCCAAAGATAAGTCAAATGGTGAATCTGATTCTGATTCTGATGTTGACGATGGTCTAGAATCTGATGGTGATCATGTTTTTGGAATGGAAAACTCTGAAGATATTAGTTTTGGAGGACAAGCTTCTGGAGATGATCATACTTCTGAAGGTAATAGTTCTGGACTAAGCCCAGAAGCTAACGTTGTTTCAGGTTCTGTAGAAGATTCAGAACAAGTTCAGAGGCTACAAAGAATCAGACAAATACCAAGAAGGTTTGAAGAGTTTGACATGTTACAAGACACTGAAGTAGATTCTGAAGGAGAAGTGGTTCAATGTGTCATGTTAGTAGATTCTGAACCAGTGGGTATTGAAGAAGCTCTCAATAAGAAAGTATGGTTGAATGTCATGAAAGAAGAACTTGAGGCTATGGAAAGAAATAAAACTTGGGAGTTGACTAAGCTTCCAAGCAAGAAGAGAGTCACCAGCGTCAGATGGATTTTCAAGGAGAAATCTACATTTCTAGATAAAATATTAGAAGTTGCACACTGTAGCAACCAGAAGTAATTTGCAGATGTTCTGACGAAGGATGTCAAGACTGGACACCTTATCTGTTTGAGGGATGGAATTGGTGTTGTAGATTTTGGTTAGCTAAATATAAATTAAAGGACGGTGTTGGAAGTAATTAATATTCAAAAGCTACTGTTTGAGTCAGAGGCAGTGTTGCTCAGAAGCACTAGAGCTTCTGGGGTTGTTAGTCAGAAGGAGAAGCTTCTGAGGTTGCGCCTTAGAAGTATGTTTAACTTCTGGGATTCTAGTTGTTTTGTTTACTTAGCTATTAAGTTTACCTTTTGTTAGGACATACGTGGCAACCTAGTTTTGTATGTATAAATAGATTAGTAGTAGTTGTATTTTAAAATTAATCTTTTACATTTTTGTAGTCGTCATTGCAGAATAATAAATATATATTCTATCATTCTTTCTGTCATCATCATCTTGTGCATTAACATTGAACACCTTTTTAAGTTAAGTAAATTATTAAATGAAACAAACTAGGCAATATTAAGGACCAAATAAAAAAAATTAGACTTTGTTGGTGGAGTGCACCAGGTCAATGCAATAGTGCAACACATTGCTATTTTGGTGGCATCTCTCCCTCAAAAAATAAATTTAATATCGTGTAAACCATTAGCCCACATATCAAATATTAAACTGATAAAAACAGCTACTACACTTGATCTTTAATCATGATTAACATAAATTTATAATATTTCATTCTCTCTTAAGTCCAATGCAACGACCACTGAAGTCTAACAATTCACTCTTCAGTGTGACACTAGTCTGAGTAGAGCAACAATTGACAGCTAAATTAAAATTGACTTACTCGCTCAAAGTAAGTTGAAGAAGGATCAAGAAATATCTATTGTTCATAATTTCTTATAGTCTTGAATTTTCAAATTAAATAGCCAAACAAAAAAAACTATAATCATAATGAATGTCAACTTCATTCCTACAATATGACTAGACAAAAAGAAAATCAATATTGTATCCAATTTCCCCCTCTTAATAAATAGTAACAAGGTCGAAGCCGTTTAGTAAATTAAATATGTTGCATATTTTCCAATCCAAGTCTCATTTTGTGAGCAATAGGATACATGGTAACTCGGTAGTGAAGCTCCTAAGTACTAAATTACTAACTACTACTCTTAGTGGGAAAGTTACATTAAATAAAGAGAAAGATAAAAGTAAGAAAAGCATAAAACATCTGAAGAATGTCAATCAACTTGACTCGTTCTTCATCAATATTTGGAGGAGTTTCAAATAACGTAGTTTTTGTTTCGGACATAATAGCTTCTCGCTCATTGAATGAAATTAGATTCTTTACAAGAAACTAGGATCGAACATTTCTAGTCCAACTTCTAAAGACTATCTTTATAGCTACACCAACTAAGGCATGTGCAATAACATTCTTACTTCTCCTAACATAAATTACATTAATTTGCCACAAAGACAGTGCACAACTTCAACATCTAACTCAACAATAAGCTCACTTTAAACCACGCATAAGTGTTGAAAATCCACCAAAACATTTTTTTAAGCAAGACATATTAGAAGAGAACCAAATGTTCTCAATTCCGATTATAAAAAACACGAGTTATACGGCTCAACAAAAAGAAAATTACACACCAAATACACTATGACAAGTAGAACAATGAGTTTTTGTTATACTCATAAAAGTTGTAATTGAGATGAGTAATATCCCCTATAAAATACCTTCTCCAAACCAAAGTTTTGATGTTCCACACAACTTCTAACACATTCCAATGACCCCCCTAAAAATGATGCTATTCTTTAAAATCCACAGGTTCCAACAAACTGCCAACCAAATAACAACTTTTTTGCCCTCTTTAACCTTCTCCGACTTACAAAAATTGATCCACATCAAAAAACTACCTTTGAAACAACTACCTGAAAAATGATTGAAACCAATCCACTCCGCCACTTCCCTCCAAGCCAACATCGAGACCCGGCAAATAAATAAAGAGTGAAACAAAGTTTCCCCTTCCAACAAACAAAAAACACACAAAAGATTATTATCCAGAAGGTTGATACCTCTAACCTTCAATAAATCTCTCGTCGACAATCTATTAATGAAAATTGTCCAACCGAAAGCTTTGATCTTAAAGGGAATATCAGACTTCCAAATTAGAACCAGAGCTTCATCAAATTGATTAAAAGGACCGAAAGGAATTATGAGATTTCTAATTAAATAGAGAAAGGAGCTAGCCAAAAATACCTTTTTCAGACCAAAATCCCACACTATTTTATCTTTGTTCGCTAAACCTGCAGCTCCCAAAAAACTATCAGGCAGAATAACACCACCCTGCTGAATCTCAAAACCTATGTTCTGCTGCCAGGACGTCGAAACTGCTCCACTTGGAAACCCGACTGGAAGAACCTCCCGCAGCAACAGGAGCTCAGTGACAGCATTCGACTGAAGGGTACCCAAGACCCCAAAATCACCCCACTACCACTCCCCCGCTATCCAACCTCCCATAGCCGCGATCGAAACATCCTGAAAAACCGATAAAGAAAACAACACCGGAAACAGATCCTTCAAGCTCCCTTATGCGATCCAAAACGAATGCCAAAAATACGTAGATTAACCGCGGGCAATTTGAAATTTACAATTTTTGATAAAGACGTCTTTGGGAAGATTCTTAGTAAGAGATAAAATGTTTGCCCACCAAGACGACTTCAAAATTCTTTATTAACAACACAACTAGAATTAACCACTTGCAAATTGATGTCACCATACCGAGCTTGGAGAATATTATACCACACAGTGTTAGATCCAGCTAATATCCTCCACCTCCATTTATGAAGTAAATCCAAATTAAATCCTTCTAAAACCAAGGCCACCCCTTTTCACCAATAAACAAACATCCTTCCAACTCACCCAATGAATCCTCCTTCGACCTTCCACTCCACCCCATAGAAAATTACTTTGAATCTTGGTTAAAGCCTTAGCAACATTTACCAGTAATTTATAAAAGGAGAGATAAAAAATATAAAGCGAGCATAATACCGATTTAAGAAGGGTGATTCTTCCTTCAAGACTTAAGAATCGCCCTTTCCAACTAGATAACCTCTTCTTCATTTTATCAACAAGAAAGTGCCAAGTCGATATCCTTCTAGGATTGGATCCTATAGGGATCCCCAGAAAAGTGAAACACTTAGCTTCCATCCTACAAGAAAGAAAGAAAGTCGTCGCTTCCGAGAAATTACCCGCTAAATTAATACCAATTAATTTACTCTTATGATAATTGATTCTGAGACCCGATACCATCTCAAAACCCCTAAGAATCGATTTAATCGCCCACACGTGCTTCCAACTACCTTCCCCTACCAAAAATGTGTCATTCGTAAATTGAAGGATATCGATGAGACAATTTCCATGAACTTTGAAACCCTCATATTCTCCGATTTCCAAAGCTTTCCTCACCATGCCCGTCAAACCCTCAGCTGCTATAACAAAAAGAAACAACAACAAAGGGTCACCTTGACGCAAACCTCTCTCCACCTCAAACTCTGGTAGGATTCCCATTAACTAACACCAACATTTTACTATTAAAGATCATAACCCCCATCTAACTCATCCACTTCTCCTCGAACCCCATCCTCCTCATCATAAATTTAAGGTAACCCCAACTCACTTTATTGCATGCCTTTTCAAATTCAACCTTGAAAACCATACAACTTTTTCCCTTCTTAGAAGCGTAATCCACAATTTCATTAGCTACCAACACCCCATCCAACAATTTCCTCCCCGACACAAACACACTTTGACAAGTCGAAATTATTGAATATAACACCACTTTCAATCTACCCGCTAATAACTTGGAAAGCACTTTGTACATACAACCGACTAGGAAAATTGGCCTATAATCATCCAAAATCAAAGGGTTAGACACCTTAGGGATCAAGGTCAAAAAAGAAGAAATGTCCGTTTTGGATAACATAGCCCCCTATTCGAATCCTCTAAAGAAATTAGAAAAGTCATCTTTTAAAAAGTACCAGCACTTCCTAATAAAAGAGAAAGAAAACCCGTCAGGACCCGGGCTTTTAGATCCCTCGCAACCCCACACCGCCTCTCTAATCTCCATATACGAAAAAGGAGCTTCGATAGAATTCCTTTCAGAAAGATTAAGCTCTTTGAAAGGAATACCAATCAACTTCGGCCTGCAAAAATCATATTCAAAAAATTTGTTAGCAAAATGATTTTGAACCTCCTCCTTAACCTCTGAAACTGACTCCACCATTCCTCTACTAGTGTTCAAACAAACTAAATGATTTCTCCTTCTCCTTTCCTTCATGACATTATGAAAATACCGGCTATTTGAATCCCCATCATTGGTCCATTTAATCCTAGACTTTTGGATCAACATTTTTTCCTTAATCCTAAGATTCAACCAAAAGCGCCTAGTTCCCTCCTTTCTATGCAAGAAAACCTCCTCTCCCAGAATAACATCATCAAGACCAACTAAATCATCCCCCACATTCATCTCCCTAACCCCCTCCTCCATCTCCAAATTTATCCTACCGAAAACATTCGTATTCCACCACTTGAGCCTTGCTTTAAGAATGTGTAACTTTTCCTTTAAAAAAAATCACTCATTCCCGTAACAACTATCTCTTTCCATTCCTTTTCCATAAAGGGGATAAAAGATACATAGGTAAACCACTAATTATTTATTTTAAAGGTTTAGGTCCCCAATCCTCACCATTGATTCACAGCCACACGGGACAATGATCTGAAACATCACGCAACCCCACGAACTGAACAACCACCCCTACCTTCTAATAACTTCCTCCGACACAAGAAAATGATTTATCCTACTCATGGACTTCCCGTCTCCGCTATACCAATTGAACTGTTTTTCTTTACAAGGGGCATCTATAAGATTGCAATCCTCGATAAAATTCCAAAATCTTTCATTTCAGTATTCCTGCTATACATCGCCCTCCCTATCATTTTTAATCGCATTGAAGTCACCTCCTATAATCCACTCGCCATATAAATGTTTAGATTTCAACTCCAATAAACTCTTCCACAAAGATTTCTTCTTAGCCAAACAACACGGAGAATACACATTCACGACATAATACATAAAATCCCTCCATTTGACTTTGACTCCCAAAAAACCTCCACCTCTGAAACTGCATATCACTTTGACTTTCTCCACCTTGCATAACAAAATTAAACCACCGGACAACCCTGCTCAGTTAGAAAATGAATAATTAATATCCTCATTACTCCAAAATCTTTTAGCTGCATTCTTCTGTAAATTAGCCATCTTTGATTCCTAAATCAAAAACATGTCAGCTTTTCCTTTTGAAATCAAACCACTAATCCTACTTCTCTTTAATAAGCTGCATTCCCCTCTAATATTCAAGGTTCCTAAAATCATTGCAACCTTTTTGATTTCTCCTTCCCCCCGAGACTCTATTTCTATCCAAAAGTTACATCTCTTCGATCCTTTTATGATAATCCTTCTTTTTATCTACCGCGACTACTCTCAAGTTTACTATTGCCCTCCATAATTTATCTCCAACATTGTTGTCCAAGATCCCCCATTTCCTGATACTATTTATGGTAATTGTTGCATCTTCAGATTGCTCGCCATAGAAAACATAAGAAGAAGAAAAAGAACTTCCACCCATAGTCGTTCCAACTATTCTTCCGGATCTACTACCATTAGATTTAGAAAAACCACCCTTCGAACTTGGCCTATGGGCCGTGTTGGAAATCCACCAATACTTTATGATGAATTTTGACCACCACTGATGATTAGTTATGACAAACAAATAAAAAGAACACTAGAAATATTTCTGCATAATTTCTCTTCTGCCCACAAACTGTGGAATCTTTATTATTCACTTTGCAACTGTAAAATACTGTGAATGACTTGATTACAAAATAGGGGTTACTCCCTCTATTTATAGATTTAGGTTAGCTTGCTCCCTAAGCTAAACCCAAGCCCAAAATATCTCTTTACTAAATCAAATCTAATCTAGATTTAAATTCAAATCTATTTAAATCTAAACAAATCAAATCTTCTTTTGACACATATGAATTACAATTTAACACACCACCTAATTCATTGTGTCTAAACTGTCTATGTTCATCATGGCCCTTAGCTTTCTGAATACTTCGACCTGCACTCCCTTCGTCATGATGTCTGCAATCTGATTCTCAGTTTTGCAGTGTTCCAAATTCATCTTCCCATCTGCTACCTGATCTCGAAGATAATGGAACCTCATTTCGATGTGCTTACTTCGACCATATGCTATTGGGTTCTTTGCCAGATTGATAGCTGACATGCTGTCTATTTTCATGGTAATTGCTCCATGATTTTTCCCTGTTATCTCTTCGACCAAGTTCACCATCCAGGTTGCTTGACATGCACAAAGAGAAGCAGCTATGTATTCTGCTTCTGTTTACAGTGATTTCTGGTAAACAACCGCTAGTCCTCCAAACTATCGAATAATCTTACTGACTGTTATTAAATTTCTCTGGTAACTCGCAGGATCGACTAGATTGATCCTAGGACGTGTTGGTTATTAGGGTAACTCTCATGATCGAACTGGTATTCATGGTTGGTATTTAGAATGTTGTGTAGGTGCTTAACTTACTTCGAAAAATCTAAAAGTGTGATCAAGTAAATGTGCGCGAAACTAAATTGCATGAATAAAGTTAAATTGTAAAGACATGTAAAAACTGCATAAAAGACAAGTAAATGACTTCGAAGCATAAAAATAGTTAATGTAAAAGATTCTCTGGAATGTTAAAGATTTGAAATATGAAGAAAGCGTTTAAATGCAAGAAAACTGTAGAATGGCTTTAAGTAAAAAAGGTGTTCGAATGATAAAAACTTGAAGATAAAGGCATGAAATGTATAACAGTTTCTGAAATGTAAAATATTTGAAATGGAAAGAAAGCATTTAAATGTAAGGCATCAGTAAAAAGACTTCGAATGAGAACATTTTAAATGCAAAGGCTTGTAAATGGTATTAACATGAAGATAAAGGAAAGTACTGGAAATGATAAAGAGTTTTCATTAAATCATAAACATGTGGTGTTATCATATGTACATTGCTCGTGCATTCGTTTCCCTAGCCATGTGGTAATTTGAATGTTTACTGAGTTTTTTGTACAATAGATATGACACACGAAATCCTAATGCTAAGACTTCTATTTATACTACTTCGACCATAACGGTCTTGCTATAAGATTCTGCCACGTTCAGAACATGCAGAGCAATGCCTCTCTCTTGCTTCCACGCGTCTTCGAATGCTCCAGCGCATATATTTCAAATTTCGAACATCCCGCTTGCATTTGAATTTCAAATGTATTGGCACTTCTTCGCTTCGAACGCATTTCTTAGACACAGCCTTGTTATAATTTCGAGACTTCTTTGAATATATTCTCTCAACTGTCACTCGAAGCTCCAAGCTTTGATATGCCCATTCGAAGCACTGCTTCTACCATTTCGAAACATGACGTTTTATTTTATTTCAATCGAAACGTCCAACTTACTTTACTTCTAATAATATCATCAAAATCTTCAGCCAACAAAATGCCCCTTTAAAATATGTATTTCGATTCCTTTGAGAAATACTTATTTTAAACATATACACAAGATTTTGATGTGACCTTCGAATCATCGTAACATTTATTGCATATGACTCCAGTCACGTTAATCACAACGCTTTTCAGATTCCTTAACCGCCTTGAACCATTTCACAGCATGGTGCAGTTACAAAACAATGATTATCTTTAATCACGCCTATTACCAATGTTAACTTTACGCCACCTCTTCATCAAACCAACCCACGACTACCACGTATCACAATCTTACTCAGTGGATGCTTAAACTTCCACATTATAAAAACTCATAAACTTAGTCTTTTCTTTTCTTCCCACTTTCTGAATCTTTTCTCCCTCTTTGCTCACCGAAACCCTAAACTTCCAACATTCTTCCAACAATGTCTTCTTCAACTTCATCTCAACTAAAAAAGGTTTCCAAAAAGAAAGGAAAGACCACAGGAACTACAATGGAAAGCAAGGTTGGAACCTACCAAGGTCAATCTGTTCTTGTTCCCCAGATGATCTCAAAAGAGAAAGAAATGCTTTATGCATCCCAGGTACTAATTCCTACTCACGCTGCTGGCAAGAGGTTAGCTTTAATGGGCCCTCTTACAGTCTTTGAAATTTTAAAAGACACCAGAAAATTTTTCCCAGTTTGCTATAATTTCAAACCCCTGTTTAATAAAATGGATAGCCCCAAGACTATAGAGTCTTCTGATTCAACCACCGTAGAAAATCCAATTGTTCCTCCTAAGGACCCTTTCGTACTAGATTATGTAAAGAGTAACTTCAAACTGTTTCGATCTTGCCCCCACCTCCGACACTGCTTATCATAACTGGTTTAATAAGGTAGAAGCTAAGAAATCCCAGCAATGGGAAGAATTAGGTATCTACAACTTGATTAAACTGTCGAAGCCAGGTTTTACTTATAGCCACCCATTGCTATTCGCGTCCCTATATTTCTGGGACAGTACTTACAATACTTTCCATCTCCCTGGTGGAATGATTACCCCTACCTTTTTTGACATAGCGGCCATTACTGGGCTATCACCAATAGGAGAAACATATATCCCTGACAATGAAGAGCATTCGAGTATTATCGACTTTGAAGTCAAGCTAGCAAGCTTTTCAAAGTTTATCAGCCACTATCACACTGAAGGAGACAGTGTGTCGGATGTAGAACACATTGCTTTCCTTACCTTATGGCTGTCAAGGTATGTCTTTTGCAGCAGATCCCTACAAGTATCCAGTAGGTTTATTCCTCTAGCTAGAGATTTTCATGAGAATCGGAGAGTGTGCTTAAGCGAACTGCTATTAGTTGATCTTTATGAAAGTCTAAGGTCAGCTGTTTCGAGTCTAAAATCTCACACCTCCAAGAATATCCTGCTAGCTGGCCCTTTCTGGTTACTTCAGTTATGGCTAAATGCCATGTTCGAACCTTCACTATCAACTGCCAATACTATTGCTGAACAAGACCCAGAAATAGTGGATAGAATCATCGAAGGCACTAGGCTGCGAAGACTAACCCCAAACGATGATAAGGATGATTTCAAAGTTCTCTTCTCAAAATATATCATGATATTCTCCAAGAGGCATAAGTTCGAAGAGACCATGGCGCCTTTTGCTTCAAGGGCTCATGGACCTTCATGGTTCACCATGGCTCTCTCAGAAGCTGTCAAAAGCAAAGAAATTCAAGATGTATGGAGAGCCTTTTTGCTACCCAGACTAATCTCTTCAAGAATAACTCCTGCTAAGAATCAGATTTTCCTTTTCGCTTATCAACCCAACTTCGTTTCGAGACAGTTTGGCTTGTGCCAACTAATTCCTGAACCCCTATTTCAAACGGAAAATGCCATTACCTCTGGGCGAACCTTCAAGGCTAGAGAAGCCAAACTACAGCAGGAACAATACCAAGGCTTCGCCCATTTTGAACTCATAACCTTCGAACCTACACACCTTACAGCAAAGGGGTTTCTTGAATGGTGGACAAAGTTCTATCAGACTTATATGTTCGATACTCTTACTATTCAGCAGAAACTAACTGATGCTTTCGATGTACAGGTACCATCCAAGAAAGGTATGTTTACTCATGCCAAAGAGATTAAGGCTTTTCAAAATTATTTCGAAACTACTTATGATCCCACACACTTGGAATCCACGGTGCATCAAGCGGCTGAGACCTTGAAGGAAAAATTCAAAGAAAAAGTTTCTAAGTTAAAACTTCCTTCAGGGTTGTCACCTGAGGATAGGTATAGGTTGGCATTCGAAATGCATCCACCTAAATTTCCTAGATTACCTACCTTAGAACTGGCTCTGGCTTGGTTTCCTCCATACCCTTGGTGGTTCATTTGCAAAGAAATGTTCAAACATCTTCAAAAGAAACCAAAGCCATCTGAGACTGTGACATGGGCTCGACACTGGCTCCACGATTTCCCAGGACATCTTCTCTATGACCTTTCTTCCATGTCGATTAAATCTGATCAAGGCACAGGTGCGAATGCTTGGGAAAATCCCAAACGCTTCTTATTTTCTATATCTTTAACCTTTGCCTTAATTGTTTCGATTTTCAGCCATCAGGATAAAGACTGCTGCTTCAAAGTCAAAAGAAGGGAGCGCCTCTCAAGCCTCTATCGAAACCATTGACAATGTGACTCCATCCGAACCAACAACAATTGCTGCAACAACAACAACAACACCAGTAATAACCAATGCTCCAACTCCACAGGTAATCACTTAGCCTTGATGTTTCGAATTCACTTATGTTTCATGATTTGCATCTAACTCTTTGTTTAAATCTTTTCAGACCAACAAACTTCCGCCTACCACTCCAAAGAAGCGAAAATCAAACACCACTGGGGAAGACCCCAAGGCTGGAGGGAATTTACCAGCTGCTTCGAAGAAGAAGCAGAAGAAGGATATTTCAAAAAGTGTTGTACCCACTAGTGTCTCTGGACTCGATTCCAAGGATGCTGCTCCCTCACCTAAATCCAAAATTCCATCTTCGACCTCCAACGTAATGTTGGAACGCATAGCTAGCAACCTCTCTTCCGAGAGTCCACAGGTAAATTGAAATTTAAATCTTTTGAAAAAATAATTTCTCATTACCTTGGTGCATGCCTTTAATATTATTTTTCTTCTTACAGGATATTTTAGATCCGGCTCTTACCACTCCGAATTCACCATCGAAAGCTGTTGCTCCGATCAACTCTTCTCCTCAAGGAGATTCCAGCAACCTTGTACAGAACAAAGGTTCCTCCAATATGGCGGTTCTGGCTGGGGCTTCTGAGCAACAAGATGATCAGAGTACTTCTCCTTCTCTAAAAGAGACAAATGAAGCAACACTTCATGAATCTGCAGAGGCTTTACAAAGAACTTCTCTTCAAAAGTCCCCTCTTGAAACCCTTCAAGAGGACCCAAAGGACACTCAAGCTGAAGGAGAGAAAGCTGATTATGGTCAAAGAAACGAAGAATCTGCAGAAGAAGGGTCTGAGGAGGAGGATGCCAACGATGGTTCGACTGCTGGGACAGAGTCCAATGCAAATAGCAACGAAAACGAAGACATCGAAGTGGTGGATCTGGATGACGATGAAGAAGATAATGAGCACGAAACGAATGAAGGGGATGGTGACACAACCAATAAACCCATGGAAGTCGAAATGGACGTGACTCCCCTGCGTGTGGAACTCCCTCAACCGTCTTTGTCCCGAATGACTGAAGAGGAGCTTGCACTCCTGAGACGAAATGACCCCATTGGGTACATGAAGGCGAAGCTGGCTCAAAGGGATATTCCACCTGCTAGGGCTGGCACAAGTTCAACTAGCCATCCTCTGCCCACAGATGAAAGAATTGTACTTCTTAACAGGATCAGGAGAACAATTCTTGATGTGGATATATTCGAAGTGCTCAAACAGGATAGCACTGCTTGCTACACTATGAAGGAGTTGCTTACAAAGGTCAACCTTGCTACCCGCTCCTTGCCAGTTAGCACTATCTTGTTCGATCTTTAATCTTTGCTGGACAACGTGACTGGGTACCTTCTCCAAGATGAATTTGCTGCCAGAAAGGTTCAAGAAAAACGCACTGCAATGGATGCTGCTTATGAACAAGCTTCGAAACTCTCTCAAGAAGCTGAGGATCAAGCCATGTATCTAAAGCAAACAAAAACTGATTATGAGGCTCGAGCTGAGTCCATCCTTCTCTGGGAAAGGCAAATTCAGGAACTTCAACAGAAGGTTAAAGAGGCTAGAGAACAACAATTAGCCTACGAAACCAATACTGCTGGTAACCAATTCGAAGAGCTCCTCAACAAGGGGCTTGCAGAAATGGAAACTGTAGAACAACTCAAGGGAGAAGTGGCCACCTTAGAGGGAGCAAGACGTTTTGCTCAACAAAGGCTTGAGTCTTTTCGAAGTACCTTCAACAGATTGAAGAATAATTCCTATTTCTAAATCTTAGTGTTGATTTGATTAAAATTTGGTTTTTTATATGTAATATTCGAAGAACGCCATTTTGGCATCCCATATTGCCATTTTGGCATTTTTATGATATTTTGATTACGTTGTTACTATTCGAATCTCCTGCAGGAGTGGCTTATATTTCTTTAAATATTTCCCATTAACCTTTAGGATACGTTTATCATCCGTCAGCTCTTCGATTTCATATGCATTGTTTGAGAATACCTTTAATATTCGAAAAGGCCCCTCCCAATGAGGTGACCATTTACCTAACGTTTTATTTTTCTTGTCCATGGGCAATATGACTTTCCAAACTAAGTCATTAATAATGAATGCCTTCCTTTTTACCCTTTTGTTATATGTCCTGGCCACTCTTTCTTTTTGTCTCATCAAGATTTCCAATGCATGTAATCTAACTTCGTCCAATTCCACTAACTTATTCATCATCATCTCCCAATATAATGCAGCTGGAATTTCTTTTTGTCTTTGAATTCGAACTGATTGCAGATGAATTTCTACTGGCAGAACTGCATCATGACCAAATGTGAGTTGGAAAGGCATGGTGTTAGTAGCTTCTTTAGGAGATGTTCTACAGACCCATAGTATTTGGTCCAAAGTTTTGTGCCAGCTCCTTGGCTTTTTGCCAATATGTTTCTTGATTAATCCTATTATCACTTTATTAGCTGCTTCGACTTGACCATTTGCTTGAGCATAATATGGCGTTGATGTTAGTAATCTAAACCCCATTTCTTGGGCAAATTCTTGCATCTTTCTACCAGTAAACACAGAGCCTTGGTCTGTGGTTATGCTCTCTGGCAATCCGAACCTATAGATAATGTGTTTCTGTATAAACTCAATAATAGCCTCTTGATCAGCAGCTATTAATGGTATAGCTTCGATCCACTTGGTAAAATAATCTATTCCTACCAAGATATATTTCTGTCCTTTAGACGAAGCAGGATTTATTTCTCCTATTAAATTCAATGCCCATCCTCTAAATGGCCATGTTTTGATGATTGAATGCAACTCACTTGCAGGGGCATGTTGAATCCCTGCATGTTTCTGACATTCCTCACATCCTTTAGCAAAGTCTATACAATCTTTGAGCATGCTAGGCCAATACATGCCATATCGAAATAACAACCATTTCATTTTATGACCTGCTTGATGTGCCCCACATGCCCTGTTGTGGACTTCTGACAATGCTAAGTATGCCTCAGTTTCTCCTAGGCACTTCAATAATACGCCCTCTTGGGTCTTTTTGAACAATTCGTTCCCCATGAGGACATATGACAATGCTCTATATTTTATCTTTCTATCAACATTCAGAGTTGGGTTTGTCAAATAACTCACCAGTGGACTTCGCCAATCTGCATCTGATAAAGTGTTTATGGCTAATATTTTGAATCCCTGTTTCTCAGCATATCCCAATTTCATACTTTCTAGATCTGATGGTGTGAATCTAGTAGCCATAACTCTACCCCTTAATTCAACTAAATCCTCAAAGTTCTTGGCAGAAACTTTATAACCCGAAGCCAACTGTGCTAAGTCATTTGCTTCTTGGTTTTCTATTCTTGGTATATGTTGAATATCCATGTATTCAAATTTCCTAAGTAGCCTGTTAACTATGACGAAGTATATCATCAGGTTTTCCTTTATGCATTTATACTCCTTTGTTATTTGCTTGACCACTAATTCTGAGTCTCCTTTAATTTCGACTCTAGTTGCCCCCAATTCCAACAAAGCTTCAAGTCCAACAATGAGCGCTTCATACTCAGCTTCGTTGTTCGAGCAACGAGGACCATCTAATTTATACTTGAATTTTGTTGGAATTCCTTCAGGAGAAATTAGAAGGACTCCAACACCACTTCCATTCCTGTGGGTTGAACCATCAAAGTATAATTTCCATGGTTGCATTTCGATGTAACTCATGACAGTCTGCTCAACCAATGAATGGTCCACAATGAAATCAGAAATCACTTGGCCTTTCACAGCTTTTAAAGGCATGAAAGTCAAAGAATATTCTGTTAAGGCTAAAGCCCATTTACCAACTCTGCTATGCATTATTGGTTTTGAAAGCATGTGTTTAATGACATCGAAATGAGATGAAACATAAACATCAACAGGCTTTATATAATACTTGAGTTTCATACAAGAGAAATACAAACAGAGACATAGCTTTTCTAAATTTCTATATCTGGTCTCTGCATCATTCAAAACTCTACTTAAATAGTATATGGCTCTTTCGATGCCATTGCTATCTTCTTGTGCTAACATACTACCTATACTAACTTCAGAGGCAGATATGTACAATCTCATGGGCTTCCCCCATGAAGGTGGAGACAAGATAGGAGGCTGAGAGAGGTATCTCTTTATCTTGTCAAATGCCTCCTGATGGGCTTCATTCCATTCGAAGGCTTGGACTTGCTTTAGACGAAGCAACGGAGAGGAAGCTTGGGTTCTTCCACTCAGATTCGAAATGAACCTTCTGAGGAAGTTAATCTTCCCTAGCAAAGATTGCAACTCCCTTTTTGACGTAGGTGCTTTCGTCTCCATTATCGCTTTGGTTTTGTTCTGGTTGATCTCAATTCCTTTCTTGTGAACCACAAAACCAAGGAAATCTCCAGCCTGCACAAAAAATGCACATTTAAGGGGATTCACCTTTAAGCCATGTTTTCTCATTCGTTCGAATGATTGGCTCAAATGATGCAAATGTGTTTCTGCAGATATAGATTTGATGACTATATCATCAATATACACCTGCATAAAGGTTTCAATGAAATCATGGAAAATAGAATTCATTGCCCTTTGATAAGTTGCCTCAGCGTTCTTTAAACCAAAAGGCATCACCACCCATTCGTAAGTGCCTAAGGCTCCTGGGCAACGAAATGTTGTCTTGGCAACATCTTCTTCAGCAATGAAAATCTGATTATACCCAGAGTATCCATCTAACATACTCAAGTATTCGAACCCTGCAGCAGAGTCTACTAGCATTTCTGCCACAGGCATGGAGTACTCATCCTTAGGGGTTGCAATGTTTAAATCTCTAAAATCTATGCAGATTCTAAAAGAACCATTTTTCTTAATAACAGGTACTATATTTGCTAACCATTCGACATACCTTATGGTTCTGATGAATCTGCAACGCAACAACCTTTCGATCTCAGCTTTAATCTTTGTGAGAACCGCTGGTGCGAATCTTCTAGGAGTTTGTTTGATGGGCTTCTTGCCATCTTTGATTGGAAGTCTGTGTTCGACTAACTCCCTCTTTAAACCAGGCATTTCGTCATAATCCCATGCGAAGCAATCTTTGTTTTTCTTGAGGACTTCGATCACTTCCTGCTTGAGGCCTGGGCTAAGTTTTGCACTTATGTAGGTTATTCTTTTCGTGTTTTCATCCCCTAAGTTCACTTCTTCGAGTGGATCCTGTGCCAACATTTTGGCACCTGAGTCTATGGGATCCCTTTCGAAGCCTAAGGGTTCTTTATCATAGATGGCGTCCAGCCTTTGATCTATCTCAATTTCTTTAAAGGGTGAGCTTTTCGAGCCATCCCCACTTATTTCGTTCATCTTCACAGCTAATTTATTTATTTCAGCCTCTAAGGCCGCCTTTGATTCGTTCTCAGCCATATAGGCCGAAATCCTTTCAAAAAAGGAGGACTCAGTCATGAGTAAGGTTGTCGAAGTCCCAGCCTGCTGGCCGTCTTTGTATAGTATTTTCGACTCCCTCGTCTTCATTGATTATTCTTCTATCCCAGTATAGGCCATCATGGCGAAGGGTCATATAGTAGTGGGCATTTCTAGTTTCATTGATTTCATCATTTGGGACACAAGGAGCAATCTTTGCCAGATGCTTGTCATAATTCCTCTTGTCAACTAAATTGACTGTTGACATGAAGTAACTCTGGTCTGCTTCAATGTTTTCCACAATCCCATCTTCTCTCCATAGAACTAATCGCTGGTGCATTGACGAAGGGACTGCCCCTACGCCATGGATCCACTCCCTTCCCAGCAACAAGTTGTAGTTGGACTTGGCTTCGATCACCATGAACATGGTGGGCATACAGCTTGAGCCTATTGTCAAGTCTAACTGAACCACCCCCAGTGTTTTGCCCACTTTCCCTTCATAATTGGATAGAACCATATTGTGGGGCTTGATGTCTCCTTCGCGTATTTCTAACCTTTTTAGCATGAAGTGGGGTATCAAATTGACTGCAGCACCCCCATCCACTAGAACCTTATTCACGCCATGGGCACCAACTTTTGCCCGAATAAATAGTGGCTTAAGATGGTTCTTCATAGCTGGTTCTGGACGTTCGAAGAACGCATTTTGCTCCTCGACAGCCCCATTGTCCATCACATAGTAGCACACAGGCCTATGCTTCATCAAGTCTATGGTATCTTCTTCCTCATATTCATCAATTTCAGTTTCCTGTCCAAATTCACAGGGAAGCACAGATACCACGTTGCAGTTTAGGTTGAACGAAGACTCCCCCTCTGATTCAAAGTTATCCGTTATCATATCTTCGTCTTCTTCTGGGCCTGGAGTGTATTCCTTTGGTTCATCTAGTTGTACCTCAGAGAAAAGCCTCCTATTAACTGAGGGTTTGCCTTCAGTTTGATTTTTTTGTGTGGGTTTGTTGGTGCTAGATTCACCTTGGTTCTTTGTTGAAGTTGCCCCTTTATTTGGCACGGCTTCCCTCTCAGCCTTTCGAATCCTCTGTTGCCTTCGCCACTGGGATCTCGACATGGGGTTCCTTCCTTTGTAGTTCTCTAATCTCACCTCTTCCCTCTTTGCTATGTTGAATTGCCTTCTGTATGTCATAGCATGGCGTGCATTTCGTTCGGTGTTTCTCCATCTGTCTTTGCCTTTGTCATTTCTGACTTGCAGCCATCTGTCTGTTGGCACTTCAGCAGGGAGTTTGAACGTCACTCTTCGAGCACCCTTGGGATGAGGACTATCAGGCCTTCATTGTTTGTATCTGCTATCGAAATGTGGGCCCGTCTGAACAGCTTCTTGATGGTTCCAACAAGGGGCGAAGGGAATTGTTTCGAAGGCTCTGGCCATGCTTTGATCATACACATCAGAACACCTTGGGCATATCAAGCACTTGGTTTCCCCTTTGTAGCAGCGAAACACAAGTTCCAGCAAACTTTCTCCAGCCTTAGGATAACACCTAAATAGCTGGTTATCCTGGCGCCAGTTGTTGCCAGTTCGCGCCCTCTGTACCCTCTCGAAGTTCGCAGTGATTCTCTGATTGCAGAGGATGTTGAACCTAGGGCACAGTATCATTCCTGTATCTCCCTTGTGGCACGTCATGAGGTAATCCTTGAGACTAGCATCTCCAGCATGATTATCCTCCATTTTATACTTCTCTTTTTCTAAGTATCTTTCTACCTCCTCCATCTCAGAGCGAGGTCTCTCCATATCCACCATGTTTACCTTAACATCCTCCCCCTTAGCTTCATCATCTCCCCATCCTGTGGGTTTTATATCTTCAATGTGGACCTTTGAACTCTCTGGGGCAGAATATTTGACCAAATAGTCAAATTTTCCACTGGGTTCCCCTAAAGTGTCCCATATTTCTTTCTGAGGGGAGGTTGGCTTCGTGATTTGGACTTTCTCCAATTCCAGCCTCAGGCCTTCAGTGACCTGTGTCAATTCTTGGTTTTGATTTTCCTGGCCTTCAGTAGCCTGGATTTCTTTTGCAACAGCTAAAGGTGCTACTTCAATCGAAGTCTCTGGTTGTTTGTGGACGTCTTCAGTGACCTCCTTATCGACTTCGACTATCACCCAGCTTTTGTTTTTAGTACCTTTCTCTCCTATTGGGGCATCACTTTGGTCAGCTTCCACCATGTTAATCTCTCCAATGCATGCAGGCTCGGAGTAATTGGTGTCTGCGACGTCCAAAGGATCTTCGTCCACTTTCATTTTTGCTTTATCAGCAAACTTCAGTCTGCCATCTTTAATTGCATTCTGAATTAGGTCCCTGAAAAGAAAACACTGTGAGGTTTTGTGGCTTAGGAAGCTATGATTTGCAAAATCCTCTTTTCTTTCTTTGATCTAAAGGAGGTATTTTGACATTTGATGGCACAATGAGTTGGTCATCTTTGACAAGTAAATCAAAAATCTCGTCACATTTAGTGACATCGAAGGTATAAACCTTCTTTGGGAATTTGTCACTTTTCTCATTTTCAACAAATTCTTTCCCTTTTGTGGGAACTAATAATTTGCAGGAGTAAGGTGGTGCCTGTTTTAATTCAGCGAGGTCGATTTCGACCTCTTCGAATTCGAATTCAGGATAATCTTCTGCTTCCTCAGTTCCAACATAGGAGATCCTTTCCTTCTTGTTATTTTTAAAGACTCTGGCCTTTTCGGCCTTTAGCCTTTCGACCTGTCGAACCCTATCGGCTAACTGAGCCATATCCCTCAAATATTGAGTGTCTAGTTTCTTTCGAATAGAGTAATCCAAGCCACCAGCGGCCATTTTGACTAACTCATGTTCAGGCACTACTGTGTAACATCTGGATTTCAGAAGCCTGAATCTATTCAGATAATCATCTATGGGTTCAGTGAACTTTCTCTTGACACTGGCTAATTCCTTCAAACTTATTTTTGACTGTCCCATGTAAAATTGTTCATGGAATAATCTCCCCAAAAGAGCCCAAGTATCAATGGACCCAGGAGGCAAAGTCGTGAACCATGTGAAGGCGTTTTTAGTCAGGGAACTTGGGAAGTATTTGATCCTGAGGTCTTCGTTATTGGCTATATCTCTCGCTTCGGTTAGATATCTGGCTATATGTTCGACTGTTGACTCATTGGTATCCCCAGCAAACTTTGTAAACTTAGGGACTTTATATCCCCTTGGTAAATCAGTATGCATTATGTAATCTAATATAGGAGAAGCATAATTTGGCCTTCTAATTCCTGTGTTGAGGCCATTCTGGGCCATGACTCTCTCTATCATGGTGGTTAAATTGTTTTCTGCCAAGATGTTATCGTTTCGAATTCTATGAACGACTGCATCGGCATCTTGATTTCGACCCACCATGACAACCCCCCTAGGTTGTTCTTCTCGAAACTATGGGACTTTCAGCCTTTCGACCCTTGCCCCTGGTTCCATAATTTCTCTTTGTGGGCCTTGGATCATTGGAGCTTCTAGCCTTTGTGCCCTTGCCCCCAAGTTAACTTCTTCTCTGGGTGGTCTATAGGTTAGGTCATTAGCAACTTGTTCCATAATAGGTACGTTCGCTCGAACTCCCGCCTGATTCTGCCTACGCCTCTCTGGGGGAGCAAAGAAATCTGCTATTCGACTCATGTTATCTGCGTTTTCTCTGTTTGTCACAGTCACATTTTGTACTATTGGGGCAAATATTTCCTGCATAGTTTGTGCTAATACCCCTATCATATTATGGTTACTGTCATCCATCAATTGCCTAAAATCCAACTGGTTTTCTATGGTTAAAATAGGCATTGCGCTATAACCCACTGACCCTTGGTTATTTGTCATAAACTAATTCGCCCCAGACCCTGACCCTAATTGTGGTGATGAATTCGATGTAGAATTGTGTAAACCTGCCATAAAAGATGTTGGCATTCCATAAGAGGAATTTCTGGTTCTATTACCATCGAAACCGGGTGGTCTAGTTAGTGGGGTGGCGAAATGGGTTTTTGTCCCTGATGGTGGAACGAATCCCCCAGGATAACCAATGGTTCCAGTATTTCCTAAGATCGAACTATTAGTTGATATGCCACTTATTCCATTAGTGGCTATATTACTGGTAGAAGATGCAACAGACTGTGCATTCGAAGGGATCACATTAGATGTTCCCATCGAAGCAGACATATTAGTGCCGAATTAGACATCTTGTTCAAACGTTTTCTTCTGGATAAGGGTTGGTTGCTGTTGGTTATTTTACCACTTCTTAGGTTCATAAAACAACAAACTTATCACTCAGAGGGTATTTTTTCAATGGTTATGTCTCAACAATCTTTATTTATGTCCTAAATTCCGTAATGGCCAATTATTGGTCCCACCGGGTGTGCCAATTTGTTTACAGTGATTTCTGGTAAACAACCGCTAGTCCTCCAAACTATCGAATAATCTTACTGACTGTTATTCAATTTCTCTGGTAACTCGCAGGATCGACTAGATTGATCCTAGGACGTGTTGGTCATTAGGGTAACTCTCATGATCGAACTGGTATTCATGGTTGGTATTTAGAATGTTGTGTAGGTGCTTAACTTACTTCGAAAAATCTAAAAGTGTGATCAAGTAAATGTGCGCGAAACTAAATTGCATGAATAAAGTTAAATTGTAAAGACATGTAAAAACTGCATAAAAGACAAGTAAATGACTTCGAAGCATAAAAATAGTTAATGTAAAAGATTCTCTGGAATGTTAAAGATTCGAAATATGAAGAAAGCGTTTAAACGCAAGAAAACTGTAGAATGGCTTTAAGTAAAAAAGGTGTTCGAATGATAAAAACTTGAAGATAAAGGCATGAAATGTATAACAGTTTCTGAAATGTAAAATATTTGAAATGGAAAGAAAGCATTTAAATGTAAGGCATCAGTAAAAAGACTTCGAATGAGAACATTTTAAATGCAAAGGCTTGTAAATGGTATTAACATGAAGATAAAGGAAAGTACTGGAAATGATAAAGAGTTTTCATTAAATCATAAACATGTGGTGTTATCATACGTACATTGCTCGTGCATTCGTTTCCCTAGCCATGTGGTAATTTGAATGTTTACTGAGTTTTTTGTACAATAGATATGACACACGAAATTCTAATGCTAAGACTTCTATTTATACTACTTCGACCATAACGGTCTTGCTATAAGATTCTGCCACGTTCAGAACATGCAGAGCAATGCCTCTCTCTTGCTTCCACGCGTCTTCTAATGCTCCAGCGCATATATTTCAAATTTCGAACATCCCGCTTGCATTTGAATTTCAAATGTATTGGCACTTCTTCGCTTCGAACGCATTTCTTAGACACAACCTTGTTATCATTTCGAGACTTCTTTGAATATATTCTCTCAACTGTCACTCGAAGCTCCAAGCTTTGATATGCCCATTCGAAGCACTGCTTCTACCATTTCGAAACATGACGTTTTGTTTTATTTCAATCGAAACGTCCAACTTACTTTACTTCTAATAATATCATCAAAATCTTCAGCCAACAGCTTCACATGATGATAATGCCACTACTGGTTCTTTTCTCGAACTCCAAGCAATTGTTGCACCACCTAGCATAAACACATATCATGCTGTTGACTTTCGATCTTCAACATCACTACACCAACTCGAATCAGTGTATCCCACTAACTTGCATTATTTTCCTTTATCAACTGCAGGAAACAAAATGCCATAATCGAAAGTTCCTTTAAGATAACTTAGTATCCTCTTCACATCTTCTAGATGTGATACCTTTGGCTTCTGCATGAATCTACTTACCATACATACGCTGTATGCTAAGTCAGGCCTTGTACGACAAAGGTATCTCAATGATCCAATAAGTCTTCTGTATTGGGTTGGATCAACATCATCTTCATCAGCATCTTTCGACAGTTGCAGTCTTGGTTCTGCAGGTGTCGAAGTTGCGTTGCATTCTTCCATCTCAAACCTTTTAAGAATTCTCCTGCATATCTTCTTTGATGCATCATCAAACCTCTACTGCTCTTGTAGAATTCGATACCAAGGAAATATGAAATCTCACCCAAATCAGACATTTCGAATTCCTTGCTAAGGTCAACTTTGAAGTCTTCGATCTCACTCTTGCAGCTAACTGTTATCAACAAATCATCTACATAGAGACATAGTATAAGCAATTTACTCTTTCTTCTTCTTACATATACTCCATGTTCAGTTATGCACTTCACAAATTCCTTCTCCCTTAGAAAACTATCAATTTTTTTATTCCAAGCCCTTGGAGCTTGTTTCAAACCATACAGGGCTTTATGTAGCCTGTACACCTTTCTTTCTTCGTCATGTTTCATAAACCCAACTGGTTGTTTAACATAGACTTCTTCATCTAAGGGTCCATTTAAGAATGCACACTTCACGTCCATCTGACATATGTGCCAACTGTTGATTTCTGCTAGACCAACAACCAGCCTGATTGTTTCGATCCTAGCAACAGGTGCAAAAACTTCATCGAAGTCTATTCCTTCTTTCTGTAGAAATCCTTTCGCCATAAGTCTTGCTTTGTGTCGAGTTACTTCACCTTTGGAATTAGTCTTCACTTTGTATACCCACTTGACATCAATTGCCTTCTTGCCTTGGGGCAATTCGACAAGTGACCAAGTGTTATTGTCTTTGATAGACTTTACTTCTTCGTTCATTGCTTTCACCCACTTCGAATCCTTTAATGCTTCAGCTGCATTAACAGGTTCGACATCTGCATAGAAAGCATAATGTACCAGCTCACCTTCATCATCTATCACATCATTTGATGTAATCACACAATCTTGCAATCTTGCAATCTTGCAGGCATGCGTCTTGTTCTTTGAGGTCTGCTTGTACTGGGTATATCTGTTGGCTCCTCTTGTCGAACTTCTCTTTCGACTTGAGTTTCTGGCTCTTCGAATAAGATTCCCACTGAATCTTTCTTGACATTTACAGTTCAATCCCATTCTTTGAACTCATCTATGATCACGTCCCTGCTGATCACAATCTTCTTGTTCTCTGGATCGAACAACTTGTAGCCTCCTGTCGAATGATATCCAACTAGGATCATTTGACTTGACTTGTCATCAAGTTTCTTTCTCAACTGATCTGGCACATGTCTATGTGCAATAGATCCAAATACTTTCAGATGACTTAAGCTAGGCTTCACACCAGACCAACATTCTTCTGGAGTAATTCCTTCTAACTTCTTTGTAGGACTTCTGTTCAAAATGTATGTTGCAGTCGAAACAGCTTCACCCCAGAACTCTTTAGGTAAATTCTTGCCTTTCAACATACTTCTCACCATATTCATGATGGTTCGATTTTTCCTTTCTGCAATTCCATTTTGTTGTGGAGTATAGGGTGGCACCACCTCATGCACAATCCCTTCTTTTTCACATAATCTGTCGAAGTCTTTCGACACATATTCTCTTCCACCATCAGTTCTCAAAACTTTGAGTTTTCGTCCACTTTGTCTTTCGACCATAGACTTAAACCTGGTGAATACTTCGAACACTTCACTTTTCTTCTTGATCAGGTAAGTCCATAGCTTTCGACTGAAATCATCTATGAATGTAACAAAGTATTTGTTACCTCCCATTGAATCCACCTGGATTGGTCCACATACATCAGAGTATATGACTTCGAGACTAGCCTTCGATCTGCTTCCTGCATCCTTGCTGAAGCTATTCTTGTGTTGCTTCGCCTGCACACATTCTTCACATACTTCGTTTGGAATGTCAATTTCAGGCAATCCTGAAACCATATTTCTTCTCTTCAAATCTCTGATGTCTCTGAAGTTGAGATGACCTAGTCTATAATGCCATGTCCATTCATCTCTGCTAGCTGCATTCGAAAGGCACTTGTGCTCCATCACATTTAGTTCAATCTTGAAGGTTCGATTCTGAGACATAGGAGCCTTCAAGATTACTCTCCCATTTTCATCAACAACTCTCATCAACTTATCTTCGATTGGCACTTTATAATTCTTTTCGACCAACTGCCCTATACTGAGCAAATTGCTCTTCATGCCTGGTATGTACAATACATTCGAAATTACTGACTTCTTGCCATCTTTCCTCATGATCATAACATCACCAATACCTTCAGCTGCTAGGGTGTTGTCATTTGCAAGTTTTACCATATTTTTCATTGAGGGTTTTATATTGACGAACCAGTCTTTCCTTCCAGACATATGTGATGAACATCCTGAATCCAAGTACCATTGGTCCTTGAATTTATCTTCATCTTTTGTTGTGACCATCAACATCATCTCTTCTTCTTCTTCATGTTTTGCAAGCTTTGCATCACTTTCTTGATTCTTTCGTTTTTCTGGACAATCACTCGAATAGTGTCCATATTTCTGACAATTGTAATATTGAATGTGACTTTTATCAGGTTTTCGACCACCACCTCTTCCTCTGTTTGCAGCACCACCTCTTTGGTTGCCTTGGTGTGGTCTTCTTTGATTCGACACGTCTCCTTCGATTTGGTTTCCTCCACCATTCGATTTTTTGTAGCCACCTCTACTTCTGTCGAAATACTTTCCTTTGCCTTTGGTCTCTTTTGCTGAATGTGCCTGTAAGGCCACATCACTCTTCGATTTTCCTGCAGCTCTTTCGTTCATTCTTTGTTCATGAGATTCGAGCGTCCCTTGAAGCTCTTCCTTTGTCAATTTCGACAAGTCTTTCCCCTCTTCGATCGCCACCACTATGTGGTCGAACTTAGGAGCTAAAGATCTCAAGATCTTCGAAACAACAGCTCTTGTTGTTAATGTTTCTCCACATGCCTTGATTTGATTCACTAGTTTTGTAACTCTAGTGAAGAAATCAGATATGTTTTCACTGTCTTCCATCTGAAGCAGTTCATAGGTCCTTTTATGAGTTTGTAACCTCACTTCTTTCACCTTCTCAGCGCCTCCAAAAGACTTCTCAAGGATCTCCCAAGCTTCTTTTGCAGATTCTGAATCACTGATCTTTTCGAAATTGTCTGGGCTGACACATTGATTAATTATAAATAATGCTTTATAACTCTGCTTCTCAGATTCTGTATATTTCTTCTTTTCTTCTTCTGAAGCGTTTTCGCCAAGCGCTTCGACTCCATCTTTTACAAGGTCCCGAAGACCTTGACACATTAATAGGACTTTCATCTGCTTGCACCAATTCTCATAGTTGTCAACTTTCAGAATTGGCAGCGTTGCTGGATAGTTTGCATTCCCATAACTTGTCATCGTGAATTCTTCAATCGTTCTTAATTGATACTTCCCTTGAATCGGAACACAAGCTCTTGATACCAGATGTTGGAAATCCACCAATACTTTATGATGAATTTCGACCACCACTGATGATTAGTTATGACAAACAAATAAAAAGAACACTAGAAATATTTCTGCAGAATTTTTCTTCTGCCCACAAACTGTGGAATCTTTATTATTCACTTTACAACTGCAAAATACTGTGAATGACTTGATTACAAAATAGGGGTTACTCCCTCTATTTATAGATTTAGGTTAGCTTGCTCCCTAAGCTAAACCCAGGCCCAAAATATCTCTTTACTAAATCAAATCTAATCTAGATTTAAATTCAAATCTATTTAAATATAAACAAATCAAATCTTCTTTTGACACATATGAATTACAATTTAACAGGCCGATTTTTTATTCCTTCCTAAAGTTGGGCCTTTTTATTTTTTACTTTATGAAGCCCACCTTCCTCTAAAAAGTTTTTGAACTTTATTTTCTTATCCACCCTTTTTCTCTCTACTGGCCCTTGACACATGGGAAAATCTACAGTTGCTAAAACAATTAACTTTGGTTCCAACTGAACCAAAAAAATCCAGACTTTCAATAGGGTCTTCACTCCTACCTTTGTCATGACAAGACGAACTCATCACCAACCATATTGCCTCATCGAAAGACCCACATATATCCTGCTATGTACCCTTTCTTGATGGACAGGATTTGTTCCCGCTGTCTCCTCCTTCATTGCCTCGATATCATCAGACTTGTAACTTCCTCGTTTCCTCTTCGGAATAGCCCATGCTGCTTCTGTATCTATAAAGTCATCATTGCAGACGTTTCATCACCTCCCCATAAGCTTTCATCGAAAACATACTAGCTTTCTTATGTTCCAGAAGAATCGTTGATGACAGAAATGCCTTTCAGAGGGACGCTAACAATATGAATTGGACCATATGTATCTTTCCTCAACAACACCCTAAACGGAACACCGTCAACACTAATCATAGACGATTCTGGTAGAACAAAAGACATTGAAACTCGAATCATGATCCTAGCAATATCCAAATTTGTCGAATTTGAAGTGTTATCATCAGTGCAGATGTAAGAACCCATCGAGTTAGATAATGAGATAAAAAAATCCATGTCTCAAGCATGACAAGGAACCCCATACACTCTAACCCATATGACTCTATCAATATAAATATCCTCCTTCCTACAATTCCTAATATCACATAGCCATTGTCTCCACCAGCTTTCTTCTCTGTTGATCACTTCCAGAATGGTCCCTTCCTCATTCTCTTCCAATAAACATAACTTAGCTCCCAAAGGAGTCTGTTTGGCATTGTAATACCCTTCCAACTCAAAATTAGTTTGAAGATTGTAAGTCATCCTATCATAGTTAACCATCCCAATATAAGCCTTCTCCAATCTATATCTCTCCTTTTCTTTTGTAACGAATTCCATAGAAAACCATTTATCCATCGTATCATCTTGGTCTTTGTTTCTAACTGCATATACAAAGGAATTGTACCCACCAAACTCCCTAAACTCTTCGACCCTTAGAACCTTCTGTTTCTTAGATATAAAAGTTGTTCCTTTATTCCTTCCCCTAAAATCTTCCTTAACAGCGACACCTCTGGACCGATCAAACCTGGAAAGATTTACATGTATCTTCTTACCATCGATCAAGACATTATCTAACTTCACAGCCAGTAATCTGGGTTCAGCCATATTCTTGAACCTGACAAAGCCAAATCTTTTCCCAACCGTATTCCTTTTAGGAGGAATCACCACCTCAAGAACCTCTCATATGCAGCTGAATAATCCAAAAATGTCATCCGCTCTGATTCTATCAGGAAATTCAGAGAAGAAAATGGAAGTTATAGCTCCTTCTTCCTCCCCGGGCGGTGCCTTACCCCTCGAAAATGTATCCCACCGAGGAAGTGTATTGCGATGACGGTTCCTTCCGACCATTTTCCACTCCATAGCTACCGAAGAAGAAAAACCAAGAGAGAGAAATCATTTCTCTCTCGTGTTTGTATATATTTGTTATCTTCTAAATCCACCATAACCTGTGCAGAATTTATAATAATCTTAAGAACAGGATTGTTATCACTACACAATAATGATGAAAAGAAAAATTAAATTAAATAAGAAAAGAAATTAGGGTTTCTCTAGAGTTTCTATGAATACAAGTTATTTTTAAATAGGGGTTACTCCCTCTATTTATAATGAGTTTTCTTTCTCCCTAAGCCAAAAATCTCAGAACTATAAAAGCCCAAAATACATATTTTAGACCTAAGTCGAAATCTTGTGTGAAGCAACCTACTTCGACACTTCGACATACACAACTCGACAAACAATTTGACACTCACACACTTAGGATATTTTGACATACCTTGTGTAGAGCAACATGCTGCTTTCAAAACAAGGAATTACACTTTCAACACACCACCTAATCCATTGTGTCTAAGCTATATATATTTATCATAGTTTGTAGTCTTCTGAACACTTCGACATGCTGTTTACAGTGATTTCTGGTAAACAACCGCTAGTCCTCCAAACTATCGAATAATCTTACTGACTGTTATTCAATCTCTCTGGTAACTCGCAGGATCGACTAGATTGATCCTAGGATGTATTGGTCATTAGGGTCTCATGATAGAACTGGTATTCATGGTTGGTATTTATAATATTGTGTATGTGTTTAACTTATTTCGATTACTCTATTAAAGATCTAATAACTTGATCAAGTAGATGTGCGCGAAACTAAATTGCATGAATAAAGTTCAATTGTAAAGACATGTAAAACTGCATAAAAGACCAGTAAATGACTTCGAAGCATAAAAACATGTAATGTAAAAGATTCTCTGGAATGTAAAAAGATTCGAAATATGAAGAAAGCGTTTAAATGCAAGAAAACAGTAAAATGACTTTAAGTGAAAAAGGTGTTCGAATGATAAAAGCTTGAAAATAAAGGCATGAAATGTGCAAAGGTTTCTGAAATGTAAAGTATTTGAAATAGAAAGAAAGCATTTAAATGTAAGGCATCAGTAAAAAGACTTCGAATGAAAACATTTTAGTGCAAAAGCTTTTGAATGGTATTGACATGAAGATAAAGGAAAATACTAGAAATGATAAAGAGTTTCATTAAATCATAAACACTTGGTGTTATCATACGTACATTGCTCGTGCATTTGTTTCCCTAGCCATGTGGTATTTTGAATGTTTACTGAGTTTTTTGTACAATAGATATGACACACGAAATCCTAATGCTAAGACTTCTATTTATACTACTTCGATCATAACGGTCTTGCTATAAGATTCTGCCACGTTCAGAATATGCAGAGCAATGCCTCTCCCTAGCTTCCACGCGTCTTCAAATGCTCCAGCGCATATATTTCAAATTTCGAACATCCCGCTTGCATTTGAATTTCAAATGTTTTGGCACTTCTTCGCTTCGAACGCATTTCTTGGACACAGCCTTGTTAACATTTCGAGACTTCTTTGAATATATCCTCATAACTATCACTCGAAGCTCCAAGCTTTGATATGCCCATTCGAAGCACTGCTTCTACCATTTCGAAACATGAGATCTTGCTTTATTCCAATCAAAACGTCCTATTTGCTTCGCTTCTAATAATATCATCAAAATCTCCAGCCAACAAAATGCCCCTTTAAAATATGTATTTCGATTCTTTTGAGAAATACTTATTTTAAACATATACACAAGATTTTGATGCGACCTTCGAATCATCGTAACATTTATTGCATATGACTCCAGTCACGTCAATCACAACGCTTTTCAGATTCCTTAACCGCCTTGAACCATTTCACAGCATGGTGCAGTTACAAAACAATGATTATCTTTAATCACGCCTATTACCAATATTCACTTTACGCCACCTCCTTCTCAAACCAACCCACGACTACCACGTATCACAATCTTACTCAGTGGATGCTTAAACTTCCACACTATAAAAATCCATCAACTTAGTCTTTTCTTTTCTTCCCATATTCTGAATCTTTTCTCCCTCTTTTCTCACTGAAACCTTAAACTTCCAACATTCTTCCAACAATGTCTTCTTCAACTTCATCTCAACTGAAAAAGGCTTCCAAAAAGAAAGGAAAGACCACAGGAACCATAATGGAAAGCAAGGTTGGCACCTACCAAAGTCAATTTGTTCTTATTCCCCAGATGATCTCAAAAGAGAAGGAAATGCTTTATGCATCCCAGGTACTAATTCCTACTAACGCCACTGGCAAGAGGTTAGCCTTAATTGGCCCTCTTACAGTCTTTGAAATCTTAAAAGACACCAGAAAAATTTTCCCTGTTTGTTATAATTTCAAACCTCTGTTTAATAAAATGGATGCCCCTAAGACAATAGAGTCTTCTGATTCAACCACCGTGGAAAATCCAATCATTCCCCCTAAGGACCCTTTTGTGCTAGATTATGTAAAGAGTAACTTCAAACCATTTCGATCTTGCCCCACCTCCGACACAGCTTATCACAACTGGTTTAATAAAGTAGAAGCTAAGAAATCCCAACAATGGGAAGAATTAGGCATTTACAACTTGATTAAACTATCGAAACCAGGTTTTACTTATAGCCACCCATTGTTATTAGCGTCCCTATATTTCTGGGACAGTACTTATAATACTTTCCATCTCCCTGGTGGAATGATTACACCCACCTTTTTTGACATAGCAGCCATTACTGGGTTATCACCCATAGGAGAAACCTATATTCCTGACAATGAAGAGCATTCGAGTATTATTGACTTCGAAGTCAAGCTAGCTAGCTTTTCAAAGTTTATCAGCCACTATCACACTGAAGGAGACAGTGTGTCGGATGTGGAACACATTGCTTTCCTTACCTTATGGTTGTCAATGTATGTCTTTTGCAGCAGATCCCTACAGGTAGCCAGTAGATTTATTCCTCTAGCTAGAGATTTGCATGAGAATCGGAGGGTGTGTTTAAGCGAGCTGCTATTAGTTGATCTTTACGAAAGTCTAAGGTCAGTTGTTTCGAGTCTGAAATCTCACACCTCCAAGAACATCCTGCTAGCTGGCCCTTTCTGGTTACTCCAGTTATGGCTCAATGCCATGTTCGAACCCTCACTATCAACTGCCAACACTATTGCTGAACAAGACCCAGAAATAGCAGATAGAATCATCGAAGGCACTAGGCTGCGAAGACTTACCCCAAACGATGATAAGGATGACTTCAAAGTTCTCTTCTCAAAATATATCATGATTTTCTCCAAGAGGCATAAATTCGAAGAGACCATGGCGCCTTTTGCTTCAAGGACTCATGGACCTTCATGGTTCACCATGGATCTCTCAGAAGCTGTCAAAAGCAAAGAAATTCAAGATGTATGGAGAGCCTTTTTGCTACCCCGACTAATCTCTTCACGAATTACTCCTGCTAAGAATCAAATTTTCCTTTTTGCTTATCAACCTAACTTCGTTTCGAGACAATTTGGCTTGTGCCAACTAATTCCTGAACCCCTATTCCAAACAGAGAATGCCATCACCTCTGGGCGAACCTTCAAGGCAAGAGAAGCCAAACTACAGCAGGAACAATACCAAGGCTTCGCCCACTTTGAATTAATAACCTTCGAACCTACACACCTTACAGCAAAGGGGTTTTTGGAATGGTGGACAAAGTTCTATCAGACTTATATGTTCGATACTCTTACTATTCAGCAAAAATTAACTGATGCATTCGATGTGCAGGTACCATCCAAGAAAGGTATGTTCACTCATGCCAAAGATATTAAGGCTTTTCAAAATTATTTCGAAACTACTTATGATCTCACACACTTGGAATCCACTGTGCATCAAGCGGCTGAGACCTTGAAGGAAAAATTCAAAGAAAAAGTTTCTAAGTTAAAACTTCCTTCAGGGTTGTCACCTGAGGATATGTATAGGTTGGCATTCGAAATGCATCCACCTAAATTTCCTAGATTACCTACCTCAGAACTGGCTCTGGCTTGGTTTCCTCCATACCCTTGGTGGTTCACTTGCAAAGAAATGTTCAAATATCTTCAAAAGAAACCAAAGCCATCTGAGACTGTGACATGGGTTCGACATTGGCTCCACGATTTCCCAGGACATCTTCGCTATGACCTTTCTGCCATGTCAATTAAATTTGATCAAGGCACAGGTGCGAATGCTTGGGAAATCCCAAATGTTTCTTATTTTCTATATTTTTAACTTTTGCCTTAATTGTTTCGATTTTCAGCCATCAGGATAAAGACTGCTGCTTCAAAGTCAAAAGAAGGGAGCGCCTCTCAGGCCTCTGTCGAAACCATTGATAATGTGACTCTATCCGAACCAACAACAATAGCTGCAACAACAACAACAACAACTACACCAGTAATAACCAGTGCTCCAACTCCACAGTAATCACTTAGCCTTGATGTTTCGAATACACTAATGTTTCATGATTTTCATCTAACTTATTGTTAAATCTTTTCAGACTCACAAACTTCCGCCAACCACTCCAAAGAAGCGAAAAACAAACACTACTGGGGAAGACCCCAAGGCTGGAGGGAATTTACCGGCTGCTTCGAAGAAGAAGCAGAAGAAGGAAATTTCCAAAAGTGTTGTACCAACTAGTGTCTCTGGACTCGATTCCAGGGATGCTGCTCCCTCACCTAAATCCAAAATTCCATCTTCGACCTCCAACGTAATGTTGGAACGCATAGCTAGCAACCTCTCTTCTGAGAGTCCACAGGTAAATTGAACTTTTAAATCTTTGACAAAATAATTATTCATTACCTTGATGCATGCTTTTAATATTCTTTTTGCCTCTGCAGGACATTTTAAATCCAGCTTTTACCACTTCGACTTCACCATCAAAAGTTGTTGCTCCGATCAACTCTTCTCCTCAAGGGGATTCCAGCAACCTTGTACAGAACAAAGGTTCCTCCAATATGGCGGTTCTGGCTGGGACTTCTGAGCAGCAAGATGATCAGAGTACTTCTCCTCCTCTAAAAGAAACAAATGAAGCAACGCTTCATGAATCTGCAGAGACTTTACAAAGAACTTCTCTTCAAAAGTCCCCTCTTGAAACCCTTCAAGAGGACCCAAAGGACATTCACGCTGAAGGAGAGAAAGCTGATTCTGATCAAGGAAACGAAGAATCTGCAGAAGAAGGGTCTGAGGATGAAGATGCCAACGATGGCTCGACTGCTGGGATTGAGTCAGATGCAAATAGCAGCGAGAACGAAGATATCGAAGTGGTGGATTTGGATGATAATGATGAAGACAATGAGCCTGAAACGAATGAAGGTGATGGTGACGCAACTAATAAACCCATGGAAGTCGAAATGGATGTGACTCCCCTGCGCGTGGAACTCCCTCAACCGTCTCTGTCCCGAATGACTGAAGAGGAGCTTGCTCTCCTGAGACGAAATGACCCTATTGGGCACATGAAGGCGAAGCTGGCTCAAAGGGATATTCCACCCGCTAGGGCTGGCACAAGTTCGACTAGCCATCCGTTGCCAACAAATGACAAAATTGTACTTCTTAACAGGATCAGGAGAACAATTCTTGATGTGGATTTGTTCGAAGTGCTCAAACAGGATAACACAGCTTGCTACACTATGAAGGAGTTGCTTACAAAAGTCAACCTTGCTACCTGCTCCTTGCCATTTAGCACTATCTTGTTCGATCTTCAATCTTTGCTAGACAACGTGACTGGGTACCTTCTCCAAGATGAATTTGCTGCCAGAAAGGTTCAAGAAAAACGAACTGCAATGGATGCTGCTTATGAGCATGCTTCGAAACTCTCTCAAGAAGCTGAGGATCAAGCCATGCATTTAAAGCAAGCAAAAACGGATTATGAGGCTCGAGCTGAGTCCATCCTTCTCTGGGAAAGGCAAATTCAGGAACTTCAACAGAAGGTTAAAGAGGCTCAAGAACAACAATTAGCCTACGAAACCAATACTGCTGGTAACCAATTCGAAGAGCTCCTCAACAAGGGGCTTGCAGAAATGGAAACTGTAGAACAACTCAAAGGAGAAGTGGCTACCTTAGAGGGAGCAAGACGTTTCGCTCAACAAAAGCTTGAGTCTTTTCGAAGTACCTTCAACAGATTGAAGAATAATTCCTATTTCTAAACCTTAGTGTTGATTTGGTTAAAATATCACTTTTTGTATGTAACATTTGAATAACGCCATTTTGGCAACCCCATATTGCCATTTTGGCATTTTTATGATATTCTGATTACGTTGTTATTATTCGAATCTCCTGTAGGCGTGGCTTATATTTCTTTAAATATTTCCCATTAACCTTTAGGATACGTTTATCATCCATCAGCTCTTCGATTTCATATGCATTGTTTGAGAATACCTTTATTGTTCGAAAAGGCCCTTCCCAATGAGGTGACCATTTACCTAACGTTTTATTTTTCTTGTCCATGGGCAATATGACTTTCCAGACTAAGTCATTAATAGTGAACGCTTTTCTTTTCACTCTTTTGTTATATGTCCTGGCCACTCTTTCTTTTTGTCTCATCAAGATTTCCAATGCATGTAATCTAACTTCGTCCAACTCAACTAACTCATTCATCATCATCTCCCAATATAATGCAGCTAGAATTTCATTTTGTCTTTGAATTCGAACTGATTGTAGATGAATTTCTGCTGGCAGAACTGCATCATGACCAAATGTGAGTTGGAAAGGCGTGGTGTTAGTAGCTTCTTTAGGAGATGTTCTACAGGCCCATAGTATTTGGTCCAAAGTTTTGTGCCAGTTCCTTGGCTTTTTACCAATATGTTTCTTGATTAACCCTATTATCACTTTATTAGCTGCTTCGACCTGACCATTTGCTTGAGCATAATATGGCGTTGATGTTAGTAATCTAAACCCCATTTCTTGAGCAAATTCTTGCATCTTTCTTCCAGTAAACACAGAGCCTTGGTCTGTGGTTATGCTCTCTGGCAATCCGAACCTATAGATAATTTGTTTCTGTATAAACTCAATAACAGCCTCTTGATCAGCAACTATTAATGGTATTGCTTCGATCCACTTGGTAAAATAATCTATTCCTACCAAGATATATTTCTGTCCTTTAGACGAAGCAGGATTTATTTCTCCTATTAAATCCAATGCCCATCCTCTAAATGGCCATGGTTTGATGATTGAATGCAACTCACTTGCAGGGGCATGTTGAATCCCTGCATGTTTCTGACATTCTTCACAACCTTTAGCAAAGTCTATACAATCTTTGAGCATGTTGGGCCAATACATGCCATATTGAAATAACAGCCATTTCATTTTATGACCTGCTTGATGTGCCCCACATGCCCCATTGTGGACTTCTGACAATGCTAAGTATGCCTCACTTTCTCCTAGGCACTTCAGTAATACGCCTTCTTGGGTCTTTTTGAACAATTCGTTTCCCATGAGGACATATGACAATGCTCTATATTTTATCTTCCTATCAACATTCAGAGTTGGGTTTGTTAAATAACTCACCAGTGGACTTCGCCAATCTGCATCTGATAAAGTGGTTATGGATAATATTTCGAATCCCTGTTTCTCAGCATAACCCAATTTCATATTCTCTAGATCTGATGGTGTGAATCTAGTAGCCATAACTCTACCCCTTAATTCAACTAAATCCTCAAAGTTTATGGCAGAAACTTTATAACCTGAAGCCAACTGTGCTAAGTCATTTGCTTCTTGGTTTTCTATTCTTGGTATATGTTGAATATCCATGTATTCAAATTTCCTAAGTAGCCTGTTAACTATGACGAAGTATATCATCAGGTTCTCCTTTATGCATTTATACTCCTTTGTTATTTGCTTGACCACTAATTTTGAGTCTCCTTTAATTTCGACTCTAGTTGCCCCCAATTCCAACAAAGCTTCAAGTCCAACAATGAGCGCTTCATACTCAGCTTCGTCGTTCGAGCAACGAGGACCATCTAATTTATACTTGAATTTTGTTGGAATTCCTTTAGGAGAAATTAGAAGGACTCCAACACCACTTCCATTCTTGTGGGTCGAACCATCAAAGTATAATTTCCATGGTTGCATTTCGACGTAACTCATGACAGTCTGTTCAACCAATGAATGGTCCACAATGAAATCAGAAATCACTTGGCCTTTCACAGCTTTTAAAGGCATGAAAGTCAAAGAATATTCTGTTAAGGAAAAAGCCCATTTACCAACTCTGCTATGCATTATTGGTTTCGAAAGCATGTGTTTAATGACATCGAAATGAGATGAAACATAAACATCAACAGGCTTTATATAATACTTGAGTTTCATACAAGAGAAGTATAAACAGAGACATAGCTTTTCTAAATTGCTATATCTGGTCTCTGCATCATTCAATACTCTACTTAAATAGTATATGGCTCTTTCGATGCCATTGCTATCTTCTTGTGCTAACATACTACCTATACTAACTTCAGAGGCAGATATGTACAATCTCATGGGCTTTCCCCATGAAGGTGGAGACAAAATGGGAGGCTGAGAGAGGTATCTTTTTATCTTGTCAAATGCCTCCTGATGGGCTTCGTTCCACTCGAAGGCTTGGCCTTGCTTTAAACGAAGCAACAGAGAGAAAGCTTGGGTTCTTCCACTCAGATTCGAAATGAACCTTCTGAGAAAGTTAATCTTCCCTAGCAAAAGATTGCAGCTCCCTTTTTGACGTAGGTGCTTTCGTCTCCATTATGGATTTGGTTTTGTTTTGGTTGATCTCAATTCCTTTCTTGTGAACCACAAAGCCAAGGAAATCTCCAGCCTGCACAAAAAATGCACATTTAAGGGGATTCATCTTTAAGCCATGTTTCCTCATTCGTTCGAATGATTGGCTCAAATGATGCAAATGGGTTTCTGCAGATATAGATTTGATGACTATATCATCAATATACACCTGCATAAAGGTTTCAATGAAATCATGGAAAATCGAATTCATTGCCCTTTGATAAGTTGCCCCAGCGTTTTTTAAACCAAAAGGCATCACCACCCATTCGTAGGTGCCTAAGGCTCCTGGGCAACGAAATGCTGTCTTGGCAACATTTTCTTCAGCAATAAAAATCTGATTATACCCAGAGTATCCATCTAACATACTCAAATATTCGAATCCTGCAGCAGAGTCTATTAGCATTTCTGCCACAGGCATGGAGTACTCATCCTTAGGGGTTGCAGTGTTTAAATCCCTAAAATCTATGCAGATTCTCAAAGAACCATTTTTCTTAATAAAAGGTACTATATTTGCTAACCATTCGACATACCTTGTGGTTCTGATGAATCTGCAACGCAGCAACCTTTCGATCTCAGCTTTAATCTTTGTGAGAACCGCTGGTGCGAATCTTCTAGGAGTTTGCTTGATGGGCTTCTTGCCATCTTTGATTGGAAGTCTGTGTTCGACTAACTCCCTCTTTAAACCAGGCATTTCGTCATAATCCCATGCGAAGCAATCTTTGTTTTTCTTGAGGATTTCGATCACTTCCTGCTTGAGGCCTGGGCTAAGTTTTGCACTTATGTAGGTTATTCTTTTCGTGTTTTCATCCCCTAAGTTCACTTCTTCGAGTGGATCCTGCGCCAACATTTTGGCACCTGAGTCTATGGGGTCCCTTTCGAAGCCTAAGGGTTCTTTATCATAGATGGCGTCCAGCCTTTGATCTATCTCAAATTCTTTAAAGGGTGAGCCTTTCGAGCTATCCCCATGTATTTCGTTCATCTTTACAGCCAGTTTATTCATTTCAGCCTCTAAGGCCGCCTTTGATTCGTTTTCAGCCATATAGGCCAAAATCCTTTCGAAAAAGGAGGAATCAGTCATGAGTAAGGTTGTCGAATTCCCAGCCTGCTGGCCGTCTTTGTATAATACTTTCGACTCCTTTGTCGTCACTGATTATCCTTCTATCCCAGTATAGGCCATCATGGCGAAGGGTCATATAGTAGTGGGCGTTTCTGGTTTCGTTGATTTCATCATTTGGGACACAAGGAGCAATCTTTGCCAGATGTTTGTCATAATTCCTCTTGTCAACTAAGTTGACTGTTGACATGAAGTAACTCTGGTCTGCTTCAATGTTTTCCACGATCCCATCTTCTCTCCATAAAACTAATCGCTGGTGCATTGACGAAGGAACTGCCCCTACGCCATGGATCCACTCCCTTCCCAGCAACAAGTTGTAGTTGGCCTTGGCTTCGATCACCATGAACATGGTGGGCCTACAGCTTGAGCCTATTGTCAAGTCCAATTGAACCACCCCCAGTGTTTTGCCTACTTTCCCTTCATAATTGGATAGAACCATATTGTGGGGCTTGATGTCTCCTTCGCGTATTTCTAACCTTTTCAGTATGAAGTGGGGTATTAAGTTGACTGCAGCACCCCCATCCACTAGAACCTTATTCACGCCATGGACACCAACCTTTGCCCGAATAAATAGTGGCTTAAGATGGTTCTTCATAGCTGGTTCTGGACGCTCGAAGAACGCATTCTGCTCCTCGACAACCCCATTGTCCATCACATAGTAGCACACAGGCCTATGCTTCATCAGGTCTATGGTATCTTCTTCCTCATACTCATCAATTTCAGTTTCCTGTCCAAACTCACAGGGAAGCACAAATACCACGTTGCAGTTGAGATTGAACGAAGACTCCCCCTCTGATTCGAAGTTGTCAGTTATCATATCTTCGTCTTCTTCTGGACCTGGAGTGTATTCCTTTGGTTCATCTAGTTGTACTTCAGAAAAGAGCCTCCTATTAACTGGGGGTTTGTCTTCAGTTTGATTTTTTGGTGTGGGTTTGTTGGTGCTAGATTCACCTTGGTTCTTTGTTGAAGTTTCCCCTTTATTTGCCACAGCTTCCCTCTCAGCCTTTCGAATCCTCTGTTGTCTTCGCCACTGGGATCTTGACATGGGGTTTCTTCCTTTGTAGTTCTCTAGTCTCACCTCTTCCCTCTTTGCTATGTTGAATTGCCTTCTGTATGTCATAGCATGGCGTGCGTTTCGTTCGATGTTTCTCCATTTGTCTTTGCCTTTGTCATTTCTGACTTGCAGCCATTTGTCTGTTGGCACTTCAGCAGGGAGTTTGAACGTCACTCTTCGAGCACCCTTGGGATGAGGACTATCAGGCCTTCGTTGTTTGTATTTGCTATCGAAACGTGGGCCCATCTGAACAGTTTCTTGATGGTTCCAGCAAGGGGCGAAGGGAATTGTTTCGAAGGCTCTGGCCATGCTTTGATCATACACAGAGAAACACATTGGGCATATCAAGCACTTGGTTGCCCCTTTGTAGCAGCGAAACACAAATTCCAGCAAACTTTCTCTAGCCTTAGGATAACACCTGAATAATTGGTTATCCTGGCGCCAGTTGTTGCCAGTTCGCGCCCTTTGTACCCTCTCGAAGTTCGCATCGATTCTCTGATTGCAGAGGATGTTGCACCTAGGGCATAGTATCATCCCTGTATCTCCTTTGTGGCACATCATGAGGTAATCCTTGAGACTAGCATCTCCAGCATGATTATCCTCCATTTTATACTTCTCTTTTTCTAAGTATCTTTCTACCTCCTCCATCTCAGAGCGAGGTCCCTCCATATCCACCATGTTTACCTCAACATCCTCCCCCTTAGCTTCATCATCTCCCCATCCTGTGGGTTTTATATCTTCAATGTGGATCTTTGAACTCTCTGGGGCAGAATATTTGACCAAGTAGTCAAACTTTCCACTGGGTTCCCCTAGAGTATCCCATATTTCTTTCTGAGGGGAGGTTGGCTTCGTGATTTGGACTTTCTCCAATTCTAGCCTCAGGCCTTCAGTAACCTGTGTCAATTCTTGGTTTTGGTTTTCCTGGCCTTCAGTAGCCTGGATTTCTTCTGCAACAGCTAGAGGTGCTACTTCACTCGAAGTTCCTGGTTGCTTGTGGACGTCTTCAGTGACCTCCTTATTGACTTCGACTATCACCCAACTTTCATTTTCAGTACCTTTCTCTCCTACTGGAGCGTCACTTTGGTCAGCCTCCACCATGTTAATTTCTCCAATGCATGCAGGCTCGGAGTAATTGGTGTCTGCAACGTCCAAAGGATCTTCGTCCACTTTCATTTTTGCCTTATCAGCAAACTTCAGTCTGCCATCTTTAATTGCATTCTGAATTAGGTCCCTGAAAAGAAAACACTGTGAGGTTTTGTGGCCTAGGAAACTATGATATTTGCAAAATCCTCTTTTCTTTCTTTGATCTAAAGGAGGTATTTTGACATTTGATGGCACAATGAGTTGACCATCTTTGACAAGTAAATCAAAAATCTCGTCACATTTAGTGACATCGAAGGTATAAACCTTCTTTGGGAATTTGTCACTTTTCTCATTTTCAACAATTTCTTTCCCTTTTGTGGGAACTAATAATTTACAGGAGTAAGGTGGTGCCTGTTTTAATTCAGCGAGGTCGATTTCGACCTCTTCGAATTCGAATTCAGGACAATCTTCTGCTTCTTCAGTTCCAACATAGGAGATCCTTTCCTTCTTGTTATTTTTAAAGACTCTGGCCTTTTCGGCCTTTAGCCTTTCGACCTGTCGAACCCTATCGGCTAATTGAGCCATATCCCTCAAGTATTGAGTGTCTAGTTTCTTTCGAATAGAGTAATCCAAGCCGCCAGCGGCCATTTCGACTAACTCATGTTCAGGCACTACTGTGAAACATCTAGATTTCAAAAGCCTAAATCTATTCAGATAATCATCTATGGGTTCAGTGAACTTTCTCTTGACACTGGCTAGTTCCTTCAGACTTATTTTTGATTGTCCCATGTAGAACTGCTCATGGAATAATCTCTCCAAAAGAGCCCAAGTATCAATGGACCCAGGAGGCAAAGTGGTGAACCATGTTAAAGCGTTCTTAGTCAGGGAACTTGGGAAATATTTAATCCTGAGGTCTTCATTATTGGCTATATCTCCCACTTCGGTTAGATACCTGGCTATATGTTCGACTGTTGACTCATTGGTATCCCCAGCAAACTTTGTAAACTTAGGGACTTTATATCCCCTTGGTAAATCAGTGTGCATTATGTAATCTAATATAGGGGAGGCATAATTTGGCCTTCTAATTCCTGTGTTGAGGCCATTCTGGGCCATGATTCTCTCTATCATGGTGGTTAAATTATTTTCTGCCAAGATGTTATCGTTTCGAATTCTATGGACGACTGCATCAGCATCTTGATTTCGACCCACCGTGACAACCCCTCTAGGTTGTTCTTCTCGAAACTCTGGGACTTCCAGCCTTTCGACCCTTGCCCCTGGTTCCATAATTTCCCTTTGTGGGCCTTGGATCAATGGGGCTTCTAGCCTTTGTGCCCTTGCCCCCATATTAACTTCCTCTCTTGCTGGTCTATAGGTTGGGTCGTTAGCAACTTGTTCTATAATAGGTACGTTCGCTCGAACTCCCGCCTGATTCTGCCTACGCCTCTCTGGGGGAGCAAAGAAATCTGCTATTTGACTCATGTTATCTGCATTTTCTCTGTTTGTCACAGTCACATTTTGTACTATTGGGGCAAATATTTCTTGCATAGTTTGTGCTAATACTCCTATCATGTTATGGTTACTGTCATCCATTAATTGCCTAAAAGCCAACTGGTTATCTGTGGTTAAAATAGGCATTGCACTATAACCCACTGACCCTTGGTTATTTGTCATAAACTGATTTGCCCCAGACCCAGACCCTAATTGTGGTGATGAATTCGATGTGGAATTGTGTAAGCCTGCCATAAAAGATGTTGGCATTCCATAAGAGGAATTTCTGGTTCTATTACCATCGAAACCGGGTGGTCTAGTTAATGGGGTGGCGAAATGGGTTTGTGTCCCTGATGGTGGGACGAATCCCCTAGGATAACCAATGGTTCCAGTATTTCCTAGGATCGAACTATTAGTTGATATGCCACTTATTCCATTAGTGGCTATATTACTGGTAGATGATGCAACAGACTGTGCATTCGAAGGGATCACATTAGATGTTCCCATCGAAGCGGACATATTAGTGCCTGTTGTATGTGGGATATTTTGTTCCCCTTGTTGATTGTCAGAATTAGACATCTTGTTCAAACGTTTTCTTCTGGATAAGGGTTGGTTGCTATTGGTTATTCTACCACTTCTAAGGTTCATAAAACAACAAACTTATCACTCAAAGAGTATTTTTACAATGGCTACGTCTCCACAATTTTTATTTTGTTCTAAATTTCGTAATGGCCAATGACTTGTCCCACCGGGTGTGCCAATTTGTTTACAGTGATTTCTAGTAAACAACCGCTAGTCCTCCAACTATCGAATAATCTTACTGACTGTTATTCAATCTCTCTGGTAACTCACAGGATCGACTAGATTGATCCTAGGATGTATTGGTCATTAGAGTAACTCTCATGATAGAACTGGTATTCATGGTTGGTATTTAGAATGTTGTGTAGGTGTTTAACTTATTTCGATTACTCTATTAAATATCTAATAACTTGATCAAGTAGATGTGCGCGAAACTAAATTGCATGAATAAAGTTCAATTGTAAAGACATGTAAAACTGCATAAAAGACCAGTAAATGACTTCGAAGCATAAAAACATGTAATGTAAAAGATTCTCTGGAATGTAAAAAGATTCGAAATATGAAGAAAGCGTTTAAATGCAAGAAAACAGTAAAATGACTTTAAGTGAAAAAGGTGTTCGAATGATAAAAGCTTGAAGATAAAGGCATGAAATGTGCAAAGGTTTCTGAAATGTAAAGTATTTGAAATAGAAAGAAAGCATTTAAATGTAAAGCATCAGTAAAAAGACTTCGAATGAAAACATTTTAGTGCAAAAGCTTTTGAATGGTATTGACATGAAGATAAAGGAAAATACTGGAAATGATAAAGAGTTTCATTAAATCATAAACACTTGGTGTTATCATACGTACATTGCTCGTGCATTCGTTTCCCTAGCCATGTGGTATTTTGAATGTTTACTGAGTTTTTTGTACAATAGATATGACACACGAAATCCTAATGCTAAGACTTCTATTTATACTACTTCGACCATAACGGTCTTGTTATAAGATTCTGCCACGTTCAGAACATGCAGAGCAATGCCTCTCCCTAGCTTCCACGCGTCTTCAAATGCTCCATCGCATATATTTCAAATTTCGAACATCCCGCTTGCATTTGAATTTCAAATGTTTTGGCACTTCTTCGCTTCGAACGCATTTCTTGGACACAGCCTTGTTAACATTTCGAGACTTCTTTGAATATATCCTCATAACTATCACTCGAAGCTCCAAGCTTTGATATGCCCATTCGAAGCACTGCTTCTACCATTTCGAAACATGACATCTTGCTTTATTCCAATCGAAACGTCCAATTTGCTTCGCTTCTAATAATATCATCAAAATCTCCAGCCAACACATGCGCACCCTTTGTCATGATGTCTGTGATCTGATTCTTAGTTCTGTAGTGTTCCAAGTTCATCTTCCCATCTGCTACCCACTCTCAAAGATAATGGAACCTCATCTTTATGTGCTTGCTTAGACCATGTGTTATTGGATTCTTCGTCAGCTTGATAGTTGATATGTTGTCGATCTTCATGGTAATTACTACAGGATCTTTCCTTGTGATTTCTTTGACCAAGTTCACCATCTATGTTGCTTCACATGCACAAAGAGAAGCATCTATGTACTCTGCTTCGGGTGATGATAATGCCATTACTGGTTCTTTTCTCTAACTCCAAACAACTAGTGCACCACCTAGCATAAACACATATACTACTGTGGATTTTCGATCCTTAGCATCACTACACCAACTTGAATCAGTGTATCCCACTAACTTGCATTCTTTTCCTTTATCAGTTGAAGAAAATAAAATGCCATAGTCAAGAGTTCCTTTCAGATGCCTCGGTATCCTCTTCATTGTTGTTAGGTGTGATACATTTGGATTCTACATGAATCTACTTATCATACCTACATTGTATGCTAAGTCAAGCCTTGTGTGACAAAGGTATCTTAATGACCCAATAAGTCTTTTGTATTGGGTTAGGTCGACATCATCTTCTCTGCATTTTTCGACAATTACAGTCTTTGTTCTGCAGGTGTCGAAGTAGAGTTGCACTCTTCCATCTCAAATATCTTGAGAATCTCACTTGCATATCTTATTTTATGCATTATCAAACCTCTACTATTCTTGTAGAATTTGATGCCAAGGAAATATGAAATATCACCCAGATCTGACATTTCGAATTCCTTGATGAGATCACCTTTGAAGTCTTCGATCTCCTTCTTGCAACTACATGTTATTAACAAGTCATCAACATAGAGACATAGTATAAGAAATTCACTATTGATTCTTCTTACATATACTCCATGTTCAGTTGTGCACTTCACAAATTCCTTCTCCCTTAGAAAACTGTCTATTTTCTTATTCCAAGCTCTTGGAGCTTGTTTCAATCCATACAGGGCTTTATGCAGCCTGTACACCTTTCTCTCTTCTCCATGCTTCACAAATCCAATTGTCTATGCAACATAAACTTCTTCATATAAGGGTCCATTCATGAATGCACACTTCACGTCCATTTGACATATGTACCAATAACCAACCTAATTGTTTCGATTTTGGCCACATGCGCTAAGACTTCATCAAATTGGATTTCTTCCTTCTGAAGAAATCCCTTCGCTACAAGTCTTGCCTTGTGTCGAGTTACTTCCCCTCTTAGATTTAACTTTACCTTGTATATCCACTTCACATCAATTTCCTTCTTGCCTTGAGGCAATTCGAAAAGTGACCAAGTGTTGTTGTCTTTGATGAACTTCAGTTCCTCATTCGTAGCTTTCACCTAGTTCGAATCTATCATTGCTTAAGTTGCATTGACAGGTTCAACATCTCCATAGAAAGAATATTGTACTAGCTCACCTTCATCACCGACCATGTCATCTAATATAATCACACAATCTTGCAACCTTGCAGGCATGTGTCTTGTTCTCTGAGGTCTGCTTATATCTGATTGATCTATAACTTCCTCTTGTCGAACTTCATTTTCGACTTGAGTTTCTGGTTCTTCAAGTAAGATTCTCACTGAATCTTTCTTGACATTTTCAGTCAAATCTCATTCTTTAAGCTCATCTATGATCATGTCTCTGCTGATCACAATCTGCATGTTCACTGGGCCAAATAACTTGTAACCTCCTATTGAATGATATCCTACTAGGATCATCTGTCTCGACTTGTCATCAAGTTTTCTTCTCAACTGATCAGGCACATGTCTATATGATATAGATCCAAACACTTTCATATGAATTAATCTAGGTTTACCACCAGACTAATATTCTTCTAGAGTAGTTCCTTCTAGTTTCTTCGTAGGACATCTATTCAAAATGTATGTTACAGGCGACACAGTTTCTCCCCAAAACTCTTTAGGTAAATGCTTGCCTTTCAACATACTTCTCATCATATTCATAATGATTCGATTCTTTCTTTCTGCAGTTCCATTTTGTTGTGGAGTGTAGGGTGGCACCACCTCATGCACAATCCCTTATTTTTCACATAATTTGTCGAAGTCTTTCAACACTTACTCCCCACCACCATCATTTCTCAAAACTTTGAGCTTTCGACCACTTTGCCTTTCGACCATAGACTTAAACTTGGCAAATACCTCAATCACTTCACTTTTCTTTTTGATCAAGTAAGTCCGTAATTTTTGAATGAAATCATCTATGAATGTGACAAAGTATTTGTTACCTCCCATCGAATCCACCTAAATTGGTCCATATACATCAACGTATTTGATTTCAATTTCGAGGATTACTTTCGACTTGCTTCCCGCATCCTTGTTGAAGTTGTTCTTGTGCTGCTTCGCCTGCACACATTCCTCATACACCTTATTTGGAATGTCAATTTCTGGTAATCCTGAAACCATATTTATTCTCTTCAAATCTCTGATGTCTCTAAAGTTGAGATGGCTAAGTCAATAATGCCATATCCACTCATCCCTACGAGCTACAGTTGCTAGGAATTTATGCTCCATCACATTTAGTTTGATCTTGAAGGTCCTATTCTGAGACATAGGAGCCTTCAATATTAATCTTCATCTTGCTTAGACGACTCTCATCATCGTGTCTTTGACCAAAACTTTGTAATTATTTTTGACCAACTACCATATGCTGAGCAAGTTTCTCTTCATGCCTGGTATGTATAACACATTGAAAATTACTGACCTTTTGTCATCTTTCCTCATAATTAGAACATTTCCAATACCTTTAGTTGCTAGAGTATTGTCATTTGCAAATTTTACCATGTTTTTCATTGAGGGTTTTAGGTTGATAAACCAATATTTCCTTCCATACATGTGTGATGAGAATCCTGAATCCAAGTACCATTGGTCCTTTAATTTCTTTTCATCTCTTATTGTGACCATCAACATCATCTATTATTCTTCATACTTTGCATCACTTTCTTGATTCTTTCGTTTTTCTGGACAATCAATAGAATATTGACCATGTTTCTGACAGTTGTAACATTGAATGTGACTCTTGTCAATTTTTGACCACCAAATCTTCCTCTACCTCCAACACCACCTCTTTGGTTTCCTTGGTATGGGGGTCTTCTCTGATTCGACACAATTCCTTCTTGTTGGTTTCCTCTACCAGTCGAATTGTTGTAGTCATCTCTATCTTTGTCTAACCACTTTACTTTGCCTTTACTTTCTCATTATGTTATTGTTGTGTAATGTTGACTCAAATTGTTATCACTAATGTAATTTTATTATAAAATAATATTGAGCATTACATTTTATGAACCAGATGCAACACAACTCAAAATAACTTAAAACAACACAAGCTGAAATAACTTAAAACAACACAAGCTGAAATAACTTAAAACAACACAAGCTGAAATAACTTAAAACAACACAAGATGAAATAACTTAAAACAAAACAAGCTGAAATAACTTAAAACAACACAAGCTGAAATATCTTAAAATAAAAAATTTGAAAACAACACATCTAGACACTACCAGATGATTTTGGATGTTGTAACATTTTTATTACGTATTTAGCATATCTGGTAATGTTCGCTTCAAACTTGATCGGCCCCTTAGTTAACCTACGGCGATACGATTTCCACATGGACTTCATATCTTCATCTCTCTTTAACTCAACAACGTTATAACTTACTCTTCCGTTAACATCCATGTTCCAATTTTCACAGTATGAAATCTTTGTTACCCTTCTGCTATCATCTTCAGGTAGCAACTCATAGTCAAACTTTTCCTTCAATGACTCGAGGGATGAAAATCCGTATGGGATCTTAAACTTCACAGGACCTACATATCCATTGAAATACACTTCTGTGGTGATGAAAAATTAAGGAAAAGCCATTTTGAAAATATGATGTTTTTCAAGACCAACATATGATCCCTATTTATACTACTTTTGATTTATTCTGGACCATACAAATTGTCGGTCCAATCACAACCATACAAACTATCGGTTCAATCACATCCATTAAAAAATATCGGTCCAATCACAACCACTCAAAACTGTCGATCCAATCACAACCATTCAAATAAATCAAAATGTTATTGACATAAACATAAGTCGAAAACATTAATACATAAGTCATAAAGTTAATACATATGAAATAAAACATAAGTCCTAACATAAGTCATAAGTCATAAGTCATAGCATAAACATGAATCACTGTGAAAGAGAAATTTGTAACGCTTCAAATAAATTAGCAAATTATGGATCATCCTCCTCAACACCAGCTTTTTGGAGGTAACGGTGTATCAATACGGAAACATGAGCCCAACTAGGATCAGATGGTCCTACTGAATACTCAGAAACTGGAACTTCTCTTGGAGTTGCCTGAGGAGGTGGCACTAACCTAGGATGTGATACACGATAATACCAATCTATATAGTCTGGATCGGTCTCTAATGGAAAGGTAGCAGGTCCTATCGGATATATCACCTCAGCGACACTCTGATTGTAGCTAATCCAATTAACATCAATAACATCAGGAAGTAAGGGTGGAACATATTACCTTAATCCAAACTGATGTAAACACCTGTCAGGGAAGTAGGCAACAACAATGTCACCCCACCTTAGTCCCCCCTTGTACAGACTAATCTCGTCAAACTAACGCCGTGCTCTATGATCCTCGAATGGATGCCATATGACATCAGCATGTCTCAACACGTCCAAAATAGGCCGCAACGCATCAACCTTTAGGGTTCCTTGCTTGTACGACCATCTCATAGCCCTGAGAAGTCCATGATTATCACTTGGTCACCAATTTTCTTCTTTTTTTCCAAGTATCAGAAAATACTCGTGAATCCAGCATTGTTCCAAAACCAACAATTAAAAAAAAAGAGAGACTAAATTAGTATAACAAACTGAATTAAAATAAACTACATTTAATAAATACCCGAAGAAGAGTGGGATATCCAACAAGTTGTTTGAAACCAAACACATATGCATCTCCAAGAGCATCGTAGAGGGTAACCAGAGCAACTGCTCCCCAACTATAACGATGAAGACTATTCAAGTCCCTGAATAACAACATGTATTTTGCATCGACAAGCATAAACATCTTGTCAGCAAAAATAGTGCAACCAACCAACATCAACAGATATGCTCTGGTCACATATGCTCAAGAAGAAGCAGCTCGATGCTCTTCAAATAAATCATACAACCACTCCAACTTATAATGAGCACCTTTGCATGTTTGTACTTGTATTATTGTAACACCCAGTGACACTCCTAAGTAGTTAACAACAAGTTGGACAACAACTTATTCCTTGACGTGGTGGGGGCTCCTAAAGGCACCCCAAATGGGCAGGTGAAGCAGACACGTAATGTCATCCAGGTAATCACCATTTCACCAAATGGCATGTGAAATGAAAATGTCTCTGAATGTCATCTCTATGCAAAAGAGGATAACATGTTTGGATCTATCTTAGTCAGACTGGTTCTTTGAAGAAAAGTAAGACCCTAGTTATTCACCTAAAACTCAATCTCTTTTGGGAGTTGTTATGGAACCCAGCTCTGAAGCTTCAGCCCATGTGCAACACATTTCAATTCCTTCTTTGGACTTCTCCCCTGAAAACAAAAACACACATATAATTAAAAACGGATAAAAACAAAATTTATTCAATCAAAAATATTCATTTACTTACCTCCTCGTACCATAGACATCAAGCACAATGTTGCTCATATCTAATCAGGAGAGATGTATCTGACGGTCCTCCTGGATATCCTTCAGGCTCTTGTGGAGGCTGTGAAGCGGATGGAGATGCACCAATATGCTCCACCTCTATCTGTTGAACGCTTTTTCCCTATCATCGAGGAAGTCTACCGTCGTTGTCTAATATGCGCATCCTGAAAAAACAAAAATAAAATATAAAAAAAATTCAAAAAAAGCAAACCAGGACATATTCTGAAAGTGTTCTGGCATGCTACATTTGAACTAAACTGAATGACTTCTACAAAGTGTTTCAATTTGTCATTTATTAAACTAGAACAATTTTCAATTGTGCTCCGGTACATGTAACCAAACCAGAACTGTTATAAAATGTGTTCCGAAATTAAAAATCAAAACGAAAGACTTGAAAAATTTGTTCCCGTGCGTAAAATAATTTCAGAAGAGTTACTTGAAGTGTTTCGGTTTGGAGATGTGTGAACTATAAGAGTTGTAAATTGTGTTTCGGTTTGTATTCTAGCTCAAATTTTTCCGGAAGAGTTTGTGAGCGTGAAAGTGAGAAATGAATTTTTTGAAGTTTTACTTATTTATATGAAGGGCAATTTCGTCTAAAAAATCCAATTGTGAAGGTACATGTATAATTGTGGGGGTACGAGGTAAAATTTTCCTGATAGGCAGGGGCAAAGTACTGTCCCATAGAGTTGTTGTGGTCTGGTTTGCATTTTAGTAAGGGAATTTCTTTGTACACCTCTTATGGGTGGGGGAAACCCCCTGAAAACCTGAAAATACCCTTTGGAGATGCATCTCCGAATGCACCCCAAATCAAGGTGTTTCAGAGATGCATTTCCGAAAACAATTTGTTTAGACTTGGATGTTATATTTCAAAATGCAGTGATATTTTCGGAGATGCATCTCTGAAACACCCTGATTTAGTTCTTTCGGAGATGCATCTCTGAAACCCTGAATAATGATATTTTTTATAAAAAAAACATCAATATTAAGATAAATAATTAGATGAAAATGATAATAAAAATGCAAGAGGGAGGCGTCAGACGACCCTCCTGCAAAACCCAGGTTAGCCTCCTCCTCAGCTTCTGGAATATCAACCATTTCAGATTCCGGAACTTAAACCCGCTCGGGTTCCTCCTCCCCGTAATCCCTAGACGAGGACACACATGAAAGGTAACTCCTCGGAGCAGAAGTCTTTGTTCCCTCCACTACCTTCTGCGATACCCGACCGCATGCTCGATGCCTCGTAGTTTGCTCATCTCTCTCTCATCGAGCGAATGCAGTTTGGCTAGGTCTACCAAGTCTCAATCTGTTAGGGTTCTTTTCCATTTTTTTGGAAAGAAAAATAATCGTTAATCAAATCAAAGGTAAGCGAACAAACAAAAACATGTTTGAAAATATAAAAAAATTAACCAATGCCTTTTTTGGGAGATGCATCTCCAAAACTCATCATAGGGGTTTTCTGAGATGTATCTCCGAAAAAACCTGCAACTTCCATAACCAAAGCTTCAACCTAATAACATTATTTTTACACCAAAATCCAATTTTTACACATAAAAGCAAGCTTTTTTACATGTTATACAAAATCTAAACAACTTAAAATAGAAATGCAAAGATTAAAAGTAATTGGAGAACTTACTCAAATTTGAAGCTTTTAGAGTTGTTGAGATATGTTGAAATTGATAGTTGGAGTGAGTTGTAACAAGTGAAAATGAGTATACAAACTTGAATGAGTTTTGAAAGTAGATATTTTAGAGGTTTTTGGGGTGTTTGATAGTTAGAATTTGGAAGCAATGAGAAGGGTTAAATATGTTACAGGTCCCTATAAATATACCAAAATATGGTTTTAGTCCCTCTAACATTTTTGTTCAAAGAATCGTCCCTATAAAGTTTTTCGTCCCTACTTTTCATCCATGTCGTCAATTCAACTTAACGAATGCAGACGTGGACAATGGCTTGGCATTTTTAAAAATAAATGGTCAACAACTATTTTCCACGGGTGTAATCAAATTACAAGCCAATATTTATATCAATCCTTTTGTAAATCTACATTTATTTCCTTCCTTCCCCTAATTCCTCTTGGTCTTCTTCATTTTTCATTGCAGGCAGAATTGACCTAAGTTAATCCAACAAATCAAAATCATCCTTCGTCTTCTTCATCTAAGGAACATTAATGTCGTATTCCAGAACTGGTGTTTCAAAACCCATGAATAGTGTGTCGTCTTCTGTGCAATGTAGACAAGGAATGAAGTGTGGCTGTGAAGCACATATGGTTTCATACATATGCAAGAACGGTCGAAATAAAGGTAGGCTCTTCTAGACGTGTCCTTTTTGAAAGAGTGGAGATACTTGCGATTTATTTGTATGGATGAAGATATGGTTGAAGACGGTGTTGGTGTCGAACATGTAGATGCCAACAAGCTAAAGGAACTAGAGTCTGTTGAATTGCTGAGAGAGTTGTATGAAGTGTCCAAGAAGAAGAACATGAAGCTGGAAGCGAAATTGATATCAGAGGCATGGACTGGAAAAATTAAGTTTATATGTTTTTTAGTGTCTCTTCTGATTAATGTGTACCTACTATGCAAATGTAATTACTGAGATTATCAGTTATGAGCAATGTAATCATTGTGTTATGGTGTAAGATTGTATAAGTAATTGTAATTGTAATTATGTACTGAATAAGGAATTGTAATTTTTTTAGTAAGTTCTTCAAAATTGATTTATTTTGTACATAATTTTGCATAATTTGCATAAAGTAAGTTTTCAATCATGTGAAAGTTACTTATAAAATTGGACATGGTTTGCACCAAGTTGGAATTTATAAAGCAGTGACATTATAAGTAAGCTAATTCGGTAGTCAACAAATAATGCTCAAAATGACACGATAGCTTTATCACTAAAATAGGTTATCGAAACAGATCCATTACAAGGACTGAGATTGTATATTAACCAAAATAAATTAGTTTGCAACTAATTACGTCAAAAAATTACAAGTAACTGCTCAAAGTTTGTAGCATACATAGATTGCAACTTAATATCAGCAAATTATACATAGTTTGCAACTCAAAAATACAACAAAAAGATCAAAATAGGTAGGTTCCTTATTGAGTCAAGGTTTTTTTTGGATTTTGTGATCGATGGGAATAGAACTGACTGTTTTGGAATGCTGGTTCGCGTTTGCGTTTGTTTTCGCAAAATGTCACGGTAAGCAAGAGTCGCCACCATCTTTTATTTTATCCAACAAGGAAAGGACAAAAGCATAGAAAAATTCCTTTTCGAGATGTTTCTCGGGTTCGGGAGGTAGATTATAGAAAGGGAAGGTATTAACACCCTTTCTATCCGTGGTTATCCACAGGCTCTTAGGTACTTGCTAACTATGTTTTCAAAAGTTTGCTTTTCTTTGTGTTTGTGGGTTTTGAAAAGAGTTTTGTTTTTTGAAGAGAGTGTAAGTGCGAAAAGTTTTGTTTTGTTTTAAAAGGAGCAAGTACTTAAGAATATCTACCTACTCAAAAAGGAATTAAACTGTGCAAATGTCCTTTAGACAATGCTATCCCACTATTGAGGAGTAGGTAGCACCGTCGTTGGAGTTTTCGGGTCAATTTGATTTAAGGGACGTGTGGTCACTAAAGCAATGTTAGGACGCCTTAGTGGTAACCCTAATGTATTAGATCATTTTATCCGAGGCAACCGTTTCGAGGCAACTTATGATCTTTGGACAAGAGGGCGACCTCTAAAACATCCTATACTCAATGACCACGTTCGAGGCAACCAAGTGAGGTGTACCCTAAGAGTGGCATGTGCGAGTGTATTGTTTTTCAGTTACATTATCTTTGTATATTTAGGTGTTCTACCGTTTGTTTTCAGATCTTGTCATGCAATCCTAGTTAGCATACATCTAAATAGTTAATATATGTATAGGAATTTAAAGTGCGGGAATTGTAAATCCTACGCTATTACAAGGCTTCGGGGAGGGGGATTATTTACATGTCCAAAATTGGGGGAATAAAGCAGTAAAGTGTAAAAGTCTTAGTTAAGCTATCACAAACCAGTAGGCAGTTACAATAAAATAAACGCGCGCGAATCTGAAAATAACCTCTAAAAATCCTAAGAATAAAATCTTTTTGTTGTTTTATTTTATTTTGGGAAAATGATCTAAATCTTCTTAATTTTAGTTTTGAGAAAATGTTAAGATAATTAAATGATTAATTAACAAAGTTAATTTAATAGAAAAACTAGCCTAATGTTTTTGTGGTTTTTTTAAATTAATTTTATGTTGATTAAAAAAAGAAATAAAATAGTCAAAACAAAGATGAAATCGAAGGAACAGACAGTAAATCAAGAAAGGTATAATTCTGGAGGCCTGGATCGAAAGAGGTGTGGGCTGTCTTTCGATCCAGTGAAGAGGCTTGATCGAAGGTGCATGAGGGGCTGCACTTTGGGGGTGTTCGATCTGGATATGTCATCCTTCGATCTGGGAACCCTGGATCCAGTTCGAAGCTAAGCTGCTAAGCTTCAAAGCTCTGAACAAGATTCTGAGAAGATATTTCCTGCAAAACGAGACAAATGTTAAAGATCCAGGGGGGATTTTACCCCCCTGATTCGAATCTCCTCCCAATTCGAATCCTTCCTCAATTTGAATCTGCTGAATCTGGGTCTGGGTTTGTTTTATCCTGAGATTCGAAGGAGAAACTTAGATCGTGCCCAAGAAATGGCACGATCTCATCTTTGCGCTTTAGCTTACATGCAACATAATCAGCAATAACAAGAATACATATGCAATGTGTATTTAAATGTCATGAAGGTGCAATTTTGGTTTTGCAAACCCTTACCAATTAAAGATGTATGATCTGTGGCTCTGGGTGTGGAGATGTTTGTTGAATGGCTGCTTTGGCTTGGATTACTTATGAGAATGTTGATAACCTTTGGTGGGTTTGTGGGCAGCGTATCTCCAAATCCTCGTCTCCTTCTTTTTCTCCTTTTTGGTTTTCCCCGGCACTGTATGCTTGCCCTTATATTTATAGGAGTATGATGGTCTAGTAATGGCAAGAGACAACCAATTAAACAGGCCTTTAAAGCCATGAGACAAGAATCAGACATATTAAAAGATTTCCTTTTTTGAAATATTCATGTCTCTTTGGAATCTTGAATGAACCTGGACACCTTTGATTTTCGAATGCCTCCAGGCCATGCTCTTCGATTGGTCTTGAGTTGCCTCCTTCGAATGGACTTCTTATGTACCCTTCGAATGGGCCTTCTGAATGCTTCTTCAAATGGACCTTTTGAATGTTCTTCGAATTGACCCTTTGAATGCTTCTTCAAATGGACCTTCACATATTCTTCGAATGAGTCATTTACATGTTCTTCGAATGAGCCTCTTGCCTGGTGTGCTGGCAAGTTGAGAGGCCTTTTCCTTTGTGAATCGAAACAAACTTGTAGGAGATTCTTACCTCGTGAGTCGAAGGTAAGCCTGAAGTAGTTAATGCATAGTCGAAGCATTGTGAAATTGACTTGATCGAAGTGGGTCCAGCGCTCAATCGAAGACTTGCGAACCAAAGCTTGATCGAAGGGTTCCAAACACCTAATCGAAGCTTACTAATCAAAGCCCGATTGAAGAGTGCCAAATTCCCAATCGAAGACTGGTGAGTCAATCCTGTATCGAAGGATTTTGGATACCCAATCGAAGACTTTTCCCAGATGCCAATCGAAAGACACCTTGCTCATCTTCAAAAAACTTTATTTTCGTTAGGCAAGTGTTTGTGACCAACCATGTAAGGGAAGACCTTTGAAAACATGAAAGGGCAAATTTTGGGGTACAACAGTTGCCCCTGTTCAATCTTCTTAAACCTGAGGATGTAGATTAGCTTGCGTGCCTTTCGTGATCCGAAGGTGGAAGATGATTGAACACTAGAGTGCCCAGAAATTTGCACTCGCATGGTGTAGTATCAGCATTGTGATGTCGGGAATGGGCTTACAGATGCCATTTGGAGAGATGATGGATAGTTGTTGGTGATGGGCTTAAAGATGCCATCCAGAAATGATTGCTGGATTGTATTTGAATGAGTGACCGAATTACATCTGAATCTGGATCGTATCTGGATTGTTATTTGAAGGTCTCTGATTGCCTGTCATTAACTGGAAGAAATAAATCTAACCAGAGGAGGTCTTTAGTTGCCTGTTTTAACTGGAAGAAATAAATCTAACCAAAGAAGGTCTTTTTTGATAATGATGTGTGATGAAGGAATCTGAGACGATTGCTACTCCAAACAGATGATGAAGGAATCTTGGACGATTACTACCTCAGCAGGATGATGAAGGATTCTTGGACGATTACTACCTCAGCAGGTGTTCACAGTGATTTCTGGTGAACAACCGCTAGTCTTCCAAACTATCGAATAAACTTAATGACTGTTATTCAATTTCTCTGGTAACTTGCAGGATCGACTAGATTGATCCTATGGAACATAGTTGTTTGGTTAAGTCTAATTGTAAAACTGGTATTCATATTCAGGACTTCAAATTAGAATTGTTTCTAAGATATCCAATCCACTTCGATTACTATACTGAATGGTTCGAAGGATAACTTCTATATGGTATTAGGAATGTTCATGAAAAAAGTTTAAAGACTTAAAATTGGGTAAATGGCATGATTAAATGAGTGGATGCAAAAGTTACTAAATGTTTAGAGGGTTCGAACATAAGAAAAGTATTTAAATGCAGAAAGGAATAAATGACTTCGAATGTAAAGGCTTTAATGTAAAGGCAAGAAACATAAAATGTTTGAAGCATAAATGAAACGGAAATGAAAGACAAAACTGGAAAATGTAAAGAGTTTTCATTGAATTGTAAATGTTGGTGTTATCATACGTACATCTTTCGAGCATTCGTTTCCCTATCCATGCGGTATTTTGAATGTTTATTGGATTTTTACAACAGATATGACACACGAAATCCTAATACTAAGACCTCTATTTATACTACTTCGACCATAACGGTCTTGCTATCAGAATCTGCCACGTTTGAAGCATGCAGAGCATTACTTCCCTCTGACCTCCATGCATCCTCGAACGTCCTAATGCTTATGTATTTTGAATTTCCAATATCCCGCTCACGTTTGAATTTCAAACGCCTTGGTACCTTCCTTTCGAATTTGTTTCGAAAACAAACCCTCACAAATATAGTCTCGTCAGTATTTCGAACAAGGCTTTAGACTTACACTCCACAACTACCATTTGAAACCTTGAACTTTAATATTTCCATTCGAAACAAACATTCTCTTCCATTCTAAATCATCAAACTTGCTTTATTCAAACAAAGCCCAATCATTTTATTTCGAATCATAATATCAAAATCTTCAGCCAACAAAATGCCCCTTTAAAATATGTATTTCGAACCCTTTGAGAAATACTTAGTTTAAATAGATTCACAAGATTTTGATAGGTCTTTTAAAGAATCATGACATTTACTGTGCATGACTTTACTCACGTCAATCAAGACGCTTTTTTTAGCACCTAACCGTCTTGGACCAGTTACCACAACATGGTGCAGTTTGAAAATAATGATTACTATTAATCACACTTATTACTAACACTAGATCTTACGCCACCTCCCTCTGAATCCAATCAACGACTTCCACGTACTCCTAGTCCCTTTAGTGGGTGTTCACACTCACTCTATAAAACTTATCAGTTTAGTCTTTTCTTCTTTTTCTCCAAAATTCTGAAATCCCCCTCCTTTTCACTAAACCCTAAAACTTCTAGCAATCTTAACAATGTCTTCATCAACATCATCACAATTGAAGAAATTATCAAAGAAGAAGAACAAGAAAATCAACACGGAAACCATCATGGAGAGCAAAGTGAGTATTTATCAGAATCAATCTGTACTCAATCCTCAAGTGATCTCCAAAGAGAAAGAAATGTTGTACGCTTCTCAGGTATTAATCCCTACCACTGTTGCTGGAAAAAGGTTTGCCCTAATGGGTGCTTTAACTGTTTTTGAAATTCTGAAAGATACTAGGAAATTTTTTCTTGTTTGCTATAAATTCAAACCCCTATTCAACAAGATGGATGCCCCTAAGGCAGGAACTGAAGACCTCAGCGAATCATCTGATTCAAAAACCACTGAAACTCCAACCTTACCTCCAAAAGATCCTTTTATTTTAGATTACATTAAAAGTAATTTCAAACCATTTCGATCCTGCCCCACTTCAGATGTAGCATATCAAAACTGGTTCACTAAGGTGGAATCCAAAAAATCTCAACAATGGGAAGAATTAGGAATTTATAACTTAATCAAACTGTCGAAACCAGACTTCACCTACAGTCACCCATTGCTATTTGCTTCATTGTACTTCTGGGACAGCACTTATAACACTTTCCATCTTCCGGGCGGAATGATAACACCCACCTTCTTTGATATAGCTGCCACCACTGGTCTTTCACCAGTGGGGGAAACTTATATCCCTGACAACGAAGAACATTCCAGCATTATTGACTTCAATGTCAAACTAGCCAGCTTTTCAAAATTCATCAGCCATTATCATACTGAAGGGGATGATGTCTCAGATGTAGAACATATCGCTTTCCTCACTTTGTGGCTATCACCATATGTGTTTTGCAGCAGATCCCTGCAAGTGGCGAGTAGGTTCATTCCCCTAGCCAGGGATTTCCATGAAAATAGGAAAGTCTGCCTGAGTGAACTGTTACTTGTCGATGTTTATGAGAGTTTAAGGTCAGCAGTTTCTAGTTTAAAATCCCATGCTCCAAAGAACATTCTTCTGGTTGGACCCTTTTAGTTGCTTCAATTATGGCTTAATGCCATGTTCGAATCTTCTTTATCAACCGCTGATACCATCATCGAACAAGATCCAGAAATAGCTGACAGGAGCATCGAAGGCACGAGGCTTCGAAAACTCACTCCAAATGATGACAAGGATGATTTCAAAGTCCAATTTTCTAAATACATCATGATCTTCTCCAAAAGACACAAGTTCGAAGAGTCCATGGCACATTTTGCTCAAAGGACTTGTGGACCATCATGGTTCACAATGCCTCTCTCAGAAGCCGTCAAGAGCAAAGAGATGCAGGACATTTGGAAAGCGTTTCTTCTTCCTAGGCTAATTTCCTCAAGAATTACTCCAACAAAGAATCAGATTTTCCTTCTGGCTTATCAACCCAATTTCGTTTCTCGATAATTTGGCCTGTGCCAATTAATTCCTGAACCTTTGTTCCAAACACAAAGTGCCATAACCTCAGGCAAAACGTTCAAAGCAAGAGAGGCCAAATTGCAACAGGAGCAATATCAAGACTTTGCTCAGTTTGAGCTTTTACCTTTCGAGCCAACACACTTTACAGCAAAAGGATTTCTTGAATGGTGGACTAAGTTCTACCAGACATATATGTTTGACACACTCACCATTCAACAAAAGCTAACTGGCGCGTTCAATGTGCAGGTACACTCCAAGAAAGGTATGTTCACTCACGTCAAAGAAATTAGGGCTTTTCAAAATTATTTCGAAACCACTTATGATCCCACACACTTGGGAACCACTGTACATCAAGCGGCCGAGACCTTGAAGGAAAAATTTAAAGAAAAAATTTCTAAGCTCAAACTTCCTTCAGGGTTGTCACTTGAGGATGGTATAGGTTGGCACTCGAAATGCACCCACCTAAATTTCCTAGGTTGCCTACCTCAGAACTGGCTCTGGCTTGGTTTCCTCCATACCCTTGGTGGTTCACTTGCAAAGAAATGTTCAAATACCAGTCTCAAAAGAAATTAAAGCCATCTGAGACTGTGACATGGGCTCGCTACTGGCTTCATAATTTCCCAGGACATCTTCGCTATGACCTTCCTGCCATTTCAATTACATCTAATCAAGGCACAGGTGCGAATACTTGGGAAAATTCCAATTGTATCCTAATTCCCTTATCCTTAACACTTTACCTTAATTGTTTCACTTTTCAGCCATTAGGATAAAGAATGTTACTTCAAAACCCAAGGAAGGGAACACTTCTCAACAAGCTATTGAAGTTAGTGATGATGCAACTCCAACAATACCAATAACAACAACAACTACAACAACAACACCGGCAGCAGCAGACATTTCCATTCCAAAGGTAATCAACTAACCCTGTTGTTTCGAGTAAACTGAAGTTTATGATTTAGATCTAACTTTTGTCTAACCCTTTTCAGACTAGCAAACTTCCACCAACAACTCCTAAGAAAAGGAAACAAGGCCCCACTGAAAAGAACCCCAAAACTGGTGAAAATTCTCCAATAGCTTCTAAGAAGAAGAAGAAAGAAAGCTCCAAAGGCCATGAGCCTACTAACGTTTTTTGGCTTGATCCCAAAGACGTTGCTCCCTTAACAACATCCAAAATTCCACCTTCGACCTCCAATGTAATATTGGAACATATTGACAGCAACATTTCTTCCAATAATCCACAGGTAATTAAATTCGAATTCATAACAAAGATAGTTATTCATACCTTAGTGCATACTCTTAACTTTTCTTTGTTTATGCAGGATACTTCGAATGCAAATCCCATTGCTTCAACTCCTCCAACCGGGATTCATGCTCCAATCACTTCCTCTATTCATGGGGACTCCAACAACTATGTGCAAAACAAAGGATCTTCCAACATGGCGGTCCTGACTGGAACTTCGGAGGCACACGATGATCAAGGCACCTCGCCCCCTTTGAAGGAAGCAAACAAAGGATTACCCCACAAGTACAAAGAAAATCCACAAGAAACTTCCCTTCTGAAATCTCCTCTTGGAACTCTTCAAGAGAGTCCACCAATCATTCATGCTGAAGAGGACAAGACTGATTCTCTTCAAGAGAATGAAGAAGCTGCAGAAGAAGGATCTGGTGAAGATGAAACCCAAAGCGGTTCGGCTGATGAAACGAAATCTGATGCTATTAGCAGCGAGACCAATACCATCGATGTGGTGGATCCGTGCGACGAAGGAGAAAGCGATGAGCAAGGCAAGGATGAAGATAATGGGGGTAAGACTAAAGAAACTATGGAGGTCGAAATGGACATGACTCCTTTGAACAAGGAACTTTCCCTAACTTCCCAACCTCGACTGACTGAAGAGGAACTAGATCTCCTAAAACAAAATGACCCAATTGGGTATATTAAAATTAAATTGTCCCAAAAGGACATCCCTTTCACTAGGGTTGGCACTGGTTCAACTAGCAACACATTGTCCCCAAATGCTAGAGCTGTACTCCTTAACAAAGTCAGGAAAACAATCCTTGATGTAGACCTATTCGAAGTTCTTAAAAAGGATAGCACCGCTTGCTATACCGTGAAGGAACTTCTTACTCAGGTTAACTCCACAACTTGCTCCTTGCCAGTCAGCACTATACTGTTCGATCTCCAAGTTTTATTGGACGATGTAACTGGATGTCTCCTACAAGATGAATTGGCTGCTGCTAAAGTTCAGGAGAAACGAAATGCCATGGATGCTGCTTATGAGCGCGCTTCGAAACTTTCTACAGAGGATGAAGACCAAGCAACGCATTTAAAACAAGCGAAGGCTGACTATGAAGTTCGAGCGCGGTCTATTCTCTTTTGGGAAGGACAAATTCAAGAGCTCCAGCAAAAGGTCAAAGAAGCTCAACAACAGCAATTGGCTTACGAAACTGACAGCGTTAGTAACGAATTCGAAGAACTTCTTAACAGGGGCCTTTCCGAAACAGAGGCAGCAGAGCATATCAAAGGGGAAGTAACTACTCTGGAAGGAGCGAGACGTTATGCCCAGCAAAGGCTTGAGTCTTTCAGAAGCACCTTCGCAAGATTGAGAAACAATGTTTATTTTTAAACATTTGCTTATTTGAATTAATTGACACTTGGTTTTGTAATATTTAAACAACGCCATTTTGGCAATGTATGATACCATTTTGGCATCTCCTTGTGATACTTCGACTACGTTGCTATTATTCGAATCTCCTGCAAGCGAGGTCTATATTTTTTCAAATATTTTCCGTTAACCTTTAAGATCCGTTTGTCATCAGTTAACTCTTCGATTTCATACGCATTGTTTGAGAATCTTTTTAGTATTCGAAAAGGTCCTTCCCAATGAGGTGACCATTTACCTAATGCTTTATTCTTCTTGTCCATGGGCAATATGACTTTCCAGACTAAGTCATTAACAGTGAATGTTTTACCTTTCACCCTTTTGTTGTATGCCCTGGCTACCCTTTCCTTTTGCCTCATCAGGATTTCCAATGCATGCAATCTAACTTCGTCTAACTCAACTAACTCATTCATCATCATCTCCCAATATAATGCAGATGGGATCTCATTTTGCCTTTGAATTCGAACTGACTGCAGATGAATTTCCACTGGTAAAACAGCATCATGGCTAAATGTCAGTTGGAAAGGCGTGGTGTTAGTAGCTTCTTTAGGAGATGTTCTACAAGCCCAGAGTATTTGGTCCAAAGTCTTATGCCAATTTTTTGGCTTCTTACCAACATGTTTTTTAATTAACCCTATTATCACTTTGTTTGCTGCTTCGACCTGACCATTTGCTTGAGCGTAATATGGCGTTGATGTTAATAATTTAAAACCCATCTCCTGAGAAAATTCATGCATCTTTCTACCAGTGAACACAGAACCTTGGTCTGTGGTTAGGCTCTCTGGTAATCCGAACCTATAAATTATCTGTTTCTGTATGAACCCAATAATAGCCTCTTGATCAGCAACTATTAATGGTATTGCTTCGATCCATTTGGTGAAATAATCAATTCCCACTAAGATATATTTTTGTCCTTTAGACGAAGCAGGATTGATCTCTCCTATTAAATCTAATGCCCATCCTCTAAAGGGCCATGGTTTAATGATCGAATGTAACTCACTTGCAGGAGCATGTTGAATTCCTGCATGTTTCTGGCATTCTTCACACCCTTTAGCAAAATCTATACAATCTTTGAGCATGCTGGGTCAATACATGCCATATCGGAATAACAACCATTTCATTTTATGGCCTGCTTGGTGTGCCCCACATGCCCCATTATGGACCTCCGATAATGCTAAGTATGCCTCACCTTCTCCTAGGCACTTCAGTAATACGCCTTCCTGGGTCTTCTTGAACAATTCATTTCCCATGAGGACGTATGATAACACTTTATATTTTACCTTCCTATCAACATTCAGTGTTGGGTTTTTTAAATAACTCACTATTGGACTTCGCCAATCTGCATTTGTCAAAGAGTCTATGGCAAATACTCCGAATTCCTGTTTGTCAGCATAACCTAACTTCATATTTTCTAAGTTTGATGGTATGAGTCTAGTAGCCATAACCCTTCCTCTTAATTCAACCAAATCTTCAAATGCTTTGGTGGAGACTTTATACCCAGAAGCCAACTGTGCTAGGTCGTTTGCCTCCTGATTTTCTATTCTTGGTATATGTTTAATATCCATGTATTCGAATTTTTTGGTTAGCTTATTAGCTATGACGAAATGTGTAATCAAATTGTCCTTTATGCATTTGTATTCCTTTGTTATTTGCTTGACCACTAGCTCCGAATCTCCTCTAATTTCGACTCTAGTTGCCCCCAATTCCAACAAAGCTTCAAGTCCAACGATAAGCGCTTCATATTCAGCTTCGTTGTTCGAGCAACGAGGACCATCTAACTTGTACTTGAATTTTGTTAGAATTCCTTCGGGAGAAATTATAAGAACTCCAACACCATTACCATCTTTATGGATCGAACCATCAAAGTATAATTTCTAAGGTTGCATTTCAACGTAAACCATGACAGTATCTTCGATCAGTGAATGATCAACAATGAAATCAGAAATTACTTGACCTTTCATAGCTCTTAAAGGCATGAAAGTCAAAGAATACTCTGTCAAGGCCAAAGCCCATTTACCAATTCTGCTATGCATTATTGGTTTCGAAAGCATGTGCTTGATAATATCGAAATGAGATGAAACATAAACATCAACAGGCTTTATATAATATTTAAGTTTCATACAAGAGAAATACAAACAGAGACATAGCTTTTCTATGTTGCTATATCTGGTTTCTGCATCATTCAACACCCTACTTAAATAGTACACGACTCTTTTGATGCCATTGCTATCTTCTTGTGCTAACATACTACCTATAGTAAATTCAGAGGCGGATATGTACAATCTCATGGGTTTTCCCCACGAGGGTGGAGACAAGATAGGAGGCTGAGTGAGACATCTTTTTATATTATCAAATGCCTCTTGATGTGCTTCGTTCCATTCGAAAGCTTGTCCTTGCTTCAAACGAAGTAACAGAGAGAAAGCCTGGGTTCTTCCACTTAAATTCGAAATGAACCTTCTTAAAAAATTTATTTTGCCTAGCAAAGACTGCAACTCCTTTTTTGATGTAGGTGCTTTCGTTTCAACAATGGCTTTGGTCTTGTTTTGGTTGATTTCAATGCCTTTCTTATGAACCACAAAACCAAGGAAATCTCCAGCCTGCACGAAAAACGCACACTTAAGGGGATTCATTTTTAAGCTGTGTTTTCTCATTCTTTCGAATGATTGGCTCAAATGATGCAAATGAGTTTCTGCAGATACTGATTTGATGACTATATAATCAATGTAAACCTGCATAAAAGTCTCAATGAAATCATGAAAAATCGAATTCATTTCCCTTTGATAAGTTGCTCCAGCATTTTTTAAGCCAAAAGGCATTACTACCCATTTGTAGGTGCCTAAGGCTCCTGGACAATGAAATGTTGTCTTAGCAACATCTTCTTCAGCAATAAAGATTTGGTTATACCCAGAGTATCCATCTAACATACTTAAATATTCAAATCCTGTAGCCGAATCTATTAACATTTCTTCCACAGGCATGGAATACTCATCTTTGGGGGTAGCAGTATTTAAGTCTCTAAAATCTATGCAAATTCTCAGAGAGCCATTCTTCTTAATAACAGGTACTATATTTGCTAACCATTCGACATACCTTGTGGTCCTGATGAATTTGCAGCGCAATAACCTTTCAATTTCAGCTTTGATCTTCGTGAGAACTGCAGGTGCAAACCTTTTAGGGGTCTGCTTGATGGGCTTCTTGCCATCCTTGATTGGAAGTATGTGTTCCACTAACTCCCTCTTTAAACCAGGCATTTCATCATAATCCCACGCGAAACAATCTTTGTTCTTCCTAAGGACTTCGATCACTTTCTGCTTGAGGCTTGAATTGAGTTTTGCGCTCACGTAAGTTATTCTTTTTGTGTTTTCATCTCCCAAGTTTACCTCTTCTAGTGGGTCCTGCGCTAACATTTTGGCACCAGAGTCTGTGGGATCCCTCTCGAAGCCTAAAGGTTCTTTATCATAAATGGCGTCTAGCCTTTGATCTATATCAACTATTTCTTCTTCAAAGGGTGAGCCTTTTGAGCCATCCCCATCTGTTTTGTTTACTTCTGCAGCCATACTATCCATTTCAGCTTCTAAGGTCTCCTTCCATTCGTTCTCAGCCATGTAGGCCGAAATCTTTTCGAAGAAAGAGGACTCAATCATGGGCAGGATTATCGAATTCCCAGCCTGCTGGCCGTCTTTTTGCAGTGCCTTCGACTTCTCCATCTCCCTTGATTATCCTTCGATCCCAATACATTCCATCATGGCGAAGGGTCATGTAATAATGCGCGTTCCTGGTCTCATTGATCTCGTCGTTAGGGGTACAAGGAGCAATTTTGGCCAAGTGTTTGTCATAGTTTCTCTTATCAACTAAGTTGACTGCTGTCATGAAGTAGCTTTGGTCAGCTTCGATATTTTCAACAATGCCATCCTCTCTCCATAATACTAACCTCTGATGCATTGATGAGGGGACTGCTCCAACGCCATGGATCCATTCTCTGCCCAACAGCAAATTGTAGTTGGCTTTAGCTTCGATTACCATGAACATAGTGGGTCTGCAGCTTGATCCTACTGTCAAATCCACTTGAATCACCCCCAATGTGTGGCCTACTTTACCTTCATAGTTTGACAGTACCATATTGTGTGGTTTTATGTCAACATTTTGTATCCCTAACTTCTTCAACATGAAATGAGGCATCAAGTTTACTGCAACGCCTCCATCCACCAGGACTTTGTTTACGCCATGTGTACCAACTTTTGCTCGAATGAACAATGGCTTTAGGTGATTTTGCATGGCTGGTTCTGGGTATTCAAAGAAGGCATTCTGCTCTTCGACAGCCCCATTATCCATCACATAATAACATACTGGCCTGTGTTTCGTCAGGTCTATTGCATCATCCTCTTCGTGCTCTTCGACTTCAGTCTCTTGCCCAAATTCGCAAGGCAACACAGATACCACATTGCAGTTGATGTTGAGTGAAGATTCCCCTTCTGATTCAAAATTGTCAGTCAGCATATCCTCATCCTCCTCTGGACCTGGCGTATATTCCTTTGATTCATTTTGCTTTATTTCAAAGAAAAGTCTCCTGCTAACCGGAGGTTGGTCCCTAGGTTGATTGTTTGGTGCAGGTTTGTTGGTGCTTGATTCCTCTTTGTCTCTGCTCGAAGCCACTCCTTTGTTTAGCATAGCTTCTCTCTCAGCTTTTCGAACTCTTTGTTGCCTTCGCCATTGTGACCTGGACATATGGTTCTTTCCCTTGTAGTTTTCCAACCTTACTTCTTCTCTTTTCTCCATATTGAACTGTCTTCTGTACGTCATGGCATGGCGTGTATTCCGTTCATTATTCCTCCACTTATCTCTCCCATTGTCAGTGTTCTAACTTGTAGCCACTTGTCCGTTGGTGCATCAGCAGGAACTTTAAATGTTACCCTTCGAGCGCCTCTAGGATAAGGGCTGTCAGGCCTCCGTTGGGTGCAGTTGTTCTCGAAACGTTGGCCCATTTGACCAGTTTCTCTGTGGTTCCAACATGGGGCGAAAGGGACTGTTTCGAAGGTTTCAGCCACTTTCTGATCATATACTGCAGAACATCTTGGACACACTAGGCATTTGGTTGCCCCCTTGTGACAACGAACTAAGAACCCTATAAGACTTTCTCCAGCCTTAGGGTAGCATCTGAACAGCTGGTTATCCTGGCGCCAGTTGACGCCTGTTCGTGCCCTTTGTCTTTTTTCAAAGTCTGCAGCAATTCTCTGATCACAAATGATGCTACATATGGGACATAACATCATTGCAGCATTCTCTTTGTGGCAAAGCATAAGGTAATCTTTGAGACTGGCATCCCTAGCATAACTGTCTTCCATCTTGTATTTTTCTTTCTCTAAGTACCTTTCCATTTCTTCCATTTCAGAACAAGGTTGCTCCATATTTACCATGTTAACATCCACATCTTCTCCTTTGATATCAGTATCTCCCCAACTTGTAGGCTTGATGTCTTCAATTCGGGTCTTTGAGCTTTCTGGGGCGGAATACTTCACCATGTAATCGAACTTTCCGCTGGGCTCCCCCAAGGTATCCCGTATTTCCTTCTGAGGAAGAACTGGCAGTGTGATCTGTACTTTCTCCAACTTTTGCCTCAAACCTTCAGTAGCCTGTGTCAAATTTTATTTCTTGTTTTCCTGGCCTTCGATAGCCTGGATCTCTTTCAAAGCAACCAAAGGAACTGCTTCAATCGAAGCCTCTTGTTCCTTATGGAAGTCCTCAATAACTTCCTTTTCGATTTCAACTAACACGCAGTTCTCATCTTCGGTGTTTTCCTTATCTGATGGAGCGTCACCTTCATTTACTCCAACCATGTTTATCTCTCCAATGTATGCATGTTCAGAGTAGTTGGTGTCGGCAACATCTAAAGGGTCATCATCCACCTTCATCTTTGGCTTGTCAGCGAACCTTAATCTACCATCCTTGATTGCATTTTGAATCAGATCCCTGAAAAGAAAACATTGTGAGGTTTTGTGGCCTAAGAAACTGTGATACTTACAAAATCCTCTTTTCTTTCTTTGATCTAAAGGTGGTAATTTGACATTCGATGGCACTATTAGTTGGCCATCTTTGACAAGAAAATCAAAAATTTCGTCGCATTTTGTTACGTCGAAGGTATACACCTTCTTTGGGAACTTGTCACTCTTCTCATTTTCAATAATTTCTTTCCCTTTTGTGGGAACTAGTAATTTACAGGAATAAGGTGGAGCCTGTTTCAATTCAGCGAGATCAATTTCGACCTCTTCGAATTCAGGATAATCTTCTGCTTCCTCAGTTCTGACATAGGAAACCCTTTCTTTCTTGCTATTTTTAAAAACCCTAGCCTTCTCGGCCTTTAGTCTTTCGACTTGTCGAACCCTGTCCGCTAATTGGGCCATATCCCTCAAGTGTTGTGTATCTAGTTTCTTTCGAATGGAATAGTCTAGGCCCCCAGCAGCCATTTCGACTAACTCATGTTCAGGAACTACTGTGAAACATCTAGACTTCAAGAGTCTGAACCTATTCAGATAATCATCTATGGGTTCAATAAACTTCCTCTTGACACTGGCTAGCTCTTTCAAACCTATTTTAGATTGTCCCATGTAGAATTGTTCATGAAATAACCTCTCCAAAAGAGTCCAAGTATCTATGGATCCAGGAGGCAATGTGGTGAACCATGTGAAAGCGTTCTTAGTTAGGGAACTTGGGAAATATTTAATCCTAAGGTTCTCATTATTTTCTATATCTCCCGCTTCGGTCAGATACCTGGCTATGTGTTCGACTGTTGACTCATTGGTGTCTCCAGCGAACTTTGTAAATTTAGGGACTTTATATCCCCTTGGTAAATCAGTGTGCATCACATAATCTACTATGGGAGAGGAATAGTTTGGCCTTCTAATTCCTATATTGAGACCGTTTTGAGCCATAATCCTTTCTATCATGGTGGTTAAATTATTTTTTGCCAAGATGTTGTCATTTCAAATTCTATGAACGACTTCATCAGCATCTTGGTTTCGACCCACCATGACAACTCCTCTAGGTTGTTCTTCTCGAAACTTTGGGACCTCTAACCTTTCGACCCTTGCCCCTGGTTCTATAACTCCCCTTTGTGGTTCCTCTCGAATCACTGGGGCTTCTAACCTTTGCGCCCTTGCCCCCAAGTTAACCCCCTCTCTGGCTGGTCTATAGGGTGGGTCATCAACAATTTGTTCTATGATGGGTATGTTCGCTCGAACCCCCGCCTGATTCTGCCTACGCCTTTCTGGCGGAGCGAAAAAATCTGCTATTCGACTCATGTTGTCCGCGTTTTCTCTGTTGGTTACAATTACGTTTTATACTATTGGGGCAAAGATTTCTTGCATAGTCTGCGCTAACACTCCTATCATATTATGGTTACTATCATCCATTAATTGTCTAAAGGCCATATGATTTTCTGTGGTTAAGATAGGCAATGTATTGTGACCCACTGAACCTTGGGTATTTGTCATAAATTGGTTGGCCCCAGATCCGGATCCAAATTGTGGTGACGAATTTGATGTGGAATTGTGCAAACCTGCCATAAAAGATGTTGGCATCCCATAAGAGGGATTTCTGTGTCTGTTACCATCGAAACCGGGTGGTCTAGTTTGTGGGGTGGCGAAATGGGTTTGTGTCCCTGATGGTGGGACAAATCCCGCAAGATAACCAGTGGTCCCTGTATTTCCCAGGATCGAACCATTGGTTGTCATGCCACTTGCTCCATTTGTGGCCACACTACTGGTAGAAGATGCAACAGACTGTGCGTTCGTAGGGATCGCGTTAGACGTCCCCGTCGAAACAGACGTATTGGTTCCTGTTCCATGTGAGGCAATTTGTTCCCCTTGTTGATTGCCTGGATTAGACATCCTACTACTATGTTTTCTTCTGGGTAAGGGTTGGTTACTATTAGTTGTTTTACCACTTCTAAGGTTCATATAACAGCGAAATCGATATTCAGAAAAGAACTTACACAACAAGATTATATCCTAAAAATCTTTACTTTCAACTTTCTTAACAACTTGTCCCCACTGGGCGTGCCAATTTGTTCACAGTGATTTCTGGTGAACAACCGCTAGTCTTCCAAACTATCGAATAATCTTAATGACTGTTATTCAATTTCTCTGGTAACTTGCAGGATCGACTAGATTGATCCTATGGAACATAGTTGTTTGGTTAAGTCTAATTGTAAAACTGGTATTCATATTCAGGACTTCAAATTAGAATTGTTTCTAAGATATCCAATCCACTTCGATTACTATACTGAATGGTTCGAAGGATAACTTCTATATGGTATTAGGAATGTTCATGAAAAAAGTTTAAAGACTTAAAATTGGGTAAATGGCAGGATTAAATGAGTGGATGCAAAAGTTACTAAATGTTTAGAGGGTTCGAACATAAGAAAAGTATTTAAATGCAGAAAGGAATAAATGACTTCGAATGTAAAGGCTTTAATGTAAAGGCAAGAAACGTAAAATGTTTGAAGCACAAATGAAACAGAAATGAAAGACAAAACTGGAAAATGTAAAGAGTTTTCATTGAATTGTAAATGTTGGTGTTATCATACGTACATCTTTCGAGCATTCGTTTCCCTATCCATGCGGTATTTTGAATGTTTATTGGATTTGTACAACAGATATGACACACGAAATCCTAATACTAAGACCTCTATTTATACTACTTCGACCATAACGGTCTTGCTATCAGAATCTGCCACGTTTGAAGCATGCAGAGCATTACTTCCCTCTGGCCTCCACACGTCCTCGAACGTCCCAATGCTTATGTATTTTGAATTTCCAATATCCCGCTCACGTTTGAATTTCAAACGCCTTGGTACCTTCCTTTCGAATTTGTTTCGAAAACAAACCCTCACAAATATAGTCTCGTCAGTATTTCGAACAAGGCTTTAGACTTACACTCCACAACTACCATTTGAAACCTTGAACTTTAATATTTCCATTCGACACAAACATTCTCTTCCATTCTAAATCATCAAACTTGCTTTATTCAAACAAAGCCCAATCATTTTATTTCGAATCATAATATCAAAATCTTCAGCCAACAGCAGGATGATGAAGGAATCTTGGATGACTACTACAACAGCAGGATGATGAAGGAATCTTGGATGACTTCTACCTCAGCAGGATGATGAAGGAATCTTGGATGACTACTACAATAGCAGGATGATGAAGGAATCTTGGATGACTTCTACCTCAGATGGATGATGAAGGAATCTTGGATGACTACTACCTCAACAGGATGATGAAGGAATCTTGGGTGACTACTACCTCAGCAGGATGGTGAAGGAATCTTGGATGACTTCTACCTCAGCAGGATGATGAAGGAATCTTGGATGACTACTATCTCAGCAGGATGGTGAAGGAATCTTGGATGACTTCTACCTCAGCAGGATGATGAAGGAATCTTGGATGACTACTACCTCAGCAGGATGGTGAAGGAATCTTGGACGACTACTACAACAGCAGGATGATGAAGGAATCTTGGATGACTTCTACCTCAGCAGGATGATGAAGGAATCTTGGGTGACTACTACAACAGCAGGATGATGAAGGAATCTTGGATGACTTCTACCTCAGCAGGATGGTGAAGGAATCTTGGATGACTACTATCTCAGCAGGATGGTGAAGGAATCTTGGATGACTTCTACCTCAGCAGGATGGTGAAGGAATCTTGGATGACTACTACCTCAGCAGGATGGTGAAGGAATCTTGGATGACTACTACCTCAGCAGGATGATGAAGGAATCTTGGACGACTACTACAACAGCAGGATGATGAAGGAATCTTGGACGACTTCTACCTCAGCAGGATGATGAAGGAATCTTGGGTGACTACTACCTCAGCAGGATGATGAAGGAATCTTGGATGACTACTACCTCAGCAAGATGGTGAAGGAATCTTGGATGACTACTACCTCAGCAGGATGATGAAGGAATCTTGGATGACTACTACCTCAGCAGGATGGTGAAGGAATCTTGGATGACTTCTACCTCAGCAGGATGATGAAGGAATCTTGGATGACTTCTACCTCAGCAGGATGATGAAGGAATCTTTGACGACTGCTACTCCAAAAGGTAATGACTTTTATCTGTCGATCGATCTTTCCTGAAAAGGTAAAGAGTGAGTTGTATGCAATGTCATGATGTATGCATTGTGTAATGATGTTCTCAAAATAAATGAGATTTATGTTATATGTATTTTGTATGCATATGCTATGAATGTTATTGAAATGTAATTTTGTCTTGGAGAATAAAGTCTTGACAAGTGTTGGGGAGTTATTAAATCCTGGACTGCTGTTGAAGAGTAGGTATGTCTTCAAACTTTGCTTAGAATGTTTCCACTGAGGATCCTTGTTTTGTTGAGGAGAACTCCGTTGGGGAAAGTTGTGAACTCTGTGGAGAGTATTGATTCATTCTTGGGGAACAAGTTCAGGAGTCTCGGTTGTCCGTTGCTCTACTGGGGAGTCAAAGTTAAACTGACATCTGATCGGGTCCAGGTTTCACAGTAACTTGCTGGGGATTGTAGAGTAGTCTACTAGGGAAGAGGAGTTATGGTCCTTTAATTTGTAGTAGTCGGCGAGGCAAACTCAAGCTGGGGATTTCTGCCATTTGTTGGAGAAATAAACCCTGTTGTTGGTCTGCTAGAGAGGTGACGACTTCGTTGAAGTTGTCTCAGCTGGGGAAAGGTTTTCAGAGATTAAACTCTTGCTGGGGAATCATCCTATGAGAAGGATTTTGGGGAGATTTGTCACTGCCCCTAGCAGCGAGTGTTTGTGGCACTGCCTGGAAATGTTTGACTGTATGTAACCCTTTATTGAGATTTACATTTTAATGCCCCAAGTGATGGTGAGGGAGACTTGCCCCTAGGTTAACCTGCAATTGAGAGATTTCTTGAAATCTTGACTGGATTGCCCCAGGTTTACTGAACTTTGAAAGTTTTGTTGAAATCTTGACTGGACTGCCCCAGGTTTACTGGACAACACCATATCAAGTCCCCTTTTGCTGATAGGAGATTTTTGCCACGGGAGTGCCATCCCACTTGAAGTGATTTTACTCACTGAGAGAGCTTTCGTTCCTCCGAACATTCACTGTATGAATTTCTTCGCTGTCAAACAAATAACCATGTGCAAACAACGATATTCAAATAATGCAAAGTTTATGCTTGTCTCGAAGTTTTGAAAAATGCGTTTTTTAGCAGAAAACTTTTTATAAGACAAATTCAACACAAGATTTAGGGCAAAGCCTTACAGGAGTCAGGATACCTTTTGTAACAGTATGCTTTTGAACTAACCCATGCTTCAATTAGGACTTTTGAAGGGTTGTAACGTGGCTTGGTTCACGGTTTAAGAAACAAAGGATAAAGGCTCAAAGCATATTTGTACCCACCCGCTCTTCGTGATGTTCTTCAATCCTAAACTCAGTTAATTGTGCGTCAAACTCTATTCGAATTTAGAACGACGTTTTGGTGACGGTTCACACAAGTTGGATTTTGGAAGGCAGTCATCATTTTTTTTTGCAACATTTTTCATGTTGTCGAGGATTTGTAATGACCTCGTTCTTTTGATTTATTATCCCTAATTTTTGCCTGACTGTTCCTATTTCGAGATTACAGTTAGCGGGATGCCCCAACTTTCTTAAGCCTCCTTTATAGATTTTGGCTCAGTGGGCTTTTCTCTTTTGAGAGATTGACTGCCTATGAGATAAGGAACCACCATTGTCTTTTGATTCCAGAGGAATGCTTTTGATGTCGTTCGTTGTATTATGAACTGAGAGTTTTGCGACTTCAATGCGCATCTTTTGAATTAACTGAGAGACTACCCTGCCCCAGGTTTAAATTAAAGGTTTCAATTTGTGTTTAAAACAGAAAACTCCTACTTCTTTGGCTCGAAGGGGTTGACTAGGTATTATCTTCCTTATAACTCCAGTGTTTAGGATTTGAAAGAAACGCATGTACATCGTCAACAAGGTCTGTTCAAAAGCATATTGTATGAGATTATGGTATTGTTTCGTCATCCTCCCTCTAAAGGCTTGTAACTTTTAGCAAGAGTTGAATGTCATAAAGTGAGTAAAAAAACATAGTTTAAATGTAATGAAAATGAGTGGATCAGATCAAGACAAACATATGCAATGCATTAATGAAACAGAGTTTGACATTAATAGATAATTGTTTGAATAACAAAGAGATTACAACTTGAAAATTCAAATGAAACAAAGACATTCTCAATGATTTGGCGTAGGAGCAGTGATCACATTTGGGGTCTTCGGAGGGTCAACCTTGATCTCTTTGGCATCAATCAAGTCTTGGATCTTGTTCTTCAAAGTCCAACAGTCGTCGGTGTCATGTCCAGGACTGTCAGAATGGTAGGCACATCTCACACTCAGATTATACTTAGAAGAGGAAGTATCGGGATTTTGAGGAGGATCCTTTAGCGTGATTAGCTTTAACTTCAGCAAATGTTGTAATGCTTGAGACAAAGGCATGTTGATGTTAGTATACTGCCTTTCTTGATATCTTGCCCTACGCCTATTGCTCTGTCTTTGTTGAACAGGCGTGGGATCGGAGATCAGGGTTGCCCCTACATGTTGATCATGACGACTCTTTTGACCAATCACTGCATCAGACTCTTTCTTCCCATTATAGGGCTTTTTCTGAGCATCAGGAGGTGTTTCTTCTTGAATCTTCCCACTTTTGATGCCAGCTTCGACCCTTTCGCCGGTCAGTATTAGCTCGGTGAATCCGGCTGAAGAGCTTCCGATCAAGTGTTTGAAATAGGGACCAGACAAAGTCCCAAGAAACATATCCACCAACTCCCTATCAGACAGAGGGGGTTGGACTCTTCCAACAAGATCTCTCCACTTCTGAGCGTAGTCCTTAAAGCCTTCTCCTGTACCCATAGACATACCCTGTAGCTGAGTACGTGTGGGAGCAAGGTCGGAGTTATACTGGTATTGCTTGTAAAAAGCAGCAGCAAGGTCCTACCAGTTGCGAACGTTAGCTCCTTCTAGTTGACAGAACCATTCAAGTTGAGTCCCTGACAGACTATCTTGAAAGAAATGAACCCAGAGATTTCTATCAGCAGTATAGGGTTGAATCTTTCTGACGTATGAGCGGAGGTGTAGATTCGGGCAGGATACCCCGTCATACTGAGCAAAGACAGGAGCTTTAAACTTGTGAGGGATCACCACCCCATATGCCAATCCCAGATCTCCAAAGTCCAACCCAAGTATCTTCTGAATTTCCATTGCACTGAGTCGGTCTTCAAGTTGCTTATATCTATCCTCAGCAGGAGGATACTGGTCTTCATCAAAGTCTGTGTCATTGTCAGAAACCACAGGGCTAAGACTCTTTCTTTCCTCTTGATTCTCTCCCCCTCCAGATGAATGGGACAAATCAGTCTCCTGTTGCAAATTGTTCCCGAATCTGCGACCCATATTCAAGAGGACCACCTTCTTCTTCTTCTTCTTCTTCTTCTTCTTGTCCTTCAAGATAAGAGTCTTTAAATCTTGTTGACTCTTGGCCAAGTTCAAGAACATTTCCTGAAACTGAGCATTCTGAGCTTGAAGAGCCTTGATGGCTTGATCAGTAGGTGTTTCAGAAGACATGATTGCTGAAATAAACAGCGAAGAAGATGAGAAACATGTAATGGTACTTGTAATGCAATGATATGTATGATATATGTATGCAATGTTTTCAAGGATCTCGCGGGGTAAACAAGAAACTGATAGAATTTGAATCTGGTAGCTTAATTGAAGGAACTTCATGTTGCTGAGAGTCCTTCTTCAAGAGTCAAGCTCACCATATCGAGTGGGTCATAGCCCCTGACTCGAGTTATCGTGTTTGGATTTCTAGACGACCTTGGCTAGAGGAAAATAAATCCCCTTTGCCCCTTGCTAGCCATTTGATTTACCATAACCTGCATCACAGACCCTTGAGATCCTTGAAATGGTTAAAGAAATGTTAAGGCATGATATTATGATGTGTATGCTATGCGTTTAAGCAAAAGTGTGAGGTGATGTAAGTAAACCCTGCGATAAATCCAGATTATTGGATAAGGACTGTAAACAAAACCTGCAAGGAACTCATGTTGTTAGATAACAAGAATGTGCAAGTAGTTCAAGTTTGAAAGCACACAAGTCACACAAACAGCCTTAAGTTTAGGCTGGCATGGAGTTTAGGCATTACCCTCTTTCAGTTCAGTTGGTTCAACCTGTCCTAAAAAATAGTAATCGGGTTCTAGAGGATCTTAATATCACTGACTACCCTCAATCGGTCATAATTCCAGTTTAGCAACCTTTTCTTGCAGCCGGAATCATTGCGAGAGTTTAGTCTCAATGAGTGTAGCATACTACTACTGTTCTATGGCCAAGTTGGTCAATTTAAGGTTCTAAGGTCAGTTGGTGCTTAATGACTCCTTAGAAGACCCATATTCTCCTCGTTCCAACACAAGGGATATCGGTACAGACTAAGGTGCCACACCAACGTAGCTACTGCTTCATCCGTGTCGGTCTACGCCGGACAGATCCCTCACAATTTATTGCTACTTACCTAAAGGGTATCCCCAGATCCGGGTTAGGATCTATAGAACTCCGATACAAGCCCCCAAAATTTAAAGCATACAAAGCATACAATTGAAAACACAAGTGATCTAATCCTAAGGTACACCTCACTTATAAGATCCTCAGAAGAGTCGCCAGTTCTGTGATCGGTGGGAATAGAACTTACTGTTTTGGAATGCTGGTTCGCGTTTGTGTTTGTTTTCGCAAAATGTCGTGGTAAGCAAGAGTCGCCACCGTCTTTTATTTTATCCAACAAGGAAAGGACAAAAGCACAGAAAAATTCCTTTTCGAGATGTTTCTCGGGTTCGGGAGGTAGATTATAGAAAGGGAAGGTATTAGCACCCTTTCTATCCGTGGTTATCCACGGGCTCTTAGGTACTTGCTCACTATGTTTTCAAAAGTTTGCTTTTCTTTGTGTTTGTGGGTTTTGAAAAGAGTTTTGTTTTTTGAAGAGAGTGTAAGTGCGAAAAGTTTTGTTTTGTTTTAAAAGGAGCAAGTACTTAAGAACATCTACCTACTCAAAAAGGAATTAAACTGTGCAAATGTCCTTTAGACAGTGTTATCCCACTATTGAGGAGTAGGTAGCACCGTCGTTGGAGTTTTCGGGTCAATTCGATTTAAGGGACGTGTGGTCACTAAAGCAATGTTAGGACGCCTTAGTGGTAACCCTAATGTATTAGATCATTTTATCCGAGGTAACCGTTTCGAGGCAACTTATGATCTTTGGACAAGAGGGCGACCTCTAAAACATCCTATACTCAATGACCACGTTCGAGGCAACCAAGTGAGGTGTACCCTAAGAGTGACATGTGCGAGTGTATTGTTTTTCAGTTACATTACCTTTGTATATTTAGGTGTTCTACCGTTTGTTTTCAGATCTTGTCATGCAATCCTAGTTAGCATACATCTAAACAGTTAATATATGTATAGGAATTTAAAGTGCGGGAATTGTAAATCCTACGCTATTACAAGGCTTCGGGGAGGGGGATTATTTACATGTCCAAAATTGGAGGAATAAAGCAGTAAAGTGTAAAAGTCTTAGTTAAGCTATCACAAACCAGTAGGCAGTTACAATAAAATAAACGCGCGCGAATCTGAAAATAACCTCTAAAAATCCTAAGAATAAAATCTTTTTGTTATTTTATTTTATTTTGGGAAAATGATCTAAATCTTCTTAATTTTAGTTTTGAGAAAATGTTAAGATAATTAAATGATTAATTAACAAAGTTAATTTAATAGAAAAACTAGCCTAATGTTTTTGTGGTTTTTTTTAATTGATTTTATGTTGATTAAAAAAAAGAAATAAAATAGTCAAAACAAAGATGAAATCGAAGAAACAGGCAGTAAATCAAGAAAGGTATAATTCTGGAGGCCTGGATCGAAAGAGGTGTGGGCTGTCTTTCGATCCAGTGAAGAGGCTTGATCGAAGGTGCATGAGGGGCTGCACTTTGGGGGTGTTCGATCTGGATATGTCATCCTTCGATCTGGGAACCATGGATCCAGTTCGAAGCTAAGCTGCTAAGCTTCGAAGCTCTGAACAAGATTCTGAGAAGATATTTCCTGCAAAACGAGACAAATGTTAAAGATCCAGGGGGGATTTTACCCCCCTGATTCAAATCTCCTCCCAATTCGAATCCTTCCTCAATTTGAATCTGCTGAATCTGGGTCTGGGTTTGTTTTATCCTGAGATTCGAAGGAGAAACTTAGATCGTGCCCAAGCAATGGCACGATCTCATCTTTGCGCTTTAGCTTACATGCAACATAATCAGTAATAACAAGAATACATATACAATGTGTATTTAAATGTCATGAAGGTGCAATTTTGGTTTTGCAAACCCTTACCAATTAAAGATGTATGATCTGTGGCTCTGGGTGTGGAGATGTTTGCTGAATGGCTGCTTTGGCTTGGATTACTTATGAGAATGTTTATAACCTTTGGTGGGTTTGTGGGAAACGTATCTCCAAATCCTTGTCTCCTTCTTTTTCTCCTTTTTTGTTTTCCCCGACACTGTATGCTTGCCCTTGTATTTATAGGAGTATGATGGTCTAGTAACGGCAAGAGACAACCAATTAAACAGGCCTTTAAAGCCATGAGACAAGAATTAGACATATTAAAAGATTTCCTTTTTTGAAATATTCATGTCTCTTTGGAATCTTGAATGAACCTGGACACCTTTGATTTTCGAATGCCTCCAGGCCATGCTCTTCGATTGGTCTTGAGTTGCCTCATTCGAATGGACTTCTTATGTACCCTTCGAATGGGCCTTCTGAATTCTTCTTCAAATGGACCTTTTGAATGTTCTTCGAATTGACCCTTTGAATGCTTCTTCAAATGGACCTTCACATATTCTTCGAATGAGTCATTTACATGTTCTTCGAATGAGCCTCTTGCCTGGTGTGCTGGCAAGTTGAGAGGCCTTTTTCTTTGTGAATCGAAACAAACTTGTAGGAGATTCTTGCCTCGTGAGTCGAAGGTAAGCCTGAAGTAGTTAATGCATAGTCGAAGCATTGTGAAATTGACTTGATCGAAGGGGGTCCAGCGCTCAATTGAAGACTTGCGAACCAAAGCTTGATCGAAGGGTTCCAAACACCTAATCGAAGCTTACTAATCAAAGCCCGATCGAAGAGTGCCAAATTCCCAATCGAAGACTGGTGAGTCAAGCCTGTATCGAAGGATTTTGGATACCCAATCGAAGACTTTTCCTAGATGCCAATTGAAAGACACCTTGTTCATCTTCAAAAAACTTTATTTTCTTTAGGCAAGTGTTTGTGACCAACCATGTAAGGGAAGACCTTTGAAAACATGAGAGGGAAAATTTTGGGGTACAACAGATTTCATCCCAGCTTTTCATAACCTTCTTGACCGATGGCTTTGATGTATCCTCTTCAATGATTACAACTGAATCCTCAGGGTGTCTTCCAGGTCCCTTGATGTTTTTAGTTTTTACAATCTTGAGTCTCTCACTCTTTCTAGTATGCACCTCAGCAGTTGGTCCATCACTCTTACTAGTATGCACCTTAACACTTGGTCCCTCAACATTTGAGACATACTTCCTCCTTGCCTCTTTCAAAGGATCAACCTAAATTATGAGCCATAGTCAATACCAGAAAAACATTGAAATAAAACTATGTAACATGCTATAACCAAACTTACTGGATCAGTGAAGGTTGGTTTGACATGAGATTTCCTGACTTTTGGTGTAGTCCTAAAAAATATTTTTGGTCCAAACTTTTCTATAGCCTGGTTTTTTATAAGAGTGAGGTCAACATTGAGTGGTGGAATGTCAAGAACATTTTCTTCCTCATTATTGATATCATTGAGAATTGCCTCAAGAACATCTGGATCTATTTCATCAAGGTATCCTATTCTAACTGGGTTTGGTGCTGGATCAACAGTATGAAATTCATCTTGCTCAGTATGAATTGGGTTTGGTGTAGGTCCACCAATGTTCACTTCAGCTTGATCCAGAGCAGGTCCCTGCACTGAAGCCTGGCTTGGTGCTTGACATTTAACATGAGCCCCTTTACCCTTTTAATTAAGTGACCCATTTGGTCTACCATGAAAAGTATAAAATCAGGCCAATAACATGCTATAATATTCACCATACAGTTTTACACATGAAAAACAATAAATGACAATACTAATCTTTTTTGGCTTTGGTTTTTGAACATTTTGAGACTGACTTTCATGTGTGGGTAGATCGGTTGTGGTGACATTTGAGTTATTAGGTAGAACAATCTGTTTGTTTTTCTTACATGTCCGAGTGTTGTGACCATATTCCATACATGTCTTACACCTATGATTAGTGTTAGATCTTTTCCACCTTGTTGCATTTTATTCATTAGGATCCGTTCTTATTATTTTTTTGGGTCTACTTGGGCCTCGTTTGAACATAGGAGGGAAAATGACTGGATCAGTAGTTTTGGGCCACTTGTTTAGGCCATTCAGAGGGGTGATACCTTCTTCATAACACTTGACATATGTTAATTTGTGATAGTACTCATGAACATAATTAATAGGATCATCTACTTTCCTATGGATTGCAGAAACTGCATGCCTACATGGTATGCCAATGAGATCCCAAAAGTTACATGAACATGTATGCTTGGCCAAGTCGACTACAAAACTATCAGTAAACATTACATGGGTAACTTGGAAGGTCAATTGTCCTGCATAAGTTATTGTCCAACTAGCACTCTTTTCAATCTCTCTATTCAATCTCTTAAGTGGTTTAGACATGATTTTACCCTTATACCCATTAACTTTTTCCCTTAAGGTTGCAAACCTACCCATAAGATAAGATCTAATCCATTAAAACATAGTTATGATTGGTTTGTCCCTTTAAAGTAAGATAGTTACATTAAAGGATTCACTTAATTTATTCATCAAGACATCACACTTACTATACATAGGAAAATCATGCTTACACCACTTAGATTTTGGAATTTCCTCAAACCAATCAAAAGTATCATTGTTGGCCTCTTTGATATTTTGCATATATTCGTTATGAGCCTCAACATATGTTGCCTTTGCTGCAGCCATCATGAGATCCCTAAATATAGTACCACCTTCAAACTTACTTTTAAAGTTAGAATACAAGTGTCTGACACAAAACCTATGTTCAAAGGCTGGATATTTCTCCTCAAACACTTGAACAAGACCCTGCAAAATAATGAAAACTAGTGGAAGTAAAAAAATCACTTAAACCAAATATAACAATCAAGAAATATACATGCCTTTTGTTGGTCAGAAATGAAACACCATCTTTTTTCACCAATCTCCTCAAGAAGAAGCTGCATAAACCAACTCCAAGTGTCCTTTGACTCAGTTTCTACCACTCCAAAAGCTAAGGGTAAATATTGGTCATTTGGGTCTCTTCCAAAAACTATTAACAAAATTCCATTATACTTATGTTTTAGATGACATCCATCTGGTCCAATAAAAGACCTACAAGCCAACTTCAAAGCTTTCTTTGTTCCATCAAAGCACATATAACAACTTTCAAACCTTGGTAGCAAGCCTGGTCCAGGAGTTTGTATGTTCAACTTGAAGGTATTTCCTAGGGAAGCCCTCCTCCATTCAGCCTCATATGACCATAAAAGACTGTACTGTTTGATAGAGTTTCCTTCCACTACTCTTTTGGCAATATATCTTGCCTTAAATTCCCTATATCCAGATATTTCAGTTGCATATCTTACTCTTATATCTGCAATTACATCATTCAATTTCATTTTGTTATTGTTTTTCAATCTATCAACAATTACTTTTGCAACCCGTTCAACTTTGGCACTCTTGTTAAACAACTGTCTTCCATACTTGTGTTTAGCAAATAATGTCTTGATTTTAAATGTGGTTGATGTTAACACTTTACTACACAACACAATGTAATTATATTGTCCCTTGTCCTTGCAAACAACTCTACATCTCACTGCATCATTTTTCTCAAATCTCATATCCCTCCCATTCAATACATTATGTTCCAGAATAAAAGTCTTGAACTGCCTTAATGATGAAAATTCCATACCTACCTTGAACTTAAAATCCTTGGTTAATCCATCTTCATCATTCAACCTAACAACCTTAAGCCTAGCATCACCATGTTGGCTCTTAAATTCGACACCCACGATAAATTGGCCTTATGGGCCAAATATAGAGCAAATGAAGCCAAGCTGGAAAATGCTTCGACGGATGGAAAAACTTAGAGAAATATCTGAATTACGAATTGGTCTTCGACCAGACATCGCCATCAAGCCTTCAACTGAAAAGGTCCTGTGACCTTCGACTAGAAGAACAACCCTCGTGTCAGCATCAAAGACGAAGGATATTTGAATTTGAAGAAGGGAGGGAAATGCAGTTCGCCTAGCAGTTAAGGGAAAGTGACGTGGCAGGAAGATAAAGGTCGAGGGGCATGCAGAGGACACTTGTCTTCATCCTAGAGTAAGGCAACCCCTCGACAGTTACATAATTTTAGTATAAAGATAGGAAGTTTGTGTAGATTTTCCGTGTGTTCAATCTATTGTGCTAGTCACTCAACATTATTCAAGTACCCACTGTGTGTGAAAGAATAAATGAGAATGTACATTGGAAACACCACCTTTTATTAATCAAATCTTTTACATTGCTTTGATCTTCTTTTGTAAAGTTTACGTTTCTTGCATTTTATCTGCATTTCTATTTGCTTTTCAAAACCACAAACACCAACTCCCCGGTCGAACGTGTGTTCTTCCTAGATATTAACTTTTACATCAAACCAGCACAAAAATTAGTATATATTCTGGGATGAATCTGATCAATCCCGCGAGTAACCAAAAAAGGGCTTTCCTTTTTGGAGGATCAGCGGTTGTTTACCAAAAACCACAGTAAACACACCATTATCATCTTCAACACCACTATCAAGCTCATCAGTCAAATACTCATCTTCATTGACATGTTCCTTACCCATTTCTGGTGTAATCAAACAAGGTTTCATAGCCTCACTAGAGCCTGTAAAATTTGTAGCATCTGAAGTAGGTTGATTAATAGGATGACCTCCTAAAGCCTCTTCAAAACCCTCATCAAATGGATTCATCCTTTCTTCTTCACTATCTTCAAACTTGATATCCTTCACAGACTCATTACTTGAACCCTCATCACTATTTGGTTCAGCATCACCTTAAACTATTTTACCCATTTTCCTCTTTCTTACATTCCCCATAAATGTTGTATCCCCTGTACTTGGTATGGGCTCAACATATATTTCAATATCACCTACGTCACTATAGACAAAAACAACCATCTCAATTGCATCATCATCATTCCTCAATGTTTTTAGGTCAGTTTCTAGACTTCCAACATCATATTTCCACCACATCTTAACTTTTTTGAATTCAAACTTAGGATTCATGGACTTAATTAAATCACAGGCATCAAAAAATGACCATGAACCAGAGTCTTGACCATTAAAAGCATAAACTTCCCCACCCTCGTAGATTAAAATTGGATCTTTTACAAAACAACCATTTATGTAAAATATTAACTTAAATATAGTCATTTCTAAAAAATGAAGTGAAAATGACAGTAAACATTGGACCCACAAATAACATTTGAATATTGAAAACCCTACTCAGTCAAAACACTACAAAGATAAATAAATATCCCAGACCAACATTCGGTAAAATGGAATCTAACATTAAACAACTAGACCTACCCCATATTCAATGTGAGGGACCACAAGGATGCACCTTTCAACTATTATCTGGGACCACACAATTATCGTGAGAACACACTGAGAACAAATCTGCAACCATAACAAAAATTCTCAACTCGTGACAAGTACAATGATAATTTTGAATGGACGGAAAAATATGGAACGAACATTCATCTTCTTCTAGAAAAAGACCTAGTAGTGAAAGTAGATGGATTTTAAGGTTTCCTTCACCGTAAAAACCCCCTTTGTGTTAAAATCTTTACTCCAAATGGTCTTAAATTTGTATCCAAATGCTTTTAATAGCGTGACATTCAATACTCAACATAACTACTCAATTTTTTTTTAAAATGCCAAGTCATTGTCAACGTCTGCGTCCGTTAAGTGGAATTGACGATAGAGATGAATAATAGGGACGAAAAACTTTATAAGAGCGATTCTTTGAACAAAAATATTAGAGAGACTAAAAGCAGATTTTGGTATATTTACAGGGACTAAAAATATATTTAACCCATATGAGAATGATAGGTGGTTGTTCGTATTTGTTACTGTAATGCTCTAATTCTGAGATGTATCTCTGATTTAAAAAAAAAGTATTTCGACAATACATCTCTAAAAATATTATAGAAAAAATAAAATGTGAGGCGTTCAGAAATATATCTCTGAATTCTGAAAGTAAAAATTGAATTTCAATAGAGATGGTTAAGAAGTTGAATGGGTGGAAAAGAGTAATGTTATTATTTGCTTTTGGCTTGTTCAAAAAAAAACTACTACTCTTGCGGGTCAGTGCTAAAGCCGACTACTATGCTTTCAACATATTCGTAACGTAGACATTCAAATCACCACTCATGTCACTATCTTCTTGCCATTTCCAATAGCCAATTAATCACACGAGTTGGAGTTGCAGACTGAAACCTGCTTCTAGCTTTCTACTGCTTTCCTAAAGTCCAAGATTCTCAACTTTTCATTTCTACTACATTCTTAACAATGACAACAAACAATTTTCTTTTTCTTCTTCCTAATTTATAACAGTTCAAATTAACCATATCCAATAAATCAGAAAATTAAATAATAGTATCTTAACCCCTATACTTTATAATCATAATCATACAAATTACATAACATAACAAATAACTTGTATATTGACAAATTACATCACAAAAACCTTCCAGAGGGAAACCGAATGAAATCACGAGAACTAACAACTCGATCAGAAAACCGTTCCGACTCACTAAACCTTAATCTTCTTTCTTCTTTCCGCACCTTACCCTTTTCCTTATACACCTCCATTCCAACTTTCTCCTTCAAATCTCTCACCAAATCCCAAAACCCTTGTTGCAACTCCAAAATCATCACCACCCTCTCTCTACACTCTTCCAATCTCTTCAAACAACAAACCAATTCAACAGCTTCTCCAAATTCCAAACACCCTAACCTCTCCTTAAACTCTCTCACTTCAACAATCACCACAGTTTCTATCACCACCCAATCTCCACCCACCAAATTCACTATCTCATCAACCAACTTGTTTGTGTTCCTTCTCTTGTTTTCGTTGGAATCCGAAGCACGATCTGGTCTCTTGCAAATTCCCTCCACCAGAGTTACCAAAGAGTCAAACTCCTTCAACAAATCACCGTTAGTAATACCCGAAACTCTCTCTTCACCGTCCGATAAACAGTTTCTAAGAAAGAAGAATCCTAAAATTCGTGAAGTACATAAAAGATTCTCTATGTGTTGAGCAAACCATCGAACCCAGGAAGAAAGTTCCCATGATGTCGGATTTGTGTTCCGTCGGAAATTCGAGAGGTTAAGGTAGTTTCGCCCACCGGTGTAAGGGTAAACAGAAAGTTGATCTTGGAGGATGAAGCTTCCCTGGCTGATGATATGATGAACAACGATGAGAGATTTGAGTGCTACAGCAGCGTCGTTTGTGTTCTGAAGACGGTCCATGAGAAGTTCGATAAAATCCGATGCGGTGGCGCGTGATCTGTCCGTGGAAGAGAGGAGCGTGGATACATGTTTGTGAGTTGGAGGGCAGAAGGAGTTGTGAGATGTGACGCGTAAGAGAGAGAGAGTGGTTGGTTTTGAGAGTAACGCAGCTTTGCTTTGAGAAGCTTTGTCTTTGATTATGCCTATTAACGTTGTAACTGTGAGTTTCGTCATTTTTGTTCTTGTTTGTTTCTGTGTTTTTTTTTTTTTTGGTTCGAAGAGACACAAGAACGATAGTGTTATTCTAAAGAGACATTGCGAATGCGTACAATTATTAATTAATGTCATCAATAAGATGTTTATTTCAGTGTATTGTACAGCTCATTTTCAATAGTCACATCAGCTACTATAATACTAGTATATGATCAAGTCTAAGTATAGTCATATTCATTTGATTTTTTTCTTTAATGTTAAGTTTGGATTAGTGAAAAGATTAAATGTAGTAAAAGAAAAGAATGTTAAAAAATGAAAATGTATAGGAAGGTAGAGAGAATTGTAAAATGATTTTTTAGGTTGTTTGTAGTAACTTTGTAAGGAAAGAAAGTGGATAAAAATGAGTGGAAAGAAACATATATGTTAATTCGAAATGGCAAAAATAATATTTTTAAAAATTTTGAATAAAAACACTAAGTAATTTATTTTATTATTTTTAAGCAATATTTATTTTATTACTTTATATAAATACACATTATGCAAATAAAATTAATTACTTTTATAATTATGTTTTAAAAGTGTACTCATAAAAGTATGAGAATGAAGGCTTCAATAACGTTAACATACTATTATATATAATAGTTAAATAGGTATAATGAGGGGTTGAATAAATGATGAAATTGAGATGAATTAAAATATGTTGAAAACATTTAACATGTTAAATGAAGATGAACTGATGTCACATATAATATTTTGTAAAATCTTGTTGGTTGTTGTGATTGTTTAGATTTTTAATTCACTTTAATTATTTTGAATTAATTATTTTATAATAAATTAATTTTTTATTTATTTTTATTTTCACTAAAATTTATCTTCTTTTTTTTTCGTGTCTATAAATAAAGATTTGGTTCATTTGATTTGGACACAAAATAAATTCACTTCTCTCTCTCTATTTTTTTATTTAACCTCAAATAAGCTCTTGTTTTATTTACTTTTATTTGTTTTAATAATAACTATCCCTATAAAATTAGAAAAAAATTTAAATAAATTAAGAAAATAATTTAAATAAATTATTAAATTAGAAAATTTTAAAATAAATTATTTAACTCTTAATTGATTTAATTTAATTTTAACCGATAATTAATATTAATATAAAATTATAGAAACAAACATATAAAAGAAAATAAAAATATAAAATAAAAGTGGTGAAGTAGGGTGTTGAATTTTATTAAGCAAAACTATTATAGTGAGTAAAAATTGAATGATGTTAAATTATTAGATGGAAGAAAAAGGAGATAATGTAGAATATAAAAAGTGAAAAATGAGGGTATTGAATATGTAAACTATTATACATAGTTTAAAAGTGATTAAAGTCACCTTAAGTATGAATCAGTAAAGTTGAAAGTTGAAACTCCATATAAAATTAGAAAAAATTCAAATAAATTATTAAATTATAAAATATTCAAATAAATTATTTAACTCTTAATTATTTTAATTTCATTTCAATAGATAATTGATATTAATATAAAATCATAAAAACAAACATATAAAAGAAAATAAAAATATGAAATAAAAGTGGTGGAGTAAGGTGTTGAATTTTATTAAACAAAATCATTGTAGTGAGTAAAAATTGAATGATGTTGAATTATTAGATGGAAGAAAAAGAAGATGATGTGGAGTATAAAAAGTAAAAAATGAGGGTGTTGAATATGTAAACCATTGTACATAGTTTAAAAGTAATTAAAATCACCTTAAGTATGGATCAGTAAAGTTGAAAGTTGAAACTCTGGCCCAAAAGTATACCAATGTAAGCTTACTAGTAATGATTAAGAAAGTCTTTGTCGTATTTTAAGTAATTTGCCTATGGATTGTTTGTCTTTCTTCTTTAATGATCAATGATGATATATAAGAGAAAATAATGACCTTAATTGTTGTTCTTGATCTAACTCTTTCTATGGTCAATCTCAATAACTAGTAGTTGATATCCCCATGTTTTTGAGATTCAACTTTTATTGCGTCATTCGCTATACCTTTTTAACTATATTTTTATTTACTATAGTCTGATGGCTGATTTAAAAGTCGATATGTCCTTTAATGTAATGATAAATTATGACTTGGGAACTAATGTGTAAGCCTAGGCTTTTTAGCTTCTCAGGCTTCCTAAAGTTATAACTATTGATGATGCTTATTTTCAATCATCCACTTTGCATCTTTCCTAGTGAGTGATAGTTCGGATAACACTTAATAAGTGATAGTTATAGCGGTAAAATCAATGAAGTCGCCATCAAGTATTTATTTATCTCACGTAAAGGGGAAAAAAATCTTTGAAGAAAAACCTGAAGGGAGAAATCAAGATCTTGCGATCGAGAGATCGGGTACAAAAGTCGATTACGCAGGGAAAAATATTAGCACCCCTCGCGTCCGATATACTCTATGGGATTCACTCTTGTTGTTCTAATCAAAGGGTGTGTTTAAATCTAAAGCTTACAAGCTAGAAGCAAAATACAAAGAGGGAATGCATGCAAAAGAAAACACGGGAAAAAGAATGGAGTATTTACAAAGTTTCGCTCGGCTGAGCCCCGTGACCAGATGCCTACGTAGCCCCTTTTAGGAATTAGAACGCCGTAGTTTGGCTCACAAATTTCTGTTTGTTTGTATTTTTTTAAATGAACAATGTAAAATTCAATCATTCCACCGTCGCTCGACCATTGGAGACACGCACTGTAGTGGAAAGAAATAAACATGTTCTTAAAAGAGAATAGCCGAATGGCGAAAATAAATGAATTAATTGGTGTTTTTTACCGTGAAAAGGATTTTTGTATGGTTAGCATGTTTTACACATTTGCCAAGAAAAAAAGTTTTAGTTTTAAATGTAATTATGCAAAATGGGAAGAAAACACCTAAGGGAGACTATCTAGAGTCTAATCCATAATGTTATTGTACAATGATGGACCTATGTCAAGGATGAAAGGGGAAATCTCTACCCTATGTTAGCATGCATGAATAACTATCCTAATGTCTAACTCGAAAGATACGCTAATCGAGCGATCCTAAGGGAACATGCAAAGATCAAAGTCATTTTCTCAATTCTAATTAAGTGAAATCATCGATCGTCAATAAAAGAAAGTGAAAATTCTAAGGGGAGCATGCAAAGATCGAAGTCGTTATCTCAATTCTAATTGAGTGACATCATCGATTATCAACAAAGGAAAATAAAAATCCTAAGGGGAGCATGTAAAGATTGAAGTTGTTATCTCAATTCTAATTGAGTGACATCATTGATCGTTAACCATGAAAACAGACACAACTACAATTAACAAACAAGTGCAGAATGCCTGCTATAGGTCTTTAAACAACGACTTCGAGCATCCACTCTTTATTCCCTACTTCTCATGATATCTAGAAAGCAATAAAATAAAGAAATATAAATTGGAAGCAGTATAATACTAAACGAACAATAATGTCCGCAAAAAGCGCAATCAAAGCGAAGAAACCCGTAATACTTCGTGCGAGCTAACATCAACAAACAAACAAATAGTCAGAGATCGAATACTCGGAATAAATATCGAGACATCATCGATATGAAAATAAATCACAATTGAAAACTTAAACATATCCGCATATCACATAATAAACTTGCATAAGATTCATATCTCAACAAGCAAAGGTGAATCGCGAGTCTCGAGTAATCGGATAATCATGAATCAATTCCTAAAAATCAAATAAAAAAAATCTAACAAATTTTCTATTGATTTTTAATTTTTTATTATCTCCTAAAACTCACAAATTATATTTAGCAAAAATTGATAAAAGAGAATTATAGAAAAAAATCTAAAAATTATGAGCACGGGTGGAAAACCAATATTTGGGGAGTGTGAATCAAAACAAGGTGCTAGGCCCATCTAGATTGAACCCAAGGGGTTTTTTGTCATGTTAACAATCAAATTGTCAAAAAAAAATGTATGGACTTAATCCGGCACAATTTGATCCATTAACAACACAAACCAACTTATTATTCAGCATAATTCTTTATTCTAATAAAGAATAAAAGGAAAATAATGAGAAAAGGTTAAACGATGTAGTTTTAGTTAGAAGCTAAGGTTACAATGTTTGTGATTGTCAAAATTCCAGAGCAAAACACGATAAACTCTTCATCTCCTTTGCACGGTCTCCGCGAACTCAACCGCCGCCGTCGTTTCGCCTTTCGTCTCACATTGTTCCGTCTCCGTGATGATCCGTCGACATCTCACTCGCGGTGGCCTCAGCTCTCATCGTCACTTGAACGCCTCCGTCTCGATCTATCTTCTGATTCCGCCTCAAACTTTTTACTTCTAACAAAAACTTCGAAACTCTAAGCCTCGGAGATGAAATTGAATGCCATGGTTGAAACCTCAGAGTGTGATTCTTTAGGATTCTTGGTCATTGGTACGAAAAAAGTAATCAAAACGATGAAAGAGCGAAGGAATTCGACCTACCTATCAGAGTCGCTCCGACGGTGTTTCAACGGCGATGTCGCAAGAAAAACCAGAGGTCATCGTCTCTTTTGGTATGGATATCTCTCTACTTTTGCTTTCTTCTTCTTCTTAATACTTTATGCGTTCTCTGAAATTTTGTTTTTGGTCCTTGAATGCTAGATCGTTTAGCCCTGCAGGTTTCAAGTGGTAGGACTTTGTTCTTATTTGTTCTTATCTGTTATTACCTATTTGAGGCATAACCCGTTCAGTAGCTCTCTTGAGCTTGCTTTTGTCATGAACACCAACATCATCAATTAGAGGATTCCGAGGACGAGGAACCTCATGCCCTGATTTTACATTTGTTCTTTCTTTTCCATGCTAATTGTTGATGGCCGCTGAACATATTTTCCTTGTCTATTATGTTAACCAGAGGTCTAGCATAGCCTTCAAGACTAGCGATAAACAACACCAGGTCAGCAAATTCACCAAGTTTTGATAAGAATTCCTTCAACCTAGGGCTTTCAAAGACTGTAGTGAAGCTGGCAAACTAGATGTATCCTATGCACATACTAATGTTTCATCCAAGTCAAGAACTACCGTGAGCTTTTAGGTGGAGCTTAGGATGGAACTTAGGCTTTAGAACCAAACTTATGTAATTTTTCTATGTAGTGTAGTGATATCTTGTAATGAATCTTGTGTAAAAGCTTTGATTGTGGGATTTTGAATGAATCTTGTAATGAAGCAAACACTAGCATTTGGTCTCAACTTGAAGTTTGAATGAATATTTAAAATTTGAAATGAATCATGTCTTGAGTGAAATCAACTTGTTTGAACCATGATGCCATTTGATTAATTTTCACACATTAAGAACTTGAATGAATCTGGAGACCTTTAAGTCAATCTTGTATGAACCTTGAAATAATTGAATCTCTGAATGAAGTTTGAATAGTAGATGACTAAAATGCATTCTTGAACTTGAATAATGGATGATGAACATGACTTTGAAATGGATGAATATATGTTCTTGATAATTGAGTTTGAACCCATTTGAACTTGTAATCAAGTAAGCCATATGATACTTTGCACATTAAGACTTTGAATGAAAACCTTTCAAATCAAAACTTGCCTTATAAGCAAAAGGAAGAGCAGAAAAAGCCTTGTAAGTTTGAATTAAATGCAGTTGAACTTCTCTTGAACGAAGGACTTTGCTTGCAAAACCATGAGGCATGCCTTGATCACAATGAATTCTCAAATACACCTTTTGTGTCATGCTCGACCAATGAATCTCATCTTCATTTGAATCTCGAATTCAAGAAGCAAAGAAAATCATATTTGAAAGGTTGATAATATCTTAACCCATAGCTTGAGCACCATGAAACGCTTTAACTTGATAAAATCCCAAAGCAAAACTTTAAGCACTTGACCAGTATCAGAACAGAAAAAAAAGACCCTGATTTAATCTTCTAAGCCTCTCGAGAAGGGCTGACTTGTGGTGTGAGAAATTAAGAGGAACCCTAAATGATGATGATGCAATCACAATAAGGAACAAATGATGATCCTTGTAGCCTCAAGGAGAAAAACCTAGCACGATGAACTTCTAATAAAGATCTAACACCAAGATCCAAACAAGATAGGAGAAACCCTAAATGATCTTGCTTTGAATGCACATTAATGAAGAAGGCTTGAGATAGTGAAATGAATAAAACCCTGGCTTCAGAACATTCTCAATGAAGACATGATGAAATCTTGAGCACACGGTAAAAACCTAAAACACTTGTTTCTTGAAGAAATTCTTATGAATACAACCTTATATCTTGAGGAACCCTGCCAGTGAAGATGTCTATGATGCTCGTGATCCAAAACTCTAGTTTCATACCAAGAATGATGAGAGCACCAGTTGAATCAACTTTGAGTAAAGTAGCAATCTCAATTCATAGAGAAAAACCCTAATGCCAAGAGCCCTTTGATCCCGTAACCATGGAATCGACAATATACATGAGATGTATATGATATGATGAGGGATCTTAGGGGTAAATTTGGGGTATAACAGCTGCCCTTATTTAAGTGTCTTCTATTCGAAGATACGAAGGTTAAAATCTTCGTCTCGACGCGATTAAAGATACTTAAATATAAAACAAACCCTATTTTTGGTCCTAAGATGCCATGTGATGTTTATGATTATGAACGTAAAAGATAAACTTTACATAGGTGAACAAGACGCCACTAGAAAGCAAAAATAAAAACCAACAGACTAAAAGAGTTCGACCAGGAAAATAAATCTTTGGGGAACAACACGACTCTGTGGATAGAAATTTGAATCCATTGGAGACAAATCAACTCCGCTGGGGAAAAGAAGACACAACTTTACCGGGGTAAAGCCTAAAGAGGAGACAAAGTATCATAAACTCAACAAATAAGGAGAAAGCAGTAGATAACAATGATCGCCAGATAATAATGCGCCTAAGAGGGGGGGGGGGGGGTGAATTAGGTGATGATCAATTTTTGCCTTCTTTTTAAAGTTCTTATTTTTATGATTATGGCGAGGAAAACAATAAAGTGCGGAAAGTAAATGAACACATGATGTATACTGGTTCCCCTCACAGATCGAGAGTACTCCAATCCTCTTGCCAACACGAAAGAGATTTCACTATAGTTTAGAATAATTCCACAAGTCTAATCCTACCAAAGGTGATGCCTTACTATTTAATCTATAGGGAGATCAAAGGCTCTTAAAAACTTTAAGATCTTCAACACTAAGTGGAAGAAGAACAATCCTCTTCAATGCACACACTTGCTCCAAGAATCCTAGAATGCATGGTTAATCTTATACAAAATCTATTTTTTTATAAAGTATGATCAATTCTTGAATAACACAATGGTTATCAAAATACTAAGATAAGATTTTAATAGGAAGTTTATAGTCAGATCTAGTGCTCAATATATGCTGAAACAATGATGAGTATGAAAGTTCTAAACAATGTTTCATGCAATATGTAAACTCTCAAAGTTTTACAACACTTACAAAATTTTGAAATTTTGAATGATATGTCTTATGTTATGGTCTGCGTGCAAACGAAATTTATATATGAAATGCACACTTTCATTACACCATAAATGAGTAAAAATATGCAATGGTTGGAACCCAAGAGCTATCTTCCAACAACCATGTAAAACATAAATTTTTTGAATTTTTCTTCAGCCGTAACCGGTTACCGTAGAGCTGTAACCGGTTACACATATATGATAACGTATATATTTTCAGATATGCATGCCTGTAACCGGTTATCCAAAAGATGTAACCGGTTACCACTGAACCAAAATTTTTATTTTTATTTCGTGATGTCCTGTAACCGGTTACTGTAACCGGTTACCACTGAGTGAAAGTGATAAAAACATATTTTCTAAGTGATGGACATGCAATATTTTACTCTTAAATGATCATGACACTTACGTAAAATTTTTAGAGTATATTTTGAGTACTATATCATCTTAAAAACCTCAAATTAAAACTTGTACCTAACTTGTTGATGAATCTTTATAATTCTTCATCTTGAAAGTTGATTGTACACATGTACAAGAATTCAAAGAGTGATCTTGAAATATTATATGATCTTGAATATCTTATTTTCCATATCCTTGATATTTCTTTGACTTTATGTATGGTGGTCTTCATCAAAACACTTTGATTGGAGTGCATGCAATCACATCCTCCCCCCTTTTTGATGTAGATAACCAATTTGACACTTGTAGTTTATTCATTAAGGTCTTTGAGTGTAGCTTGTATGTGTACCATAATGATGTGCATTCTCCCCCTAAGTTGGATATTTCCCCCTGAATTTATGTAGCCTTTGAAGACTTGTATTTCAAAGAGGAAGTTTTAAAATCTGGAAAAATTATGCATCACTAAACACAAGCAGACAATGTCTTTTCCCCCTTTGTCAATATAAAAAAGGATGGGGAAAAGACCATAATAAAACAATATATAAAAAACAAGTAAAAGATAACACAAGTTTATAACAAAACACAAAGTTAACGGATAGTAAGAAACATATTGGACACGAGGTCTTTGAAGACATAAACGATGCGGAAGGAAATACGATACAAAATGCAACAAGATAAAAAATTACATAGGAAGAACATAAACAACAAACAAAGGTACTAAGGCATTTACAGTTCTTCATCATCACTCTCAACCATAAAGTCCTCTTGAATTGGTGTTTGGAGGACTGTCAATTCTTGACGGATGTCTCGAAATTCCAAAATCACGAAATTTTCCATTGAGCAGAGCTTGTGATAAATCATCTCATTTGATATTTCACCATCATATGTGGGTGGTGGAGGATGTGAATCTTGATTGGAGGAAGTTCCTTTTTCTCTATGCTTGAACAATCCATCTTCATCTTTGAAAGTGCCCATATTTTTGTTTGCCGCCGCAATCGAAATTTCACAATCTCTTGAAGTCATTTTTGTTTTGGTTTCTCCTCGGAAGCTAACTTTTCAAAACTTGAGAAGCTTGGTTATCCAATGAGCATATGGAAGTCCACCGGACAGATTTTTGAGATGGTCCATATAGTTCATGATTGAGTGTGCCCAATTTATTTGAAGATTATTTTTGATTGCAAACAAGCCTTGCATCTCAACATCACTTATTTGAGAGAGATTTGAGTTCTTAGGGAGTAAAATGTAAGCAATAAAGTAATGTAGCATACAATCATTTACAGTGAGGTTGAAGGCATACAAAGTTAACCGACTTTTTATAGAACCAACTTCCTTTTTCTTGTCCAAGATTTCTTTTTCGGAGAGACGAATGATGCTATAGTAGTAGCGAGTACGGTTGTAAGCATCAACATCAATAATATACCCATGCTTGATGTGTAAGCCTTCACTATGATCACCCAAGCATCTTACAAATTGAGTGGTTAACATTAAGATGTGCTTCTCTTTTACCCATGATGAAATAACACCACCGACACCAATTTGCATAGTTGCATAGAATTCACGAACCAAATCCGGGTAGTAAACTCCACATTCAGTGACGAGTTCACCTAATCCTTGCTTATTCAACATTGATGGAAAACTAAAGCTCGTTGAAGGGAAGGATGGGAGATTACCATATTTTACCGGAGTGAGAAGGCGGAATCAGAATGCCAACATTGGATCACGTTCTTCTTGATTTTAGGATTCTCCTTCAATTTCCTTTGACTTGCCTTTCTCCTTTCTTGATGGTTCCATGATAAAGGTTGGAGTTTTTCTTTTGAGAGAAAGGGTTTGGGATGGAGAAATTTATGTAATATAGAGTGTTTGTGTTGTGAGTTGAATATGTAAGTATGAGTGGGTATTTATAGATAATTTTTGGAGGGAGTTAACTTTTTGGTGAAGTAAATATTGGAAGGAGTAATTTTTGGTGGAATGATTTTAGGTGGGAAATAATTTTGGTCAAAGAGTAAAAATAATTGGAGGGAAATGATGTGGGAAATCATAAATGCCTTGATAAAACTTAAAAATTTGAGAAATTTCACGCGGTAACCTATTACAGGATATGGGTAACCGGTTACTGAAGATGCGTGGAAAGTGAAAAACGCTTATGTTTGCATGGTAACTGGTTACTGACTAAGGGTAACCGATTACTGATAGTGAAAAAAGTGAAAATATAGTATATACTAGTCCAGAACCCGTACCTATATATTGTAACTTATACCAAACATGTATAACAACATATTCATAGGTATATATGACATTAAAACATATAGATAATCATTCAAAATGAATTTTGGATGAAGAGAGATATACTTGGTAAAATTAATATAAAAGTTAATGAATACATGCACCTTTTACGTTTCAGAGATATAAATCATAGGTCATGTTCATCTAATATACCAAGTTTTCGTCGAATCTTGAAGAATGAAACTTTTGCTAGAGGCTTTGTAAAGATGTCTGCTAGTTGGTTGTGTGTATCAACAAATGAGATTTCTACATCACTATTTTGCATATGATCCCGGAGAAAATGATGTCGAATATCAATATGATTTGTCTGAGAGTGCATGACTGGATTCTCCATGATGTTGATTGCACTTGTATTGTCACATTTTAGCGGGATGCATCCAAGATTAATTCCATAGTCACATAGTTGTTGTTTTAGCCATAGAATTTGAGCGCAACAATTTCTAACCACAATGTATTATGCTTCAGTCATGCTAAGAGCCACACATACTTGCTTCTTGCATGACCATGATACTAGAGCATTCCCAAGAATATGAAACGTGCCACTAATGCTTTTTCTATCTGTTTTACATCCTGCACAATCTGCGTCAGAATAACCAAGTAACAAACACATACTACCTTTAGCATACCATAAGCCAATGTTCGTAGTTCCCTTAATATATTTCAAAATGCGTTTAACTGTAGCAAGGTGAGACTCCTTTAGATTGGCTTGAAATCTAGAGCAAAGACATACACTAAACATGATGCCGGGTCGACTTGCTGTTAGGTATAATAGGGAGCCGATCATTCCTCGATATTTTGACACGTCTATGGGCACATCGGCTTCATCAAGATCCACATAAGTTCCCGAACCCATTGGGATGGCGACAGGTTTGCATGCATCCATGTCAAATTTCTTCAATAACTCTTTACAGTATTTTGATTGATGAATAAAAGTTCTCGTTGCAAGTTGCTTGGTTTGTAATCCAAGAAAGTAGTTCAATTTTCCCATCATGGACATTTCAAATTCTCCTTGCATCATGGATTAGAATTATTCACACAAGTCTTTATTTGTTGATCCAAAGATGATATCATCTACATACACTTGAACAAGTAGAGTATGATTTTTGATCTTCTTTATAAAAAGCGTCTTGTCCACTTGTCCCTTTTCAAAGCCCTTTTCACATAGAAAATTGCTAAGTCGATCGTACCATACCCTTGGTGCTTGTTTTAAGCCATAAAGTGCCTTTTTCAACTTGAAGACATGTGAAGGATTCTTGAAGTCTTCAAAACCAGGAGGTTGTTTGACATAGACTTCTTCATTGATGTATCCATTGCACTCTTTACATCCATTTGAAAAAGCTGAAAATTCATAGAACAAGCGTAATCCAATAATAATCTAATTGCTTCTAACTTTGCAACTAGAGAGAAGGTTTCTTCAAAATAAATTCCTTCTTCTTGATTGTATCCTTATGCGAACAATCTTGCTTTGCTATGGACAATTATCCCATTTTCATCGAGTTTGTTTTTAAATACTGTTGTACCCCAAAATTTGTCCTCTCATTTCATCAACATTTTCTCATCAAAAGACTCTTGGAACTCAAGATCAAGTTAGGGTTTGCTCTGCTCAAGACCCCTCCTTGCACTGTTGACCCAAATTAGGGTTTGAGTTTGCACAGGGATGTTTTGACCTAAAATGCCCAAATTGACTTTCATGTTTCATGTTGGACTCACAAGTTTACCCATACCAAGTTTCAAGCCTTGATTCCAATCTTTGCCCAGTCAATTGGACATTTGACCTAGAAATCAGCTGTATTAGGGAAAAAGTCAATTGTGGCCAATTGACAGTCAAACCTCATGATTTTTGACCCACATCAACATAATGAACTCATATGAACCATTTGGTCAAGTTTGGATCACAATTTCACAAGAAATTTGATCAGATCACCAAAAGGGCAAAATGGTCATTTTTAGGGTTTTGACTGCACAAAGGCAATTTTTGACTATTTGACCTAACCAATGGAAAAACAAGCTCACATATGGACTCAAGGACTCAATGGAATTGTCTTGACCCATTCAACAAGTTCAAAAGATCTCAAATGCATAGGATTGACAGATGGATTTTTCAGTCAATTGATCAAAATTTGACTGTATACTGAAAAGTCAAACTTTGACTTTTTGGTCAAAATCAAGTGCCAAGATTCATTTTTCATCAAGACATGTCAAATTATGAAACTTGTTCATCAAGAAACCCAAATTTGCAAATTAGGGTTTAAAATGAGAAAATTTCATAACTTAGAATTTTTCTAAGTTATGAAACTTCCTTATTTTTTCCAAACTTTGTCCCATTTTTTCACCAAGATGAAAATGGATTCAAACAAAAATTGAAACATGAAAGTTGTAGTCTATTTCAAAATCTACAACTTTTATTCACAAAGTTTTCTCAAAAGAAGCTTGTATCTCAAGTTATGATTTTTGGAACAAGGGTGCAAAACATTTTTAACTTAGAGAAATTTTGACCTATTCTAGGCAGGATTTTTGTCCAACTTCTTGGCCATTTTTCACATGCTTCCACTTGGATTTTCAATTTGAATTACAAAGATGGATTGTAGTAAACATTCCAAGCTTTCCAAATTGTCCAAGAACTTCTCAAACACCTTTGTGGTTAGGGATAATCGAATTTGCAAAGTTGGGCAAAATTCACTTTTGTTCATAACCAAATACATGTTCATACAAGTTTCATTTTCAAATCAGCATGCTTGGTACTTGCTTGCAGGCCTCTAAACCAAGTTGACACTCCATAATTAAATGCCTAACCATTGTTTTCAAGCATTGTTTTGTGCATTAGGTCATTACACATAGAATTATCCCTTAAGTAGAAAAAGCAAACTTGCCATTTTTGAAAAGTAGTGCTTTATGTCAAACACCAAATCCAAGAGGCATGGGCCAGATATTTTAAGGCAAGAGTTTGTACACAAATCCCACTGATCAAGAGTAATTTGTGCAGCATAGGTAGAGAGGGTACATAGGCCTGCATAAGGACTTGAACCTTCTTACTTCAAAAACAAGCAAGTTTGCAAAATAGACAACTCTCACTTCCTGCAAGCACAGCCAAACACAAACTTTGTTCTCACCTTCCATACATCCTAACTAACCTAAAGCACGATTGATTGGTCCCTCATACCTCAAAAAACTCAGAAACACTAATTTGTTGCAAGAAACAGGGCATCCCTGCCGATTTAGTTGCACAACTCAGTTTGCTCGTGCACTTTGACTAAAAACCTTGCAAACACATTCCATATCATCTATTGAAACTATCCCAAGCCTCAAACACAAGCTGTAACACCCCTAACCTCATCTGCCATTTTCACTTTTCAGTTTTGCAGGTGGACTTCCATAGCACGATTCAGAGTGATTCAAAGCAAGCTAAGTGTTTGAGAAGCTTCCTTGGACTTCAGGCAAGCTATACAGAAGCTCAAACTCCGTTGAAGTTGGCCACATTGTTGTACACGATTCAAGCTGAAACAGGTAAAACCATGAACTTCTATCTCTTAATATAGGAAGAGTTAGGCTTAGGTTTGTGAATGAAACATGCTCTACTCATAGCCTTGAAGCCATACATATGATTACTTTTCATTTATATTGAGTATGCTGTGAGAATTTTGGCCATGAGCATTGAAGAAAAATTAGGTCAGAAATTGGGGATGAAGAAATTCTCCTTCATTTCTTAGAGTTAGGTCAAGTATTTTATATGTCTGAATTCGTCTCTTGATGCTCTATAATGTTTGTGTTATGAGTTTTTGCTAAAAGTCAAGGAATCAGGAGTTTGTGTTGGACAAGGAGAAGCACGCGTTTTTTCAAACAGGTTGCTGGAGGTTGAAGACAAAGCTGGCTTGGGCTGGGCCTGAGTCAGTCTTGCTCTTTGCACTCCCTTTTCCAATTTACACCTCCTGGCCCATTGTGTGAAATATTTATCATTTTTGACTTTTTCTTTTTGATTCTGACTTATTATTTTTTGCTCAAATATCAAAAATATCAAAAATATTTTTCCATACATTTTTGCATTTATTTGGCATTTATTTGTTTTATTTAGCATATATATGTAAATAAATATAATACATTTTTATTTAAAACACTAAAAAATAATACAAAAATATATTTATTTTCAGTTATTATTTTTCATTTACATTTTGAAAACATTTTCTAAAAATACACATTTTTGTAAATAATTAATATTTTATTTTTGTACATATTTAGCATTATTAAATATATATATATAATATATACTTATACATATTCTATTAGATAATTAGGGCAAAAATATAAAAATAATACATTTTTATTTTTATTAATATATGACACTAAAAAATACTTTTTTTTTTACAATATACTTCTTTTTTATTTTTTGTATAAATTAATATATAAATATTGTATATAATTAATAAATAAATACTATTTATTTAAAAACTAGGGTTTTGCCCTAAACCATAAAAATATTCAAAATTTGACCTTTTTATTTTTGTTTATATTTCACATTGAAAAACACTTTCACATACATAAAAAATCATTTTTGTGCATAATACATTTTGCATATTTATTGTATTTATTCAAATATTGTATAATTAAATATTTGTATATTCGATATGGATGTAATAGCTTAGAATTTAATTTCTTGTCAAATATACCCAAATTCAAACTTGTACCCCCATCCCCATAATCATTGTTGTAATAGCTTAGCATTTAAATTTCCGCATTTAAAAGCTTTCAAATTATACCATGATAGACTTAGGGTTTGTATGCAAAAATCAATCAACAAATAGCTTGACCTAATTCAAGATAAACATGCATGAAAAACAAACACAATGCACACTTGTACCCTTAGGGTTACTCCATTTGTTGCCTTCAAAAATGGATCATGGTTGCATGTTAAGTCTCTTTGGCAAAACAAAAACAAATCAAATGATCATAGTCCCTCGATGACGCTATCCAGTTGCCTAAACAAAAATGATCAAGTCCCTTGAGAAAAATTGCCAAAGATATTTGGCACTATTGCATTCATGGTCTAAACGATGACCCACGCCTGTCCCGTTAACATCCTAACACAAGGTTGTTCACCAAATACAATGGTGAAACAACACTGTTAAAAGGGTTAAGACATAAGAAAGATCTTTGAGAAATTTAGGGTAGATAGCTCTTGGTTACTTGACCAAACTTGCAAAACAATCCTTGCCATTTTTTCAAAACACACATCACAACACAACTTTTCAAAACATTGAAAAACTTTTCAAAAGACAATACACCTTTGTATACATTCAAACATGGATCATTACAAAGGTTGCCACAACAATGGCCTCTTTTCAAAATATCTTTCAAACACACACAAAGCACCATTTCAAACAATTGAAAGCACCATTTCAAACAATTGAAAATGCAAGGCAAGTGATCTAAGCAAGTAACTAAGAGCCCATGGATAACCATGGATAGAAAGGGTGCTAATACCTTCCCTTTCTATAATCTACTCCCCGAACCCAAAAAAACATCTCGAAGGTTTTTCCTGTGCTTTTTAACCTTTCCTTAGGATAAAATAAAAAGTCGGTGACGACTCTTGCTAAACCGAAACATTTGCGAAAACAAACGCAAAACCCAAGTCAGTTCTCCCACCGTATCACAGAACTGGCGACTCTGCTGGGGAATTAAGCTCTAAAAAGTGGAGTAACCTTAGGGCTTAGATCACCCTTTTGCATGACTAATTGTTTGCTTTGATTGCTTTACATTTTGGTTCTCTTGTTTGGGCTTGAAATCCTACACCCGGATTTGGGAAACATTCATAGATAGCAATACATTGTGGAAACCGTGCGGGGTATACCGACACGGTTGAAGCAATAGCTATATTAGTGCGACATATTTGTGAGTACCGGTAACCTTTGAGTTCAATCATGGAGAGTACGGGGCCGCTGAGTGATGTCACCAAGCACTAATGACCTAGAACCTTATTTGACCATCTTGGCCTTTTATTAAGGGTAGTGAGATGACCGGCTTTGGTGCAGTCCGAAGTTGGTAGATACTCGATACTACACTCATTGAGGGTTATTTTCTTGGAATATTTTGGTCGCTAGTTAAGTGGCTAAACCAAAACAATGAACATGGAAAACAATCCAATGATATTGAGCTCCTTAGAACCCGATTACTATTCATAGGACAGGTTTTTAAGCCAACTATACTCAAGAGGGTACTTACCTATGAAACCCCATATAAGCCTGAAACTAGGGTTTTGTGTGACTTGCTTGTACATATGTTTGTGCATACATCATGAGCATCATAAAGCATCATATTCATCCACTAACCATTTCAAGGGTTTGGATCTTCATCTTTGTTCTTGTTTTGTAGGTCATGGAAATTCTTCGCAGGAAAACTATCCAAGTCAACCTTGTGAGAATCCCTCCTCAACTCAAAGAGCTTACATCCAGAATTCTAGAAAGTTCTCTCTTCAGTGAAAGGCATGGTAGACTGCTCAACCTAGTCAACACCAACATTGAAGAAGACATGGTGAAAGTGTTGTTCCAGTTCTTTGACCCCCTTCATCCCTGTTTCACATTCCCCGACTACCAATTGGTGCCTACTTTGGAGGAATTTTCTCAACTCCTGAGAATTCCTATTCTTAATCAACTACCCTACAACGGTACGGAAAAAGAACCAAAACCTAAAGATGTTGCTCAAGCACTACACTTGCAACCATCTGACATCAAGGGGCATTGGGAGACTAGAAGTGGTGTCAAAGGCTTCTTGGCAAAATTCTTATTTGAGAAGGCACAAGAGTGTTGGAATTCCCTGGATTTACAAGCCTTTGAAGAAATTGTGGCACTCCTTATTTATGGGTTGGTCTTGTTCCCGAATCCTGACCAACTTATAGATGTCAATGCTGTCAAGATTTTCCTATCCAAGAATCCCATACCTACATTGCTTGGGGACATCCTCCACTCATTTTACACACGAACAATGAGGAAGAGAGGTGTTCTCATGTGCTGTACTCCTCTCCTTGCAAGGTGGTTTATTTCTCACCTTCCACAATCTGTTCTGAAGAATGAGCAAGGCTTAAGGTGGTCACAACGGTTGATGACCCTCACACATTCTGATGTACATTGGTGTTCTCGGTCCAGAGAAAATGTCATCATCGTCGATCGTTGTGGTGAGTTCCCTAATGTTCCATTACTTGGAATTAGGGGAGGCATTACCTACAACCCTTGTCTAGCTTTGAGACAATTTGGATATGCACGGAGGGATGGCCCTCATGACATGCTGATTCCTGACTTAGTTTTTGACTTCAACAATGATGCGCAAGGACTTCGACAAAGATTCATCAGAGCTTGGAGGATGCCTAACAAGGTAGATAGCAAGACACTGAGGCACAAGAACTCCATCCCTCTTGAGCCTTACCTCAAGTGGGTACAAACACGAGCCCAGAGTCTTATGATGCCTTACCCTCACATTCTCCCTTTGATTAAAGAGCCTGTTAAGGAAGGAGAGGTTCCATACACCATCCTACATCCTGACATGCCAACATCATGGGAGGAAATGCAGAAGAGTTAGATCCAACTCAAGGAAGAAAGGAATACTTTTGAAGCCAGCTTCTACGCCAGTGAGAAGAAGGTTTTGGAGCTTACCCGCCGACTTCACGAGGAGGAGACCCTCAACACTTACATCGCACCAAAGAGGATGCGCAACGTCTTTTTACCTTAAGAAGTTTTTGTAAATATTTGGCCCATGGGGCATTTATGTACTGACAAATTTCTTCTTATTAATATGACGTGTGTTCTTTTTGTTTGCAAATACTTTGAATTTCTAAATCCTTGAATGCATTGCATGAATAAACATATCTTTCATCATATGCATAAGCAGGTCTTCACACCAGGTTTCCTTATCTTTCAGCTGTTTATTTCAGTAAGATGGATCTTGAACAGACGGTCAAAGATCTGCAGGCACAAAACTCGTAGTTTCGACAGCTCCTTATGACCTTGGAAAAGGGTCAGGAGGATCTTAAGGCACTGTTAGGGAATAAAGAGCAAGAAAAAGGAAAAAAGAAGAAAAAAGAGTAGGGGTAGCTACACTGGGAAGAAGATTTGAGAACGAAGCTAGGAGAGTTCTTGAATTCCCCTCCACATCTGATGAGGGGACCGGTAAAGGAAAAGGAGCTGCATTACCTTCTGAATCTGAGGCTGAAGAGGAAGAGGTTGAGGAAGATGAAGACTACTCAGAGCAGCAATACCCGCCAGCGGACGACAAATACAAAAACCTGGAGCATAGACTGGCAGCTATGGAGCTGCAAAGGGTTCCCGGGTTAGATTTTGAAGAATTGGGATTGATTGCTGGGATTGTGATCCCTCCAAAGTTTAAGGTACCAACTTTTGCAAAATACGACGGTCTGTCTTGCCCGGAGATGCACCTGAGGTCGTATGTCAGAAAAATTCAACCTCATTCGTTCGATAGAAATCTTTGGGTACACTTCTTCCAGGATAGCCTGTCTGGTACACAGCTAGATTGGTTTTACCAGCTTGAGAGGTCAGAAGTGCACAGTTGGGAGGATTTGGCAGCTGCCTTTTATCGCCAGTATCAATACAATGCTGACTTGGCGCCAACCCGTATTCAGTTACAAAGTATGGGGATGGCCTCAAATGAGGGATTCAAAGAATACGCCCAGAAATGGCGCGACTTGGCCGGAAGAGTGCAGCCACCTCTTTCAGATAGGGAACTAGTTGATATGTTCTTGGGGACCCTATCTGGCCCTTTCTTCAACCATTTGATCGGGAGCTCCTCCGCAGGGTTTACTGAATTGATTCTGATGGGCGAGCAGGTGGAAGCTGGTATTAAGAGTGGGAAGATTCAAAGGGATGCCTCTGCATCTACAACTGTTAAAAAGCCATTTCCAGCCAAGAAGGAGGCAGCTGTTATGTACTCTCAAAAGGGACTGGGGAGAACTGAGCGCCGACCGACTGTAGGGGCCGTGATGATTCAAAATTCGTCAAATGATCAGCCTCATACCAATCAGTCTAGACCTAGCCAGCAACGGGTAGAACGGCCACAACGGCAGTTCACCCGCATCAATATGACGCCTGCACAAGTTCTTCCCCATTTGTTGAAGTTGAATCTGACTGGTTTAAAGGAGGCACCGAAAAACCCTAACACCACATCTCCATACTATCATGCCAATGCCAAATGTGCCTATCATTCTGACAGCACCGAACATGACACCAACAATTGTTGGGCGCTAAAGAATAAAATTCAAGACTTGATAAACGCAAAAGAGGTTGAGTTCCACGCCCCCGAGAAGCCGAACATAATATCCGCTCCGATGCCAAAGCATGGCCATCATGTTCATGCTGTTGAAGAAGATCTGTATGTTGCTACTATTGATGATCTGGTAACTCCATTACTGACAATCAAGTTGAATCTGTTGAAAGCTGAGATTTTCCCAGGTTATAAAGAAGATTGCTACTTTTGTTCCTCCCTACCAACTGACTGTCCATTGCTGAAGATAGGCATCCAAGGCCTAATGGACAACCAACAAATTCTTTTCGAAAAGATTCCTGCTACTCCAACTCCTATCAAGGAAGTTTCAATAATCACCATTTCCTCCAATCTTTCCAAGGTCCCCAAAAGGCCTGTTAAGATTACATCAGTTCCGAAGATTGCACCTCTGAAAATAACCATGCCTGGGCCCGTCCCATACAAATCTGACAAATCGATACCATGGAATTACGATGGAGAAATCTACTACCACAGTGTTAAACAAATTGAGATAACTGAAGAGAGCTCTGACGAAGAAACTACCGACATTGGAAACATTGCCGGTACAAGCAAGATTACCCAAAGTGGGAGAATTTTCTCTCCAGAGATTGCCCCTCCAAAGGCAATCTTTGGACCCTCAGCTGTTCCCAAGGTTATCCCTGCACCGATAAAACTATCTGCAAGAGCTCCGTTGATTGAAGAAGCTGTTACTCCTGTGGTCGTCCCTCCTACTTCTGCTGATAAGGGGAAATGGATCCAAGAAGAGCTCGTCAGGATGAGGGCTCAACCATTGGTCATCCCCGAAACCTCTAAGAAAGAAATGGAGGAGATTCTGAAAATAATAAAGAAGAGTGATTATGATGTGGTAGAGCAACTGGGGCAAACCCCCTCGAAGATCTCCATGTTAGCATTGCTGCTTTGTTCGGAGGCTCATGCCAAAGCCTTGATAAGGTTTTTGAAGACAGCCCATGTGCCCCAAGAAACCTCAGCCGATCAATTCCAGGATTGTGTAGCCAGCCTTACCGCCGACAACGGCCTGGGTTTCTCTGATGCTGACCTAACTCCGAAGGGAAGAAAGCACAATGACGCACTGCATGTGTCAGTTGAATGCCGAGGAACCACTCTCGCCCATGTCTTGGTCGACACTGGTTCTTCTCTAAACGTGCTGCCTAAGAAAGCTCTGGACCGGTTAGATTGTGAAGGCTTGGAGCTGAAACCAAGTAATATCATTGTCAGGGCCTTTGACGGGTCTAAAAGAATGGTGCATGGGGAGGTCAACATTCCCATCAAGGTAGGCACTGAAGTGTTCCACTCAACCTTCTATGTGATGGACATCCGCCCATAATACTCTTGCTTGCTAGGAAGGCCGTGAATACATAATGTTGGGGCAGTCACTTCCTCTCTACATCAGATGCTGAAATACCCTGTTAAGGGAAAAATCATAACTGTACACGGTGAGGAGGAGTACATGATCAGTCATTTGAATTCTTTTCGGTATGTGGAAGTAGACGGCGAATTCATTGAAACACCCTTTCAGCACTTCGAGGAAGTTTCTCCTGAGGTTGCGGTAGCGAAGACAGTAGCTGAGGTACCCAAGCAGGTGGCCAGGATGGCATCTCTGAAAGATGCAAAGGCTGCAATAAAGGAGGGTAAGAGCTCAACATGGGGTCAGTTGCCTGACTTTCCTCACAAGACAGACAAGTTTGGGTTGGGATTCACCGCTGCGGGGCAAAAAGCTATGCGTCGCTCAAAAATTGAAAAGACACCCATCAAGATTTCTCCTCATGGAATCAATGCTTTGGAAGACGCAGACGAAGAGGGTAACATTGAAGATTGGATCTTCCCAACCATTGAAGGGGGACTGCACAACTGGGAGGCGAAAGACTCTGTTCCCATTACTTTCATCAATCAGTAATTTATCTTTCGAACATTTCCTGTTGGTCTGTAATAATTACTAAAACAATCTGCACACTATTTTTCACCTCATGCCTTGCCCGGGGCATGCAGGTCCATTTGTAAGGGTTTTGATTCTCTTCATAAATCATATGCCATGTTTAATGAATCATTGGACGTTTTTCATTTATAAACTGCTGTGTTCATTTTCTTTCCTTTTGCATTTTTGTTTGTTTAAGGATGGCTATCCCTTACACACACCCACACTCACAAATGCAGGTACCCATCCACTCTGGATTCTATGGGTGACTATTCTGTTGTATCCTTCAATAACTCTGAAGATTTGGTCAATCAGGCTGAGTATGAAGATGACGAAGATTGTGAAGTACCAGGAGAGCTAGCCAGACTTCTACAACAAGAAGAGAGGGCCATCTTACTGAAGGAGTGAAAAACACAAGAAGGGGGGTTGAATTGTAAAACTGAAAAATAATGCAATGAACACGATATTTTTATCCTGGTTCGTTTGATCTCAAACTACTCCAGTCCACCCGTCAAGGTGATTTCGCCTCTCTCCAACGAGGTCTTAATCCACTATATTCCACTGAATATTACAATCTGCTTTAACAACTGCTAAAGCCTTCTTGATGCAAACCACAACCCGGTTTGTCAAGGAAACACTTTCTTACAAAGAAGAGAAATAGGTGTGTGAATGTTTTCTACAAAACTGTATCACAACTGTGATGTTACACAACTTAAGCTTATGAAACTAGATTGCTAAAATATAATTGAGTAAGGAATTATGGAGCTTTTTAGCAAACTGAGAATGAGAAGATGTAGAATAGCTTTTAGGCGTGTAATATGATGTAGAGCATTAGCCAATTCAATCTTCATTGTCTTGTTTATATAGCACTGAATTTGTTGAACGTTGGAGCAATATTCTTGATTCAATGCCAATAACAAACTTTCCTTATTGAGCAGATCTTGTCTGGAATGATGCCGTTGGTAGTAATTCGCTTTGAATGCACAGTACCGTTGCTACTTAAAGCGTGTTCTGGCTTTGGCTCATTCTGACTCTGCTTAAGTGCTGATGAACTGTTGTTGTCTTTATCAGAGTGTTGAGCGCAGTTCTGTTCATCAAGCTTCAGCAATCGCGTGAGTTGTTCTTCTGATTCTGGTATTCTGATATAGCAACTTCTGATGCTGATGTTAATAACCAATATTCTGATGCTGATTAGGTGTGCTCTTGCTGATACCTATCAGAGTTTCTGCAAAACAGAAAGTAATATTTTAGGTAGCAAATAGTTTTTACATGAATCACATAATTAATATATCCTTTCGTTTTGTTATCATCAAAACTTAAACTTAGGGTAGTAGATTCAAACTTTGTTCTAACAATCTCCCCCTTTTTGATGATGACAAAAACTAGATATTTTTAATGGAAAATAACGTGAAGAAGTATCAGAGATAACTATATGATAAGATGTATCAGAGTAAGAAGTTATCAAAGATAAGGGATAACGAGATATCAGAGTTGAGAGATACTCCCCCTGAATTTATTACTTCCCTTTTTAATTCCAAGAGTTCTTTAGGATCAGATCTTTATTGTCTATCTTTGATCATCAGAATATCAGAGCTTTGACTATCAGAAGCTTTAGATCAGAATATCAGAGCAGAGCTTCAAATCAGAATATCAGAGCTTTGCTTTGGATCAGAGTATCAGAGCTTTAGTCTTCAGTGAGTTAGAGAGCATTCTTGTACCTGTAGACTTAAGCAAAAACAGAAGGAAACATTCAAGTATATCAGAGTTAGAATGTTTGAGATTTTCTGTCTTAGTAATCCGTTATTGAAAAATATCATTCTTGTTCTCCCCCTTTTTGTCAGCAATCAAAAAGTGTAAGTGATGTGCTAAAACATTTAGATCAGAAAAACTTGTCATATTAAAATAGTCAGAGCCAGACAAAACAGTACAGAAGATATGCAAAGAAAACATGAAAATGGCATGAATGAAAATCTAAGGTTGGGGAGGAAGGCGTGTGAACAGAGTCTCCAACATTGCTTTAATCTGATCAGCAGTCTCATTCTGCTTGTGCACCATGCTGACTACTGTGTCTATCTTGCTATCCTGCACGTCCATCCTTTCTTTCATCTTCTGGTCATTTTCATCCATCCTTTGCTGCAGACGGATATCATTCAGCTTCAGCTCCTCCAAAGTCTGTCTGTCCAAGACAGCTTGAGAAACATCAGAAGCAGGGAGCTTTTGAGAGCTTTCTGCAACATCTTCAGCTTGACTGGCTTCAGCTTGAATAGTCTGATCTTCTTCTGGCTGCACCTTTGAAGCTGGACGCTTCTCAGACCATGGCTCACTATCCAGAAGGAGCACGTCTTCTTTCAGCAGCTGACTTCCTACTTCGTTCAGAAGCTTGCTGAAATTCTGCTGTGCTTGCTCATAGTTGATGTCTTGCAATTTTAGAGCTTCAGCACGTACCCAAATTCTGAATTGTGACCAGAGCTGGTCAGAGGCAGCTGGATCAATCATTCCAGGACAGACTTGCTTCAGAGAAGCAATCCACTGCTGCAAACCTATTTCAAAATTCATAATGCCAGAGCCAACATCTGGCTGGTTTGGTTTTGGAATGGCTATTTTATTTTTCAGATCAGCAAGACGGTCAAGGATTGTTAAATCTATGAAGGTCCTGCTGGGGTTTTCTATAGTTTGTTTGGGAGCTGTTTGTTTGGGAGATGGAGTGGGAGAATCAGAGATAATGATTGGACTGTTTGGGGTTTTGGGAGTATTTGGTGGGGTAGATTCTGGCGAGGATGGCAGCTGGGCCATGGTTACTGTTGTTCCACATGGCAATTGGATTGCCAGAGGTTGTGGTTCAGAGGATTGAGGAGACTGAGGTGGAGGAGATGGAGTTTCAGAATGATGAAACTCAGGTTGAGGTGATGGTGGATGAATTTCTGGTTGAGGAGGGGGAGAAGGAATTGCTGGTTGTGGAGAAGGAGGAGGAATTTCTGGTTGTTCAGGAATATGTGGTTCTTCTGGAATGGGTGAGAGAGGTTGTTCTGGTTGAGGAGATGTGGCAATATCTGGTTCAGTGTTTGGATTATTGGGAAGGTGATCAGAAGCACGTTGATCAATGTATGACAGAACTTTGTCAAGTGCTGATGTTGTTGAAATTGTTGGTTTGGGATGTTTGGTGCGGGGTCTTCTGAGTTGTAGTGCCTCAGAAGGGTCATCTTCTGGTTCGGTTTCATCTATTGTTGGGATGGGGATTGGGATTTCTTGAGAAGTTGGAGTTGGGATAGATGTTGGCATAGCAAAAGAATTTAAAATAGAAGCAGCAGATAAATTACCTCTTTTCTTGGGTATCTGCTGGGATGTTCCTTCTAAAGGGGCCTTCCTTTTCTTCGTCTTCTTCAGTGTAACTTCTGGTTGAGGTTGGTGCAGATCTTTGATATTCAACTTGGGATCTGTACCATCAGCCTTGCACGCGTCTAGGTATCTGAGAATCACCACTGGTTTAGATTCTATCTCAGAAAATAAAGGAAAGTCACTCAGTGGGACTCTTCTGTTGGTGATGTCAGCAATAGGAGTAACGCTGGGTTCCTTTCTGATATTCTCTATTAACTTCATTTTCTTCAGATTCTTCGCGTTCAGAGGCTTCCCAACCGTTGGTTCAATGGTGCTTAACTCTTGAGCTTCTATCAGGTGCTCTATCAGCCTATTCTCAGTCAGAATATCTGATATTAACCTTCCAAAGGGTATCCAATCCCTCTTTGTTCTTTCTTCTTCCCTGGTTTCCTTCATGCTTGTTCTGAGGTGATTAAACAGAAGATGAGCCAAGTTGATTTTTACCTTCTGATTGATAAAATAGATCAGAAACTGCTGATCTATATTTATGTAATCAGGGGAACTAGTTGGCTTCCTATGATTAAAACACCCCAGAATTATCTTCGCCCAAACTCCGTGGTGATCCTTGAGATCTCTGATCTTGCTGCTGGGCACCCCATGGGTGAAAATCCTTTCTGCTATGACACCCACGTCAGAGCATCTTTCAGCCATATCTATACAGCGGACGCCACCGCCACTGTAACCAATTAGTTTTGCTATGTGATCCTCAGTGATCACAATCTTCTTCCCCATTATGTAGGAGGTGACTTGATGCATTGAAGCAATTGCATGAATCCAGAACTCCTTGACTAACATTAGGAATGTTGGTCCAACCAACCTGTCAAAATACCTTTCCCATTTCTGTGCCCTAATTTCTTCTGTCAAGTCAAAACCATTCTCTTTCAGACTGCCAAAATCAATAATCAGTTCAGATAACACTTCTAGATTCTTCACTGGAGTAAGGAGTGTTCTGAATGGAACTTGGTACTGTTCAGAGGAAGCTTTCTTCTGAGAACCTGCAGAAGCACTGCTGGAGGTTGCCATGTTCACACTTAGGGTTTTTCTGTGAAACTGAGAAAAAGGGTTTAAACTTGAAAGAGATGAACACAGAGAAAATGCAGAAAATATTTGAGAGATAATGAGAAACTGTAAAAGATTAATGAGAGAAATTAACGTTCTTAAATAGATTTCAGAATATTTTGAAGGAGTAAACGTTTTCAAGAAAGAGAAATAAAATCATGATTACGTTTTAAAAACATGATTACTTTCATTTAATGCTTGCTGATTTTGGGGGATTTGAGAAAGATACTTGAAACGGTTACCAGACATGTGTCTCAATGCACCCAATCAGCATTTTGCCTTCTCAGAAGCGTGCACGCGTTCTGCTTCAGAGATTTGCTGATGATTGGATGACACTTGTTTGATTTAGTGATCAGCACGTCTATCCTTGAGCTGAAACGCTCAGATCTTTAAGACTAGCATCTGATACAGTCTGCATGTTCTATCTTTCTGAAAAGAGATTGATCAGAAGTTCACAGTAAAACAAATACATTCTGAAGATAAATATATGGAATTAAAACATTTTCACTCTGGGCAGATTTTCATGCTGAGATGTTTCAGAATGAAATTGAACCTATCTTCAGAAAGGGGTTTAGTGAAGATATCAGCCCATTGATGGTCTGTATCTATAAATTATAAGTTCAGAATTCCTTTCTGAATATAGTCCCTAATGAAGTGATGTTTTATTTCTATATGCTTAGCTCTAGAATGTAAAATGGGATTCTTACTTAAGCAAATAGCAGAAGTATTGTCACAGAGTATAGGGATGTTACTCTCAAAAATCTGGAAGTCTTCAAGCTGACTTTTAATCCAGAGCATTTGTGTGCTACATCCTGTTGCTGCTATGTACTCAGCTTCTGTTGTTGATAGCGCAATTGTGGATTGCCTTTTGCTGGACCAAGAGATCAGATTTTCTCCCAGAAACTGGCAGCTTCCAGAAGTACTTTTACGCTCTACTCTGTCTCCGGCAAAGTCAGCATCGCAGTAGCCTACTAAACTGTAATCACTAGATTTTCTATAAAACAAACCCAGATTAGTAGTACCTTTCAGATACTTGAAAATTCGCTTAACAGCTGTTAAGTGAGATTCTCTAGGATCTGATTGGAATCTAGCACAAATACATACGCTGAATAATATATCAGGTCTTGAAGCTGTCAGATAAAGGAGAACCAATCATACCTCTGTAGACTTTCTACTCTACCTTTTTTGCTTACCTCTTCTCTTTCCAGAATGCACGTGGGATGCATTGGAATCTTTGGTGGATTACATTCTAAGAGGTCAAATTTCTTCAGAAGATCTCTGATGTATTTGCTCTGATGAATGTAAGTTCCCTCTGGGGTTTGATTGATCTGAATTCCTAGAAAGAATTTCAGTTCCCCCATGAGGCTCATCTCAAATTCTGCCTGCATACACTTAGCAAATTTTCTTCCAAGAGAAGGATTAGTAGAACCAAAAATAATATCATCAACATAAATTTGACAGACTAAGATGTCATTCTTAACTGACTTACAGAATAAGGTAGTGTCCACCTTCCCTCTGGTGAATTCATTTTCTAACAGAAAGTTACTAAGTCTTTCATACCAAGCTCTGGGAGCTTGTTTTAGACCATATAGTGACTTCTTTAGTTTGAAAACATGTTCTGGATGTTTTGTATTTTCAAAACCAGGGGGTTGGTGCACATAAACCTCTTCTTCTATATAACCATTTAAGAATGCACTCTTGACATCCATCTGATACAGAGTGATGCCTCTATTAACAGCAAATGAAATTAAGAGTCTGATAGATTCTAACCTGGAGACTGGAGCAAAGGTTTCTGTATAGTCTATCCCCTCTTGCTGACTATAACCTTGTGCAACCAGTCGTGCTTTGTTTCTGATGACTTCACCTTGTTCATTTAGCTTGTTTCTGAACACCCATCTTGTTCCAATGACGTTGAATCATTTTGGTCTGGGAACAAGATCCCATACGTCATTTCTGGTGAATTGATTCAGCTCTTCTTGCATTGCCAGAATCCAATCATTATCCAGAAGTGCTTCATCAATAGAAGAAGGTTCAATCAGAGACACAAGTCACATGAGGGTTTCTTCAGAGTTTCTGAAGCTTGCTCTTGTTCTGATTGGATCTTCCTTTCTTCCTAAGATAGTCTCTTCTGGGTGATCCAAGCTGCTTCTGGGTAATCTCTTCTGAGGTTGATCAGCAGCTGTTGTAGGATTGCTAGCAGTGCTCCTTTCAGACGTTGAAGGAGTGTCTGTGTTGAGAGCTTCTGATGACTTGTCTTCAGAACCTGTAAATTCAATTTCCATACCTGCAAAAACTTCATTCTGCTTTGACTTTTCAGAGTCAAGCTTATCATCAAAACGAACACTGATTGATTCTTCCACAATCTGTGTTTCTGTATTGTATACTCTGTACCCTCTTGAGCGTTCAGAGTATCCTAACATAATACACTTCTGTGCTTTAGAGTCAAACTTGTTCAAATAATTCTTTGTATTTAGCATAAAATAAGTACATCCAAAAGGATGAAAATATGAAATGTTGGGCTTTCTGTTCTTCCAAAAATTCATATGGAGTCTTTTCCAGAATAGGTCTTATTGAGATTCTATTCTGAATGTAGCACGCTGTGTTTATTGCCTCTGCCCAGAAGATCTTAGCAACGTTTGTCTCATTGATCATGGTTCTGGCCATTTCTTGCAATGTTCTGTTCTTTCGTTCTACAACTCCATTTTGTTGGGGATTTCTAGGACAAGAGAAATCATGCAGAATGCCCCTGTCATTAAAGAATGACTCAAAATCTTTGTTTTCAAACTCTCCACCATGATCACTTCTGACTTTAACGATTCTAAGATCCTTTTCATTCTGAACTTGGTTACAGAAGGTAACAAATACAGAGTGTGACTCGTCCTTGTGTCTTAAGAACTTTACCCATGTCCATCTGCTATAGTCATCTACGATTACTAACCCATACTTCTTGCCACTGACTGAAGCAGTTTTAACTGGTCCAAATAAGTTAATGTGCAGAAGTTCTAATGGCTTAGAGGTAGAAACAACATTTTTAGATTTAAAAGAAGGTTTTGCAAACTTGCCTTTCTGACATGCTTCACACAGAGCATCTGAATTGAACTTCAAATTAGGAAGTCCTCTGACCAGATTGAGTTTGTTAATCTGAGATATTCTTCTCATACTAACATGCCCCAATCTTCTGTGCCAGATCCACTGCTCGTTGTTAACAGACAGAAGGCACTTTACATTCTGACTTTTCAGTTCAGAAAGCTTGATTTTGTAAATGTTGTTTTTCCTCTTTCCATTAAACAGGATAGTCCCATCTTTCTGACTAACAGCTTTACATGATTTTTGATTAAAGATTATATCATAACCGTTATCACTTGATTGACTTATGGATAACAGATTATGCATTAATCCATCTACTAGCAGAACATTATTAATAGAGGGAAGATTTCCATTACCTACAGTTCCAGAGCCAATGATCTTTCCCCTCTGATTGCCTCCAAAGCCAACGTGGCCTCCAGGCTTAAGTTCCAGGCTTTGGAACATATGCCTTCTTCCCGTCATGTGTCGCGAGCAGCCAGAGTCCAGGTACCATGACTGGTGTTTCTGATTTGCTGCTAAAGATATCTGTAACATGTATTATTTTATCCTTAGGTACCCAGATTTTCTTGGGTCCTGATTTGTTAGATTTACCAAAACTCTGGTTGAATTTTGGTTTCACAGAGTACTTACTGCTAGTGTATTTAATATCATGTGTGTGACAATACACAAAATGTGAATTCAGAGGTGTGTGTTTAATGGTTAAATCCATGACATTCTTTGGTGTAGGAACCTTACCTTGGTATCCTATTCCCTTCCTGCCGTTTCTGCTAACTCCATAGATCATTGAAGCCATTTTGCTTCTATCTATGCTTTTAGCAAGGAACTTCTGGAAACTGTGATCATACTCCTTGATGATCTCATCAGCGTTGCTGGGAGTTTCAGAAATTGGTTCATTCTGAGAGTTTTGTAAAGTATTTTCTAATTTCGAAATTTTAATTCTCAGCTCAGAATTCTCCAATTTAAGACTCTCAGTCTTATTAGAGTCAGATTCAAGATTCCTTTTCAGGTCTCTGAATTTAACTCTAATCTGCTGATACCTTTCCAGAATTTCATTAAGGCTTTCAGCAAGTTCAACCTTGGTAAAATTAACAGCAAAGTTAGGAAATACCTCTTCAGTATCTGATTCTGAGTCTGATTCAGAAGCTTCACTATCTTCTGAAATGTTAGCCATGAGAGCTATGTTTGCTCTCTCATCATCTGATTCTGAGTCAGCTTCAGACGAGTCAGAGTCATCCCATGTAGCCATGAGACTTTTCTTCTTTTCTCTTCCAAACTTCTTTTTGGGCTTTTCCCTCTGAAGCTTTGGGCAGTCACTCTTGTAGTGTCCTTTCTCATTGCACTCATAGCAGATGATGTCCTTGGTATTTGGCTTTCTGCTTCCTGAGGAGCCTTCAGATCTTCTGTATCCAGAGGAAGAATTTGTCCTTCTGTATCTGGAAGAAGACTCGTTCTGATCAGATCTTCTGGGATTCCTGAACTTTCTTTGTCTCTGCTTCCACAGTTGATTCACTCTTCTGGAGAGGAGGGAGAGTTCGTCTTCTTCTGATGAGGATCCATCAGATGTTTCTTCAACTGCCTGCAAAACTTTAGACTCAGATTTTTTGTTAGATTTTAATGCTAAAGGCTTACCTTGCTTCTGGGGTTCATCACCTTCTAGCTCTATCTCATGACTTCTGAGGGAGCTGATAAGTTCCTCCAGAGAAATTTTGTTGAGATCTTTTGCTAGCTTCAGGGCTGTAACCATTGGCCTCCACTGCTTGGGTAAGCTTCTGATGATTTTCTTGACGTGATCAGCAGTAGAGTAACCTTTGTCCAGAACCTTGAGACCAGCTACCAGAATCTGGAATCTTGAGAACATTGTTTCAATGGATTCACTTTCTTCCATTTTGAACGCCTCATACTTCTGAATGAGTGCCAGAGCTTTAGTTTCTTTGACCTGAACGTTGCCCTCATGCGTCATTCTGAGTGAGTCAAACATGTTCTTTGTTGTGTCTCTGTTGGAGATCTTTTCATATTCAGCATACGAGATGGCGCTGAGAAGGATGGTTCTGGCCTTGTGGTGATTCTTGAAGTCACGCTTTTGTTGGTCAGACATTGTTTTCCTATCAATCTTCTGACCGCTTGCATTCACAGGGTGCGTGTATCCATCTGTCACCATATCCCACAGATCAGCATCATGTGCCAGAAAGAAGCTTTCAATTCTGTCTTTCCAGTAATCAAAGTTTTCTCCATCAAAGACTGGAGGTTTGCCGCTGAATCTGTCTCTGTCCTCATGGTTGTCATTGCTGGTGTGAGAATAGTTTCCTGCCATTGTGTTTTTCTGACGCTGGATCTTGTACTGACACGGTTAAGTGTTTTAGCTCAGAACCAGGCGCTCTGATGCCAATTGAAGGAGTGAAAAACACAAGAAGGGGGGTTGAATTGTAAAACTGAAAAACAATGCAATGAACACGATATTTTTATCCTGGTTCGTTTGATCTCAAACTACTCCAGTCCACCCGTCAAGGTGATTTCGCCTCTCTCCAACGAGGTCTTAATCCACTATATTCAACTGAATATTACAATCTGCTTTAACAACTGCTAAAGCCTTCTTGATGCAAACCACAACCCGGTTTGTCAAGGAAACACTTTCTTACAAAGAAGAGAAATAGGTGTGTGAATGTTTTCTACAAAACTGTATCACAACTGTGATGTTACACAACTTAAGCTTATGAAACTAGATTGTTAAAATATAATTGAGTAAGGAATTATGGAGCTTTTTAGCAAACTGAGAATGAGAAGATGTAGAATAGCTTTTAGGCGTGTAATATGATGTAGAGCATTAGCCAATTCAATCTTCATTGTCTTGTTTATATAGCACTGAATTTGTTGAATGTTGGAGCAATATTCTTGATTCAATGCCAATAACAAACTTTCCTTATTGAGCAGATCTTGTCTGGAATGATGCCGTTGGTAATAATTCGCTTTGAATGCACAATACTGTTGCTACTTAAAGCGTGTTCTGGCTTTGGATCATTCTGACTCTGCTTATGTGCTGATGAACTGTTGTTGTCTTTATCAGAGTGTTGAGCGCAATTCTGTTCATCAAGCTTCAGCAATCGCGTGAGTTGTTCTTCTGATTCTGGTATTCTGATATAGCAACTTCTGATGCTGATGTTAATAACCAATATTCTGATGCTGATTAGGTGTGCTCTTGCTGATACCTATCAGAGTTTCTGCAAAACAGAAAGTAATATTTTAGGTAGCAAATAGTTCTTACATGAATCACATAATTAATATATCCTTTCGTTTTGTTATCATCAAAACTTAAACTTAGGGTAGTAGATTCAAACTTTGTTCTAACACTTACCTCATGAAGAGTTGTTGGAAACGGTCAACTTAGGAACAGAGGAAGACATGAGAGAAGTACAAGTGGGTGCCAATCTGGAACCAAGTGTCAAGGAGCGCTTAATATAGCTGTTGAATGAATACGTTGAAATCTTCGCCTGGTCTTATGAAGACATGCCGGGGTTAGACACAGATATCGTGGTTCACCGTCTCCCTACAAGAGAAGACTGTCCACCGATCAAGCAAAAAGTCCGCCAAATGAGGCCCGACATGTCTGAGAAGATTAAAGCTGAAGTAATGAAGCAATTCAACGCTGGCTTTCTGGCTGTTACATCCTATCCACAATGGGTTGCTAACATTGTGCCCGTTCCTAAAAAAGACGGCAAGGTCAAAATGTGTGTGGACTACCGGGATTTGAACAGGGCTAGCCCTAAAGATGATTTTCCGCTATCGCATATCGACATTTTGATTGACAACACAGCTCAGCACAAGGTGTTTTCCTTCATGGACGGATTCTCGGGCTACAACCAGATCAAAATGGCCCCCGAGGACATGGAGAAAACAACCTTTGTTACACAATGGGGTACCCTCTGCTACAAGGTGATGCCGTTCGGACTGAAGAACGCAGGGGCAATTTATCAGCGCGCCATGGTAGCTTTGTTTCATGATATGATACATCATGAGATCGAAGTTTACGTAGACGACATGATAGCTCGATCACAAACAGAGGAGGAACACCTTGAACATTTGCAGAAGCTGTTTGCCAGGTTGAAGGAATACAAACTCAGGCTGAATCCAAGTAAGTGCACTTTTGGAGTTAGGTCTGGTAAACTTCTGGGATTTATTGTCAGCAACAAAGGCATTGAGTTCGATCCAGCGAAAGTGAAAGCAATACAAGAAATTCCTGCCCCCCGTACTGAAAAGGAGGTTAGGGGGTTCTTGGGACGCTTGAACTATATTGCCAGATTCATCTCTCATCTGACGTCTACCTGTGAGCCAATTTTCAAACTATTGAAGAAAGATTAGGTAGTCGAATGGAACGATGATTGTCAAATTGCTTTTGATAAGATCAAGGAGTATTTGCTAGAACCTCCTATTCTGATGCCACCCGTCGAAGGAAGGCCGCTGATCATGTATCTGACCGTTTTGGATAACTCAATGGGGTGCGTACTGGGCCAGCATGACGAGTCTGGTCGAAAAGAGCATGCCATTTATTACCTTAGCAAAAAGTTTACCGACTGTGAGACTCGCTACTCACTGCTCGAGAAAACTTGCCGCGCTTTGGTATGGGCTGCTCGCCGACTAAGGCAGTATATGTTGACTCATACCACTTTGCTGATTTCCAAAATGGACCCGATCAAGTATATCTTCGAGAAGCCTGCTTTATCTGGAAGAATCGCTAGATGGAAAATGATCCTGACTGAGTATGACATCCAGTATACTACCCAAAAAGATATAAAAGGGAGTGTACTAGCTGACCATCTAGCTCATTAAGCTATCGAAGATTATCAATCCATGAGATTCGACTTCCTGGATGAGGACATCATGACTTTGGATAATATTGAAGGCAACAGACCGTATGACAGACCTGAAAATGGATCCCGATGGACCCTGTACTTTGATGGTGCTTCAAATGCACTGGGAAACGGTATCGGTGCGATACTCATTTCCCTGGAAGGTTTCCATACACCTTTCACGGCCCGACTTTGTTTCAGCTGTACCAACAACATGGCCGAATATGAAGCTTGCATCTTTGGTCTCAAGGCTGCTATAGACTTGGGAATCAAATCTTTGATCGTATTTGGGGACTCGGCCTTGGTTATCAGTCAAATCAAAGGAGAGTGGGACACCAAACATCCTAATCTTATCCCATACAAAGAACATGTTTTGACATTGCTGCCTCATTTCGAGCAGATCACCTTCGAGCACTTCGCGCGAGAAGAAAATCAGCTTGCAGATGCTCTGGCAACAATGTCCTCCATGTTTAAACTCAACTGGGATAACGAGGCTCCCCAAATCACCATCGAGCGAATGGATGAACCTGCGCATTGTCATTAGATTAATACCGAAGACGTAGTGGAACAACCCTGGTTTCACGAAATCAAAAGGTATCTCCAGACTAGAGAATATCCCGAAGGAGCTTCCGTAAATGACAAAAAGTTCCTAAGGAGATTTGCTGCCAAGTTCTTCCTGAGCAACGACATCCTCTATAAACGCAGCTGTTGTACCCCAAAATTTGCCCTCCCATATGCTTCAAGAATTGCAAAGAGCATGCTTCAAAATCTCCCCAAGGGTTGCACAGTCAAGGGCCCCCTAACAGTCAAAAACTAGGGTTTTGGTTATGATAAAGAAAATGAAGTTTCCAAGGGTCCAATCAAGTCCCATATGCTTACAAACATGGTCAAGCATCCTCATACCAAGTTTCAAGACTTACAGCACAAAATTGCACAGTCAAAAACCCTAATTGCACTACAGTCAACTGTAGGGGCAAAATGGTCATTTGACAGTCAAAAGTTCAAATTTTTGGTCAACATCTCATTTTTAAGCCACAAACATCATTTGATCAAATCTTGATCATGATTCTCAAAGCTTGGCTCAAAAAGTCTCAAGATGCAAAAGTTTCCATATTTGGTCAGTTGAAAAAGTCAACTGTAACTTGACTAAGGCATAACTTCCACATGGATTATCAGAAAAATTCCATCCAAAGCTCATTTTGAAGAGAAAGACATTTAATACAACTCCTCTTCACACTTCAAGTCCAAGAAATGCTCTCACAAAAAGTTATCAATTTCAACATTATAGGTCATTTTCAAAAGTCAACAAAAAGGGACTTTAAGTCAAAGGCCATAACTTGAGATTGGTAAATCAAAATGACATGGGACCAAAGACATTGGTTAGAGGACTTCAATACCTTTCCAAAATGTCCAAATCAGAAAAGACAAAATTAAAAATATATTTTATTTTAATATTTTTTAAGTAAATATCATTAATTAATTTAGCTTTGTAAAATTAGGTTTAATTCAAACATTTTTCTTAATTAACTTAAAATTTGTAGAATTAGGGTTTTAATCAATTTTTATCCTTTTTCTTTTCTTTTCACTAATAATTAATTATTTATTTTATAAATCAAATTGCTTTAATTAATTAGGTTAATTTAGGTTTAACTTTAATATTTTTTCTTAATAAGTAAAAGTTATAGAATTAGGGTTAAGATTAATTTTAATTTCAGCTAATCTTCTCATTAAAAATTCACAATTCCAAAAAACTCAAAAATAATTTCTTTTTTATTTTAATTTAATTAATTTGCTCAATATAATTTAATTTCATTAAAAAGGGTCCAACGCCCTCGCTTTCGATTATTAATTTGTTTCGCGCATTTTATTTTATTTCTTATAATATTTATGTACCTCTCCCAAAGCCTTGTAAACTCGGACATTTTATTTCTCGCATTTTATTTACTTTCTGTCAAATCGGGTCCTGGATTAATTTTGGCGATGTGGACCCGCGCCTTTGTAATAATTTAGAACTTTATATTTCCGCAACCTTTTTTTTAACTGTTAATAATGGCATGCAAGAATGAATGGTTAAATAAAAACAAACGCATAGATCACTTTGACATGAACAAGATAAATGCAAATGAACATGACACACAAATCACACACCACCCCTAGGGTACGCCTCACTGTTGCCTTGCCTCGAAAGGTGATCGTCGAGTAGAGGATGTCTTGGTAAGTCCTCATGATCCGGGAACCTGGCATGAGGGTAGCTTCTAAGGTGTCTTCCCATTGCTCTGGTGATCACCATGTCCCGAACCTCGAATTGACCCGAACACCTCCAACGGTGGTGCTACCTATCTCTCAATGGTGGGATGGCACTACTTTAAAGGACATCTACACAGACGAATTCCTTAGGGTAGGTAGACGACTCTTGATACTTGCTCTAATTTCAAAACAAATTCAAAAATACTTTTCACACCAACACATTTTCAAAAAGATTTCGAAAGCAATTTTTCAAACACTCTTGAGGACCGATACAAGAGTCGAACTGGAATTTTCAAAGAAACTTTTTTTAAACCCACAATTGAAAAGCAAACAAACCATTTTTGAAAACACAAATGAGCAAGTATCTAAGAGCCCATGGATAACCATGGATAGAAAGGGTGCTAACACCTTCCCTTTCTATAATCTACCTCCCGAACCGAGAGCAATCTCTTAAGGAATTTTTCTGTGCTTTTGTCCTTTCCATTTGGAGAAAATAAAAGACGGTGGCGACTCTTGCTTCCGCGACATTTCGCGAACCAACGTTAAACAGTCAGTTCCAGATCCACCGATCACAGCAACCATGATTGTGTTTTACTCCGATGTGTAGACAAAGCTAAAGCAGAGTTGATCATGACTGAGATACACAGCGGCACATTTGGCACCCACTTGAGTGGACATACGATGGTTAAGAAGATTATAAGGGCAGGCTATTACTGGTCTACCATGGAAGCTGATTGCCATCAACATTCCCGTACTTGCCACAAATGTCAAGTCTATGCTGACAAGATTCATATTCCTCCTGTTCCTCTCAACATTCTGACAGCTCCTTGGCCATTCACAATGTGGGGCATTGACATGATTGGAGAGATCAAGCCCACGACATCCAATGGACATCGCTTCATCCTGGTCACTATTGATTATTTCACCAAGTGGGTTGAAGCAGCTTCCTTTGCCTCTGTTACTAAGAATGTGGTTGCCCGCTTCATCAAGAAAAACCTCATATGCTGGTATGGTGTCCCCGACAGGATCATCACAGACAACGGTACAAATCTGAATAATACTATGATCACCGCTCTATGCGAACAGTTCAAGATTTATCATCACAATTCATCTCCCTATCGTCCGAAGATGAACGGTGCTGTTGAAGCTGCGAACAAAAACATCAAGAAGATCATTCAGAAAATGACAGTGACCTATAAGGACTGGCATGAGATGTTACCATTTGCCCTACATGGATACCGTACCACGACACGTACTTCAACAGGGGCAACCCCATTTTCTTTGGTATATGGCATGGAAGCTGTCCTGCCCATGGAAGTTCAGATTCCTTCTTTAAGGATTATGAAGGATTTTGGTTTAAGTGAAGACGATTGGATTCAGACCCGACTTGATCAACTCAATTTGATCGACGAGAAGCGACTCACTGCTGTTTGCCATGGTCAGACGTACCAAAAACGGATGATCAAGGCTTTCAACAAGAAAGTCAGACGTCAAGTATATCAAGTCAGAGATCTCGTAATCAAGCGGATCATCTTGCCGCAAAGTGATCCCAGGGGCAAATGGACTTCTACTTACAAAGGACCATTTGTGATCAAGAGCATATTTTCCGGTGGTGCAATGATTCCAACCACAATGGACGGCGACGATTTGCCACACCCTGCGAACGCAGACATAGTCAAAAGATACTACGCATAAAATCACCCGACAAGTCGAAAACCCGAAAGGGCGACTTGGGCAAAAATGGGCATCCCGGTGAACCGAAAACCCGAAAGGGCGGTTCAGGCAAAAATTAGGGATAAAACAAAAAATCTATACACCCGGCAAGTCGAAAACCCGAAAGGGCGGCTTGGGAAAAAAGGGGTTTCCCAGTGGATTGAAAACCCGAAAGGGCGATCCAGGCAAAAGTTAGGGAATTAAAGCGTATGACTATGTCTCGTCGGATCACTTTAAAGAGCAATCTCTTCATAAACAAGCTCCGAACTTCTGATCAATCCAATCATCGGCGGACGAAGCAGCGAATGGAAAAATATTCAGAGTTGTGAAGGCTATAACAGAATGGAATCCCATGGAATTGTTACACATAGCCATCTTTCTTTTGTGTAAAAATTTCAATTTTTTACGACAACGTCCTCTTACTAGGATGTCTGTCTCCTTTGTACAAAGATATTCATAAAAAGTTAATACAAATACTTTTCCAAATACAGAAGTTTGCATTGTCTTCCTTTTGCTTTTTTTTTTTACGTTTATGTTTTATTTAAGAAACGTCCAATGCTTTGTTAAATAGGCATAGGCATTTGAACATAATCATTTCCTTACAAATCAAGAAAGATGATTGCTGATAGATTGAAGGTACAGTTAGATATCTTGATGCCCTTTCAGAGGAAATCCCCAGCGGAATTAAACTCAAATTCCTTGACAAAGTTATAATCCAGAGCTTAAACAGAGTTAAAGCTTCAGGATCCTCAGCAAAACAAAAGCTTTCTCAAAGCTGATTTCCCCAGCCAGAGAGCCTTCCAAAATCTAAATCCCCTCAGAGTTAAGTTTCAGTATCCCCAGTGGAGCCCTAAAAATCTGAAAGTGCTATCCCCAGCGAAGTCAAAGTTGTTAAACCCCAGCAGAGTTAAAACTCCCAACTATCAATCCCCAGAGGAACCAGATTAATGAACATTCTCCCCACAGAGATACTTCCCATCAGATCGAAGATTCTCAGTCTTACTTCTCCAGCATAAGTCTATCAGGTTCTGGACTCCCCAGTAGAGATCAGTAGAATTCTCATTCCCCACAAGTCACCAGGGATTTTTCAATCCCTAGCAGTGGTCCTAAGATCCCTCAACAACTGAAGATCTTGTTCCCCAAACGGTCAGCAATCAACAAGGATGTCTCGGCTTCAGCAATCAAAGATCCTTAGAATCCCCTGCAGCAGTCAAGGATTCACGTTTCCCGGCAGCAGTCAAGATTCTATTATCTCTGGCTATCCAGAATTCATCTATCCTCAGCAAGACAACTCATCAGCTTACATGCGCATTCATTACATTCATATATCATAAACATTGATATAACATATATATTGCATCATACATATTATGCAACATAACTTTGTGTTTTAGCGAACATTTCATCCTTTTCAGGATAAGATTAAAAGGCTATCGTTAACAATTATTCAGATACAGTATGGATATACCCTAGACAAGGCAGTCATTCTATTACTCATTCAGAATTTCAAGTCAAATACAATATGGATACACCCCAGACACAACGGTCATTCTATTACTCATTCAGAACTTCAAGTCAAATACAGTATGGATACACCCCAGGCACGGCGATCATTCTACTACTCATTAAGACTACAACAATCAGATACAAACTAGATACGCTCCAGACACGGCAACCATTCTATCTCTCATTCAGATTCATTTATCAACCTCAAGGTCCAATGCATTCCAAACACGGATACCATTCTGACCCTTACAACATCAGTTTGATTCTCCCCAGTGCATTCGCCACGGAAGTCATTCTGTCATTTATTCAGATCCCAGTTACAGTTTCAGATACACTCCAGACACGAAAGTAATTCTACTACTCATACAAATCTCAATTTTAGATACAGTCCAGATACGCTCCAGACACGGTTGCCATTCTGTCACTCATTCAGAATTTATCCCCAGCACGCAGTTGCTCCATACACAAATATTTCTCTGTCACCCATATACAATACAGATACACTCCAGACACGGAAGTCATTCTGATATTCATTCTACATTCAAATGAAATCACAACTCAGATACGCCTCAGACACGGAGGCCATTCTTTTGCTCATACAAACTCAGTCTCCAGATACAGTTCAAATGCATTCCAGACACGTATACCATTTTGATCCTCATTCTTCTGACCTATCACATTACAGTTCAACAAACATTCCAGATGGCATCTTTAAGCCCATCTCCAGATGGCATCTTTAAGCCCATCTCCAAATGGCATCTTTAAGCCCATTTCCTCAAACTACACTTCAACGAGTGCAAATTTAAGGGCACTCTAGTGTCCAATCTCCTTTTACCTTCGAGACGCAAAAGGCAAACTTGCCAATCTAACTCTTCAGGTTCAAGAAGATTGAACAGGGGCAACTGTTGTACCCCAAAATTTTCCCTTTCATTTCATCAACATTTTCTCATCAAAAGACTCTTGGAACTCAAGATCAAGTTAGGGTTTGCTCTGCTCAAGACCCCTCCTTGCACTGTTGACCCAAATTAGGGTTTGAGTTTGCACAGGGATGTTTTGACCTAAAATACCCAAAGTTACTTTCATGTTTCATGTTAGACTCACAAGTTTACCCATACCAAGTTTCAAGCCTTGATTCCAATCTTTGCCAAGTCAATTGGACAGTTGACCTATAAATCAGCTGTATTGGGGAAAAAGTCAACTGTGGCCAATTGACAGTCAAACCTCATGATTTTTGACCCATATCAACATAATGAACTCATATGAACCATTTGGTCAAGTTTGGATCACAATTCCACAAGAAATTTGATCAGATCACCAAAAGGGCAAAATGGTCATTTTTAGGGTTTTGACTGCACAAAGGCAATTTTTGACTATTTGACCTAACCAATGGCAAACCAAGCTCACATATGGACTTAAGGACTCAATGGCATTGTCTTGACCCATTCAACAAGTTCAAAAGATCTCAAATGCATAGGATTGACAGATGAATTTTTCAGTCAATTGATCAAAATTTGTCTGTATACTGAAAAGTCAAACTTTGACTTTTTGGTCAAAATCAAGTGCCAAGATTAATTTTTCATCAAGACATGTAAAATTATGAAACTTGTTCATCAAGAAACCCAAATTTGCAAATTAGGGTTTAAAATGAGAAAATTTCATAACTTAGAATTTTTCTAAGTTATGAAACTTCCTTATTTTTTCCTAACTTTGTCCCATTTTTTCACCAAGATGCAAATGGATTCAAACAAAACTTGAAACATGAAAGTTGTAGTCTATTGAAAAATATACAACTTTTATTCACAAAGTTTTCTCAAAAGAAGCTTGTATCTCAAGTTATGATTTTTGGAACAAGGGTGCAAAACATTTTTAACTTAGAGAAATTTTGACCTATTCTAGGCAAGATTTTTGTCCAACTTCTTGTCCATTTTTCACATGCTTCCACTTGGAGTTTCAATTTGAATTACAAAGATGGATTGTAGTACACATTCCAAGCTTTCCAAATTGTCCAAGAACTTCTCAAACACCCTTGTGGTTAGGGAGAATCGAATTTGCAAAGTTGGGTAAAATTCACTTTTGTTCATAACCAAATACATGTTCATACAAGTTTCATTTTCAAATCAGCATGCTTGGTACTTGCTTGCAGGCCTCTAAACCAAGTTGACACTCCATAATTAAATGCCTAACCATTGTGTTCAAGCATTGTTTTGTGCATTAGGTCATTACACATAGAATTATCCCTTAAGTAGAAAAAGCAAACTTGCCATTTTTGAAAAGTAGTGCTTTATGTCAAATACCAAATCCAAGAGGCATGGGCCAGATCTTTTGAGGCAAGAGTTTGTACATAAATCCCACTGATCAAGAGTAATTTGTGCAGCATAGATAGAGAGGGTACACAGGCCTGCATAAGGACTTGAACCTTCTTACTTCAAAAACAAGCAAGTTTGCAAAATAGACAACTCTCACTTCCTGCAAGCACAGCCAAACACAAACTTTGTTCTCACCTTACATACATCCCAACTAACCTAAAGCACGATTGATTGGTCCCTCATACCTCAAAAAACTAAGAAACACCATTTGTTGCAAGAAACAGGGCATCCCTGCAGATTGAGTTGCACAACTCAGTTTGCTCGTGCACTTTGACTAAAAACCTTGTGTGATACGGTGGGAGAACTGACTATGGTTTTGCGTTTGTATTCGTAAATGTTTCGGTTGAGCAAGAGTCGCCACCGACTTTTTATTTTATCCTAAGGAAAGGTTTAAAAAGCACAGCAAAAACCTTTGAGATGTTTTCTTGGGTTCGGGGAGTAGATTATAGAAAGGGAAGGTATTAGCACCCTTTCTATCCATGGTTATCCATGGGCTCTTAGTTACTTGCTTAGATCATCTTGCCTTATTTTTCAATTGTTTGAAATGGTGCTTTGTGTGTGGGTTTGAAAATGTTTTTGAAAAGAGGCCAATGTGGTGGCAACCTTTGTAATGATCCATGTTGGGATGTATACAAAGGTGTATGTCTTTTGAAAAGGTTTTCATTTGTTTTTGAAAGTTTGTTTTTGAAAGTGTTGTGAGGTGTGGTTTAAAAATAGGCAAGTGTTTTGTTTTGCAAGTTTGATTCAAGTAACTAAGAGGTTGTCTACTCCTAAATTTCTCAAATATTTCTTCTATGTTTTCAACCCTTTTAACAATTTTGTTCCACCATTGCATTTGGTGGACAATCTTGTGTTAGGATGTGAAAGGGACGGGCGCGGGTCATCGTTTAGACCATAATTGCAATGGTGCCAAGTATCTTTGGGCAATTTCCTTTTAAGGGGCTTGCTCATTTTTAGGCAACTTTCGAAAGCGTCATCGAGGGACTATGATCATTTGAATTGTGTTTGTTTTGCCCAAAGAGACCTAACATGCAATATGGCCCATTTATTGAAGGCAACAAGTGGAATACCCTAGGGGTGCAAGTGTGATAAGTGTTGTCCATTTTCATGCTTATTTATCTTGAAATTAGGTCAAGCTATTTTTGTTGTTTTTGATTCGCATACAAACCCTAATTCTAACATGGTATATTTAGAAAGCATTAAAGTGCGAAAAATAAAGTTACTAGGCTATTACAACACAATATATGGGAAGGGGGGTACAAATGCTCAAATGGGGATTTTTGACAAGGAATTTAAACCTAAACTATTACATCAATATTGAATTATTTACAAGATATTTAATTGCACAAATTAAATAAAATAAGAATAAATATGCAAGATGCAAAAATGTTTTTTATATGTATGAAAAAAAAAGTATTTTTGTATGTCAAATAAACAAAATAAAAAGTATTGTTTTTTGGAGTTTTTTATGTTTAGGGCAAAACCCTAATTTCATTAAATAAAATGTACTAATTATTTAATATGTACAATATTTATTTATTATATACACAAATAAAATAAAATGAAGTATATTTGTCAAAAAGGTATTTTTTATATTAAATATTAATAAAAAAATAAAAGTGTGTATATTTTGTATTTTAACCTAAATATACTAATATATATATAAATATTTGTATTATTTACTAAATATATATTATATACAAAAATAATAATATTTAATATATAAAAAAAAGTATATTTTATATAAAATATTTTCAGAAGATAAAATGAAATAAAAATGGAAAATAAAACGTGTTTGCACTATTTTAACATTTTTTAAATAAAAGTATATCTATTTGTTTATTTATGTACAAATAACCATCTAAACAAATAAATGCCTAATAAATTCAAAAATGGTTTAAAAAATTATTTTTATATTTTTAATATCATGAGGAAAAATAAATAAGTCAGAATAAAAAAAGAAAAGTCAAAAAATCATGAAAATAAACATAATGGGCCTAGGGGGTGTCAAAGTAACAAAAGGGTGTAAAAAGAAATAGGAAACAAAGCCCAACCCACGTGGAGCTTCTTCAACCTCCAGCACTTCTGTTTGAACAAAAACACGCGCCTCTTTTCTTCCATTGCAAGGTCCTGATTCTTTGAGTTTTAGCAAAAACTTACAACACCAAAAATGTTAAGCATCCTCTCACGAGTTCACACATATAAAGAACATGATTTAACTCTCAGAAATGAGAGAGAATTTCTTCTCCCCCAATTCTTAACCTAATTTTTGTTCCAAGTTCAGACATCAAATTCTCTAAGCATACATAATATAAATGAAATCTAATCACATGGGCATGTTCAGGGCTATGAATGTGACATGTTTTCTTCACAAACCTAAAGCTAACAATGCCTGGATAGAGAGATTTGAGTTCATGAACTTACCTGTTCAGTTGAAGTTGTATCTGGTGATTGAGGTGTCTTCAATGCAAGGTGATGATTGGTACAACTTCTTTGATGTCCAGGGATGCTATTCCAAGCTTTACTTTGTCTTGAAACCTTTTGAATCGTGCTAGGGAACTTCAGCTGCAAAACAAGAAAATGAAAATGGTGATGTTGCCTGGGAGTGTTACAGGTCGTGTTTGAGGTTTTGATTAGCTTCAAGGGATGTTATGGGATGTGTTTGACAAGTTTTTAGCAAGAATGCATGGAAGGTTTGAGCTATGGAACTCAAACTGCAGCAGATGCTCTGTTTGGGCAGTTTGAGGGTGATTCTGGGAATGGGGAGGTATTGGGGATGCTAGGCTCGTGTTTCAGCTTAGGATAGATGTCTTGAATGTGTTTGATAACTTTTCTTAAGCATCTGTTAAATGATATGAGAGTTGGTATGTGATATGCTATGTTTCTTACACTTTAAGCAAGCAATGGCCAAGTTGAGTTTCTAGCTTGTACAGGCCCCTCTAATGTGCTGCATAACTCAGTCTTGATCAGTGCAATTAGTCCATAAACTTGTGCCAAAGAGATCTCAAATGTACTTGCTTGGATTTGCTTTAGACATAAAGTGTAACTTTTCAAGAATGGCTAATTTACTTTTTCCATTTATGGCTTAGTTCTCCATGTAATGACCAAATGCATAGAACAACACCTTGGCACAATGGTTTAGCATTGAATTATTGAGTGAAACTGGGATTAGAGGCCTGCAATGTAGCTAGCACATGCTGAGTTTGAAAATGCACAAGTTATGGACATGTAATTTGGCCAAGAACAAAGTGAGTTTTTTCCATATTGCAAAATTCGATTCTCCCTAACCATGAGGTTGTTTGATGAGTTCTTGGACATTTTGGAAAGCTTGGAATATGTACTACAATCCATCTTTGAAATGCAAATTGAAATTCCAAGTGGAAGTATGTGAAAAATGGTCTTGAAGTTAGGTAAAAACCTTGCCTAAAATAGGTCAAATTTTCTCTAAGTTAAGAATGGTTTGGTACCCTTGTTCCAAAAATTGTAACTTGAGCTACAAGCTTCTTTTGGGAAAACTTTGTGAATCAAAGTTGTAGGTTATGCAATAGGCTACAACTTTCATGTTTTGACTTTTGCTTGAATCCAAATGAATCTTGGTGAGAAAGTGGGGCAAAGTTAGGAAAAATTAGGGTTTTTCATAACTTAGAAAAATTCTAAGTTATGAAAAATCTTCATTTCAAACCCTAATTTGCATTTCTTGATTTCTTGATGAACAAGTTTCATGATTTGGCATGTTTTGATGAAAAATGAATCTTGACACTTGATTTTGACCAAAAAGTCAAAGTTTGACTTTTCAGTATACAGTCAAAATTGATCAATTGACTAGGAAATTCAACTGTCAATCTTGTGCATTTGGGATCTTTTGAACTTGTTGAGCATGTCAAGATAATTCCATGGGGTCCTTGAGTCCATATGTGAGCTTGGTTTGCCATTGGCTAGGTCAAACAGTCAAAAATTGCCTTTGTGCAGTCAAAACCCTAAAAATGACCATTTTGCCCTTTTGATGATCTGATCAAATTTCTTGTGGAATTGTGATCCAAACTTGATCAAATGGTCCCTATGAGTTCATAATGTTGATGTGGGTCAATTTTCATGAGATTTGACTGTCAATTGGCCACAATTGACTTTTTCCCCAATACAGTTGATTTCTAGGTCAACTGTCCAATTGACTGGGCAAAATTTGGAATCAAGACTTGAAACTTGGTATGGATAAACTTGGGAGTTCAATATGAAGCATGAAAGTCACCTTAGGCAATTTTGGTCAAAACATATTTGTGCAAACACAAACCCTAAATTGGGTCAACAGTGCAAGGAGAAGTCTTGAGCAGAGGAAACCCTAACTGGATCTTGATCTCCAAGGGTTTTGTGATGAGAAAATGTTGAGGAAATGGGAGGGCAAATTTTGGGGTACAACAGTTGCCCCTGTTCAATCTTCTTGAACCTAAAGAGTTAGATTGGCAAGTTTGTCTTTTGTGACTCGAGGGTAAAAGGAGATTGGACACTAGAGTGCCCGGAAATTTGCACTCGCATGTTGGAGTATCAACAATGTGATGTCGGGAATGGGCTTATAGATGCCATTTGGAGAGATGGTGGATAGGGAGATGGGCTTATAGATGCCATCTGGAGATGTGACAGAACCTTGTCGGGAATGGGCTTATAGATGCCATTTGGAAGTGTTGATCGCATAAGAGATTCCTTATCGAGAATTTATGTATTTGAGAAAGACAGATGTTTTCCTGGCTTGTTACAGGTGTTTGATCTTCAATCTCCTCATGCAGATATGCCCTGGCTAGATACAGGTGTCGAATCTACAATCGGTTGCTCACAGATGTGCCCTGGCTGGATACAGGAATCGAATCTTCGAACTCTTCAGACGTGCCCTGGCTAGATACAGGAATCGAGTCTGGAAATGTGGTCAACAGATATGCCCTGGCTGGATGCAGGAATCGAATCTGGAATTGTGATAGTTGCTAGATATGCCCTGGCTGAATACAGGAATCGAATCTTCAAACTCCTCAGACGTGCCCTGGCTAGATACAGGAATCGAGTTTGGAAACTGATCACTCACAGATGTGCCCTGGCTAGATACAGGTATCGAATCTGGAATTGTGACAGTTGAAGGTAGTTGTCTTCAGGGTTGTCTTTTTCCCTGAAAAGGCAAAACATCAGTTGTATGCAATGTCATGATGTATGAAATGCATGATGTCATGATGTTCTACATGAGATAGTGTTGTATGCACTTTATCATGTATGTAAGCAAGATGTATGAAATGTGAAACGTTTATGAATGTATTTTCGTCTAGGAAAATAAATCCTTGACGACCGGCCGGGGAATTAAATCCTGGGCTGACGTTGAAGAGTAGAGCTCTTCGCTTCCGCTGGGGATAATGGTGATAAACTCCGCTGGGGATACCAAAGATAAACTCCGTTGGGGATTATGTTGATAAGTTATGTTGGGGAACTTTGATGAACTCCGCTGGGGATAGGAAGAACTTTGCCGAGGGCGATCTTCCGTGGCAATTAGCTGAGGATAACCCAGTTATAAGCCCTTGTGAGGAATAACTTTGAACAAAGCTCGGGAGAGACGTCCGTACTCTGCAGGGGATAAGCTTCCAAAATCTACTGGGGATAAGCTTCAAGACCTGCTGGGGATAAGAATTTCCACTTTCCTGGGGAAACTTTCAGACTATACTGGAAAATGATTCCACTGGAGTGTCCGTACTCCGCCGGGGAACAATCTTAGATCAAGACTGCCGGGGATGCTTGCTGATGAATGCCTATACTCCGCTGGGGAATGTTGCTATCTTGTCTTATTCTGTGGGGAGTTAAGAGAACTTGACCACATCTTTCAGTTAGATCTACTTTGGTACCTTGGCAGACAAAGCAACCAGACTGCATCAGACAACTTTACATTGCCCCTGTTTCTGATGTCACCTGTAATTAGTCTTTTGTTTCATATGCAAACATTTATGAATCAACAGTTTAATGTCAAATGCATATATCAAAAATGAACATTGGACGTTCTTCGCAAGACAAAACAGAAAAAGGAAAAACAATGGCAATTTGTATGGAAAAGTGAATTTGTATTGATTTTGAAATTTTCCTGTGAATAGGCGTTTTTGTACAAGAGGCTGACATCCTAGTAAGAGAATGCCGCCGAATAACATAGAATTTACAATTTTGAAAAGGAAACAAAACAGCTATGTGCACAATATTCCCACTGGGTTCCAACTCTGCTATCGCCTTTATGTCTTCAAGCGTCTCATCACTTTGCTGCTTAGTTGAAGATGAAGCTGATTGGTCGATGCCGAAGTCTGAGCCAAATAGTTGATGCCGAATTTTGGATGCAAGGTGATCCAATGAGACATAGTGTTACGCTTTATCCCTAACTTTTGCCTGGACCGCCCTTTCGGGTTTTCAGTCCACCGGGATACCCATTTTTGCCCAAGCCGCCTTTTCAGGTTTTCGACTTGCCGGGTGTACAGATTTTTTTCATTTCATCCCTTATTTTTGCCCGAACCCTTTTGGTTCGCCGGGAAGCCCTTATTTTTGCCTAGGTATGTCAACCTAGCGGGTCTTTTATTCATGCGTAGTATCTTTTCACTATGTCTGCATTGGCGGGGTGAGGAAGGTCGTCACCATCCATGGTGGTTAGAATCATGGCTCCTCCTGAGAACACATGTTTAACCACAAATGGCCCTTCGTACGTAGGGGTCCATTTGCCCCGGGGATCACTTTGAGGAAGGATGATGCGTTTGATTACCAGGTCCCTAACTTGATACTCTTGTGGTCTGACTTTCTTGTTAAATGCCCTGATCATCCGTTTTTGGTACGTCTGACCATGACAGATAGCGGTGAGTCTCTTTTCGTCAATCAGGTTTAATTGATCAAGTCGAGTCTGGATCCAGTCATCTTCGTTCAAGTCTGCATCCTTCATTATCCGGAGAGAGGGTATCTGGACTTCAATTGGCAAGACTGCCTCCATGCCATAAACCAAGGAAAAGGGTGTTGCCCCGGTTGATATCCTTGCTGAGGTACGGTACCCATGAAGAGCAAACGGTAACATTTCATGCCAATCTTTATAGGTCACTGTCATCTTCTGCACAATCTTTTTGATATTCTTATTAGCTGCCTCTACAGCCCCATTCATCTTCGGCCGGTAAGGAGAAGAGTTATGGTGCTGTATCTTGAATTGCTCGCAGAGCTCAGTGATCATCTTGTTATTGAGATTGGTACCATTGTCCGTAATGATTCTTTCCGGGACGCCGTACCGACATATCAGGTTATGCCGGATGAAACGTGCCACGACGCTCTTGGTTACCGTTGCGTAGGAAGCTGCCTCAACCCACTTCGTGAAGTAATCGATTGCTACCAAGATGAAGCGATGCCCGTTGGATGCCGTTGGTCGGATCTCACCGATCATATCAATGCCCCACATTGCAAAAGGCCAAGGTGCCGTCAGGACGTTCAGAGGAACCAGAGGGATGTGCACCTTATCAGCATAGATCTGGCATTTATGACAAGTTCGAGAATTTTGGTAACAATCGGCTTCCATTGTGGACCAGAAATATCCTGCCCTAAGGATTTTCTTTGCCATGGTGTGTCCACTGGAATATGTTCCGAATGTACCTTCATGCAGTTCTATCATGATCTTCTCTGCTTCAGCCTTATCCACACAACGCAGTAGAGTTGAATCATGATTCCGTTTGTAGAGAATGCCGTTGTTGAGGAAGAATTTGGCCGTAAACCTTCTCATGAACTTCTTGTCATTGACAGATGCACCTTCAGGGTATTCCTGAGCTTCCAAGTATCTCTTCACCTCATGATACCAGGGTTTTTTAGTCACCTCTTTGGCCTCAAGATCGCAGCAGTATGCCGGTTCGTCCAATTTCAAGATAATGATCCGGGGAGCCTCATTGTCCCATTTGACTTTGAACATTGAAGACATCGTAGCCAGTGCGTCCGCTAGCTGATTCTCCTCTCTCGGGAAGTGTTCAAAAGTTATCTCTTCAAAGTGGGGAAGCAAAGTCAGCACATACTCCTTGTAAGGAATAAGATTCGGATGTTTCGTATCCCACTCGCCTTTGATCTGATTGATCACGAGAGCGGAATCTCCGAAGACACTCAGAAACTTGATCCTTAAGTCGATTGCAGCTTGAAGACCCATGATACATGCCTCATATTCTGCCATATTGTTGGTGCAGTTGAAACACAATCGGGCGGTGAGTGGAGTATGAGTTCCTTTAGGGGATATGATTACAGCGCCGACGCTGTTACCCAAAGCGTTGGAGGCTCCGTCAAAATGCATAGACCATCGGGATCCTTCCTCAGGTCCTTCATCCGGTCCAGGTACTTCACAGTCAGTTACTACCATGATATCTTCGTCCGGAAAATCAAAGTTCAATGATTGGTAATCGTCCACAGGTTGGTGTGCCAAATGATCTGCCAGTACACTTCCTTTGATTGCTTTCTGAGTTGTATACTGGATATCATATTCTGTCAAGATCATTTGCCATCTTGCTATTCTTCCAGACAGAGCAGGCTTTTCGAATATGTACTTGATGGGATCCATCTTTGAAATCAACAGAGTAGTGTGAGTCAGCATATACAGTCTCAGCCGGCGAGCAACCCATACCAGAGCGCAACAAGTTTTCTCGAGCAGTGAGTACCGAGACTCACAGTCGGTAAACTTTTTGCTCAGGTAATAAATAGCGTGCTCTTTTCGGCCAGACTCGTCATGCTGCCCCAGCACACACCCCATTGAATTGTCAAGCACAGTCAAGTATAGTATTAGAGGTCTCCCTTCCACTGGTGGCATAAGAATGGGTGGCTCTTGGAGAGACTCCTTTATCTTTTCAAAAGCGGCCTGACATTCATCGTTCCAACGTACTACTTGATCTTTCTTCAGTAATTTGAAGATTGGCTCACAGGTAGCAGTTAGATGTGAGATGAATCAAGCAATGTAATTTAGTCGTCCCAGAAAGCCTCTGACTTCTTTCTCTGTCTTGGGAGTTGGCATCTCTTGTATGGCTTTTACCTTGGCCGGGTCCACCTGAATACCTTTGTCGCTTACAATGAAGCCTATCAATTTTCCGGACCTCACCCCAAAGGTGCATTTGTTGGGATTCAACCTCAACTTGTATAACTTTAGTCGGTCAAACAACTTCCTCAGATGGTCAAGGTGTTCCTCCTCAGTTTAAGATCTTGCAATCATGTCATCAACATATACCTCAATCTCATGATGGATCATATCATGAAATAAAGCAACCATGGCACGTTGGTAGGTTTCCCCAGCATTTTTCAACCCGAATGGCATGACCTTGTAGCAGAAGGTGCCCCACTGAGTCACAAAGGTAGTCTTTTCCATATCTTCCGGAGCCATCTTGATATGATTATACCCTGAAAAACCATCCATGAAGGAGAACACCTTGTGTTGAGCAGTATTGTCAACAAGAACGTTGATGTGAGGCAGAGGGAAATCATCTTTGGGGCTGGCCCTGTTCAAATCCCTGTAGTCGACACACATTCTGACCTTACCGTCCTTTTTCGGCACTGGCACCACGTTTGCAACCCATTGAGGGTAAGAAGTTACTGCTAGAAACCCGGCATCGAATTGCTTCATAACCTCAACCTTGATCTTTTCGGACATCTCTGGGCGCATACGGCAGACCTTTTGCTTTATCGGAGGGCAGTCTTCCTTGGTAGGCAGTGAAGTAGTGAAAAACACAAGAAGGGGGGGTTGAATTGTAAAATTGAAAATCAATGCAATGAACAAGATATTTTTATCCTGGTTCGTTTGATCTCAAACTACTCCAGTCCACCCGTCAAGGTGATTTCGCCTCTCTCCAACGAGGTCTTAATCCACTATATTCAACTGAATATTACAGACTGCTTTAACAACTGCTAAAGCCTTCTTGATGCAAACCACAACCCGGTTTGTCAAGGAAACACTTTCTTACAAAGAAGATAAAACTAAGTGTGTGAATGTTTTCTACAAAACTGTATCACAACTGTGATGTATACACAACTTAAAGCTTAGAAACTAGATTGCTAAACAATGATTGAATATCAGAATGTGTAGTGTTTAGCAAAACTGAGAGAAGGAAGATTTTGATCAGCTTTTATGCGTGTAAAGATTTGGAGAGCATTAGCCAATTCAATCTTCAAAGTCTTGTTTATATAGCACTGAGATGTTGAACGTTGGAGCAATATTCTTGATTCAATGCTATTAACAAACTTTCCTTATCGAGCAGATCTTGTCTGGAATGAGGCCGTTGGTATTAATTTGCTTTCAATGCACAATATCGTTGCTTACTTAATGCAAGTTCTGGCTTGGCTCATTCTGACTCTGCTTAGCTGCTGATGAACTGATGTGTTTCTTTATCAGAGTGTTGAGCGCAGTTCTGTTCATCAGACTTCAGCATATACGTGAGTTAATCTTCTGATTCTGACATTCTGATATGGCAACTTCTGATGCTGATGTCAGGAACTAAATTTCTGATGCTGATTAGGTGTGATCTTGCTTATATCAATCAGAGTATCTGCAAGTCAGAACATAATAATTTTAGGCAGCAGATAGTTCATACATGAATCATATAAATAATATATCTTTTCACTTTGTTATCATCAAAACTTAAACATAGGGTAGTAGATTCAAACTTTGTTCTAACAATCTCCCCCTTTTTGATGATGACAAAAACTAGATATTTTTAAATGAAAATAACGTGAAAAGGTATCAGAGAGATGCATCAGAGTAAGAGGTTATCAAAGATAAGGAAAAAAAAGATATCAGAGTTGAGAGATACTCCCCCTGAGTTTATTACTTCCCTTTGATAACAAGTGTTCTTCAGGATCAGATCTTTTTGCCTTTCTTTGAACATCAGAGTATCAGAGTCTTTGACTATCGGAAGCTTTAGATCAGTATATCAGAGCATCAGTATATCAGAGCAGAGCTTCAGATCAGCTTATCAGAGCTTTTCTTGTCAGAGCTTTGCTTTGGATCAGAGTATCAGAGCGGATCAGAGCTTCATAGCTTTTGGTCTTCAGAGTGTCCAGGAGCTTCCTTGTACCTGTAGAATTTAAGCAAAACAGAAAAAACATTTTCAAGTATAATAGAGTTAGAATGTTTGAGAATTTCTGTCTTAGTAAACCGTTATAGTTTAAAATATCATTCTTGTTCTCCCCCTTTTTGTCAGCAATCAAAAAGTGTAGGTGAGTGCTAAAACAATTAAGATCAGAAAAACTTGTCATATTAAAAGGTTCAGAATCAAACAAAACATATTCAAATAGTACATCAGAAAATCAAATAAAAACATGAAAAAGACATGAATGAAAAAAACTAAGGTTGGGGAGGAAAGCGTGTGAACAGGTTCTCCAGCATGGCTTTGATCTGATCAGCAGTCTCATTCTGCTTGTGCACCATGCTGACAACAGTGTCAATCTTGCTATCCTGCACATCCATTCTTTCTTTCATCTTCTGGTCGTTTTCATCCATCCTCTACTGCAGACGCATGTCATTCAGCTTCAGCTCTTCCAGAGTCTGCCTGTCCAAGGCAGCTTGAGAAACATCAGAAGCAGGAAGCTTCTGAGAGCTTTCTGCAACATCTTCTGCTTGACTTGCTTCAGCTTGAATGGTCTTGTCTTCTTCTGGTTGCACCTTTGAAGCTAGCTGTTTCTCAGACCAAGGTTCACTATCCAGAGGGAGCACAGCTTCCTGAGGCAGCAGACTGTCAACTTCCTTCAGCAGCTTGCTGAAGTTCTGTTGTGCCTGCTCATAGTTGATATCCTGCAACTTGAGGGCTTCAGTACGTACCCAAAGTCTGAATTGTGACCAGAGCTGATCAGAAGCAGCTGGGTCAATCATTCCAGGACAGACTTGCTTCAAAGAAGCAATCCATTGCTGCACACCTGTTTCAAAATTCATAATACCAGAGCCAACATCTGGTTCTTTTGGTTTAGGGATGGCTATTTTATGTTTCATATCAGCAAGACGGTCAAGACTGGTTAAGTCTATGAAGGTCCTGCTGGGGTTTTCGGTGGTTTGCTTGGCAGCTGTTTATTTTGGAGATGGAGTGGGAGAATCAGAGATTATGATTGGACTGCTTGGTGTTTTGGGAGTATTTGGTGGTGTAGATTCTGGTGAGGATGGCAACTATGCCAAGGTGATTGTTGTTCCACCTGGCAGCTGGATTGCCAGAGGTGATGGTTGTGGTGAATGAGGTTCAGATGGTTGAGGAGAAGGAGTTTCAGAGTTATGAAACTCAGGTTGAGGTGATGGTGGATGAATTTCTGGTTGAGGAGAGGGAGACGAAATTGCTGGTTGAGGAGAAGTTGTTGGAATTTCTGGTTGTTCAGGGATAAGGGGTTCTTCTGGAATTGATGAGAGAGGTTGTTGTTGTTCTGGTTCTTCAGCAGATTGCTGTTGTTCTGGTTGTGGAGGAGGGACAATTTGTGGTTCAGAGTTTGGATTGGCGGAGTGATCAGAAGTGTGTTGATCAATGTCAGACAGCACTTTGTCAATTGCTGATGTTGTTGAGATTGGTTTGGGATGATTGGTTCTGGGTCTTCTGAGTTTTAATGCCTCAGAAGGGTAATCTTCTGGTTCAGTTTCATCTATTGTTGGGATGGGGATTGAGATTCTATGAGAGGTTGGAGAAGGAATAAATGCTGGAATAGTAGAAGAATTTAAAACAGAAGCAACAGATAAATTACCTCTTTTCTTGGGTGTCTGCTGGGATGATCCTTCTGAAGGTGCCTTCCTCTTCTTCGTCTTCTTCAGAGTCACTTCTTGTTGAGGTTGATGCAGAGCTTTGATAATCAGATTTGGATTTGTACCATCTGCCTTGCACGCATCTAAGTATCTGAGAACCACCTCTGGTTTAGATTCTATCTCAGAAAATAAAGGAAAGTCACTCAGTGGAACTCTTCTGCTGGTGATATCAGCAATAGGAGTAGCTCTGGGTTCCTTTTTGATATTCTCTATCAACTTCATTTTCTTCAAGTTCTTCGCGTTCAGAGGCTTCCCAACTGTTGGTTCAATGGTGCTTAACTCTTGAGCTTCTATCAGATGCTCTATCAGCCTATTCTCTGTCAGAATATCTGATATCAACCTTCCAAAGGGTATCCAATCCCTCTTTGTTCTTTCTTCTTCCCTGGTTTCCTTCACACTTGTTCTGAGGTGGTTGAACAGAAGATGAGCCAAGTTGATTTTTACCTTCTGATCAATAAAGTAGATTAGAAACTGCTGATCTACATTTATGTAATCAGGTGAACTGGTTGGCTTCCTATGGTTGAAGCACCCCAGAATTATCTTAGCCCAAACTCTGTGATGATCCTTCAGATCTTTGATCTTGCTGCTGGGCACCCCATGGGTGAAAATCCTTGCAGCTATCACGCCCACGTCAGCACATCTCTCAGCCATATCAACACAGCGGACGCCACCGCCACTGTAACCGATTAACCTTTCTATGTGATCCTCAGTGATCACAATCTTCTTCCCCATAACGAAGGAGGTGACTAGATGCGTTGAAGCCTTGGCATGAATCCAGAATTCCTTGACTAACATAGGGAATGTTGGTCCAACCAACCTGTCAAAATACCTTTCCCATTTCTGTGCCCTAACTTCTTCTGTTAGGTCAAAACCGTTCTCCTTCAAGCTTCCAAAATCAATGATCAATTCAGATAACACTTCAAGATTCTTCACAGGAGTGAGGAGTGTTCTGAATGGCACTTGATACTGTTCAGATGATGCTTTCTTCCGAGGACCTGCAGAAGCACTGCTGGAGGTTGCCATGTTCACACTAAAAGATTTTGAGAAGAAACTGGGAAAAAGAGGTTTTGCAAGAGATGAACACAGAAAAATGCAGAGAATGCTTGAGAAACTGTAAAGAATTAGAATGAGAGGTTAATGTGTTTAAATAGAGTTTCAGAATATTTTGAAAAAATAAACGTTTTTAAGAAAGAGAAAAATCATGATTGCATTTTAAAAGCATGATTACTTTTTATTAAATGCTTGCTGATTTTGGGGGATTTGAGAAAGATACTTAAAAACGGTTACCAGACATGTGTCTCAATGCACCCAATCAGCGCTTTGCCTTCTCAGAAGCGTGCACGCGTTCTGCTTCAGAGATTTGCTGATGATTGGATGACACTTGTTTGATGTAGTGATCAGCACGTCTGTCTTTGAGCTTAGACTCTCAGATCTTTAGACTTGCATCTGATACAATCTGCATGCTCTATCTTTCTGAAAGAAGATTGATCAGAAGTTCACAGTAAAACAATTACATTCTGAAGGTAAATATATGGAATTAAAACATTTTCACTCTGGACAGACTTTCATGCTGAGATGTTTCAGAATGAAATTAAACCTATCTTCTGAAAGGGGTTTAGTAAAGATATCAGCCCATTGATGGTCTGTATCTATAAATTTTAAGTTCAAAATTCCTTTCTGAATACAGTCCCTAATGAAGTGATGTTTTATTTCTATATGCTTAGCTCTAGAATGTAAAATGGGATTCTTACTTAAGCAAATAGCAGAAGTATTATCACAGAGTATAGGAATGTTACTCTCAAAAATCTGGAAGTCTTCAAGCTGACTTTTCATCCAGAGCATTTGTGTGCTACATCCTGCTGCTGCTATGTACTCAGCTTCTGCTGTTGATAGCGCAATTGTTGATTGCCTTTTGCTGGACCGAGAGATCAGATTTTCTCCCAGAAACTGGCAGCTTCCAGAAGTACTTTTACGTTCCACTCTGTCTCCAGCAAAATCAGCATCGCAGTAGCCTACTAAGCTGTAATCACTAGATTTTCTATAAAACAAACCCAGATTAGTAGTACCTTTCAGATACTTGAAAATTCGCTTAACAGCTGTTAAGTGAGATTCTCTAGGATCTGATTGGAATCTAGCACAGATACAAACACTGAATAATATGTCAGGTCTTGAAGCAGTCAGATATAGGAGAGAACCAATCATACCTCTGTAGACTTTCTGTTCTACATTTTTGCTTACCTCTTCTCTTTCCAGAATGCACGTGGGATGCATTGGAATCTTTGATGGCTTACATTCTGAGAGGTCAAATTTCTTCAGAAGATCTCTGATGTATTTTCTCTGATGAATGTAAGTTCCCTCTGGAGTTTGATTGATCTGAATTCCTATAAAGAATTTCAGTTCCCCCATGAGGCTCATCTCAAATTCTGCCTGCATACACTTAGCAAATTTTCTTCCAAGAGAAGGATTAGTAGAACCAAAAATAATATCATCAACATAAATTTGACAGACTAAGATATCATTCTTAACTGATTTACAGAATAGAGTAGTGTCCACTTTCCCTCTGGTGAATTCATTTTCTAATAGAAAGTTACTTAGCCTTTCATACCAAGCTCTGGGAGCTTGTTTCAGACCATATAGTGACTTCTTTAGTTTGAAAACATGTTCTGGATATTTTGTATTTTCAAAACCAGGGGGTTGGTGTACATAGACTTCTTCTTCTATATAACCATATAAGAATGCACTTTTGACATCCATCTGATACAGAGTGATGCCTCTATTTACAGCAAATGAAATTAAAAGTCTGATAGATTCTAACCTGGCGACTGGGGCAAAGGTTTCTGTATAGTCTATCCCCTCTTGCTGACTATAACCTTGTGCAACCAGTCGTGCCTTGTTTCTGATGACTTCACCTTGTTCATTTAGCTTGTTTATGAACACCCATCTTGTTCAATTGACGTTGAATCCTTTTGGTCTGGGAACGAGATCCCATACGTCGTTTCTGGTGAATTGATTCAGCTCTTCTTGCATTGCCAGAATCCAGTCATTATCCAGAAGTGCTTCATCAATAGAAGAGGGTTCAAACAGAGACACAAGTCCCATGAGAGTTTCTGAAGCTTGCTCTTGTTCTGATTGGATCTTCCTTTCTTCCTAAGATAGTCTCTTCTGGGTGATCCAAGCTGCTTCTGGGTATTCTCTTCTGAGGTTGATCAGCAGCTGTTGTAGGATTGCTAGCAGTGCTCCTTTCAGACGTTGAAGGAGTGTCTGTATTGAGAGCTTCTGATGACTTGTCTTCAGAACCTGTAAATTCAATTTCCATACCTGCAAAAACTTCATTCTGCTATGACTTTTCAGAGTCAAGCTTATCATCAAAACGAACAATGATTGATTCTTCCACAATATGTGTTTCTGTATTGTATACTCTGTACCCTCTTGAGCATTCAGAGTATCCTAACATGATACACTTCTGTGCTTTAGAGTCAAACTTGTTCAAATAATTCTTTGTATTTAATATAAAGCAAGTACATCCAAATGGATGAAAATATGAAATGTTGGGCTTTCTGTTCTTCCACAATTCATATGGAGTCTTTTCCAGAATAGGTCTTATTGAGATTCTATTCTGAATGTAGCACGCTGTGTTTATTGCCTCTGCCCAGAAGGTCTTAGCAACGTTTGTCTCATTGATCATGGTGTTTCTGATTTGCTGCTAAAGATATCTGCAACATGTATTATTTTATCCTTAGGTACCCAGATTTTCTTGGGTCCTGATTTGTTAGTTTTACCAAAACTCTGGTTGAATTTTGGTTTCACAGAGTGCTTACTGCTAGTGTATTTAATATCATGTGTGTGACCATACACAAAATGTGAATTCAGAGGAGTGTGTTTAATGGTTAAGTCCATGACATTCTTTGGTGTAGGAACCTTACCTTGGTATCCTATTCCTTTCCTGCCGTTTCTGCTAACTCCATAGATCATTGAAGCCATTTTGCTTCTGTTGTACCCCAAAATTTGCCCTCCCATATTCATCAAGAAATTGCCAAGTCAAGGTCATAAAAGTCCCCAAGAGTTGTGCAGCTCAACTGTCTTCTATACAGTCAATACTAGGGTTTGAGTTCTGGTCAAGCAAATGAACTTTTCAAAGGCCCAATCAAGTCTCACATGCCTACAAAGATGGTCAAGTACCCTCATGTCAAGTTTCAAGGCATTCAGCTCAAGATTGCACAGTCAAAACCCTAAATTGCACTACAGTCAACTGTAGGGGCAAAATGGTCATTTGGCAGTCAAAAGTTCAAATTTTTGGTCAACACATCATTTTGAAGCCACAAACATCATTTGATCAATGCTTGATCATGATTCTCAAAATTTGGCTCAGAAATCATCAAAGATGCAAAAGTTGCTATATTTGGACAGCTGAAAAAGTCAACAGAAATTGACCAGGGCATAACTTTCACATGGATTATCAGAAAAATTCCATCCAAAGCTCATTTTGAAGAGAAAGACATTTCCTACAATTCATCTTCATGTTCCAAGTCCAAGAAATGCTCTCACAAAAAGTTATCAATTTCAACATTATAGGTCATTTTCAAAAGTCAACAAAAAGTGACTTTAGGTCAAAGGCCATAACTTGAGATTGGTAAATCAAAATGACATGGGACCAAAGGCATTGGTTAAAGGACTCAAAGACCTTTCCAAAATGTCCAAGAACATGTGAAAAGCTTAAAAATTGACCAAGTTATGCCTTGTAGAAGTTGGGAAATTTTTGGAAATTTTTGAAAGTCAACATTGATGCAAAAGGCCTAAAAATGCAAATGGGCTCAAGTTTCTTCCAAATTTCTTCATGCCAAGCCTATGCACGACCACTAGGCCCAAAGGGAAGTATTCTCATATTTTTTAATTATTTATTTGAATTAAAATTAATTTATTTTCATTTAAATGATTTTAAATCATGAAAAATATAAACCTTAACATGAAAAATCTTTTTATACACATTATAGGCTCAATATTTCGTGTGAAGGCAAATGAGGAAAGATTTGGTATGATTGGAACTAATTGACATCAAAAACCATGAAAAAAGATTGGAAAAAGATATTAAGCAAATCAAATCTTAAACCATTGAATTCATGAGATTTTATCCAACTTTGTTGACCTAACATGTTCTATACATACTCAGTATCACAAACCAAAACCCTGGAGACTGCAAGCTGCGCCCATACACAATACACAAACTTGAAAATTTTCCAAGAATTCCAAAACTGAATTCAGAGTTCAAGGGCGATTCAGACTCCAAAATCTATTCCAAAAGCTTCAGTGGCAATTACTGGACACGTTCCAACCATTAGAATCAAGTCAGACCTCAAGAATTGGTAATGGGACCCGTGACTGTACAACAAAAAGTTCTTAAACGCATATCATAATTTAAGCATTTTTTTTGATTTTTGTTTGTGGATTCATGATTGTTGTTTTGTTCTGATGCTAACCATGCTAATGAATTTCGTTTTTGAGCAACATACGCGATATTACCATGAATGATCTTTAGGGTTTCAGGAAGTCCCAAAGAGGGTTTCTCTCATACGGCAAAATTAGATAACGAGACCAAGCCTAATAAACTCAGGACCTTTGGACGATCTGATTCCACTAGTCGCGCCATTTTTATGGTTGCATATAGCCTAATCGCTATTTTGAAAACATGCATATATTGGGGGGTTCAAAACCCCCGTTAAGTGTTTGTTATTTTTCAGGCAGAAAGAAGCGTGAGGAAGACGATGATCTGGCAATCACTGGTTGGTTCATTTGAACCAGCGCGCGTTTTTTTTGTGCCTAGTGGCCACTAACCAGATTCTCTTTACATTATTCATTCATTAATATATAATAAAAGTGATCAAAGTGGTTCAGTGGCAGGTGGAAGGCATTGGCAAGGCGTGAGACCTGGGTTCGATTCCCAGGTCTTCAACAATTTCATGTTATTTTTCAAAAACTAATCCTATGCAGGCACGCTCTTAAGGATCACCATATGTCCTCCTCACCTGTTGTCCACGCGTCCCACAAAAGCAAGTCAAAGGCATGGATTGAAGGCCTACCATGGAAGCTGGTCAACGTGTCCCACATAATCCAAAAAGGTCAACGAAATCAAGGCACAAATGGGCTTAAATTACCAGGCCTGAACCTCCACTTGGGGACTACCCCCCCCCTGGTTTGACTTTCTTTTTTATATTTCATTCTTTTTTTAATTGTTATATTATTTTCTTATTTTCATTGGTTTTCATTAATTAATTATTTTCATCAAAATAACAAAAACATACAAAAATCAGAAAAATAAAAAATGTAATATTTATTTATTATGATTATTTTTAAACATATAAATAATTTAGGTTAATTAGGCTATCATTTTAATCTTTCTAATAAAAAATCAAAAAGTAGAATTTAGGTTTAAACAACTTTTTATTTTCTTTATATTTTTCCCCTTTTTTAGAACAACAATAATTATTATTTATTCATTTATTTTCCAATTAAATTATACATTAAATTTTAGGTTAATTTAGATCTTATTTTAATTCTTTCTTAATACTTAAAAAATATTAGAATTAGGGTTTGCTTCTTAATTTAATTTTAATTTCTTTTTTCATTAAATTTAAAGAATCACAAAAAAATAACAAAAATATCATTCTCATTTAACTTTAATTTTTTTAATCCTTATTAATTTTAATTATTTGCCAAAAGGGTCCAACGCCCGTCATTAATCATTTAATTCGCGCATTTATCTTTTTATCGCTTATTATAATTTTGTAACTGCCCCAAAGCACTGTAATTTAAATTTCTCGCACTTTATTTATCGCTTTATTTATGTCTCAGTCAAATCGGGTCCGGTTTAATTTTGGCGATGTGGACCCGCGCCTTTGTAATAATCTTAGATTTATTTCCTCGCAAAATATTAACTGTTAATCAAGCATGAAAGACTGTATGGACAAAAATAAAAACAAACGCATAGATCACAACCAAACATGACAAGATAAATATCTGAAAACGACACACAATTCGCACACACCACCCCTAGGGTACGCCTCACTGTTGCCTTGCCTCGAAAGGTGATCGTCGAGTAGAGGATGTCTTAGTAAGTCCTCATGATCCGGGAACCTGGCATGAGGGTAGCTTCTAAGGTGTCTTCCCATTGCTCTGGTGATCACCATGTCCCGAACCTTCGAATTGACCCGAACACCTCCAACGGTGGTGCTACCTACCTCTCAATGGTGGGATGGCACTACTTTAAAGGACATTTACACAGACGAATTCCTTAGGGTAGGTAGGTTCTCAAGGATACTTGCTCTAATTTCAAACAAACTCAAAAAGACTTTTCACACTGACACTTTTCAAAAGCTTTCAAAGCAAACTTTTCAAACACTCTGACGTATGAGTCGATCTGAAATTTTTCAAAGGAACTTTTAAACCCACAGTTGAAAAGCAAACAAACCATTTTGAAAACACAAATGAGCAAGTATCTAAGAGCCCATGGATAACCATGGATAGAAAGGGTGCTAACACCTTCCCTTTCTATAACCTACCTCCCGAACCGAGAGCAATCTCTTTAAGGAATTTTTCTGTGCTTTTGTCCTTTCCATTTGGAGAAAATAAAAGACGGTGGCGACTCTTGCTTACCGCGACATTTCGCGAACCAGCGTTAAACAGTCAGTTCCAGATCCACCGATCACAGAACTGGCGACTCTGCTGGGGATAAACTAAAAGTGAGGTGTACCTTAGGGCTAGCCTATAACTATGTTTTCAATTGTATTGCTTTGTGTGCTTTAAATTGTGGGTTGCTTGGGAGTTCTATAGGTCCTACACCCGGATCTGGGGGATACCTTTCTTAGAAAGTAGCAACAAGGCTGTGAGGGAACTGTGCGGGGTATACCGACATGGTTGAAACAGTCTGCTACGTTGATGTGGCACTTTGGCGTGTACCGGTAACCCTTGAGTTCAGTCAAGGAGAGTACGGGGCCTCCGCGTGGTGTCGTGAAGCATCAACAGACCTTAGGAACCTTAATTGAACTATCTTGGCCTCTTTAGGGTAGTGAGATAACTGACTTTGGTGCAGTCCGAGGTTGGTTGATACTCGATACTACGCTCAATTGAGGGTTGCCTTCCTGGAATATTTCGGTCGCCAGTTCAGTGGCTAAATCGAAACGATGAACAATGAAAGCAATCCCGTGATATTGGGAACCTTAGAACCCGGTTACTTTGATTAGGACAGGTTGAACCCACCAACTTCAAGAGGGTAATACCCAGACCCCATGCTGGCCTAAACCCTAAGGGTCTCTTTTGTGTGACTTGCGTGCCTTCGTACTTGACTACTTGCATGTTTGTTATCTGACCCTTGATGCCTTGCAGGTTTTGTTCATAGTCCTTAATTAGGACTTATAACAGGGTGTACTAACCACTTGCAGGTTCTGTTTATAGGACTCATGACAGGGTTTACCAAAATTTTTGCAGGAGTTGTTTATAGTCCTTAACTGGGACTCATAACAGGGTTTACTAGCTCTCTTGCAGGTTTTGTTTATAGTCCTTAATTAGGACTCATAACAAAGTATACTGAGTTTCTTGCAGGATTTGTTTATAGTCCTTAATTTGGGCTCATAACAGGGTCACTTACGTTACCCCATGCATAGCATGACATCATACCATTGCATACATCCTAACCCATTTCAAGGATCTCAAGGGCTTGTGATGCAGGTCATGGTGAATCAACTATCCCAGCAAGGGGCAAAGAGGACTTATTTTCCTCTAGCCAAGGTTGTCAGAGGCTATGACCCACTTGATATGGTGAGCTTTGACACCTGAAGAATGATCCCCTAGCTAAGGTTATCAGGGGCTATGACCCACTGGATATGGTGAGCCTTTGACCCTTGAGGAAGGATTCTCTACAACAGGAAGTTTCGTCAATCAAGTTACCGGTTTTCAACTCTAACAAGTTTCTCTGTTTATCCCGCGAGATCCTTGAAATCATTGCATGCACGTCATACATCTCATTGCATTGCAGGTATCCCTTTGACAGGTTGCTTACCCTTCTCCGCTGTTTATTTCAGCCGATCGTCATGAATCCTGGATCATCAGCTGAACAGTCCATCAAGGATCTCCAGGCTCAGAACACCCAGTTCCAAGAGCTGATCCTGAATTTGACCCAGGGGCAGCAAGATCTGAAAGCTTTGCTTTTGAAGAAGGACAGGAAAAAGAAGAGGACTATTCTGTTCAGCCCTAGACGCAGATCTGGGAATACACCACAAGTTGAAGCTGAGAGGACAACCCCATCTGTGGGAAAAAGCAGTCATCATGAGAGAGAGGTTCCCAGTCCAGTGGTCTCCGACAACGAGACAGATTTTGATGAAGAGCAGTACCCTCCTGCTGATGACAGATATAAGCAATTGGAGGACAGAATGAAAGCTATGGAGGTTCAACAAGTACCTGGGCTGGATTTCGGAGATCTGGGTTTGTCGACTGGTGTGATTATCCCACGTAAATTCAAAGCACCAACTTTCTCGAAGTATGACGGGGCGTCTTGTCCCAAGCTGCACTTAAGGTCCTATGTTCGGAAGATTCAGCCGTACTCTGCGGATAAGAATCTATGGATCCACTTCTTCCAGGAGAGTCTTTCAGGGACTCATCTCGAATGGTTCTATCAGCTGGATGGGACCAAGGTTCGTAACTGGGAGGAGTTGGCCACTGCTTTCTATAAGCAGTATCAGTATAATGCCGACCTTGCCCCTACGCGTACCCAACTCCAGGGTATGTCGTTAGGATCAAGTGAAGGTTTCAAAGAATATGCGCAGAAATGGAGAGATCTCGCTGGAAGGGTACAACCACCTCTGACTGACCGTGAACTCGTGGACATGTTCTTGGGGACCCTGTCTGGGCCATTCTTCAACCATCTCATTGGTAACTCATCTGCTGGATTTACCGACCTCATCCTGACCGGCGAAAGAATTGAAGCTGGTATCAAGAGCGGAAAAATTCAAGAGGCCACACCTTCTGATATTCATAAAAAGCCTTACACGGGAAGGAAGGAATCTAATGCTGCATACGGTCAAAAGGGTCGCCGTGATCAACATGCAGGGGCAGTCATGATCTCTGGTGCTGCACCACGCCGCCAACCACAGAGAGGAAACCAGCAAAGGCCGGATGGGCCTAAAAGGCAGTTCACCAACATTAACATGCCATGGTCGCAAGCGCTGCAACACATGTTGAAGATGAACCTGATTGCAGTGATCAACCCTCCTACCAATCCTAAGACCTCCTCTCCCAGCTACAATCCAGAAGCCAGATGCGCTTATCATTCCGATAGCCCGGGGCACGATACTGAGGACTGTTGGGCACTAAAGTACAAAATTCAGAACATGATCGATGCCAAAGAGATCGAGTTCGAGCCTGCTGAAACCCCCAATGTGATCAATGCTCCATTGCCGAAACATGGCTAGGATTGAGAAATTTTTTTGTTCATTTGAATTCAAGTTGTATTTTTCCTTTCTTGTTCAGATAAACAATTATTATGTTAAACTCTTTATTTCATGAATGCATTACACATGTCTGTCTTGATTAATTATGTTTACTATGCTTAAAACCGCTTTCATATTTTTGCAATGGTCAACTCTTAATGGAAAATTCTAAACCTCTTGAGGGAGGATGACGAAAACGATACCACAATTTACAGTATGCTTTTGAACAGACCCCGCTGATGAGGTACAGGCATTGTTTCAATCCCTAAACACTGGAGTTATAAGGATGATAATCCCTCGTCAACCCCTCTGAGCCAAAGAAGTAGGAGTTTTTATTTTCGAAAATTAAACCCTTAATCATAACCCGGGGCAGGGTAGTCTTCTCAGTTGATCCAAGTGCATGACGAAGGGCACCGAAGAGATCTTTACAAAACGAACAAAGACAGTGATGGTTCAGAACAATCGTAAAGACAGGCAGTTATTATCAAAAAAAAAAATCATAAACAAAAAGCCCAAAAAGTCAAAACCTATAAAAGGGACTTATGAAACTGGGGCATCCCGCTGACTGTAATTCCAAAAAAGAAACAGTTCAGGCAAAAAAGAAAGGGATAACAAAATCAAGAAAAGAGGTCTCACAAACCCTCAACAAGAAAGAAATGACTGCCTATTCAAAATAAGTCATCAACATCTGAACCATTATTGGAGCATCAAAGCAAAGACTCAAACAAGGTCTAACGCACGATCAACTGAGTTTAGGTTTGGAGAACATCACGAAGAGCGGGTGGGTACAAATAATTCGAGCCTTTATCCTTTGCTTCTTAAACCGTGAACCCGGCCACGATATAACCCTTAAAAGTCCTAGCTGAAGCATGGGTTAGTTCGAAAGCATACTGTTACGAAGGTATCCTGACTCCTGAAGGTTTGCTGTAAAATATTGAGTTGATATCGCACCGTATTACAAAAAATGCATTTTCAAAATTCAAGACAGACATAGACTTTTGCATTCTTAAAATAACCTTGTTTGCATATGATTATTTGTTTGAACAACAGGGAATTTCGCACGATGAACACCTTGTGAACAGAAGTACCTCCAATCAAGGGGCACAGTAAGAGCATTGCCCATTATCTGGGGCATGACAAAATACTTCTAACAGGGGCAACTCCCTACATTATGAGAGCGTGGACATAGTCGGAAAAATACTGCGCACAATCAAAGACCCGCTAGGTTGACACACCTAGGCAAAAATAAGGGCTTCCCGGCGAACCAAAAGGGTTCGGGCAAAATGAAGGGATGAAAGAAAAAAAAAACATGTACACCCGGCAAGTCGAAAACCTGAAAAGGCGGCTTGGGCAAAAATGGGTACCCCGGTGGACTGAAAACCCGAAAGGGCAGTCCAGGCAAAAGGTGGGGATCAAAGCGTACGACTATGTTCCGGTATCTCGTCACTTGCTTACCCAAAGATTTGTCAATCACCCTCACAGGTATCCTCTTCCCTCACATCCGAAGCAGGGGCAATAATGAGTTACCCAGGCGATCCAATTGCTCTGTTAACCAAAGTACAAAGGACAGATCAATATAAGAATGATTACCACCTACCCTTACAAATTCTAGATCGTGGATTAACATCCGAGACCAAACAGGACAATCATCCACTTAATCAAAATCATGCGACCCAACACCGGTTTCCTCTCAACCTTCAGACAAAGTCATACACAGACTCCTCCTCCATAAGATGACCTAACCCTGGTTCATCAAGAAGTTTTACACGAACTTATCCAGGTAACCTAACCCTGGTTCCTCCAGAAATCTCACATGGATTTACCACAAGGCAACCTAACCCCGGTTCATCAAAGTTTTTACACAAACTTATCCAAGTAACCTAACCCCGGTTCCTCCTGAAGTCTTACATGGACCTATCTTAAGATGACCTAACCCCGGTTCATCAAAGTTTTTACACAAACTTATCCAAGTAACCTAACCCCGGTTCCTCCTGAAGTCTTACATGGACCTACCTGAAGATGACCTAACCCCGGTTCATCAAAGTTTTTACACAAACTCGTCCAAGCAACCTTACCCCGGTTCATCAAGAAATCTCACATGGATTTACCCCAAGGTAACCTAACCCCGGTTCCTCTAGAAGTCTTACATGGATTTAGTTCAAGATAATCTTACCCCGATTCATCAAAAAGTTTTACATGAACTTACCTTACCAAGCAACCCTACACCGGTTCCCCCTATTCAAGATACAATTTTACATGGACTCGTCACCCAGAAACCCTACACCGGTTCCCCCTTTCCAAAAACGAAGTTTTACAAGAACTCATCATCAAAGTAACCCTACCCAGGTTCCTTCTCCATTTCAGATGCGGTTTTACACGAGCTCATCAGCAGGCAACCCTACATAGGCTCCCTCTTTCAACCTACAGCATTACAGTTCAACCTCCCCCAGAAGAGTCCAATCCAGTTTCCCCAGGAAAGTTGGAATTCATATCTCCCCAAGCAGCAAGCTTATCCCCAGTAGATTCTGGAAGCTTATCCCTCCTCAGAGCACGAACGCGTCGTCCCGGCTTGATTTAAAGAGTTATTTCCGTAACAGGATATAACTGGGTTATCCTCAGCCAAAAGCCACGGAAAGAGCGTCCTCGGCAAAATATCTTCCTACCCCCAGCGAAGTCTATCAACACTTCCAGCACAACAAGGATATCCCAGCATAACTCATCAACGGTATCCCCAGCGGAGTTATCTTCATCAACTCAGCAAAGCATCGCTAACCCCACAGAGTAGCACTCCCCAGCATGATCGCTAGAGTATCTTTTCTCCTGCAGAATTATTTCATTTGCCAAGTTTATTCCTCAACGGAGTTATCTTCTCCTATCGGTATTCTTGCAACAATCATCCACAGCGGAAGCACAATCTCTTCCTCAACATCAGCCCAGGATATGACTTCCCGGCACCCGTCAAGGATTTATTTTCCTAGACGAAAACATACACGAATCATCACATACATCATCATAACATGCATAACGCACTGCATCATATCATACGAATCTCATTTTATGTTGAGAACGTCATTGCTTGATCCATATCATGCATTGCATATAACTGACCTTTACCTTTCAGGGAAGATGCAGTTGAAATTCTCAAACATATTTCAAGGATGTCTCTAGCCCAGTTAAATCGACTCCAAACAGATTTTTCTGATAAAGACTCAGTGATATTCTCCTATGGTCCCCTCTCCAACGGCGCGTGAGGTGGTAATTCCTTTTTCAAGATGTTTTCCTCTCCGACGATGAGCGTGAGGTGATAGTCTTTTATGGTTCCCTCTCCAACAGCGTGTGAGGCGGTAATTCCTTTTTCAAATGTTTCCCTCTCCGGCATGAGCGTGAGGTGACATTTCCTTCCAGATTATAATTTCCTATAGTTCCCTCTCCAACGGCGAGTGAGGTGACTCCCTTTGAGATTATAATGTCCTTTGGTTCTCTTCCTGACACTACAAAGATGGTAATTCTCACCAAGATTTTTCTCAACGAGCGTTGTTGAAGTTAAAATCACCCAAGGTTCTCTTACCATTCATGATTAAGGCAGTAACCATTCCTGGTTCATTCATCAGCGCTTGAAGCTCCAGACTCAGCTCCTGTAACCAATCAGGACATATCTATATCAAGCATCTAAAATCAGCTCCTGCGACGTGTCAGGTACTCATTTTTCTGTTTTGCAGGTATGCAGGTTCTCGCTAAGGAATCTCCTACGCGATCAACACCCAGATGGCATCTATAAGCCCATCGTCCTATCCCAACAACATCCAAATGGCATCTATAAGCCCATTCCCTCATCATCATTGCAACTATGTGAGCGCAAATTTCTGGGCACTTTAGTGTTCAATCATCTTTTACCCTCGGATTACGAAAGGCACGTCAGCCAATCTGCATCCTCAGGTCTAAGAAGATTGAACAGGGGCAACTGTTGTACCCCAAAATTTGCCCTCCCATATTCATCAAGAAATTGCCAAGTCAAGGTCATAAAAGTCCCCAAGAGTTGTGCAGCTCAACTGTCTTCTATACAGTCAATACTAGGGTTTGAGTTCTGGTCAAGCAAATGAACTTTTCAAAGGCCCAATCAAGTCTCACATGCCTACAAAGATGGTCAAGTACCCTCATGTCAAGTTTCAAGGCATTCAGCTCAAGATTGCACAGTCAAAACCCTAAATTGCACTACAGTCAACTGTAGGGGCAAAATGGTCATTTGGCAGTCAAAAGTTCAAATTTTTGGTCAACACATCATTTTGAAGCCACAAACATCATTTGATCAATGCTTGATCATGATTCTCAAAATTTGGCTCAGAAATCATCAAAGATGCAAAAGTTGCTATATTTGGACAGCTGAAAAAGTCAACAGAAATTGACCAGGGCATAACTTTCACATGGATTATCAGAAAAATTCCATCCAAAGCTCATTTTGAAGAGAAAGACATTTCCTACAATTCATCTTCATGTTCCAAGTCCAAGAAATGCTCTCACAAAAAGTTATCAATTTCAACATTATAGGTCATTTTCAAAAGTCAACAAAAAGTGACTTTAGGTCAAAGGCCATAACTTGAGATTGGTAAATCAAAATGACATGGGACCAAAGGCATTGGTTAAAGGACTCAAAGACCTTTCCAAAATGTCCAAGAACATGTGAAAAGCTTAAAAATTGACCAAGTTATGCCTTGTAGAAGTTGGGAAATTTTTGGAAATTTTTGAAAGTCAACATTGATGCAAAAGGCCTAAAAATGCAAATGGGCTCAAGTTTCTTCCAAATTTCTTCATGCCAAGCCTATGCACGACCACTAGGCCCAAAGGGAAGTATTCTCATATTTTTTAATTATTTATTTGAATTAAAATTAATTTATTTTCATTTAAATGATTTTAAATCATGAAAAATATAAACCTTAACATGAAAAATCTTTTTATACACATTATAGGCTCAATATTTCGTGTGAAGGCAAATGAGGAAAGATTTGGTATGATTGGAACTAATTGACATCAAAAACCATGAAAAAAGATTGGAAAAAGATATTAAGCAAATCAAATCTTAAACCATTGAATTCATGAGATTTTATCCAACTTTGTTGACCTAACATGTTCTATACATACTCAGTATCACAAACCAAAACCCTGGAGACTGCAAGCTGCGCCCATACACAATACACAAACTTGAAAATTTTCCAAGAATTCCAAAACTGAATTCAGAGTTCAAGGGCGATTCAGACTCCAAAATCTATTCCAAAAGCTTCAGTGGCAATTACTGGACACGTTCCAACCATTAGAATCAAGTCAGACCTCAAGAATTGGTAATGGGACCCGTGACTGTACAACAAAAAGTTCTTAAACGCATATCATAATTTAAGCATTTTTTTTGATTTTTGTTTGTGGATTCATGATTGTTGTTTTGTTCTGATGCTAACCATGCTAATGAATTTCGTTTTTGAGCAACATACGCGATATTACCATGAATGATCTTTAGGGTTTCAGGAAGTCCCAAAGAGGGTTTCTCTCATACGGCAAAATTAGATAACGAGACCAAGCCTAATAAACTCAGGACCTTTGGACGATCTGATTCCACTAGTCGCGCCATTTTTATGGTTGCATATAGCCTAATCGCTATTTTGAAAACATGCATATATTGGGGGGGTTCAAAACCCCCGTTAAGTGTTTGTTATTTTTCAGGCAGAAAGAAGCGTGAGGAAGACGATGATCTGGCAATCACTGGTTGGTTCATTTGAACCAGCGCGCGTTTTTTTTTGTGCCTAGTGGCCACTAACCAGATTCTCTTTACATTATTCATTCATTAATATATAATAAAAGTGATCAAAGTGGTTCAGTGGCAGGTGGAAGGCATTGGCAAGGCGTGAGACCTGGGTTCGATTCCCAGGTCTTCAACAATTTCATGTTATTTTTCAAAAACTAATCCTATGCAGGCACGCTCTTAAGGATCACCATATGTCCTCCTCACCTGTTGTCCACGCGTCCCACAAAAGCAAGTCAAAGGCATGGATTGAAGGCCTACCATGGAAGCTGGTCAACGTGTCCCACATAATCCAAAAAGGTCAACGAAATCAAGGCACAAATGGGCTTAAATTACCAGGCCTGAACCTCCACTTGGGGACTACCCCCCCCCTGGTTTGACTTTCTTTTTTATATTTCATTCTTTTTTTAATTGTTATATTATTTTCTTATTTTCATTGGTTTTCATTAATTAATTATTTTCATCAAAATAACAAAAACATACAAAAATCAGAAAAATAAAAAATGTAATATTTATTTATTATGATTATTTTTAAACATATAAATAATTTAGGTTAATTAGGCTATCATTTTAATCTTTCTAATAAAAAATCAAAAAGTAGAATTTAGGTTTAAACAACTTTTTATTTTCTTTATATTTTTCCCCTTTTTTAGAACAACAATAATTATTATTTATTCATTTATTTTCCAATTAAATTATACATTAAATTTTAGGTTAATTTAGATCTTATTTTAATTCTTTCTTAATACTTAAAAAATATTAGAATTAGGGTTTGCTTCTTAATTTAATTTTAATTTCTTTTTTCATTAAATTTAAAGAATCACAAAAAAATAACAAAAATATCATTCTCATTTAACTTTAATTTTTTTAATCCTTATTAATTTTAATTATTTGCCAAAAGGGTCCAACGCCCGTCATTAATCATTTAATTCGCGCATTTATCTTTTTATCGCTTATTATAATTTTGTAACTGCCCCAAAGCACTGTAATTTAAATTTCTCGCACTTTATTTATCGCTTTATTTATGTCTCAGTCAAATCGGGTCCGGTTTAATTTTGGCGATGTGGACCCGCGCCTTTGTAATAATCTTAGATTTATTTCCTCGCAAAATATTAACTGTTAATCAAGCATGAAAGACTGTATGGACAAAAATAAAAACAAACGCATAGATCACAACCAAACATGACAAGATAAATATCTGAAAACGACACACAATTCGCACACACCACCCCTAGGGTACGCCTCACTGTTGCCTTGCCTCGAAAGGTGATCGTCGAGTAGAGGATGTCTTAGTAAGTCCTCATGATCCGGGAACCTGGCATGAGGGTAGCTTCTAAGGTGTCTTCCCATTGCTCTGGTGATCACCATGTCCCGAACCTTCGAATTGACCCGAACACCTCCAACGGTGGTGCTACCTACCTCTCAATGGTGGGATGGCACTACTTTAAAGGACATTTACACAGACGAATTCCTTAGGGTAGGTAGGTTCTCAAGGATACTTGCTCTAATTTCAAACAAACTCAAAAAGACTTTTCACACTGACACTTTTCAAAAGCTTTCAAAGCAAACTTTTCAAACACTCTGACGTATGAGTCGATCTGAAATTTTTCAAAGGAACTTTTAAACCCACAGTTGAAAAGCAAACAAACCATTTTGAAAACACAAATGAGCAAGTATCTAAGAGCCCATGGATAACCATGGATAGAAAGGGTGCTAACACCTTCCCTTTCTATAACCTACCTCCCGAACCGAGAGCAATCTCTTTAAGGAATTTTTCTGTGCTTTTGTCCTTTCCATTTGGAGAAAATAAAAGACGGTGGCGACTCTTGCTTACCGCGACATTTCGCGAACCAGCGTTAAACAGTCAGTTCCAGATCCACCGATCACAGCTTCTATCTATGCTTTTAGCGAGGAACTTCTGGAAACTGTGATCATACTCCTTGATGATCTCATCAGCGTTGCTGGGAGTTTCAGAACTTGGTTCCTTCTGAGAGTTTTGTAAAGTGTTTTCTAATTTTGAAATCTTATTTCTCAGCTCAGAATTCTCCAATTTGAGACTCTCAGTCTTATTAGAGTCAGATTCAAGATTCCTTTTCAGGTCTCTGAATTTAACTCTAATTTGCTGATACCGTTCCAGAATCTCATTAAGGCTTTCAGCAAGTTCAGCCTTTGTAAAGTTAACAGCAAAGTTAGGAAATACCTCTTCAGTATCTGATTCTGAGTCTGATTCAGAAGCTTCACTATCTTCTGAGATGTTAGCCATGAGAGCTATGTTTGCCCTCTCATCATCTGATTCTGAGTCAGCTTCAGACGAGTCAGAGTCATCCCATGTAGCCATGAGACTTTTCTTCTTCTCTCTTCCAAACTTCTTTTTGGGCTTTTCCCTCTGAAGCTTTGGGTAGTCACTCTTATAGTGTCCTTGCTCATTGCACTCATAGCAGATGATGTCCTTGGTGTTTGGCTTTTTGCTACTGGAGGAGCCTTCAGATCTTCTGTATCCAGAGGAAGAATCTGTTCTTCTGTATCTGGAAGAAGACTCGTCCTGATCAGATCTTCTGGGATTCCTGAACTTCCTTTGTCTTTGCTTCCACAGTTGATTTACTCTTCTGGAAAGGAGGGAGAGTTCGTCTTCTTCTGATGAGGATCCATCAGATGTTTCTTCAACTGCCTGCAAAACTTTAGACTCAAATTTTTTGTTAGATTTTAATGCTAAAGGCTTACCTTGCTTCTGAGGCTCGTCAGCTTCTAGCTCTATCTCATGACTTCTGAGGGAGCTGATAAGTTCCTCCAAAGTGATTTTGTTGAGATCTTTAGCTAGCTTCAGAGCTGTAACCATTGGTCTCCACTGCTTGGGTAAACTTCTGATGATTTTCTTGACATGGTCAGCAGTAGAGTATCCTTTGTCCAGAACCTTGAGACCAGCTACCAGAATCTGGAATCTTGAGAACATTGTTTCAATGGATTCAGATTCTTCCATTTTGAACGCCTCATACTTCTGAATGAGCGCTAGAGCTTTAGTTTCTTTGACCTGTACGTTTCCCTCATGCGTCATTCTGAGTGAGTCAAAAATATTCTTTGCTGTGTCTCTGTTGGAGATCTTTTCATATTCAGTATAGGATATGGCGCTGAGGAGGATGGTTCTGGCCTTGTGGTGATTCTTGAAGTCACGCTTTTGTTGATCAGACATTGTTTTTCTATCAATCTTCTGACCGCTTGCATTCACAGGGTGCGTGTATCCGTCTGTCACTATATCCCACAGATCAGCATCATGTGCCAGAAAGAAGCTTTCAATTCTGTCTTTCCAGTAATCAAAGTTTTCTCCATCAAAGACTGGAGGTTTGCCGCTGAATCTGTCTCTGTCCTCATTGTTGTCATTGCTGGTGTGAGAATTGTTTCCTGCCATTGTGTTTTTCTGACGCTGGATCTTGTACTGACACGGTTAAGTGTTTTAGCTCAGAACCAGGCGCTTTGATACCAATTGAAGTAGTGAAAAACACAAGAAGGGGGGGTTGAATTGTAAAACTGAAAATCAATGCAATGAACAAGATATTTTTATCCTGGTTCGTTTGATCTTAAACTACTCCAATCCACCCGTCAAGGTGATTTCGACTCTCTCCAACGAGGTCTTAATCCACTATATTCAACTGAATATTACAGACTGCTTTAACAACTGCTAAAGCCTTCTTGATGCAAACCACAACCCGGTTTGTCAAGGAAACACTTTCTTACAAAGAAGATAAAACTAAGTGTGTGAATGTTTTCTACAAAACTGTATCACAACTGTGATGTATACACAACTTAAAGCTTAGAAACTAGATTGCTAAACAATGATTGAATATCAGAATGTGTAGTGTTTAGCAAAACTGAGAGAAGGAAGATTTTGATCAGCTTTTATGCGTGTAAAGATTTGGAGAGCATTAGCCAATTCAATCTTCAAAGTCTTGTTTATATAGCACTGAGATGTTGAACGTTGGAGCAATATTCTTGATTCAATGCTATTAAAAAACTTTCCTTATCGAGCAGATCTTGTCTGGAATGAGGCTGTTGGTATTAATTTGCTTTTAATGCACAGTATCGTTGCTTACTTAATGCAAGTTCTGGCTTGGCTCATTCTGACTCTACTTAGCTGTTGATAAACTGATGTGTTTCTTTATCAGAGTGTTGAGCGCAGTTCTGTTCATCAGACTTCAGCATATACGTGAGTTAATCTTCTGATTCTGACATTCTGATATGGCAACTTCTGATGCTGATGTCAGGAACCAAATTTCTGATGCTGATTAGGTGTGATCTTGCTTATATCAATCAGAGTATCTGCAAGTCAGAACATAATAATTTTAGGCAGCAGATAGTTCATACATGAATCTTATAAATAATATATCTTTTCACTTTGTTATCATCAAAACTTAAACATAGGGTAGTAGATTCAAACTTTGTTCTAACAGGCAGGTGATGAACTACAATGTCGGCATCCAAACCAGGCATGTCTTCATAGGACCAAGCAAAGATTTCCATGTAGTTATGTAGCATCTGGATCAATCGTTGCTTCACGCTGAACTCTAGATTGGCACCAATCTTGACTTCTTTCCTATCTGTCTCAGTACCCAGGTTAATTGTTTCCACCGGCTCTTCATGTGGCTGAATTGCCCTCTCTTCCTGGAGTAGCAGTCTTGCAAGTTCACCAGGCACTTCGCAATCATCTTCACCTTCTTCTTCGGCCAATTTGATCGGATTCTCGAAGTCATAACTGGTGGTAGCAGAGCTGTTACCAGTGAGATCCAGAGTGGATTGAAACCTGTATAAGTGAGTGTGTGTAAATATAGCTGTTTCGCAATATATAACACAGAAAGAAAAAAGAGCACAAGATTTGAAATGCAACAAACGTCCAATGTTTTGATTGATGATATATGGAAATGTCATACAAAAAGCCCTCACAAATGGAGCTACGATGCCCCGGGTAGGACACCGAGCCAATAAAAGTTTCAACATATTGTTTGTTACAAATTGAAAATCAAAAGAGTTAATTACTGCGTGACAAATGTGATAGGTGTAAAATCCTTTGCCGTCCAGTTGCTTGGTCCGTTGCTGGTTGTTGGATAGATCCAACTGTCAAACTCTGCTTCCTCTACATCCTCCTCGATAGCATTCACCCTTGAATTGGTGATAAACACCGGAGCCTTTCTGATCTTTTCCTTGCGCACAACCCTCTGAGCCTCTGCAGTAAAGCCCAGCCCAAACTTGTCGTTCTTTTGAGTGAAGTCAGGAAGCTGACCCCAGTTTGCACATTTACCTTTCTCGATTACAGCCCGGGCATCTTTCAAGGACGCCATCTTCAACGGAAAGTCTTCTTCAACCACTGTTTCAGCCGATGCCAAAGTCGGAGGAACCTCCTCAAAATGCTGAAAGGGGGTTTCAATAAACTCCTCGTCCATCTCGATATACCGGAATGAATTCAAGTGACTAACCATGTATTCCTCCTCACCCTGCACAGTAACAATTTTCCCTTTGACAGGGTATTTGAGCTTTTGGTGTAGAGTGGATGTTACTGCCCCAGCCTTGTGAATCCAGGGTCGACCCAACAAGCAGGAATAAGATGGACGAATATCCATTACATAGAACGTTGAGTCGAAGACTTGGGAACCCATACGAATAGGAATGTCTACCTCACCGTGCACCATCCTCTTAGAACCGTCGAAGGCTCTAACAATGATGTTACTAGGTTTCAGCTCCAGACCCTCACAATCCAAGCGATCCAATGCCTTCTTGGGCAAAACATTCAGAGAAGAACCGATATCCACCAACACGTGTGCGAGAGTAGTGCCCCTGCACTCTATGGAAACATGCAGGGCATCATTGTGATTTTTCCCTTTGGCGGTGAGGTCAGCATCCGAGAACCCCAAACCATTGTCAGCTGTCAAATTAGCCACACAGTCAGTGAATTGATCCGCGGAGATCTCTTGCGGCACATGGGCCGTTTTCAGAAATTAAATCAGGGCCTTTGCATGGGCCTCTGAGCATAGCAACAATGATAACATATAGATTTTGGAGGGGGTATGCCCCAACTGTTCAACAACATTGAAGTCACTCTTTTTAATGATTTTAAGGATTTCCTCCATCTCTTGTTGGGAGGCTTCAACAACAGTCTTTTTTGGTGCCTCCGTCCTGGCAGGCAAATCGGTAGCAACTTCCTTGCCCCGAGCATCAGAGGACTCGGCGGCAGTAGTAGACACAGGAACTTGAATTGGAACATGCACACTTGCGGGTGTGATGATGAGAGGTTTTCGGATAACTGGTGGTGCAATGTCAGGCGAGAAGAGCCTGCCACTGCGAGTAATCTTGGCGGGACCAGTGATGTTACTGATACTGGTGTTGAACTCCTGCTTCACTCCAAGCACATATACGTCGGCCCCATAATGCCATGGGACAGCTTTATCAGACTCATAGGGGAGAGGCCCCGGAACAGTAATAGTAATGAGTGCAACAGACATAATTTGGACTGGCTTCCTCGGGGGAGCTTTGGTAGGATTGTAAATTGTGACAACAGATACTTCTTCAACGGAAACAAACGGAACAACAGTTTTCTTGAACATAATTTCTTTGCTATCCATCAGGCTTTGGATGCCTGATTTCAGCAGCGGACAACCGGTAGGGATAACAGCACACAGGAGTCAACCCTTGCTACAACCCGGAAATGAACCGGCTAGTAGTAAGTTCCTCTTAACAGTTAAAAGAGGGGTAGCAACATCATTCACTGAAACAACATACAAATCTTCCTCGATAGCATTTACTCTATGCTGGGGCATAGGAGCAGTTACAACATTTGGCCTCTCAGGCGCCTCAAACTGAATTTCCTTCGCATCGATAAGGTCTTGCACTCTATTTCTCAGGGCCCAGCAATCATCAGTAGTATGCCCGGGGCTATCGGAATGATAAGCACAACGGGCATTTGGGTTATACTTAGGAGATGCAGTATTCACGACCTTTGGCGCTTCTTTGATGGTCACCAAGTTGGTTGATAACAGTTGCGGTAAGATTTGTGACACGGTCATACTCAGCCGAGTATATTGCCTCTTGGGCCTTTCACCTCTTTGTTGATTGTACTACTGAGGAGCAGCAACAGGTTTTGAAATGACCAAGGCATTGACGACTTGGCGGCTTTCTGGCTTGACTTGTCTTCTAGGACCATAGACGACACTTGCTTCTTTCTTGAAAGGCCTCTTCTCAGTACTTGCGGAGGCAGCTTTTTGTATCTTTCCTGACCTGATGCCAACTTCTATCCTTTCACCCGTCAGAATCAAATCCGTAAACCCAGCGGAGGAGTTACCAACCAAATGATTGAAGAATGGACCAGACAAGGTCCCTAGAAACATATCAACCAGCTCACGATCAGTCAATGGAGGCTGCACCCTGCCAGCCAAATCTCTCCATTTTTGTGCATATTCTTTGAACCCTTCGCCCGTTCCTAGAGACATACCCTGAAGTTGGGTACGCGTAGGAGCGAGATCAGAATTGTATTGATATTGTCTGTAGAATGCGGTTGCCAAATCTTCCCAGTGTCAGATACTAGTTCCATCTAGTTGGTAGAACCACTCAAGCTGTGACCCCGAAAGGCTATCTTGGAAGAAGTGAATCCAAAGGTTCTTATCTGCCGTGTAAGGTTGGATCTTCCTTACGTACGACCTTAGATGCAGCTTTGGACAGGAAGCCCCGTCGTATTTGGCAAAGGCAGGCGCCTTAAACTTGTGTGGGATTACTACCCCAGAAGATAACCCCAAATCTCCGAAATCCAGCCCCGACACATTCTGAATCTCCATGGCGCTCAAGCGGTCCTCTAATTGCTTGTATCGGTCAGCAGCAGGTGGGTATTGTTCGTCATTGTAGTCCGTCTCGTTGTCAGAGACTGCAGGACTAGGAGCTCCTCCCCCTTGGGGACTATCTTTCTCTGCAGAAGAAGTAGTTGGATCAGCTTCATTATGGAGTGTGTTCCCAAACCTGCGTCCGATGTTGAATAACGCAGTCCTCTTTTTCTTCTTCTTCTTCAGGAGTAGAGCCTTCAACTCTTACTGACCTTGGGCCAGGCTCAGGACCATTTCTTGAAACTGGGCACTTTGGGCCTGAAGGGCCTTGATTGCTTTCTCACTGGATGAGTCTGGATTCATGATGACTGTTCAAAATAAACAGCGAAGGAGATTAAGCAACCTGTGAAAAAGGGTACCTGTTATGCATATGGTGCAATGAGATGCGTATGTTTTATGTTTTCAAAGACAAACAAGATTCAACTTTGTAGACAAAAGGGAAACACACTTCATTAGATTCAAATTTTAAATTGTTCAACAACTTGCCCTTAGGTATTACAGGAATGAAAAATACTGAAACAGAAATAAAAGCTGTAAAAGGGAATATCCAAAGCCCATCAGTGCTCCCATGGCCTCCTCTTCTCAGTGCGGATGTAGTCATTCAGGACCCGCTCCCCCTCCAACTGCTTAGTCAGCCTCTGGATCTTCCGTTCCTGCTCGTTGAACTTTTCTCGATAAAAATCCCTTTCTTCCTTTAGCTGCGCCCAAGATCTCTTCATTGTGTCAAAATCAGTGGGTATCTGAGGAGGGAGGACAGTTGGAGGAACCCCATCTTCATCAGGAGATTCAAGAATGATAGGCCTGACAGCTTCGTACGACATACCTAACTTCTGAGCACGGATGCGGACCCATTTGCAATAGGGTTCCATTGGTAGAGAGGTCTTTGGTCCCAACTCATGTGGGTCAACTTTGTGGATTCTGTCCCAGGCCTTAATGAATCCATGGCGTAGTTTGTCATTGTCTGCCTGAAACTCAAAATGGAAGTGAGGAACCAACATTTCATGAGGCCCTACTCTTCTGGCTCTTCCAAACTGGCAGAGAGCTAAACATGGATTATAAGAGATTCCTCCTTGGATACCAATCAACGAAACATTAGGGTATTCTCCGCAACGATCAATAACAGCTACCTCATCCAAACCTCTGAGAGTCCAAGTGATGTCATTATCAGTGAGAGACATTAGCCTATGAGCCCAACCCTTTCCTTCTTCATTCTTCAGCACAAACTTAGGAAGGTGCGAAATAAACCACCTCACTAGCAAAGGAGCACAACACCATGGAGTTCCCCGTTTTCGGGCAGTACGAGCATAGAGTTGTTGTAGGATGTCACCCAAAAGAGTGGGTACAGGATTCCGAGACATGAAGATCCTTATGGCATAGATACTGATAAAGGTGTCAGGATTGGGAAATAGTACCAGACCATAGATTAAAAGAGCCAGAATGTCTTCGTACGCCTTGAAGTCCAAGTCATTCCAGAAATCATTAGCTTTGCCAACCAGAAATTTGACCAAAAAGCCCTTAACTCCACTTCTAGTTACCCAGTTAGCCAATACCTCTTCTTTGGTCAAGGGGAGAATTGCAGCAATCTCTTCAGGCCTAGGAGTCTTTTCCCAACCAGTGAAAGGAGTTTGCTCTAAAATAGGGATCCCAAGCAAATAAGAGAATTCTTCCAGGGTAGGGACCAGCTGGAAGTCTTGAAAGGTGAAACAATGATACAGGGGATCATAAAACTGGGTCAGGACACTTATCAGTTGTTGGTCCCACTTTGCAGTGATCAAGCCAAGGAGAGAACCATGCCTGTTGATGAAGGAAGTAGTGTTTGGAATCCTATCAACCAAATCTTTGAGCAAAGTTGGTGGTTGAACAAAGTTTAGCCGGACAGTATTCCTACGCACGGGCATCATGATGTCCTACAAAACAGAGCAAAGATGGAATCTTTTTTTTTTGTCTTTGAAATGAGTTAGTCCTTTTTGTCTTTGAACATAATCATTTCCTTACAAATCAAGAAAGATGATTGCTGATAGATTGAAGGTACAGTTAGATATCTTGATGCCCTTTCAGAGGAAATCCCCAGCGGAATTAAACTCAAATTCCTTGACAAAGTTATAATCCAGAGCTTAAACAGAGTTAAAGCTTCAGGATCCTCAGCAAAACAAAAGCTTTCTCAAAGCTGATTTCCCCAGCCAGAGAGCCTTCCAAAATCTAAATCCCCTCAGAGTTAAGTTTCAGTATCCCCAGTGGAGCCCTAAAAATTTGAAAGTGCTATCCCCAACAAAGTCAAAGCTGTTAAACCCCAGCAGAGTTAAAACTCCCAACTATCAATCCCTAGAGGAACCAGATTAATGAACATTCTCCCCACAGAGATACTTCCCATTAGATCAAAGATTCTCAGTCTTACTTCTCCAGCATAAGTCTATCAGGTTCTGGACTCCCCAGTAGAGATCAGTAGAATTCTCATTCCCCACAAGTCACCAGGGATTTTTCAATCCCTAGCAGTGGTCCTAAGATCCCTCAACAACTGAAGATCTTGTTCCCCAAACGGTCAGCAATCAACAAGGATGTCTCGGCTTCAGCAATCAAAGATCCTTGGAATCCCCTGCAGCAGTCAAGGATTCACGTTTCCCGGCAGCAGTCAAGATTCTATTATCTCTGGCTATCCATAATTCATCTATCCTCAGCAAGACAGCTCATCAGCTTACATGCGCATTCATTACATTCATATATCATAAACATTGATATAACATATATATTGCATCATACATATCATGCAACATAACTTTGTGTTTTAGAGAACATTTCATCCTTTTCAGGATAAGATTAAAAGGCTATCGTTAACAATTATTCAGATACAGTATGGATATACCCTAGACAAGGCGGTCATTCTATTACTCATTCAGAATTTCAAGTCAAATACAATATGGATACACCCCAGACACGACGGTCATTCTATTACTCATTCAGAACTTCAAGTCAGATACAGTATGGATACACCCCAGACACGGCGATCATTCTACTACTCATTAAGACTACAACAATCAGATACAAACTAGATACGCTCCAGACACGGCAACCATTCTATCTCTCATTCAGATTCATTTATCAACCTCAAGGTCCAATGCATTCCAAACACGGATACCATTCTGACCCTTACAACATCAGTTTGATTCTCCCCAGTGCATTAGCCACGGAAGTCATTCTGAAGAGGAACCGCCTAGTTCGGAACCTAAGGCAGAAAGAGAAGCTTATAAGAAGCATTTTGATGATGCTAACGAAGCCGCTTGTCTCATGCTAGCTACTATGAACTCGGAGTTGCAAAAGCAACACGAGAACATGTCAGCATTCGATATGATCGGACATCTGAAAATGCTCTATCAAGAGCAGGCAAGAAATGAGAGGTTTCAGGTTTCAAAGGCTCTTTTTAACAGCAAGTTATCTGAGGGAAACCCTGTAGGTCCCCATGTACTCAAAATTATTGGGTATGTGGAGAACCTTGAAAGGTTAGGGTTTCCGCTTGGAAAGGAACTTGCAACTGATTTTATCTTGCAATCGTTGCCAGATAGCTTTAATCAGTTTGTCATGAATTTCAACATGAATGACATGGATAAGAGTCTTCCAGAATTGCTAAGCATGTTGAAAACTGCTGAGCAGAATATGAAGACAAAAGGGAAGTCCATTCTTATGGTCAGTAATGGAAAGAAGCTGAACAAGAGGCCTACCAAGCAGGTTGGTAAAGGGAAAGGCAAGGAAGTTGCCAAGCCTAAACCTACTGTTCCTGCTTTGAAGCCTAGTGGAGGCATAGCGAAGGAGGGCACTTACTTCCATTGCGGTAAGACTGGACATTGGAAGAGAAACTGCCCAAAGTACCTGGAAGATATGAAAAATGGAGTAGGGACTTCAAATTCAGGTATTTTTGTTATTGAAATTAATTTATCTACTTTTGCATCATGGGTATTAGATACTGGATGCGGTTCTCACATTTGTACTAATGTGCATGGGCTAAAAAGGAGTAGAGATTTGGCAAAAGGTGAAGTTGACCTACGAGTTGGAAATGGAGCAAAGGTTGTTGCTTTAGCCGTAAGAACTTATGTTTTGACTTTACCTAGTGGTTTAATAATTCAGTTAGAGAACTGTTATTATGTACCTGCAATTAGTAGGAATATTATTCCCGTTTCTTGTTTGGACAAGTTTGGTTTTTCATTTATAATAAAGAACAATTGTTGCTCTATTTATTTGAATGATATATTCTATGCTTCTGCACAAATGAACAATGGACTATATGTCCTTGATCTTGAAATGCCAATTTATAACATTAATACTAAACGGATTAAACCTAATGAGTTAAACCCAAGCTACCTTTGGCACTGTCGCTTAGGCCACATAAATGAGAAACGCATTTCCAAACTCCATAAAGATGGACTCTTGGACTCTTTTGATTATGAATCATATGAGACATGCAGATCTTGTTTAATTGGAAAGATGACAAAGTCCCCATTCACAGGAAAAGGTGAAAGGGCTAATGATCTTTTGGCCCTCATACATACTGATGTATGTGGACCACTGAACATACCAGCCAGAGGAGGTTTTCAATACTTCATCACATTTACTGATGATTTCAGTAGATATGGTTATGTGTATTTAATGAAACACAAATCTGAAACCTTTGAAAAATTCAAGGAATTCAAGAATGAAGTACAAAACCAACTAGGTAAGAATATTAAAGTTCTTCGATCAGATCGAGGCGGTGAATATTTAAGCCTAGAGTTTGATGACCATCTAAAGGAATGTGGGATTTTATCCCAACTTACTCCTCCCGGAACACCACAATGGAATGGTGTATCTGAGAGAAGAAATCGAACCTTGTTAGACATGGTCCGATCCATGATGAGTCACGCCGATCTTCCGAACTCCTTTTGGGGACATGCACTATTGACTGCAGCTTACACACTTAACCGGGTTCCATCCAAAAAGGTTGAGAAGACACCATATGAGATATGGAGTGGTAAGAAACCACATATGTCTTACATGAAGATTTGGGGTTGCTAAGTTTATGTGAAACGACAAATTTCAACTAAGCTTGAGCCCAAATCTGACAAATGCTTATTTGTGGGGTATCCTAAAGAAACAAGAGGGTATTACTTCTACAATCCTTCTGAGGGCAAAGTGTTTGTCGCTCGAACTGGAGTTTTTATGGAAAAGGATTTTATTTCCAAAAGAATCAGTGGGAGGAAAATAGAGCTTGAAGAAATTCAAGAACCACAAAGCATTGATACATCTATGGAGGAATTAGAGCAGGAAACACAAGTAGTGGTGGAAGAGCAACCTACTCAAGTAGAACAAGACCAGCGTAGGTCAAGCAGGATATGTCAACAACCTGAGAGATATGGATATCTCATAAGTGATCAGGGTGATGTATTACTCATGGATCAAGATGAGCCTGTGACCTACCAAGAGGCCATAACTGGTCCTGAGTCCGAGAAGTGGCTAGAAGCCATGAAATCTGAAATGGATTCCATGTACACAAACCAGGTTTGGACCTTGGTAGAGCCTCCTATAGGAGTTAACCCTATAGGATGCAAGTGGGTCTTCAAAAAGAAGACTGACATGGATGGTAAGGTACATACCTATAAGGCAAGTCTGGTTGCAAAAGGCTATAAACAAATTCATAGGGTTGACTATGATGAAACCTTTTCACCAGTTGCAATGCTTAAATCTGTTCGGATTTTACTTGCTATCGCTGCATATCATGATTATGAAATATGGCAGATGGATGTCAAAACTGCTTTCCTTAATGGGAATCTTCTTGAGGATGTGTACATGACACAACCTGAAGGATTTGACATACCAGAAGAAGCCCAAAAGATATGTAAGTTACAACGATCAATTTATGGATTGAAGCAAGCTTCCAGAAGCTGGAATCTTCGTTTTGATGAAACAGTAAAACAATATGGATTCATCAAGAATGAAGATGAGCCTTGTGTCTACAAGAAGGTTAGTGGGAGCATGATCGTATTCCTGGTATTATATGTAGATGACATATTACTCATTGGAAACGATGTCCCTACCTTGCAACAAGTGAAGACTTGGTTAGGGAAATGCTTTTCAATGAAGGACCTAGGTGAAGAAGCCTATATATTAGGAATCAGGATCTATAGAGATAGGTCACAAAAACTGCTTGGCCTAAGTCAGAGTACATACATAGAAAAAGTGTTGAGACGCTTTAATATGCATGATTCCAGGAAAGGATTCATACCTATGCAACATGGCATGTGTCTGTAAAAAACACAATCCCCTTCAAGTAAGGAAGAAAGGGATCACATGGATAAGATTCCATATGCATCTGCAATAGGATCTATCATGTATGCCATGCTATGTACTCGACCAGATGTCTCGTATTCTTTAAGTGCAACGAGTAGGTACTAGTCTAATCCCGATGATGCTCATTGGGTAGCTGTCAAGAATATCCTTAAGTAATTGAGAAGGACTAGGGACTCATTCTTGATATATGGAGGTCAGGAAGAGCTTGCTGTAATTGGATACACCGATGCTAGCTTCCAGACAGATAAGGATGACTTTAGATCGCAATATGGTTATGTGTTTTGTTTAAATGGTGGCGCTGTGAGCTGGAAAAGTTCAAAGCAAGATACAGTTGCTGATTCTACAACCGAGGCTGAGTATATTGCTGCCTCAACTGCAGCAAAGGAAGCTGTTTGGATCAAGAAGTTCATTAGGGAACTTGGCATAGTCCATAGCATTGTGGATCCCATTGATCTCTATTGTGATAACAATGGTGCTATCGCACAAGCTAAGGAGCCTAGATCTCACCAACGATCCAAACACATACTTAGGCGTTATCATCTCATTCGAGAGATAATCGATTGGGGAGATATGAAAATATGCAGAGTACCTACACTTGACAGTGTTGCTGACCCATTAACAAAGCCTCTTGTGCAGCTGAAGCATGATGGACATACTAGATCTATGGGTATTTAGGGTATGCCTGATTGGCTCTAGTGCTAGTGGGAGATTGTTGGTGTAAGCCCTAGAGGCCAATACTTTTGGTACTTGTATCGAATTATTTATTAATAATAAAAGGCATTTCTTTATTATGTTTGCTTTCCAAAATAATAAAGTCCCTAGAATGGTTTATTTGTTTAATGAAATGTTAAGTGTGACTTAATCATGAGATCCCATTAAACATAAGACACTATTCTTAAAGTATCCGTAGTCAAGCTTTAATGTGAAGTGGGATAACATTAAAGCATTATGATTATTATGAAGATAGATTGATGATCACATCTCATGGATCATAGATAAGGAGTTATCAAGTCTTGACATAGGTATGAATATTAGGAGTAATATTTATACTGGATTGACCCTCTATGAGAATACTACATAAAATGTTATGCAAAGTGTCATAAGTTATTCTCATGATGATAATGGTGTATACCACCCTTCGACCTGAAACCACTATGGACCCTAGATGTAGAGTCAAGTACTTTATTGCTGATCAAACTTCATCTATAACTGGATGACTATAAAGACGGTTGATGGGTACTTCACAAAGCATGCTAAGGGACATGAGTGACCTAGATGGAATTTGCTCATCCTGCATAACAGGATAAATGTCTAAGGGTTCAATATTGAACTGGACAAGGGTGACACAGTGTATGCCTTGTGTTCAATATAGACATGAGGGCAAAAGGGTAATTGTACAACACAAATATTATCACGAAAAAGGTTTGGTCAGATCACATGACATTTTCGTGACTTGGTAACAGTGATGTGTTGCTAGATACCGCTCACTGTTTATTATATTAAATGTGTGATTTAATATAATTGCCAACGTCGCGAAAACCTACAGGGTCACACACATAAGGACAAGTTGATGAGAGATAGAATAAATAAGGAACACCGTAAGATACGGTGCACTTAAGTGTAATACGGAAAGTGGTAAGGTACCACGTGGATAAGTGATATATGGTACATCATAAGGTATGATGTCCATAAGCTTAATTGGGCTTTTAGCTTATAGCCTTAATTGGGCTTTTAGCTTGTAGCCCACATGAGTGATTTTATAAATAAATCCCTTGTGATGAAGCAATTTCACTTGATGCAATTTCGTTTTTGATTCTCTCTCTCACTCAAGGTTTCCGTTCGTGATCAGCTAGCACTGTGACCGGAAGCGATCTGTTCGTGTGGACTGATTAGAGGCATTGTTCTTCATCAACGCTCGTGATCACAACATCAAAGGTCTGAATCGCCACAAGAGGTAAATATTTCTATCACTGACCATGCTCATTCGTAAGGATCACTAAAGGAAATTTTAAATTCTGCTGCGCTTTTGATCGCAATTTTCCTTCAGTTTTAGGGGGGTATGGTCTATTTGGATCTCTAACCTTTGTTGTTTTTGTAGGTTGAGAAAAAGAGTCACCAGAGAAGACGACCGGAGCTAGGGTTCCGACGCCTCTCCGGTCTGGTTATTTTGTTTAATAATATATTTATTTTGTTTCACTGATAATAATGGATGTACAACCACCCTAGTGGTAAGCGAGCAGACGTTAAGGCATTCCTTTCCAAAGGCGTGGGTTCAATCCCTTCCTTTTGTCCTTTTTTTCCTTTATATTTTCTGATTTTTGCAGGTTAACATACAAAACACACTGATGCTATCCTTTGACACAAGCTCGCGCTTGGCGCAGTGGTGGAGGTACTGTGTAGAAAGGCTAAGGGCGTGGGTTCAACCCTCACCCCTAGCAGTTTATTTTTAAAAAAACTTGGTTTTTCATCAATTTTCCCTTAAAAACCCTAAATTCATAAAACCATAAACCTTTTTTAACAAACCTAATTTTTTCAAAACCCTTTTTTATAAACCCTAATAAAATTAGGTTTTAGGTTTTTAATTTAATTAATTTCTTTTTAAAATTAGTTAGAATTTTTAGGTTTATTTAATTAATCGCAAAAACCTTTTTATCAAAAAATCACCAAAAACACTTTCGTTTTCCTTTTCCTATTCTTACATTTTTCGCGTAGTTTATTCTTCTCGTATTTTCCTCGATTATGTAATTGTTTCCCGGTTTGTAATAGTCTAGGGTTTACATTTCCTCTTTTACTTTATGCACCTTTACAATTTTCTATTATTTGCTACTTACTGCTTAGTAATTAGGGTTGTATAGAAAGACTAAAACGAATCGATAGCTAACCCTAATGCAAAGATTAAAATAACTGAAAACAAATCACTCACACACTTACACCTCTAGGGTAACCTCCCTTGTTTCCTTCGGAAAACAGTCATGTCCCTCGAAATTGGGGACGCTTTAGCAAAGTCCCTCGATACAAAGATCATAATCCCTCAATGACCCTTCGACGTTTCCTTTCGGTAAATGATCTAGTCCCTTAATGAAAATTGCTAAAGCGTCCTTATCAGTTGCCTTCAATGACTGTACGATGACCCTCGCCTGTCTCTTCACATTCGACAATAGGGATTCCTACTAACTAATGGTAGGACAACACTATATAAAGGAGGTGGAAAAGTACAAGAACGACCTTGAGTAGGGTAGATCTTAACCGCTTGCCCACAAAAAACAAAACATTTTCTCACAATCACACTTTTCTATAAATATTTTCAAACAAACACTTTGTACGCATTCTCGAGGGCAGATACGAGAATCATTACAATGTCTCGCCTTCCACTGGAATTTCAAAATATTTTCAAACACACAACACAAAGCAATTTTCAAAACATGAGCTAAGCGATTAAGAGCCCGTAGATAATTGTAGATTAAAAGGGTGCTAACACCTTCCCTTTTCATAACCTACCCCCAAAAATAAAAAATCTCAAGGGTTTTCTTGTTCTTTTCACCCTTTGCTTATTAGATAAAAGAAAAACCGGTGGAGAGTCTTGCTATCCACAACATTTGCGTTAAAACGCAAAACCAAGTCAGTTCTCCCACCGATTACAGAACTTGCGACTCTGCTGGGGATACTTAAAAAAGGGGTTACCTTAGAGTTTAAGATCATTTTACTTGTTTTTACTTGTTTGATTTGAATGCCTTATATTTGAGGGTTGCTCGGGTTTTAAATTTCTTGCAAATATCCTATACTCGGATCTGGGGACACCTTAGGTAAGTAGCTATAGATCATGGAAACTGTACGGCATAGACCGATATGGTTGAAGTGATTGCTATGTTAGTGTGACACATTAGTTTATACTGGTGTTCCTTGAATCAGTCGAGGAACTAGGCTTCTGCATGGTGTCATAAGCACTAACTGACCTTTAGAACCTTAATTGACCCAACTTAGCCATTAGAAGGTAGTGCGATGGCCGACTTTAGTGCATTCCAAAGTTGGTTGATACTCTATGCTACACCCATTGAGATTCGACTCTAAGGATATTTCGGTGGCAAGTCAATTGCTCTGCTGAAACAAAGCCCGTGAAGAAGATCGGTGATATGAGATTCCTAGAACCTGATTACTATTTTTAGGACAGGTTGAGCCAACTGAACTTCAAGAGGGTACTTACCTAGGAACCCCATGCAACCCTTAAACCTAAGGTTCCTGTGTGCTTTTTTTGTGTTTGTTATCTGTTTAAACATGACATCATGACATCATACCATATCATTTTCACTGATCATTTCAAGGGTCTCAAAGGCCTGTGATGCAGGTTTATTATGAACCAGACGTCTAGAAAGGGGATAAAGGATTTATTTTCCTCTAATCGAATGCCCTCAAAAATCAAATTACTTTCACTTGAATCAAAGGCTAGGACCCACTCGACATGGCGAGCTTGATTCTCATAGAAGGACGTTCATAGACGCAAAGTTCTTCAGTCAAAGCTGCAACCAGACTCAACTTCTAACGTTTCATTTTTGTTTATCCCGCGAGATCCTTGAAAACATTGCATATGCATTCAACATACCATACACATCATATCATAGTAGGTATTCCCAAGACAAGTTTTCTCATCTTCTTGCTATTTATTTCAGTAAAAATACGGCTCTTGAACAAATCCTGAAAGACCTTCAAGCTCAAAACGCCCAATTCCAAGAGACGCTCCTGAACTTAGCCAAGGGGAAGAAAGAACTGATGGCGCTCACCACCAAGAATAAAAAGACTAGGAAACCGGCTGGTATCCTCAACACGGGGAGAATATTCAAAGGTCCCGCCAAACAGGTTAAAGCTTCTGACCTCTCATCAGATGAAGATGATAATCAAGAAGAAGACGTCCGAAGTATCAAATCTAAGGGGGGAAGAAACCTTGGTTCTGGTAAAATTGTTGATGAAGAAGACTATTCTGATGAGCAATATCCTCCCGCTGATGACAGATACAAACAACTGGAAGATCGTCTAAATTCCATGGAAATCCAGAAAGTGTATGGGTTAGATTTTGAAGAGCTGGGATTAGTCTCGGGGGTTGTTATCCCTCAAAAGTTCAAGGTCCATACTTTTGCCAAATATGATGGTGTTTCTTGTCCTAAGCTTCATTCGAGGTCTTATGTCTGGAAGATCCAACCCCATACTGTTGACAAAAAGTTATGGGTTCACTTCCTTCAAGAGAGCTTATCTGGGACACAACTAGAATAGTTCTATCAGCTAGAAGGAACCAGTATATGTACTTGGGAAGATATGGTCGCTGCCTTTTACAAACAATGCCAACATAGTGCTGAACATGCACCAACTCGTCTGCAATTACAGAGTGTGACTATGGGTTCGAATGAAGGATTTAAGGAATATGCCCAGAAGTGTAGAGATCTGGATGGAAGAGTTTAACCTCATCTATCTGATAGAGAGCTGGTTGATATGTTCATGGGAACTCTGATATGACATTTCTTTAATCATCTGATCAGAAGCTCTTCATCTGGTTTTACCAAGTTGGTACTAACAGGAGAACATGTCCAGAGTGGTATCAGAAGTGGAAAGATTCAAGTGGCTGCGTCTTCAAGTACTGTAAAGAAGACGTTCAACGGTAATAAGGAAACAAATGTTGTGTATGTCCAGAAGGGTCGTATTAAAAGTGATCGTAACCAATATGTGGGGGCGGCACTAATTTCTAATCCTACGCTTGTGCAACAAAAATAACATGGAAATTGGCATAGATCAGACGCACCAAGAAGACAATTTACAAAGATCAGCATGCCATTGCCTCAGGAATTACAACACTTGTTGAAAGCAAAGGTGATAACATTAAGAGACCCTCCTCAGAATCCCGACACCTCCTCTCCCCATTATAATCCTAATGTGAAATGTGCTTACCATTCCAATAGCCCCAAACACGACACCAATAGCTGCTAGGCTTTGAAGAACAAAATTCAAGACATGTGTGATACAGTGGGAGAACTGACTTGAAGGTTTTGCTTTTGATTGCAAATGTTGCGGTTAGCAAGAGTCACCACCGATTTTTCTTTTATCCAAAAGGAAAGGTGAAAAAGCACAGGAAAGACCTTTGAGATTGTTTCTTGAGTTCAGAGGGTAGATTATGAAAATGGAAGGTATTAGCACCCCTTTCATCCATGGTTTTCCATGGGCTCTTAGTTACTTGCTTGATCACTTGATTTTGTTTGAAATTGTGCTTTGTGTAGTTTTTTGAAAGTATTTTGTAAAGAGGCCATTGTTTAGGCAATCTTTATAATGATTCTCGTTCGTAAGAATGTATACAACGATGTTTGATCTTTTGAAAATGTTTTCAAGTTTGTAAGATGTTTGAAAGTGTAGGTGTTTGTTTTAAAAATAGCAAGGATGTTTTGTTTGAAATAGAGCAAGTAATTAGGAGCATTCTACCTACTCAAAAGTATTTTTTGTTAATTTTTCTTTTCCTTTGACATTGTTATCTTACCATTGAATTGGTAATTAACCCTATCTTTGGATATAAATGGGACGGGCGTGGGTCATCGTATAACCTTGATTAGAAATTTTTCAAGGTATATTAACATTCTTTTTAGGGGCTAAGATCATTTGAAAGACAACTTAGATAGCGTCATCGAGGGACTATGATCTTGTATTTGCTTGTTTTTGCTAAGATACCTTACATGCGTAATATGACCATTTTGTAAAGGCAACCAAGTGGAATTACCCTAGGGGTGTTTGTGTGCAAGTTTATTGTTTTCATGCTTGATTTTGTCTTGGATTAGGGTTTTCTAAGCATTGGTTTTAGTCTTTCCATACAAACCCTAATTACTAGCATTTGTATATAAAGCGATAAATTGCGGAATTTTAAAGTTACTACGCTATTACAATATTTGTGGGAGGGGGTGTACGAATTGTAAATGGGGATTGCAAGAATATAAACCTAATTAATCTATTACAACCAAATTGAATTTATACAAGAAATTAAATGGAAATAATGTACAAAATGAATAAATATACAAGAATGCAAATATAAAGAAAATGGATATTTTTTGTTTGGATTTTTTTAGGAAAAGTGAATTTGTTTTTAACCTAATTAATTAAAAGAAAATAATTAATTAAAATAATAAAAATAAACCTAACTTAATAAGAAAATATTTTAAATAAAACCCTAAGTCTATTAATTGATTAAAAGGAAATTAAATTTAAGAAAAGTATTTTTGTATTTTTGTTTTGAAAATGATTTATAGTATTATAAAATATTTTTGGCCTTTTTTATATTAAAATAAATATATTTTAATTAGTGTAAAAGAAAATAAATAATATCCTAGTTTTAATTAAATTTACAAGAATAATTAGTAAAATAAATAAAGTGTGATTAAATAAAATATTTCTTGTGAGAAAAAATAAATAAACTAAGTTAAAATATAAATCTACTATTTTTTTATATTTTTTTTAATGATTTTTTAGTATTAGAAAAATAATTAAGAATATATATAAAAAGAAAATAAGAAAATAAAATAAAATTTGGCCAGGGGTGCAAATAGTCCACAGGGGGGTTAGAAAGTAAAAACAAAAACAAATCCCAAAGATGAATCCTAGCGCCTACAAAAAAGGGTCAGAAAATGCAAAAATATGGAAAAAAATCAAAAGGGTACCATTGGGGCTCGAACCCAGGTCCCAAAGGTTACAGGCGCGCGCTTCTACCACTGGGGTGACTATACATCTGTTAACATAAGCAAAACAATAAATATATGATACAAAACATGCCCAAATTTCTACTTCATCTACAACCTCCAGCCAGACCAACTGTAACTTGTTCAAATCTCAACCAAAATGAAAACTGTAAACATGAAACTTGTAGCAAATTTCCTCACGATTTCGGAAATGTAAAGAATTAAAACTATAGCTCAAAGATAAACATGAATTTTAATGGCCCTATTCTGAACCCTAAAAATATCAGAAAGTTCAATCTCAAAATTCTCTAAGCTCAAGCAAAATTAATGGAAACTATGGACATGGTTAGATTTAGGGCAATGATATCTACATGTTTTGTTCATAAATGAATCATTGATGATGCCTGTATGAAAAGTTCCAAAGTTAGAAAACTCACCTTGTAAGGGGGTATCAGGTTTGAAGTTTGAGCAGCTTTCAAGGAGTTCCAATGGTTGGGTTAGCTTCCTCAAGTTCCCAGGAAGCTAATGAAATGCTTAGCTTGAGCTGAAAGTACCTGAGGAGTTCGAGAGAAGTCCAAGTGCAAAGCTCTATTTTTGAAAATGGAGGATGGTGTTAATGGTGTTAAATTTCTGTAACAGGGTGTGGGATCAGTTCTAAATGATGTTTAGAAGCTTTAGAAACCAAAAGGCTTGAAAACGTACGAGGGAGTTATGAGTTTCAAGTTTTTGGCCAGTTTATATGAAAATGGAGGTATGAGATGTGATTATGAGTTATAGGCATTTTCAGGGCTTAAGAATTTGTGTCCTTGATACAAAATAGTTTTTGTATCTATAAGCAAAAGGATTGGAGTGCATTGGCAAGTCAGAAGTACAAGTTACAAGCTTTTGGCTAGGTTACTTGATTTTCAAGAAAAGAGGGAAACCAAGTTTCAATGTGTAGTACAAGAATGGGCTGAATGATTGTAAGTGTATAAACCATTTCTTATGAGTTATAGGACTTGTATGATAAAAATAGAACAAGTGCAAGGCTCAAGAACAAGTTTTGTGCAAAAAAACACTTTATCAAAATGACAATATACACTTTCTTCCAAAAATGGATATAAAACATGTCCATGCATTGAATGCTTGAAATGGGACCTATAAAAGCTATGATAGTCATTAATTATGGAGTGCCTAACTAGTTTGAGTCCTGCAAAGTAGATTTTATGTAACATAGTTTGAATTTTGAATTTGGTTCATCACAAAATGACTTGTAATTCAAGTGATAAAACTCTAACTTCAACTCTTCGATTCTCCCTACTCAAAAATGATCTCAATGAGTTCTTGGATGTTTTGGAAATATTGCAAAGTGATCTATAACCCATCTTTAAATTTATTTTGAATATTACCCTTGGAACTATATGAAAAAGTGCCATGAAGTTGGGTCAAAATCCTGACCAAATTAGGGCAAAATTTTACTAAGTGTTTTGTTTCATGACCACATGTTCTTAAAATTATAACTTGAGATACAAGCACTTTTGGAAGAAGTTGTGTGAAGAAAAGTTGTATATTTCATGGAGATACACAACTTTCATGTTGGAATTTTCTCTTGAATCACCTTGCATCATGGTGAACATTTTGCTCAAAGTTATGAAAAAATAAGAAATTTCCAACACTTAGAAAAATTTCAAAGTTTAGAAATTTTAATTTTCAAAAATAAAATATTGAATTTTTGATTTCTTGATGAATAATTTTCATATTTTGACAAGTTTTGATGAATTGTGATCTTTGGCATTTGAATTTGACCAAAAAGTCAAAGTTTGACTCTTCAGTATACAGTTGACTTTGATCAGTTGACTGAAAATTCATCTGTCAATCCATTGGACTTGAGCAATGTTTTGAGCCATGTAATTAGGTAAAAATGATTTAATTGGACTCTTGAGATCATGCCTTAAACCAATTGATCATTTTCTAGGTCAAAAATCAGAAATTGCCCTTTCCCAGTCAAAACCCTAATTTTGACCATTTTGCCCTTTTGGAGATTTGATCAAATTTCTTGGGGAATTATGGTCCAAACTTGATCAAATTATACATATGAGTCTAAAATGTTGAAGTGGATAAAAAATTATTAAGTTTGACTGTAAATTGGTCATGGTTGACTTTTTCCCTAATACAACTGATTTTTAGGTCAACTGCTCAATTAACTGAGCAAAAGTGTGATCAAAGGATTGAAACTTGACATGAGTAATCTTGGGGGTCCATAATGATCCATGAAAGTCATATGGGGTATTGAAATTTTAAATACCCTTGTGCAATCTCAAACCCTAATTTTGGTCATCAGTGTTTAAGGAGGTGTCTTAAGCTGATCAAACCCTAGTGCAGTCTTGAGTCCAAGGAGATCTTGTGAGCATATTATTGATAAGTGAGAGGGAAAATTTTGGGGTACAACAGCTGCCCCTTTTCAATCTTCTTAAGCCTGAAGAGTTAGATTGGCGAGTTTTGCCATTCGTGACTCGAAGGTGGAAGATGATTGGACACTAGAGTGCCCATAAATTTTCACTCAGTGATGTGAGGGTCGATAGTATAGGGAATGGGATTAAAGATGCCATTTGGAAGGATGAGGGGAAGTTTGTCGGAGATGGGCTTGCAGATTCCATCCAGAAATGATTGCTGAACCGTATCTGTAAGCTGAAACTGAATGAGTACTAGAATGGCGTTCGTGTCTGGAGCGTATCTGAACTGTATCAAAAGTTGAGTCTGAATGAGTATCATAATAGCATCCGTGTCTGGAGCGTATCTGAATTGTATCAAAAGTTGAGTATGAATGAGTATCAAAATAGCATCCGTGTCTGGAGCGTATCTGAACTGTATCTGAAAGTTGAATCTGAATGAGTATCAGAATGGCATCCGTTTCTGGAGCGTATCTGAACTGTATCTGAAAGTTGAATCTGAATGAATATCAGGATGGTGCCCGTGTCTGGAGCGTATCTGAACTGTATCTGAATGAGTATCAGAATGACATTCGTGTCTGGAGTGTATCTGAACTGTATCTGAAAGTTGAATCTGAATGAGTATCAGGATGGAATCTGTGTCGGGCATATCTAAACTGTATCTGAGAGTTTAATGAGTGTTAGAATGGAGTCCGTTTCTGGAGCGTATCTGAACGGTATCAAAAGAGTTAAATCTGAAGAACCCATGCTGGATTGCATCAGTTGGTCGTGTAGATAACTGTCCTGACTTGTCTTTTGGTATCAATTTCTGACCTTTGTAATTAGCTGATGATATCCATTGACTAATCTTATCCTAAAAAGGGCAAAACATTATCTGTATGCAATGTCATGATGTATGAAATGTATGGTACAATGAGATTGTGATATATGCATTCGTGTTATCAATGTTTATGATATATGGATGTGATGTACGCGTATGTGAGCTAATCTGCTGCACTATTGTTGGATATGGGAAATAAAATCCCTGACTGCTGCTCCAGATATGGAGTGTAAGTCTTCATGTTGTGAAGTTGAAGTGTTGATGAATTTACGTTTATAGAAATAAACTCCGCTGTAAGGGAAATGATGTGTGATGCTTGTAAGAACCTGTTGGGGAAACCTGAGAAATTGGATGACTTCTACTGGGGATTGATAACTAGAAGCTTTGTTCCGCTGGGGATTAAATTTCACACTGCAGGGGATTTTTATAGCCTAAAGAGATTTCTCTACTTCTTTAAAGCCATCAGTGATCGTCTTTTTATTTAGTTTATTTGTAAACAATAATTATATTCAAATGCATATGCTCAACAATAAATCATTGGACGTTTTTGTAAACAAAACACAAGAGTAAAGAAAAACAGATAGTTTTGCACTTTCAAAGGGATATCTTTGTATTAACTTTGAGTAAGTATTTTTGTACAATGAGACAAACATTCTAGTAAGAGAATACCGTCGTAAAAGTGAAAATTTTGATACAAAGAAAAAAATAGCTATGTGCAAAAATCCCATGGGGTTCCCATTCTGCTATAGACTTCGTGTCTCTCAGCATCTTGTCTGTTTGTTGCCTTGTCCGAAGCTGATTGGATTGATCATAACCTATGAGTTTGTCAGGTTGTCCATAAGGTGATCCAACAAGACATAGTCATAAGCTATAATTCCTTAACTTTTGTCTGGACTACCCTTTCGGGTTTTCAGTCCACCGGGATACCCTTTTTTGCCCAAGCCGCCCTTTCGGGTTTTCAACTTGCCGGGTGTACATTTTTTTTATCCCTAATTTTTGCCCGAAACTTTTTGGTTCTCCGGGATGCCCTTGTTTTTCCTAGGTGTGTCAACCTAGCGGGTCTCTTATGCGTAGTATCTTTTGACTATGTCTGCATTCGCAGGGTGCGGCAGGTCGTCGCCATCCATGGTGGTCAAGATCATTGCTCCACCAGAGAATATGCTTTTGATTACAAATGGTCCTTCATATGTTGGATTCCATTTTCTCCTGGGATCACCTTGCGGCAGTATGATACGTTTAATCACTAAATCCCCGACTTGATATATTTGGCGTCTGACCTTTTTGTTGAAAGCCTTGATCATCCATTTTTGATACATTTGACCATGACAGACAGCAGTAGGCCTTTTCTCATCAATCAAGTTCAGTTGATCAAGTCGAGTCTGGATCGAATCTTCTTCATTCAGCCCTGCATCCTTCATAATTCTCAGAGAGGGGATCTGGACCTCAATAGGCAAGACAACCTCCATGCCATACACCAGAGAGTAGGGTGTTGCCCCGGTTGATGTGCAAGCTGTGGTACGATACCCGTGGAGAGATAATGGTAGCATCTCATGCCATTCTTTGTATGTGACTATCATTTTCTGTATGATCTTTTTAATGTTCTTATTTGCGGCTTCGACAACACCATTCATGTTTGACTGGTAAGGGGAAGAATGGTGATGCTGGATCTTGAATTGCTCGCACAGGGCGGTGATCATGGTATTGTTTAGATTCGTACCATTATCTGTGATGATCCTCTCCAGGATACCGTAATGACATATGAGATTCTGCTTGATGAACTGGGCAACAACATTCTTAGTGACAGAAGCGAAGGAGGCTGCCTCAACCCACTTTGTAAAATAATCAATGACCACTAAGATGAAACGGTGTCCATTAGAGGCTGTTGGCTTGATTTCCCCAATCATATTGATGCCCCACATAACAAAGGGCCAAGGAGCCGTTAAGACATTCAGAGGAACCAGAGGTACGTGCACCTTGTTAGCATAAATCTGACACTTGTGGCAGGTTCGAGAGTGTTGATAGCAGTCTCCTTCCATGGTAGACCAGTAATAGCCTGCCCATAGGATTTTCTTTGCCATCGTATGCCCACTAGAATAGGTGCCAAAAGTGCCCTCATGTAGATCAACCATGATATTTTCAGCTTCAACCTTATCTACGCAACAAAGTAACACCGAGTCATGGTTGCATTTGTAGAGAATACCATTACTAAGGAAGAATTTAGCAGAGAATCTCCTTAAGAACTTCTTATTATTGACTGAAGCTCCTTCCGGATATTCTTGAGTCTCGAGATACCTCTTGATTTCGTGAAACCAAGGCTGGTTCACTTCTTCTTCAGTATTAATCTCGTGACAGTGATCTGGTTCCTCCATTCGTTCAATGGTGATATGGGGAGCCTCGTTATCCCATCTAAGTTTAAACATGGATGACATTGTGGCTAGTGCGTCTTCTAGCTGATTTTCTTCTCGCGGGAAATGCTCGAAGGTAATCTTCTCAAAATATGGGAGCAATGTCAACACATGTTCTTTATAGGGGATAAGGTTAGGGTGTTTGGTGTCCCATTCACCGTTGATCTGGCTAATAACCAAGGCTGAATCTCCGAATACATTTAAGGACTTGATCCCCAAATCTATGGAAGCTTTGAGACAAAAAATGCACGCCTCATATTCGGCCATGTTGTTTGTACAATTGAAGCAGAGTCTTGCTGTAAAAGGAGTATGACATCCTTCAGGAGATATGAGTACAACACCAATACCATTGCCGAGTGCGTTAGATGCCCCATCAAAAACCAGGGTCCATCGGGATCCTTGTCCAGGTCTGTCATATGGTCTAAATTCTTCATAGTTGTTTACCATCATGATGTCTTCATCTGGGAATTCGAACTTCATAGACTGGTAGTCTTCCACAGCTTGGTGAGCAAGGTGATCAGCCAATACACTGCCCTTTTTTGCTTTTTGGGTAGTATACTATATGTCATATTCTGTCAGGATCATCTGCCATCTCGCTATTCTCCCAGAGAGAGCAGGTTTCTCAAAGATGTATTTTATTGGATCCATTTTAGATATCAATAAGGTAGTGTGGGTCAGCATATACTGTCTTAGCCGGCGAGCAGCCCATGCCAGAGCGCAGCAAGTTTTCTCGAGTAGTGAATATCTTGTTTCACAGTCGGTAAACTTTTTACTCAGGTAATAAATAATGTGCTCTTTTCGGCCAGACTCGTCATGCTACCCCATCACACACCCCATTGAATTTTCCAAAACAGTTAGATACACGATTAATGGTCTTCCCTCGACTGGTGGCATCAAAGCAAGAGGCTCTTGTAGGTATTCTTTGATCGTATCGAATGCAGTTTGGCACTTGTCATTCCATTTGACTACTTGATCTTTCTTCAGTAATTTGAAGATTGTTTCATAAGTAGCTGTCAGGTGAGAAATGAATCTGGCAATGTAGTTTAAGCGTCCCAAAAATCCTCTGACTTCCTTCTCGGTACGAGGAGCAGGAATTTCTTGTATCTCTTTCACCTTGGTAGGATCTACTTCAATACCTTTATTGCTGACGACAAAGCCTATGAGTTTACCAGACCTCACCCCAAAGGTGCATTTATTTAGGTTCAACCTCAACTTGTACTTCTTTAGTCTCTCAAAGAGTTTCTGTAAATGGTCAAGATGCTCTTCTTCTGTTTGAGATCTAGCTATCATGTCGTCAACATAGACCTCTATTTCGTAATGTATCATGTCGTGAAATAGAGCTACCATGGCACGCTGATAGGTTGCCCCAACATTCTTCAGTCCGAATGGCATAACCTTGTAGCAGAATGTGCCCCACTGTGTGACAAAGGTTGTTTTCTCCATGTCTTCAAGCGCCATTTTAATTTGGTTGTAGCCTGAGAAACCATCCATGAAGGAAAACACTTTATGTTGTGCCGTATTGTCAACTATAACATCAATATGGGGAAGTGGGAAATCATCCTTAGGGATTTCCCTATTCAAATCTCTGTAGTCCACACACATTCGTACCTTGCCATCCTTTTTAGGCACGGAAACAACGTTGGTAACCCATTACAGATAGGAGGTGACGACCAAGAATCCGGTGTTAAATTGTTTCATGACTTCTGCTTTGATCTTCTCTGACATGTCTGGTTGCATGCCACAAACCTTTTGTTTTACCAGTGGACAGTCTTCTTTTGTTGGTAGACGATGTACCACGATATCTGCATTAAGTCCTCACATATCTTCATACGACCAGGCAAAGACCTCAACATACTCGTGTAGTAGCTGAATCAGACACTCTTTGATACTGGGCTCCAGATTGGCACCCGCCTTGACTTCTATTTTATCTTCTTTGGTACCTAGGTTGATTGTGTCCACTGGTTCCTCATGGGGCTGAATGGTCCTCTCTTCTTGTTGCAGTAACCTGGCGAGTTCCCCTGGTACTTCACAATCTTCCTCACCTTCGTCTTCGGCTTGGTAGATTAGATTTTTAGAGTCACAGAAGGCCATAGCAGGATCTTTACCTATGGGATCCCGAATGGATGTAGACCTGCATTGTGAGTGTGAGTGTGTGTAAGAGTATATCTATCTTTGAAAGAAATTAAAATGTAAAAAGAAAAACAATGAGCACAAAGTTTGTATGCAAAAACGTCCATGATTCATTGATGTCATATGGAAATGAGATAATAACCCTTACAAATGGACCATTGCACCTCGGGTAAGAGAAGGTTTTAAGAGTCTGAATTGTTTTAATATTACAGATCCAACAAAATGTAAAGAAAAATTACTGTGGGATAAAAGTGATCGGGACAAAATCTCTAGCCTCCCAGTTGCTGAGCCCTCCACTGACAGTTGGGAAAATCCAATCCTCTAGGTTGTGGCTATCTTCATCATCCTCCATGGCGCTGACTTGGTAAATGCTGATCTTCAAGGGTGGTCCTCCGGCACGAGCGCGGCGTACAACCTTCTGGGCACCTGAAGTGAAACCCAGACCAAATTTTTCAGATTTATATGGGATATCTGGGAGTTGTCCCCAAATATTACACCCACCTTCTTCTATCACTGCCTTGGCATCCTTTAAAGACGACATATTGAGTGGAGGTCTTGTGATCTTGGGAACTTGAGAAACAACCTTGGTTACCGCCACAGTCTGCGAGACTTCTTCAAAGTGCTGGAATGGAGTTTCAATAAATTCACCATCTAGCTCCATATATCTGAAGGAATTTAGATGGATGACCATATACTCTTCTTCTCCATGAACGGTGATGATCTTCCCTTGAATTGGATATTTCAGCATTTGATGCAACGTAGAAGTAACAGCGCCAACATTGTGAATCCATGGTCGGCCTAGCAAGCATGAATATGAAGGGCGAATATCCATTACATAAAAAGTTGAGTCAAATGTTTGGGTCCCAACCTTTATGGGGATATCCACTTCCCCATGCACCATCCTTTTTGAGCCGTCAAAGGCCCTCACTACTATGTTGCTTGGTTTCAATGTCAATCCCTCACAGTCAAGCCTATCAAGAGCCTTTTTAGGAAACACATTCAGAGACGAATCAGTGTCCACCAAAACATGAGCCAAGGTCGTGCCCCTGCATTCCACTGAGACATGCAATGCCTTATTATACTTCCTCCCCCTTGGCGTTAAATCAACATCTGAAAAACCTAAACCATTACCTTCCGTCAAGCTGGCTACACAGTCTTGGAAATGATCGACAGATGTTTCTTGGGGTACATGGGCAGTTTTGAGGAATTTTACCAAGGCCTTTCCATGAGCCTCAGAACACAGTAATAAAGCCAGCATGGAAGTTTTTGTTGGAGTTTGCCCCAGTTTCTCAACTACATTGTAGTCGCTTCTTTTTATGATCTTTAGAATTTCCTCTATCTCTTTTCGGGAGATCTCAGGGATAACTACTGATTGTGCCCTCGTCTGGACAGGCTCAACCAGAATACCTTTACCTCGAGTCTCAGTTGGCTCGGCAGCATGAATGTCAGTAGGGGTGATAATAGGGATTGTAACAGTTTTGTCAACATGAGTATTATCAGAGATGATTGCAGGACTGGAAATAGCCTTTGGAGGAGCAACAACAACATAAATGATTACAGGTCCAGAAATAACCTTTGGAGGAGCAATTTCTGGAGAGAAAACCCTTCCACTTCGAGTGATCTTACTAGTCCCTGCGATATTATTGACATCAGAGTCAACTTTCTCAGAACTTGAATTTTCAGCAGCTGGCCAATCTTGCTTGATACCATAGTAGTAAACATCCCCTCCATAATTCCATGGAACAGTTTTGTCTGACGAATACGGGATTGGTCCAGGTATTGTAATTATCAAAGGAGCTACTTTAGGAACTGATGTAATTCTAACGGGTATTTTGGTGGAGACCCCGAAAGAATTATCAGAAATGGTCACGATGGAAACATTATTATAAGAAACAGTTGGAATTGAAGTCTTCTCGAACAAAATCTCCTTGTTATCTATTAGGCATTGAACGCCTTCTTTTAACAACGGACAACTGGTTGGTGAGGATAAATAGAAATGACAGCTTTCATCACAGCCTGGGAATACACCGACATTCAAAAAATTCTCTTTGATAGCCAGGATTGGAGTCACAAGTTCATCAACTAAAGTAACAAACATATCTTCCTCAACGACGTTGAAATCAAGGCCGTGTTTGGGCATAGGGGCAGTAATGACATTGGGCTTTTCTGGCGTGTCGAATTCAATCTCTTTGGCTTCAAGCAGGTCTTGTACTTTGTTCTTTAGAGCCCAACAGTTGTTAGTGTCATGACCGGGACTTTCAGAATGATATGCACAACGGGCATTAGGATGATAGTGAGGAGAGGTTGTGTTAGGATTCTTTGGAGCTTCCTTCAAAGTCACTAGATTGGATCTTAACAAATGCAGCAATACTTAAGATAGTGTCATATTAATTCGAGTGAATTGTCTGACTGGTCTTTTCGTTCTTGGTTGGTTGTTTCTTTGCTAAGCAGGCTCTGGTTTAGGAATCATGACAACCCCCCACCATAGAACGACGTTCAGCCCTATCTTGATTTCTATGAGGATATACAACAACAACTTCTTTCTTTCCAATGAATGGTTTCCTTACAGAAGTAGAGGATGCATCTTTTTGGATCTTCCCGTTCTTTATCCTGACCTCTACTCTTTCTCTGATCAATATCAATTCAGTAAATCCTGCCGAGGAACTCCCAATTAAGTGATTGAAGAAAGGTCCAGACAAGGTGCCCAAAAACATATCAACTAACTCTCTTTCAGATAGAGGAGGCTGGACTCCTCCTGCCAAGTCCCTCAATTTTTACTTATAGTATTTAAAGCCTTCACTTGAAACCATGGCCATACTCTGGAGGTGAGTACGGGTGGGCGCAAGATCAGCATTGTATTGGTATTGTTTTTAAAAGGCAGCGGTCAGATCTTCCCAGTTATGAACATTGGCTCTTTCCAACTGATAAAACCAATCAAGTTGAGTTCCAGACAGACTGTCTTGGAAGAAGTGTACCCATAAATCCTTGTCAGCGGTATGAGGCTGGATTTTCCTTACATAGGACCGGAGATACATTTTGGGACATGAAACTCCATCATATTTGGCGAACACCAGTACTTTGAATTTTGGAGGAATGACAATCCCCGATACTAACCCCAACTCCTCAAAGTCTAATCCAGACACTTTTTGGATTTCCATTATGCTCAACCGCTCTTCTAGATGCTTATACTTATCATCGGCTGGAGGATATTGTTCTTCAGAATAGTCTTCTTCTTCCTCTTCATCTACTGACTCTGACTGGACAACTGTTTCTTTGCCCTTCCCATCTTGATTGTCTTTCTCACCGGATGTTGTTGTAAAGTCTAAGGTCCTTATTTCTTGTCCTTGGAACCTTCTTCCCATATTCAGAACTCCGACTATTTTCTTTGTCTTCTTTTTCTTCTCCTTAACCAGCAAGGTCTTCAACTCTTCTCTTCCTATGGCTAGAGTTAAGAACATCTGTTGAAACTGGGAATTTTGAGCTTGGAGGTCCTTCACCGTTTGCTCGAGATCCAAATTTGAAGGATTTTAAGATTCAAATTTGTTTTAGACAAAAAGGAAACACACGTTATATTAATAAATTAAAGCTTGAGTACATCAATGCCTCTTTGGGCAAAACAAATACAAAAACTCTAAGATAGAAAGGTTGTACGAATCCTCTTTGGTGCAATGTAGGCATTAAGTTCCTCTCCTCATGAAGTTTCTTAGTGAGTTCCAAAACCTTCTTCTCGTTAGCATAGAATTGGGATTCGAAAGTATCTCTCTCCCCCTTGAGTTGGATCCAATCTCTTTGTAGGTCTTCAAGAGAGGTGGGCATGTCAGGATGTAGGATAGTGTATGGAACATCTCCTTCCATAACAGGCTCAATGATTACCGGGAGAATGGAGGGATAAGGCATCATAAGATTCTGAGCATGAGTTCGTACCAATTTGAGGTAAGGCTCAAGAGGGATGAAATTCTTATGCCCCAATGTTTCGCTATCTACCTTGTTCAGCATCCTTCAAGATTGGATAAATCTTTGGCGAAGACCTTGATCGTTGTTCTCATAATCAAATACCAAACCTTGAATCAGCATCTCATGCGGGCCATCCCTTCGGGCGTAACCAAACTGTCTTAAAGCTAAGCAAGGATTGTAGGCGATACCTCCCCTAATGCCAAGTAAAGGGACATTATGGAATTCTCCACAACGGTCGACAATAGTAACATTCTCTAAGGATCGGGAACACCAATGAATGTCTGAATGCTTGAGCCCCATCAACCTTTATGACCACCTTGAACCTTGCTCGTTCTTCAATACAGATTGGAGAAGATGCGAAATAAACCATTTTGCCAAGAGAGGAGTGCAACACATAAGGACACCTATTTTCCTCATAGTGCGAGTGTGAAAAGAATTCAGAATGTCCCCTAGCAAAGTAGGCACCGGGTTACGAGACATGAAGATATTGACGGTGTTCACATCTATGAGTTGGTCAAGATTTGGAAACAAAACCATCCCATAGATGAGGAGAGCCACAATTTCCTCAAAGGCTTGCAAATCCAAAGAGTTCCAACAGTTTCAGGCTTCCTCAAACAAGAACTTTTCTAGGAAGCCTTTGACACCACTCCTTGTTTCCCAATTAGTTGTGACATCAGATGACTGCAAGTGTAGAGCTTGAGAAATATCTTCTGACTTTGGGTCTCTTTCTGTACCGTTGAAAAGTAGTTGATTGAGAATGGGAATCTTCAAGAGTTGGGAGAATTCTTCCAAAGTTGGCACAAGTTGATAATCGGGAAATGTGAAGAAATGGCGTAAAGGATCAAAGAACTGAAAGAGCACCTTCATCATGTCTTCATCAGTGTTGGAGGTGACCAAGTTGAGTAGGCGACCATGTCTCTCGGTGAATGGAGAATTTTCTGGAATCCTTGAAGCTAGATCCTTAAGTTGTGGAGGGATCCTTACAAGATTGACTTGAATAGTTTTTCTACGAATAGAATCCATGTCCTACAAAACAGAACAAAGATAAATCCCAAGATCCTTGAAATGGTTAGTTAATGTGTATGATGTTATGATGTTCATGATGTTATGTACAAGTAAATATACACAAACAAAGCAAATAAGTCCTTAGGTTTAGGCTTGCATGGAGTCTCATAGGTAAGTACCCTCTTGAAGTTTAGTTGGCTCAACCTGTGCTAGCAATAGTAACTGGGTTCTAAGGAGCTCAATATCACTGATTTGTTTCTTTGAGCATTGTCTCAGCACAAACCTCTTTAATGGGGACCAAAATTTCTCAAAAACCAAACCTCAATGAGTGTAGTATCGAGTATCTACCAACTTCGGACTGCACCAAAACTGGTCATCTCACTACATCCTAATGGCTAAGTTGGTCAAGTAAAGGTTCTAAATGTTCATTAGTGCTTTATGACATCACTCAGTGGCCCCATATTCTCCTTGATTAACTCAAGGGCTAGCGGTACCCACAAAAATGTCGCACTAATATAGCTATTGCTTAGACCATGTCGGTATACCCCGCACAGTTTAAACAACATATTTCTACTTACCTATAAGGTATCCTAAATCCGGGTAGAGGATTCAAACCCAAACAAAGAACCATAATGTAAAGAAAATAAGTCAAACAAAGAAAGCAAGTAAATGTGATCTAACCCTAAGGTAACCCCACTTTTAGAAATATCCCCAGCAGAGTCGCCAGTTTTGTGATACGATGGGAGAACTGACTTGAATGTTTTGTGTTTGATTGCAAATATTGCGGTTAGCAAGAGTCGCCACCAACATTTCTTTTATCCAAAAGGAAAGGTAAAAAATCACATGAAAGACCTTTGAGATTTTTTCTTGAGTTCGGGGGGTAGATTATGAAAAGGGAAGGTATTAGCACCCCTTTTATCCATTGTTTTCCATGGGCTCTTAGTTACTTGCTAGATCACCTGCTTTTGTTTAAAATTGTGCTTTGTGTGGTTTTTTGAAAGTATTTCTTAAAGAGGCCATTGTTTAGGGAATCTTTGTAATGATTCTCGTTCGTAAGAATGTATACAACGATGTTTGATCTTTTGAAAATGTTTTTAAGTTTTAAAGATGTTTGAAAGTGCAGGTGTTTGTTTTGAAAATAGAAAGGATGTTTTGTTTGAAATAGAGCAAGTAATTAGGAGCATTCAACCTACTCAAAAGTCTTTTTTGTTCATTTTTCTTTTCCTTTGACATTGTTATCTTACCATTCAATTGGTAATTAACCCTATCTTTGGATGTAAACGGGACGGGCGTGGGTCACCGTATAACCATGATTAGCAATGTTGAAAGGTATCTTAACATTCTTTTTAGGGGCTAAGATTATTTGAAAGGCAACTTAGATATCGTCATCGGGGGACTATGATCTTGTATTTGCTTGTTTTTGCTAAGATACCTTACATGCGTAATATGGCCATTTTGTAAAGGCAACCAAGTGGAATCACCCTAGGGGTGTTTGTGTGCAAGTGTACTGTTTTCATGCTTGATTTTGTATTGGATTAGGGTTTTCTAAGCATTGGTTTTAGTCTTTCCATACAAATCCTAATTACTAGCATTTGTATATAAAACGATAAATTGCAGAATTTTAAAGTTACTATGCTATTACAATATTTGGGGGGGGGGGGGGGGGGGGGGGGTGTACGAATTGTATATGGGGATTTCAAGAATATAAACTTAATTAATCTATTACAACCAAATTGAATTTGTACAAGAAATTAAATGGAAATAATATACAAAATGAATAAATATACAAGAATGCAAATATAAAGAAAATGGATATTTTTTGTTTGGATTTTTTTAGGAAAAGTGAATTTGTTTTTAACCTAATTAATTAAAAGAAAATAATTAATTAAAATAATACAAATAAACCTAACTTAATAAGAAAAGATTTTAAATAAAACCCTAAGTCTATTAATTGATTAAAAGGAAATTAAATTTAAGAAAAGTATTTTTGTATTTTTGTCTTCAAAATAATTTATAGTATTATAAAATCTTTTTGGCCTTTTTTATATTAAAATAAATATATTTTAATTGGTGTAAAAGAAAATAAATAATATCCTAGTTTTAATTAAATTTACAAGAATAATTAGTAAAATAAATAAAGTGTGATTGAATAATATATTTTTTGTGAGAAAAAACAAATAAACTAAGTTAAAATATAAATCTACTATTTTTGTATTTTTTATGATTTTTTAGTATTAGAAAAATAATTAAGAAAATATATAAAAAGAAAATAAGAAAATAAACTAAAATTTGGCCAGGGGTGCAAATAGTCCACGGGGGGGTTAGAAAGTAAAAACAAAAACAAAAACAAAGCCCAAAGATGAAGCCCAGTGCCTGCAAAAAAGGGTCAGAAAATGAAAAATATGGAAAAAAAATCAAAAGGGTACCACTGGGGCTCGAACCCAGGTCCCAAAGGTTACAGGCGCGCGCTTCTACCATTGGGGTGGCTATACATCTGTTAACATAAGCAAAAAAATAAATATGTGATACAAAACATGCCCAGATTTCTACTTCATCTTCAACCTCCAGCCAGACCAACTGTAACTTGTTCAAATCTCAACCAAAATGAAAACTGTAAACATGGAACTTGTAGCAAATTTCCTCACGATTTCGGAAATGTAAAGCATTAAAACTATAGCTCTAAGATAAACATGAATTTTAATGGCCCTATTCTGAACCCTAAAAATCTCAGAAAATTCAATATCAAAATTCTCTAAGCTCAAGCAAAATTAATGGAAACTATGGACATGGTTAGCTTTAGGGCAATGATATCTACATGTTTTGTTCACAAATAAATAATTGATGACGCCTGTATGAAAAGTTCCAAAGTTAGAAAACTTACCTTGCAAGGGGGTATCAGGTTTGAAGTTTGAGCAGCTTTCAAGGAGTTCCAATGGTTGGGGTTAGCTTCCTCAAGTTCCAAGGAAGCTGATGGAATGCTTAGCTTGAGCTGAAAGTACCTAAGGAGTTCTGGAAAAGTCCAAGTGCAAAGCTCTATTTTTAAAAACGGAGGATGGTGTTAATGGTGTTACAGTTCTGTAACAGGGTGTGGGATCAGTTCTAAATGATGTTTAGAAGCTTTAGAAACCAAAAGAAATCACTTCTGAACATATTCACGGAGAAGAGAATTAATTGGCATACACATCGGCTACCATGTCATCTATGTTCAAAGTCAGATGGGACAACAAGGCTCCTCAAAATTTCCAATGAGAGATTGGATGAACTGACACATTGCTATGAGGTTGATACTAACAGAGTAGAGGAAAAGCCTTGGTTTCATGAAGTAAAGAGATACCTCGAGGCTCAAGAGTACCCAGAGGGGCGTCTATTAATGACAAGAAATTTCTATGGAGGTTCTCTTCTAAGTTCTTCCCGAGTGTTGTACCCCAAAATTTGCCCTCTCATTTCTCAAGGCATTTCTCACAATGATTCTCAAAATTCAAGCTTGCATAAGTACAATTGGATTTTCCAACATCAAGTTAAAGAGGAAACTCTTAAAAAGGGGAAAACAGATGAAAATAATATTTTTGACAAAATTAGAGAAAAATAAGTCTTCTTCGATTTACCTCCTTCAATTGGCCTTTTGGTCACTTTCAATTGCAAGCTTGGCTTGCATCCTTCGACTAGGCGTGGGCCTCTAGCACATTGTCTTTGATTCACAAGGCAGGCGCTTCCTGCATGCAATCTTAGATTGCAACTTTGGCCTCACATGGTTCACAATACAATGGTTGCCTATGTGCCTGCTTTGATTAGATGTTTGATGCTTGCATGACTGTGTTGACTGGACAAATATTCCCCTCTATGTTTGCTTTGACTCACAAAGTGATGGCTGGATATATGTAGCCTTCGATTGAGCCACATATCCCTTCTTGCACATAAGAGGCTCCCACAAGGCCAGCAGGCACAAGGCAAGAGCCTCCTGTAGCCTTCTTCGATTACAAGGCAAAAAGCCTCCTCTTGGTATCCTTCAATTGCATCCTCGCTTCCCGCGTGCACCCTTCGTTTAGGCATATGGCCATTTTGTTGCAAGCTTCATTTGGGCATTTATAACTCCTGCATGTAGGTATCGATAGGGAATTGGCTATGTTTATACTAGCTTCGAATGGACAATGTTTCCCTTCAGTATGCTATAGTGCCACCATTGACAAACTTCAACACACATGGTTGATGCCCCCCTTCAAAGGACATGTATTGTTGGATTTGAAGGGCATACATAGGATTCCTTGTCAAAGGATATATTACATGACCCATTCAAGGGACATGTCCGGGCGTCTCATTCGAAGGACACATTTGGCCCTTTTCAAAGAAACATACATAACCCATTCAAGGGACATGTCCGGGCGTCCCATTCAAAGGAAATTCTTGATAGACCATTTGAAGGACTTACAAAGCCCACCTTAAGGCATGCTTTGGTTACTTTTGTACCCCAAAATTTTCCCTCCTATTTTACTCAACATATGTTCATTGAGATCCTCAACTTGCCCAAGGATGCCCAAGGATTGATCAAGCAAATGCTCTCCTAAGACAATGAACTTCAAACTAGGGTTTCCATTTTCATCAATATGGGTGAACTCCAAAGGTATAAAACCTTTTCCGTGGTCCTAATATGTTCTCAAGATCATCCATGCCAAGTTTTATGCATTGCACAAGAAGTTTGCTCAGTCAACTGCTCAAATGCCTGAAAATCAATTGTGTTAGGTCAAAAGTCAACTATGACTCACATACAGTCAAACTTCAAGATTTTTGGTCAAAATCAACATTTTGAAGTAATACCCATCATTTGATCAAGGTTTGATCATGATTCCCCAAGAAATGCTCCTAATTCATCAAAACTCAAAAGTTACTAAATTAGGGTTTCTTAGGAAAAGTCAACCAAACTTTGACCAGACATAACTTTCTCATACTTTATTAGAAATTTTCCATCCAAGGCTCATTTTGAAGAGAACCCAATTCCCTACAACTAATCTTCAGCCCTAAATCTCAAAAAATGCACTCATGAAAATATATAAATTCATACATTATGGGTCCTTTACAAAAGTAAACAGAAACACCTTTTGGGTCAAAGCTTCTTACATGAACATGGAGGATCCAATTGAGATGAAACCAAAAGGTTTGTTTAAGGGACATCCTAATATTTCTAAAAAGTAAAATAACACCCTCTTAGGGTCAAAATTGAAGGAGATATGCATTGTCAAAGTTGGCCATTTTTGGAAAATTATCAAAAGTCAACAATACCCAAAATTGCATTTTTTTGTCAAATGGGCCTACTTTTTTATGCTTGCATCTTACTTCTAACATGGTCCACGACCCAAACACTCTCCCACATATTATTGGCTTTATTTATTTAATTTATTTTGATTTTAATCATTTAAAAATCAAATTAAATCAAATAAATGATATAAATTAGTAAAGATTTGTTTTTGATATGATTTTGAATGGAATTACAATTCAAATATGTTGTCAAACCAAATCAAATCGTGCAAAGGGTGATTGGGATGAGAATGGAATGATTTGGCTTGATATATAAATAAATAATGCAAAGAGGAAATCAAATCAAATCTTGATAATGTGCAAAGATATGAATGCTTTTTGTTGACCTAATTCAGTCTACCACATATATGGAATCATTCCCAAGCACAAGAACGTGGGTTGGACATGTAAACTGCAAGGGCAAGAACTCAATTTTTGGACAAAAAAGTGAGCATCGATTTTCTTTCTACAGGGAGATTCAAAGCGTTCTAAGGCTAGCAATCCATTCCTAGCAATCTCCTGAAGCTAACTACACCCTTTGCACGCACCAAAACACTCAGAATCGTAAAATATGCAACTTTGTTATCCAACTCTTTTTGATTTTTGATTACATGAATACATGCATTTTCAATGAAATTTAATCATGTATTCTTGTTTATCATAAAGTTTTGATGCTTTCTGAATCGTTTGATTGAGTTTTAAGTGCAGGAATCATGGTTTGTCATTCTTAGGGTTTCCAAGCTCGTTTTATGGTTTCCTTCTACAGGAAAAGTTAGGGCTAGGCATGGATACCATGGTGTTCAGGGCTCCAAGCCCAGTTGATTCATGGCATTTATTATAATTTATATTGCTTGTGCTGAATTTTTGAATGATGCAGGGTTGTACTTACAGACTTTGTCTGTAGGTAAAAGTCTAAACCTAATACAACGGTACTGGGGAAGAAGACGATTGCGTGGCAATGTCCCGTTGGGCTATTTGAATATTGGCGCGTTTCTTCTGGACATACGCGTGTTTCCGTTATATTATATCTTGTTTAATTATATTAACAAAAGGCACCCTGGCCCAGTGGCAAGCAGGAAATGGGATAAGGCGCTGTAAGTGAGAGGTAAGAGGTTCGACCCCTGCCTCTAACATTTGCTATTTTTCTTACAAATAATTTGCAGGTTCTATGCGCTTCATCACCCAGCGTCCACCATACACCTCAGATCTCACCCTTGGGATCCATCATCATGTAGATCCAGCACTACAAGATTGATGGCGCACCAGGAACCATTAGAAGAAAGATGCACTGGATCAGGCGCAGGATCCTTGGGCCATTATCCTGGGCCTAACACAAAATTGGCAACACCCCCCCAATCTGCTTAGCTACATCAGGCCCATTCCTTTAATTATTTTTTAATTTCTTTGTTTATTTTGTTTTAGTTTCTTGTTTAAATTATTTTTTACAAAAAAAATCTTTTTTTTAATTGAATCATAAAATAAAAAATCACTAAAAAATATTAGGTTTAGTTTTTTCATAAAATATTTATTTACCTTAATTAATTAGGTTAACTTAAATTCTTTTTGCATTAATTAAAATTAAATAGAAATTAGGTTAATTTTCAAGATTAATTATTTTTCACAAAAAATCCAAAAAATATCTTTTCTTTATTCATCAATTAATTGTTCCTAAACTTGACCTTAATTCCCCGTATTTGATTTTGTCGCGCGCATTCTTTCCCCCCTATTTTATTAATTATTGTATCTGCTCCGAGTTTGTAATAGTTAATTAGGTTTACTATTTCGCATTTATTATTTTCCCTAGTTTTTGATTATGTAATCCCCTCCCCAAATCCTTGTAATAGCTAGGGTTTTAATTTCTCGCACTTTACTTTCCGCAATTATAAACTGCCTAGATGTATGGATAATAGGATTGGATGGCAAGATAAATCAATTTAAAACAGTAGAAAACCCTAAATGCGCAAGATAAATGAAACTGAAATCAAACGCTTGCACATGCTCACTCCTAGGGTTTTGCCTCACTTGGTTGCCTCAGAAATAATGGTCGTGTCCCTCGAACGTAGAGATATCTTAGCAATGACCCGTAATTTAAAGTCGTCATAAAGATCATAGTCCCTCCTTGTCCCTCGAGTTGCCTACGAGAAATGATCTTATGACAATAGTCACTTCGAAATGCTAAAACATCTTTACATGTTGCCTTTGATGACCATTTCGTCCCTTTCGAACGTCCCTTAAAACTCCAACGATAGGGCTACCTACTCCTTAATAGTAGGATAGTACTGTCTAAAGGAAACGGGAATGAATAATCTTTTTTTGAGTAGGTAGAAAACTCTTAAGTACTTGCTCAAAACAAAAAATCTTTCACACAAACACTTTTCAAAACAATTTTCAAAACAATTTTCAAAACAACTTCGTCACACTCTTGAGGACAGATACAAGAGTTATCATGAAGTAAACAAAACTTTTCAAAACAAACACACACAAGCAATTTCAAAGTGAGCAAGTACCTAATAGCCCATGGAAAACCATGGATAGAAAGGGTGCTAACACCTTCCCTTTCTATAATCTAGCCCCCGTACTCAGATACATCTCGAAAAAAGGTTTTTTCTGTTCTTTTCCCTTTTCCTTTGATTGGATAAAATAAAAGTCGGTGGCGACTCTTGCTTACCTCAAAATTTGCGAATACAAAATGCAAAACCAATATAACAGTCGGTTCGGCCACCGTATCACAGAACTGGCGACTCTGCTAGGGATTTAATAAGTGAGGTATACCTTAGGATTTAGGTCACTTCTAAAATTGCTTGCTTGTCTTTTGCTTTGCCTACTTTATATTCAAGGGTTTTGTGTGGGTTATGTAGATCCTACACCCGGATCTGGGGACACCTTTTAGGTAAGTAGAAATAAACTATGAGGGAACTGTACGGGGTATACCTACACAGTTGAAGCAGTAGCTACGTTGATGTGACACTTTGGTTGGTACCGGTAACCCTTGAGTCAATCAGGGAGAGTACGGGGCGCCGCGTGGTGTCATAAAGCATCAACTGACCTTAGAACCTTTTAATTGCACAACTTAGCCAGTAGGACGTAGCGAGATAGCCGACTTTGGTGTATTCCCAAGGTCGACAGATACTCGATGCTACACTCATTGAGGTTTGACTCTTGAGTTTTGTTTGGTTGCGAGTCAATCGCCTATTGAACGAAGCTTGGGGGAAAGATCGGTGATATTAAGATCCCTTAGAACCCTGTTACTATTTATAGTATAGGTTGAACTAATCCAGCTTCAAGAGGGTACGACCTTAAAACTAATTTAGGCCTTAAACCTAAGGACTTGGTATGACTTGTTTTTTGCTTGCTATACATGTGATTTTTTAGCATAATCATGACATCATAAGCACAACATATCATACTAACCATTTCAAGGATTTTTATAGGGCTCATCTTTGCTTTATTTTGTAGGACATGGCCTCCGCCCGTAGGAATACTATCCAGATTAACCTTGTGAAAGTGCCTTTCCAACTAAAGGACTTGGCATTAAGGATTCCTGAAAGCTCTCCCTTCATTGAAAAGCATGGTCGTTTGCTTAACTGGGTCACTTCAAAACCTGATGAAGAATTGTTAAAAATGCTATTTCAGTTCTTTGCCGGAACGAGTAAAATCACCCGTAGTGGAAGAATTTTCTCTCAGGAGATTGCGCCACCAAAGGCAATCTTCGGACCCTCAGCCGCTCCTAAAGTTACCCCTATGCCGGTCAACATATCTGCAAGAACTCCAGTTATTGAAGAGTTTGTGACTCTTGAAGTTGCCCCGTCTGCTGCTGCTGATGATAGAGGGAAAGGGATCCAAGAAGAGCCCGTCAGGACGAGGGCTCAGCCGTTGATCATCCCTGAAACCTCTCAAAAAGAAATGGAAGAGATTTTGAAAATAATCAAGAAAAGTGATTATAACGTTGTGGAGCAATTGGGGCAAACCCCCTCAAAAATCTCTATGCTGGCCTTACTGCTTTGTTCAAAAGCTCATGCAAAAGCATTGATCAAATTCTTGAAGACGACCCATGTGCCCCAGGAAACCTCCGTGGACCAGTTCCAAGAATGTGTAGCTAGCCTAACAACAGACAATGGTTTAGGGTTCTCCGACGCTGATCTAACCATCAAAGGGAGAAAACATAATGACGCCCTGCATGTCTTGGTAGAATGCAGAGGGACTACTCTGGCACATGTTCTGGTAGACACTGGTTCATCGCTGAACGTTTTACCAAAGAAGGCATTGGATAGGCTAGATTGTGAAGGTTTAACCTTGAAGCCTAGCAACATCATTGTTAGAGCCTTTGATGGCTCTAAACGGATGGTCCACGGGGAGGTGTACATCCCGATTAAAGTGGGTACTGAAACCTTCAACTCCACATTCTATGTCATGGACATCCGTCCCTCCTATTCTTGCTTGTTAGGAAGACCCTGGATTCATCATGCTGGAGCCGTTACTTCAACTCTGCATCAAAAGCTCAAGTACCCTGTCCAGGGGAAGATTGTGACTATTCTCGGTGAGGAGGAATACATGATAAGCCATCTTAATTCTTCCCGCTATGTGGAATTGGATGGTGAATTCATCGAAACCCCCTTTCAGCATTTTAAGGAGGTAGCTCAGGAGATTGCGGCAGTACCTTCTGTACCCATGATTACCCGACCTCCGCCACAGATGTCGTCACTCAAAGATGCAAAGGCTGTGATTGAAGAAGGAGGAAGCACAATCTGGGGGCAACTTCCTGATTTTCCGTTCAAATCTGATAAATTTGGCTTGGGTTTCATTGCTGCTAGTCAGAAGGCTGTGCGTCGCTCCCAGGCTGGAGGGCCACCAGTGAAGATCACCCATCATGGAGTCAGTGCTTTGGAGGATGGTGAAGAGGAGAGAAACCTAGAAGACTGGATTTTCCCTACCATTGAAGGAGGATTGAGCAATTGGGAGGCTAAGGACTTTATTCCCATTACTTTCATCAATCAGTAATTTATCTTTCAAACATTTCTGTTGATTTGTAATAATTCCTAAACAATTCGTACACGTTTAACCTTGTGCCTTACCCGAGGTACATAGGTCCATTTGTAAGGGTTTGATTTTTCATCTTCATATGCCATTTTAATGAATCATAGATGTTTTCATATATAAACTTTTGTGTTCATTTTCTTTCTTTTTACATTTTATTTGTTTAAAGGTGGCTATCCCTTACACACACCCACACTCACCAATGCAGGTACCCATCCACTCCGGATTCCATGGGTAACAATTCTGCTATGGCCTTTAGTGACTCTGAAGATCTGGTCTACCATGTCGAATACGAAGGTGATGAAGACTGTGAAGTGCCTGGAGAATTGGCTAGGCTATTACAACAGGAAGAAAGGGCTATTCTACCTCACGAGGAGTTGTTAGAGACTATCAACTTGGGAACAAAGGAAGACAGCAAAGAAGTTAGAGTGGGTGCCAACCTAGAGCCAAGTGTCAAGGAGCGCTTAGTTCAGCTGTTGAATGAATATGTTGAGATCTTCGCCTGGTCCTACGAAGACATGCCGGGACTTGATACAGATATTGTGGTTCACCGTCTCCCTACAAGATAAGAATGTCCACCAATTAAATAGAAAGTTCGCTGCATGAGGCCCGACATGTCTGAAAAGATCAAAGCTGAAGTGATGAAGCAGTTCAATGCTGGCTTTCTTGCTGTTACCTCCTATCCATAATGGGTTGCTAACATTGTGCATGTACCTAAGAAGGACGGCAAAGTCAGAATGTGCATGGATTACAAAGATTTAAACAGGGCCATCCCTAAAGATGACTTTCCACTACCGCACATTGACATCTTGGTTGACAATACATCTCAGCACAAGGTATTTTCTTTCATGGACGGATTTTCAGGGTACAACTAGATTAAAATGGCCCCTGAAGACATGGATAAAACTACCTTTATTACACAGTGGGGTACGTTCTATTATAAAGTGATGCCATTCGGACTGAAGAATGCCGGGGCAACCTATCAACGCGCCATGGTGGCTTTGTTTCATTATATGATACATCATGAGATAGAGGTTTACGTAGACGACATGATAGCCTGTTCACAAACGAAAGAAGAACACCTTGACCATCTGCAAAAGCTGTTTGTCAGGTTGAAAGAGTACAAGCTAAGACTGAACCCTAACAAGTGCACTTTCGGAGTCAGGTCCGGTAAACTCTTGGGATTCATCGTGAGTAACAAAGGCATCGAGGTTGATCCTGCCAAAGTCAAAGCTATACAAGAAATGCCTGTCCCTCGCACTGAGAAGGAGATTAGAGGTTTCTTGGGACGCCTAAACTACATTGCAAGGTTCATTTCTCACCTAACATCTACCTGTGAACCAATCTTTAAGCTGTTGAAAAAAGATCAGGTGGTTAAATGGAATGATGACTATCAAGTTGCTTTCGATAAAATCAAGGAGTATTTGCTGGAACCTCCTATCTTGATGCCACCCGTTGAAGGAAGGCCATTAATTATGTATCTGACCGCCCTGGAGAATTCAATGGGGTGCGTACTGGGCCAACATGACGAGTCTGGCCGAAAAGAGCATGCCATTTATTACCTTAGAAAAAAGTTTACTGACTATGAGACCCGATACTCACTGCTCAAGAAAACTTGTTGCACTTTGGTATGGGCTGCTCGCCGGCTAAGGCAGTATATGTTGACTCATACCACTCTACTAATTTCTAAGATGGATCCAATCAAGTACATCTTTGAAAAGCCTGCTTTATCTGGAAGAATCGCTAGATGGCAGATGATCCTCACAGAGTAGATATACAGTACACGACCCAAAAAGCTATAAAGGGGAGTGTGCTATCCGATCATCTGGCCCATCAAGCTGTCGAAGATTACCAATCCATGAGATTTGACTTCCCCGACGAGGACATTATGACTTTGAGCAACATTGAAGAAAACATATCGTATGACGGACCTGAACAAGGATCCCGATGGACCCTGTACTTTGATGGTGCCTCCAACGCGTTTGGAAACGGTATCGGCGCGGTACTTATTTCTCCAGAAGGTTGCCATACACCTTTCACTGCCAGACTCTGCTTCAGCTGCACCAATAACATGGCCGAGTATGAAGCTTGTATCTTTGGTCTCAAGGCCGCTATTGACTTGGGAATCAAATCTTTGATTGTATTTGGGGACTCCGCTTTAGTTATCAGTCAAATCAAAGGAGAGTGGGATACTAAACATCCAAACCTCATCCCGTACAAAGAACATATTCTGACATTGTTACCACATTTCGAGCAGATCACCTTCGAGCACTTCCCGCGAGAAGAGAATCAGCTAGCAAATGTGCTAGCTACAATGTCATCCATGTTTAAACTTAACTGGGACAATGAGGCTCCTCAAATCACCATTGAGCGGATGGACGAACCTGCACATTGTCACGAGATTAATACCGAAGAAGTAGTGGACCGACCGTGGTTTCATGACGTCAAAAGGTATCTCGAAGCACAAGAATACCCTGAAGGAGTTTCAGTCAACGACAAAAAGTTTCTGAGGAGGTTCTCTGCAAATTTCTTCTTGAGAAATGGTATCTTATACAAGCGCAATCATGATTGCATTCTACTCCGTTGTGTGGACAAGGTCGAAGTTGAGCAGATCATGGCTGAACTGCACAATGGTACCTTTAGCACCCACTCAAGCGGACATACGATGGATAAGAAGATTCTACCGGCAGGCTACTACTGGTCTACCATGGAAGCTGATTGTCATCAATATTCCCGTACTTGTCACAAATGCCAAATCTACGCTGACAAGGTACATATACCTCTAGTTCATCTCAATGTCTTAACAGCTCCTTGGCCATTCGCGATGTGGGGAATCGACATGATTGGAGAGATCAAGCCTACAACATCCAATGGACACCGCTTCATCCTAGTGGACATTGATTACTTTACCAAGTGGGTCAAAGCAACGTCCTTCGCATCCGTTACAAAGAATGTGGTTGCCCGCTTAATCAAGTAGAATCTCATTTGCCGCTATGGTATCCCTGACAGGATTATCACTGATAATGGTACAAACCTAAACAACACTATGATCACCGCTCTGTGCGAGCAGTTCCAGATTCAACATCACAATTCATCTCCCTATCGGCCAAAGATGAACGGTGCTGTCGAAGTTGCGAACAAAAATATCAAGAAGATCATACAAAAGATGACAGTCACCTACAAGGACTGACATAAGATGTTACCGTTTGCTCTGCATGGGTACCGTACCACGGCACGAACATCAACTGGGGCAACACCCTATTCTTTGGTATACGGCATGGAAGCTGTTTTACCTATCGAGGTTTAGATTCCCTCCTTGAGAATCATGAAGGATGCTGGTTTGAGTGAAGACGATTGGATTCAGACCCGACTTGATCAACTTAACTTAATTGATGAGAAGCGACTTACTGTTGTTTTCCATGGTCAGGCGTATCAAAAACGTATGATCAAGGCTTTCAACAAGAAAGTCAGGCGCCAGGTATATCAAGTCGGAGATCTTGTAATCAAGCGGATCATCTTGCCGCAAAGTGATCCCAAGGGTAAATGGACTCCTACCTACGAAGGACCATTTGTGATCAAAAACATCTTTTCTGGTGGGGCAATGATCTTGACCACCATGGACGGCGATGACCTGCCACACCCTGCGAACGCAGACATAGTCAAAAGATACTACGCATAAACAACCTGACAAGTCGAAAACCCGAAAGGGCGACTTGGGCAAAAATTGGAATCTCGGTGAATCGAAAACCCGAAAGGGCGGTTTAGGCAAAATTTAGGGATAAATAAAAAAAATCTATACACCCGGCAAGTTGAAAACCCGAAAGGGTGACTTGGGCAAAAAAGGGTTTCCCGGTGGACTGAAAACCCGAAAGGGCAGTCCAAGCAAAAGTTAGGGAATTAAAGCGTATGACTATGTCTCGTCGGATCACTTTAAGGACAATCTGTTCACAAAAAAGCTCCAGGCTTCTGATCAGTTCAATCATCGTTTGACGAAGCAACGAATGGACAAGATATCCAGAGTTACGAAGGCTATAGCAGAATGGGAACCCCATGGAATTTTTTACACATAGCCATCTTTCTTTGTATAAATTTTTCTCAATTTTATGACAACATTCTCTTACTAGAATGTCTGTCTCCTTTGTACAAAATACTTACACAAAGTTAATACAAAGATACTTGAAAGTGCAAAAAACTATTTGCCTTTTCTTTTTCTTTACACTTGTGTTTTATTTAAAAACTTCCAATGGTTTATTAAATAAGCATATGCATTTGAATATAATCACTATTTACAAATAAACGAAATGTGAAAGAATAATTACTGACAGGTTGAAAGGATAGGAAAACGTCTTTAGGCTATTCCAAGAGAAATCCCTTGCAGTGCATCACCTAGATCCCCAACGGAGCTAAAACCTAGAAATACATATCCCCAGCGGAATTAAATTTCAGAATCCCTGCTAGAGTCCAATCTACAAACTCCCAATCCCCGGCGGAGTCATATTTCAAACCTTCAATCCACCATCAGAGTTGAACTTCAAACTCCCAATCCTCAGCGGAGCAAAAAACTTTGGGTCACAAGTCCCCAGTAAAGATGAAACCTTCTTCCCCAATGAAGTCAAATTTCCAACTACCAATCCACAGCAGAAACCATCCAGTTTCTCCAGATTCCCCAGCAAGTTATCTTAAAATCTGAGAATCAACCAGATAATAGTTAACTTTTATCCCCAACTTTAGGATAATTCCCCAGTAGAGCGGCATACAACCCGAACTCCTGAACTTTTTCCAACAATATAGCTATTCCCCACAGAGTTTTTACTCCCCAACAAAATGAAGATTATCATTCTTAGCTCCCCAGTTTGAAGTCCCCAGGGATTTATTTTCCCCTAGTAGATTGAAGATTCTCAGTCCGGATTCCTCAGTGAAGTTGCCAGAGTCTCCATAACTCCCTTGCACGAGTTTGTCAGAATTTTTAATCCTCTACAGATAGAAGATTCTCATTCTCACTTCTCCATTGAAGCCCCAAGGTTTCAATTCCCCAGAAGATTGAAGTTCCTCATTCTTATTCTCCGCAGAAGCCATCAGAATCTTCCTTATTCTCCAGCAGATCAAGCTTTTCTTTTGTCTGATCCCCAATGGAGGTCTTCAGAGTTTCCCTATTCCCCAGCCGAGTAAGGATTCCCATTGGTGTACCCGCCAGCTATAGTCATCAAAATTCTCTGGAATCCCCAAGCAGGTTTCTCAAGCAGACTTGAAGGATCCCTATCCCCAGGAAAGTCATAAAGGATTCCCACATCCCTGCAAGAGTTGTCAAAGTTCTGGTTAATCCCCACGAGTTGCCAAGGATTATCTATCACCAACAGTGGTCCAAGGATTTCTCACCTTTAACAATCAAGATTTTTTGAATCTCCAACAACAGTCAAGGATTTATTTTCCCCGGTAGCAGTGAAAGATTTTATTATCTCCAGCTATCAAGGATTTATTTTCCTCAGCAAGACAGCTATTCAGCTTACATACGCATACATTACATTCATATACCATAAACATTGATAAAGCACATTTATTGCATCATACATGTCATGCAACATAACTTTGTGTTTCAGCTAACATTTTACCCTTTTCAGGATAATATTAAAAGCTATCTTTAACAGATTTTCAAAGATTTCAGATATGGTACGGATACACTCCAAGACATGGAAGTCATTCTGTTACTCATTCAAGTCTCTTATTCAGATACAGTATAGATACACCCCAGACACGGAGGTCATTCTATTACTCATTCAGAATTCAAAGTCAAGATACAGTATGGATACGCACCAGACACGGTAGCCATTCTGTCACTTATTCAAACTTCAGCAATCAGATACAGATTAGATACGCTCCAGACACGGAAGCTATTCTATTTCTCATTCAGATTCAACTATCAACTTCAAGTACAGATACACTCCAGACATGGAAGTCATTCTGTCACTTATTCAGATCCCAGTTATAGTTCAGATACACTCCAGATACGGAAGTCATTCTGCTACTCATACAGATCTCAACTTCAGATACAGTTCAGATACACTCCAGATACGGAAGTCATTCTGCTACTCATACAGATCTCAACTTCAGATACAGTCCAGATACGCTCCATACACGGTAGCCATTCTGTCACTCATTCAACCTTTTCCCCATCCCAGAGATGCTCCAGACACGGATGCTATTCTGTCGTTTATTCAGATTTCAGATTCAGATACAATACAAATACACTCCAGACACGACAGTCATTCTGTTACTCATTCAGATTCAAATGCAGTTACAGCTCAGATACGCTCCAGACACGGACGCCATTCCATTGCTCATACATATCCAATCTCCAGATACAACTCAGATACGTTCTAGGTACGGATACCATTCTGATGTTCATTCTCATGATTTTCAACAAACATTTTGGATGGCATCTCTAAGCCCATCTCCAGCAAGATTCTATCATCTCCAAATGGAATCTTTAAGCCCATTCCCTCAACATTTTGACGAGTGCAAATTTACGGGCACTCTAGTGTCCAATCCTCTTTTACCTTCGAGTCACGAAAGGCAAACTCGCCAATCTAACTCTTCAGGTTCAAGAAGATTGAACAGGGGCAGATGTTGTACCCCAAAATTTTCCCTCTTATTTTATCAAGATTTCCCCTCACAAGGCTCCTTGGACTCCAGACATGATTAGGGTTTGCTCTGCTCAAGACATCTCCTTGCACTGATGACCTGAAATTAGGGTTTGAGTTTGCACAGGGATTTTTGGACTTTCAATGCTCAATGTGACTTTCATACTTCATGTTGGACTCCTAAGATTTCCCATACCAAGTTTCAAGCCTTGAATCAAATTTTTGCCCAGTCAATTGGACATTTGACTTAGAAATCAGCTGTATTGGGGAAAAAGTCAACTGTGGCCAATTTATAGTCAAAACTCATAATTTTTGATCCACATCAACATTAGAAACTCATATGAACCATTTGATCAAGTTTGGACCACAACTCCTCAAGAAACTTGATCAGATCATCAAAAGGGCAAAATGGTCATTTTTAGGGTTTTGACTGCAGAAGGGCAATTTCTGATTTTTTAACCTAGCCAATGGAAAATTGGGTTCAATAATGGATTAAAGGACTCAATGGCATCATCTTGACCTAATCACAAGGTTCAAAAGATCTCAAATGCATTGGATTGACAGATGAATTTTCCAGTCAACTGATCAAAAATCAACTGTACACTGAAAAGTCAAACTTTGACTTTTTGGTCAAAATCAAGTGCCAAGGGTCATTTTTAATCAAGATGTGTCAAAACATGAAACTTGTTCACCAAGAAACCTAATTTTGCAAATTAGGGTTTAAAATGGAAAATTTTTATAACTTAGAAATTTTCTAAGTTATGAAAATTTCTTATTTTTTCCCAACTTTGCCCAACATTTTCACCATGATGCAATTGGATTAAAAGAAAACTTCCAACATTAAAGTTGTAGTCCTCCACAAAATTTACAACTTTGATTCACAAAGTTTTCCCAAAAGATGCTTGGATCTCAAGTTATGATTTTATGAACAAGGGTCTAAAAACTTTCTAACTTAGTGAAATTTTGCCCTAGTTTAGGCAGGATTTTGACATATCTTCATGGTAATTTTTCACCTAGTTCCAATTGGAATCTCAAAATGCATTTAAAAGATGGATTGTAGAGCATGTTGCAAGCTTTCCAAAATGTCCAAGAAATCTCCAAAATCATTTATGGTTAGGGAGAATCGAAGGTTTGAATTTGGAAAAATGTCACTTTGATCCATGGCATTTTTCATGTTGCTACAAGTTGCAATTTCTATCCAGCCTTGCTTGTACTTGCTTACAGGACCTTAAACCCTTCCACACTTAAAAATTGAATGCAAACTCAATGGATTAAGGCATTGTTCTTATCTTTAGAAGTTTACACATTGAATTAATCTAAAAATGGAAAAAAGGTAGCATTGCCACTTTGATAAAGTTGGCTTTATGTCAATTTATTTCTCTTGAGCATTGCACCAAGCCTTTTGCAGCAAACCAACTCCACAAACTCAGGGCAAAGTACAAAAACTTTGTGCAGCTAGGAAGGAGGCCTGTACAGGCTCTTTGCTTGATCACTCCACACTTTTCTTCAAAACCAAGTCAACTTGCAAAAAGGACATAACTTTGCAATCTGATAAAACCAAGTGTTGTAAACATTTGAACCGGTTTTACATATCACACTAAGTCAGAAGCACGAGCTAGCAAGTCCTCAAGCCTTCCAAAACACCAAAATCACATTTTCTTGCAAAATAGGGCAAGTTCTACAGTTTCACTTCCATCTTCCAATTGCCTCGTGCATTTTGCCCCAAACCTCTTCCAACACACTCCATACAACCTACCTAAACTATCCCAACCATTCCCAAGTGACTGTAACTCCATTTACCCACTTCACCATTTTTGAATTCTGACTGTGCAGGTTGACTTCTACAAGCTTATTCAGGCAAGTTCAAAGCTAGTTAGGCATTAGGAAAGCTCAAAGGAACTTCAAGCAAGCTCACAAACATCTCATGCCTCATTGAAAACCCCTGCATTGCCATACTCGAGCTTGACTTAAACAGGTAAAGTTCAAACTTCTATCTCTTTATTTAGGAAACATTAGGCTTAGGTTTATGAATAAAAAATGTAGTACTCATTGCCCTTGAGTTGTACATATCCATAGATTTCATTTAAGTTAACTGAGTTGGGAGAATTTGAATGATGAACTTTCTGAAAAATCTAGGTTAGAAATTAGGGCCAGAGAAATTCTCTCTGGTCTTTGAGAGTTAGATTAAGTTTTTTAGATGGTTAGAATCGTATGATCATGCTCTATAACTTTCATGTTACAAGTTTTTGTTTTTAAGCACTGAAACAGGAGATACGAATTTGTACATAGCGCGCGCTTGGTTCTGTGTCAAGGACAGGGATGAAGAGGCATTGTGGGCTGGGCTTGGATTTCTCACTATTTGCACCCTCCATCCTACTTCCTACACCCCCGTGGCCCATTGTTTTATATTTTCATATTATTTTCATTTCTTTTTTATTTCTGACTTTATTTTATTTTTATAAACATTAAAAATTACTAAAAATATTTTCATAAATTTTCATATTGTATTTTATTATTTTTATTATTTTTTCTAGCATAAAAATAGTTATTAAATGATATATACTTTTATTTTCTTAAAATAAATTCATAAATAATACAAAAAATATTATATTTTTATTTTTATTATTTATATACTTAAATAATATTTTGTCATACATATTTTATTTTTTCCTAACATTTTGTATATATTTTATTTTATTTTCTTGTACATAAATAAATAGTTATAATATATGTATTTTCTTAAAATAAATTAGGGTTTCCATCCCTTAATAAAAATTATCATTTTTATTTTCTTATTTTTAATACATTAAATATTTTATTTTTACATACATAAAATAAAATACAAAAAAATCACTTTTGCATATTCATATTTGTTGTACCCCAAAATTTGCCCTCCCTTTTTTCACAAAGAAATCACAGCTTCGGGTTTCCTGATTTCTTCAGATTGGCTCAAGAATCGGTCAAACAGACTTTTCTTATCAGTCAAACAAAATTAGGGTTTCCATTGACTTTTGAATCAGTCAAACAAATTATTAGGGTTTCTTTTGATTTGGTTGAGTTTGGCTTAGGGTTTGATCGAACAGACGCTTCTTTAACAGTAAATCCCAAATTAAGGTTTGCGCACGCATTCTCAGAAGAATTTGAATCCACAACATTTCATTTGACTGTCACATGGTTTTGACGCTTGTTCAAGATTCCTGTTTGTTTCTCAAAGTCTAAACATCTGGGATAGAAGCTGAGGCTTCTGATTGAGAGTTTGAAGTGTTGGTTTAATCAGTGAAGTGAAAGGCGTATGGACGTTTGTTTAACTGTGCAATGCTTTTGGTTATTTGGAACACCAGACGTTTGTTGATTATTTATAATTTCTAAGTTAAAATTATTGGGATAACTTCCAATTATTATAATTCAAGAAATTTAAGTAACTAAATAAACAAGTGCAGAAGAATTAAAAGAGATATCTGACAAAAAAAGATTTTTATTCATTTTCAATTGTTGTTACAAATGTTTATTTGATACAATAAATTTATTTAGTGTTACAATGACGTTTATTACAATGATTAAAAATAAATTAAATCTATATCCTAAGTTGCTTGAAGTCTTCATCTTCTACTGCTGCTTCCCTTGCCCCAATTAATATTCACCTGCAAAGCCAGAAAAAGAGAAGTCAAACACAGATGAATTTAGAAAAGTATTTTTCAGACAGTTAATCAAAAACTCATCATTAAAGGTGTTGGCCGGAATCAGTTTGTTCGTCCTCTCTGCAAATTGCAAGAAGATGTCTCTTCTTGGTTCACAAAGAGGGAAAGAAAAATCATTTTGCAAACACACAAATCATTTAAACAAAATGCACAAAGCTGCATAAATCCAAATTGTCAAAGAGGCAAACCAAACTGAAATGCCAAACCAAATTGCAAACTGAACAGCCAAGTTACAAATTCAAACAAGCTGCACATGTGCAAACTGAAAAATGCCAAACCAAGTCACAAGTATAAACAATGGCAAACTAAGTTACAAGAAGCTTTCAATAAAGCTGTCAAAGAAGATACCAAAAGATATCAAAAGCCATCAAACTGTCAAAAGCTGTCAAAGAAGATACCAAAAGATATCAAAAGCCATCAAACTGTCATTAAAGAAAAGAAGAAAGTACAATATGCAGAAGAAAGCTAAAATTGCAAGCAGCTTGTAAAACACTTCATCATTTTCCAGCCAACACCTTTTCAGAAAAAAAGGGTCTCTAAGCAATAAAATATGCTTTAATAGAGAGAGAAAAGAGAGAGAGAAGTAGAGGCTTACAATTTCGCAGGCTTAGAGGACAATAAATATAACAAGATATCCAACACTGTAAAGGGGGGGGGGGGGAGAACACACAAGATACCACAAGAACTGTAAACAGCAGAACCTGCCTATAACAGCAAATCTGTATCCAAACCTGCACGATACCAGTTACAAAACAACAAAACTGTATCCACCCCCCAAAAATCAAAACACCACAAGCTTACAAACTGCTTCAAGCTTGCCTGCATAAACAAACTCACACCAGAAGCCTGCTTCAAGCCTGCCTTCAGGCAAGCAAACAAAAGCTTGCCTCAAACCTGTTTCAGACTGCCTAAAAACCTGTCAAACACATAACAAAAGCAAGCCTGTCAAAGCCTGCCTCAAATAAGCAAGCAAACTGATAAGCCTTCCTCAAGCTTAGACACCTGTTTCAATACCAAGCAAACAAAATTCCAACAAAGACAAAACCAGATATCATAACAACACAGCCAAAGCCAAACAACAACTGAAGCAAAAGCATGTCAGAAACTCATCATTGAATCATCAAAAATCCAAAAATAGGAAAACTCAAAGAACAACAATAACCACATTCTCAGAGCTATCATCATTGACAAGAAAGAGAGGAAGAGAATCATAAGTTAACTAAAAAAAAGCATTCTCAGAACAAGCAGCTCAGAAAAGTAGCATCATTGACAAGAAAGATAGGAAGAGAGTCAGAAACGTGTACTTTGGAGTTTTCAGATTTATAGCATCATCATAAAACATACCAAACAAAAAGATACGAGGTTACCAGGAAGGCCAGCAAGCACATCACCGCGTCCCTCCGCCTCGGCCACCTGAGATGCGCCACCGTCCACTCCTCCGTCTCCAAAACCCTAAAGGTATTGTCCCCCTTTCCTTTTTCTGCTTCACATCTCACATAAACACGAACATCCATGATTAAAACATGAAAAAGATAAAACATGCAAGATAAGAACTTGAAACCCTAAAGCGCGTTTGAAGAGAACTCAATACCTTTTCTTATCACCCTGTGTAATTGTGAAGAGAGGAGAATGGAGGCATCGCTCTGGTAGCCATAGGTGGAGAGGGAGTTCATTAAGAAGCTTTGCTTAAGAAGGTTGAAGAGGACGAAGAAAGGGGAGGAGAGCGGCGCCGTTCCAAAACTGTGTAACCCTATTCTGAGCCAAACCATTTGAAACCCTAAACAAAAACTTTGTAACGCGTTTGGGCCTGCCCCTTGGACAAACCCCTTAGGCCCAACAATTCTGGCGCTGCACCCCCCTTTGTTTTAATCAGCATTTGTTCTTTTATTTGGGCCTGCCCCTCATACTAATGCCTAAGCCCATTTAGTTTCCTTTTTTATTTTCCTTAGGTTTATAAATCAATACTATTTTTTTTCTATCACTTTACTTTTTTTCCTTTTTTATATATAACTTAAACTAATATTCTTGTTAAATAAAAATAATACATTAACTTTTTGCACAGAATTTTCTTAATATTTATTACATTTTAAAAAGTACATAAATAATTAGTTTGTTTTGAATTAAATACTTTTCTCTTTAAAACCCTTTTTATTTATATAACATTAATAAAAACACAATAATAATAATACTTAATAAATACATTAGGTTAACCTTTTGATCATTTGTAAATAATCATATACATTTCACAAATACTTTTGATTTTCTTTTTATCCTTATACTTTGTTATATTTTACATCGAGAATGCGACGATTCGATTTGGTTGTAAATAATATTTGGACACTACTATCCTGATAAGACTCATCCCCATTTGTAAACATTTGTACCCCCATCCCCGGATACTTATTTGTAATAGCTTAGACTTTAAATTCCCGCAATTTATCGCTTTCCATATACTGTATAGTAATTAGGGTTTGTATGCGAAGGTTCAAAATCAACCGCTAGATAACCTAACACAAAGATAAATGCATGAAAACCAACACAATTCACACTTGCACCTCTAGGGTAACCTCGCTTGTTGCCTCGGAAAATACAATCATGTCCCTCGAGTATGAGACACTCTAGCAAATGTCCTTTCGATAAACAAAGATTGTTAGTCCCTCGATGACCCTCGATGTTGCCTTTGATAAAATGATCTCGTCCCTTATAAAATTGCTAGAGCGTCTCACAAGTTGCCTTCAATGATTGTATACGATGACCCGCGCCTGTCCCGTTTAAACATCCTAACGCAAGGTTGTTCACCAAACACAATGGTGAAACAACACTGTTAAAAGGGTTAAAAACATAAGAAAGACCTTTGAGTAAAATAGGGTAGACAACTCTTAGTTACTTGATCAAACTTTCAAAACACACTTGCCATTTTTCAAAACACACATCATAACACAACTTCAAAACAAACTTTCAAAAAAAACATTGAAACATCTTTTAAAAAAGACAAACACCTTTGTAAAACATTCGAGTAAAGAATTGTTACAATGGTTGCCTAGGCAAGGCATCTTTTTCAAAACATTTTCAAAACCACACACACAAAGCACCATTTCACACAATTGAAAAACAAAGGCAAGTGATCTAAAACAAGTAACTAAGAGCCCATGGATAACCATGGATGAAAAGGGTGCTAGCACCTTCCCTTTTCATAATCTACCCCCCGAACCCACGAAAACATCTCAAAGGTCTTTCCTGTGCTTTTTGACTTTTCCTTAGGATAAAATAAAAAGCCGGTGGCGACTCTTGCTAAATCGAACAAGTGCGAAAACAAACGCAAAACCTCAAGTCAGTTCTCTCACCGTATCACAGAACTGGCGACTCTGCTGGGGACTAATTAAAAGTGGGGTTACCTTAGGGTTTTAGATCACCTTTACTTGCTTACTTTGATTGCTTTGTTTGCTTTACTTTTTGGGTTCCTTGTTTGGGTTAGTTGAAAATCCTACACTCGGATTTTGGGGCACCTTTTTAGGTAAATAGCAATAAACTGTGAGGGAACTGTGCGGGGTATACCGACATGGTTGAAGCGGTAGCTATGTTAGTGTGACATATTTGTGAGTACCGGTAGCCCTTGAGTAGTCAAGGAGAATACGGGGCCGCTGAGCGATGTCATGAAGCACTAACAAACTCTTAGAACCTTACTTGACCATCTTGGCCTTTTTAGGGGTAGTGATATGACCGACTTTGGTGCAGTCCGAAGTTGGTAGATACTCGATACTACACTCATTGAGGATTGTTTTCTTGGAATATTTTGGTCGCCAGTTAAGTGGCTAAACCAAAACAATGAACACAGAAAATAATCCGATGATATTGAGCTCCTTAAGAACCCGGTTTCTATTTTAGGACAGGATGAGCCAACTAACTTCAAGAGGGTACTTACCTACAAACCCCATGCAAGCCTAAAACCTAAGGACTTGTTTGCTCTGTGTGAATATGATTGCCTGTATATACACTTGTTTGCTTTTGCATACATGTACATAACATCATAACATCATAACATCATACCATAGCGTTTTCAATAACCATTTCAAGGATCTCGAGGGTCTTTTGATGCAGTGTCACGTTGAACCAGTCGTCTACCAAAGGGAAAGAGGGTTTCCCCTCTAAACAAACGCCTACAAAGATCAAGTGCAACAACTTGAATCAGGGGCTATGACCCACTTGACATGGTGAGCTTGATTCTTGTGGAAAGACATCCACTGATACAAAGTTCTCCAATCAAAGATGTTGATCAAAGTTCAACCTCTAACATCTTTCTTGTGTTTACCCCAAGAGATTCTTGAAAACATGCATCCACATATCATGCATTGCATCATAACAGTTCTTTCCTTTTCAGGTTTCCTTATTCTCCTACTGTTTATTTCAGTAGAGATGGCTCTAGAGAGGATTGTCAAAGATATCCAGGACCAAAATGCTCAACTTCAAGAAATGTTCTTGAACCTGTCCCAGGGGCAAGAAGAAGTGAAAGCTCTCCTCACAAGGGGCATGGTCCAGGGGAATTCAAGCAATGCCAGGAGTGATCAGTTGGAAGAACTTCAATTTGAGCTGACTGCAATGAGGATCCAGATGATGGGACAGCTGGTGGGCCAGATGGTTCTCATCCAGGACTTGGCTCAAAGACAAGAGGAGCTCATGGTTCTCGTCAACAAACTGCTTCGGGACAACCAAGTGGGGAAAACGTATGAGGTTGAAGATCAAGTCATCATTCAACCCCCTTTGAGACAAGAAGACAAGGTAAAGGCTCCTCTACTTGCTTCAGGGTCACAAGCCCATCAACAACCTCGCCAACGTCAACGGGGTAATCAGCGTAAGCAAAATACGCCTGGAAGACAGTTCACTAAGACTGACATACCATCATCTCTAATACTGGAACACTTGTTGGAAGTCAATCTGACTGCTTTAAGGGATCCTATTCGGAAGCCCAATACCTCTGCTCCTAGCTATCCTCCTGACGCATTTTGTGTATACCACTCCTTTAGTCATGGACATGACACCGACGACTGTTGGGCTTTGAAGAACAAAATTCAAGATCTGATTGACAATGGAGTGTTGAAATTCATGCCGGATGGCGAGATGAAAATCTTCCGCTAAGGGTTTCTCCACCTGAAATGACAAAGCTTGAACTGAGAGACTTTTGTTCCTTTTGAATTTTCAAGTTGTAATTTCTTTTGTTATTCGAACATTTATCTGTTGATGTCAAACTCTGTTTCATTAATACATTGCATATGTTTGTCTTGAATTCATCCATTCGTTTTCACTATTCTTATGCTTTCTTTATGATATTTAACTCTTGATAAAAAGCTACAAGCCTTTAGAGGGAGGATGACGAAACAATGCCATAATCTCATACAGTATGCTTTTGAACAGACCTTGCTGATGATGTACATGCATTTCTTTCAATTCCTAAACACTGGAGTTATAAGGGAGATAATCCCTAGTCAACCCCTTCAAGCCAAAGAAGTAGGATTTTTCTGTTCTAAACAAATTGAAACCTTTGATTTAAACCTGGGGCAGGGTAGTCTCTCAGTTCATTCAAAAAAGGTGCGCATTGAAGTCGCAAAACTCTCAGTTCGTAATACAACGAACGACAAAAAAAGAAAAAAAGAAAAAACATTCCTTTGGAATCAAAAGACAGTGATGGTTCCTTATCTCATAGGCAGTCATTACCTCTCAAAAGAGAAAAGCCCGCTGAGCCAAAACCTATAAAGGAGGCTTAAGAAAGGTGGGGCATCCCGCTGACTGTAATCTCGAAAACAGGAACAGTCAGGCAAAAGTTAGGGATAACGAATCGAAAGAACGAGGTCATTACAAATCCTCAACAACATGAAAAATATTGCAAAAAAAAGAGATGATGACTGCCTTCCAAAATCCAACTTGTGTGAACCATCACCAAAAAAGTCGTTCCAAACTCGAATAGAGTTCGACGCACAATTAACTGAGTTTAGGGCTGAAGGACATCATGAAGAACGGGTGGGTACAAATATACTTTGAGCCTTTATCCTTTGTTTCTTAAACCGTGAACCAAGCCACGTTACAACCCTTCAAAAGTCCTAACTGAAGCATGGGTTAGTTCGAAAGCATACTGTTCCAAAAGGTATCCTGACTCCTGTAAGGCTTTGCCCTAAATCTTGTGTTGAATTTGTCTTATAAAAAGTTTTCTTCTAAAGAACGCATTTTTCAAAACTTCGAGACAAGCATAAACTTTGCATTATTTGAATATCGTTGTTTGCATATGGCTATTTGTTTGACAGCGAAGAAATTCACACAGTGAACGTTCCGATGAACGAAAGCTCTCTCACTTAGCAAAATCACTTCAAAAAGGATGACACTTCCATTGACAAATCTCCTATCAACAAGGGGGCATGACATGTCACTATCCAGCACACCTGGGGCAGTCCAGTCAAGATTTCAACAAATCTTTCAAAGTTCAATTAACCTAGGGCAGTCCAGTCAAGATTTCAACAAATCTTTCAAAGTTCAGTGAACCTGGGGGAAGTCTCCCTCACCATCACTTGGGGCATTTAAACGTCAATCTCATCAAAGGGTTACGTGCAGTCCAAGTGTCCTGGCAATATCACAAGCATCTGATACTAGGGGCAATGATGAAACCTCTCCGAAATCTTTTTGAAAAGACATTCAAGCGTCCTCAAGGAGTTCATCACCTCTCTAGCAGACCTGCAGTCATGGGTTTATTTCCCCAACATTTGTCAAGGATTTATTCTCCAAAACAAATTACATTTCAAGTTTCAAGAGCGTTCAAAAATTTCCTTCATCACCTGATGGAAGTTGCGGTCATCATCAAAAATTCCTTCATCACCTGCTGGAATTCAAGAGCGTTCAAAAATTTCCTTCATCACCTGTTGGAAGTTACGGTCGTCAAAGATCAAATTTTCACAAAATTCAAGTTATGAAGCCCGGATCCGACCGGATAGTATCTTGATCTCTACAACATATTGTGAAGCCCGGATTACGACCGGATAACAGTGTCAGACTACCGCGAAGCCTGGATTACGACCAGATAGTGGTATCTCCTAAGAGCAAGCTATGAAGTCCGGATTCGACCGGATAATAGTTTAATCCCCAACAAGTTATTATGAAGCTTGGATTACGACCAGATGGCAATACAAGTTTCTGTGAAGCCTGGATTACGACCAGACAACAGCCAAGAATACTACGAAGCCTGGATTCGACCAGATAGTGGTATGTCTTTAACACAAGCCATGAAGCCCGGATTCGACCGGATAGCAGCTCAACAAGTTATTGTGAAGCCTGGATTACGACCAGATGGCAATACAAGTTTCTGTGAAGCCTGGATTTCGACCAGACAGCAGCCAAGAATACTATGAAGCCTGGAGTCGACCAGATAGTGGTATATCTTTAACACAATCCGTGAAGCCCGGATTTGACCGGATAGCAGCTCAACAAGTTATTGTGAAGCCAGGATTACGACCAGATGGCAATACAAGTTTCTGTGAAGCCTGGATTACGATCAGACAGCAGCCAAGAATACTATGAAGCCTGGAGTCGACCAGATAGTGGTATATCTTTAACACAAGCCGTGAAGCCCGGATTTGACCGGATAGCAGCTTAACAAGTTATTGTGAAGCCTGGATTACGACCAGATGGCAATACAAGTTTCTGTGAAGCCTGGATTACGACCAGACATCAGCCAAGAATACTACGAAGCCTGGAGTCGACCAGATAGTGGTATATCTTTAACACAAGCCGTGAAGCCCGGATTCAACCGGATAGTAGCTCAACAAGTTATTGTGAAGCTTGGATTACAACCAGATAGCAATACAAGTTTCTGTGAAAGCCTGGAGATCGACCAGATAACAGTTAACCGTTAACAAAATGAAGATTCTCATCCTTGAAACCTCAGAAGATTGGTATATTCCCAATTTCTGACCCTTAACAGAATGAAGACTCTCATCCTTAAAACCTCAGAAGATTGGTATATTCCCAATTTCTGACCCTTAACAGAATGAAGACTCTCATCCTTGAAACCTCAGAAGATTGGTATACTCGCAATTTCTGACCCTTAACAGAATGAAGATTCTCATCCTTGAAATCTCAGAAGATTGGTATACTCCCAATTTCTGACCCTTAACAGAATGAAGACTCTCATCCTTAAAACCTCAGAAGATTGGTATACTCCCAATTTCTGACCCTTAACAGAATGAAGACTCTCATCCTTAAAACCTCAGAAGATTGGTATACTCCCAATTTTTGACCCTTAACATAATGAAGACTCTCATCCTTGAAACCTCAGAAGATTGGTATACTCCCAATTTCTGACCCTTAACAGAATGAAGATTCTCATCCTTGAAACCTCAGAAGATTGGTATACTCCCAATTTCTGACCCTTAACAGAATGAAGACTCTCATCCTTAAAACCTCAAAAGATTGGTATACTCCCAATTTCTGACCCTTAACAGAATGAAGACTCTCATCCTTAAAACCTCAGAAGATTGGTATACTCCCAATTTCTGACCCTTAACAGAATGAAGACTCTCATCCTTGAAACCTCAAGATTGGTATACTCCTAATTTCTGACCCTTAACTGAATGAAGATTCTCATTCTTACTTCCATAGTAGATTGACATACATCCAAGCTCCTGATATTCACAACAGAATGCAAATTCTCATTCTCAAAGTGACATATAACCTGAGTTCCTGATATCCCCAAGCAGAATGAAGACTCTCATTCTCAGTTCCTCACAGAGTATTCAGATAATTCCCCAGTGAAAATCTCCTCAAAACAGGAATCCCCAGTAGATTGGCATACAACCCAAGCTCCTGATTCCCCAACAGTGGTCCCAGGACTTCTCATTTTCAACAATCAAAGGATTTTCAATCCCCAGCAGCAGTCAAGGATTTACTTTCCCCGGCAGCAGTCAAAGATTTCATTATCCAAGATTTATCTTCCTCAGCAAGACAGCTACTCAGCTTACATACACATCCATTACATTTATACATCATAAACATTGATGAAACGCAATTCATTGCATCATACATATCATGCAACATAACCTTGTGTTTAGCTAACATTTTACCATTTTCAGGATAAGATTGATAAGCTTAGACTTTTGAAAACAGTTTACGGATGCTTCCAAACACGGATGTCAATCTATTGCTTATTCAACTCCTCAACTACTGAAAACAGTTTACGGATGATTCCAAACATGGATGTCAATTCATTGCTTATTCAGATCCCCAGTTCAGAGATGTTCCAAACTTGGATACCTTTCTGATACTCATCCACTCACCGACAACATACAGTTCAACAAACATTCTTGGATGGCATCTACAAGCCCATCTCCAACAATATACAATCATCTTCAGATGGCATCTCTAAGCCCATCCTCCTACCAACAATTTCCAGATGGCATCTCTAAGCCCATCCCCCGACAAGATTCTGTCACATCTCCAGATGGCATCTTTAAGCCCATCTCCAAATGCAATCTTTAAGCCCATTCCCTCTACCATCACATCACCGAGTGCAAATTTCTGGGCACTCTAGTGTTCAATCATCTTTTACCTTCGAGTCACGAACGACAAAACTTCCAATCTAACTCTTCAGGTTCAAGAAGATTGAACAGGGGCAACTGTTGTACCCCAAAATTTGCCCTCCCTTTTTTCACAAAGAAATCACAGCTTCGGGTTTCCTAATTTTTTCAGATTGGCTCAAGAATCGGTCAAACAGACTTTTCTTATCAGTCAAACAAAATTAGGGTTTTCATTGACTTTTGAATCAGTCAAACAAATTATTAGGGTTTCTTTTGATTTGGTTGAGTTTGGCTCAGGGTTTGATCGAACAGACGCTTCTTTAACAGTAAATCCCAAATTAAGGTTTGCGCACGCATTCTCAGAAGAATTTGAATCCACAACATTTCATTTGACTGTCACATGGTTTTGACGCTTGTTCAAGATTCCTGTTTGTTTCTTAAAGTCTAAACATCTGGGATAGAATCTGAGGCTTCTGATTGAGAGTTTGAAGTGTTGGTTTAATCAGTGAAGTGAAAGGCGTATGGACGTTTGTTTAACTGTGCAATGCTTTTGGTTATTTGGAACACCGGACGTTTGTTGATTATTTATAATTTCTAAGTTAAAATTATTGGGATAACTTCCAATTATTATAATTCAAGAAATTTAAGTAACTAAATAAACAAGTGCAGAAGAATTAAAAGAGATATCTGACAAAAAAAGATTTTTATTCATTTTCAATTGTTGTTACAAATGTTTATTTGATACAGTAAATTTATTTACAGTGTTACAATGACGTTTATTACAATGATTAAAAATAAATTAAATCTATATCCTAAGTTGCTTGAAGTCTTCATCTTCTACTGCTGCTTCCCTTGCCCCAATTAATATTCACCTGCAAAGCCAGAAAAAGAGAAGTCAAACACAGATGAATTTGGAAAAGTATTTTTCAGACAGTTAATAAAAAACTCATCATTAAAGGTGTTGGCCGGAATCAGTTTGTTCGTCCTCTCTGTAAATCGCAAGAAGATGTCTCTTCTTGGTTCACAAAGAGGGAAAGAAAAATCATTTTGAAAACACACAAATCATTTAAACAAAATGCACAAAGCTGCATAAATCCAAATTGTCAAAGAGGCAAACCAAACTGAAATGCCAAACCAAATTGCAAACTGAACAACCAAGTTACAAATTCAAACAAGCTGCACATGTGCAAACTGAAAAATGCCAAACCAAGTCACAAGTGTAAACAATGGCAAACTAAGTTACAAGAAGCTGTCAAAAGCTGTCAAAGAAGATACCAAAAGATATCAAAAGCCATCAAACTGTCAAAAGCTGTCAAAGAAGATACCAAAGGATATCTAAAGCCATCAAACTGTCATTAAAGAAAAGAAGAAAGTACAATATGCAGAAGAAAGCTAAAATTGCAAGCAGCTTGTAAAACACTTCATCATTTTCCAGCCAACACCTTTTTCAGAAAAAAGGGACTCTAAGCAATAAAATATGCTTTAATAGAGAGAGAAAAGAGAGAGAGAAGTAGAGGCTTACAGTTTCGCAGGCTTAGAGGACAATAAATATAACAAGATATCCAACACTGTAAAGGGGGGGGGGGGAGAGAACACACAAGATACCACAAGAACTGTGAATAGTAGAACTTGCCTATAACAGCAAATCTGTATCCAAACCTGCACGATACCAGTTACAAAACAACAAAACTGTATCCACCCCCCAAAAATCAAAACACCACAAGCTTACAAACTGCTTCAAGCTTGCCTACATAAACAAACTCACACCAGAAGCCTGCCTTCAGGCAAGCAAACAAAAGCTTGCCTCAAACCTGTTTCAGACTGCCTAAAAAACCTGTCAAACACATAACAAAAGCAAGCCTGTCAAAGCCTGCCTCAAATAAGCAAGCAAACTGATAAGCCTTCCTCAAGCTTAGACACCTGTTTCAATACCAAGCAAACAAAATTCCAACAAAGACAAAACCAGATATCATAACAACACAGCCAAAGCCAAACAACAACTGAAGCAAAAGCATGTCAGAAACTCATCATTGAATCATCAAAAATCCAAAAATAGGAAAACTCAAAGAACAACAATAACCACATTCTCAGAGCTATCATCATTGACAAGAAAGAGAGGAAGAGAATCATAAGTTAACTAAAAAAAAGCATTCTCAGAACAAGTAGCTCAGAAAAGTAGCATCATTGACAAGAAAGATAGGAAGAGAGTCAGAAACGTGTACTTTGGAGTTTTCAGATTTATAGCATCATCATAAAACATACCAAACAAAAAGATACGAGGTTACCAGGAAGGCCAGCAAGCACATCACCGCGTCCCTCCGCCTCGGCCACCTGAGATGCGCCACCGTCCACTCCTCCGTCTCCAAAACCCTAAAGGTATTGTCCCCCTTTCCTTTTTCTGCTTCACATCTCACATAAACACGAACATCCATGATTAAAACATGAAAAAGATAAAACATGCAAGATAAGAACTTGAAACCCTAAAGCGCGTTTGAAGAGAACTCAATACCTTTTCTTATCACCCTGTGTAATTGTGAAGAGAGGAGAATGGAGGCATCGCTCTGGTAGCCATAGGTGGAGAGGGAGTTCATTAAGAAGCTTTGCTTAAGAAGGTTGAAGAGGACGAAGAAAGGGGAGGAGAGCGGCGCCGTTCCAAAACTGTGTAACCCTATTCTGAGCCAAACCATTTGAAACCCTAAACAAAAACTTTGTAACGCGTTTGGGCCTGCCCCTTGGACAAACCCCTTAGGCCCAACAATTCTGGCGCTGCACCCCCCTTTGTTTTAATCAGCATTTGTTCTTTTATTTGGGCCTGCCCCTCATACTAATGCCTAAGCCCATTTAGTTTCCTTTTTTATTTTCCTTAGGTTTATAAATCAATACTATTTTTTTTTCTATCACTTTACTTTTTTTCCTTTTTTATATATAACTTAAACTAATATTCTTGTTAAATAAAAATAATACATTAACTTTTTGCACAGAATTTTCTTAATATTTATTACATTTTAAAAAGTACATAAATAATTAGTTTGTTTTGAATTAAATACTTTTCTCTTTAAAACCCTTTTTATTTATATAACATTAATAAAAACACAATAATAATAATACTTAATAAATACATTAGGTTAACCTTTTGATCATTTGTAAATAATCATATACATTTCACAAATACTTTTGATTTTCTTTTTATCCTTATACTTTGTTATATTTTACATCGAGAATGCGACAATTCGATTTGGTTGTAAATAATATTTGGACACTACTATCCTGATAAGACTCATCCCCATTTGTAAACATTTGTACCCCCATCCCCGGATACTTATTTGTAATAGCTTAGACTTTAAATTCCCGCAATTTATTGCTTTCCATATACTGTATAGTAATTAGGGTTTGTATGCGAAGGTTCAAAATCAACCGCTAGATAACCTAACACAAAGATAAATGCATGAAAACCAATACACAATTCACACTTGCACCTCTAGGGTAACCTCGCTTGTTGCCTCGGAAAATACAATCATGTCCCTCGAGTATGAGACACTCTAGCAAATGTCCTTTCGATAAACAAAGATTGTTAGTCCCTCGATGACCCTTGATGTTGCCTTTGATAAAATGATCTCGTCCCTTATAAAATTGCTAGAGCGTCTCACAAGTTGCCTTCAATGATTGTATACGATGACCTGCGCCTGTCCCGTTTAAACATCCTAACGCAAGGTTGTTCACCAAACACAATGGTGAAACAACACTGTTAAAAGGGTTAAAAACATAAGAAAGACCTTTGAGTAAAATAGGGTAGACAACTCTTAGTTACTTCATCAAACTTGCAAAACACACTTGCCATTTTTCAAAACACACATCACAACACAAATTCAAAACAATCTTTCAAAAAAAACATTGAAACATCTTTTCAAAAAGACAAACACCTTTGTAAAACATTCGAGTAAAGAATTGTTACAATGGTTGCCTAGGCAAGGCATCTTTTTCAAAACATTTTCAAAACCACACACACAAAGCACCATTTCACACAATTGAAAAACAAAGGCAAGTGATCTAAAACAAGTAACTAAGAGCCCATGGATAACCATGGATGAAAAGGGTGCTAGCACCTTCCCTTTTCATAATATACCCCCCGAACCCACGAAAACATCTCAAAGGTCTTTCCTGTGCTTTTTGACCTTTCCTTAGGATAAAATAAAAATTCGGTGGCGACTCTTGCTAAACCGAACAACTGCGAAAACAAACGCAAAAACTCAAGTCAGTTCTCCCACCGTATCACAATATTTATTTGCAAATTTAAATATTGTCTATTTATTTATTTGCAATGAATTCAATTTGGTTGTAATAGTTGATTTAGGGTTTTATATTTTCTTGCAAATATCCCCCTATTCAAACTTGTACCCCCCTCCCCATATCAATGTTGTAATAGCTTAGATTACTTTTACGAATTTATAGCTTTCAAATATGCCATGATAGAAAGATTAGGGTTTGTATGCAAAAATCCAAAATCAAACAAATAGCTTGACTAATGCAAGACAAAATGCATGAAAATGACAACACAATACAGACAAGCACCCCTAGGGTTTCATCCACTTGTTGCCTTTAAAATGGCCATGGTATGCACGTTAAGTGTCTTGGCAAAACAAAAATTAAAACAAAAGATCATAGTCCCTCGATGACGCTATCTTGGTTGCCTATACAAAATGATCTAGTCCCTCAAACAAAAACTTGCTAAGATACTTAGCACCATTGCTATCATGGTCAATACAATGACCCGCGCCTGTCCCGTTTAACATCCAAACACAAGGTTGTTTACCAAATGCAATTGTAAAACAACACTGTCAAAGGGTTAAAAATGTGTAGGAAAGACTTTTGAGTAGATAGGGTAGACAACTCTCAGTTACTTGATCAAAACTTGCAAACATCCTTGCTATTTTCAAAAACACACCACAACACATTTCAAAACATTTCCCAAAATAAACTTTCAAACATTGAAACATTTTTCAAAAGACAAAACACCTTTGTATACATTCAAACAAGAATCATTACAAAGGTTGCCACAACGATGGCCTCTTTTTAAAATACTTTCAAAACCACACACAAAAGCACCATTTCAAACAATTGAAAAGCAAAAGCAAGTGATCTAAAACAAGTAACTAAGAGCCCATGGAAAACCATGAATGAAAAGGGTGCTAGCACCTTCCCTTTTCATAATCTACCCCCCGAACCCAAGAAAACATTTCAAAGGTCTTTCCTGTGCTTTTTGACCTTTCCTTTGGATAAATAAAAAGTCGGTGGAGACTCTTGCTAAACTGCAACATTTGCAAACACAAACGCAAAACCTCAAGTCAGTTCTCCCACCGCATCACAGATGCGCTCTTGGGAGACCTAGTTTTATTTTTGTTTTAAGTTTTGTTTGTTTGATTGTAAGCCAAAAGGGAATTCTTTGTAGCATTCTGAAATTATTAATACAATTAACGTGTGTTTCTTTTTGGTTATACAAATTTGAGCCTTTACAAGTCCTTGAAATCATTGCATACACATACCATCCATGACATTGCATAAACAGGTACCATTTTAGGTTTCTCATCTTCTTCGCTGTTTATTTTAGCAAAAATGTCTTCTGAACAAAGCATCAAAGATCTTTAGGCACAAAACGCCCAATTTCAACAGATGTTCATATTTTTGGCAAAAGGGCAGGAAGATCTGAAGGCCCTCATCCTGAAGGAGAAGAAGAAGAAGAAGAAGAAGAAAATATCTGGGGTTCTGAACCTGGGAAGAAGGTTCAGGGGGCCGTTAAAGCAACCAGTCGATCTGACTTCCTCATCCAAAGAAAGGGAGAATCAAGAGAGGGAGACAAGGGAGAAGGACCCTAACCCTGAAGTTTCTGACAATGATACAGACTACAATGATGAGCAGTATCCTCCCACTGAGGATAGATACAAGTAGTTAGAGGATCGGTTAAGCACTATGGAAGTCCAGAGAATACATGGGTTGGACTTTGAAGAACTGGGATTGGTGTTAGGAGTGGTCATCCCATAGAAATTTAAGGCTCCGGTTTTCACAAAGTATGATGGGGTGTCTTGCCTAAAGCTCCATCTCCGTTCCTATGTGAGGAAGATTCAGCCTCACACTGCTGATAGGAACTTGTGGGTTCACTTCTTTCAAGACAGTCTGTCAGGGATCCAACTCGAATGGTTCTATCAATTGGAGGGAACCAATGTCCGAAACTGGGAGGATTTGGATGCTACTTTTTACAAGCAGTATCAATACAATGCTGACCTTGCCCCTACTCGTACTCAACTCCAAAGTATGTCCATGGGTGCAGGTGAAGGCTTTAAGTACTATGCGCAGAAGTGGAGAGATTTGGCTGGGAGAGTCCAACCACCTTTGTCTGATAGGGAGTTGGTTGACATGTTTCTTGGGACGCTGTCTGGTCCATTCTTCAATCATTTGATTGGTAGCTCATCAGCTGGTTTCACCGAGCTGATATTAACAGGAGAGATGGTAGAAGCTGGGATCCGGAGCGGCAAAATACAGAAAAACACCTCTTCAAGCTTAGTAAAGAAGCCCTTCGCAGGTAAGAAGGAAGTCAGTGCTATCTATAACCCAAGAGGTCAGAGCAGAGATGAACACCGGCCAACGATAAGTGCTGGGATGATACCTAGGTCTGCGACTACCCTACAATGCAATAATCAGCAAAGGGTAGAAATACCGCAAAGGTAGTTTACCCGGATTAACATGACATTAACTGAGGTTCTACCCCATCTGCTGAGATCCAACTTAGCAGCCTTGAAAGAGGCTTCCAAGAATCCTAACACCACATCTCCTAGGTATAATCCAAACGCTCGGTGTGCCTACCATTCTGAGAGTCCTGGCCACAATACAAATGACTGTTGGGATCTGAGAAATAAAGTACAAGATCTGATTGAAGCCAAGGCGATTGAGTTTGATGCTCCGGAGAAGCCCAATGTCATAACTGCTCCCATGCCCAAGCACAACCGTGGAGTTAATGCCATTGATACTGACCTGTTCGTTACCTCTGTTGATGAAGTTTCTACTCCTCTTATGACTGTTAAGGAGAATTTGTTGTTGGCCAGTTTATTTCCGGGTTGTGGTGAAGGTTGCCACATGTGTTCATCTCTGCCCACTGGTTGCTATTTGCTGAAAGCAAGTGTTCAACGCCTGATGGACAACAGAGAAATTATGTGCAAAAAGACTTTGATTCCAACTGTTTCGTTTGAAGATGTTGACATTATAACCATTTCAGCCAATCCTTCCAAGGTATCCTCTAAAAGACCTGTTAGGATTACACCTACTCCGAGAATCGCTCCGTTAATAATCACTTTTCCTGGTCCTGTCCCATACGCCTCGGACAAAGCTATCCCTTGACATTATGGTGCCGATGTTTACTATCATGGCGTTAAACAGGATTTGAAGAATGAAGAGGCTGATCCCGATGTTAGTAACATTGTCGGGACCAGTAAGATTACCAGAAGTGGAAGGGTTTTCTCTCCCGAGATCTCCCCGAAGACTGTCAATAAGCCTGTTGTTATTCCATCTACTGTTCCTGCTAGTACTTCAGCTACTACTCCCATTCTTAATCCAATTGTTACTCCTGCCGTTGAGTCATCTGGGACTCGGGGAAAAGAAGCTGTAGGTGAGCCTACCCGGACGGAGGCACCTAGAAAGATTGTTGTAGAATCCTCTAAGTAAGAGATAGAGGAAATATTAAAAATAATCAAGAAGAGCAAATACAATATGGTCGAGCAGCTGGGGAAGACTCCCTCGAAGATATCGATGTTATCTCTGTTATTATGTTTCGAGGCCCATGCAAAGGATTTGATTGCATTCCTCAAGACCGTGCATGTGCCGCAAGAAACCTCGGCCGATCAATTCAAAGATTGTGTGGCCAGCTTGACTGCTGACAATGGGCTGGGTTTTTCAGATGCCAACTTGACACTGAAAGGGAGGAAGTATTATGATGCTCTACATGTCTCGATCGAATGCAGGGGCACCACTATGGCTCATGTGCTGGTGGATACTTGGTCTTCACTGATTGTTCTGCCTAAGAAGGCTCTTGATCGGCTGGATTGTGAAGGCTTGACCTTAAAGCCTAGTAACATTGTGGTAAGGGCTTTTGACGGGTCGAAGAGAATGGTGCATGGGGAGGTGGACATCCCTGTCAAAGTAGGCTCTCAGACCTTTAGGTCCACCTTCTACGTGATGGACATCAGGCCATCGTACTCTTGTTTGTTGGGTCATCCTTGGATCCATGAAGCTGGGGCCGTTACTTCCACACTGCACCAAATTCTAAAATATCTAGTGAAGGGGAAGATTGTCACCGTGCATGGTGAAAAGGAGTATATGTTGAGCCACCTGAACTCCTTCAGATATGTGGTGATGGACGGGGAATTCATAGAGACTCCTTGTCAAAACTTTGAAGAGGTTCCCCAGATTTTAGCATCAACCGAGACTACTACCAGCACCAAACCTCCTCTGAAGATGGCTTCTCTCAAGGACGCCAGAGTAGTGGTCGAAGAAGGTGGGTGTACCAACTGGGGACATCTCCCTGATTTTACTCACAAAACTGAAAAATTTGGTTTGGGCTTTACTTCAGGAGCTCAAAGGGCTGTTCGACGCACTCGAGCTGGAGGATCTCCCCTACACATCAGTAATCGTGGGGTCAATGCTATTGAATAAAATGAGGAAAGCTCTGATATTGATAGATGGATCTACCCGACTACCAGCAGTGGACCGAGTAATTAGACGGCCAGAGATTTTGTACCAGTTTCTTTTATTCCGCAATAATTGTCTTACTTGTTTTCCAAGTCTGTAATAAACAATTTAAACTTTATGGCCTTGTGTCTTACCCGAGGCACAATGGTCCTATATGTGAGGGTTATTATATATCATTTCATATATCATCAATAAAACATTGGACGTTCCTTGCATATAAATTTTGCGCTCTCTGTTTTTCTTTTCTGTTTTTACTTTATCAATACAGCTATGCTCTTACACACACTCACGTATCAAACTGCAGATCCATATCCACTCTGGATCCCATTGATAACAATTCTTCTATTTCCAGTTATGACTTTTAAAATCTGATCAACCAAGCCGAGGATGAAGGTGAGGACGATTGTGAGGTGCCTGGAGAACTTGCTAGACTGTTACAGCAGGAAGAGAGGGCTATACAGCCCCATGAAGAGCCAGTTGAGACGATAAATTTGGGCACAGAGGTAGACAGAAAAGAAGTCAAGATCGGCACAAATCTGGAGATTAATGTCAAACAACGGTTGATACAGACGTTGCACGACTATGTTGAGATCTTCGCCTGGTCATATGAAGACATGCCTGGTTTAGACACTGATATTGTGGTACACTGTCTTCCGACTAAAGAAGATTATCCTCCGGTTAAACAGAAGGTCCGCCGTATGCACCCTGAAATGTCAGATAAAATGTGTGTAGACTATAGAGACCTGAACAGGGCGATCCCCAAGGATGATTTCCCGCTTCCCCACATTGATGTTCTGGTTGACAACACCACGCAACAAAAATATTCTCCTTCATGGATGGTTTCTCTGGCTACAACCAGATCAAGATGGCTCCTGAAGACATGGAGAGGACAACCTTCGTCACACAGTGGGGAACCTTCTGTTACAAGGTGATGCCTTTTGGGTTGAAGAATGCTGGGGCAACTTATTAGCGAGCCATGATCGCCTTGTTTCACGATATGATTCACCATGAGATCGAGGTTTATGTTGATGACATGATAGCCAGGTCTCAAACCAAAGAGGAACACCTTAATCATCTACAAAAGTTATTCGACAGGTTGAAGACATACAAGGTGAGGTTGAATCCAAACAAGTTCACATTCGGGGTAAGGTCTGGTAAGCTTCTAGGCTTCATCGTCAATGACAAAGGTATTCAGGTAGACCCCGCAAAGGTAAAGGCCATACAAGAAATGCCGGCTCCCCGTACTGAGAAGGAAGTTAGAGGTTTCTTGGGACGAATGCTACTCGTGAGCCCATCTTCAAGCTTCTGAATAAAGATCAAGTGGTAAAGTGGAATGATGGATGCCAGACTGCTTTCGAAAGGATCAAAGAATATCTTCAATAACCACCAATTATAATGCCTCCGGTTGAAGGAAGACCTTTGATATTGTACTTAACAGTGCTAGACAATTCAATAGGGTGTGTGCTGGGGCAGCATGATGAGTCTGGTCGAAAATAGAACGCAATATACTACCTTAGCAAAAGGTTTACCGACTGTGAGACAAGATACTCATTGCTCGTGAAAACTTGCTGCGCTTTGGCATATGCTGCTCGCCGACTGAGACAGTATATGTTGACCCACACTACTCTGTTGATATCTAAGATGGGTCCAATCAAATACATCTTCGAGAAGCCCACACTCTCTGGAAGAATAGCGAGATCGCAGATGATCTTAACTGAATACGATATACAATATATAACCCAGAAAGAAATCAAGGGAAGTGTATTGGATGATCATTTGGCTCATCAGGCCGTGGATGACTACCAGTCCATGAATTTTGAGTTTCCGGTCGAGAATATTATGTTAGTGACTGACTACGAAGAACCTGGACCAGATGAAGGACCTGAGGAAGGATCTTGATGGACTATGGTTTTTGATGGAGCTTTGAACGCACTCGGTAATGGAATTGGAACCGTAATCATATCTCCTGAGGGCTGTCATACTCCTTTCACTGCCCGACCATGTTTCAACTGCACTTACAACATGGTGGAGTATGAAGCCTGCATCACGGGTCTCAAAGCTGCTATCGACCTTAGGATCAAGTTCTTAAATGTCTTCGGGGATTCAGCTTTGGTGATAAGTCAGATCAAAGGCAAATAGGATACGAAGCATCCGAATCTCATCCCGTACAAAGAGCATGTATTGAAGTTGCTCCCGCACTTTGAGGAGGCAACCTTTGAGTATTTCCCACGAGAGGAGAATCAGTTAGCGGACGCGCTAGCCACTATGTCTTCTATGTTCAAAGTCAGGTGGGACAACAAAGCTCGCCGAATCACCATAGAAAGGTTGGATGAACCAACACACTACTGTGAGATTGATACTGAAGAGGTATCAGACAAACCCTGGTTTCACGAAGTAAAAAGGTACCTCGAGACTCAAGAATATCCCAAAGGGGCATCTGTCAATGATATGAAATTTCTGAGAAGGTTCGCCGCGAAATTCTTCCTCAGTAATGAAATCCTCTACAAGCGCAATCATGACTCTACCTTACTGCGGTGTGTAGACAAGAGCGAAGCAGAGAGGATTATGATAGATTTACATGAAGGTACTTTCGGAACCCATTCAAGTGGACATACCATGGCTAAGAAAATCCTACGGGCAGGATATTACTGGTCCACTTTGGAAGCAGATTGTTATTAGCACTCCCGAACTTGTCATAAGTGCCAAATCTATGCTGATAAGGTGCATGTGCCTCCGGTTCCTTTGAATGTCTTGACAGCTCTGTGGCCCTTTGCAATGTGGGGCATTGACATGATCGGAGAAATCAGGCCTACCTCTTTCAATGGGTATCGCTTCATCCCGGTGGCCATTGATTACTTCACAAAATGGGTTGAGGCGACCTATTTTGCTATTGTGACCAAGAACATCGTGGTGCGGTTTATCAGGCATAACCTGATCTGTTGGTATGGTGTGCCAGATAGAATTATCACTGACAATGGTACGAATCTCAATAACACGATGATCACCGAGCTCTGTAAGCAATTCAAGATACAACATGATAACTCTTCTCCCTACCGACCGAAGATGAATAGCGCTGTTGAAGCAGCTAAACGGAACATCAAGAAGATTATACAGAAGATGATGGTGACATACAAATACTGGCATGAGATGTTACCATTCGCTCTTCATGGGTACCGTACCTCAGCACGGACGTCGACAGGGGAAACGCCTTACTCTCTGGTATATGGCATGGAGGCAGTCCTACCCATTGAGGTCTAGATTCCTTCTTTAAGGATTATGAAAGACGTGGGTTTGAACAAGGACGACTGTATCCAGACTCGACTTGATCAACTAAATCTGATCAACGAGAAGAGACTTACTACTGTCTGTCATGGTCAAATGTATCAAAAACGAATGATCAAGGCTTTCAACAAAAAAGTCAGACGCCAAGAGTATCAAGTCGAGGATCTAGTAATCAAACGCATCATACTGCCGCAAGGTGATCCCAGGGGCTAATGGACTCCCACCTACGAAGAGCCATTTGTGATTAAAAACATCTTCTCGGGTGGAGCCATGATTTTAACCACCATGGACGGTGTCAACCTTCCCTACCCTGTCAATGCGGACATAGTGAAAAGATACTACACATGATTAAAGACCCGTTAGGTTGGATGGCCTAGGCAAAAATAAGGGCTTCCCGGAGAACCAAAAGGGTTCGGGAAAAAATAAGGGATGAAAATGAAAAATCTGTACACCCGGTAAGTCAAAAACCTGAAAAGACAGCTTGGGCAACAAAGGGTATCCCGGTGGACTGAAAACCCGAAAGGACAGTCCAGGAAAAAGTTAGGGATGTAAAGCGTATCACTATGTTCCATTGGATCACCTTGCGACCAGACCTCAATATCAACGATCAAGCTCGAACGACACCAATCAATCTAATCAACTTAGGACAAGTAGCAAAGTAATGAGACACTCGAAGACATAGCGACAATAGCAGAATTGGAACCCAATGGGATTGTTGTACATAGCTGTATTCTTTTTACATAATTTTGTATAATTTCAATTTTTTAGCGGGGTTCTCTTACTAGAGCGTCAACCCCCTTGTACAAAAAACGCCTGTTATAGGCTAACTTCAAAAATCAATACAAATCATTTTTACAAAACTATTTGTTTTCCTTTTTCTATTTTGTTTTGCAAGAACGTCCAATGATTTATTCTTGACATATGCATTTGAATATGATTGTTGTTCATAAATATTTACATAAGAAACGGAAAGACAATTGCTCGTAACTTAAGAAACAGGGGCAAAAACAAAAATGTCCAAACCCGACAGTTACTCTGTCCAGCAGGTACCAGGGCAGAGACAACTTTGAAACACAGTCATCAGTGCGTACGACCTCGTGACATCTACACTCCCCACAGAGTAAAAGAACTTAAAGCATTGATATCGGCTCCACCAAAACAAGAAGTAATCTCCCTAGCCAGGGTCTTTCAGAAATCTGACATCTATATCCCCCAGCAGAATCTCATAATCATAAACAGGTCATAAAATTTGCCTCCCAAGCATAGTTTACTTCCCTGAATGCGAAAACTCAATCCCCGACAGAGTTTATCTCTCTAGTTACGGAAGTTCACTTTCAAACAGAATTATTCCCCCGCAGAGTTATTCTCAAACAGAGTCTCTCCATGGCAGAATATTCACAAACAAAAAGGAGTGAATCTCTAGCATAATCATTTCCGTTCTCCATCGCCAGCGGAAGTAGAAGAACCGTAGTCCTCTACAACAGTCAGGAATGCTATACTCTCCAGCAGCAGTCGGGGATTTATTTTCCCAGACTCGTACATGTCATAATAGCATTTCATGTTCATGCATCATGACATGCAAATACATATCACATACATCATAGTCCCATTTATTTTGAGAACATCATCCCACATCGCATTTCATGCATCACATATAATTAACCCTGTTATCTTTTCAGGAAAGAAAATTCTCACCAACAGTTCCAACAGTTATACATGTCATATCTACATACAGCTAATGAAAAGATCAGTTCCCGAAACAAAACGGGTCAACTAAGCTACGCGACCAAATGAAGTAACCCTACTATCCAGGTTCCTTCCCATAAGCCCTACTATCCAGCCTTTCATCTTGAAGTAACCCTACTATCCAGGTTCCTTCCCATAAGCCCTACTATCCAGGCTTTCATCTCGAAGTAACCCTACTATCCAGGTTCCTTCTTATAGCCCTACTATCCAGGCTTTCATTTCGAAGTAACCCTACTATCCAGATTCCTTCTCATAGACCTACTATCCAGGCTTTCATTTCGAAGTAACCCTACGACCCAGGTTCCTTTTCATAGCCCTACTATCCAGACTTTCATCTTGAAGTAACCCTACGACCCAGGTTCCTTCTCATAAGCCCTACTATCCAGGTTCCTTCCCATAAGCCCTACTATCCAGTATTTCATCTTGAAGTAACCCTACGACCCAAGTTCCTTCCTATAAGCCCTACTATCCAGGCTTTCATCTTGAAGTAACCCTACGACCCAGGTTCCTTCCCATAAGCCCTACTATCCAGGCTTTCATCTTAAAGTAACCCTACTATCCAGGTTCCTTCCCATAAGCCCTACTATCCAGGCTTTCATCTCGAAGTAACTCTACTATCTAGGTTCCTTCTTATAGCCCTACTATCCAAGCTTTCATTTCGAAGTAACCCTACTCTCCATGTTCCTTCTCATAGCCCTACTATCCAGGCTTTCATTTCGAAGTAACTTCGACCCAGGTTCCTTCTCATAGCCCTACTATCCAGGCTTTCATTTCGAAGTAACCATACTATATAGGTTCCTTCTCATAGACCTACTATCCAGAATTTCATTTCGAAGTAACCCTATGACCCATGTTCCTTCTCATAGCCCTACTATCCAGGCTTTCATCTCAAAGTAACCCTACGACCCAAGTTCCTTGTCATAAGCCCTACTATCCAGGCCTTCATTTTGAAGCAACCCTACTATCCAGGTTCCTTCTCCCTTATCTCCAAACAACAATTTACAACACTGTAAGACCTGGACCCGACCATATACGGTCAATCTCACATTAACCTAGTAAGTCGCGGTGCAGCCTGGACCCTAACCAGATATGCAGCTTACTCCCCACCTCCTCAATCAGGAGTTAATTCCCCAGTAGAGTAATGGACAACCTAAACTCCTATACTCTATTTCCCAAGACGTAAACCGACATTCCCTGATAAAGCCCCTCTCAACGACAGGTACAGGAATTCTCATAAAGGAATCTCTTATGCAACTGATACATTTTCTGGATGGCATCTTTAAGCCCATCTCCGACGGTTCCCAGTCGACTTCCAAATGGAATCTGTAAGCCCATTCCCGATATCACCAATCAGTGTTACTTCATGCAAGTGCAAATTTATGGGCACTTTAGTGTTCAATAATCTTCTACCTTCAGATCACGAAAGGCATACCAACCAATCTACATCCTCAGGTTTAAGAAGATGGAACAGGGGAAGCTGTTGTACCCCAAAATTTTCCCTCCCATTTTACTCAACATATGTTCATTGAGATCCTTAACTTGCCCAAGGATGCCCAAGGATTGATCAGGCAAATGCTCTCCTAAGACAATGAACCTCAAACTAGGGTTTCCATTTTGATAAAGATGGGTGAAATCCAAAGGTATCAAACCTTTTCCATGGTCCTAATATGTTCTCAAGATTATCCATGCCAAGTTTCATGCCTTGCACAAGAAGTTTGCTCAGTCAACTGCTCAAATGCCTGAAAATAGACTGTGTTAGGTCAAAAGTCAACTATGACTCACATACAGTCAAACTTCAAGATTTTTGGTAAAAATCAAAATTTTGAAGTAATACCCATCATTTGATCAAGGGTTTATCATTATTCCCCAAGAAATGCTCCTAATTCATCAAAACTCAAAAGTTGCTAAATTAGGGTTTCTCAGGAAAAGTCAACCAAATTTTGACCAGGCATAACTTTCTGATACTTTATCATAAATTTTCCATCCAAGGCTCATTTTGAAGACAATCCAATTCCCTAAAACTCATCTTCATCCCTCAATCTCAAAAAATGCACTCATGAAAATATATAAATTCATACATTATGGGTCCTTTTCAAAAGTCAACAAAAACACCTTTTAGGTCAAAGCTTCTTACATGAACATGGAGTATCCAATTGAGATGAAACAAAAAGGGTTGTTTAGGGTACATCCTAAGCTTTCTAAAAAGTCAAAGAACACCCTCTTATGGTCAAAATTGAAGGAGATATGCATTGTCAAAGTTGGCCATTTTTGGAAAATTGTCAAAAGTCAACAATACCCAAAATTGCATTTTTTGTCAAATGGGCCTAACTTTTTATGCTTGAATCTTACCTATATAATATGGTCCACGACCCAAACACTCTCCCACATATTATTGGCTTTATTTATTTAATTTATTTTGATTTTAATCATTTAAGAATCAAATTAAATCAAATAAATGATATAAATTAGTAAATCTTTGTTTTTTATCTGATTTTGAATGGAATTACGATCCAAATATGCTGTCAAACAAAATCAAATCGTGCAAAGGGTGATTGGGATGAGAATGGAATGATTTGTCTTGATATAGAAAGAAATAATGCAAAGAGGAAATCAAATCAAATCTTGATAGTGTGCAAAGATATGAATGCTTTTTGTTGACCTAATTCAGTCTACCACATATATAGAACAATTCCCAAGCACAAGAACAAGGGTTGGACGTGTAAACTACAAGGGCAAGAACTCAATTTTTGGACAAAAAAGTGAGCATCGATTTTCATTCTACAGGGCGATTCAAAGCGTTCCAAGGCCAGCAATCCATTCCTAGAAATCTCCTGAAGCTAACTGCACCCATTGCACGCACCAAAACACTCAGAATCGTAAAATCCTCAACTCTGTTATCTAACTCTTTTTGATTTTTGATTATATGCATACATGCGTTTTCAATTAAATTTAATCATGTATTCTGGTTTATCACAATGTTTCGATGCTTTCTGAATCGTTTAATTGATTTTTAAGTGCACGAATCATGGTTTTCCATTCTTAGGGTTTCCAAGCTCGTTTTAGAGTTTCCTTCTAGAAGCAAAATTAGGGCTAGGCGTGGATACCATGGTGTTCAGGGCTCCAAGCCCAGTTGATTCATGGACTTCAATATAATTTTTATTGCTTGTGCTGGATTTTTGAATGATGCAGGGTTGTACTTATAGACTTTGTCCGTATGTAAAAGTCTAAACCTAATACGACGGTACTGGGGAAGAAGACGATTGCGTGGCAACGTCCCATTGGGCTATTTGAATATTGGCGAGTTTCTTCTGGACATACGCATGTTTGAATTATATTATATCTTGTTTAATTATATTAACAAAAGGCCAACTGGTCCAGTGGCAAGCAGGAAAGGGAATAAGGCGCTGTAAGTGAGAGGTCAGGGGTTCGAAACCTGCCTCCAACATTTGCTATTTTTCTTTCAAATACTTTCCGGGTTCTATGCGCTTCAGCACCCATCGTCCACCATACACCTCAGATCTCACCCTTGGGATCCATCATCATGTAGATCCAGCGCTACATGATTGAAGGCGCACCATGAACCATCAAAAGAAAGATGCACTGGATCAAGCGCAGGATCCTTGGGCCATCATCCTGGGCCTATCACAAAATTGACAACACCCCCCCCAATCTGCTTAGCTACATAAGGCTCATTCCTTTAATTCTTTTTTAATTTCTTTATTTGTTTTGTTTTAATTTCTTTTTAAATTATTTTTTACAAAAAAAATCTTTTTTTTACAAAAAAAATCTTTTTTTAATTGAATCATAAAATAAAAAATCACTAAAAAATATTAGGTTTAGTTTTTTCATAAAATATTTATTTACCTTAATTAATTAGGTTAATTAAGTTAACTTAAATTCTTTTTCCATAATTAAAATTAAATAGAAATAAGGTTAATTTGCAAGATTAATTATTTTTCACAAAAAATCCAAAAAATATCTTTTCTTTATTCATCAATTAATTGTTCCTAAACTTGACCTTAATTCCCCGTATTTGATTTTGTCACGCACATTCTTTTTCCCCTATTTTATTAATTATTGTATCTGCTCCGAGTTTGTAATAGTTAATTAGGTTTACTATTTCGCATTTATTATTTTCCCTGGTTTTTGATTATGTAATCCCCTCCCTAAAGCCTTGTAATAGCTAGGGTTTTAATTTCTCGCACTTTACTTTCCGCAATTATAAACTGCCTAGATGTATGGATAATAGGATTGGATGGCAAGATAAATCAATTTAAAACAGTAGAAAACCCTAAATGCGCAAGATAAATGAAACTGAAACCAAACACTTGCACATGCTCACTCCTAGGGTTTTACCTCACTTGGTTCCCTCGGAAATAATGGTCGTGTCCCTCGAACGTAGGGATATCTTAGAAATGACCCGTAATTCAAAGTCGTCGTAAAGATCATAGTCCCTCCTTGTCCCTCGCGTTGCCTACGAGAGATGATCTTATGACGATAGTCCCTTAGAAATGCTAAGATATCTTTACATGTTGCATTTGATGACCATTTCGTACCTTTCAAACATCCCTTAAAACTCCAACGATAGGGCTACCTACTCCTTAATAGTAGGATAACACTGTCTAAAGGAAACGAGAACGAACAATATTTTTTCGAGTAGGTAGAAAACTCTTAAGTACTTGCTCAAAACAAAAAATCTTTCACACAAACACTTTTCAAAACATTTTTCAAAACAACTTCGTCACACTTTTGAGGACAAATACAAGGGTTATCACGAAGTAAACAAAACTTTTCAAAACAAACACACACAAGAAATTTCAAAGTGAGCAAGTACCTAAGAGCCCATGAAAAACCATGGATAGAAAGGGTGGCAACACCTTCCCTTTCTACAATCTACCCCCCGTACTCAGAAACATCTCGAAAAAAGGTTTTTTTTTCTGTTCTTTTCCCATTTCCTTTGATTGGATAAAATAAACGTCGGTGGTTACTCTTGCTTACCGCAACATTTGCAAATACAAAATGTAAAACCAGTATAACAGTAGGTTCTGCCACCATATCACAGTGACCCATCCAAGGGGCACACATTTGGTTGCGTCAAAGGATGCATAAAGGTGACCCATTCGAAAGACACGTGTTGGAGGAAAATCAAATAACATTGTTGGAAGAAGAATCTGGTCGAAGGAGGGTCAAAACAAAAGGATGAAATATTCGAAGATGCTTGCTGCCAAGTTCAGGCCTGGTACAGTTGCCAAAACTGCTGTACATCAGTCCTGAAACACTGCCCCATTCTTGCACCAAAATGGCATACAAGCACTGTCTCTCGAAAGCTACATAGAACAGTTTACTCAAATTGTTCAAATTGTTTGTTTTCCCTCCAAAACCTTAGCCAAGCTTTGCCTATAAAAAAGAGGCTTCACAACACATTTAAGGGGCTGGACACACATCCAAGGATTGTGGGGAACTAATCTTCAACACTCTCAAACACTTAAACACAAACACAAACCCATAATTTAAACACTTGCTTCTTTTGAATCTGAATCAATTCGCTACACCTTGGCCCTTCGAATCCAGTAGGAAGAACATAACACTTGTTCTTCTCCATCGAATCCAGTCTTAGAAACGTCACCTTCGTTTCTTCCCTTCAAATCCAGGAGTATCCAAGGCAACAGCTAAATGTCCAGCTCACACACCCTAGCTTCAAGCAAGGTAAGTCACTCTTAACCTTGAACCTTTTGTTTCTAGCATAACATGTGAATAAACTTTCTTTTCGTTTCAAACATGTACATACCATTGTTCTTCTTTTCGTTTCCACCCTTTTTAATTTGTTTTAATGGATAATCCTTTTGTTTTAGTTTCTTGAGTTATTAAATATGCTTTAAGAACTAACCTGGCCATAAGACCAATGCTAGCAAGGCCTCAGGCCATGTTGCTATTTAAAATCTCAAATGAAAGAAACAAGAGGAAGGAGGTATGAAACAAAGCCTTAGGATTCCACACTGACTTCCAGGCCCCAGTCGAAGGAGGAAGAGAGGCAGCCAGAAGAACACCCACACTGATTCCAGGCCCAGTCCAAAGGCACTCCCATGCTGATTCTTGGCCCCAGTTTAAGGAGGCAGAGAGGCAGAATCGAAGGCTGCATCTCATGCCTTAGGCTAAGCCCAAATCGAAAGGCATGACCTCACTGACACATGCCCAAATTGAAGGAAGCCAGAAAGGGAAGAATAGAAGGGTTTTACTTCCTGGACCGAAGCATTCATTTTTCTTTATTTATTTTATTTTTGTATTTATATTTTCATGCTATTCAATATGGTTGTAATATTGTAGGATTTATTTTCTGCATTTTTATTACTTTTGTATAAATGCTAGTAATTAGGATGTATGGCAAGATAAAACAACAAGTAGACAACCTAAAATTCAAAGACTAAATGCATGCAAATCAAACACACTATTCACACATGCACCCTTAGGGTAATCTCACTTGTTGCCTCAGAGAAATAGTCATGTCCCTCGAATATGGGCATTTTAGTAAAGACCCTCGATAAAAGATCGTAGTCCCTCGATGACCCTCAATGTTGCCTTCGGCAAACGATCTAGTCCCTAAACGACATTGCTAAAATGTCCCATAGGTTTCCTTCTATGACTATACAAACGTCCCATGCCCGTCCCTTCACATCCAATGATGGGGCTTCTTACCAAATCAATGGTTAGATAGCAACATCTAAAGGAGGAGGAAAAAAACATTAAGACCTTTTGGGTAGGTAGAATGCTCCTAGTTGCTCGCTTGCTCATAACAAAAACATTTTATACACCCACACTTTCATTTTGAAACATTTTCAAAAGACAAAACACTTTGTACGCTTTCTTATAGAGACGAGAACCATTACAAAGACACTTTTCAAAATCACTTTCAAAAACACATTCCACAAACACCTCATTGAACTATTTTTCAAAACAACACTTTGTACGCGTTCTTATTGAAACGAGAACAATTACAAAGACATTTTCAAAATAATTTCAAAAACCACACCACAAGCACATTTTCAAACAAAAGCAAGTGATCTAGCAAGCAACTAAGAGCCCGTAGATAACTACGGATGAAAAGGGTGCTAATAGCTTCCCTTTTCATAACTTACCCCCCGAACTCAAGAAATAATCTCGAAAGGTCTTTCCTGTTCTTTTCAATCTTTCATTATTGGATAAAATAAAAGTCGGTGGCGACTCTTGCTATCCACAACAATTGTGATCAAACGCAAAACACCCAAGTCAGTTCTCCCACTGTGTTACAGAACTGACGACTCTGCTGGGGATTCTATTAAAAGTGAGGTTACCTTAGGGCTAGATCACCTTTACTTGCTTTTCATTGTTTGACTTGCCTGCTTTACATTATGGTTCCTTGTTTGGGCTTGTTTTGATCCTCCACCCGGATCTGGGGCACTTTGTAGGTAAGTAGCAATAAGTTGTGGAAACTATGCAGGGTATACCGATATGGTATAAGAAATAGCTACGTTAGTGTGACACATTTGTTGGTAGCGGTATCCCTTGTGTTGAATCGAGGAGAATACGGGGCCGCTGAGCGGCATCATGAAGCAATAACTGACTTTAGAACCTTAATTGAACAACTTGGACATTAGGAAGTAGCGAGATAGCCGACTTTGGTTCCGACTGAAGATTGGTTGATACTCGATGCTACGCTCATTGAGATCGGACTTTTGGGATATTTCGGTCGCCATTAAAGAGGCTTGCGCTGAAACAATGCCCGATGAAGAAAAATCAATGATATTGAGATCCCCTAGAACCCGGTTACTATTACTAGGATAGGTTGAGCCAACTAAACTTCAAGAGGGTACTTACCTACAAACTCCATGCAAGCCTAAACCTGAGGACTTGTCTGCTTTGTGTGTATATGACTATTTGTACATAACAACTTGTTTGCTTTGCATAATTGTACATAACATCATGACATCATACCATAACATTTTTAGTAATCATTTCAAGGATCTCAAGGGCCTATGATGCAGGGTCATGTTGAACCAGACGCCTATCAAGGGGCAAAAGGATTCATTCTCTAATCAAACTCCATCAAAACCAAAGCATATTAGCTTGAGTCAAGGGATATGACCCACTTGACATGGTGAGCTTAGTTCTCGTGGAAGGACATCCACCGATACGAAGTTTACCAAATCAAAGGGGTTGATCAAATTCAATTTCTAACATCTTCTTGTGTTTACCCCACGAGATCCTTGAAAACATGCATCCACAAACCATGCATCATATCATGACATGTTTCTCCAATAAAAGTCTCCTTATCTTCCTACTGTTTATTTCAGTAAGATGAATATGGAACAAACTGTGAAGGATCTTCAAACACAAAACGCTCAATTCCAACAAAGGTTCCTGGATATGGCTAAGGGGAAAGAGGACCTGAAGACTCTCATCCTTAAAGACAAGAAGAAAAAGTCAAAGAAGTCAGTGGGCGTCCAGAATTTGGGAAGAAGACTTAGAGGACAAGTCAAGAGAGCTCTAGATCTCTCAACTGCATCAAATGAGGGGAATACTCATGAGGAAGATAACAACCCGGGGACTGATGAAGATGAAGCTGACTACTCTGAGGAACAATATCCTCCCACTAGTGATAAATACAAACAGTTGGAGGATCACCTCAATGCTATGGAGATTCAGCAGATACCTGGCTTGGACTTTGAAGATTTAGGTTTGGTTTCCGGAGTGGTCATCGCACCAAAGTTCAAAATCCACACCTTTGCCAAGTATGATGGGGTCTCTTGTCCTAAGATGCATATAAGATCTTATGTCCGCAAGATTCAGCCTCACACTGCTGACCGAAAGCTATGGGTCTATTTGTTCCAAGAAAGTTTGAATGGAGCTCAACTAGAGTGGTTCTATCAGTTAGAAGGAACCGACATTCATACTTGGGAGGACTTGGCTGCTACTTTCTACAAGAAGTACCAATACAATGCTGATCTCACACCAACTCGTGTGCAATTATAGAGTATGACCATGCGTCCCAACGAGGGTTTCAATGAATATGCTCAAAAGTGGAGAGACCTGGTTGGCAGGGTGCAGCCACCCTTAACTGATAGGGAGCTGATTGACATCTTTATGGGAACCTTCACAGGACCTTTCTTCAATCACCTGATTAGAAGCTCTTCAACCGGGTTCTCCGAGCTAATATTGACTGGCAAAAAAGTCGAAGTTGGTGTGATCGGTGGAAATAGAACTGACTGTTTTTTAGCTGGTTTCGCGAAATGTCGCGGTAAGCAAGAGTCGCCACCGTCTTTTATGTTCTCCAATATGGAAAGGACAAAAGCACAACAAAATTCCTTATTCGAGATGTTTCTCGGTTCGGGAGGTAGATTTATAGAAAGGGAAGGTGTTAGCACCCTTTCTATCCGTGGTTATCCACGGGCTCTTAGGTACTTGCTCTTATGTTTTCAAAATTTGTTTGCTTTTCAAGTGTGTGTGGGTTTTGAAAAAGTTTCGTTTGAAAAATTTCTAAGTAACTCTTGTATCGGTCCTCAAGAGTGTATGAAGTATTGCTTGAAAACTTTTAGAAAGTGTAAGGTGTGAAAAGTATTTTGTTTGTTTGAAAAGAGCAAGTACCCATGAGTCATCTACCTACCCTAAGGAATTAAGCTGTGTAAGAGTCCTTTAGATAGTACTATCCCACCATTGAGAGGTAGGTAGCACCATCGTTGGAGGTGTTCGGGTCAATTCGATTATCGAGACAGTGTGGTCACCAAAGCAATGGTAGGACACCTTAGAAGTAACCCTAATGTCCTAGATCCTTTGTATCCGAGGCAACCGTTTCTAGGAAACTGGATCTTTAGACAAAAGGGCGACCTCTAAGACACCCTATACTTGAGGACCACGTTTCGAGGCAACGAGTGAAGCGTACCCTAAGAGTGGCATGTGCTTTGTGTGTTGTTTTTTCAGTTAATGTTTTTGTACATGTTATTTGTGAGCTACGGGTTGGTTTTATTTACCATACATTCTTTCATGCATTTAACAGTTAGGGGGTGCGGAAAGTAAATTGCGGAAACATAAATCCTACGCTATTACAAGGCGCGGGTCTATACATTGCCAAAAATACAAAGACCCGTTTTGGTAAATAAGTACGAGAAATAGTAAATAAAGCAGTAAAATCCTAATTACTATTACATCCGGAGGCAGTTACAGAAATAATCAAAAATAAAGAATTAAAACTAAAATGCGCGCGAAAGAATGAATCGGGAATGTCTTAAGGGTGTTGACCCTTTTAAGAAAAGAAATTGAATTTTTTGTCTTTTTTGTGATTAAATGAAATTAATAACTAATAATTAAACTAATTAATTAATTTATTAAAAGAAAATATTTTTTGTGTTTTTATGTTTTTATGAAATAAAATAAAAGAATTAAAATTCTAAGTTAACCTAATTCTAAACTTATTTTAATTATAAAAAAAAAGTTAAAGTTGCCTAATTAAACTATTTTATCTGTTAATATTTATTTTACAAAAATAAAAATACAAATGAAATTAATAATGTTAGTTCTTTTTTTTTTTTTTTTTTATGAAAACATTAATTGGTTAATTGTTAATAAAAGGGAAAAATAAAATAAGACAAATAAAATATAAAAAAGAAAAATTGCAAACCCAAGGGGGGGGGGGGGGGGGGTTGGGCCAAATAGGAGGTGTGTTGAATTCTGGCCCATTAAGAAGCCACGTTTGACTCTCCTTGATTGTCCAGAGCGCGTTTGACTTGGAGCATGGTATTCCTCCCTCTCCTGGCCTTTGGATGACTGTCTGAGGACACATGGCATGTTGGATGTGTGAGTCTATGGTGAATTATTTGATGTGACGCTGCACTGGAATATGTTAAGAAAAACATGAAGAAAAATATGGGGGACCTGGGAATCGAACTCAAGTCCCATTGTTCACGTTCCAAGGCTTTGACCAACTGAGCTGCACGTTCCATTCATTATCAAAATAACACGCAATTATTAAATTAGAAAACAAAAGCATATGCCTGAAAAAATATAAAAACGCGCGCTTTTTGAAACAACGAATGAGGAGGGGACGCGTCAGCGTCTTCTTCCTTTGATACTGGTTTTTTACCTGCAGATTTTTATCCGCAGGTGGTTTCGCAGGCTTGCTCTGAAAATGCTCCTCAGGCCATGACAATCCATTTCAAGACCATAGCTGATCTCGTTTCCACCTCCTGAATCCCTTCATGCTTATGATTTGTCTTGATTGTGCCTGGAGAAAGAATGCCTAAAAACAAACAATGCAAACCCTAGATGCGGGTATCATCATACAAAGCCCCAAAATGAAATTGAACAATATGGTTATGTTAGAAATCAAACAAGGAGTATGATTATGCCATTATTTTCCAGAAAAATGCAAGAATAGAGAAACACGATTTCGTGTACAGGGGTGAGTTTGTGATGACTTACAGTGCTTGATATGGAGTCTCAGGGCGTGGTAAAGGTCTCTTTAGTTTCAGGGTATGGCAATGAAGGATCTCACGTGCTTTGTTTTGTCTGAAACTGCCTGCAACCTTGCTTTAGATCTCACACTTTTTTGACAAATTCTGAGTTTTTGCTCTGCCGTTTTAGGGATGCCTTTTTTCATCCATGAGGGTGGGAAGGCTTGAATATGTGTATATGAATGAGAATCAATCACAATAAGGAGCCTTGAAGCCTTACAATGAAGTTTTGATTTCCTCCATAACCACCATTGAACAACTTTCCTTTTTTGCTCCAAATTTGAATTTTTATGCTTGAAATAGGATGTACACGAAATTGGTATGTGTTTCATGATGCATTAAGGCTATTCAAACTCAAAGATATCCCTTAATTAATTTCTTTGATTTTTATTTGAATTTTAAAGATTTAAAATGAATTAAATCAAATAAAATTAAATAAAAATAGAAAAATTAATCTTTAATCTTGAAATAAATAATGGGACACGTGGGTGACATGGCAAAGCTGACTCAAGTGGAAAAAGTGGGCCCTTTTTGTCAAAAATGAAGTTTCATGGATAGTTGACTTTGGCCATTTCACAAAAATTTCCCAACTTCTCCAATGCATATCTTGCTCAATTTTGAAGCTATGAACATGTTCTTGGACATTTTGGAAAGGTCTTGAAGTCCTCTAACCAATGCCTTTGGTCCCATGTCATTTTGATTTACCAATATCAAGTTATGGTCTTTGACTTAAAATGCCTTTTTGTTGACTTTTGAAAATGACCTATAATGTTGAAATTGATAACTTTTTGTGAGAGCATTTCTTGGACTTGGAATGTGAAGATGAATTGTAGGAAATGTCATCCCTTTCAAAATGAGCATTGGATGGGATTTTTCTTATGAACCATGAAAAAGTTATGCCTTGGTCAAGTTACAATTGACTTTTCAGCTGTCCCAAAATAGAAACTTTTGACATCTTGATGATTTTTGAGCCATTCTTGTGAAATCATGGTCAAGATTTGACCAAATGATGATTGTGGCTTCAAAATAAGATGTTGACCAAATTTTTTGACTTTTGACTGCCAAATGACCATTTTGCCCCTGCAGTTGACTGTGGAGCAATTAGGGTTTTTGACTGTGCAACTTGACCTTGTGAGCCTTGAAACTTGACATGTAGGTGCTTGAAAATGTGTATGAGCATATGGGGCTTGATTGAGCCCTTGAAAACCTCAACTTCCTTGCAAGAACCAAAACCCTAATTTGACTGGCTTAGGAGGATGCTTGACAGTGTAACCCTTGAGTAGACTTGAGCAATTTGGGGTGATGCTTGTCAAAACTTTGAAGAATATGGGAGGGCAAATTTTGGGGTACAACAGTTGCCCCTGTTCAATCTTCTTAGACCTGAGGATGTAGATTGGCGTGTGTGCCTTTCGTGATCCGAGGGTGGAAGATGATTGAACACTAGAGTGCCCAGAAATTTGCACTCACATAGTTGAGTATCAGCAGTGTGATGGAGGGAATGGGCTTACATATGCCATTTGGAAAGATGATGGATAGGAGGATGGGCTTATAAATGCCATCTGGAGGTGTGACAGAACCTTGTCGGGAATGGGCTTATAGATGCCATTTGGAACTGTAATGGGAGGATGGGCTTATAGATGCCATCTAGGTGTCGATCGCGTAAGAGATTCCTTAGCGAGAACTTGCATACCTGAGAAAGAAAGATAATTACCTGGCCTGTTACAGGGGTTAATCTTCAAACTCTTCATGCAGACATGCCCTGGCTGGATACAGGTATCGAATTTGGAACTTCAAAAGGTTGATGGGTTGTCTCTACTGACAGGTTATCTCAGAAAAATCTTTAGGATTTAACTGAACCAGAGGAGGTTTTGTATTTCTTGATGAGTTGTCTCTTTGGACGGGTTGTCTTCATGGACGGGTTGTCTTCAACGACGAGTTGTCTTCAATGATGAGTTGTCTTCAATGACCAGTTGTCTTCAATGACGGGTAGTCTTCAATGACGAGATGTCTTCAATGACGGGTGTCTATACTGACGGGTTGTCTTCAATGACGGGTGTCTATAACGATGGGTTGTCTTCAATGACGGGTGTCTATACTGACGGGTGTCTATACTGACGGGTTGTCTTCAATGACGGGTGTCTATAACGACGGGTTGTCTTCAATGATGGGTGTTTATACTGACGGGTTGTCTTCAACGACGGGTTGTCTTCAATGACAGGTTGTCTTCAATGACAAGTAGTCTTCAACGACGAGGTGTCTTCAATGACAGGTGTCTATACTGACGGGTTATCTTCAATGACGAGTTGTCTTCAATGACGGGATGTCTTCAATGACGAGATGTCTTCAATGACGAGTTGTCTTCAATGACGAGTTGTCTTCAATGACAGGTTGTCTTCAATGACGGGTGTCTATACTGACGGGTTGTCTTCAATGACGAGTTGTCTTCAATGACGAGATGTCTTCAATGACGAGTTGTCTATACTGACGGGTTGTCTTCAATGACGAGTGTCTATACTGACGGGTTGTCTTCAATGACGAGTTATCTTCAATGACGAGTTGTCTTCAATGATGGGATGTCTTCAATGACGGGTGTCTATAATGACGGGATGTCTTCAATGACGAGTGTCTATAATAACGAGATGTCTTCAATGACGGGTGTCTATAATGACAGGTTGTCTATAATGACGGGTTGTCTTCAATGACGAGTTGTCTTCAATGACGGGTTGTCTTCAATGACGAGTTGTCTTAAATGACGAGTTGTCTTCAATGACGAGTTGTCTTTAATGACGGGTTATCTTCAATGACGAGTTGTCTATAATGAAGGGTTGTGTTCAATGACGAGTTGTCTTTAATGAAGAGTAGTCTTCAATGACTTTAGGAATTAATTTTAACTGGACTTGTCTTCTTTGACTGGATGAGCATCAGAAAAACCTTTGGGATTTAGCTGGACTTGTCTTTTTTTACCGAATCTGTCTTCTTTAACTGGATTGGTCTCTTTCGACTGTATCTGTCTTCTTTGACATAGCTGATCATTTAACTGTATCCTTCCTGAAAGGTAAGGTCAGTCACATGCAATGCATGACATGGATCAAGCGATGATGTTCTCAACATAAAATGGGATTGTATGATGTGTATATGCATGTATCATGATGATGCGATGTTTATGAATGTATTCTCGTCTAGGAAAATAAATCCTTGACGGATGCCGGGAGCTTATTGAATCCTGGGCTTGATGTTTGAAGAGTAGAGTTCTTCGCTTCCGCTGGGGATGATGGTTGAAAGAATAAACCGGTAGGAGAAGATGACTCCGTTGGGGGAATAAACTTGATGAAAGATTACTCTGCGGGGAATACTCTGTGGGAAGAGATATTTTGCTGAGGTTTGATGATAACTCCGCTGGGGATACCGTTGATAAGCTTTGTTGGGGAATCTTGATGAACTCCGCTGGGGGTAGGAAGAACTTCGCCGAGGACAATCTTTCCATGGCAGTTAGCTGAGGATAACCCAGTTATAAGCCCTGGTGGGGAATAACCTTTGAATAAAGCCGGGGAGAGACGTATGTACTCTGCAGTGATAAGCTTCCAGAATCTACCGGGGATAAGCTTCCTACTGGGGAGATTGATTCAACTCTCCTGGGGAGACTTTTTGAGACTGTACTGGGGAGGTGGCTCCACTGGGGTGTCTGTGTTCCGTCGGGGAACAATCTTAGATTAAGACTGCCGGGGATGCTTGCTTAGGAACATCTGTATACTCCGCTAGGGAATATTGAGATCTTATGGGGATGCTCAACTTTCTGACAGTAGACTAACTCAGCTCGGGGAGAGTGTTGCTGACTTGCTGGAGGTACTGTGCCTTGTCAGGGCTGACGGGAGACCAACTCTACTCGGGGGAGAGTATTGTTGAACCCTGTCTTACTCTGCGGGGAGTGGAGGTAACTTGGTCATGTTCTTCATCTGAACTTGCCTTGGTACCTTGGTGGACAGAGCAACTAGATCGCTCGGACAACTCATATTGCCCCTGTTTCTGTGGGAGAAGATACCTGTGGAGGCGCTTGATGACTGCCGGTTGACAAATCTTCTTCTGGTAGGCAAGTGACGAGATGACGGAACATAGTCGTATGCTTTTGATCCCTAACTTTTGCCTGGACCGCCCTTTCGGGTTTTCAGTCCACCGGGATACCCATTTTTGCCCAAGCCGCCTTTTCAGGTTTTCGACTTGCCGGGTGTACATATTTTTCCATTTTCATCCCTTATTTTGCCCGAACCCTTTTGGTTCACCGGGAAGCCCTTATTTTTACCTAGGTGTGTCAACCTAGCGGGTCTTTGATTATGCGTAGTATTTTTTTCCGACTATGTCCACGCTCTCGGGATGTAGGGAGGTGCCCCTGTTGGTAGTGTCGTATTACCACCAGAAGATCTTCGTTTGATCGTCCAATGCCCCAACTGATCCAGATGGAGATTTGCCCCAAGCTGGTTGGCCTTTTGAGAGATTCTCCGAATCTTGACTTAACTGCCCCAGATGATGGACAATGATCATGCCATGCCCCTTGATTGGAGATGCTTTTGTTCATTAGACACTCGTCGTGCGAACTTCTATGTTGTTCAAACAAATAGTCATATGCAAGCAATGTTATATTAAAATGCAAAGCTCATGTCTGTCTTGAAGTTTTTGAAAATGTGTTTCTTCAGTAAAACCAGTGAATTTTGTAAAACGTGATGTCAACTCAGTATTTTACAGCAAGCCTTTAAGGAGTCAGGATACCTTTTGTAACAATATGCTTCTGAACTAACCCACGCTTCAGCTAGGACTTTTAAGGGTTATAACGTGGTCTGGTTCACGGTTTAAGAAACAAAGGATAAAGGCTCAAATTTTATTTGTACCCACCCGTTCTTCATGATGTTCTTCGATCCTAAACTCAGCTGATCGTGCGTTAGACCTTTTTGAGTCTTTGCTCTGATACTCCAGTGATGGTTCAGATATTGACAATTTATTTTGAATAGGCAGTCATCATTTTCTGTTGAGGGTTTGTAGGACCTCTTTCTTTTTCGATTTTGTTATCCCTGTTTTTTGCCTGAACTGTTCCTTTTTGTGATTACAGTCAGCGGGATGCCCTAGTTTTTGTAAGTCTCCTTCATAGGTTTTGACTTGTTGGGCTTTTATTTTGAGAAATGATGACTGCCTATCTTTATGATTATTCGGAACCATCACTGTCTTTTGTTTTATAAGGACTCCTTTGATGCTGTTGATTATGCACTTGGATCAGCTGAGAGAACTACCCTGCCCCAGGTTATGATTAAGGGTTTTAATTTTCAAAAAGAAAAAACTCTTACTTCTTTGGCTCAAAGGGGTTGACGAGGGATTATCTTCCTTATAACTCCAGTGTTTAGGAATTGAAACAATGCCTGTACCTCATCAGCGGGGTCTGTTCAAAAGCATACTGTAGATCGTGGTATCGTTTTCGTCATCCTCCCTCAAGAGGCTTAGAATTATTAATTGAGAGTTGATCATCACAAAAATATGAAAACAGTTTGCATATAGTAAATATGAAATAATTACTTCAAAACAGACATGTGTAATGCATTAATGAAATACAACATTTGACATGAATAAAATGTTTTGAACAATCAAAGAAAAATACAACTTGAACATTCGAATGAACAAAAAATTTCCAATCCTAGCCATATTTTGGCAACGGAGCAGTGGTCACATCGGGAGTCTCTGGAGAGTCAAACTGGACTTCCTTTGCGTCGATCAGATCCTGAACCTTGTTTCTCAAAGTCCAACAATCATCTGTAGCATGCCCCGGGATGTCAGAATGATAGGCGCAGCGAACGTTGGGGTTATACCTTGAAGGTTTCCTGTTGGGATTCTTAGGAGGGTCCCTTAGAGTTACCAACTTTGTCTCCAGCAGCTGTGGCAATATCTGGGACAAGGTCATGCCGAGGGGAGTGAATTTCCTTTTAGGTCTCTCTTCCCTTTGTTGGTTGCGATGTTGAGGCGCACCGGCCGGTTTTGAGATAACTACTGCGTTGACAGCACTAGATTCTTTCTTGGACGGTTTCTTCTCAGTGTTCGAGGAATCACCATTCTGTATCTTCCCCGACTTGATACCGGCTTTGATTCTTTCCCCAGTCAAGATTAGGTTTGTAAACCCAGCGGAAGAATTTCCAATCAGATGGTTGAAGAATGGACCAGATAGGGTCCCCAGGAACATATCCACAAGCTCACGGTCAGTCAACGGTGGCTGCACTCTGCCAGCCAGGTCTCTCCACCTTTGCGCATACTCCTTAAAACCCTCACCCGTCTCAAGTGACATACCCTGGAGTTGGGTACGCGTAGGAGCGAGGTCGGCATTATACTGATACTGCTTATAAAAAGCAGTTGCCAAGTCCTCCCAGTTACGAATACTGGTTCCATCCAACTGATAGAACCAATCGAGCTGAGTCCCTGAAAGACTCTCCTAGAAGAAATGGATCCATAGATTCTTGTCTGCCGTGTAGGGCTGGATCTTCCTTGCGTATGAACGGAGGTGCAGCTTAGGGCAGGAAGCCCCGTCGTATTTTACAAAGGCAGGTGCCTTGAACTTGTGAGGGATCACCACCCCAGAAGATAAACCTAGGTCCCCAAAGTCCAACCCAGGCACACGTTGAATCTCCATGGCATTCAACCGGTCCTCCAGCTGTTTGTACGTGTCCTCAGCAGGAGGGTACTGTTCATCGTTGAAATCTGTCTCGGTGTCAGAGACTACGAGACTAGGGACCCTTCCCTCTTGGTGACTGCCTTCCCCAATAGATGGAGTAGTCAGCTCAGCTTCATTCTGCAGTGTATTCCCAGATCTGCGTCTAGGGTTGAACAAAACAATCCTCTTCTTCTTTTTCTTCAAAAGCAGAGTCTTCAATTCCTGTTGTCCTTGTGCTAAGCTCATGACCAGCTCCTGGAACTGGGTGTTCTGGGCCTGGAGGGCCTTGATAGCTTGTCCATTGGATGATTCAGGATTCATGATGGTGGCATAAATAAATAGCGAAGAAGATTAAGCAACCTGTAGAAAAGAGTACCTGTAATGCAATGATATGCATGTATGCATGCAATATTTTCAAGGATCTCGCGGGGTAAACAGAGAAACTTGTTAGAATTTGAATTTGGGTAGCTTGATTGAAGGAACTTCATGTTGCTGAGAGTCCTTCTTCAAGAGTCAAGGCTCACCATATCGAGTGGGTCATAGCCCCTGACTCAAGTCATTAACCTTGGCTAGAGGAAAATAAATCCTCTTTGCCCCTTGCTAGACAGTTGGTTCATCATGACCTGCAGCACAGACCCTTGAGATCCTTGAAATAGGTTAATCCTTATACATGATGTATGCAATGGTATGATGGTATGACGTTATGGTATGCGTGGAGTGATGTAAGTAAACCCTGTTATGAGTCCAGGTTAAGGACTGTAAACAGACCCTGCAAGAAACTCATGTGTTAGATAACAAGCATGCAAGTAGTCAAGTTTGAAAGCACATAAGTCACATAAGACAGCCCTTAGAGTTTAGGCCAGCATGAAGTTTGGGGTACTACCCTCTTGAAGTTGGTGGGCTCAAAAACCTGTCCTATCGAAAGTAACCAGGTTCTAGAGGATCCCAATATCACCGACTACCCTCAATCGGTCATAACTCCAGCGTCGCAATCTTTTCTTGCAGCCAGAACCATCGCGAGAGTTTAGCCTCAATGGGTGTAGCATACTGCTACTGTTCTATGGCCAAGTTGGGTCACATTAGGGTTCTAAGGTCGGTTGGTGCTTAATGACTCCTCAGAAGACCCATATTCTCCTCGTTTCAACACAAGGGATATCGGTACAGACCAAGGTGCCACACCAACGTAGCCACTGCTTCACCCGTGTCCGTCTACGCCGGACAGGTCCCTCACAGCTTTTGCTACCTAAAAGGGTATCCCCAGATCCGGGTTAGGATCTATGAAACTCCGATGCAAAGCCCACAAATATAAAGCAATCAAAGCAAAGAAATTGAAAACATAAGTATGATCTAATCCTAAGGTACACCTCACTTTTATAGTCCCCAGCAGAGTCGCCAGTTCTGTGATCGGTGGAAATATAACTGACTTTTTTTTAGCTGGTTTCGCGAAATGTCGCAGTAAGCAAGAGTCGCCACCGTCTTTTATGTTCTCCAATATGGAAAGGACAAAAGCACAGCAAAATTCATTATTTGAGATGTTTCTCGGTTCGGGAGGTAGATTTATAGAAAGGGAAGGTGTTAGCACCCTTTCTATCCGTGGTTATCCACGGGCTCTTAGGTACTTGCTCTTATGTTTTCAAAATTTGTTTGCTTTTCAAGTGTGTGTGGGTTTTGAAAAAGTTTCGTTTGAAAAATTTCTAAGTAACTCTTGTATCGGTCCTCAAGAGTGTATGAAGTATTGCTTGAAAACTTTTAGAAAGTGTAAGGTGTGAAAAGTATTTTGTTTGTTTGAAAAGAGCAAGTACCCATGAGTCATCTACCTACCCTAAGGAATTAAGCTGTGTAAGAGTCCTTTAGATAGTACTATCCCACCATTGAGAGGTAGGTAGCACCATCGTTGGAGGTGTTCGAGTCAATTCGATTATCGGGACAGTGTGGTCACCAAAGCAATGGTAGGACACCTTAGAAGTAACCCTAATGTCCTAGATCCTTTTTATCCGAGGCAACCGTTTCGAGGCAACTGGATCTTTAGACAAAAGGGCGACCTCTAAGACACCCTATACTTGAGGACCACGTTTTGAGGCAACGAGTGAAGCGTACCCTAAGAGTGGCATGTGCTTTGTGTGTTGTTTTTTCAGTTAATGTTTTTGTACATGTTATTTGTGAGCTACGGGTTGGTTTTATTTACCATACATTCTTTCATGCATTTAACAGTTAGGGGGTGCGGAAAGTAAATTGCGGAAACATAAATCCTACGCTATTACAAGGCGCGGGTCTATACATCGCCAAAAATACAAAGACCCGTTTTGGTAAATAAGTACGAGAAATAGTAAATAAAGCAGTAAAATCCTAATTACTATTACATCCGGAGGCAGTTACAGAAATAATCAAAAATAAAGAATTAAAACTAAAATGCACGCGAAAGAATGAATCGGGAATGTCTTAAGGGTGTTGACCCTTTTAAGAAAAGAAATTGAATTTTTTGTCTTTTTTGTGATTAAATGAAATTAATAACTAATAATTAAACTAATTAATTAATTTATTAAAAGAAAATATTTTTTGTGTTTTTATGTTTTTATGAAATAAAATAAAAGAATTAAAATTCTAAGTTAACCTAATTCTAAACTTATTTTAATTATAAAAAAAAAGTTAAAGTTGCCTAATTAAACTATTTTATCTGTTAATATTTATTTTACAAAATTAAAAATACAAATGAAATTAATAATGTTAGTTCTTTTTTTTTGATTTTTTTATGAAAACATTAATTGGTTAATTGTTAATAAAAGGGAAAAATAAAATAAGACAAATAAAATATAAAAAAGAAAAATTGCAAACCCAAGGGGGGGGGGGGGGGGGGGGGGGGGGGGTTGGGCCAAATAGGAGGTGTGTTGAATTCTGGCCCATTAAGAAGCCACGTTTGACTCTCCTTGATTGTCCAGAGCGCGTTTGACTTGGAACATGGTATTCCTCCCTCTCCTGGCCTTTGGATGACTGTCTGAGGACACATGGCATGTTGGATGTGTGAGTCTATGATGAATTATTTGATGTGACGCTGCACTGGAATATGTTAAGAAAAACATGAAGAAAAATATGGGGGACCTGGGAATCAAACTCAAGTCCCATTGTTCACGTTCCAAGGCTTTGACCAACTGAGCTGCACGTTCCATTCATTATCAAAATAACACGCAATTATTAAATTAGAAAACAAAAGCATATGCCTGAAAAAAAAATAAAAACGCGCGCTTTTTGAAACAACGAATGAGGAGGGGACGCGTCAGCGTCTTCTTCCTTTGATACTGGTTTTTTACCTGCAGATTTTTATCCGCAGGTGGTTTCGCAGGCTTGCTCTGAAAATGCTCCTCAGGCCATGAAAATCCATTTCAAGACCATAGCTGATCTCGTTTCCACCTCCTGAATCCCTTCATGCTTATGATTTGTCTTGATTGTGCCTGGAGAAAGAATGCCTAAAAACAAACAATGCAAACCCTAGATGCGGGTATCATCATACAAAGCCCCAAAATGAAATTGAACAATATGGTTATGTTAGAAATCAAACAAGGAGTATGATTATGCCATTATTTTCCAGAAAAATGCAAGAATAGAGAAACACGATTTCGTGTACAGGGGTGAGTTTGTGATGACTTACAGTGCTTGATATGGAGTCTCAGGGCGTGGTAAAGGTCTCTTTAGTTTCAGGGTATGGCAATGAAGGATCTCACGTGCTTTGTTTTGTCTGAAACTGCCTGCAACCTTGCTTTAGATCTCACACTTTTTTGACAAATTCTGAGTTTTTGCTCTGCCGTTTTAGGGATGCCTTTTTTCATCCATGAGGGTGGGAAGGCTTGCATATGTGTATATGAATGAGAATCAATCACAATAAGGAGCCTTGAAGCCTTACAATGAAGTTTTGATTTCCTCCATAACCACCATTGAACAACTTTCCTTTTTTGCTCCAAATTTGAATTTTTATGCTTGAAATAGGATGTACACGAAATTGGTATGTGTTTCATGATGCATTAAGGCTATTCAAACTCAAAGATATCCCTTAATTAATTTCTTTGATTTTTATTTGAATTTTAAAGATTTAAAATGAATTAAATCAAATAAAATTAAATAAAAATAGAAAAATTAATCTTTAATCTTGAAATAAATAATGGGACACGTGGGTGACATGGCAAAGCTGACTCAAGTGGAAAAAGTGGGCCCTTTTTGTCAAAAATGAAGTTTCATGGATAGTTGACTTTGGCCATTTCACAAAAATTTCCCAACTTCTCCAATGCATATCTTGCTCAATTTTGAAGCTATGAACATGTTCTTGGACATTTTGGAAAGGTCTTGAAGTCCTCTAACCAATGCCTTTGGTCCCATGTCATTTTGATTTACCAATACCAAGTTATGGTCTTTGACTTAAAATGCCTTTTTGTTGACTTTTGAAAATGACCTATAATGTTGAAATTGATAACTTTTTGTGAGAGCATTTCTTGGACTTGGAATGTGAAGATGAATTGTAGGAAATGTCATCCCTTTCAAAATGAGCATTGGATGGGATTTTTCTGATGAACCATGAAAAAGTTATGCCTTGGTCAAGTTACAATTGACTTTTCAGCTGTCCCAAAATAGAAACTTTTGACATCTTGATGATTTTTGAGCCATTCTTGTGAAATCATGGTCAAGATTTGACCAAATGATGATTGTGGCTTCAAAATAAGATGTTGACCAAAATTTTTGACTTTTGACAGCCAAATAACCATTTTGCCCCTGCAGTTGACTGTGGAGCAATTAGGGTTTTTGACTGTGCAACTTGACCTTGTGAGCCTTGAAACTTGACATGTAGGTGCTTGAAAATGTGTATGAGCATATGGGGCTTGATTGAGCCCTTGAAAACCTCAACTTCCTTGCAAGAACCAAAACCCTAATTTGACTGGCTTAGGAGGATGCTTGACTGTGTAACCCTTGAGTAGACTTGAGCAATTTGGGGTGATGCTTGTCAAAACTTTGAAGAATATGGGAGGGCATATTTTGGGGTACAACAGTTGGCATCAAAATCGGAAAGATCCAAGGAGCTACATCCTCTAATACTCATAAAAAGCCATACAATGGGAAAAAAGAGTCCAATGTTGTCTAAGATCAAAAGGGTCATAACAAGAGCAATCATGACCAACATATGGGGGTAGTCCTGATCTCTGATCCTGCGTCACAGCGACAACAACAAAGGGGAAATCAGTGAAGGCAAGACGAGCCCAGGAGATAGTTTACCAACATCAACATGCCACTGTCTCAAGCACTACAATACTTATTGAAGATGAATCTGATTACGTTGATAGGACCTCATCCAAACCCCAAAACTTCTCCTAACTACAATCCTGATGCAATATGTGCATATCATTCTGGCAGTCCTGGGCATGATACTAATGATTGTTGGGCGCTAAAATACAAGATTCAAAACATGATTGACTCCAAGGAGATCTAGTTCGACCCTGAAGAGAATCCCAACGTGATCACCACTCCCATACCAAATCATTGAGCGTTCCAGTTCATTTTGAATTTTCAATTGTAATTTCTTTTGTTATTTAAACACTTATCTATTAATGTTAAACCCTGTTTCATTAATGCATCACATATGTCTGTCTTGAATTCATCCATTTGTTTTAACTATATTTAAACTATGCTTTTTACTCTCTTTATAACATTAAACTCTTGCTAAAAGTTACAAGCCTTTAGATGGAGGATGACGAAAACAATGCCATAATCTCATACAGTATGCTTTTGGACAGACCTTGCTAACGATATACATGCGTTTTTTCAATTCCTAAACACTGGAGTTATAAGGACAATAATCCCTAGTCAACCCTTTTGAGCCTAAGAAGTAGGAGCTTCTTTCTTTTTCACATAAATTGAAACCTTTAATCAAAACCTGGGGCATGGTAGTTTCTCAGTTAATTCAAACGCGCGTTCATTCGCAAACTTTCACTTCGTATACAACGAATGACATCAAAAAAATTCCTCTGGAATCAAAAGAAGATGATGGTTCCCTACCAATTAGGTAATCATTATCTCTTAAAAGAAAAGCCCACTAAGTCAAAACCTACGAAGGAGACTTAAGAAAAACTAGGGGCATCCCGCTAACTGTAATCTCAAAAAAAGAACAGTCAGGCAAAAATCAAGGATAACAAGTAATAAAAAGGGTCACTACAAATCCTTAACAACATGAAAAGTGTTGCAAAAATGACTGCCTTCTTATAAATAAACTTCCAAACATCTGAACCGTCAATACAGACTCAAGTGGAATTCAAACGCACATTTAACTGAGTTTAGGCCTGAAGAACGTCCTGAAGAATGGGCGGGTACAAATATACTTTGAGCCTTATCTTTGTTTCTTAAACTGTGAACAAAGCCACATTACAACCCTTTCAAAGTCCTAATTGAAGCACAAGTTAGTTCGAAAGCATACTGTTACAAAAGGTATCCTGACTCTTGTAAGGCGTTACTCCAAATCATGAGTTGTATTTTCTTACAAAAAATTATTTTATCCACTAAAATGCATTTTGAAAACTTCAAGACAAGCATAAACTTTGCATTATTTTGAATATCGCTGTTTGCGCATGGCTAATTGTTTGAAAACAGAGAAATTCACACGACAAATATCCGACAAACGAAAGCTCTCTCAGTGAACAAAATCATTTCAAATGGGATGACACTTCCAATGACAAATCTCCTATTAAGCAAGGGGGCATGAAACGTCACTATCCAATACATCTGGGACAGTCAAGTCAAGATTGCAAGAAAACTCTAAAGAAGTGCTGAATCACCAGGGGCAGGTCTGTAGCTGAATCACTTGGGGCATTGAACGTGAATTCCAACAAAGGGTTGCATACAGTCAGGCAAACATTTCCTGGCAGTACTACAAACACTTACTACTGGGGGAAATGACAAATCCCTCACAAAATCCTTTTCATAGGGTGATCCCCAGCCAGAGTTTCAATCTCTAAAAACTTCTCCCTAACTGAGTTGATCTCAAGAATCCTCGAGGAGTTCTACCAAAAGTAAACTCCTCTCCAATAGATTGGCGACAAGGTTTATTTCCCCAACAATCGGCGAGATTCCCCATCTTGAAATTGCCTCTTAGACTATCATAAATCAAGAGACCACAACTCCTCTTCTCCAACAGACTACTCTACAATCCCCAGTGAGTTACTGTAAAACCTGGGAGACAACCAGATGATAGTTAATTGTTAACTTCCTTTCTCTTCCATCAAGCGATAACTCCCCAATAGAGAAGCGGACAGTTGAAACTCCTGAACTCTTTTCCCCAAGCGGAAATCAACGCTTTCAAAAGAGTTTTCTTATCAAACAAAATCAACACCCCCAGTGGATTTCTCCTCAAAACAACAAAAACAGGAATCCCCCAGATGAAACATCCTAAGCAAGATTTGAAGATGGGTATACTTCCTAAAACTCCCTAACATTTTGTCAAGGATTTATTTTCCAAGACCAAAGTACATTCCAACAACATTTCGCATTTCATGCATCATATTTACATACATGATAAATGCATACATCATAATCTCATTTATTTTGAGAACATCATTACGCCATGCATTTCATACAACATGACATTGCATGCAGCTAACTCTTTACCTTTTAAGGAAAAAATCAAACAAAAGATAACTATCATCAACAATCTCCAACAGTTCTAGATTAATACCTATAATAAAATAGGATAACTATCTGTGGACGACTGATTGAAGATCAATACCTGAAACAAACTAGGGCAACTATCTACACGACCAGTTGAAGTAATCCTACCCAAGTTCCTTCTCATACATTCCCGGATGAAGTTTCACATGGTTTCATCCTGAAGCAACCCTACCCAGGTTTCTTCTCCTTCCCAGGTGCAGTTTTATACAGACTCATCATGAAGTAACCCTACCCAGGTTCCTTCTCATTCCCTGATGCAGTTTTACACAGACTCATCATGAAGCAACCCTACCCAGGTTCCTTTTCATTTCTAGATGCAGTTTTACCCAGACTCATCATGAAGCAACCCTATCCAGGTTCCTTCTTATTTCTAGATGAAGTTTTACCCGGAATCATTATCAAGCAACCCTACCCAGGTCCCTTCTCCTTCCCAGATGCATTTTTACACAGACTCATCATGAAGCAACCCTACCCAGGCTCCTTCTCATTCCTAGATGCAGTTTTACACAGACTCATCATGAAGCAACCCTACCTAGGTTCCTTCTTATTTCTAGATGCAATTTTACACAGACTCATCATGAAGAAATCCTACCCAGGTTCCTTCTCATTTCTAGATGCAGTTTTACCCGGACTCATCATGAAGCAACTCTACCCAGGTTCCTTCTCATTTCCAGATGCAGTTTTTACACAAACTCATCCTGAAGCAACCATGCCCAGGTTCCTTCTCTTAAATTCTAGATGAATTTTCACATGGATTCATCCTAAAGCATCCCTACCCAGGCTTCCTTCTCATATGTTTCCTAAAGCACCCCTACACAGGCCCATCATAAATTAAAGAATATTCAAGACCTCTGCCGGTTCAGTTTAAATCTATCAATGGTTTATCCTAATTCTTTCCCATAGACATTTTCTCTGGTTCAGATTAATTGCTCAAATATTTATTCTGATTCCTTCCAGTTAAATAATATTCAAGACCTCTGCTGGTTCTGTTTAAATCAATCAATGGTTTATCCTAATTCCTTCCCAGTAGACACTTTCTCTAGTTCAGACAAATCATTCCAAAGATTTATTCTGATTGTTTTCCAGTTGAAGTCAAGTTTAGACTTAGTCAAATTTCTGTCAACAATCACCTTTGGATGACATTTATAAGCCCATCTCCCACAACTCTCTATCATCTCTCCAAATGACATCTTTAAGCCCATTCCCTACTCAATCAACCACCACATCATCAAGTGCAAATTTCTGGGCACTCTAGTGTTCAATCATCTTCCACCTTTAAGTCACGAATGGCAGACTCGCCAATCTAACTCTCCAGGTTTAAGAAGATTGAACAGGGGCATCTGTTGTACCCCAAAATTTTCCCTCTCATTTCTCAAGGCATTTCTCACAATGATTCTCAAAATTCAAGCTTTCATAAGTACAATTATATTTTCCAGCATCAAGTTAAAGAGGAAACTGTTAAAAAGGGGAAAACATATGAAAATAATATTTTTGACAAAATTGGAGAAAAACGAGTCTTCTTTAATTTACCTCCTTCGATTGGCCTTTTTTCTCTTTTGATTGCAAGCTTGGCTTGCATCCTTCGACTGGGCGTGGGCCTCTGGCATGCTGGCTTTGATTCATAAGGCGGGCGCTTCCTACATGCAACCTTCGATTTCATCTTTGGCCTCACATGGTTCATAATACATTGGTTGCCTATGTGCCTGCTTCAATTGGATGTTTGATGCTTGCATGACTGTGTTGACTGGACAAATATTCCCCTCTATGCTTACTTTGACTCACAAAGTGATGGCTGGCTATATGTAGCCTTCGATTGAGCCACAAATTCCTTCTTGCATGCAAGAGGCTCCCACAAGGCCAGCAGGCACAAGGCAAGAGCCTCCTGTAGCCTCCTTCAATTACAAGGAAAAAATCCTGCTCTTTGTATACTTCGATTGCATCCTTGCCTCCTGTGTGCACCCTTCGTTTAGGCATATGGCCCCTTTGTTGCAAGCTTCTTTTGGGCGTTTAGACCTCCTGCATGTAGGCTTCAACATGGCATTGGCTATGTTTATACTAGCTTCGACTGGACAATATTTCCCTTCAGTATGCTGCAGTACCACCATTGACAACCTTCAACACACATGGTTGATTCACCCCTTTAAAGGACATGTATTGTTGGATTTTAAGGGCATAAATAGGAGTCCTTGTCGAAGGATATATTACATGACCCATTCAAGGTACATGTCTGGGCGTCCCATTCGAAGGACACATTTGGCCTTTTTCAAAGAAACATACATAACCCATTCAAGGGACATGTCTCAGCGTTCTATTCGAAAGACATGCTTGATGGACCATCCGAAGGAATTACAAAGCCAACTTTAAGGCATGCTTTGGTGACCCATCCAAGGGGCACACATTTGGCTCCGTCGAATGATGCACAAAGGTGACCCATTCAAAGGACACGTGTTGGAGGAAAAATAAATAACATTGTTGGAAGAAGAATCTGGTCGAAGGAGGGTCAAAATGAAAGGATGAAATATTCAAAGATGCTTGCTGCCAAGTTCAGGCCTGGTACACTGGCCAAAATTGCTGTACAACAGTCCTGAAACACTCCCCATTCTTGCACCAAAATGGCATACAAGCACTGTTCCTCAAAAGCTACATAGAGCAGTTTACTCAAATTGTTCAAATTGTTTGTTTTACTTCCAAAACCTCAACCAAGCTTTCCCTATAAATAAGAGGATCCACAACATGTTTAAGGGGATCGACACACATCCAAGGATCGTGGGGAACAAATCTTCAACACTCTCAAACACTTAAACATAAACACAAACCCAAAATCCAAACAATTGCTTCTTTCGAATCTGAAGCAATCCCCTACACCTAGGCCCTTCGAATCCAATAGGAAGAACATCATACTTGTTCTTCTCCTTCGAATCCAGCCTTAGAAACGTCACCTTCGTTTCTTCCCTTCGAATCCAGGAGTATCCAAGGTAGCAGCTAAAGGTCAAACTCACACACCCCAGCTTCAAGCAAGGTAAGTCACTCTTAACCTTGAACCTTTCGTTTCTAGCATAACATGTGAATAAACTATCTTTTCGTTTCAAACATGTACATACCATTGTTCTTCTTTTCGTTTCCACCCTTTTTAATTTGTTTTCATGGCTAATCCTTTTGTTTTCGTTTCTTGAGTTATTAAATATGCTTTAAGAACTAACCTGACCATAAGACCAATGCTAGCATGGCCTCAGGCTATGTTGCTATTTAAAATCTCAAACGAAAGAAACAGGAGGAAGGAGGTATGAAACAAAGCCTTAGGCTTCCACACTGACTTCTAGGCACCAGTCGAAGGAGGCAGAGAGGCAGCCAGAAGAACGCCCACACTAATTCCAGGCCCAGTCAATAGGCACTCCCATGCTGATTCCAGGCCCCAATTGAAGGAGGCAGAGAGGCAGAATCGAAGGTTGCATCTCATGCCTCAGGCTAAGCCCAAATCGAAAGGCATGACCTCACTGACCCCAGGCCCAAATCAAAGGAAGCCATAAAGGGAAGAATCGAAGGGTCTTTCCTGCCTGGATTGAAGCATTCACTTTTCTTTCTTTATTTTATTTTTTCCTTTATATTTTCATGATATTCAATATGGTTGTAATAGTGTAGGATTTATTTTCTTCATTTTTGTTACTTTTGTATAAATGCTAGTAATTAGGATGTATGGAAAGATAAAAACAACAAGTAGACAACCTAAAATTCAAAGACTAAATGCATGTAAATCAAACACACTATTCACACATACACCCTTAGCATAATCTCACCCGTTGCCTCGGAGAAATAGTCATGTCCCTCGAATATGGGCGTTTTAGCAAAGACCCTCGATAAAAGATCGTAGTCCCTCGATGACCCTCAATGTTGCCTTTGGTAAACGATCTAGTCCCTAAACGACATTGTGAAAATGTCCCATAGGTTGCCTTCTATGACTATACAAACGTCCCATGCCCGTCCCTTCACATCCAATGATGGGGCTTCTTACCAAATCAATGGTAATATAGAAACATCTAAAGGAGGAGGAAAATAACATTAAGACCTTTTGAGTAGGTATGATACTCCTAGTTGCTCGCTTGCTCACAACAAAAACATTTTATACACCCACGCTTTCATTATGAAACATTTTCAAAAGACAAAACACTTTGTACGCATTCTTATAGAGATGAGAACCATTACAAATATACTTTTCAAAATCACTTTCAAAAATACATTCCACAAACACCTCTTTGAACTATTTTCAAAATAACAATTTGTACGCGTTCTTATAGAAACGAGAACCATTACAAAGATGTTTTCAAAATAATTTCAAAAACCACACCACAAGCACATTTTAAAACAAAAGCAAGTGATCTAGTAAGCAAATAAGAGCCCGTAGATAACTACGGATGAAAAGGGTGATATTACCTTCCCTTTTCATAAGTTACCCTCAAACTCAAGAAATAATCTCTAAAGGTCTTTCCTGTTCTTTTCAGCCGTTACTTATTGGATAAAAGAAAAGTCGGCGGCGACTCTTGCTATCCGCAAAAATTGCAATCAAACGCAAAAAACCCAAGTCGATTCTCCCACCGTGTTACACCGAGCAACCAAATTTTATACAAGTGCAATCCGTAAATTTCTTGCTGAGGTAGTAAATTGCATGCTCTTTTCTTCCTGTTTCGTCATGCTGTCCCAAAATACATCCCATTGATCCTTAGAGCACTGTCAAATACATGGTGAGGGGTGTTCCAAGTACTGGTGGCATTAAGATCGGTGGCTCTTGTAAGTATTGCTTTATTGCCTCAAAATCCGTTTGGCAATCGTTATTCCATACCACAGTTTGGTCTTTTCACAATAATTTGAATATAGGCTCGCACATAGTTGTTAGATGCGATATAAACCTTGAAATGTAATTCAATCTCCCTAAGAAACCACGAACATCTTTCTCTATCCTCAGAGCTGGAATTTCTTGTATGGCTTTTACCTTGTTATGGTCTACCTCGATACCACGCTGACTTACAATAAAACCCAGCAACTTGTCTGATCTGACGCCAAATGTACATTTGTTCAGATTCAACCTTAGTTTGAACTTGCGAAGACACTTGAATAACTTTTATAAATGTATGATGTGTTCCTCCTCCGTATGGGATTTGGCAATCATATCATCTATGTACACCTAAACCTCTTTGTGAATCATGTCATGGAATAGTGTGACCATAGCCCATTGATAAGTTGCCCCTGTATTTTTAAGACTGAATGGCATTACTTTGTAGCAGAAAGTCCCCCAAGGTGTCATGAAAGTGGTCTTTTCCATATCTTCTGGTGCCATTTTGATTTGACTATAGACTGGGAAACTGTCCATGAATAAGAATACTGAAGCTTGAGTCGTGTTATCCACTAAAACATCTATGTGAAGTAGCAGTAAGTTTTCCTTGGGACTTGCTTTGTTCAGATCCCGATGATTCATACACATGCGTACCTTACCATCCTCCTTGGGCACCGGCAGAATGTTAGCTATCCATGGCAGATAATCTACCACTGCAAGAACCCTACGTCGAATTGTTTAAGAACCTCCTCTCTAATATTGCTGGACATGTCTGGACGAGTTCTCCTGAGTTTTTGGCTAACTAGAGAACAACCTTTCTTGAGAGGTAGTCTGAGTAATACAATATCTATATCCAATCCCGGCATGTCTCTACAGGACCAGGAAAATATATCCACGTACTCATGCAATAGCTTAATCAGTCTTTTCTTGATGCTTTTTTCCAATATTCCCCCTAGCTTGATTTCTTTTGGATCTTTCTCTGTGCCCAGGTTAATGGTCTAAATAGATTCTTGATATGGTTGTATGTTGTTGGCCTTTTGCTCTATCTCTCTCACCAATTCTTCAGAGAGTTCAATATCTTCATCATATTCCTCTTCAGCTTGGTTGATGGGAGCATCAAAATTATATCGGAATGCAGCAGTAACATTATCGATAATTTTGGGCATGGATCTGCACATTTATCATGTTTTGGTGCATATCTTAGTATATGAGTTTTGACAAATGCATATGAAGAAAAAGTATTGCCATTTTCAAATGTAAGAGATAAATGCAAGAGAAAGACAAAAATCTTAATTGAATACGAAATATAACTTTTGTTAATTATGAATACTGTTTGAAACAAAATGAGGGGACCCTTACAAGAAACCCCTATGCCTAGGGCTTAACATAGGTTCTTTTAAAATAAGAAAAATTACTTAGGAAAGAAAAAGATCTCGGGAATCTCCACAGCTGTCCAACTCTTGAGTTCTTCTCCTGGAGTGCATTCTCGGATGTAATCAGTTGCCCTTTTGGTGTTGCCTTTGTTTGATATCATTGCCACCTGTCCACCACGCTCTATTCCCTTGTTAATGAAGGTCTCTTGGATTAGAGGAAAACATTCTTTGCCTTTTAGAGTAGCTTTTGATAATTCATAGCCCAAACCAAAGTGATTCTTCTTCTCAGGAATTTCTGGGAGATTTCCCCAACCCTTCAAGATACCACTTTCCACCACCGTTTGCAAATCTCTCCATGAGGTTACCATAGGTTTATTACTTTTTTCCACCGATAAGGTTACCATTGAAGCAACCTCTAGGACTTGGAATGGTGTGGATATACAGTCTTCCTTGACACTAATATATCTGTATAATTCAATGTGACTTACGAAGATGTCTTCTTCATTGTCAATTATAATTAATTTCCCTTTAACTAAGAACTTCAACTTCTGATGTAAGGTTGAAGTGACTGCCCCTGCCACATGATTCCAAGGCCATCCAAGTAAACATGTGTATGCCGGTTCTATATCCATGACTTGGAAAGTGATATAGAATATATGTGGCCCGATCTTGACCTGAAGGCCCACTTCTATGAATACTGAGCTTTGAGAACCGTCAAAGGCTTTAACTATCATAGAACTTGGTCTTATTACAACACCATCCAATGTTAACTTCATCAATCTGGATTTTGGTAATACATTGAGGGAAGAACCAGTATCAGTGAGCACTCTGGATAGACTGGTAGTACCTATCTGAATAGAGATGTGCAGTTCTTTGTTGTGAGCTTGGCCTTGTAGAGGTAGCTCATTGTTATTAAAGCATAAATACAAACCAGATGTCAGATTTGCTACAACATTGTCAAATTTATTTACGGTAATCTCTTCTACAACGTGGGCAGAACTCAGAACATTCATTAAAGAGTCTCGTTGCGATTCTGAATTGATGAGCAACGTGAGTATAGAATTTTTAGCTGGGTTTGGTGAAGCTGATCCACCACCTTATAGTCGCTTCTTTTGATTATCTTCAAGAATTCATCAGCCTCTTGATCAATAAAGTTTTTGCTTGGAGGTTATTTTTCTTGACTTGTTTCCACCATCACTTTTCCTTTATCCTTTGTCAATACATCATTTTTATTTTTTACTATGTCATCATTCTTCTTCGGTGGATCAGATCCAAAGACTCGACCACTGCAAGTCATGCCCCCTGTCCCTGCTATGTTTGAGATCGCAGGTCCTTGATTCGACGATGGCTCATATTCCTATTTTAACCCATTAACATACACAACTGAGTCATAACTCCATGGTACTGCTTTATCACTTTCATAAGGGGTAGGTGATGGCCCCCTAATTACCATCGTGGCCTTTGGAACTGCTAATATTTGTAAAGTTTTCTTCGGTGCTACCTCTGGGGTTTCTGCCGATTCCCCCAAGGGATCACATGAGTATTTTTGTTAAGGTTTGGTATTTGGCAAGGGATTACAACCGAACTCTTTGTATTTCCTTCGATTGTGACTATATATTTTCCTTCAGGGTATGGTCCTAATTGGACTATCCCCTGGTCCACCAACTTCTGTAATGTTCTTTTGAAAGCTTCATTATGTTCCAACAGGAACCCAGACTCCAACATATACCCTTTCAACAAATCTATTGGGGTCTTTCCTTGTCAGGCTTCCCCATAGTCAGTGACTACTTCAATCACATTTATTGTTGGCCCACCATGCAGAGTCATGGGGTTTGACTTGATGTTAGGTTTCTCAAAAGTGATGTCCCGGGATTCCAACAAATCTTGAACTTTATGTTTGAGAGCCCAACATTATTCTATGGTGCACCCAGGAGAATTAGCGTGATACTCACATCTGGCGTTGGCATTGTATTTTCATGGGAGTGGCCCAACTAGAGGAGCTAGAGGTTTTAGTTCTACTAGAGATTCCTTGACCATGTGTTGTAATAATTGACTGGGTGGAATAAGGAGTGGATCAAAATTTCTTCGCGGTCTTTCAAATATACTTTGCTGCTGTCCTTATGTGATCATTAGTGGTTGTTATGTCGTTGGTTGTGAGGCTACATCATTAATTTCTCCCTCCTTTCTTTTCGTGAAGTTAGGAGCATGTCTTTTTGCATTGTAAGGGGTATTTGATATTCCCCCTTGTATCTTCCCATTCTTTATTCCTGCTTCAATCCTTTCTCCGATAGTTACTAGATCTGAGAATCCTGAAGAGATGCTTCCTACCATCTTTTCATAATATACGCCTTGCAAGGTTCCCATGAACATATCTACTAGCTCTTTCTTCAACAATGGTGGTTGCACACGAGATGCCATCTCTCTCCATCTATAAGCATATTCTTTGAAGGACTCCTCCTTCTTCTGAGACAGTTTTTGTAGTTGCATGCGAGTAGGCGCCATGTCCAAGTTATATTTGTAATGCTTCAAAAAAGCATTGGCAAGATCTTCCCATGTTCGGACGTGAATCCGTTCCAACTGCATATACTAGTGTAGGGATGCCCCGCTTAAATTATCTTAAAAAACATGAATTATCAGCTTCTGGTTATGGGCATGGGCATGCATCTTCCTGCAATACAAGCGTAAATGGTTCCTCGAACAAGTGAGCCCCTTGTACTTTCCAAAGTCAACTACTTTGAAGTTTGATGGGATCACCACATCATGAACTAGCCCCATTTCAAGAGCATCTACCTCGAAGGCGTCATAACCTTCCACAACTTTTAATCTTTCCTCAAGAGCTTTGTATTGATTCATCACCAACATATTCTCTATAGCATGAGTATTGGTTGTTCTTGAGGGTTCCTGATTGACATCCTCTAGGCCGTGGTCTCCATAATGCAGGTTCAAGTAGTTGTCTGCATTGTTGATCAGAATTTGTAGGGTATGGGATGCCCCTAAGTTTGGTGGAGGTGGGGCAAACCCTTCAGTCTCAGCTTCTTTTGTTTCTTTTTGGGCCATGATGGACTTTTGGGTCCTGTTTCTGGCTCTTCCCTTGGTTGGTAACCGCTTGATACACCAATTGTTTGGGCTACTTCCTCAAAAGCTACTCTAGGGATTTGATCTTTTTTGTCGATGATGTTCTTCAAAGCTATAAGAACTTGACTCATGCCCCCCTTCATTAAGTTTACATCGCCTTTGACTTGCTCGAGATCTTACTTGAACACCGTGTGATTCTCCTCAATTTTTTCCATTGCTCTTTATTAATAGGCTGTTGTTTGATACGGAGGCCAAGGAGGTGGTGCTCTTTTTCTACAATGGTTTAACTAGAGATTTTTTTTTGAAAAAGATAATTTTTTGTATGAAATGCAGGTGTTTATGAATGTATGCATGCATATGAAAATGTATGAATATGTTAGGGTTTCTACTTTTGAATGCCATATTCACTTGGATATATATTTCAGCATTATATTATTTTTCTTCTTCTTTTGTTCTCCTTCTTTTTTTTATTGGTGAATATCTAAAAAATAAATACGCAAGTAAGATACGAAATCAAAATGCCTTTATTGAAAGTAACAATTGTTTTTAAGAGAACATAATTCAAATATTGAAAAATATTACAACTTTAAAAACAATAAACTTGTTGTAAGAAAGTAAACAAAGGGAAACAATCTTCTAAGCACGCTTGTGGATCTGCTATGAAATGATCGACCATTGTTCGACAAAGTTTTAGAAAGTCTTCAACATATTTTGGAAGATGAACCATTACATTCTCCATGTCTCTCAAACTTCTAGGGATGTCTTCAATGAGATTGTTGGCTAATAAAGCGAGTCTTTCGAGCTTGTCCTTGTAATACCGATATTCTTGGTAGAGGTGGGGGATTATATTATGGTTATCCCTCTCCGCTTGGGCGATCTTTGTATACTACTCTTCCCAATACATCTTTTCGGCCCTCATCTCCGTATAAAGTCTCTGTTGAATCAAGAAATCTTTTTGGAGGCCTTCTAGCTCAAGGCACACTTGTTCATATTCTTCAGTTTTCTGGGCCAGGAGTCTTTCTGCCCTCATCCTTTCAAGGCGTTCCCTTATCTCTGATTCTTTACTGTCTTGGAGTCTAGTGGTGATGTATTTAATTTTATCTTCTTAATCCAAAGAAGCTTGAGCCAAACTTTGGATCTGGACCCTTAGGTTCTCTTTCAGCACCTTCATGTCTTGTGTCGCCTTTTCATACCATCTGGTTAACCTCACGATTTCATTAGAAACATCCTCTAACCTTTGGTTGTGTGAATCTAGATTGAAGGTAGCGCTTAACAATCCTTCAGTCGTACACTTCCGTTTAAGTCTCTCTTTTTCCAATGCCTTTTGATCTCTCTGAATCAGTTGGTCTTTTAATTCAAGTATGAGTTGTATTTGTCTCTTTTCTTTGGTTAGATTAAGGAGGTTGAGTTCTAATTCTTCCTTTTCTTTATGAGCTTGTTTTAGATCATTCTTTAGATCATCGATTTCTTCCAAGGACATAGGCGAGGCCTCTGGGACCTTTGACTTGTACACATGATCTATATCAAATGGGAGCTTGATAATTTATACCCTATCCAGAACCCATCTAGTGTAGGGTTCTCTTTCCATAACATTCTTCTTTTCAACTTTCCTTTCATTAACCTTATTCCAAGCCCAAATAACCTTGTTGAGAAACCCTTGGTCATTTTTACCCATGTCATAAATGATCAATCGTTAGAGTTGTTCGTCTGAAGGTTTATCTTCCAAAGGATACCCTAATTGTCGTAGGGCCAAGGTAGGGTTGTAATTGATACATCCTTGTGATCCGATCAATGGAACATTAGGTAAGTCCCTGCAACTATAGGTAATATCAACAATTTCTAGCTTTCTTGCATACCATAATACAAAGTTAGCAGTGAGAGACCTTAACTTCTGAGGCCACTCGTGTCTTGTCAAATTCGGAATCATATAATCTTCTTTATAAAGATGGGTCATAAACTAGGAGTACAATAGCAGAATGCAACAATTTAAAGTGCCTTTATTTTTTTTGTACAGTGTATGAAATGCGTAATAAATGTCAGCAGGAAAGGAGGGAGTTGGATCCGTATTAAAAGCTTTTGCACCCCAAAATTCGCTAATAGCCACAGGGTCAATATAGTACAAAGTCCATGGAAACAAAATTACACCAAATACAAGTGAGATACAATGGCATAACTGACTGTTTATACTGGTTTGCATTTTTTGTTCGCAAATGTCGCGGTAAACAAGAGTCACCACCGACTTTTCTTTTATCCAACAAAGGAAAGGGTGAAAAGAATAGAAGAAGACATTTTTCGAGATTTTTTGAGTAAGGGGGGTAGATTATGGAAAGGGAAGGTGTTAGCACCCTTTCCATCCGTGGTTTTCCATGGGATCTTAGGTACTTGCTCATTTTTTGAAAACTCTTTGTGTGTTTTGAAAGTTTTTGTTTGCTTTATGGTAACTCTTGTATCAGTCCTCAAGAGTGTGATAAAGCATTTTTGAAAATAGTTTTTGAAAAGTGTGTAAGTGTGAAAAAGTCCAGGTTTGAGCAAGTACCTAACAGTTATCTACCTACTCGAAAAAGGATGTTCTTTTCCTCCTTTCCTTTAGATAGTGCTATCCTATTATTAGTGAGTAGGTAGCCTCATCGTTGGAGGTTGAGGGACTACCGAAAGAGACGCTATGGTCATTGAAGGCAACATGTAAAGAAATCTTAGCATTTTGAAGGGACTGTCATCATATAGGAAACATCGAGGGACAAGATCATTTACCGAAAGGCAACTCGAGGGAAGTTTAGGGACCATGATCTTTTATGATGACTTTTATACCGAGGGTCTTTGCTAAGATATCCCTACGTTCGAGGGACATCACCATTTCCGAGGCAACCAAGTGAGGTATACCCTAAGGGTGTAAGTGTGGGAAGTGTGTTTTTTCAGTTATATTATCTTGAGGTTAGTGATCTAATGATTAATTTGATTAATCTTGTCATGCACACCTACTTACTAGCAATTATGTACAAGCATACAAGAATGTAAAAGTGAGAAATAAAGGTTCCTACGCTATTACAGGGCTTTGGTGTGGATACATAATAATGGACGAAAAATTAAAGTGCAAAAAAATGAAAATCCTAATTAGGGCTATTACAATCCACAGGCAGATACATAATAATATAAAATGCACGCACGGAATAAAGAAGCGTCTAGAAACCTAATAAAATATTCTAAGTAAACAAGAACTTATTTATTTGATTTTTGTTTTAACTAAGAAAAATAATTAAATTAAATATCCTAAAGTCTATTTAGAAAAACAAAAATTAATTAAGATAAATAGTCTAAGATTTTTTTGTTTTTTGTTATAAAAATAATAATTAAATCCTAAGTTCTACTTCATTTTAAATTAAAGAAACTAGTTAAAATATTTATTTAAATTATTTACAAAATTAGTTTAATTAAAAAAATACTAACCTAATATTTTCGGTGACTTTTTCTTATTTTTATGGTTAATTAAATAAATGAAAGCAAAAATTTTAAAAAAAGAAAATATTAAAACAAAACAAGTGGGCCTGGGGTTATTCAGCAAAACAAGGGGTGCTGATTGAATTTTGCTGGGCCCAAAAACGTGAGAAGCCCAACTTACTTCTAGATTCAATATGGACGTTCCTGGAGAGTGCATGGTGCTCCGCGTATTAGAGGCGCTGGATCTGGATCAAGTGGTGATCTGATGGCTTGGATATAGTGGTTTATGATGCACGCGTTTGTACTTGAAGCATCAAATCTGCAGAAAATATGTTAGAAATATGAAAATGCATGACCTGGGACTCGAACCCAGGTCCTCTCTCTCACGCACATGTTCCTTTTCCAATTGAGCTATATGATCATTCGTTTACATAACCAAAACAATAATATAATATAGGAAAATTGGTCAGATATGTTAGAAATGAAAAAAACACGCGCTAGTTTTGAATGGTCCAATGGAAGAGAGGCACAATGGCTTGCCGGAGTCAACATTTTAGAGGTTCCAGAGTTAAAATCCGGTCACATTTTCCGGCCATTCAAAACTCTAAAACCTGCATAAAGTAAAATCAAGGCTTGAGATTAAGGCTACCCCCTATTTCATATGCTACGAGTTCAACGATGGTGGCCGTTTGGCCTGAAAAGTCCTGCAACGTCCTATTCGAAGCTTAACCGTTCTAGAACCTTATAAATGGTGACCTATGATCCATGGCCTTATCTTTACATGTAAAACGTTAGAAAGCTTCACAATAATTAAACAAACATGATTATGCATTTCAAATCTGCTTAAAATGCATACACTAAAAGATCAAAGATGTGAAATTTTACCCAATGAAGGTGATTCAGTTGGGCACTTTTGGGTGTGTAACGGCGTGGATAAGGAGTGATATGTATTCCTGGGAAACTGAGAAGGTTGATGGAGGGCTTAGATTGGATTGAAACGGGCTGGAAGTTAGGTTTTGGATTTTCACGATTTTGACACTTTTCTTGAAAATTTGGTAGAGCTCTTGTACCGTGTGTAGTCCTCTATTTGGCTTGCCAAGGTGATGTATTTATAGGGTAGAAGGGAGAGGAAAGGTTATATGGAAAGGATCAACGCCATAACTCATGTTTTCAAACCAAAATCCAACAAATTAAAAGGCTTCCAAATTTGCCAAAACTTGCTCTTTCGTTGCTAGCATGTATTTGTACATTTGTGCACGAAAAATGGGCCTCAAGATTGACCCAAAACACTAGCCCACATGTCCAAAATAATAACCTATCATTTTATGCATTTATCTTGTATTTATTTAATTTTAAATTGAATAAAAATCAAAATAAATGCAAATAAAATCCAAGGCATGCAAAAGTGGATTTAGAGGTCCTTCATAAGGTCATGAGAGTTTTTGAAGTCCAAAAAGTTAGGCCATGGCCCTAAAAGTTCAAATTTGCTCAATGCATTGTTCTTGAATTTTCCAAAATTTTCCCAACTTGGGCAAGCCATAACTTGCTCAATATTTATCTCATGATGATGATCTTTTGCTTTTTGGGAAGCCCAAGATATATACTTCAATCCCTCTTTTGATCAATTTTGCATTCGAAGATGTTATCTTGATGTAAATGGTCTTAGAAAAAGGTGGCTTTTGTTGACTTTCTAAAAATGACCTGTAATGTATGAACTTGTATCTTTCAAATGGTGCATTTCTTAAACTTGAGAGCTGAAGAGAAGTTGTAGCGCATTGAATTACCTTCAAAATGAGATTTGGTTGGAAAATTTATGATAAAGTATGAGAAAGTTATACTTGGTCAAAGTTTGGTTGACTTTTCCTTTAGAAACCCTAATTTGCCATTTTGGACTTTTTATAGGTTATGAGCATTTCTTGAGGAATCATGATCAACCATTGATAAAATGATGGATATCACTTCAAAATGTTGATGTTGACCAAGAATGTTGAAGTTTGACTGTACATGGGCCACAATTGACTTTTGACCTAGCATAGTTGATTTTCTAATACTTGAGCAATTGACTGGGCAAACTTATTGTGCAAGGTATTAAATTTGGCATGGATAATCTTGAAGGCATATTAGAACCATGGGAAGCATTTGAGACCATTGGAGCTCAACCATCTTGGTAAAAATTGAAACCCTAATTGGGGGTTCATTGCCTTAGGAGGAGAATTTGCCTGGTTAATTCTTGGTCAACCTTGAGCAATTGAGAACCTTTAGGAGCATGTCTTGTGTGAAAATGGGAGGGAAAATTTTTGGGTACAACATCAAGAAATCCCAAACAATTGACACAAGTCTCTCATTCTTTATTATTATCAAAATCGAGCGCCTTCGTTTCTAGGTAAATTATTTTAATTCCTTGTATGTCGCCTTCTTTTTTGTAATTAAGCTCCAATTAGGAATAAGGGATCCCTAAACCCTTCACCAAGACATTGACGTCAATAGTTTGCCAGATACCCACATAGGCCTTCTTTTATAAAAGTTCAGAATTCTATTAAATTCTTCCAGAGTCGGTGTTAGTTGGAAGTCTTGAAAGGTGAAGCATCTTAGTGGAGGGTTGTAGAACTAAATTAGAGCAGAAACAACATCTAGTTGAACCTCTGCTCTAGTCAAGTCAAGGGTATCCCCATAGCGGCGAGCGAACATCTTCAGAGCTCTTTCAGATAATTTGTGATGGGATTTTATGACAGGTACCCTTAGAAGGTGGGCTCATAGTTTTGGCCTATAGTTATTCTACCATCTTTATAAGGTAGTTTCCTTAAGGGTATCATGAACAACACCAGAAGGAAAAGGCACAAGGGCCTCCCTTAGGTTGAGCCTCTTTACAGACCGAGACTTTCGTCTCAAAGTCGTGAAAGGTCTCGTCATGAGATTTTGGTTTAGAGTTATACAAAGAGTCATAGGTGTCATTCCAAAGTCCTACTTCCTAAGAGGATGTCTCTTGATAGGTATTCCTTTCGCGGAATTCGACCGAATCTAGGAGAAATCATCACATAAACTCCTAGGGATGATGTATCCCCTTGGCTAATAGACGAACCTTCTTTCTAAGGGTTTTTGAAAATATTTTTTTTTTGAAATTAAATCCCACCACACAGTAAATATAATGAATAATAAAATAAATAATAAATAAATAAATAAATAAGAAAGAAATAAAAACCCAAAAAAAATAAAAAACTTAAAACCTAAGGGAAAAAAGCTTATAAACCTAGGGTTGATGTCCCCAGCAGAGTCGCCAGCTGTTGCAACTGGTTTTTAAATCGAAGTCGCCACCCTTAATTTTTATTCTAAGGAAGGGAGTATAAAGGAATAACCCTAATTTTGCAGACAGAGATTCTAGGTGCCAAACTGGGTTTTAGACGGAGGGAAGGTATTAGGCACCATTCATCTACCATGTTCACAAGGATACTAGGGTTTAGAAGCGTTTTTTAGGAAAAAGGGTTTTAATGTTTTTTAAGGGAACTCACCATGATTTTAATCGTATGCCTACATATCCTCTTATGAGAAATCAGAGTCCCAATTTGTAGTTCGTATGGGTTTGTGTTATTTATGGATTACAAAGGTATTTTAACTTCCCTCGCAATTAGACCGGGTGTAGAAATAACAGAATTTTGGACTAAGCGCGCGATTAATCAAAATATGCTTTGTAAACTTCTTTAAAAAAAATAGATCATTGAATTAATTTATTTATAAAAATTAAAAATAAGGTTTAATGTTTGTTAAATGTTTTTTATATATTAATTATAAAAAATTCTATTTAATGCATGATAAACAAATGAAGATTTTTAATGTAATAAAATAAATACTTGAATGCGTTTCTTAGGAAAATAACATTTGATTTATCATAATAGTAGTAAATGATATTAAAAATTAGGGTTAAATGCACTTTACCCACCTGCAATAGTAGTGGGTTTTGATTTACCCTCCTTTCAATTTTTTTTCTTTTCGCCCCTTAACAAATATAGACTCCAAAACAGAAAACCTTACCGCCCAAGATTCCCTTTGAATTTCTGACGTGGCCTGTAACACTCTTGCTGACTGTATAATTATATGTCACATTGGATTTTTTTATAAATATTTTTACTTAAGAGACTTGGATCATAAATTAAATTAATTATCAAAATGTATTGTTTAGGCTTAAGCCCATTTTTGACTTACTTGATTAAAGGCTTATTTACCCATGCCTGTCCATTTTCAATTCATTTAGAGTCGTGTTTCTTCGTTATAAAAACACTATTTCTACTTCTATTACAAGCAATGTGGGACTCTTAAAAAGTAGAGTTTTTATTTTCACATCACATATACATCTGTTTCCTATTACAAACATTTAACACCAAAACAAAACAACATCTTCAAACACAAACCTGCCAGCCACTTTCTCTCTGTCTTCACCAACCATAATGGATTACACACATTTCTTCCTAGTAGAAACAACCACTTTAGGTCTCATCTCCATCTCTAAATCCCTCTTCCATTTCCTCCACTGGATATACGCCACTTTAAATCTCCCAACAAAGAATCTCAAACACTATGGCTCATGGGCTATCATCACTGCTCAACCGACGGAATTGGAAAATCCATGGCTCTCGAGTTCGCATCGAACAGACTCAACATTCTCTTACTCGACCGAAACCCTCTTAAACTCCAAGTAACATCAAAAGACATGCTTGATCATTTCAAAAACGTTGAGGTAAAGTGCATTGTTGTAGACCTACACAATAATATTAGAGAGGAAATAATGAAGAAAATAGAAGAAGGTATTGATGATTTAGATGTTGGAATTCTAGTTAATGCTGTTGGTGTAGCTTATCCTTATGCAAGATATTTTCATGAGGTTGATTTGGATTTGATGGATTCTATTATTAAAGTCAATGTAGAAGGAGCAACTTTGGTTACAAAAGCTGTGATTCCTAGTATGATTAAGAAGAAAAAAGGAGCTGTTATAAACATTGGTTCTGGTTCCACCGTTGTTCTTCCTTCTTATCCTCTCGTCACACTTTATGCAGCTTCCAAAGCGTAAGTACTTTCATTAATGCATCTTTTCTATTCTCACTATTCATCAATTGCATAATTAAACACAAATCTGAATCCAGATCTTGATGCTGATTTTACAGGTATCTTGCCATGTTCTCTGCATGCACCAATTTGGAATACAAACATCAAGGAATTAACATCTAGTGTTATTCTACATTTTAAGAGTCCCACATTACTTGTAATAGAAATAGAAATATTGTTTATATAACAAAGAAACACAACTCTAAATAAATTGAAATTGGACAAGTTTGGGTAAATGGACCTGTAATCAAGTAAACCAAAAGTGGGCTTAAGCCTAAATAATATATTTTGATAATTAATTTAATTTAGGATCCAAGTCTCTTAAATAAAAATATTAAAAAAAAAGCCAAGGTTGCATTTGATTATATAGTCAGCAAGAGTGTCACAGGCCACTTTAAAAATTCAAAGGGAATCTTGGGCGGTAAGGTTTTATGTTTTGGAATCTATATTTGTTAAGGGGCGAAAATAATTTTTTTAAAAGGGGGGTAAATCGAAACTCGCTACTATTGCAGAGGGGTAAAGTAAAAACAGAAAATAAAATTAATCACAGGGGGGTGCAACTAATGATAAAGAATTAAATGCAGGAGTTACAAATAATAAGGGCCTGAATTCAGATATTAAATTCAGGCCCAAAAAGACTGGGGGTTTGTTTTGGTGTTATGCAGCGAAAATAGGGGTGTACAAGGAGATATGGCCCAAGTTCAGATAATTAACTGGGCCTAATGGCTGGGGGGTGTGTGATTTCACAACGCGTTTTAGCAAAGCAAAGCAGGAGGGGGTGTGATTATGAATGGGCCAGGCCCGGGAGGTTTAAGCTCATTTGTATAGGGTATGGTCACGCATACAGTTTTTATCATGGGCGTGCGTGTTAGGGACGTGTGATTAAGATCATGCAATTGTTATTTGAGGAGCATGGTAATAGGGTGTGAAGACACACACAGGATTATGGAACCTATTATATTTTATTTTTTCACATAACGTTTCTCATTTTCTTCTCGTCTACCCTATATCTGTTTCCCTTATCTCTTGTTCTCTTTTAACAACAACAAAACAACACAACCCTATTTTAGGCTTTCCGTCGCCATGTGCCTCCTACCCAAAACCCAAAATAGAACCCATCACCTCTATCAACAACAATCAATTATACAAAATCTAAGTAGGGTTTCATGAGTTACCGTCCTAGTCGTGCGTTTCCGAGCATGCTCTTCGGATTCTGGGTTCTGATTTCTCCTTTCTTCTTGTTTTTGTAGGTACCGGTGATGACGTCGATGAAAAAGGAGGCTTGGAGATGCCTTGAAGGGAGTCTAACGACGACGATTTAGGGTTTCAGATATTGAAACCCTAAATTCCTCTTCTTCTGACTTCAACAACGCTTCTACTTCTTCTGTATTCTTTCTTTGTATTTTCTTTCAATTTTTTGTTCTTCTGATTTTTCCCCTCCCTTTCTTGTTCTTAGTTCTAGGTATTTATAATGTTTAGGTTTTTCAGATTAGGAAATATCGTTACCAATTTTCTTGATTAGGACTTAGATTAGGGTAAATTAGAGATTGGAATTGATTCAGATCCTGATTGTAATTGATACAATTTCAGATTATTTCTGTCATGTATAAGGAATTTTTGATTAAATTTGGTTGTAATTCTGAGATTTGATTTTGTATATTGTATATTTGATTATTAATTATTGAGACTGGATTGAATTTGATATGTACAGTAGCTATTCGTGCATTTTTTATTGGCACAATATTTGTTTCTGAGTTTGGACTTTTGGGATGCGCTTTTTTTTGTTCTGCAAAATGGAAGTTTATTTTTTTGGCAAGCATTTTCCTTCTTCGCTCTTAGGCTAGGCTCTGCCCTTTCCTTAAACGTGTTTCTTTACAGCAACTTTGATTAAAAATAATAATAAAGATTAATACTGATATTAAATATTTTAAAAAAAGTATAACACAAGAAAAGTTTTAATAACAAGTAATGACACAAATTTCTGTAATTAACATTAATTCAAAATGTTATTTGCGATAATCAGACGTTGATTAAAATAAATAACAAATAAGCACAAAAATAATGCAAGGGAAACATGCTTCCAATCATGCTTGCAAATGGGCATGCGTAAAAGTTTTTAATGGGCTTATCTGTAACAAATAATTTTCGCACCCCTCTCGCCATCATAATCTTAAAGAGTTTTTAATAACCTAGATGGGCCATTGGCCAAAACGCCTCACAAATGGGCCAGCACAAATCAATTGGGTCTTTCTGATTCAGAAGGCCTACACCGCTAATTAGAATATGCACCCCTCTTATGATTGATACATACCCCTTGTTGATTTTGACTCCTTTTTAAAACTTAATGGCCCATCATATATTGATGGTCCATTTTAAATTGACATACCATCTTTTTATTTTCTACCCCTCCTATATTACAATTTGTCTTTAGAAAACCTAAACATAGAGGTAGGGAAATTTTGGGGTATGACAGTGAGAGATGATATGCTTGAAGACATAGGGGCAACAAGAAAGTTTAAACTCGATGAGATTGTTTCCACATAGATGTTTTCCTTTGTTTTCCTTTGTATTTTTTTCTTTTTACGGTGATTTCCTCTTACTAGGATCTCTGTCTCTTTTTACAAAACTTCCTGTTTATAGGCAAACTTTTAATACAATAAAAATTCAAAATTCAAAATTGTTTTACTTTCTCTATTTTGTTTGAAAAAATGTCCAATGACTAAATTGAATGAACAAATGCATATGAATATGATTACTGTCAACAAATATGTGCATATAAACAGGAATACACATTTATTAAAGACTCTAGGAGTTGGGATAACGTTCATGTCGTCCACAAATCCCCACAAAGCAATCTCCATAGAAAGGTCCCCGCAGAGCTGCCTTCACAAGCTTATCCCCGACGGAGATACATTCCCCAACAAGTCTAATATGCCTTTAGACAAGAATTGGGGCATCTTCCAGCAGGTCACATAATCATCTCCCCAAATAGGTCCCCTAGCATACAAGGAAGTTTGATCATTTCCCCAACATACGATGGAAACTTCCTCCGCACAGCCTACGAAACTCCAATTCCCATCAGAAATAATTGCCTCAACACAGTTTACAAGAATTTAATTCTCCAGCGAGTTTATTTCTCCAACACTCTAAAATTCCTGCAGAATTCACTTCTCCAGCAAGGTTCATTTCCCCAGCAGAGTTTATTTCCCCAACACGGTTTATTTCCCCAACAGGGTTTATTTCCCCAACAAAATTGATTTATTCGATTACTGTAAAATCCTGGAAAAATTCCCCTCTCCAGCAAAGTGTAATCAAGGCTGCTATCCCCCGAGAGTTGCTACGAAATATGAAATTGGGCCATATATCATTTAATTTTGTCCTCCCTAGAAGAGTTGGCATCCATATTGGAAACTTGGCGGACAACACCTTAGAAGGTTATCCATCTCTTTTATCCCCAACCAGGGTATATAAGAACTAAACTCCCCAGTAGAGCGATGAACGACTAATGTTCATGAAATCTTTTATCCCCAAGCAGAAGTCAAACATTCCCAATGAAGTATCCTCAAAATAAAAAGCAGGAATCCCCAACGAAGACATTCTAAACAAAATTTAAGAGTCATATTCTTAATCCCAAACAACAGCCAGGGATTTATTTTCCCCAACAAAAGATGTTACACAAAGCTACCATTGCCGTTGGCAACATTTTACATCCACACATCATTTACAAAATATCATAGCATATGCATACAAAACGCATATAACACACTCTCATTTACTTTGGGAACATCATTACACAATGCATTACATACATCATGACATTGCACGAAACTAACTTTGTTTCTTTCAGGTTAGTCCGCAAACCGACGAATATCGTTAGAAATTTTCAAACAGGCCGAAGATTAATTCCCGAAACAAGATGGGGCACATATCTATATGACCAAGCGGTATGAACTCCCGAAACAAGAAAGGTTTACCAACAAAAAGTAGGTCATAGAATAACTCCCGAAACAGGACGCGGAAACTATCTATATGACCAAGAAAAGATCAACTCCCGAAATAGGACGGAGAAACCATCTATATTACCAGGAAAAGATTAATCATGAAACAAGACAGGGAAACTATCGACATGACCAGGTGGTATGAATTCCCGAAACAGGACGAGTTTACCAACAAGAATAAATTTTGGGTCAATTCCCGAAACAGGACGGGGCGACTATCTACATGACCAACACTTACCTTAGAGACTAAATCTGACAAGCATTTCCCTCAGAGACTAAATCTGACAAGCAGCTACTCAAGCACTTTACTCAGAGAGTCATCCTGGACATCATTCTTCAAATATAGTCAAGCGTAGACTTATTCTAATACTCCTATCAGCAATCACTTTGATGGCATCTATAAGCCCATATCCGACGACACTCTGTCACCTCTCTGAATGGAATCTTTTAAGCCCATTCAAGCAATATTATCAACCAACAACATTACGTCCTGCACATGCGAGTGCAACTTTCTGGGCACTTAAGTGTTCAATCCTCTTCTACCTTCAGATCACGAATGGAGGACATGCCAATCTAACACCTCAGGTTTAAGAATATTGAACAAGGGCAGAAATTGTACCCTAAAATTTTCCCTCCCATTTTTATTTAAGACATTCTCTTAGGGGTTCTCAAATGCTAAAGATTTCTCAAGAATTGATTAGACAAATTCTCCTCCTAAGCAATTGACCTACAACCAGGGTTTCACTTTTCTTAAGGGAGATTGGGTTTCTAAGTCCTAAAGTGAATTCCATGGTTTCTTACATGTCTTCAATAATGCTCATACCAAGTTTCATTCCTTGCATCACAAGTTTGCTTAGTCAATTGCTCAGATGACTGAAAATCCACTACATTGGACAAAAAGTCAATTGTGGTCAACATACAGTCAAACTTCAAGATTTTTGGTCAACCTCAACATTTTTAAGTCATATTCATCATTCGATCAAGGGTTGATCATGATTCGTCAAGAAAACTCCCAAATCATCAAAAGTCAAAAGTTACGAAATTAGGGTTTTCTTTAGAAGAAGTCAAGTGAACTTTGACCAAGCATAAATTTCACATGCTTCATCAAAGTTTCCTCAACAAAAGCTCATTTTTAAGGGAATTCAATTCTCTACAACTTTGTATCTCTAAGCTCAAGGCCAAGAATGCTTCATTTTAGAGATATGAGCCAATACATTACAGGTCATTTCAAAAGAACAAAAAGACACTTTTTGCCAAAGCAACTTACATCAAGATAAAGTCTTCAAATTCAAAAAATGATCAAGATAGGGATTGTATCGGACATATTGAGCTTTCTAAAAAGTCAAAGATCACCTTCAAATGATAAAAATGAGAGAGTTATGATTGGTGCAAGTTGGGAAATTTAGAGCAAATGCATGAAGTTCAAATGGAGAAACTTGAATTCTTGGGCTAATGGGCTATTGTTTAAAAGTCCATGCGTGTTCTACAATTCATATAAACCTCTGAATTACTTTATGCACCCATTGACCTATTTATTTTATTTATTTTGATTTTTATTTATTTTAGAAGTCAAAATAAATTAGATAAAACAAGGGTTTCTTACAAGGTCCAATTCTTCAAACATTTGACCTAATTCATGCTTATGTATTCTCATCAATTCAGACATCAAGCCACAAAACCCTTGTGCAAGAAACACCATTACAAAATCTCAAATATTCTCAAACTAGGGAAATCTTAGAATCCTAGTTATAGCCACCTTCAAAGCCTTCCATCCCTTCCAGTCAATTTCTTAAGAGGTATAGAGTAAGAATGGATCAAGCTTGATGATCCAAAGCTCGCAAAACTCGCACGCATACATCTCCGATCTCATATTTTTTTTGCAAATTCATATTTCAATTTTCATATTGTTTTAAAACATACTAATGATATTGATGTGTTTTTGAGATGTATTCAGGCAGGCTAAGATCACATGAGTCCCATGCTACTTGAATCATGAACTGCCATGTTTGGTCTGATCCATGATATTTTTGCCATATCTCGCAACCTAGCACGTTTCAGACTAAACCAATGGTTCCATTGAGCTCGCAGAGGTTGATTTAGGGGGGTAGGGTCCCTTTGGATCTCTAACCTTTGTTGTTTTTGCAGGTTGATAAAAAGATTCACCGGATAAGATACCCGGAGCTAGGGTTCTGATAAGTGCAAATTGTAGCTATTTTTGTATATACTTTATGTTGTACTTATCGACTTTTTGTTGTAAATATCGTTGAATAAACTCGACTTTTGTATAAATACGTTTAATTTGTGTTTATTTGTGTTTTGGTGTACATAGTGTATCGTTTGATATTTTCCCATTCATTTCGTAGGTATGTGATACAGTGGCGGAACCGACTGTTTAATACTGGTTTGCGTTTTGTGCTTTTTATTCACAAAATGTCGCAGTAAGCAAGAGTCGCCACTGACTTTTATTTCATCCAATCACGGAAAAGGAAAAAGAACATAAAAAACCTTTTTTCGAGATATTCTGTGTATGGGGGGTAGATTATAGAAAGGGAAGGTGTTAGCACCCTTTCTATCCGTAGTTATCTACAGTCTCTTAGGTACTTGCTCATTTTTCAAATTGCTTGTGTGTGTTTGTATTGAAAATGTTTTACTTCGTGATAACCCTTGTATCAATCCTCAAGGATGTGACGAAGTTTTTTTTGAAAGGTTTTTGTGTGAAAAGTTTTCATTGAGCAAGTACTTAAGAATTTACCTACTCGAAAAAAGGATTGTTCATTCTCATTTCCTTTAGACAACACTATCCTACTATTAAGGAGTAGGTAGCACCGTCGTTGGAGTTTGTAAGGGACATTCGAAAGGGACAAGTACAATCACCAAAGAAATAGTTAGAAAACTTTAGTAGTAACCCTAAAGTCTCAAGATCCTTCTGAGGCAACTTTTCCGAGGCAACATTCGAATGGGACATTTTGATCTTTTTAGACTGGAGGGAAACAACTAAAATTTCCTATTCTTAATGACTGTTTACCGAAGGCAACCGAAGTAAAGTAAACGCTAGGAGTGAATATGTGCATATGAATCATTTCAGTTATATAGTCTCTGCACATTAGGTGATCTACCATTTTAATTTTCAAGCATTCTTCCCATACAATCCTATTAACCATGCATCCAATAGTTAAATATTTGCAAGAATTTAAAGCGCGAGAAAAATAAACCTAGCTATTACAAGGCTTTGACAGTTACATAATTGTCTTGACGTGAAATAAAAGTGTAGAATTTAAAACCCTAATTAAAACTATTACAAACCATTGGCAGTTACAAAAATAATGGAAAAGAAATAATTAAATGCGTGGCGAATTAAATACGAGGGATGTTGAAAAATAACCTAAACCCTAATTGAAAGAAAAAGATTTTTGTACATTTTTTATTGGAGAAAACAATGAAATTGCAAATTAAATAAAACCCTAATTTCTAATTACTTTTTAATTATGAAAAAAAGTATTTAAGTTAACCTAATTAACCTAAATAATTAAAATAAATATTTTAATGAAAAATGGTTTTGGTGTAGTTTTAAAGAAAATTAATTAAATTATGTACAATTCAAATACTAAGTCTAATTATTTTTAATTATAAAAAGAGATTAAATTGCCTTAAGTTAATTAAACTAAATTAATTAAGAAATAAAATATTTTTATTAAAAAAAGATTTTTGTAGTTTGTTGTGATTTTTTGATTAAAAAAAGAAAATGATTTTTGGGTTAATTAATTAAAACAAATAAAAGAAATTAATTAAAGAAATTAAAAAGAAAATAGAAACTGGGCCTGTATGCTAGCAAAGGGCAGGGGGGTGCTAATCTGAATTTTTTTAGTCCCAAAACGCTTCAAGCCCGGTCAACACTTGGTGCCTTGTAGCGTTGACTTGAGGGCGTATCATAGTCCCTCACTGCTGGAGCGTTGGATCTGATAGCATGCTTGATCAAGCGACTTGACGCAAGGATGTACGGTGGACACCAGGATGAGAGATGCGTTGGATCTGTTGAAAGAAAATAACATAAAGGGAATGTTGGGACCTGGGATCGAACCCAGGTCCTTATGCTCAATACCGATGCCTCGCTTCCAGCTGCGCTACACATTTTAATTGTTAGTATAAGGGAAACAAAATATAATGTAAAGAAAACAAATCCCTAATTCCCAAGCGCGTGAATTTTCAAATGGGCGAATGGCTGGCTGACACCTAACCTTCTTCTACCTTTCTCCGTCGCCTTAGGTGCTTGTACCTTTACCTATGGACAAAGGTCTGTAGCTACAAACCTGTAAAACTCAAAAATCCATAAAACACAAGATAAATGAAATCTAACTATACAGATCAACTCGTTTTGATCTTGTGAACAACATGGTACCCTTCTTTTTTTCCCAATTTAACCTGCAGAAAAACCCCTAAACTGCACACACAAACCCTAACAATGGCAAAGGCATATATAGGCTTCAAAAATGCCATTAAATTATTCAGTTATCTTGCAAACACGATGAGTATCACAAATATATAACTTAAACATGCTAATGATGCAAGAAATACAGTAATTGATTTTGAGATAAAGGGCAAACCATATGAATTCTAGGGAGAGATTATGGGCGTGAGAATGCATGCAATTGATCGTATTAGCTTCCGGGAAGGTCCAAGAAACGATTAGAAGCAGGGGAATGGCTTGAATTGATCTCTAAGTTCAAAAACGATCCATCACTTTTTGTCACTTTTTTTAAATTTTGTTTGGTGTTTTCACGACTGAAAACCTTTGTTCCATGTTTTGTGCTTGTCCATTATATATCTAGGAATGAATTAGGGTTACAAACTTGGATTGAATCTTGGCAATTATGAGAGATTTGATTTGATTTTCAAGCTACATGTAAACTTGATATTTTGAGCCAAATCATCCCTTTCTTGTACCAATTATGCTTGATTCGTTTTGGCCTTGATAATTCAGCATATTTTTATTTCCAACCTGTCCAAAAACCAAATCAAATTATATCTTTGCTATTATTCATCAATTATTTGATTTAATCCAATTTTTAATTAATAAAAAATCAAAATAAATTGAAAAATGAAGAAAATAATGTGTGGGTGAATATTTGAGTTGTAGACCACACTATAAGTGAGGTGCAAGCATAAAAAGTTAGGCCCATTTAGAAGAAAAAATGCATTTTTGAGCACCTTTGAGTTTTGACAATTTTGCAAAAACAGTCAACTTTGACAAGGCATATCTCCTCCAATTTTAACCCTAGAGAGGTGTTCTTGGACTTTTTAGAAATCTTAGGATGTCCCCTAAGCAAACCTTTCGGTATCATCTCAATTGAGTCTTCCATGTTCATGTAAGAAGCTTTGACCCCAAAGGGGTTTTTGTTGACTTTTCAAAAAGACCCATAATGTAGAAATTCATATCTTTTTATGAGTGCGTATTTTGAACTTGTGAGATGAAGATCAATTGTAGAGAATTTCATCCTCTTCAAAATGAGCCTTGGATGGAAAATTTCTGATGAAGCATGTGGAAGTTATGCTTGGTCAAAGTTTGGTTGACTTTTATTGAAAAACCCTAATTTAGCAACTTTTGGGTTTTGATGAATTTGGAGCATTCCTTGGGGAATCATGATCAACCCTTGATAAAATGATGAAAGTCACTTAAATATGTTAATGTTGACCAAAAGTATTGAAGTTTGACTGTATGTGGGTCATAGTTGACTTTTGACCTAATATAGACGATTCTCAAGCATCTGAGCAATTGACTGAGCAAACTTCTTGTGCAAGGCATGAAACTTGACATGTAGGGTCTTGAGAACATATTAAGACCATGGAGAGCATATGAGGCCTTTTTGGTTCACCCATCTTGATGAAAATGGAAACCCTAATTTGAGGTACACTGCCTTAGGAGAGAGTTTGTCTGGTCCACTCTTGGGCAACCTTGAGCAAATTGAAGATTTCAATGGACATGTATTGAGTAAAATGAGAGGGAAAATTTTGGGGTACAACAGCTGCCCCTGTTCAATCTTCTTAAACCTGAGGATGTAGATTGGCTAGCCCGCCTTTCGTGATCTGAAGGTAGAAGGTGATTGAACACTAAAGTGCCCAGAAATTTGCACTCGCATGAAGTGGAACTTGATTTGTGATATCGGGAATGGGCTTAAAGATGCCATCCTGGATGCGACGAAGAATTGTCGGAGATGGGCTTAAAGATGGCATCTAGAGGATGTTGATTTCCTGAGACATTCCTTTGATGAGAGTTCCTGTTCCTGTTGTTAATGAGGAATATGCTGAGGAACGTTGGTATCTGTCTTAGGAGAAATAGAATTTTAGGAGCTTCAGTTGTCCGTTACTCTACTGGGGAAATAATTCCGACTTGGGGAAGCGGAAGTGAAATGCATATCTGGTCAGGGTGTATGTTGCACCGCGATTTACTGGGGAAATGAGAAATCAATCGTGTTTGATCAGGTCCAAGTCCTACAGTGTTGTGGACTGCTGTCTGGAGATAAGAGAGAAGGAACCTGGATAGTAAGGTTATGAGAAGGAACCTGGATAGTAGGGTTTCTTCGATATGAAAGCCTGGATAGTAGGGCTGTGAGAAGGAACCTGGATAGTAGGGTTACTTCGATATGAAATCCTGGATAGTAGGGTTGTGATAAGGAACCTGGATAGTAGGGTTACTTCGATATGAAAGCCTGGATAGTAAGGCTGTAAGAAGGAACCTGGGTCATAGGGTTGCTTCGATATGAAATCTCGTATAGTAGGGCTGTGAGAAGAAACCTGGATAGTAGGGTTACTTCGATATGAAAGCCTGTATAGTAGGGCTGTGAGAAGGAACCTGGATAGTAGGGTTACTTCGATATGAAAAGCTGCATAGTAGGGTTGTGAGAAGGAACCTGGATAGTAGGGTTGCTTCAATATGAAAGCCTGTATAGTAGGGCTGTGAGAAGGAACCTGGATAGTAGGGTTACTTTGATATGAAAGCCTGGATTGTAGGGCTGTGAGAAGGAACTTGGGTCGTAGGGTTTCTTCGATATGAAAGCTTGGATAGTAGGGCTATGAGAAGGAACCTGGATAGTAGGGTTACTTCGATATGAAAGCCTGGATAGTAGGGCTGTGAGAAGGAACCTGGATAGTAGGATTACTTCGAATTGAAAGCTTAGATAATAGGGCTGTGAGAAAGAACCTGGATAGTAGGGTTACTTCGAAATGAAATTCTGGATAGTAGGGCTGTGAGAAGGAACCTGGATAGTAGGGTTACTTCGAAATGAAAGCCTGGATAGTAGGGCTGTGAGAAGGAACCTGGATAATAGGGTTACTTAAAATCCTGGATATTAGGGCTGTGAGAAGGAACCTGGATAGTAGGGTTACTTAGATATGAAGGTTGGATAGTAGGGATGTGAGAAGGAAGCTGGATCATAAGATTTCTTCGATATGAAAGCTTGGATAGTAGGGCTGTGAGAAGGAACCTGGATAGTAGGGTTACTTCGATATGAAAGCCTGGATAGTAGGGCTGTGAGAAGGAACCTGGATAGTAGGATTACTTTGAAATGAAAGCCTGGATAGTAGGGATGTGAGAAGGAACCTGGATACTAGGGTTACTTAGAAATGAAAGCCTGGATAGTAGGGCTGTGAGAAGGAACCTGGATAGTAGGGTTACTTCGAAATGAAAGCCTGGATAGTAGGGTTGTGAGAAGGAACCTGGATAGTAGGGTTACTTCGATATGAAAGCCTGGATAGCAGGGCTGTAAGAAGGAACCTGGATAGTAGGTTTACTTCGAAATGAAAGCCTCGATAGTAGGGCTGTGAGAAGGAACCTGGATCATAGGGTTTCTTCGATATGAAAGCCTGGATAGTAGGGCTGTAAGAAGGAACCTAAATAGTAGGGTTACTTCGATATGAAATCCTGGATAGTAGGGCTATGAGAAGGAACCTGGATAGTAGGGTTACTTCGACATGAAAGCCTGGATAGTAGGGTTGTGAGAAGGAACCTGGATAGTAGGGTTACTTCGATATGAAAGCCTGGATAGTAGGGCTGTGAGAAGGAACCTGGATAGTAGGGTTACTTCGATATGAAAGCCTAGATAGTAGGGCTGTGAGAAGGAACCTGGGTAGTAGGGTTACTTCTAAGCGATAGTATAGATTAGTTGACCCGTTTGGTTTCGAGAACTGAGTTATTAGTCGTCTGTAGATGTGATCTGTATAACTGCTGGATTTGTTGAAGCTAATCATCTTTTCCTACAAAAGATATCAGAGTTAGTTATATGCGATGCATGAAATGCAGGGTGAAATGATGTTCTCAAAATAAATGAGATTATGCTGTATATGATATGTATGATTATGTAATGATGAATGTTCATGAAATGCTATTGGGGTTTGCCCGCGTCTGGTAAAATAAATCCTTGACGGTCGCTGGAGATTTATAAATATTCTGTCGGGAAGAGATGCTGGAGAATAACTCCGCGGGGACCAACTTAGGGGAAGAGATACTCTGTTGGTAGACCTGCTGATCTGTAGGAATAAACTCGGCTGGGGATGAAGTTCCGTTGCTGGAGATGTTGAGCTCTGTTGGAGAAATAAACTCTGCTTGGAGGATGAAATTTACTGACTCGCCCGCGATTATGAACCTCGACTGGGGATAGTTATGTCCTGTTTCGGAAAGGCTGACATCAATGCCTTCAAATACTCTTACTCTGTGGGGAGTGTATGTACCCGTGATTGTGTTCTAAAGCTGACTCTATCCCGATACCTACTAGGCTGAGGAATCGTCAGGTTTAGCACTTCTTGTTTTTCCCGGTTTTTGGAATTACGAGTAATTGTCTTTTGTTTCTTATATAAATATTTATGAGCAACAATGATTTTAAAATGCATATATCAAAAATAAATTATTGGACGTTCTTGCAAAACAAAACAGAAAAAGAAAAACGAATTGAAGTTTCTTGTGAAAATGACTTGTATTGATTTTGAAGTCGGCCTATAATAGGCGTTTTGTACAAAGAGGCCGACGTCCTAGTAAGAGAACACCGCCGAAAGATAGAAATTATACAATTTGTGTAAAAGAAAGAAAAACAGCTATGTGAAACAACCCCATTGGGTTCCAACTCTGCTATTGCCTTTATATCTTCAAGAGTCTCATCACTTTGCTACTTGGCCGAAAGTTGATCAAATTGATTGGTTCCGTCTGTGCTTGGTAGTCGATACCGAAGTCTGGTCGCAAGATGATCCAATGAGACATAGTGATACGCTTTATATCCCCAACTTTTGCCTAGACCGCCCTTTCGGGTTTTCAGTCCACCGGGATACCCCTTTTTGCCCAAGCCTCCCTTTCGGGTTTTCGACTTGCCGGGTGTACATATTTTTTCCACTTTCATCCCTTATTTTTGCCCGAACCCTTTTGGTTCGCTGGGAAGCCCTTATTTTTGCCTAGGCCAGTCAACCTAGCGGGTCTTTGATTAGGCATAATATCTTTTCACTATGTATGCATTGACAGGGTGAGGAAGGTCGTCACCATCCATGGTGGTTAGAATCATAGCTCCCCCCGAGAAAATGTTCTTAACCATAAATGGCCCTTCGTACGTAGGGCTCCATTTTCCCCTGGGATCACCTTGCGGCAGTATGATGCGTTTGATCACTAGATCCCTAACTTGATATTCTTGGCGTCTGAGTTTCTTGTTAAAAGCCTTGATCATCCGCTTTTGATACGTATGACCATGGCAGATAGCGGTAAGTCTCTTTTCATCGATTAGATTCAGCTGATCAAGTCGGGTTTGGATCCAGTTGTCTTCGTTCAAACTCACATCCTTCATAATCCTGAGAGAAGGTATTTGGCCTTCGATGGGTAGGACTGCCTCTATGCCATATACCAGAGAGTAGGGTGTTGCCCCTGTCGACGTCCGTGCTGAGGTACGGTACCCATGAAGAGCGAATGGTAATATCTCGTGCCAGTCTTTATATGTCACCATCATCTCTTGTATAATCTTCTTGATGTTCTTGTTAGCAGCTTCAATAGTGCCATTCATCTTCGGTCGGTAGGGGAAAGAATTATGATGCTGTATCTTGAACTGTTTACAGAGCTCGGTGATCATTGTGTTGTTGTGATTCGTACCATTGTCAGTAATAATTCTCTCTGGCACACCATATCGATAGATCAGGTTATGTCGGATAAATCGCGCCACGACGTTCTTGGTTACTATAGCAAAAGAGGCTGCCTCAACCCACTTCGTGAAGTAATCAATGGCTACTAAGATGAAACGATATCCATTGGAAGCGGTGGGCCTGATTTCTCCAATCATATCGATGCCCCACATTGCAAAGGGCCACAGAGCTGTCAAGACGTTCAAGGGGACCGGAGGCACATGCACCTTATCAGCGTAGATTTGGCACTTATGACAGGTTCGAGAGTGCTAATAACAATCGGCTTCCATAGTGGACCAGTAGTATTCTTCCCGTAGGATCTTCTTAGCCATGGTATGTCCACTAGAATCGGTTCCGAAGGTGCCTTCATGTAGATCTGTCATGATCCTCTCTGCTTCGCTCTTGTCTACACACCATAGTAGCGTGGAGTCATGGTTGCATTTATAGAGGATTCCATTACTGAGGAAGAACTTTGCAGTGAACCTTCTCAGAAACTTCTTATCATTGACATATGCCCCTTCAGGATACTCTTGAGCCTCGAGATACCTTTTCAACTCATGAAACAAAGGTTTGTCTGCCACTTCTTCGGTATCGATTTCACAATAGTGTGCTGGTTCATCCAACCTCTCAATGGTGATTTGGGGAGCTTCGTTGTCCCACCTAACTTTAAACATATAAGACATGGTAGCTAGCGCGTCCGCTAACTGGTTCTCATCTCGTGGGAAATGTTCAAAGGTTACCTCCTCAAAGTGTGGGAGCAATGTCAATACATACTCTTTGTAAGTAATAAGATCCGGGTGCTTCGTATCCCACTCGCCTTTGATCTGGCTTATCACCAAAGCAGAATCCCCGAATACGCTCAAGAACTTGATCCTTAGGTCGATAGCAGCTCGAAGTCCCATGATGCATGCTTCATACTCCGCCATGTTGTTGGTGCAGTTGAAACATAATCAGGCGGTGAACGGAGTATGACAGCCCTCAGGGGATATGATTACAGCACCAATGCCGTTACCCAGGACGTTCGAGGCTCCATCAAAATACATAGATCATCGGGATCCCTCCTCAGGTCCTTCATCTGGTCCAAGTTCTTCGTAGTCAGTCACCAACATAATATTCTCATTCGGGACTCAAAATTCATGGATTGGTAGTCGTCCACAGCCCGATGAGCCAAATGATCAGCCAATACACTCCCCTTTATTGCTTTTTGGGTTGTGTATTATATATCGTACTCAGTTAAGATCATTTGCCACCTTGCTATCCTTCCGGAGAGAGTGGGCTTCTCGAAAATGTACTTGGTTGGATCCATATTCAATATCAACAAGGTAGTGTGAGTCAGCATATATTGTCTCAGTCGGCGAGCAGCCCATGCCAAAGCACAACAAGTTTTCTCGAGCAATGAGTATCGTGTCTCACAGTCGGTAAACTTTTTGCTAAGGTAGTATATTGCGTGCTCTTTTTGACCAGACTCGTCATGCTGCCCCAACACACACCCCATTGAATTGTCTAGCACTGTCAAGTATAATATCAAAGGTCTTCCTTCAAATGGAGGCATCAAAGTTGGTGGTTTTTGAAGGTATTCTTTGATTCTTTCGAAAGAGGTCTGGAATTCATCATTCCACTTTACCACTTGATCTTTCTTCAGAAGCTTGAAGATTGGCTCACAAGTAGCAGTCAGATGTGAAATGAACATGGCAATGTAATTCAGGCATCCCAGGAAACCCCTAACTTCCTTCTCTGTACGGGGAGCTGGCATTTCTTGTATGGCCTTTACCTTCGCAGGGTCTACCTGAATACCCTTGTCACTGACGATGAAACCCAGAAGCTTACACGATCTTACCCCGAAGGTGCACTTGTTGGGATTCAACCTCAGTTTGTATGTCTTCAACCTGTCAAACAATTTATGGAGATGATCAAGGTGCTCTTCCTCAGTCTGAGACATGGCTATCATGTTATCAACATAAACTTCGATCTCATGGTGAATCATATCACGGAACAAAGCGACCATGTCGCACTGATAGGTTGCCCTAGCGTTCTTCAACCCAAAAGGCATTACCTTGTAGCAGAAGGTGCCCCACTGTGTAACGAAGGTTGTCTTCTCCATGTCTTCAGGAGCCATCTTGATCTGGTTGTAGCCAGAGAAACCATCCATGAAGGAGAAGATTTTTTGTTGCACGGTGTTGTCGACCAGAACATCAATGTGAGGAAGGGGGAAGTCATCCTTGAGCTTACCCTGTTCAGATCTCTGTAATCCACACACATCCGTACCTTAATGTCCTTCTTAGGTACCCGAACGACGTTAGCAACCCACTGTGGATACGAAGTGACAACTAAGAATCCTGCGCTGAACTGTTTCATAACCTCTGCCTTGATCTTCTCTGACATTTCGGGGCGCATACGACGGACCTTCTGTTTAACCGGAGGAAAGTCTTCTTTAGTTGGCAGGCGATGTACCACAATATCAGTGTCCAAACTAGGCATGTATTCATAGGACCAGGAGAAGATCTCGACATGGTCGTGCAACATCTGTATCAACCTCTGTTTGACACTAAGCTCCAGATCTGCACCTAATTTAACCTCTTTTCTGTCTTCCTCAGTACTTAAATTCACTGTCTCAACCGACTCTTCATGAGGCAGTATGGCCCTTTCTTCCTGCTGTAATAGTCTAGCAAGTTCTCCAGCCACCTCACAATCATCCTCACCTTCGTCCTCGGCTTGGTTGATCGGATTTTTGAAGTCATAACTGGTAATAACAGAGCTGTTATCATTGGGATCCAGAGTGGATATGGATCTACATTATGATACGTGAGTGCGTGTAAGAGAATAACTGTTTTGATAAAGTGAAAACAGAAAAGAAAAACAGAGAGCGCAAAATTTGTATGCAAGAAACGTCTAATGCTTTATTAATGATATATGAAATGACAAATAATAGCCCTCACAAGCGAAGCCAATGTGCCTCAGGAAAGGCACATGGCCGTAAAGTTTCAAATTCTTTACTACAAATCTCAAAACAAGTAAGACAATTACTGCAGAATAAAAGAAATAGGTATAAAGTTCCTAGCCGTCCAGTTACTTGGTCCACCGTTGGTAGTTGGGTAGATCCAGCTGTCGATGTGTGCGTCCTCTTCACTGTCTTCAATGGCGTTAATTCCCCGATTGCTGATGTGTAGGGGAGGTCTTCCAGCCTGAGCGCGTCTAACAACCCTTTGAGCCCCTGTAGTAAAGCCCAAACCAAATTTGTTAGTTTTCTGAGTGAAATCAGGGAGCTGACCCCAATTGGTACACCCACCTTCTTCAACCACAGCGCTGGCGTCCTTGAGAGAAGCCATCTTCAAAGGAGGTTTGTTGCTAGTAGTTTCAGTTGATTCCAAGATCTGAGGGACCTCTTCAAAATTCTGACAAGGAGTTTCTATGAATTCCCCGTCCATCTCTACATACCGGAAGGAATTGAGGTGGCTCACCATATATTCTTCTTCACCCCACACTGTGACAATCTTTCCTTTCACCGGGCACTTCAGCATTTGATGGAGTGTGGAAGTGACTGCCCCAGCCTCGTGGATCCAAGGATGACCCAACAAACAAGAATATGACGGCCTGATATCCATCACATAGAAAGTGGACCCAAAAGTCTGAGAACCCACTTTGACAGGGATGTCCACCTCCCCGTGAACCATTCTCTTCGATCCGTCAAAAGCCCTTACCACAATGTTACTAGGCTTTAGTGTTAAACCCTCACAATCCAACTGGTTCAACACCTTCTTCGACAAAATATTCAGTGAAGACCCAATATCTACCAGCACATGAGCCATAGTGGTGCCCCTGTATTCAATCTAGACATGCAGAGCATCATTATGTTTCCTTCCCTTTGGTGTCAAGTTTGCATATGAAAAACCCAGCCCATTATCAGCAGTCAGGCTGGCCACACAATCTTTAAATTGATCAGCTGAAGTCTCTTACGGCACATGCGCAGTCTTGAGGAATGCAATCAAAGCCTTCGCATGGGCTTCAGAGCACAATAGTAGAGACAACATGGATATTTTTGATGGGGTCTGCCCCAGCTGCTCGACCATATTGTAGTCGCTCTTCTTAATGATTTTTAGTATTTCCTCCATTTCTTGCTTAGAGGCTTCCACAACAATTTTCTTAGGCGCCTCCGTCCAGGCAGGCTCACCTATAATTTCCTTGCCGCGGGTATCAGACGATTCACCGACAGGCGTAATGACTGGAGTAAGAATAGGAACTGTAGTTTATGTACTAGCAGGAACAACAGATGGAAGGACAATAGGCTTGTTAACAATCTTAGGGGAAATCTCGGGAGAGAATACCCTTCCACTTCGGGTGATTTTTCTGGTTCCGACAATGTTATCAATATCAGGATCAGACTCTTCATCTTTCAAATCTTGTTTGATTCCATGATAGTACACATCGGCACCATAATGCAATGGGAAAGCTTTGTCTGAGACATACAGGATAGGACCAGGAATAGTGGTTATCAACGGAGCAATTCTTAGAGCAGATGTAATCCTAACAGGTCTTTTCGAGGAAACCTTGGGAGGATCGGCGAAAATGGTTATAATGGCGACGTCTTCAATTGGAACAACATGAATCTTAGGTTTTTCGAACAAAATCTATCTGCTATCCATTAGGCGTTGAATACCTGACTTCAGCAAATAAAAACCAGAAGGCAGAGATGAACACATGTGGCAACCTTCACCACAACCCGAAAATAAACCAGCCGACAACAAATTCTTCTTGACAGTCATGAGAGGAGTAGAAACTTCATTAACAGAGGTAACAAACAAATCAGTATCAACAACATTAACTCCACCACCGTGCTTGGGCATGGGAGTAGTTATGACGTTGGGTTTCTCCATAGCATCAAAATCTATTTCCTTGGCTTCAATTAAGTCTTGTATTTTGTTCCTCAGAGCCTAACAATCATTTGTATCGTAGCCAAGACTCTTAGAATGATAAGTACACCAGACATTTGAATTATATTAGGGAAATGTAGTATTTGGATTCTTGGGAGCCTCTTTCAACGTTGCCAAGTTGGATCTCAGCAGATGAGGTATCACTTCAGCCAATGTCATGTTGATGCAGGTAAACTGCCGTTGTGGTCTTTCCACTCTTTGTTGATTGTTGCGTTGTGGAGAAACTGCAGGTCTAGGTATCATTACGGCACTTACTGTCTGACGATGTTCAACCTTGTTTTGGCCCCTTGGGCTATAGATGGCGTTGGCTTCCTTCTTACCAGCAAAAGGCTTCTTTACTGAACTTGAAGAGGCATCCTTCTATATTTTTCCACTTCAAATCCCAGCTTCTACTCTCTCTCCATTTAAAATCAGCTTGGTGAAACCAGCTGACGAGTTGCCGATAAAATGATTGAAAAATGGACTAGATAACGTCCCCAGAAACATATCAACCAGTTCCCTATCAGACAACAGGGGTTGAACTCTCCCAGCCAAGTCTCTCCATTTTTGTGCATAATCTTTAAAGCCTTCACTTGCTCCCATGGACATACTATGAAGTTGAGTACAAGTAGGAGCAAGGTCGGCGTTGTATTGATACTTCTTGTAGAAAGAAACAACCAGATCTTCCCAATTTCGGACATTGGCTCCCTCCAGTTGGTAGAGCCATTCAAGCTGAGTCCCTGACAGACTATCTTGAAAGAAATGAATCCGCAGATTTCTATCAGCAGTGTGGGGATGGATCTTTCTGACATAAGAACAAAGATGGAGCTTTGGGCAGGACACCCCATCATACTTAGAAAAAACTGGAGCTTTGAATTTCTGCGGGATGACCACTCATGACACTATCCCAATTCTTCGAAATCTAGTCCGGGTATCCTCTGAACTTCCATGGCACTTAGACGATCTTCCAACTGCTTGTATCTATCCTCAGTAAGAGGATATTGCTCATCATTGTAACCGGTATCTTTGTCAAAAACTCAGGACTGGGGTCCTTCTCTTCTTCTTGATTCTCCCCTTCCTTAGATAAAGAGGTCAGATCGACTTGTCGCTTCAACTGCTCTCAAAACCTTCTGCCCATATTCAGAATATCAGAAGCCTTCTTCTTTTTCTTTTTCTCTTTCAGGACGAGGGCTTTCGGATCCTCCCGCCCTTTTTCCAGACATATGAACATTTGTTGGAACTGGGCGTTTTGTGCCTGAAGGTCCTTGATGCTTTGTTCGGAAGACATTTCTGCTGAAATAAACAACGAAGAAGATGGGAAACCTGTAATGGTACCTGTAATGATGTGTATGATAATGGGATGCGCATGCAATGATTTCAAATACTTCGGGAAACTTAAATTTGCAAACCAAAATAAACAAAAACTTTATTAGCTGAATTTGAAGTTCAAATGCCTTTTAGGCGTTACAATTAAAAACAAATCTAAAATTATAAAAGACATCAAAATTCCCATGTGTGCTTTATCTTTGTGCCGAGATAATCCTTGAGCCCTCTTTCTTCATGCAATTGCTTTGTGAGCTCTAAAACCTTCCTCTCCTGAGCATGGAACTGATCCCTGTAAGTATCCCGTTCCTTCATTAACTGAATCCAAGACCTCTGTAATTCCCCAAGATCAGTGGGCATGTAAGGATAGAGAACCATGTAAGGAATACCTTCTTCAGTAGTAGGTTCCACAGTCACTGGTAAAACAGCAACATAGGGCATCATAAGCTTCTGGGAACAAGCTCGTAACTAATGGAGGTAAGGTTCCATAGGAGTGGAAGTTTTTGGCCCCAAAGCCTTGGCGCCAGATCTGTTTACCATGCCCCAAGCTCGTATGAACCTCCAACGATATTTGTGAGCGTCATCCTCATAGTTGAATACAATGCCCTCTATAAGTAACTCATGGGGACCATCCCTTCGAGCGTAACCAAATTGTCGCAGAGCTAAACAAGGATTGTAGGTTATACCTCCTATAATACCAAGTAATGGGACATTAGGGTACTCCCCACAGCAGTCAATAATAGCAGTGTTTTCCATAGCTCGAGAACACCAAAGAATATCCGTATGAGCGAGTGCCATTATCCGTTGCGACCAACCCACACCTTCTTCATTCTTCAGTACGGACTTAGGAAGGTGAGAAATAAACCACCTCGACAGAAATGGCATACAACATATAAGAACCCCTCTTCTCTTCATGGTACGAGTATGGAGAGTGTGCAGGATATCTCTGAGTAAGGTAGGCACAAGATTGCGAGAGAGGAAGATCTTAATAGCATTCACGTCTATGAATGAGTCCGGATTAGGGAATAGGACTAACCCATAGATTAGAAGAGCCAAGACCTCCTCAAAAGCCTAAAAATCCATATCATCCCAAAACAACTGGGCCTTGTCTATCAGAAACTTAGCTAGAAAATCCTTGACTCCGCTTCTTGTTTCCCAATTGGATACCACGTCGGCCCGTTTTAGATGCAAAGTTGAGGAAATGACTTTTGGCTTAGGAACTTCTTCTAGACCTGTGAAGGGTAACTGTTCAAGAATGGGTATATCCAACAACTGAGAGAATTCTTCCAAGGTAGGTACCAACTGATAGTCTAGAAAAGTGAAGCAGTGGTGCTTAGGATCAAAGAACTGAAAGAGTACACTCATCATCTTTTCATCAAAGTTTGAAGTAACCAGGTTGAGAAGTTAACCATGTCTCTTAGTGAACGCAGAAGTTTCAAAACCCTTGATACTAGCTCTCTGAGTTGGGAAGGTATCTTCATAAAGCTCATTTGAATAGTGTTCCTACGAACGGAAGCCATGACCTTCAAAACAGAACAAAGATAAACTCCCTTGGTCTTTGAAATGGTTAGTGCAATAAGAATGGATGCTATGTTATGATGCATAATGTTATGAGAAAACATAGGTATAACAAGCACAATCAAATCACACAAAGTCCTTAGGTTTAAGGCCTGCATAAAGTTAAAGGTAGTACCCTCTTGAAGTTTAGTTGGTTTCAAACCTGTCTTAAAAAGTAACTGGGTTCTAGAGGATCTCAATATCATTGACCATCTTTTATCGGGCATTGTCTCAGCTCAATCAAACTTTTCTTGTGACCAAAATATCCTGAAAGTCTGATCTCAATGAGTGCAGTATCTCACTACTTTCTAATGGCCATGTTTGTTCAACTAAGGTTCTAAGGTCCGTTAGTGCTTCACAATACCATGCGGCGGCCCCGTATTCTCCTCGTTTCCCCACGAAGGATACCGATACCAACCAAAGTGCCACACCAACATAGCCATCGCTTAAACCATATCGATTCACGCCGTACAATCTCCACGATCTATTGTTGTTTACCTAATAAGTGTCCCCAGATCCGGGTGTAGGATCTTTAATAATACCCAAACAAAAACCCTTAAAGATAAAGCAGGCAAAGCAAACAAGAAAGCAATTTAAAAATGACCTAGATCCTAAGGTAAACCCCACTTTATTTCAATCCCTAGTAGATTCGTCAGTTAGGTGATACGGTGGTAGAACCGACTGTTTAATACTGGTTTACATTTTGCGCTTTTTGTTCGTAAAATGTCGCGGCAAGCAAGAGTCGCCACCGACTTTTATTTCATCCTATCACGGAAAAGGAAAAAGAACAAAAAAAACCTTTTTTTGAGATATTCTGAGTATGGGGGTAGATTATAGAAAGGGAAGGTGTTAGCACCCTTTCTATCCGTAGTTATCTACGGGCTCTTAGGTACTTGCTCATTTTTCAAATTGCTTGTGTGTGTTTTTCTTGAAAATGTTTTACTTCTTGATAACCCTTGTATCAGTCCTCAAGGATGTGACGAAGTTTGTTTTGAAAATTTGTTTTGAAAGGTGTTTGTGTGAAAAGTTTTTATTGAGCAAGTACTTAAGATTTTACCTACTCGAAAAAAGGATTGTTCATTCTCATTTCCTTTAGACAGCGCTATCCTACTATTAAGGAGTAGGTAGCACCTTCGTCGGAGTTTTTAAGGGACATTCGAAAAGGACAAGTACAATCACCAAAGCAATAGTTAGAAAACTTTAGTAGTAACCCTAAAGTCTCAAGATATTTCTGAGGCAACAATCGAATGGGACATTTTGGTCTTTTTAAAGTGGAGGGCAACCACTAAAATCTCCTATGCTTAATGAATGTTTACCGAAGGCAACCGAAGTTAGGTAAACCATAGGAGTGAATATGTGCATATGAATCGTTTCAGTTATATAGTCTTTGCACATTAGGTGATCTACCATTTTAATTTTCAAGCATTCTTCCCATACAATCCTATTAACCATGCATATAACAGTTAATATTTGCAGGAATTTAAAGCGCGAGAAAAATAAACCTAGCTATTACAAGGCTTTGACAGTTACATAATTGTCTTGACGGGAAATAAAAGTGCGGAATTTAAAACTCTAATTAAAACTATTACAAACCATTGGAAGTTACAAAAATAATGGAAAAGAAATAATTAAATGCGCGGCGAATTAAATACGAGGGACGTTGAAAAATAACCTAAACCCTAGTTGAAAAAAAAGTATTTAAGTTAACCTAATTAACCTAATTAATTAAAATAAATATTTTAATGAAAAAATGATTTTGGTGTATTTTTAAAGAAAATTAATTAAATTATGTACAATTCAAATCCCAAGTCTAATTATTTTTAATTATAAAAACAGATTAAATTGCCCTAAGTTAATTAAACTAAATTAATTAAGAAAAAATGTTTTTATTAAAAAAAGATTTTTGTAGTTTGTTGTGATTTTTTGATTAAAAAAAGAAAATGATTTTTGGGTTAATTAATAAAACAAATAAAAGAAATTAATTAAAGAAATTAAAAAGAAAATAGAAAAGAAAATACAAACTGGGCTTGTATGCTAGAAAAGGGGGGGGGGTGCCAATCTGAATTTTTTAAGGCCCAAAATGCTTCAAGCCCGGTCAACATTTGGTACCTTATAGCGTTGACTTGAGGGCGTATCATAGTTCCTCACTGCTGGAGCGTTGGATCTGATAGCATGCTTGATTAAGCGACTGGACGCAAGGATGTACGGTGGACACCAGGATGAGAGATGCTTTGGATCTGTTGAAATAAAATAACATAAAGGGAATGCTGGGACCTGGGATCGAACCCAGGTCTTTATGCTCAATACCAATGCCTCATTGCCAGCTGCGCTACGCGTTTTAATTGTTAGTATAAGGGAAACCAAATATAATGTAAAAAAAACAAATCCATGATTCCCAAGCGCGCGAGTTTTCAAATGGGCGAATGGCTGGCTGGAATCTAACCTTCTTCTACCTTTCTCTGTCGCCTTAGGTGCTTGTACCTTTACCTACGGGCAAAGGTATGTAGCTACAAACCTGTAAAACTCAAAAATCCACAAAACGCAAGATAAAAGAAATCTAACTATACAGATCAACTCGTTTTGATCTTGTGAACATCATGGTACCCTTATTTTTGCCCAATTTAACCTGTAAAACAAACCCCTAAACTGCACACACAAACCCTAACAATGGCAAAGGCACATATAAGCTTCAAAAATGCAATTAAATTATTCAGTTAGCTTACAAACACGATGAGGATCACAAATATATAACTTAAACATGCTAATGATGCAAGAAATATAATAATTGATTTTGAGATAAAGGGCAAACCGTATGAATGCTAGGGGGAAATTCTGGGCGTGAGAATGCGTGCAACTGATCGGATTAGCTTCTGGGAAGGTCCAAGAAACGATTGGAAGCGTTGGAATGGCTTGAATTTATCTCTAAGTTCAAAAACACTCCAACACTTTTTGTCACTTTTTTTTAATTTTGTTTGGTGTTTTCACGACTGCAAAACCTTTGTCCAATGCTTTGTTCTTGTCCATTATATATCTAGGAATGAATTAGGGTTACAAACTTGGATTGAATCTTGGCAATTATGAGAGATTTGATTTAATTTTCAAGCTACATGGAAACTTGCTATTTTGAGCCAAATCATCCCTTTCTTGTACCAATTATGATTGATTCGTTTTGGCCTTGATAATTCAGCATATTTTGATTGCCAACCTGTCCAAAAACCAAATCAAATCATATCTTTGCTATTATTCATCAATTATTTGATTTAATTCAATTTTTAAATAATAAAAAATCAAAATAAATTGAAAATTGAAGAAAATAATGTGTGGGTGAATATTTGAGTCATGGACCACATTTGACTTTTGGCAATTTTGCAAAAAGAGTCAACTTTGACAAGGCATATCTCCTCTAATTTTAACCATAGAGAGGTGTTCTTTGACTTTTTAGAAAGCTTAGGATGTCCTATAAGCAAACCGTTTGGTCTAATCTCAATTGAGTCTTCCATGTTCATGTAAGAAGCTTTGACCCAAAAGGTGTTTTTGTTGACTTTTAAAAAAGACCCATAATGTAGAAATTCATATCTTTTTATGAGTGCATATTTTGAACTTGTGAACTGAAGATGAATTGTAGGGAATTGCATCCTCTACAAAATGAGCCTTGGATGGAAACTTTCCGATAAGGCATGTGGAAGTTATGCTTGGTCAAAGTTTGGTTGACTTTTACTAAGAAACCCTAATTTAGCAACTTTTGGGTTTTGATGAATTTGGACTATTCCTTGGGGAATCATGATCAACCCTTTATCAAATGATGAAAGTAACTTCAAAAGGTTAATGTTGACCAAAAATCTTGAAGTTTGACTATATGTGGGTCACAGTTGACTTTTGACCTAATACAGTCGATTCTCAAGCATCTGAGCAGTTGACTGAGCAAACTTCTTGTGCAAGGCATGAAACTTGACATGTAGGGTCTTGATAACATATTAAGACCATGGATAGCATATGAGGCCTTTGTGGTTCACCCATCTTGATGAAAATGGAAACCCTAATTTGACGTACACTTCCTTAGGAGAGAGTTTGTTTGGTCCACTCTTGGGCAACCTTGAGAAAATTGAAGATTTCAATGGACATGTATTGAGTAAAATGAGAGGGAAACTTTTGGGGTAAAAAATTATTTATTGCGTATTTGGAGCATGAGCAATAAAGTGTCAAAGACACGACTTCAAACGCGTGATTTTGAGAAACTCGTCAATGAATAAGGCTCAAAATCAAAGAATAAGAAATCATCAATTTGGTTGATATTTAGGAATTTTTTGATATATAATTGAATAATATTTCCAATTCTTCAAATCGGGCGTAAATTGTAGTTACGATTCTCAAGTTATGGCGAAAATAAAAAGCTGATTTATTTCTCATGACAGTAGAGCGCGCTTAGCGGAATTTTGCCACTTAGCGCGATACCCTGGACAAAATTGCATTACAAGGGCCAAAATACCCATTATTTAGGTTATGTTTTGGGGTATTTGTTCCCAACTCATCAAACCTTCACTTTTTGATAGATTAACTTAGAAAACAACATTAGAGACTTGCTTATGGATGATTGGAGGTGGATTTCTCTTTGACCGACACTGATAAACTGGAAGATTTGTGGTTTATCTCTTCTCCTCTCTTTTTATTTCTCTTTTGTTGGGTTCTATTTGTATATTTAATTTGAACATCTGTATATTTGTTGATAATGGTGTTGTATAAAGCTTACTTTACAAATCAATCTTGATGTCTTCTTTGATATTTTTGCTTTATGTTTGGATTTGGGTTGTTATAGACATATACCTCACAAATATTGATTAGGGATAGATATATGGTAGTTTCTAGATTTCAGAGATAAATTTAAAGATAATATTCATTTTGGATGCTAAAGCTTAATGCCTCCGTGTTGTTGTAGCGTGCAAGACATTGCCGATAGAGTAATACGGTTGGTCTCGGGACTTGGCGTTAAACTTAACCTTCATTGTAGGTACATCTCATGGTGTCCGTGATGATTTTGACGAGTACAGTAGGTTGAGTGCAACTGATCGATAGATTTAAGTTTGTGACAAGTAGTGTACATTCATACCAGATAAGTTGCCTATCCTTTATAGTTTTTGTTTACTTTTTTTTTGATACCTTTTCCATACAACCCATTCAACCCCCAAACTCATTAACGATAGATTTGTTGAACGACATTTCAATTACACCAATCTCTGTGGACACGATACGATATAACCTAAATATCATCCGGTAAATTCATAACTTACTTTTTGCTCGCCACTTTACCGCTTCAGCAAAATGGCGCTATTATCGGGGATTGGTTCTATTATTTTCACATCGCGATAATTCTTTTGTTTTTGAGTTTTGTAGATATCGTATATATTTTCTATTCTTACTTGTGTATATTGATACTTGTATATGTTTACTATACTTATAAATTTGTTATTCCTTTCATGTTTGCTTGTGTGTTGGTTAGGAATAACTAGGTGGTAGCATCTTAGAGGAACATTCTTAAATAACAGACATCGAGCTTACGACGTAAAAAAATCATGTTTTATCATTTTCCATTTTATTAGTTTAGGTAGTGTGTTGATTGTTGTTTAAACAAGTTAAAATTGGACTTATTCTAAATTCTTATATCTTCACTTTTCAACTTGTTTATTTCACTTTCTTTTGTTTGTTTTTGTTGTTGTTGTTTGGACTCGAATTTTGGTCTGATATATTGAGGAATTTAGAGGCGATTTTCTAAGTCTGGATGTTTGAATTTGCGGATGTATGGTAATGATAGTGTTTTGAAGTTGGTACATGCCATGTACTTGATTATCTCTTTCTAAAACATAGCATGTTTAAGAGACTTTCCTTTTTTACAATTTTCATGTTATTCATTCTGTTGCAAATTGTGTTCACTTTTGAATTACTTTAGAACTAAACCCGTTGTGAGGTTGCTTTTCATTGTTTACTATATGCACGGGAGACCGATAATTTTGTCTTAATGCAATTTTATTATGTTTAATCTTGCATTTATGTGGATTCGCATGAAAGCATGATATTATCAAGACATTTTGTTTCATTTTGAGAACAACTACCTAGACAAATAGTCAATTTCACCTTGTGAGTGTGTGATCATTTATAACCCCTTTGAGCCTTTTGTAACTATCCATATTGTTTGAACTTGATCCTTGTCTATGAGTATTGAATTCGCTTTTTGAATGGATTTTGATTGCTGTTTTTTCTTGAGCCCTCAACTTTGTGTTGTTGTATGAATTTTTGCCTTGCCTTAGAATGTAAGGAGTATTCACATAATCATACGATTGAATTCAAGTTGGGGAGAAAAATGATTGTGTGTTTATTGGTTGATTTCTATGAGGTTGAAAAAGAAAAAGAAAAAAATGTGAAAAAAAGTGATAGAAAAAGAAAGAAAAAATAGAAAAGCTTTGAAAAAGAAAAACAAAAAGAGTTCGAATAATTGTGCGAATAAGTATGGTGATTTGGTGTGAAATTTGGGATTTGGGAGAAGTTTAATTGGAATTTTATGTTTGAATCTTTGGTGAATTGATCACTCCATAGGGTTTAGGAAAGTTTTTTTTTTCCGATTAGCCTTAGGAATTATCCCTTGTTTGTTCATCCGACCACGTTACAACCCTGGAAGTCCTTGTGATTTTGCTTTTGTGCTTTTCAATATGAATTTGCTTTGATGAATGCATAATTTAGTTGTTGTTAGCAATATTATTGGGTGAGAGTTGAGCACCTTATGTTTGTGTTTATCATCTACTGATGAAGTGTGTGCTAGGTGTGATTAACTTGTGAACATTGTATTGTTTTAGAATTTCTGACATGTGCTTTGTATCTAGGAGTTGTTTCATTTTCATGTTATAGTCATAGTTTAGTGGTAAGTGTTTACTTTATGTATACTGTTTTTCATTTGAACCATTGCATTTATTTTCCATTTTCAAAAACATGTTAATTCGTGATTCTTTGATTATCGTCTTTTGCTTCTTTAAGTTTATTTGACTTTGTTTAAGGACAAATAATGTTTTAAGTTGGGAAGAGTTTGATGAGTTGGCATGTTGGTGCAACCTATTGCATGCCTCATGTTTTCAAAACATTAGCTACTATTTCTAAGTGCAATCGATTGCATGTTTGTGCAATCGATTGCTCTCAATCAATTTTTGCTACTGACGTCAAGTGCAATCGATTTACACACTTGTGCAATCGATTTCTCACTCGAAATATTTGAATTTCTAGCTGTTGAAACCACGTGAAATTGATTTACACAGGGGTGCAATCGATTTCATGCTGACCAATTTTGAAAAACAACAGCTTTATTCATGCCTGTTCATAACACCATTTCATGGAAACCTTTCACTCAATCTTGGCAATTGTTCATGATTCATTTGCAGAATTATATGCTGTTTCAAAAGGGTTCTATGAACATATAAATACTCATTTTCAAAATCATTTTAAGAACCTCTTCTAATCATATTTTCTGAATTTTCAAAAATCAAACTCAAGCTGTTATACACTTTCATACACAAGTTTTCTGCACACTTTCACATATTGTCAACCAGAAAAATTTGAGCATTATATATCTTGACTCATTGTATACTATTGTCATTGGAAGACAACATCAATTCATTGATAAAATCACTCAAAGTGATCATTTCTACTCAAACTCACTCAAATCAAATATTGCTACATACTTTCTTATTTTTCAGGATTGTTGAAAATAAGTTCAAGTGGTTTTGTAATCTTGTTTTTCCAGGATTGTTGGATACAAGTAAAGTCACTTTGAGAGGATTGTTCTCATTGTTGACATAGTGAAAATCCAAGAGGATTGTTCTTGGTCCAATAGGATTGTTCTTGGTTTTGGGTAATTCTTGTTTAAGTTTGCCACAATAAGGAAATCTCTTTCATGTTGAAAGGGGACTGGAGTACTCTCAGACTGTGAGGGGAACCAGGATATATTGATTGTGTCTCTTTATTTTTCTGCACTTTACTCTTTCATAAACTCACCATAAACCATAAAAAATAATATCCATCATCACTAAAACTAGAAAAATTTTAAAGTACCTAATTCTCCCCCCTCTTAGGCGCACTTCATACTTACAATTGGCATCAGAGCAGGTTATAGGTAACATGTTCCTAAAAGATCCAGAATGGCTTCCGCAAATCAAAATCCCGTTTTAAGAGATGGTGGTAGTAACAACAAGCCTCCTCTATTTTGTGGTAAATATTTTGACTTCTGGAAAATACGCATGAAGGTACATCTAGAAGCACAAGGAGAAGAAATATGGGATGCCGTCGAGAATGGTCCATTTATTCCTATAACGGTAATCAATGGTGCTGGCTCAGCAAAGCCTAAAGCTGCATGGGACGAAAATGATAAGAAGAAGGTTCTCTATGATAAAAATGCAATAAATATTCTTTAAGTTGCACTTAGCATGGATGAATTCTTCCATGTCTCGGCATACAAAATGGCGAAAGAAATATGGGATACCTTGGTACAAACTCATGAAGGAACTGTTGAAGATAAAAGATCAAGACTAAATTCCTTGAGTCAAGAATAAAAGTTATTTCAAATGTAGCCCGGAGAAACCATCCTTGACATGCAAAAGAGATTCATGCACTTGAAAAATCATCTAAGTGCTCTTGGTAAGACTTTGAGGAATGATGAACTAAATCTGAAAGTACTTAGATTCTTAACTAGGGAATGACAACCAAAGGTAACGACAATTTCAGAAAATAAAAGTTTCTCTTCAATGACTTCCGCAACATTATTTGGAAAACTTCAAGAATATGAAACGGAACTCAGAAGACTTGAAAAGCATGAAAATCAAGAGAAGAAATCCAAGAATATTGCCTTAAAGATTGATTCTAAAGAAGTTGAAAAGGAAGACAATCCGAAAGAAGATGAAAAATTCATGCTTCTTGTTAAAAGGCTTGGTAAGTTTTTTGGTAGAAATTACAAATCCCTTTCTCATGCAAAAATAAAGAAACAATTTAAGAAAAGGGAAGCTTCCACATCAACACAAGAAGTCACATGTTATGAATGCGGTAAGCAAGGTCATATCAAGCTGGATTATCCAAAACTCTCCAAGAAAGGTGGCTACAAAATCAAAAATGGATTTAAGAACAAAAAGGCCTATGTTGCATGAGAGGATAATGAAATAAGTTCATTGTCCAATTCTGATAGTGATGAAAGTGCAAATCTAGCATTGATGGTCTCACACAATTCCGATAATGAAGATGATGAGGTTAATAATGAATTTTCTCTTTTTAATAGTGATGCACAAGGTGCTATAGATGAACTATTAAATGAATGAAAAATCTGTATAAAACTATTTCATCTCAAAAGAAACAAATTTCATCTTTAGAAGAAAAATGTGAAACTATGGAAAAAGATTTCAAAGAAGAAAAACAAAAATTAAGTGATGAACAAAAACAAAATTTTGTATGCAAAAATTGTGAATCACTCTCTTTCTAAATTGTCCAATTAAAAAGAGTTATTGAAAGATATGAAAAAGGTCAAATTGGATTGGAAGGTGTTCTTAGCCAACAAAGATATTCCAATGATAAAAGTGGACTTGGATATTCAAAGTTTTCAAAACCAAGTTCTAATAAAACTATCTTTGTTAAGGCTAGTGATCAATCATCCAAAGAGAAAGTAAACAAACCTAAAGTGGTTCATCACTATCCTAAAAAGAAAACATTTCCTAAGAAGAAATCCCATCATTCTAGATATAGAAGTAACTTTGAACCTACTTGTTTTTATTGTGGTATTAAAGGACATGCACCTAATGCTTGCTATGTTAGAAACTGTGGTATGACAAGTGGGCATTATGTGTGGGTAATGAAAGGTACTAATTATGACGGACCCAAAGAAACTTGGGTACCTAACAAAAACTAATTTGTTTTGTAGGTATGCTTGAAGACTACATGCAATCTTTGGTATCTTGATAGTGGTTGTTCAAAGCATATGACGGGAGACGTAAACCAATTTTCAAATCTAGTACTAAAGGCCAAGTGTTTTGTCACTTATGGAGACAATAATAAGGGAAGAATTCTTGGCAATTGCAAAGTTGGTGCTCCACCTTTCACATCCATTGAAGATGTTCTTTATGTTGAAGGACTAAAGCACAATCTTCTTAGTATTAGCCAACTTTGTGACAAAGGCTTCAAGATCAAGTTCACTAAAGATGAATGCTTGATAGAAGATGAAGTCACACATGAGGTTATACTTAAAGGTAAAAGAATTAATAATATATTCATTATTTCCCTTGATGATCTATCTTTTGAGGTAAAATGTCTCATGGCGAACAACGATGATTCATGGCTTTGGAATAAAATAATTGCTCATATTCACATGGAACACTTGAATAAACTAATGAAGCATGATCTTGTCATTGGGTTGCCTAAGAGAAATTTTGTCAAAGATAGACTTTGTGATGCTTTTCAAAAAGGGAAACATACAAAAACAACTTTCAAATCTAAGAATGTGGTGTCTACTACAAGGCCACTACAACTGTTGCATATGGACTTATTTGGTCCATCAAGAACAAGAAGTTTCAGAGGTAATGTATATGCTTTGGTTATTCTTGACTATTTCTCTAGATATACTTGGAAATTCATTTTAGTGCAGAAAAGTGATGCATTCAAGGCGTTCATGAAGTATGCTAAACAAATTCAAAATGAGAAGTATCTAACAATTGCCTCCATAAGAAGTGATCATGGCGGAGAATTTCAAAATTCTCTATTTGAAGAATTTTGTGGAGAACATGGAATATCTCACAACTTCTCGTCACCAAGGAATCCTCAACAAAATGGAGTGGTGGAAAGAAAAAATAGGTCTCTTGTAGAGCTTGCAAGAACGATGCTTAGTGATTCAAATCTTCCAAAATATTTTTGGGCGGATGCGGGGAGCACGACATGTTTTGTTAGCAATAGAGTTAACATAAGACCAATCTTGTAGAAAACTCCATATGAACTTTTCAAAGGGAGGAAACCAAAAATTTCTTTCTTTCACATTTTCGGTTGCAAATGCTTTGTCTTAAACAATGACAAAGATAACCTTGGTAAGTTTGATGAAAAATCCGATGAAGGTATTTTTCTTGGCTACTCTATTTCTAGTAAGGCATATAGAATTTACAATAAAAGAACTTTAACAATTGAAGAATCAATTCATGTATCTTTTTATGAATCTAACCCCTCCAAGGAGGATAATATTGTTTGTAATGATGATGACGATGAAATACTAGAAGGTCCTCAAGAAAATGCTTCCAAAGATCAACCAATTCAACAAGAAGAATAACCCCAACAAGAATCAAATTTCAATGATCTACCAAAAGAATGGAGAACTCATAGAGATCATCCTATCAATAAAGTAATTGGTGATATAAGTCAAGGTGCGACAATAAGACTAAATCTCAAAGATGTTTGTCTAAACATGGCATTTGTCTCTCAAATTGAACCTTCCAAAGTTGATGAAGCCTTAGGCGATGAACAATGGATTATTTCTATGCAAGAAGAATTAAATCAATTCGAAAAGAATCAAGTTTGGTAACTTATCCCTAGGCTAAGAAACAAACACATTATTGGAACAAGATGGGTGTTTAAAAACAAACTTGACAAAAATGAAATAATTGTTCGGAACAAAGTCAGGTTGGTAGCACAAGGATACAATCAAGAAGAAGGAATAGATTTTGAAGAAACTTTTGCTCCGATTGCAAGGTTATAAGCTATTCGTCTTTTACTTGCCTATGCTTCATTAAATTTTCAGCTTTTCCAAATGGATGTCAAAAGCGCATTCTTGAATGGATATATCAATGAAGAAGTCTATGTTAAGCAACCCCCGGGGTTTGAATATTTAAAGAATCCATCTCATGTATTTAAATTGAGAAAATCTCTCTATGGTTTGAAACAAGCACCAAGGGCATGGTACGATCGACTAAGTAACTTCCTATGCGAAAATGGTTTTGAAAAGGGTAAAGTTGACAAGACATTATTTATCAAGAAAATCAAAGGTGACACTTTGCTAGTTCAAGTCTATGTTGACGATATCATTTTCGGCTCTTCAAACAAAAAAATGTGTGAAGAATTTTCAGCAATGATGCAAGGAGAATTTGAGATGTCCATGATGGGTAAAATGAATTATTTTCTTGGACTTCAAATCAAGAAATTAAAGGATGGCATCTTCATCAACCAATCCAAGTATTGCAAGGAACTGTTGAAAATATTTGACATGGATAACTATAAGGAAATGTCTACACCAATGGGTTCTGATACATATGTTGATCAAGATGAATCAGGTGTTTCCATTGACATTACAAAATATCGAGGTATGATTGGCTCCTTATTACATCTGACGGAAAGCCGTCCTGACATAATGTTTAGTGTTTGTCTATGTGCTCTATTTCAAGCAAATCCAAAGGAATCTCATCTCATGGCGGTGAAACAGATCATAAAGTATCTCAAAGGAACAACAAATGTTGGATTATGGTATCCTAAAGGCAGTGTTTGCAATTTAGTTGGTTATTCTGACGCATATTATGCAGGTTGTAAAACTGATAGAAAAGCACAAGTGGTACTTGTCACATCATTGGAAATGCATTAGTATCATGGGCTTGCAAGAAACAAGCATGCATTGCTCTTAGCACGACCGAAGCATAATATATTGCAACGGGTAGTAGTTGAGCTCAAATATTATGGCTCAAGCAACAACTTCGTGACTACAGACTCGATCTAGGATGCATTCCTCTATGGTGCGACAATACAAGTGCAATAGACATTACAAAGAATCCGATCATGCACTCAAGATCCAAACACATCGACATACAACATCACTTTCTTCGTGATCATGTACTTCAAGGAGATGTAGAGGTCACATTTCTAGATACTCATAATCAACTTGCCGATATCTTCACTAAACCTTTGGCAAGAGAACCATTTTACAAGATTCGATGAGAACTTGGCATTCTCGATGAACACGACATATAAGGTGCTTTCTATCCTTTTTATGCTTTCACATACTTGTTTTAACTTTGTTATATGTGAACATATATGTTAAGTAGTGTTTAAATTTAAGAAAAATAATTTTTGGTCATTTTTGGTTGATGTAAATAGATTACACAATAATGTAAATCGATTGCTCACTGTATGTTTTATTTTTGACGTTTTTGTTTTAAGTGAAAATTGATTGCACACTGCGTTTCAGTTTTATTTCAATTCTGTTTTGTGTGCAAATCGATTGCATCTGTATGCAAATCGATTGCACTTACTGTAACATGCTTTTATGACCGAAATATTTGTTGGTCAGAATCCCTCTCTCTATCTCATATTCTCAAGCTCACATCTATTATTGAAAAGTCAATTAAATTACAACCCACTCATTTCTATTTACTCCAAATCATATCCAATTTCAGCTTATTAAACATCTTCCTCTAAAACCTTAAAACCTTCCAAACCTTAAAAACACCTTACCCATGGCATCAAGGCAAAAACGAAAGGTGTCAGCTACAGAGAAAGTAAAGAAGAAAGTTGCTTCATCTTCTGCAGAAAATCCATTAATCTCAACTCTCACTGAAGATCCAGAAGCAAGATTTAAGAAGGAATTTCAAAGAAAGATAGTGTCCACTCCAAAATATGGTATGCTATCATCCTCCCCTCAGGAATGTTTTACTTTTCAAAATGATTTGACTGCATATGGATTGGAACCACTGATTTCATCATTTGGTCCATACTATCCGGATCTGGTAAGAGTATTATTCAGTAATTTAACTCCTCACAAAGGCAAAATGGTTACATATGTGTTGCGTACAAGAATCTCTCTAACCCCTGAGATTATTGGTGAGATTCTACATATTCCCTATACTGGGAGCTCTTTGTACGATCCTGAAAATGAAGCATGAGATGATTACAGGAAAAAGGAGTTTTATTACAACATTGAAATATTGAGTGAAGCTGAATTCCATGCTAAAAGAATTCGTGGTCTAGGAGGAGTCATTCCATCTAGAGACTCATGGAGTGCAGGTAACTTTTTTATAGACGATAGACTATTTCATTATTTCATGGTCTATATTATGTTTCTGTGGGCTGAAAACCACTACACCATGACTGATTTGGAAATGCAACTGATCTACGCAAGGAAGAGAGGTATAAGCGTTAATTGGGCAAGGCTCATAATGGTTCATATGCTAAGGGTTGATGCAAAGTCAAAATTTCTACCATATGCTTACTTTGTTACATTAATTATGGAAGAATTTGGAGTTGATTTTGATGGTTTTGAAAGAGTTAATATGGATCCAAATGTGCATAAGTTTTCAATAAAAAATGTTGATTCGAGAATGGGTGTTCATTACAATCCGAAAACAAAAACTATAATGTACATTGGTGAAGATGTGGTTGGTGATGAATGAAACGACCAAGAAGATGAAGGTGGTGAAGTTGTACCTCCTCAACATGCTCCCGTTGGTCAAAGTAATCAAGATGTAATTAACTTCATGACTCAACAGTTCGCTACACTCAATACCAACATCAACAACCAATGGAATGCTATCAACGACTCCACAACGACCCAAATCAATGATTTTCGCACATACGTGAATCAACAATTTTCCTACCTTTACTCTCACCTTCACATACCTCCATATGACCCTAATAATCCTGTTGCACCTCCACCATATTACAAAGAACCTCCTCTACAACAATAATTTCCCAATCAAGGATCATGGTCCTATAACAACCATGACATGAATCAACCATAAAGTTTTGTCCAACTTTGTTATTTCTACTATTTTTTTGTTGTCCTTGTTCCATTATGCTAAGTTTTGTTTGTTATTGTTCAGATTTCTTTGTAATTTTTATTTCACTATGACTATATGTATGACTATTTTTGATGCGTGATTGATTAAGTGTTTTCAATATTGTTTTATTATTATCCATTTTTATGCATCTTTCTCTTCTTTTTGATATTGTCAAAAGGGGAGAAGGATGTGGCACTTTATGCTTGTGGCACTTTATGCTTGTATATTTCCTGTCTTAAATTTATAAGGTACTCTTCAACCAAGATGAACAAATTCAAAGGATTCCAAACTTCTCATACAAAGGAGGAGTTATGCATCTTAGGGGGAGAAGCTTCCTTCCGGAAATTACAACGCATCAAACAAGATCGTTTGTCATCATAAAAAAGGGGGAGAATGTAAAATCAAGCTTCTAAAATGCACTTTTGTTTTGATGAAGACAAACCATTTTTGACAAGAAGGAAAAGATTATTGATCAAGCTAAAAGCATCTCTGGATAAAGTCTTTGGTTCAAGCACTCAGCAAATTTCAAGGTATAATGATAATACTTACTTTGAACTTAAGACATAGATGCTTGATGGTCAAAAGAAATATTTTATCTTGTCCAAAATTTTACTCAAGTTTTCTAAGGAAAAAATCAATGTTTACTTGGGTGCAATGGGTTGGCATATTGGTGCAACCGATTGCATGCCTCATGTTTTCAAAACATTAGCTACTATTTCTAAGTGCAATCGATTTGCATGTTTGTGCAATCGATTGCTCTCAATCAATTTTTGCTACTGACTTCAAGTGCAATCAATTTACACACTTGTGCAATCGATTTCTCACTCGAAATATTTGAATTTCTAGCTGTTGAAACCACGTGCAATTGATTTACACAAGGGTGCAATCGATTTCATGCTGAACGATTTTGAAAACAACAGCTTTATTCATGCCTGTTCATAACACCATTTCTTGGAAACCTTTCACTCAATCTTGGCAATTGTTCATGATTCATTTGCAGAATTCTATGCTGTTTCAAAAGGGTTCTATGAACATATAAATACTCATTTTCAAAATCATTTTAAGAACCTCTTCCAATCATATTTTCTGAATTTTCAAAAATCAAACTCAAGCTGTTATACACTTCCGTACACAAGTTTACTGCACACTTTCACATATTATCAACCAGAAAACTTTGAGCATTATATATCTTGAGTCATTGTATACTATTGTCATTGGAAGAGAAGATCAATTCATTGATAAAATCACTCAAAGTGATCATTGCTACTTAAACTTACTCAAAACAAATATTGCTATATACTTGCTTATTTTTCAGGATTGTTGAAAATAAGTTCAAGTGGTTTTGTAATCTTGTTTTTCCAGGATTGTTGGATACAAGTAAAGTCACTTTTAGAGGATTGTTCTCATTGTTGACATAGTGAAAATCCAAGAGGATTGTTCTTGGTCCAAGAGGAATTTTCTTGGTTTTGGGTAGTTCTTGTTAAAGTTTACCACAATAAGGAAATCTCTTTCATGTTGAAAGGGGACTGGAGTACTCTCGAACTGTGAGGCGAACCGGGATATATCTCTTGTGTCTCTTTATTTTTATGCACTTTACTCTTTCATAAACTCACCATATACCAGAAAAATAACATCCATCATCTCTAAAACCAGAAGAATTTTAAAGTACCTAATTCACCCCCCTCCCCTCTTAGGCACACTTCGTACTTACAATTGTCAATTTGTGTTTTTCTGCAAGTTTGTGGTGTTTAGCTTAAGGAAGTTTGTATGTTGTAAATATTATGTACACTGAGGTTATGTAGGTGTAAGTTGAGCTTGCATAGAAGCTGCACAAGTTGCTGTCCTATTTTTCTGCAACTGGTGTAGCGCGCTTAGCGCGCTCTGTGCCACTTAGCGCACCCTGCTGTGCAGAGCCAATAAATTATATTTAATTTTTTTACTTGAATTTCCTTTTTCCCACTTCCACCTAGGCTTTAAATAGTGAATAATATTAGTATTATTAATTCTTTTGTTGTTGTTTGGACTCAAATTTTGGTTCAATAGCTTGATGTCGCTTTTAGTGATTTTCCAAGTTTGAGTGTTTCAACTTGCAAATGCGTGGTAATGATTGTGTTAAAGTTTTGTACACGTTCGAGGTATGTGTTTATCACTTTATATACTTTAGCATATTCATGATACTTAGACTTTTTAAACAATTTTATGCCATTCATTATTTTGTATACTTGTTCATTCTTTTGTTTGTACTGATTGTATGAAAGCTTGAACATGATCAAGGCATTTTTTTGGTTGCATTTTGAGCACAACTACCTTGACCAAATAGTCAATTCACCTTGTGAGTGTGTGATCATTAGTATCCTTTTTTAACCCTTTTTTATCGATATCCATGTTGTTTTTGATAAATTCTTAACCCTTTTCATCTTTTTGTATGGATATTGGTTCTTTGTTTTCTTGAACCTTTAACTATGAGTTGTAGTTTGAATTTTTACCTTGCCTTAGAAAGTAGGGAGTATTCACATTATGATGATGGTTGAATTCAAGTTGGGGAGATGAATATTTATGTGATTATGTTGTGATTGCTATGAGGTTGTGAAAAGAAAAGAAAAACAAAAAAAAATTGAAAAAAATTGAAAAGAAAAAGAGAGAAAAAAAAGAAAAAAATTTAAAAAATGCTTTGAAAAAGAAAAATAAGAAGAGTTCGAAGAATTGTGTTAATAAGTGATGTGTGTTGGTTTTAAATTTGGAATGCAGAAGAAGTTTGATTGAAATCATGTTGCTTGAGATTTTGTGAGTTAATCACTCCCTTAGGTTTAGGCAAGGTTTTGTTTCAATTAGCTTTAGGATTTATCTCTTGTTTGTTAACTAAGGCAATTACAACCTTGAAAAGTCCTTGAGATTCTTGCCTTTGTATTTTCAATGAGTTTTTGGATGAATGCATAATTTAGTATTTTGTTTGCAAGATTGTGGATGAGTGAAAATACATTATTTTGTGTGTTTTTTATCTACCGATGATTGTTTTTTCTAGGTGTGCTTCATTTGTGAACTAATGTTGTTTTAGAATGTTTGGTATGCTCTTTGTATTTAGCATTTTTTCGTGTTTATGTTATCGTCGTTGTTTATTGGTAAGTATGTTTCTTCGCGTGTACCGTTTTTCATTTGAACCATTGCATTTGTTTCCCGTTTTCAAAACTTGTTGATTCATGATATTTTGGTTGATTTCTTTTAGTTCTTTGAGTTTTTTGGATTTGTTTGAAGACAAATAAGTTCCAGTTGGGGAAAGTTTGATAAGTGCAAATTATAGATATTTCTTTATATACTTTTTGTTGCACTTATCGACTTTTTGTTGTAAATATCATCGAATAAACCCAACTTTTGTGTAAATACGTTTAGTTTGTGTTTATTTGTGTTTTTGTGTACATAGTGTATCAATTTATGTTTTCCATTCATTTTGTAGGTATTTTCTGCATATTTGGAGCATGAGAAATAAAGTGTCGAAGACACGACTTCAAATGCGTGATTTTGAGCAACTCGTCAATGAATAAGGCTCAAAATCAAAGAATAAGAAATCATAAATTTGGTTGATATTTATACATTGTTAGATAGATAATTGAATAAGCTTTCCAACGCTTTGAACCAGGCGTAAATCGAAGTTACGGTTCTCAAGTTATGGCGAAAACAAAAAACTGATTTTTTTCTCATAACAGTAGAGCGTGCTTAGCGGGATGTTGCCGCTTAGCGCGGTCCCCTGGACATAATTGCATTAAAGGGGCAAAAGTACCCATTTTTTAGGTTATGTTTTGGGGTATTTGTTCCCAACTCATCAAACCTCCACTTTTGATAGATTAGCTTAGAAAACAACATTAGGGCCTTGCTTATGGATGATTGGAGGTGGATTTCTCTTCGACCGACACTGACAAACCGGAAGATTTATGGTTTATCTCTTATCCTTTATTTGTATTTATCTTTTGTTGGGTATTAGTTGTATATTTACTTTGAACATATGTATATTTGTTTATCATGGTGTTGTATAAAGCTTGCTTTACAAATCAATCTTGATGTCTTCTTTGATCTTTTTGATTTATGTTTGGATTTCGGTTGTTATAGACATATACATCACGAATATTGACTAGGGATGGATATCTATTAGTTTCTAGATTCTAGAGATAGATTTAAAGCTAATATTCACTTTGGATTCTAAAGCTTAATGCCTCTGTGTTGTTGTAGTGTGCAAGACATTGTCGATAGAGTAATACGGTTGGTCTCACGATTTGGAGTTAGACATAACCTTCATTGTGGGTACATCTTATGGTGTCCGTGATGATTTTGACAAGTACAGTAGGTTGAGTGCAACTGATCAATAAATTAACATTTTTGACGAGTAGTGTACATTCATACTAGATAAGTTGTCTATCCTTTATAGTTTTTGTTTACATTTATTATTTGTTGATACCTTTTTCATACAACCCATTCAACCCCCAAACTCATTAATGATAGATTTGTCGAACGACATTTAAATACACCAATATCTGTGGACATGATACGATATAACCTAAATATCACTCGATAAATTAATAACTTACTTTTTGCTTGCCGCTTTACCGCTTCAGCAGGTTCCGGCGCCTCTCTGGTCTGGTTATTTTTTATATAATATATTTATTTTGTTTCACTGATGATAATGGATGTACAGCCACCTCAGTGGCAAGCGAGCGTGTGTTAAGGCATTCTCTAAAGGCGTGGGTTCGATCCCTGCCTTTTGTCCTTTTTTTTCTTTCATATTTTCTGATTTTTGCAGGTTAACATACAAAATTCACTGATGCTATCCCTTCACACAAGCTAGCGCTTGGCGCAGTGGTGAAGGTGTTGGGCAGAAAGGCTAAGGGCATGGGTTTAACACCCACTTCTGGCAGTTTATTTTTAAAAAAACTTTGTTTTTCATCAATTTTCCCTTAAAAACCCTAAATTCATAAAACCATAAACCTTTTTTAACAAACCTAATTTATTCAAAACCCTTTTTTATAAACCCTAATCAAATTAGGATTTAGGTTTTTAATTTAATTAGTTTCTTTTTAAAATTAATTATACTTTTTAGGTTTATTTAATTAATCACAAAAACCTTTTTTTATCAAAAAATCACCAAAAATACTTTCCTTTTCCTTTTCCTATTCTTACATTTTTCGCGTAGTTTATTCTTCTCGCATTTTCTCGATTATGTAATTGTTTCCCAGTTTGTAATAGTCTAGGGTTTACATTTCCACTTTTTCTTTCTACGCCTTTATAGTTTTCTATTATTTGCTACTTACTGCTTAGTAATTAGGGTTATATGGAAAGACTAAAATGAATTGATAGCTAACCCTAACGCAAAGATTAAAATAACTGAAAACAAAACACTTGCACACTTACACCTCTAGGGTAACCTCTATTGTTGCCTTCGGAAAATAGTCATGTCTCTCGAAAGTGGGGACGCTTTAGCAAAGTCCCTCGATACAAAGATCATATTCCCTCGGTGACCCTTCAACGCTGCCTTTTGGTAAATGATCTAGTCCCTTAACGAAAATTGATAAAACATCCTTACTAGTTGCCTTCGATGATTGTACCTCACATGTCCCTTCACATTCGATGATAGGACTTCCTACTAACTAATGGTAGGACAACACTATCTAAAGGAGGAGGGAAAGTACAAGAACAACCTTGAGTAGGGTAGATCTTAATCGCTTGTTCACAAAAAACGAAACATTTTCTCACAATCACACTTTTAAATAAATATTTTCAAACAAACACTTTATACACATTCTCGAGGATAGATACGAGAATCATTACAAAGTCTCGCCTTCCACTGGAATTTAAAAATATTTTCAAACAAACAAAACAAAGAAATTTTCAAAAAGTGAGCTAAGCAATTAAGAGCCCGTAGATAACTGCGAATGAAAAGGGTGCTAACACCTTCCCTTTTCATAACCTACCCCCCGAACTCAAAAATCTCAAGGTTTTTCCTATTATTTTCACCCTTTCCTTATTGGATAAAAGAAAAGCCGGTGGATACTCTTGCTATCCACAACATTTGTGATAAAACACAAAACCAAGTCAGTTCTCCCACTGTATTACAAAGAACTACTAACACGAAGGACGCAGATAGAAACAAGATAATACCAGCTCAGAGATGACGGTAAACATCAACATCGAGACTAGTAAATGATTGATTGACATCAGTACTTATGACTGGAAACACATAATTGACATTAGTGCTTATGACTAGAAACAAATGCTTGACATCAACACTTATGGCTGGGACCAAAGGTTTGCATCAGTACTTATGACTGGGAACAAAGGATTGACATTAACATTTACAGCTGGAAACGAAGGTTGACATCAGCACTTATGGATGGAAACAAAGGTTGAAATAAGCACTTATGGCTTGGAACAAAGGTTAACATTAACACTTATGGATTGGAACAAAGATTTTGACATCAACGCTTATGGCTGGGAACAAAGATTTTGACATTAGTACTTACGACTGGGAACAAAGGTTGACATCAACACTTATGGACAGGAACAAAGGTTGACATCAACACTTATGGCTCGGAACAAAGGTTGACATCATCACTTATGGTTGGGAACAAATATTTTCACATCAACGCTTATGGATGGGAACAAAGATTTTGACATTAGTACTTATGAATGGGAACAAAGGTTGACATCAGCACTTATGGTTGGGAACAACTTAACCCTATCGGAGTAAGGTCCAATGAGGAGAAATAGATAAATGCCAACTAAGAATGACGATGAACTACCAACTCAAGGATGAAGGTAGAAAAACATAAAACAATACCGATGTTTGTTGAAGGTAAAGAAACAGAAGATACACTAACGTTTACTAAAGGTGAACTACCAACTTTCACTGAAGGTAGAGATCAAAGAATAACACCAATGTTTACTGAAGGTGAAATTACCAACTTTCACTGGAGATAGAGAGAAAACGCCAACTTTTACTGAAGGTGAGATAACAGGTACACCAACGTTTACTGAAGGTGAGCTACCAACTTTTGCTGAAGGTAGGATTTGTGTTAATAATAATGAGTTTCCCAAAATTCTGGCGTTCTACCTAGAATGGGTCTCAACTCCTTCTTTTACCAAGGTATTCCACCTAGAAAGGGTAATAAACTGCTGTAAGAATCTTTCAATGAACTGTCTTTATCATTGAAGTACAACCAACCTCAACAACAAACTATCTCCCATAATAAAGAGACTACCATCCATCAGAGTAAATTAAACCTCAATAACGAACTATCTCCCATAACTAAGAGACTACCATCCCTCAGAGTAAAACCTCAACATAAAACTATCTCCCATAACAAAGAGACTACCATCCATCAGAGTACATCAATCATCGAAAACAAACTATCTCCCATAACAAAGAGACTACCATCCATCAGAGTAAAATCTCAACAATGAACTATCTACCATAATGAAGAGACTGCCATCCATCGGAGTAAAACCTCAACAACAAAATATCTCCTGTAATGAAGAGACTACCATCCATCAAAGTGAAACCTCAACAACAAACTATCTCCTGTAACAAAGAGACTACCATCCATTGGAGTGAAAATCCCTACAACAAACTATCTCCCATAACAAAGAGACTACCATCCGTCGGAGTAAAAATCTCAACAATGAACTATCTCCCATATAGAAGAGACTACCATCCATCGGAGTAAAAATATCAAAAAAAAACTATATCCCATAACAAAGAGACTACCATCCATCAGAGTAAAACCTCAACATCGAACTATCTCCCATAATAAAGAGACTACCAACCATTGGAGTATACAAAACAATCTTCTCTGGGAATTAACAGACTTACTGGGGAAGAACAGGTTGCTCAAATAAAGAGACCTGCCACTTGTTGTTTACAAAGAGGATTGTGATAATGCTGCGGGGAAGTGAATCTTGGATTTCTGGGGAAATTCCAAAACATTCCTATTAAGGAGATAAAGTCTTCTTGTGCAAAATAAATGCACACTCCTAATCCAAGGTTCACAACCTAGAGAGGATCAAAATAACATCGCTGCTGGAGACCAAAATTCAAACCTGGAATAAACTGGAATGAAACAATCAACCCAAACACCACCCAATAAGGAGTAAACTCAAATGGGGTTCAATTTCCAACCAGATAATGAGCTGCATAGGAAAGCTAAAGCAAAATTCTTCCACGAGGGATAATTTAGTGGGGAAAATGAAAGGATATACACTTTCTGCTTAAGGTTAACACTCTATTGGAGAGAGGATAACATAACTCTGCAAAGAGGATAATATGCAAACAAAAACATCAAAGAGTGCAAATGAGAAATGAATCTTTAATTCAGATATGCATGATGTCTATGACTGTATGAATATATGCTGACAAAACATCCATATTGTACTGGGGATAACCAACCAAAACCAACTTAGGTAAAGATAACACTCGGTTAAGTCACATCCAGGATGGAGATTCCACAAGAGAGTAAACACCAAATTAGGAAACAAAGTGCTACCTCAAGGCTTAACTTCACTGGGAATAAACATGGCTTGAAAATATAATCAAAGCACAATTTGATAGCAATAAACCAATACAGGTGCAGGGATATAACATCCTCCTCTAGGCCTCACCGGGGAATGTCATATAGACTTCGATTGGGGAAGACAACGCCTCATCATCTAGACTTCAACTGGAGATTCCAATACTGACTTCACTATGGAAGATGAAAACCACATTGCCGAGACTTCAAATGGGGATGTCGTACTGACTTCATTGGGGAAAAATAAACCGCACACACCGAAGGGAGCCCAATTACATTCTTCAATATCAAGAATAGTAGTTGTGCAAACTTCTCTGGGGAGAAATCATGAAACTTCATGGGATAACAACTTTAGAGGGAAGCATCATCCTCGACTCATCTGGGGAATTAAGAAGTTAACATCACCGCAAGAGGTCAATTTATGGGGATTTTAAATCAAACTCTGCATATATAGAGAGAAAACCCAAGAAGTTGACACTTGTCTCAACACTTATTAGAAGATATATTGTCCTTATCTGGCTACTTGGGGGCACACAACAACAACAATGTCATAACCGGATTGGATAATGTTATGCAAGAGATTCTATATCGCATCTCAACACAAAGGGAGAAAGAATCTAACAACTAAGAAAATGCTTCATAACTTCACAATCTTTGCTTGATCATCACTCGACTGTGGAAAGGAATCACACTCAACTGGAGAAATCTGAATCAAGACTTAACTGGGGAATATGGATTACAAACCCAACATCAAATAACAACTTGGATAAAATATGTACCAAGACTTAACTGGGGAAAATGGGATTACAAGCCCAACCTCAAATAACAACTTGGAGAAAATATGAACCAAGACTTAACTGGGGAAAATGGGATTACAAACCAAAAACCACACCACAACCTGGAGGAAACCCATTAACCGGTTAACAACTATAGAGGAAACCATGCACACATCTAGAAGGAAAATCATCAGAAATAGTCCTGCTTGAGGAAGATCCCTGGCTTGGAGGAGAACATAGTAACTATCTTGACAAAAATCTAGAAATGAATTTGGTGTCCAAAGTTTACCATGCTGATCAAGATAACTTTCACAACTTGCCCTTGGCTGCATGCATTTAAGATAATTTGTCTGACTGAAGAGCTTATAGAGATTTGTCGAATCTCGATGTAACTACCCTAGATTGACTGAATGTTGTATCCTCTTTGTTCAATAACTTCTTCCTGGTGACATGCCCTTTGCATATGATACCAACACAACAATTTAGCAAAACTCATGGGATTCAGAAAATGCTATCTCATTGAAGTACGCTTTCGAAATAAACCCTGTTTCAATTAGGACTTTTGAGGGTTGTAATGTGGCCTGGTTCACGGTTTTTGAAAAAAATGGATTTTAAGGCTCAAAATTATTTGGTTCCCACCCCCTTCATGATGTTCTTCAGTCCTAAGTTCTGTTAACTTGACACGAACATTCATCTTTCAAAAGAAATTTTGAGACGGTTGAGGAACCAACCGAGGTTTTCTTTCGACATGCCAGTCACTCGCTTTTACTTTTGGTGACTGATCATGTAGATTATTTCTTTGTTGAGGATTTTATGCTATAATCCTTTCTTACCTTTCAGGCTTTCCATTTCTTTCTTTCTTTCCTTATCTTTTGTCTGGACAAATTCCTTTTGAATTTGACTCTGAAGTCCAGCGGGATGCCATGACTTTTTCCTAAGTGACTTGTTTTTCAAGTTTCGACTTAGCGAGTCTTTTTGTCTCTTTATTTCATCATTTCCTATTCATTTCATTTTTTCATCATTTTTCCATATTACCTTTTCTTTCCTTTTGAACACGTCGCGTGACTTCAAGTCATTTTTGACTTGTTGTAAGAATTGGGACTGCCCTATTTCTTGGTCGGTGAGGGGTAACATTTTTTGTATCATCATCTGTTGACCTCCTGATGTGCGAGAGATACCCATTGGGGTATCATTAATTGACAAACGCTCCTGATAAGTGAAGGTTAGCCATAACGGTTTTGACTTTCTTCAGCCTTTTGATGGATAACCATTGTCGTATCCTTAGATGCGCAGTCCTGATGAGTTCTGAACGCTTGATCAAATTGACTGAACACTACCCTTCCCTAGGTTAAAAATGAGGGTTTTTCTGAATATAAAAGAAAAAACGTACTTCATGGATCAAAGGGGTTAAGGAGGGTTCCACTCCCTTATATCTCTGGTGTTTGGAGATTTGAAACAATTCATGTACATCGTTAACATGGTTTTATTCAAAAGCATACAACCAGGAATTTTGCATTTTAAATTCATCATCCTCCTTCCAATCTCTGCTTAGGCAAGAGAACAGGTAACAAGTTGGTATCATAATGAAAAAAGAAATTTAAAATTGAAAGTAAATACGAGTGAAACGAATGGGTCTCTTCAAGTCAAACATATTCATTGTATTATGATAATCATTCAAATGCAAACAAGTTCTTACATGAAAATAATGCAATGATAAACAAGACAAATTATAAATGAGAAATCAGTAAAATTTCTAGTAAATTGAGAAGGCTAATCATCCTTAAACTCCAGGGTATCTTTGAATCATGTCTATTCTTCGGCAAAGACTTGACTTGAACCTCAAGATAAATATCCTTAAATGACAAGATACCACTATTGACAAATTTTTGGTCTTCAGATTTCAATGGATAACAATGTTCAATACTATGCTCAGGGGCTCCCCGATGAAAGGCACAAGTCAAATCATCTTTGTAGTACCAAGGCATCTTCTCAGGAATCTTCAATAGAGGTCGAGTCTGAACCAAATTCATTTGCACCAGGACATGAAACAACTTTGTATAGGTCATTGGAATTGGATCAAACAGAGTTTTACCCTGATCAGGAACTTGCTGATTCAGTTGACAAACTGGATCAACAGGAGGTAAATTGAACACATGGATGACAGGAGAAACATGATGATTCTCACAGTGATCGTTTCTTCCCCTGGTTCTCTTCTTAGAAAAGTTATTATCAAACTTCTTCACACTGCTAGCTGAGCCACCATGTTCAGATAAACATCTCTTTCAGACATCCTCTTCTAGAAGCACTTTCACATTCACTTTTTCATGGAAATCACTGGGTGCATTGAATATCACCTTCTTATGAAAGAATGATTTCAGAGTTTCTGTGAAGACTTTTTCCATCTCTTCTTTCTTCCTAGAAGGATTGACTTGGGCGGCAACCAAAATTTTAACCAAAGCAGTTAGATACTCCATACCAGTCTTTAAAGTAGTTACCTCTTTGCGGAGTTCAAAGGTCTCTTGCTTAATATTTTCCATCTTCTCTTAGCACGAGTGTTGTATTGATGGGACAAGTTGTTTCTGAAGACCATAAGACCTTTAGTAAGACTTTTGGGAAACTCATGAAATGCAAAATAAATGCAAAATGATGCATGACATGCAACACAGATGCCATGTTCTCGTTTCCAAGATTTTATACGCTTTGATTCCTATTATTAAGCCATGGTATTTTTATGAATAATGTTCACTTTTTAGCGGATTCACAATTGGAATCAAAGAAATGATGCTTGGAAATGAAGTAACATGTATGCTAATAATTACATTTTGTGTATGAAAACATGTGGGATCAAAGCTTCCGCAATACTGGATAGCTGCTGAAATATAACATAACCATGGTCATATGTAATAAGATCAAAGGTCTGAACCAATTTATAATGCCAAAGAACCAAAGTCACCTACAGAACATATAGTCACCATATATACTTGTAAAGATTATTCCCTCCATACTCACGGGTAAAGACTAGGCCAGGGTAAGGTCAATGGTAACTCAAAATCACGGGTTCTCCTAAAAGTAAAATCATCACAACACAAATGTGTATGATGAAAATATCTTCATTTGAACCTCACCGGAGCATGGTATATGACATGGCTGCACTAATCGGACCACGTCCTATAGCTGTCATGTCCCCACTCTATTTCTAGGTTCCCTATGAGTTCATCAACAAAGGAAAATGAAAATCCTAAGGGGAGCATGCAAAGATCGAAGTCATTATCTCAATTCTAATTGAGTGACATCATCGATCGTCAATCCATGAAAACAAACACAAACACAATTAGCAAAAAAGTACAAAATGTCTGCTACAGGTATATAAAAAGCGACTTCGAGCGCACGCTCCCCTTAGGATTTTCATTTTCCATTAAAAGTAAACACTTTGCTAATAGTCGGAGCAGCTACATATATCTTGGGTTTCTGACACTGGGTACTAATGTGACCCTGCTCACCACAATTGAAACAAGTCGGATCTTCATTCTTGCACTCAATATTACGATGGGCAACCTTACCACACTTGTAACATCTTAGAACTTTATTGGTACAATCATTATCATGGTGGCCTGCTTCGCCACACCGGTAGCACTTCATAGAAACAGAGCCCCTCCCTCACTTGGCTTCTTCTTATCATAAGCTCTCTGCTTCCCTTTATCAACTGAAGCAACATACTTCTTACCACGATCTTGATTCTTCACCCCGTTCTAATTATAATTATTATAATAAGAAGTTATTTCCCTACTATATTGATAAAAAATCATGCACTTATTCACCAGCTCAGGAAACTGACAAATCTGCAGATACCTACTACGCTGCTTGATCTCTAGGCGCAATCCATTATCAAATTTAATGCACTTCGACACCTCAGCTGTTGGAATTGTAATACTCCAAATTTTTCCTACCCATTTATAAGGATCATTTGGCTTATGCATCTCATAATCATCATGTACATATATTCCATTAGGTCATCTAATATCACAGACATTCACTAATAACAAGGCTTGGCATTTAGGATCAAAGGTCAAGAAGACTAAGGCTTCACTTGAGTTCTAGTGTTTCACGTGTTGTACTTAGGATTTTATCAAGGCTTCAAGTGAGTTCTCTTTAAGTAAGGGTATTTCAGGATACTTTCTTCATAAAGATTTATCTGTGGAAAGAAGATTATGGTTTACATTTCATCATGCTTGTAGTTTATTAATATCCATCAATTGAGGTTCACTGAACTAGGGTTCTCTTGAACATGTTTCTTTTATGCTTCATATTCATCTTCAAAGGATTTCTTCAAGGTAATGCTATGGTGTGGCTCACAAAAGATAAGTCATGGTAGAAGATTTGAGGCAAGAGATTCATTGTGTTTATAGCTAATTCTTCTTTCAAGAATTTATTGCTTGATGTAGGCTTAAGACAAGGCTATGGTTTCATCAAATTGAAGATAGACTGGTTCAAAGTTCTTAAGCATTTGGTTTGTCAAGAGTTGATTCAAATCTTGGAGAGTCACTTGGATTTATCGAAAAACAAGTTACAAACACTTGGGTTTCTTGGAGAGTCACAAAGCATATATCATGTTTTTCAAGGCATACAAGTCAAGGTTTTTCTCATTGGAGGCTAGGGTATTAAATGAAAGATCATTTTGAATAGTTTTGAAGGACGTGTCTTTTGAATTTAAGAATTCATAAAGTATGTTCTTTCACAAATCAAAAGCATCACGAGATCCATTCAAGGTGAAATTAAAGGAAAAGTTTTGGGAAAATCATAAAAGCTACAAGTCAAGGGAAATTGAAGATATCATTTAAGATTCACAAGGTTTATAAAACATATTCAAGCGATATTCTAGTTGATTTCATTCAAGATTAAAAATTATCATTCCATCTATTACAACATCATAAAAATCAAGTACATTACATAGAGACATTACATAAAAAAAGATCACAAAGGAACCTATCCTAAACCTATTGTTTCTAAATTCCTAATCTTCAAGTTTCGGCATCCTCCAAATCTGTGATTATTTGAAACCATATACCATCAATTTCCAAACTTTCAAGTGAATCCACCTTCATATTCACCTTGATGGCTTCATTGTCAAGATCCATCTTTGGCCCATACAATTTAACTTGAATATGCATTTCATACATTGAAAACAACCATTCATTCATCCTAACAGCCAACTGACATTGCTGCTATCTTAAGTCACAAAGCCTACTTCTATAAGCATTAATAAAAGCTTTGCTATACCTTGCCCATTACAAGCTTTGCCGCAGAATTTTTCATAACAAACCATGGGAAAACTGTGACCCAACATACGAAAAATCAAAACAGAAGGTTAAATCAGGAAATAACAACAATAAAATTTCTAACAGAAAAAATCAATAACAACTAACTGCCCTAACAGATTATTCCATCTCAGTTAACATAATAAAAAATTAACTGCTAACATACTTTCAGCCATAACAGAATTTAGTCGGATGATGGAAAGAGAGGAAGTTAGGAGTTTATTAGCATAAGAAGTTACAACCCAACTGTTGTACCCCAAAATTTGCCTCCCATTTTCTTCAAGACATTCTTCTAGGGTTCTCAAATTCTCAAAGATTCTCAAGGGTTGACCAGCCAAATCTCCTCCTAAGCAATGGGTCCACAATTAAGGTTTTGTGTTTTTCAAGGAAGTGTGGGTTCAAAGGTCTCAAGTGGTTTCCATGGCCCTCCATAGGTCTTCAACAATGTTCATGTCACATGATTGAAAATCAACTATATGGGGTAAAAAGTTAACTATGGTCAACATACAATCAAACTTCAAGATTTTTGGTCAACATAAAATTTTTGAAGTGATATTCATCATTTGATCAAGGGTTGATCATGGTTCCTCAAGGAAAGCCCTCAAATCATCAAAAGTCAAAAGTTTCCAAATTAGGGTTTGCTTAGGAGAAGTCAACTAAACTTTGATCAAACATAAATTTCATATGCTTTATCAACTTTTCCCCAACCAAAGCCCATTTTGAAGGAAATTCAATTCTCTATAACTTTGTATCTTGTAAGCTCAAGTCCAAAAAGTGCTTCATTTGAGAGATATGATCCCATACATTATAGGTCATTTCAAAAGTCAACAAAAAGACACTTTTTGTCAAGGCAACTTACATCAAGATAAAACCTTCAAATGCAAAAATGATCAAAAGAGAAATGGTAGAGGACATTTTCAGTTTTACAAAACGTCAAAGATCACCTTGAAAAGATGAAAATTAAGAGAGTTATAACCATTGCAATTTGAGAAATTTTGAGAAAATGCATGAAATGTAAAGTGAGTAAACTTGAAATTCTAAACTAGTGGGCCTAACTTTTGATGTTCAAACATGTTCACAATCTATTAAAGGACCTCTAAATCCATGCACATATTTTTTTATGATTTTTATTTCTTTTATTTGAATGTTTATTCATTTAAATGCAAATAAATCAAATAAAATGTAAGATCATTGGGCCAAGGCGCATGATTGGATTTATTTGGACCATTTTGAAGCCTAAAATTTGTGACAACCATGTAGAAACAGTGTGAGCTCAAAATGGCAATGATTTCTCAAAAATGAAAGTTTATAAATGTGTTTGATTCTTGTCTCATGGCCACGGTTGCATTGTCTTGCTATATTTGTTCACCCTAATCCTTCCTCTATATAAACACAACAAGACCAGATGCAATGGATACAGATCCTTGCCTCTAAAAGCTTGCCAAAATTCTCAATATTTTTCAAAGAACCCTAAGTTTTCAAAACTCTAGTTGCAATCCTCCTCATTGAAAAAACTCCCTTCATTTCACTTTCAGGAACGTTGAAGGGTAAGGATGGATTGATTACTATGGTCCTAAGGGCCTGAATCAGTATGCATTACATCATCGTTTTTTCTTTTCATTTTTCTTGATTTTTGAATCCTTGTTTTTATTATGATTTAGCATACACTAATATTAATAACCGGTTTCTGAGGTATTTTTGAACAGGTTTGGATGGGTATTATGATCCCATGCAGTTAAAGTTATAAGATACCATAACTTGCTCCGATCGGTTTCATTTGATTTGAAACTCATGATACAAGCACTTTTGGACAAAACTAAGTCCATAATCGTATTCAGGAGGGTTGAATTAGGGGTACTAGGATATTTTTGATCACTAATGCATTGATTTCACATGTTCTAGATATTGCAAGCTTCCGGAGAAGACGACCGGAGCTAGGGCTCCAGCGCCTCTCTGACCAACAAAATCATTTTGTATATTTATTGTTATTATTTGATTTATATGAGCGAATGTAAAGGCCTCCCCAGCGGTAGAAGCGTGTGTTTCAAAGGAATTAGTATACCAGGGCATGAGTTCGATCTTTGCCTCTAGTATTTTGACATTTCACTTTTGTGATTCCTTGTTCACAGATCCAGTACTGTCAGTCCAGCGCGCGCATCATACACCTTCTCATCACTCTCCTTGGATCTCAACAGATCCATATCTAATGGACCCAGAGCAAGTCCTCACGATACACCTCCTGGAGCCTCCCCCACTAGATTCAATGCTGGAGTTTCAATGGGCTTAGTGGTCCATACTTTTCACACCCCCCGGATTCATTCATACCAAGCCTAATTATTATTATTTTTTTAAAATTTTTAAAAATATTATTTATTTTTTAGTATAATTTGATTAATTAATTATTTTTTTAATTTAACTTAAAATTAATTTAGATTTTAGGTTTTTTTATATAAATTTAACCAATCATTTTTTATAGAATAATTAAGTTAATTCCTTTATTAAAATTAAAATTAAATTAGTCCTTTTTAGGTTTTTTATTAAACTTTTATAAATGTAATTTAGGGTTTTATTTTAGGTTTTAATTAATCCCCTTTTCCCAATTTAAATCAATTAAATATTATGATAAATCATCATTTATTTTACATTAAACAATTTCTCCGTTTCTCTCCATAATCTTCGTGCTTTACTTATTTTCACATTAGTTTTTCACTATTATGTAACTGTTAAAGGGTTGTAATAGTTAATTAGGTTTTTATTTGCTTTCTATTTTCCCCTAAGTTTTTATGGTTTGTATTCCCTTCCCCGAGGCATTGTAATAGCTTAGGACACTTAATTTCTGCATTTACTACTTTCTTTATATTTGTGTAGTAGCTAGGCGTGTATGGCAAGATTTAAAATAAAATGCTAAAAAACCTAATCAAGACAAAATAAATAAAAACAAATCACTTCTTACACATGAACCTCTAGGATAACCTCACTTGTTGCCTTCAGATAAAATAGTCATGTCCCTCGAACGTATAGATACCATTAGCTAAGACCCTCGGTTAAAAAATCATCATAAGGATCATAGTCCCTCGATGACCCTTCAATGTTGCCTTAGGTAAATGATCTTGTCCCTTAATGTTGCCTATGAATACATGATGATAGTCCCTTCGAATCGCTAAAGGTATCCCTATATGTTGCCTTTATGACTGTATGATGACCCGCGTCTGTCCCTCAAACATCCAATGATAGGGCTTCCTACTAACTAATGGTAGGATAACACTATCTAAAGGATGAGGAAAATAACAAAGACTTTTGATTAGGTAGATAATTCTTAATCGTTTGTCACAAAAAAACATCTCTTTTCATACAAACACTCTTCTGAGATAATTTCAAAAACAAACACTTTGTATGCGTTCTCAGCTGATACGAGAATCATTACAAAGTGGCCTAACTTAGGCATTTTCAAAACATTTTCAAACTTACACATTCACAAATCATTTTCAAAAGTGAGCTTGCGATTAAGAGCCCGTAGATAACTACGGATGAAAAGGGTGCTAACACCTTCCATTTTCATAACCTACCCCCCTTACTCAGACAATTCTTAAAGGTCTTTCCTGTTCTTTTCACCCTTTCCTTTATTGGATAAAAGAAAAGTCAATGACGACTCTTGCTATCCGCAACATTTACAATAAAACATAAAACCAAAATTCAGTTCTCTCACCGTATTATAGAATTGGAGACTCTGCTGGGGATAACTAAAAGTGGGGTTACCTTAAGAGTTAGATCACATTTAAAATTCTTTACTTACTTGATTTGTATGCTTTACATTTCGGGGTTTTACTCGGGTTTATTTTTGTAAAGATCCTATATCCGGATCTGGGTAATTTTAAGTAAGTAGCAATAGATCGTGAAAAATGTACGACGTATACCGATATTGTTGAAGTGATGGCTACTTTAGTGTGAGAAATTGGTTGGTGCCGGTGTCTCTTGAGTTAAGTCAAGGAGAATGTTGGGCTTCCGCATGGTGTCATAAATCACTAACTGACCTTAGAACCTTAGTTGACACAACTTAGCCATTAGAAAGTAGTGAGATGACCGGCTTTGGAGCAAACTGAAGTTGGTTGATACTCGATGCTACACTCATTGAGATCAGACTCTCAGGATATCTCGGTCGCAAATCAGATGCTTGTTCTGAAACAATGCCTGAGAGAAAGATCAGTGATATTGAGGCACCTAGAACCCGATTACTTTTCTTAGGACAAGTTGATCCAACTAAAACTCAAGAGGGTACTTACCTACAAACTCCATGCAAGCTTGAACCTAAGGCCTTGTGTGTTTTATTTGTATCTGATTAATTGTTCGAACATGACATCATAACATCATGACATCTTACCATATCATTTTCACTGACCATTTCAACGACCAAGAGATTTATCTTTGTTCTGTTTTACAAGCTATGGTCCCAGCTTGCAAAAACACTATCCAGATTAACTTTGTAAGGGTACCTTCTTAGTTCAAGGAGTTAGCCTCAAGGGTTCCCGAAAGTTCTCAATTCATCAAGAGATGTGGTCGACTACTCAGTCTGGTGTCATACCCCAAATTTATTCTACCTTTTACTTTTGTCTTGCTTAGACTTTGCATTTCATCTACATCATCTTCATTAGTTCATTTGCATATCATGCATTTAATTGAATAAAGGTACCTGAGGTCCAAGAGTTCAATGGTTGGGCAATTTTAAAAGTTTCACAGTGTTTTCAGGAAACTAGGATTTTTTCTTCAAGGTCACATTGAGCTTTATCTCCTTCTACAATTCAATTGCTTATCAAGATGTTTAAGGGGTGAAATCAAGGAATTATTCTCATATTGGTTAAAATTTTATTTGAGGAGTTTCTTGAGGGACTAAATTTTGAACTAAGACGACATCTATCATTTTCAAAGTGGTTTGAATTTGTCATGAAGATTCGAAATTGAAAGAGAAAGAAAACTTGGATTTGGATTGCAAATTGGAAATAATGGAAATTTGTATTTCATACAATGTCTTTGGTTCACAAGTCACCAATTACTTACATCAAAAGTTACTATATTCAAGATTCAAGTCATTATTGATTATCTTGCAATTATTTTTTGATTCATGCCATGACCATTTGAAACCATACAAAGGAATTTCTCATTACAAGTCAAAATTGTCCAAATATAACAGGCCCAAAACCAGTCCAAACTATCCACATCTAACATGCCAAAAAACCTGTCCAAACTATCAAAACCTGCATAATAATGTTGTCCAATTTGTTGCTGTATAAGGCTCAAAGTTAGCACCAACAAACCCCACAAAATTGTCCAAACTTCTACTGTCCATTTTGCTGCATATCAGTCCAAAACTTGTTGTTCCTACACCAAAAAAGTCCATGCATAACAGTCCAAAAATATGTTGTAGCCTTACATAAAACTGTCCATAAAATTGATGCATAAACCTGCTGTCCAGAATAGTCCAAGTACTGCAAATCCTTGCACACAAATAGGCTAAACCTAACATGTATCAAAAAAGCAAGAAATCAACTTACAAAATTGTTTAAAACATATCAGATTCCCCCCCCCCCCAAAACCTCACTGGATTCACCAATAAAACAGTAGAAAAACAATAGAAAAAAAGGAGGGCAATATTGAGAGAAGATACAAGAGAAAACAAAAAAGAAGGAGAGTTTGGTGTGAAAAGAAAGAAAGACAATAACAATATTGAGAGAGAAAAAGACAATTGAGAAGAGAGAGAAAAAAACTGTGAGAGGAAGAGAAGAAAAACACTGTAAAACCAGAAAAGAAAAAACAACAGCAACCATGAAACTGTGTATAAACATGAAACCATTTTCAACCATAAAACAGCAACAACAAAAACAGTAACAACCCAAAGGAAAACAGAAACAGAAAAAACCTTCAACCCCTTGTACAATCTTGTAGCTCTTAACATAAAGTAAGGATTGGAGAAACTTCATGGAGGTTCATTGAAGCCATTCTAATTATCACAGCCTCTTGAAAGGTGTTCAAACTCAAAACACAAATTTCAGTGTCACGGTAAGTCTTCTTGACTTTGATCTCTTCATTTCAAGCATCATTAATGATTCATTTTTGAAGATAAATGTAGATATCATACCCTTGAAGCTAACCACATGCTTGCTTTTCATTTTTATCAATTATATGTTGAGAACTAACTTTGGCATGTAGCAGAACAATGTAAGAAATAGAAAAAACCGCAATATGAGTCGACACATGTCCCTATGAGTCGATGCATATCAGGAACAAAATAGGTTATGAGTTGACACAAAATGCGCATGTGTCGATACAAAACGGAAATGAGTCGACACAAACCCTTATGTGTCGACTCATACTATGTTGATTATTATTTTCCAGGGGCAAGAAAGGTGTATGAGTCGATACAAAACACGAATGTGTCGACACAAACAAGAAATGAGTTGACACATACCATTATGTATCGGCTCATACTGTGTTGATCTTGATTTTCCATAAACAAGAAGTGTTATGTATCGACGCTGTAATACGGTGGCAGAACCAACTATTTATACTGGTTTTACGTTTTGTATTCACAAATGTTGCGGTAAACAAGAGTCACCACCGAGTTTTCTTTTATCCTACTAAGGAAATGGTGAAAAGAACAGAAAAATACCTTTCGAGATTTATTTCTGAGTAAGGGGGTAGATTATGGAAAGGGAAGGTTGTAGCACCCTTTCCATCCGTAGTTATCCACGGGCTGTTAGATGCTAGCTCATTTGAAAAAATACCTTGTGTTTTAGGTTTTTGAAAAGTATTTTGAAAGAAAGTGCCTTAGTACAGAGAACTTTGTAATATTTCTCGGATTGGTAAAGAACGTATACAAAGTGTTTTGAAATTTTTCTTTGGAAAGAGTTTTGTGTATGTGTAAAAGTTTGTTTTGTTTTGAGCAAGCATCTAAGAACTATCTACTATACTCAAAAGGGTTGTTCTTTTCCTCTTTTCCTTTAGACAGTGCTATCTTACTATTAGTGAATAGGTAGCCCTAGTTGTTGGATGTTTGAGGGACATTTGAAGGGACATTGTTACAGTCACAAAGGCAACTGGGCAAGAAACCTTAGTAACTACCCTAAGGTTTTAAGATCATACTGAGGAAACATCGAGAGGGTCATTTTTTGATCTTTTAAACCAGAGGGTAGCCACTAAAGTCTCTCACGTAAGGATACTCTAGAGGTGTACATGTGAGAGTGTGTTGTATTAAGTTATTTTGTCTTTGTATTAGGTTTGCTAGCGTTTGATTTTAATCTCTTACCATACAATCCTATTAGTCATGCATCTAGACAGTTAATAGTGTATGGGAATTTAAAGTGCGGAAATGTAAAATTCTAGCTATTACAAGGCTTCGGGGAGGGAAATTAATTACTTGTCCTAAAATGAGGGGGACAAAGCAGTAATTATTCTAGTTTAACTCTATTACATCCCATAAGCAAGTACAATAATATGAAAAATAGTAACGAAGCAATAAACGCACGCAAGTTGAAAATAACTTCTAAAACCCTAAGGTACTTCTAAGTTAAAAGAAAATCTTTTTGTCATTTTATTTTATTTAAAATATGTTTAATTAAGATTAAAAAAATGTAATCTAAAATAGAAATAAAAGGAAATAAAAATTCATATTTTTTTGTATTTTTATTATGAAAAGAAAATGAGTTAATCTAAGTCTATTTAATTTTAAATTAAAAAAATTTAAAGTAATTAATTAATTAATTAGCAAAATTAATTTTAATTAAAAAGAATAAACCTGATTTTGTGATTTTTATAATTATTTTACTGATTAATAAAAAAATTATAAGAAATAAGTAAAACAAAAATATAAATGGGCCAGGATAATGAAAGAAATTGGGGGAGGGGGTATGAATTGGAATTTTTGTAAGGCCCAAATCAGAGGGAAGCCCAGACTGGCGTTAGATATGATGTTACTGGCCTTCAGGAGGTGCGTCGTGGGCTGCATATTGAGGCACTGGATCTAATGCTGCATAGATCCAATGGTATTGATGATAGAGTACATGTACGCGCGCTAGCCCTTGTTACATTGGATCTGCAAAACAAATATGAAACAAATAAAGTGCAAAAGGGCTGGATCGAACTCAACCCCTTTGAGACTAACACTCTATCACGCATTTCCTTTACCAATTGAGCCAAATGTTTTAACTGTTAGTATAATAAAATGATAATAATATAATGGTAACCCAAATTTAGTTCTAGTTGTCACACGCGCGCCAGAAATCATTTGAATGGACCAATGAAAATGCCCGCCTTTGCCATGTATACCCCAACGATGTCAATGCCAATCAGACACGCCAGAGCAGATCTCTGATTGTATCCTCCAGACTCCCAAAAATCAAAACCTGCGAAAAACATGGAATCAAAGCCCCAAACTCAGGCTACCCCCCTATTTCGCATGCTACGAGTTCAACCATGGCCATGGAAGGATCTAAAACGGAATGCATCATCCAATTCGAAGCTTGGCTATTTCGAAACCCTAGAAATGGCAACCTGTACTTCCAGTATTTATACTTGCATGTAAAATGTTGAAACAATCACAAACATCATTAGCAACACAAATATATGCCCAATAGGTATTTAAATGACATGAATATGTAGTTTCGATTTCAAAAAACCTTACCGACCGGTGATGTATGGATAAAGTGCTACAGGGTGTTGCAAGCTTTGGGAATGGATGGAATAGGTTCCTGGGAATCCCAAGAACACGATTAGGGAATTAGTTTGGATGGAGGAGGCTTGCAGAGGCTGCTTCGAATTTGACAACTTTGTGAAAATTTTGCAATTTTTGGTATGTTTTTCTGAGGCAGTGTATGCGTGTGATTAGCTAGCATGAGGGTTGTGTATATAGAGGAGATGAGATTAGGGTGATAGCATGGAAAGAAATCAAGCCCATAACTATTGCTTTTAAGACATGATTCTATTTTGAAATTTTTTTCCAAAATGATGATTTCATGCCATTTCAATCTTTGAATGAACCTGGACAATTTGGCACGAAACCTCGGGCCTTAAAACAATTCAAACCATCAACCCATATGCCAAAACCTATCTTTTAATATTTTATGCCATTTATTTTGTATTTATTTGAAATAAAACAAAATAAATATGAATAAAATGGATAGAAATTGCAAGGTAAGGTAAGAATGAATTTAGAGGTCCCTCATAAGGTCATGAAGATGCTTGAAGTCCAAAAATTTAGGCCATTGACCTAAAATTTCAAGTTTGCCCAATGCATATTTCTTGAAATTTCTCAAAATTCCCTAACTTGGGCAAGTCATAACTTGCTCAATTTTCTCCTTTTAAAGATGATCTTGGACTCTTTGGAAATACTAATATATCCTCTAAAATCTCTATGTTTACCATTTTTTCATTTGGAGAATTTCTCTTGATGTAAATGGTCTTGGCGAAAAGTATATTTTGTTGACCTTTTGAAAATGACCTGTAATGTATGAGCTTGTATCTTCCAAATGATACATTTCTTGAACTTGAGGATAAAAGATAAGTTGTAGGTAATTGGATTCTATTCAAAATGAGCTTTAGTTGGGGAAAAATGGATGAAGTAGGTGAAAGTTATGTCTGGTCAAAGTTTAGCTGACTTTCTCTAGGAAATCCTAATTTTCCATTTTTGGATTCTTGATGATTTGAGAGCATTCCTTGAGGAATCATGATCAACCCTTGATCAAATGATGGATATCACTTCAAAATGTTGATGTTGACAAAAAATATTGAACTTTGATTGCATATTGGCCACCGTTGACTTTTGACCTAATATAGTTGATTTTCAAACACTTGAGCATTTGACTGAGCAAACATGTAGTGTAAGGCATGAAATTTGTCATGGACACTATTGAAGACATATTAGGGACCATGTAAGTCAATTTGAGCCTTTTCAACCCAAACATCTTGGTGAAAAGTGAAACTCTAGTTGGAGGTTAATTGCTTAGGAGGAGAATTTGTCTGGTAAATTCTTGGTCAACCTTGAGCATGGGAGGGAAAATTTTGGGGTACAACAGCTTCCCCTGTTCAATCTTCTTAAACCTGAGGATTTAGATTAGCCTGTCTGCCTTTCGTAATCTGAAGGTGGAAGATGATTGAACACCAAAGTGCCCAGAAATTTGCACTCGCATATACATGAAGTAACACTGCTGGTTGATGATATCGGGAATGGGATTACAGATGCCACTAGGATAAAATGATTGAGAATTGTCGGAGATTGACTTAAATATGCCATCCAAAGTAGATGCTGACTTCATAAGAGGTCTCTTTGTGGGGATTCCTCTTCCTGTTGTTTGAAGAAGAATCTGCTGGGGAATGTTGATTTCTGTTTAGGGAATAGAGTCTAGGAGCTTTAGTTGTCCATTACTCTACTGGGGAGTTATCTCTTAACTGGAGAGATGAAAGTTAGCTGGTATCTGGTTGAAATCCAGGCTTCACAGTAACTTGTTGAGGATAATAAAAGTTGACTGTTATTTGGTTGTATTCCAGGCTTTACAGCAACTTACTAGGGAATATGAAATTAACTGTTATCTGGTCAGTTTCCAGGCTTTGCAATAAAATGAAATTGAACTGTTATCTGGTCGTATTCTAGGCTTTGTAGTAACTCAAACTGTTATCTGGTCAGAATCCATGCTTCAGTGACTTGAACTGTTATCTGGTCGAGTCCGGGATTCAGTGACTTGAACTGTTATCTGGTCAGATCCAGGCTTCAGCTTGAATTTGAGGTATAGTATTATCTGTTCGGGTCCAGGCTTCATATTATTATGGATTATACTGTTATCTGGTCGGGTTTAGGCTTCATAGTAATTGATAGAGGAAACTGCTATCTGGTCGGACTCCAGGCTTTGTAGTAATTTGACAGAGTAAACTGCCAACTGGTTATATTCCAGGCTTTGTAGCAACTTATACTGTTATATGGTTGAATTCCAGGCTTCACAGTATTATATAAGTTCTATTGTTATCCGGTTGAATCACGGGCTTCAGCAATGATGTTAACTGCTATCTGGTCGAGTCCAGGCCTCATAGTGTTATAGAAGTTTGACTATTATTCGGTTGAATTCCGGGCTTCAACAATGATGTTAACTGCTATCTGGTCGGGTCCAGGCTTCACAGTGTCTTAAAATTGATATTAACTGCTATCTGGTCGGATTCCAGGATTTGTAGTTATTGATGAGTTGTTACTTCAGATAGTTGTCCCGTCTTGTTTCAGGAATTAATCTGGAACTTGTTGAAAATTGATGATGATATTTGTTTGTTGATCTTTCCTGAAAAGGTAAAGAATTAGCTGTATGCAATGTCATGATGCATCACACACATTGTGTAATGATTTTCTTGAAATAAATGAGATCGTGTTATATGTATTTTGAATGCATGTTTGTAAAATTATGTATGAATGCAATATATGACTTGAGCAGTTTCTCTTTAGAACGTCATTGAATTGAGGGAAAATAAATCCCTGACTGCTGTTGGGGATGAGGAATGTGATTCTTCATTATTTGTTGAAGTTGAATTGCTAAGAGATGGATTTCCGTGGCTAAAGAAATAAACTGTACTTGGGAAAGAAAAATTCCGTAAACTGCTTGGGGAGTTTTATGAAGCCCTGTTGGGGAACCCAAGAAGTTTATGAACCATGCTGAGGAATTCTTCAAGATGATGGAGAGATGATTGGAGAATCTTGCTCTGCAGGGGATATCGGAACCCCTGACATCATTAGGCTGTATGTTGAAGCTATGGAAGTGACTTCGCAGGTGGACGCCTCTGTCTCTGTATTTATTGTGGGATGTATCTGCGGGGATTTGCAGATGGATTTTTAGACATTGTCCCTTTTCTTAAAGCCAATAGTAATTGTCTTTCTGTTTTTTATGTGTTTATTTGTAAACTGTGATCATATTCAAATGCATATGTTAAAAATAATCACTGGACGCTTTTGCAAAACAAAACAGAAAAATATAAACAAATAGTTTTTTGTTTTCAAAGAGATAGCTTATGTATTAATTCGAAGAAGTCCGCCTATAACAGGCGTTTTTGTACAAGGAGACAGACATCCTAATAAGAGAATTCCATCGTAAGAATGAAAACTATATAAAGTAGTATACAAAGAAAAACTACTACATGAAATGATCCCATTAGGTTCCCATTTTATTATTTCCTTTATATCTTTGAGTGTCTCATCACTTTGCTGTTTGACCGCAACTGACTGGATTGACTAGTACCATTTAAACTTGACACTTGTTATCGAAGTCTGTCTGTGAGGTGATCCAACAGGACATAGTTGTACGCTTTAATCCCTAATTTTTGGTTGGACCGCCCTTTCGGGTTTTCAGTCCAGCGGGATACCCTTTTTTACCCAAGTCGCCTTTTCAGGTTTTTGACTTGCCTGGTGTACAAACTTTTTCATGTATATCCCTAATCTTTCCCGAACCCTTTTGGTTGACTGGGATGCCCTTATTTTTACGTAGGCTAGTCAACCTAACGGGTCTCCGTTCATGCATAATATCTTTTAACTATGTCCGTGTTTACAGGGTGCAGAAGGTTGTCATCGTCCATAGTGGTTAAGATCATGGCTCCACCAGAAAATATGTTCTTGATCATAAATGGTCCTTCGTACGTGGGAGTCCATTATCCCCTGGGATTACCTTGTGGCAGGATAATGCGCTTGATTACTAGGTCGCCAACTTGATATACCTGACGTCTGACCTTCTTGTTAAAAGCTTTGATCATACATTTCTGGTACATCTGACCATGACAAACAATCGCGATCCTCTTCTCGTCAATCAGGTTCAATTGGTCAAGTCGAGTCTGAACCTATTTGTCTTCATTCAAAACTGCATCCATCATGATTCTCAAGGAAGGGATCTGGACTTCGATGGGTAGGACAACTTCCATACTGTATACCAGAGAGAAAGGAGTTGCCCCTGTTGACGTGCGTGTTGAGGTACGGTAACCATGAAGAGAAAATGGTAACATCTCGTGCCAGTCTTTGTCTGTCACCATCATCTTCTGTATGATCTTCTTGATGTTCTTATTAGTAGCCTCTATAGTTCCATTCATCTTCAGCTGGTAAGGAGAAGAGTTATGATGCTGAATCTTGAATTGCATACAGAGCTCGATGATCATAGTATTATTGAGATTGGTACCATTATCTGTGATGATACTTTCTGGAATACCATACCGACAAATAAGGTTATGTCTGATGAACCGGGCCACGATGTTCTTGGTAATAGAAGCGAATGAGGCCGCCTCAACACACTTTGTGAAGTAATCAATGGCAACAAGGATGAAGCGGTTCTCGTTGGAAGCTGTAGGTATAATCTCTCCAATCATATCAATACCCCACATTGCGAAAGACCAGAGAGCAGTCAAGAGGTTCAACGGAATCGGAGGCACATGTACTTTATCAACATAGATCTGGCACTTATGATAAGTTCGAGAATGCTGATAACAATCTGCTTCCATAGTGGGCCAGTAGTACCCTGCCCTTAGAATTTTCTTAGCCATTGTGTACCCACTAGAATGGGTGCCAAAGGTACCTTCGTGAATATCTTCCATAATCTTCTCTGCTTCACTCTTGCCTACACACTGAAGCAAAGTAGAATCGTGGTTGCGCTTGTAGAGGATTCCGCTACTGAGGAAAAACTTGACATAAAATCTTCTTAGGAACTTCTTATCATTGACGAAAGCTCCCTCAAGATACTCTTGGGCTTCAAGGTATCTTTTCACTTTGTGGAACCAAGGTTTGTCCACTACTTCTTTAGTATCAACCTCATAACAGTATGCTGGTTCGTCCAAACTCTCAATAGTGATCTGAGGAGCTTCATTATCCCATCTGACTTTAAACATGGATGACATAGTAGCTAGCGCGTCCTCTAACTGATTTTCTTCTCGTGGAAAATGCTCAAAGGTAACTTCTTCAAATTGTAGAATCAGTGTCAACACATGCTCTCGGTAAGGAATGAGATTGGGATGCTTCATGTCCGATTCTCCTTTGATTTGACTGATTACCAGGGAAGAGTCTCCAAATACACTAATGGATTTGATTCTCAAGTCGATAGCAGCTTTGAGACCCATAATACATGCTTCATATTCAGCCATATTGTTGGTACAATTGAAACATATCCTGGAAGTGAAAGGAGTATGACAGCCTTCGGGAGATATGATCATAACACCGATCCAATTTCCGAGTGCGTTGGAAGCTCCATCAAAAACCATAGTCCATCGGATCCTTTTTCAGGTCCTTCATCCGGTCCAGGTTCTTCACAATCAGTTACGAGCATAATATTCTCCTCCGGGAACTTAAAGTTCATGGATTGGTAGTCGTCCACAACCTGATGAGCCAAATGATCATCTAGTACACTTCCTTTTATTGCCTTTTGAGTAGTGTATTTAATGTCGTATTCGGTCAGGACCATTTTCCATCTTGCTATTCTTTCGGAGAGAGCGAGCTTCTCGAATATGTATTTGGTAGGATCCATTTTAGATATCAATAAGGTAGTGTGATTCAACATATATTGTCTTAGTCGGCGAGCAGCCCATGCCAAAGCGCAACAAGTTTTCTCGATAAGTGAGTATCTTGTTTAACAGTCGGTAAATTTTTTGCTAAGGTAGTATATTGCATGCTCTTTTCGACCAGACTCTTCATGTTATCCCAGCACACACCCCATTGATTTATCTAATACTGTTAAGTACATTATCAGATGTCTTCCTTCAACAGGCGGCATCAAAATTAGAGGTTCTTGCAGGTATCCTTTGATTCTATCAAAGGCTGTCTAGCAATCGTCATTCCACTTAAACACCTTATATTTCTTCAGTAGTTTGAAGATTGGCTCACAAGTAGCGGTCTGATGGGAAATGAACCTGACAATGTAGTTTAGACATCCCAAGAATCTCCTAACCTCCTTCTTAGTGCAGGGAGATGGAATTTCTTGTATAGCTTTAACCTTTGTAGGGTCTACTTCAATACCTTTTCCACTGACAATGAAACCTAAGAGCTTACCAGATCTTACCCCAAAGGTGCACTTGTTCGGGTTCAGTCTTAACTTGTACTTATTTATTCTTTCAAATAGCTTTTGTAGGTGATGAAGATGCTCTTCTTCAGTATGAGACATGGCTGTCATATCGTCGATGTAGACCTCTATCTCGTGATGGATCATATCATGAAACAAAGCTACCATAGAACGCTGATAGGTTTCCCTGACATTATTCAACCCAAATGGAATAACCTTATTGCAGAAAGTGCCCCACTGTGTGATGAAAGTTAATTTCTCCACGTCTTCAGGTGCCATCTTGATCTGATTATAACCAGAGAAACCGTCCATGAAGGAGAATATCTTATGTTGTGCGGTGTTGTCTACCAGAACATCAACGCGGGGAAGCGGGAAGTCATCCTTGGGGCTTGCCCTATTCAAATCTATGTAATCCACACACATATGCACTTTACCGTCCTTTTTAGGTACCAGTACCATGTTTGCGACCCATTGTGGATAATAAGTAACGGCTAAGAATCCAAAATTGAACTGTTTCATGACTTCTGCCTTGATCTTTTCTGACATCTCAGGACTCATACGACTAACATTTTGCTTCACCGAAGGGCAGTCTTCTTTCGTTGGCAGATGATGAACCACAATATCAGTGTCCAACCCTGGCATGTCTTCGTATGACCAGTAAAAGATTTCAACATAGTCATGCAACATATGAATTAACCGTTCTTTGACAATATGCTCCAAGTTGGAACCTATCTTGACTTCCTTTTTATTCTCCCCAGTATCTAAGTTTACTGTTTGACCGGCTCTTCATGAGGCTGTATTGCTCTTTTCTCCTGTTGTAAGAGTCTAGCAAGTTCTCCTGGTACTTCAAAATCTTTCTCACCTTTGTCCTCGGCTTGGTAGATCGGATTTTCAAAGTCATAATTGGCAATAGAAGAACCGTTATCAATGGGATCCAGAGTGGATGTGGATCTGCAGTTTGATACGTGGGTGTGTGTAAGAGAGCATATCTATTTTGATAAAGTAAAAGCAGAAAAGACAGAGAGCGTAAAATTTGTATGCAAAATGTCCAATGGTTTATTTATGACATATGAAAGTCAAATGATAATCCTCACAAATAAACCATTGTACCTCGGGTAATACACAAGGCTTTAGAGTTTAAATTGTTCAAATATTACATATCCCAAAAAACAAAAAGACAATTACTCCTGGATGAAATTAATGGGAAAAAAGTCTCTAGCCGTCCAATTGTTGAATCCACCGTTGGTAGTAGGGAAGATTCAATTGTCCAGGTCACAGTCACTGTCACTGTCCTCCAAAGCATTAACTCCATTGGCACTGATATGTAGTAGTGGTCTTCCAGCGCGAGCATGACGAACCGCTTTCTGATCTCCTGAAGTAAAACCCAAACAAAACTTATCAGATTTCAAGGGGATGTCAGGTAGTTGGCCCTAGATAGTAACCTCACCTTCTTCAAATACAACTTTGGCATCCTTCAGTGAAGCCATCTTCAACGGAGGTATGGTAATCTTTGGAACATTAGTAGCAATCCTGGTTGCAGCAATTGTTTGAGGAACCTCTTCAAAATTCTGGCAGGGGGTCTCAATAAACTCGTCGTCCATCTCGACATATCTGAAAGAGTTCAAATGGATCACCATATACTCTTCTTTGAAATGGACTGTAAAAATATTTCCATTAACCAGATACTTTAACATCTGATGCAAGGTGGAAGTGACAGCGCCGACCCCATGAATCCAAGGGCGTCCCAATAAGCAAGAATAGGACGGGCGAATGTCTGTCACATAGAAAGTAGAGCCAAAAGTTTGGGAACCAACTTTAATGGGAATTCCCACCTCCCCGTGTACCATTCTCTTGGAACCATCAAAAGCCCTCACCACAATATTGTTGGACTTCAATGTAAGTCTTTCACAGTCCAATCTGTCCAAAGCACCCTTGGGTAGAACATTTAGTGACGAACCCGTATCAATTAGAACATGAGCCAGGGTAGTTCCCCTGCACTCAATAGAGACATGCAGGGCATCATTATTCTTTCTTCCTTTGGGCGTCAAATCAGCATTAGAGAAACCAAGTCCATTGTCAGTAGTCAGACTAGCAACATAATTCTCAAATTGGTCGGCAGAAGTCTTTTGCGGCACATGGGCAGACTTCAAGAACTTCACCAAAGCCTTAGCATGGGCTTCGAAGCATAACAACAGGGCCAACATTGAAATTTTTTAGGGGGTATTCCCCAATTGTTCCACCACATTATAGTCCCTGTTTCGTATAATCTTCATTATTTCCTCCATTACTTTTTTAGAGGCTTCAGGAATGGCTTCTTTAGGTGCCTCCATCCGGGCAGGCTCAACCAGTACTTCTTTGCCCTGAGTCTCAGCTGACTCAGTAGCAGGAACAACAACAAGAGTGACAGTAGGAGTAGCAATAGGAGTAACAATAGGAACATTAGGGGTAGGCACACCGAGCATTTGGATTATAACTGGGAGATGTAGTGTTTGGATTTTGAGGAGGCTCCCTCAGAGTGACCAAGCTAGCCTTCAATAGATGTTTCTATACATGTGATAAGGGCATGTTGAGTCTGGTGAATTATCTTCTGGGTGCATCCTTCTTGCGCTGATTATTTTGTCGTTGAGTCGATGCAGGGTTAGAAATCATCACAACTCCTATCGTTGGATGGCATTTAGTTTTACCCAGGTTTCTCTGGTCATAAGAAGCACTAACCTTTTTCTTCCCAGCAAAGGGTTTCTTTATTGTACTTGAAGATGCATCCCTTTGAATCTTAGCGCTCTTGATACCAGCTTCTACTCTTTCACCTGTCAATATTCGCTCGGTGAACCCGAATAAAAAGCTTCCAATCAAGTGGTTGAAAAATGGACCAGACAAAGTGCCCAGGAACATGTCTACCAACTCCCTATCAGACAAAGGAGGATGGACTCTTCCTACAAGATCTCTCCACTTATGGGCATAATATTTAAAGCCCTCACTAGAACCCAAGACATGCTTTGAAGTTGTGTACAGGTTGGAGCAAGGTCAACATTGTATTGGTACTTTATGTAGAAAGAAGCAGCCAGATTCTCCCATTTGCAGATGTTGGTTCCCTCCAGCTGACATAACCATTCCAATTGAGTCCCTGATAAACTTTCTTGGAAGAAATGCACCCACAAATTCTTATCAGCGATGTGAGGTTGGATCTTCCTGACATAAGACCTCAAATGCAGTTTAGGACATGAAACCCCATCATATTTAGCAAACATAGGAACCTTGAACTTCTGTGGAATGACCACTCTAGAAACCAGCCCTAATTCTTCAAAATCCAGACCGAGTACCCTCTGAATTTCCACGGCGTTGAGACGATCCTCCAACTGCTTATATTTTTCATCAACAGGAGGATACTGCTCTTCTACATAATCAGCCTCTTCCTCATCAGACCCTGGATTGTGGTCCTCTTATTTTGTCTTCTCTTCCTGATTGTCCCCCTCATGTGACAGAGTTGCGAATTCTAGAGCTCACTTTGCTGGTCCTCCGAATCTCCTTCCCATATTCAGGACACCCACTGGTTTCTTTGTCTTTTTCTTCTTGTCTTTGAGAATAAGAGCCTTTAAGTATTCTTGTCGCTTAGCCAGATCCAGGAACATCTGCTGGAATTGAGCATTTTGGGTTTGAAGGTCCTTAATATTCTGTTCGAGAGCCATTTCTTTTTGCTGAAATAAATAGCGAAAAGATAAGAAACATGTCCTTGAAATTCCTGTTTTAGTAGTGATATGTATGACATGTTTATGCGATGTTTTAAAGGATCTCACGGGGTAAACACATGAAGATGCTAGAATCCGACTGCGGATTTGATTGAAGAGCTTCGTATTGTTGAACGTACTTCTATGAGAATCAGCTCACCATGTTGAGTGGGTCATAGCCTCTGACTCAAGTTATCGTACTATGGTCTCTTAATGCCATTGGCTAGAGGAAAATAAATCCCCTTTCCCCTTGCTAGACGTCTGGTTCATCATAACCTGCATCACAGGCCCTAGAGATCCTTGAAATGGTTAGTGAAATGAGAATGGATGTCATTATGCATGATGTTATGTTTGAAAAATTTAATCACACACAAGAAAAACACACAAGACCTTAGTTTTAGGATTTCATGGGGTTTATAGGCAAGTACACTCTTGAAGTTTATTTGGTTCAACCTGTCCTAGAAAAGAAACTGATTTCTAAGGAGTCTCAATATCACTGATCTTTCTTTATCAGGCATTGTTTCAGCTCAGGCGATCTTTTCTCGCGGCCAAAATATCTCGAAAGTCCAATCTCAATGAGTGTAGCATCGAGTATCAACCAATCCTCAGCTTTATACCGAGGCCGGCTATCTCACTACTTTTATAATGGCCAAGTTTGTTCAATTAAAGGTTCTAAGGTCTGTTAGTGCTTTATGACACCACACAACGACCCCATAGTCTCCCCGATTTAACACAAGGGATGTTGATACCAACAAATGTGTCACACTAACGCAACCATCACTCTAACCATATCAGTATATGCCTTACAGTCTCCACGATCTATTACTGCTTACCTAAAAGTGCCCCAGATCCGGGTGTAGGATCTTTACCATTAAACCCAAACAAAACCCTTAAAGTAAAGCAAGCAAAGCATACACAAAAATAATTTTTAATATGACCTAGCTCTAAGGTAACCCCACTTTTAAGTTTCTCCCCAACAGAGTCTTCAGTTCTGTAATACGGTGGCTGAACCGACTATTTATACTGGTTTTACGTTTGTATTCGCAAATGTTGCAGTAAGCAAGAGTCGCCACTGACGTTTATTTTATCCTACAAAGGAAACAATGAAAAGAATAGAAAAAGACCTTTCGAGATTTATTTCTGCGTAAGGGGGTAGATTATGGAAAGGGAAGGTGTTAGCACCCTTTGCATCTGTAGTTATCTACAGGCTCTTAGATGCTAGCTCATTTGAAATAATACCTTGTAATTTATGTGTTTGAAAAGTATTTTGAAAGAAAGCGCCTTAGTACGGAAAACTTTGTATTGTTTCTCGGATTGATAGAGAACATATACAAAGTGTTTTGAAAATGTTTTTGGAAAGAGTTTTGTGTATGTGTAAAAGTTTGTTTTGTTTTGAGCAAGCATCTAAGAACTATCTATTATACTCGAAAGGGTTGTTATTTTTCTCTTTTCCTTTAGACAGTGCTATCCTACTATTAGTGAATAGGTAGCCCTAGTCGTTGGATGTTTGAGGGACATTCAGAGGAACATTGTTATAGTCATAAAGGCAACTGGGCAAGAAACCTTAGTAACTACCCTAGGGTTTTAAGATCATACCAAGGCAACATCGAGAGGGTAATTTTTTGATCTTTTAAACTAGAGGGTAGCCACTAAAGTCTCTCACGTTTCGATAGTTGTGACTGTTTTCCGAAGGCAATCAAAGTAGGGATACCCTAGAGGTGTACATGTGAGAGTGTGTTGTATGAAGTTATTTTGTCTTTGTATTAGGTTTTCTAGAGGTTGATTTTAATATCTTTCCATGCAATCCTATTAGTCATGCATTTAGAAAGTTAATAGTGTGCGGGAATTTAAAGTGCGGAAATGTAAAATCCTAGCTATTACAAGGCTTCGGGGAGAGGAATTAATTACATGTCCAAAACTGAGGGGGATAAAATAGTAAATATTATAGTTTAAATCTATTACATCTTATAAGCAAGTACAATAATATGAAAAATAGTAACAAAGCAATAAACGCACGCAAATATAAAATAATGTCTAAAACCCTAAGGTACTTCTAAGTTAAAAGAAAATATTTTTGTCATTTTGTTTTATTTAAAAAATGTTTAATTAAGATTAAAAAAGTGCAATCTAAAATGAAACTAAAAGGAAATAAAAATTCATATTTTTTGGTATTTTTATTATAAAAAGAAACTAAGTTAATCTAAGTCTATTTAATTTTAAATTAAAAAAAGTTAAAGTAACTAATTAATTAATTCGCAAAATTAATTTTAATTAAAAAGACCAAACCTAATTTTTTATGATTTTTATAACTATTTTGCTGATTAATAAAAAACAAATTAAAAGAAATAAGTAAAACAAAAATATAAACGGGCCAGGATAATGAAAGAAATTAGGGGGGGGGGGGTATGAATTGGAATTTTTGTAAGGCCCAAATAAAGGGGGAGCCTAGGCTGGCGTTGGATATGATGTTACTGGCCTCCAGGAGGAGCATCGTGGGGTGCATATTGAGGCGCTAGATCAAATGCTGCATATATCCAATGGTATTGATGATAGAGTGCATGTACGCGCGCCAGCCCTTGTTACACCAGATCTGCAAAACAAATATGAAACAAATAAAATGCAAAAGGGTTGGATCGAACCTAGCCCCTTTGAGACTAACACTCTATCACACCTTTCCTTTACCAACTGAGCCAGATGTTTTAACTGTTAGTATAATAAAATGATAATAATATAATGGTAACCCAAATTTAGTCCTAGCTGTCACACGCGCACCAGAAATCATTTGAATGGACCAATGAAAATGCACGCCTTTTCCACGCAGACCCCAACAGAGTCAACACCGGTTAAAGACGCTGGAGCAGATCTCCAGTCGTCTCCTCCGGCCTCCCAAAAATCAAAACCTGCAAAAAACATGGAATTAAAGCCCCAAACTCAGGCTACCCGCCTATTTCGCATGCTACGAGTTCAACCATGGCCATGGTAGGATCTAAAACGGCCTGCATCATCCAGTTCGAAGCTTGGCTGTTTGCAAACCCTAAAAATGGCTACCTGTACTTTCAGCACTTATACTTTCATGTAAAATGTTGAAACAATCACAAACCTCATTAGCAACAGAAATATATGCACAATTGGTATTTATATGACATAGATATGTAGTTTCGGTTTCAAAAAACCTTACTGCCGGTGATGCGTGGATACGGTGCTACAGGGTGTTGCAAGTCTTGGGAATGGATGGAATAGGTTCTTGGGAATCCCAAGAACACGATTAGGAAATTGGTTTGGATGTAGGAGGCTTGCAAAGGCTATTTCGAATTTGACAACATTGTTAAAATTTTGCAATTTTTGGTGTGCTTTTCTGAGGCAGTGTGTGCATGTGATTGGCTTGCAGGAGGGTTATATATATATATATATATATATATATATATATATATATATATATATATATATATATATATATATATATATATATATATATATATATATATATATATATATATATATATATATATATATATATATATATATATAAAGGAGATGAGATTAGGGTGATAGCATGGAAAGAAATCAAGCCCATAACCATTGCTTTTAAGACATGATTCTATTTTGAAAAAATTTCCAAAAATGATGATTTCATGCCATTTCCATCTTTTAATGAACCTGGACAATTTGGCATGAAATCTTGGGCCTTAAAACAATTCAAACCATCAGCCCATATGCCAAAACCTATCTTTTAATATTTTATGCCATTTATTTTGTATTTATTTGAAATAAAACAAAATAAATATGAATAAAATGGATAGAAATTGCAAGACAAGGTAAGAATGGATTTAGAGTTCCCTCATAAGGTCATGAAGATGCTTGAAGTCCAAAAAGTTAGGCCATTGACCTAAAATTTCAAGTTTTCCTAGTGCACATTTCTTGAAATTTCTCAAAATTTCCTAACTTAAGCAAGCTATAACTTGCTCAATTTTAACCTTTTTAAGATGACCTTGGACTTTTTGGAAATCCCAAGATGTCCTGTACAATCTCTATCTTGACCATTTTTTCATTTGTAGAATTTATCTTGATGTAAATGGTCTTGGAAAAAAGTGTCTTATGTTTGACCTTTTGAAAATGACCTGTAATGTATGAGCTTGTATATTCCAAATGATGCATTTCTTGAACTTGAGGATAAAAGATAAGTTGTAGGGAATTGGATTCTCTTAAAAATGAGCTTTGTTTGGGAAAAAATGGATGAAGTAGGTGAAAGTTATGCCTGGTCAAAGTTTAGTTGACTTTCTCTAGGAAACCCTAATTTTGCATTTTTAGATTCTTGATGATTTGAAAGCATTCCTTGAGGAATTATGATCAACCCTTGATAAAATGATGGATGTCACTTTAAAATGTTGATGTTGACAAAAAATCTTAAAGTTTGACTGCATATTGGCCACAGTTGACTTTTGACCTAGTACAATTGATTTTCAAACACTTGAGCAGTTGACTGAGAAAACTTATAGTGTAAGGCATGAAATTTGTCATGGACACTCTTGAAGACATATTAGGGACCATGGAAATCAATTGGAGCCTTTGCAACCCAAAAATATTGTTGAAAAGTGAAACCCTAGTTGGAGGTTCATTGCTTAGGAGGAGAATTTGTCTGGTCAATTCTTGGTCAACCTTGAGCAATTGAAGGCCCCAATGAGCATGTCTTGAGTAAAATGGGAGGGCAAATTTTAGGGTACAATAGATGCATAAATGCATGTGTCGATACATAAAAGTTAAAAATACAATTTCCTTTCTTTTTACACTATCTTTGTATTTTTTTATATTCATTTATTCAATATGGTTGTAATAATTTAATTAGGTTTCTACTTCATCACCATTTATAAACTTGTACCCCCATCCCCATATGATTGTAATAGCTTAGGGTTTATTTTTTGTATGTTTTAATTGTTGTTTAATCATCCATATGTCATCCAATTAGAACACATAAACTCCTCTTGGGCTCATCATCAACGGGCAGGTATCCACTTACAAATGCACACTTGCACACATTTCATAGTTTGGTCCTGGGGTTTTCTATAAAGACAACTATTCGATCGATTGTCCAAATTAGTCATTTAGAATACTAGTGCCACGCTAGTGTCATACCCCAAATTTGTCCTACCTCAGGGATCCTTTTCTTAGAGTTATTAAAAGATGGTACAACAATATTTGATGGACTATCTTTATTCAAGATCAAGGGGGGTGTATTTTAAAAGAAGAAGATTTAGTTGTTATTAAAAAAGAGGGGTGAAAATTAAATCCAGGGGTATGCAAAAGAAAGGAAGAATTAGCGCTAGGCCCATTTGAATTAAGGGAGAAGTTCTGACTACAAACAAAGAAGCGCTAGGTTGTATGGATCAAGCGCTGACCATCAGAACTTCTGAGACAGAAACCCCAAAAGTTCTTCCTTACAGAAGAAAACACAAAAAAAAGCTATGCAGATCAGAGCCAGAATCACGCACAGGCTAGCGCTGGTACAGAACTGGAATATCATATCTTCTAGTAGAGGCAAGCAAGGGCAGAATCAAATTATCTTCCACAACCCAAGCTCAGAGTTTCAGAGGTTAAGCAACCCAAGTCCAAATCTGTTGGACGTGCGCTGTATAATTTTCAGTCAAATCTTTCACATAAAATCAATTCCAATCAAATATTTTTAATTTCGTCCTCAATCTTTGTTCCAGCCATAGTCCAAGCCCAAAAATTGAACATTATAAATAGAGGAGCAAATTAGCAAAGGGAGAAAAAAAAGAGTTTCTGACGAGGAGAGAGAGGAATTTGCAGAGAAAATAAACACAGTAACACTTGAAGAAAGAGCAAGGAGAGAATTTTTGGAACCAGAAGAAGAACACGAAGAAGAACAACTGAGGTTCCAATATCTGGAACCCTATTTCCAATCACCGTCGCTCCACCTTCTGTTGCCACTGTCACTAGAATATGTAGAAGAAGAAGGAAAGAACATCTAAACACGCACCAGAATTAGAAGGAAAAAGCACCAAAGGGGTAAATTTTAATCTGTTTCTTTACTATCTTTATGCTGGGTAGGGTCAGAAGAACATAGGCAGGGTTGAAACTATAGAAAAATCTTTAGATAGTCTTATATTATGATTGCATGTGCACGTTAATTGCTTACGTTCAGACGTAGTTCCCTCCTAGAAGTTCTGACTAGGATTAACCCAGGTTTCAGATCTTTCCCTCTGTCCAGAATCATCATTAGACTTATATACTTTCTGTCAGCCCTTTTCCAGAAACCTTGAGTAGTGGGTTTAACCCAGAATTTGACGTCCCTATTTTCTGACTGTGCAAACTAGCTTACAGCATCCCTTTTCAGAAGTTCTACGACTAGGCCAAAACCCAGTCAATTTCCCTGCATCCCTTGCAGAACTTCTGCCCCTTTCACAACATCCCTTTTCCAAAATTTTTGCTAGGGCTTAGCAACCAGAAGATGCAACCCCGCTGTTCATGAATTGTTTTATTTTTTCCATTATTTGTCTTTTTGTAATTATTATCATCTATTATTTTAATTATCAATTTTTATTGTGAATATTATTTATTATATCACTTAAATTATTTTTACATCAAAAAATTGCATATTATTTATTTATATTATTTGCATTAAATATTTTCTATATCATGCAATAATAAGAATTTTTGCAATTAATATTTATAAAAAATATATAACAAACATAAAACTATTTTTCGCAACAAATTAATCTAAACAACTATTTTTTGCAAAAGGGTTTCAAGCAGATTTTGACTTACTGCGCATTTAGCCAAAATTTCCGCAATCACTATTCTCGGCCAAAATGCGAGGTGATTCAAAGTACGCTTGCAACCCATAAAAAACACCAACCCATGCGAACTACAAATTGAGACTCTGATTCCTCATAAGAGGAAGAGGATACGTAGGCATACGATCAAAAATCGTGGCGAGTTCGCCTATAAAAAAATTTAAACCTTTTTCCCCTATTAATATTTAAAACCATGCTTAAACCTAAAACCTAATATCCTTATGAAGAAGGTAGATGAAAGGTGCCTAACACCTCCATTTCACCTAATGAAGTCCTAACTTAGAATCTTTGTCTTCGTGAATTAGGGTTTTTTGTTAGATTCCCTTCCCTAGGATAAAAACTAATAGTGGCGGCTCTGATTAAAAAACCAGTGCAACAGATGGCGACTCTGCTGGGGACTTTAACTTTAGGTTTTTGGGTTTATACTTTGGGGTTTTATTTATTTATTTATTGCTTTGTTGCTTTCATTTATTCATTATATTTATTTAATTATTGTCATCATATATACTATATGGTGGGTTTTTTTTATTTCTTAAAATATTTTCAATGTAACCCTTAGAAAGAAGGTTCGTCTATTAGCTTAGGGGATACATCATCTCCGCGAGTTTATGTGACAACTTCGCCTAGAGTCGGTGAACTTTCGAAAAAGGAATACTTATCAAGAGACATCCTCTTGACGAGTAGGACTTTGGAAGATCACCCATGACTCTTTGTAACGAACTTAACCTAAAAATTCATGACCAGACCTTTCACGACTTTGAGAGGAAAGTCTCGGTCTGTAAAGAGGCTCCACCTAAGGGAGGCCCTTATGCCTTTTCCCTTTGGTGTTACTAATGACACCCTTAAGGAAACCACCTTCTGGAAGGGTAGATTAACCGTAGGTCAAAACCAAGGAACTTACCTTCTAAGGGTACTTATCACAAAACCCCGCCACTAAACCATGCATCCATACATTCATGCATTCATTTTTGTCATATATTCATCAGTTTTGTCTTTCATCTGTCTTATTCACAGGGTACCAAAACAAAAGATAATAAAATCGAGTTTTTTTGGGGACTGTCTAAAAAAAAGGATACCAAAGGGAAACAACTTGTCCGTGTCAGTGCCTTCCAGCCCGACCTTTCGGAAATCAAAACTATAAAGGGGAAGTTATTTGAGTGAGCTCTGAATATGTACGCTCGACGCTATGGGGATACCCTTGACTTGACCAGAGTAGATGTTCAAATGGATGTTGTATCCGCCCTCATTCAGTTCTACGACCCTCCGCTGAGATGTTTTACTTTCCAAGACTTCCAACTAGTACCGGCTCTAGAAGAATTTGACAGAATTCTGAACTTTTCAAAAGAGAAGGCCTACGCAGGTATCAGACAAACTGTTGAAGTCAAAGTTTTGGCAAAAGGCTTAGGGTTCCCTTACCTTGAGTTAGTGCGAAATTACCGACGGGAAGGTCCGATACAAGGAATCAAAAGGATATACTTGGAAGCTAAGGCACTTGAATTTTCTAACTATAAAGAATGGGAGGCTTGTGTTGATTGTTTAGGGTTGCTGGTATTTGGTGTAATTTTATTTCCTCGGACCATAAACTATATTGACCCTGCGGCCATTAGCATATTTTGGGGGCGCGAAAGTCTTTAATACTGATCTAACTCCTGCTCTACTTGCTGATATTTATTACACTTTGCATGTGATGTATGAAAAGAGAAAAGGCACTTTGAATTGTTGCATTCCACTCCTATATACTTGGTTCATGACCCATCTTTAAGAAGAAGACTACATGATTCTGAAGCTGACCAAATGCGAATGGCCCCAGAAATTAAAGTCTCTCACTACAAACACGGTACTATGGTATACAAGGAAGCTAGATATTGGTGACATCACTATTAGCTGTGGAGACTTTCCTAATGTCCCGTTGATTAGGTCACGAGGCTGTATCAGCTACAACCCTACACTGGCCCTGTGACAGGTAGGGTATCCCTTGGAAGACATACCTATGGATGAAAAACTCCGATAATTGATCATCCACGATATGGGTACAAAGGACCAAGAGTTGCTCCACAAGGTAATCCGAGCTTGGAATAAGGTCAATAAAAGGAGAGCTGAAAGAAAGAATGTCGTGGAAAGAGAGCCTTACACCGGATGGGTCAGAGATAGGGTATAGATTATCAAGCTGCCCTTTGAGATAGATCCATGGTACAAGATAGAGGTCCCAGAGGTCACGCCTATTGTAACAACCCAATTCTACCCCAAGCAATTTACGGAAAATCAGAGTATAAAAATTTCCAGAATAATCGGGATGCTACACATTCAACAGAGACACATAAACCTGTCATGCTTTTAGAATAGATACATAACACTTAAAGAAAACATAATGAACGCAACTCATGAATAAAGTCTTCATAACATAAACCAACTTTGATTAATCACGCAACAGATTCATAATAATTCTCCATATGAGACATAGCATCTATTGAATCATAAAACAACATCAATACTATAACTCCTCAAATAACAACAATTTCACACCTTCAACATTGGCCAAAGGCCCATATCACCATTATTACCAATTAATCAAGGGTAAATCACAACATTTACTTACTACGGAGATATCGAAACAAAATGACATTTCGGTCAATTCGCGAAATACATCAATATACCAACATACCGAATTAATCAACTCGTCTCCAATTATTTACCAACTTAATCAATTAATCCCATTGCTAAATTATTTTCATCACTAATAAAATACTAATTCAACTATTTAAAATATATATAGTCCACTGTTATATGTTCTCCCTAAAATTGCTAACTTATTATACAACTAATGGGTGTGCCATTCTTCCATATAAAACTAGCTTCTAGCAACTAAATGTAATTTACTGCTACTGAAAACAGTGACGTTCATATATACTGCTACTAGCTATTACTGATATTATTTGAGAATTATGCAGTATAGTGCCCTAGAAGGACAAGCAGAAAAACATAGAAAATAGAGAAAACAAGTGCCCGTACCTCACAGTGCCAAAGTGGAACTTCCCTACACCTACTACACATGTTCTGATTGGAACTTCTCTCTCCTACCAAGGTTGTCGAACGGTAACCCCCATGACCCAAGTTCCAGACGACACTTCCACTTCCAGTTTCGTTTTCATTTCTTCTTCTTATTTCCTATACTTAATTTCTATGCGTAGTTTCCATACTACTTCAGTAATTCTTCTGTCTCCTAATCCAAACTCAACCCATACAATAACACAGCAATCCACATATTTTCCTTGACAACTCTATAACTAAAACAATATTAACCTTTATTATCACAACAACACAAGCCAAGCACAAGTCAATAAAACAGTAACAATTTAACACACAAATTCCCACATACAAAGTATCATACACCCCATTATATTATAAGAAACCCACCCTTACCTGGTTTGATTTCGAAACAATCAAGGAAGCTTCAATTGAATTTCTAGAAACTAGCCCTAGCAGCAGCTTCCTCGTTCTTCTCCTCTTCTCACAAAACCTTATTCTCTTTTCTCTTCTTATTTTGTTTTTCCTGATAACACCTCTTCTCTCTTTTCTTCTATTTTCTAATAAAATATTATTATTTAACCCTTATTAACTTAAATGGGCCTAAACAAAACACCCCCCTTATTACTTCGCGACAACATACTTAAGCCCAAGATCAATTCTAAGCTTACTAGTAAAATGATACTTCAACTTATTTTTACCTATATAACCCTGATTAAATTATTATTCCAACTTAATAAAAATATTCCCGACTTCAACGATAAAAAAATTGAGTTAAAAATAAAATAATCAAAACAATATTTAATTAAATAATAATTAAATATCGGGGCGTTACAACTCTCCCCCACTTAGAATATTTTTGTCCTTGAAATTAAAAGTATACCTGGTTCAAATAACTCGAGATAGGAGTCTCGTATCTTGCCAACTCCCAGGTCATACTCTCTCCAGCAGCTCCTAACCAGACAACTTTCACCAATACAATCTCCTTCCCCCTTAGAATCTTCATCTTGCGATCCGCGACTCGCACATGCATCGTCTCCACCGTGAGATTATCCCGTACTTGCACATCGTCCATCTGAATCACATGAGACAGATCGAGAATATACTTCCGAAGTTGCGATACATGAAACACGTCATGCAAATTAGCAAGGTTTGGCGGTAACACCACTCGGTAAGCAACCTTCCCAACTCAATCCGATATCTGATACAGACCAATAAAACGAGGAGTGAGCTTCTTAGACTTCAGAGCTCGCCAACCACCAGTCACAGGTGTCACTCTCAAAAACACATGATCACCAGCTTGGAATTCTAAATCTTTTCTTCTCTTGTCATGGTAACTTTTTTGTCTACTTTGAGAAACCTTCATCTTCTCTCGGATAAGCTTTACTTTCTTAGTAGTATCTCGAACAATCTCAGGTCTAAGTACCACACTTTCACGAGATTCATGCCAACACAATGGAGTCCTACACCTCCGACCATACAATGCCTCAAAAGGTGCCATCCCAATACTAGAATGATATCTGTTATTATAAGTGAACTCAATCAAAGAAAGATAAGTATCCCATGAACCTCCCTGTTCAAGAACACATGCTCTCAATAGATCCTCCAACGACTGAATAGTCCTCTCGGTCTGACCATCCGTCTGAGGATGATACGCCGAACTCAATCTCAACTTAGATCCCAACGCCTCTTGCAAATTTTTCCAGAAATTAGAAGTAAACCTCGGATCTCTATCTGACACAATACACAAAGGAACACCATGCAACTTCATAATTATTCTGGTGTAAATCTCTTCCAACTTCGAAACCGGATATGTGATGTTAATAGGTATAAAGTGTGCCGACTTCATAAGCCTATCAACAATCACCCATATCAAGTCATGTCCTCTCAAGGTACTAGGTAATCCCGTTACAAAGTCCATCAAAATGATATCCCATTTTCATTCTGGAATCTCTAACGATTGCATCAACCCTGCAGGCTTCTTATGCTCAACCTTCGACTCTGGCAAGTCAAACAAGCATACACAAACTGTGCCACATCTCGCTTCATACCAAGCCACCAAAACGAACCTTTCAAATCCGGATACATTTTAGTAGCTCCTGGATGAATACTCAAACTGCTTATGTGACTTTCCTTAAGAATCACTTTCTTAATCTCTTCATCATCAGGAATGCAAATACGATCTCAGAATCTCAACACACCTTACGCATCTATCTTGAAATCATCATTCTCAGATCGATCAATTTCCATCATCTTATCCACAAACTTCACATCTAGATTTTGAGCCTTGCTGATACTGTTGAGAAAGTCATTATTAATCTTTAACATTCCCAACATAACACTCTGCGGTGTCACTTTTACAAACTAAACTCAAATCTTGGAATTGCTCAATCAACTCCAACTCTCTAACCATCATTTCCGACATGTGGAGTGTCTTTCGGCTTAAAGCATCATCCACAACATTAGCTTTTCCCGGATGATAATTCAAACTGAAATCATAATACTTCAGTAATTCTAACCACTTTGTTGCCTCATATTTAACTCTTTCTGATAAAAAAGATACTTCAAACTCTTATGGTCACTAAACACTTCAAATCTAGAACCATAAAGATAATGCCTCCAGATTTTTAACACAAAGACAACTGCAGCCAATTCTAAATCATGCGTAGGATAATTCTTCTCATGAGTCCTCAATTTCCTTGACGTATAAGCAACCACCTTACTATTCTGCATGAGTACACCACCTAACCCCATCAGACAAGCACCACAATACACAACAAAAGGTTCCCCCAGATTAGGCAAGGTCAAAACTGGAGCCGACGTCAACCTCTTCTTCAACTCGATAAAACTTTCTTCACATCGACTATCCCATACAAAGGCTTTACCCTTACAAGTCAACTTGGTCAACGGAAGTGCCAAATTAGAAAAACCTTTTATAAACCACATATAGTAACCGGCTAATCCCAAGAAACTTATAATCTCAGTAACCGACTTTGAAGCTTCCCATTGCAACACAACATCAACTTTAGAAGGATCCACAACGATGCCACTACCAGAAATAACATGACCAAGGAAACTAACCTTATGCAACAAAAATTCACACTTGGACAACTTCGCATACAACTTCTTCTCTTTCAAAACTTGTAATACAACTCTTAGGTGCTTTTCATGTTCCTCTTCTGACTTAGAGTAAATCAGAATGTCATCAATGAATACCACCACAAATTGATCCAAATAAGTTTGATAGATACGATTCATGTACTCCATGAATACTCCCGGTGCATTGGTTACACTGAAAGGCATCACCGAATACTCGTAATGTCCATACCGAGTCCTGAACACGGTCTTATGAATATCATCTTCTTTCACTCTAATTTGGTGATATCCTGAACTCAAATCAATCTTAGAAAACACACTTGCACCCATCAATTGATCCATCGAATCATCAATCCTCATAAGAGGATACTTGTTCTTAATCGTCACATTATTCAACTTCTTGTAATCAATACAAAGCCTCATACTTCCATCTTTCTTCTTTACTAACAACACCGACGCTCCCCATGGTGACACACAGGGTCTTACAGACTTTTTCTTAAGTAGCGCTTCTAATTGCTTCTTCAATTCAGGCAATTCAGATGTAGACATCCTGTACGGTGCCATAGAAACAGGTCTGGTACCAGGTACAAGATCAATCGCAAATTCAACCTCTCTCTCTGGCGGTACACCAGGAATTTCATCAGGAAACACTTCAGGAAATTCTCGCACCACCTGCAACTCATCAATCCTAACTTGGTTCTCCATCGATAGTGACGACATCAACGTGAACACATGCGCTTCGTCTTGCATCAGCTGCCTCAACTGTTTACCGGTCAACAAACCAACTCTTTCCTCTTAAGGAGTAGAAAACCTCACAGACTTGCTATAACAATTGATATGAACATAGTTATACTCTAACCAATTCATACCCAAGATCACCTCTAACCCGCTTAACGGAAAACAAATCAAATCAACAGCAAGGTCTTTGCCGAAGATCGACAAAGGACAATTCAAACACACACGAGAAGTAGTCACCGATCCCTTAGCCAGGGTATCAACGACCATTTCTCCATCCATAGAAGACAACACAAGACCCAATCTTTCAACAAAATCAGCAACAATAAAACAATGAGTAGCACCAGTATCAATAATAGTAATTAAAGGAGTACTATTAATGAAACATGTACCTCTCATGAGTCTGTCCTCACTAGCTATTGAAGTACCAGCCAAAGCAAACACCTTGCCACCAGTTTGTGCCTTCTTTGGTTTCGGACAATTACTACCAATGTGTCCTTCTTCACCATAGTTGAAACAAATCATCTCCTTATGCTTGCAGTTAGATATCGTATGCCCAATCTTACCACAACGGAAACACCTCTTCCCATCAGCAGTAGAGCACACATTACTCTTGTGACCAGGTTGCCCACATTTGAAACATACAACCTTAGAAGGAGCATCTCCCCCACTAGTCCTCTGACCATGAGCAACTATTTTTTTACCTCTACCATCATCATAAGGCTTTCCACGATTCTGTTGATTCCTGCCTCTCTTATCACTAACAATCTTGTGATGAGCATTGTTATCCTCCTCAAAGATCCTGCAACTATCAACCAAATCGGAAAAGAGGCGAATCTTCTGATATCCAATAACCTTCTTGATTTCCGAGCGCAACCTATTCTCAAACTTGTTGCACTTAGAAAATTCAGCACCTTCACCATCAAAATGGGGATAGAACTTAGCTAGCTCAATGAACTTAGCAGCATACTCAGTGACAGATTTGTTCCCTTGCTTCAACTCGAGGAACTCAATCTCTTTCTTACCCCGAACATCTTAAGGATAATACTTCCTCAGAAACTCCTTACGAAACACAACCCAAGTGATTTCCTCACCTGCAGCTTCCAACCTTGCACGCATTTCTAGCCACCAGTCATCAGCTTCAACTGCTAGCATGTGTGTGCCATACCGAACCTTCTGTGTTGGGGTGCAATCCATCACACAGAAAATCCTCTCGATTTCCTTTAACCAATCTAGTGCTCCATCAGGATCATGCCTACCCTTGAACACCAACGGATTCTCCCTTTGGAAAGTCGCTAAGCTACGAGATCCGACATTCTCGTCCTCAATTGGTTGATTCTGCATAGCCTGAGCCATCACTTGCAGAGCAGCAACAATCGCAACATCGTTCCTCCCCGCCATCTTATATTATCACTGCAACACAAGCAACGGTTAAGAAAACTAATATTACTCGATTGTTACACAACTACGACTTGATAACTTGACCGGACAGACCAATCTGCTCTGATACCACTAATGTCACACCCCAATTCTACCCCAAGAAATTTACCGAAAATCAGAGTATAAAAATTTCCAAAATAATCGGGATGCTACACAATCAAGAGAGACACATAAATCTGTCATGCTTTTAGAATAGATACATAACACTTAAAGAAAACGAAATGAACACAACTCATGAATAAAGTCTTCACAACATAAACTAACTTTGATTAATCACGCAGCGGATTCATAATAATTATCCATATGAGACATAGCATCTTTTGAATCATAAAACATTATCAATACGATAACTCCTCAAATAACAACAATTCACACCTTCAACATTGGCCAAAAGCCCATATCACCGTTATTACCAATTAATCAAGGGTAAATCATAACATTTACTTACTACAGAGATATCGAAACAAAACAACATTTCGGTCAATTCGCAAAATGCATCAATATACCAACATACCGAATTAATTAACTCGTCTCCAATTATTTACCAACTTAATCAATTAATCTCATTGCTAAAATATTTTCATCACTAATAAAATACTAATTCAACCATTTAAAATATATATAGTTCACTGTTATTTTTTCGCCCTAAAATTGCTAACTTATTATAAAACTAATGGGTGTGTCATTCTTCCATATAAAACTAGCTTCTAGAAACTAAATGTAATTTACTGCTAGTGAAAACAGTGACGTTCATATATACTGCTACTAGCTATTACTGATATTATTTGAGAATTATGCAACATAGTGCCTTAGAAGGACAAGCAGAAAAACAGAGAAAACAAAGAAAACAAGTGCCCCTGCCTCACAGTGCCAAAGTGGCACTTCCATACACCTACTATACATGTGCCAATCGACACTTCTCTCTCCTACCAAGGTTACCGAACGACAACCCCCATGACCCAAGTGTCGGACGGCACTTCCACTTCCAGTTTCGTTTTCATTTCATCTTCTTATTTTCTATACTTAATTTCTATGTGTAGTTTCTATACTGCTTCAGTAATTCTTCTGTCTCCTAATCCAAACTCAACCCCGACAATAACACAACAACCCATATATTTTCTTTGACAGTTCTATAACTAAAACAATATTAATCTTTATTATCACAACAACACAAGCCAAGCACAAGTCAATAAAATAGTAACAATTTCACACACAAATCCCCACATACAAAGTATCATACACCCCATTATAGTATAAGAAACTAACCCTTACCTGGTTTGATTTCAGAACAATCAAGGAAGCTTCAATGGAATTTCTGGAAACTAGTCCCAGCAGCAGCTTCCTCATTCTTCTCCTCTTCTCACAAAACCCTATTCTCTTTTCTCTTCTTATTTTGTTTTTCCTGATAACACCTGTTCTCTCTTTTCTTCTATTTTCTAATAAAATATTATTATTTAACCCTTAGTAACTTAAATGGGCCTAAACAAAACACTCCCCTTATGACTTCGCGACACCATACTTAAGCCCAACATCAATTCTAAGCTTACTAGTAAAATGATACCTCAACTTATTTATACATATATAAACCTGATTAAATTATTATTCCAACTTAATAAAATAATCCCGACTTCATCGATAAAAATTTCGAATTAAAAATAAAATAATCAAAACAATAGTTAATTAAATAAATAATTTAATATCAGGGCGTCGCACCTATATCCTTGGAAGAAGTTGACAATTTTAAAAATGCCCTAAAGCAAGCTCAAAGGGAAAATAAAGAATTAGAACTCAACCTTCGCGATCTAACCAAAGAGAAGAAGCAGATCCAGCTCATACTCGAGTCCAAGGACCTACAAATTGAAAGAGATGAAAAAGAATTGGAGAAGGAGAGTCTCAATAGAAAGTGTACAACCGAAGGGATGTTAACTACAACCTTCAATCTGGATTCACATTACGAAAGGTTAGAAGATGCTACTGCTGAAATTGGAAAGTTAACCAGCTGGTATGAAAGGGCTATACATGATAAGAAGGTACTAGAGGAAGACCTAAAAGCCCAGATCCAAGGTTTAAAACAAGTTTCCTTAGACCAAGAAGAGAAAATAAAGTACCTCACCACTGGATTGCAAGACAACAGAGAAGTAGAGAATAAGGAACGCCTCGAGAGGATGAAGGCACAAGGACTCTTGGTTCAGAAAACTGAAGAATACGAACAAGTGTGCCTAGAATTGCAGGGTCTAAAAAAAGACTTCCTTATTCAGCGGAGACTTTACACAGAAATGAGGTCTGAAAAGATGTATTGGGAAGACTAGTATGTCAAGATATCCCAAGCAGGAAGAGACAACCATAAGATAATCCCACATCTTTATCAAGAGTATCGCGATTACAAAGAAAGACATGAAAAGCTTGTCTTCTTAGACAACAATCTTATTGAGGATATCCCTAGAAGTCTGAGAGACGCCGAAAGTGTGATGGTTCCTCTTTCGAAGGACGTTGAAGACTTTCTCCATCTTTGTCGAGCAATGATTGATGGTTTCAGAGCACACATTCGCAAGCGCACCTAGAAGATTTATTTACCTTAATTTATGTTTATGTACACAAGTTTTGATTCAAAGTTGTAATATTTTTCATATCTGGATTATGTTACTTCCAATAAAGGAATTTTGTTTTCGTATCTCGTTTTCGTATCCATTTCAAAGACAGTCACCAATAAAAATAATAAAAAACAAAAGATAACTGTGTACCTAAGTGAATAAGACATTTCATGTTCATACACATTCATTTGCATGCATGCATTCATATAACACCTGCATATCATATCAAAACTCATCTCTCACAAAATCTCTCTAGTAAACCATTGGTAGAAAAAGATCTGCACCTCCTTGTGTTCCATATTAAACAAGGGCCTACCAGCAAAAAGCAATGGAACAAATTGAGGAAACTCAGGCTGCATTCAAAGAAGATCTCGACCAAGTAAATGGTGATGTGAGTTCAATGAAGGGAGATCTGAGCCAAGTTCTTCTAGCTCTGAAGAACATCATTGACAGGCAGGACCAGATTCCCAGGGTAGCTTTCGAAGAAGTAGCCCAAACCATTGGTGAATCAAGCGATCACCAACCAAAGAAAGAACCAGAGGCAGGAATCCAAAAGTCCGTCATGGCCCAACAAGAAGCTGAGACTGAAGGGTTTGTCCAACCACCATCAAAAGCAGGGACCCTGCAAATCCTAGTCAACAACATAAACAACTACTTGGACCTACAATACAGAGACCACGACCCAGAGGATTCCAACCAGGAACCCTTAAAGACGACTGGTACTCATGTTGTTGACAATCCACCGGTGGCAGATAAGTACAAAGCTTTGGAGGAAAGATCAAAAGATGTGGAAGGTTTTTATGCTTTCGAGGTAGACCCTCTCGAAATGGGCCTTGTTCCCGATGTGGTAATTCCACCAAAGTTAAAAGTACTTGACTTTGGAAAGTACAGGGGGCTCGCCTGTCCAAGAAATCATCTACGCATGTATTGCAGGAAAATGCATGCCCATGCCACAATCAGAAGCTGATGATTCACTATTTTCAGGATAGCCTGAGTGGGGCATCTTTAGACTGGTATATGCAAATGGAGCAAACACACATTCAAACTTGGGTAGGTCTTCCTAATGCTTTCTTAAAGCATTACAAATATAAGCAGGACATGGCGCCTACCCGCATGAAACTCCAGAATCTGTCCCAGAAGAAAGAAGAGTCCTTCAAGGAATATGCTCAAAGATGGAGGGAGATGGTATCCCATGTGCAACCACCACTATTAGAAAAGGAATTAGTAGATATGTTCATGGGGACTTTGCAAGGGCTGTATTAAGAGAAAGTGGTTGGGAGTATCTCTTCGGGATTCTCATATCTAGTGACTATCGTAGAAAGAATTGAGACTGGAATAAAAATTTGGAAGATATCAGGAGGATTATCAAATGCTCCTCATAATCCAAAAAGACCTTCTTCAAACTACCCGAAGAGAAAGGAGGGAGAAATTAACGTTGTAGCCTCACAACCAAGGGCATCACAACCACTAATAATCCCGCAAGGGCAGCAACAAGATAAACTTAAAAGGCCACAAAGAAACTTTGGTCCACTCCCTATGCCACCCAACAAATTATTACAATACTTGGTTAAGGCATCATTGGTGGAAATCAAACCTCTAGCTCCTCCAGTCGGGCCACTCCCACGAAGGTATAATGCCGACACCAAATACGAATACCATGCTAATTCTCCATGGCTCACCATAGAGCAATGCTAGGCATTCAAACACAAAGTGCGGGACTTGTTAGAATATCAAGATATCACCTTTGAGAAACTTAACATCAATACAAATCCCATGCATCCGCATGGTGGGCCGACAATAAATGCAATTGAATTAGTCACTGACTTTAGGGCAATCAGATAAGTAGAAACCCCAATCAACCTGTTAAAAGAATATTTGTTCGAATGTGGGTTCCTGTTGGAACATAATAAAGCCTTTGAAAGAACTTTGCAAAATCTAATGGACCAGGGGATAGTCCAATTCGGACCATACCCTGAAGCATAATATGTAGCCGTTATTGAAGGAAATAAGCCATTAGTAATCCCTTGCCAAGGCCTGGATCTTAACAAGAAAACCCTAGTGATCCCGTGGGAAGAATCTACAGAGAACACAAGGATGGCACCCAAGAAGACTCTCCTAATACCAACTATTCTGAAGGCCACAATGGTGATTAAGGGACCCTCACTTATCCCTTATGAAAATGACAAAGTAGTTCCATGGAATTATGACTCGGCAGTATACATTAAATGAGTGAAACAAGAAAGTTTGCCCTCATTAAGTCAGGGACCTACAATTTCTAATATAGCAGGGACAAGGGGTATGACCCAAAGCGGTCAAATTTTTGGAGATGAACCATCAAAGAAGAAAGACGAGGCTCCAAAAAAGGACAAAGGAAAATAAGTGGCTGATACAAGTCAAAGGACAGAACCTCCAAGCAAAAACTTTACTAATCAAGAGGCGGAAGAGTTTCTGAAAATAATCAAAAGAAGTGATTACAAAGTGGTGGATCAGCTTCACCAAACTCCAATGAAAATCTCCATACTCTTACAACTCATAAACTATGAAGCACATCGAGACTCCTTGATGAAGGTACGAAGTTCGGCTCACGTTGCGTAAGAAATTTCAGTGAATCAATTTGACAATATCATAGAAAACCTAACATCTGGATCATACCTGGGTTTCAGCAACAATGAATTTCCGCCACAGGGTCGAGCTCATAACAAGGCACTTCATATTACTATACAAATAGGTACTACCCATTTATTTAGGGTTCTCACTGATACCGGTTCTACCCTCAATGTGTTTCCAAAGTCTAGTCGGATAAAGTTAACAATAGATGACATTGTAATGAGGCCAAGTCCTACAATAGTAAAAGCATTTGACGGTTCTCGAAGCTCGGTGTTAGGAGAGGTAGATCTGCCAGTCAAAATTGGGCCGCATATATTTAATATACTTTCCAGGTCATGGATATAGAACCAACATACACTTTCCTACTGGGGAGACCTTGGATCCATATAGAAGGGGCAGTCACCTCGACCCCGCATTTGAAATTGAAGTTCCTAGTGGAAGGAAAATTAATCATAATCGATGGCGAGGAAGATATCTTTGTAAGTTACATTCAATCATGCAATATATCATTTCCGACAAAGAATATATAGCTACCCCGTTCCAAGCCTTGGAAATTGTCTCAGTGGTGACTTTACCAGCCGAGAAGGGTAATAAGCCTAAGGTGACATCATGGAGAGATCTGCAAGCAACCATGGAATGTGATGCCTCGAAAGGCTGGGGAAAGCTCCCAGAGATCCCTGAGAAGAAGAATCGCTTTGGATTGGACTATGAATCATCGAAAGCTACTCCAAAAGGCAACACACGCTTCCCTCCGATTCAAGAGACCTTTGTAAACAAGGGAACAAAGCATGGCAGACACGTGGCAATGATATCCAACAATGTTCACACCAGAGAGGCAACAAACTTTATTAGGGAGTGCGCTATAGGAGAAGAAATCAAAAGTTGGACTGCCATGGAGATTCCCGAGATCTTTTTCTTTCCTATGTAATTTTTCTTTTTTTCAAAAGAACCTATGTCAAGCCCGAGGCATATGGGTTACTTGTAAGGGTTCCCCATTTTGTTTCAGACAATGTTTGCAATCAATAAAAGTTACATTTTGTTTTCAATTAAGATCCTTGTCTTTCTCTTGCATTTATTTCCTTAAAAATTAAAAAAAATGGCAATACTTTCTCTGCATATGCATTTTCAAAAACTGATATACTAAAATTTGCACCAAAACATGATAAATGTGTAGATCCATGCCCAAAACCACCGATAATGTTACTGTTGCAAATTGATATAATTTTGATGCTCCTATAAACCAAGCCGAAGAGGAAGATGATAAAGATCTTGAACTCTCTAAGGAAATGGCGAGAGAAATAGAACGAAAGGCTGACAACATACAACCATACCAAGAGGCTATAAAGACCGTTAATCTAAGCACATGGGAAGATCCAAAAGAAATCAAGTTAGAGGCAATGTTGGAACAGAGCGTCAAAGACAAGCTAATCAAGTTATTACATGAGCATGTGGATATACTCTCCTGGTCTTACAGAGACATGCCAGGGTTGGATACAGACATCGTGGTGTACAGACTACCTCTTAAAGAAGGGTGTTCTCCAGTTAGGCAAAAACTCAGGAGAACTCGTCCAGATATGTCCAGCAAAATTAGAGAAGAGGTTCTTAAACAATTTGACGCAGGGTTCTTAGTAGTGGTATATTATCCACCATGGATAGCTAACATTGTGACAATACCCAAGAAATACGCCAAGGTACACATGTGTGTGGATTATCGAGATCTGAACAAAGCTAGCCCTAAGGACGATTTCCGGCTACCCCACATAGATGTTCTGGTGGATAACACGGCTCAAGCCTCAGTATTATCATTCATGGACGGCTTCTCGGGCTATAATCAAATCAAAATGGCGCCCGAAGACATGGAAAATACTACCTTCATAACACCCTAGGGAACTTTCTGCTACAAAGTGATGACATTCGGTCTCAAGAATGCAGGGGAAACCTATCAGAGGGCAATGGTCACATTATTCCATGATATGATCCATAAAGAGGTTGAAGTATACGTAGATGATATGATCGCCAAATCCCATACGGAAGAGGAACATGTCATACATTTACAAAAAGCTATTCGAACGGCTACGCAAGTTCAAACTGAGGTTAAATCCAAACAAATGTACATTTGGCGTCAGATCACGCAAATTATTGGATTTCATTGTAAGCCAGGGGGGTATCAAAGTGGACCCCGACAAAGTAAAAGTTATACAAGCAATGCCAGCACCGAGGACAGAGAAAGAAGTGTGTGGTTTCTTAGGGCGGTTGAATTACATCTCAAGGTTCATATCGCATCTAACAGCCACATGCGAGCCAATATTCAAGTTATTACAAAAAGATCAAACAGTGGTATGGAATGATGATTGTCAAACGACCTTCGAGACGATAAAACAGTATATTCAAGAGCCACCAATCCCCGAATGACCACTCATCATGTATCTGACAGTGGTCAAAGGATCAATGGGTTGTGTTTTGGGACAATAGGATGAAACAGGCAGAAAGGAGCATGCGATTTAATTCTCAGCAAGAAATTCACAAACTGTGAAACCAGGTACTCACTCCTCGGGAAAACCTGTTTTTCATTGGCTTGGGCTACCAAGAGGTTGATGCAATTAATCTTAACCCACATTACGTGGTTAATAGCAAGAATGGATCCTCTAAAGTACGTGTTTGAAAAGCCAACTCTTACCAGGAGAATCACAGGATGGCATATGCTATTATCAGAATACGACATCCAATATGTCACTCCGAAGGCCATCAAAGGTAGTATACTAGCTGATCATCTAGCTCACCAACCGCTTCCAGAATACCACCCTATGAAGTTTGAATTTCCAGACGAAGACGTCATGATTATAGCCGACTATGAAATACTCGGACCCAGCGAAGGACCCGAGCCAGGGGCACAATGGACACTTACATTCGACGGGGCTTAAAATGCACTAGGGCACAACATAGGGACAATTTTGACCTCTCCAAAGAACTATCACAAGCCATATACCGCAAGATTATGTTTCGGCTGCACCAACAACATTTCTGAGTATGAAGCTTGCATAATAGGACTGGAGGTTGCCATTGATATGAGAATAAAGCACCTTGAAGTATTTGGGGACTCTGCATTAGTCTTATATCAGGTTAATGGAGAATGGGATATAAAGCAACCAAAACCAATTCCGTATCAGGATCATGTTTTGAAGTTGGCTACGGAGTTCACCGAGATCACTTTCGGTTACATCCCGTGAGAAGAAAATCAAATGGAAGACGCCCTGGAAACTCTATCAGCTATGTTCAAGGTAACCTAGCCGAATCACAAACCACACATCACAATCAGACATTTCGAAGAGCCCGCACAATGTCTTGCTATTGAAGAAGGACCAGAAAATAAGCCTTGGTTCTACGACATCAAGAAGCACTTGGAAAAATAGGAATATCTAGAAAATTCATCTATCATTGACAAGCGAACCCTGTGAAGGTTAGCTTCAAAGTTTTTTCTGAGTAATGGGGTGCTATAAAAAAGGAACTACGACATGGTACTACTCAGGTGCGTGGAGAAGCAAGAAGCGGATACACTTATGAGAGAAATCCACGAGGGTACATTCGGGACTCATACAAATGGGTATGCCATGGCTAGAAAGATTCTGCGAGCAGGGTATTATTGGTTAACGATGTAAGTCGACTGTTATCGCTACACAAAGACGTGTCATAAATATTAGATCTACGCCGAGAAGATAAACGTGCCACCAACTCCTCTGAATGTCATGAGCTCCCCTTGGCCATTCCCAGTGTGGGGAATTGATATGATTGGCATGATCGAGCCAAAAGCATCCAATTGACACCATTTTATACTGGTAGCCATCGATTACTTTACCAAATGGGTAGAAGAAGCATCTTACTCTAACGTGACAAGTCAAGTGGTTACACGCTTCATCAAGCAGAATATCATATGCATATACGGTGTCCAAAGCCGGATAATTACCGATAATGGGTCCAATTTAAACAATAAAATGATGAAGGAACTATATGATGACTTCAAAATCGAGCATCATAATTCCTCACAATACACACCAAAGATGAATGGGGCCGTTGAAGACGGTAAATACATACAAATATTTTCACGAAATGCTTCCCTTTTCTCTACATGGCTATCGCACTTCGGTACGCACATCAACATGCACAACTCCATTCTCACTGGTATACGACATGGAGGCCGTACTTCCAATTTAAATCGAGATACCATCACTTTGGGTTTTAACGGAAACAAAGATGGAAGAAGTAGAATGGGTGTAGACACGGCTCAATCAGCTCAACCTTATTGAACAAAATCGATTGATAGCTCTGTGCCACAGTCAGCTACATCAGAAGCTGATGAAGAGAGCCTTCGACAATAAAGTTTGTCCTAGTATATTCAAAGAAGGGGATCTAGTGCTCAAGAAGATTCTGCTACCTCTCCTCGATTCACGTGGTAAATGGACACCCAACTACAAAGGTCCATACGTAGTTAAAATAACATTCTCCGGAGGTGGTCTTATCCTCACAACAATGGATGGGGAAGAATTACCGCATCCGGAAAATTCAAACGCAGTCAAAAAATACTATGTATAAAAAAAGCTCGCTAAGCTCAAACCCTAAAACGGGCGACTTAAAAAAAAGGAGCGTCCCGGTAGATCGAAAACCCTAAAGGGCGATCCAGGAAATAATTAGGGGCATATAAACAAAAACAGTTATCCCGGTGGATTGAAAACCCGAAAGGGAAATCCAGGCAAAAGTTAGGGATTCCATACAAAGAAATAAAGAACAAAAAGACTGCAATCTAAGAACTACGACTACGAACCACGAAGGGAGAGATAGATAAGAATCATACAACTCAGAAGCAAAGGAGATAAGGGCTATCAAAAGGATATTGGGGAAACATCAGTAACAATTATCATTTTCATTGCCATTTATAGTCTTGAAAATTTCTGTAATTACCTCTTTCTAGGTATTGCATCCTGTACATTTGTCTATTCAGAGGCATAATCAATAAAATAGTTGTTTTCTTTGCACTTTCCAAATTGCGTTTTTTTCTTTTTTCTTACTTGTTTACAAAATACTACGATTATTACTTGTGAATATTGTCCTGAAATCATTTCGGGGAAATTAAAAAATAAAAACATTTGACAAAACATCGAAAAAGAATTTTGGGTTAGAAAAACATCAAAAGAAAATCCACGTCTACGTCCATGTACATGGCCACTCCTATGTTTTGCAACACAAAGTCTACACACATGTCCACGTCTACGCCTGTGCCTACAACATAAAAGGATACACATATGCCAATACATACGTCTACCCCGGCGCTTACAATAAAACAAAATCAATGTTCACATTGTCCACTGTGTTCAAATTCAACAAAGCTACAACGACACAATGCCAGGGGATCGATAACTCTAAGCCAATGGTTTAAAGGAGAGAATGCCAGAAATAGTCTTCATAACACGTACAAAACATACGCGTATTTTGCATATGTCTTCATACATACATTTTGCATATCTAAAGCATACATACACTATACATGCATCTAAACATTCAAATATGCATGCATACGCCTACATCTCACAGCACGTAAGCAATATAACCCTCGATTCAATCGTCTAAGGGTCATTCAACCAAACACTTCTCCTGCGATTCAACCCATCACCTAAGTCTCCATGCAATGATGAGTTCATAACAAAGTAGTCCATTACCTAAGTCTCCATGCAGTAATGAAAGAAACCCTCTCACGTCTCTGTACGCTGCCTCTAAGCCTCAACCTATTCGTGAAACTCCCTATGTTGCCTCTAAGCCTCAATGTATTCGCAAACTCTTTACATTGCCTCTAAGCCTTAATGTACTCCCTTAATCTAACTACGTTTCCTCTAAGCCTCAACGTATTTGCAATCTCTGTACATTTCCTCTAAGCCTCAATGTACTCTCTCAACTAACTATGTTGCCTCTAAGCCTCAACGTATTTGCAAAACTCCGTACATTGCCTCTAAGCCTCAATGTAATCCCTCAGCTAACTACGTTTCCTTTAAGCCTCAATGTATTCGCAAACTCCGTACATTGCCTCCAAGCCTCAATGTACTCCCTCAGCTAACTATGTTGCCTCTAAGCCTCAACGTATTCATAATCTTCATACATTGCCTCTAAGCCTCAATATACTCTCTCTCAACTAACTACGTTGCCTTTAAACCTCAACGTATTCTCAAAACTCCGTACATTTCCTCTAAGCCTCAATGTACTCCCTCAGCTAACTATGTTGCCTCTAAGCCTCAACGTATTCGTAAATCCGTACATTGCCTCTAAGCCTCAATGTACTCTTTCAGCTCACTACGTTGCCTCTAAGCCTCAACTTATTCGCCAAAACTCCATACATTGCCTCTAAGCCTCAATGTACTATCTCAATATGTTGCCTCTAAGCCTTAACTTATTCGCAAATCCCGTACATTGCCTCTAAGCCTCAGTGTACTCTCTCAGCTAAATACGTTACCTCTAAGCCTCAACGTATTCGCAAACTCCGTACATTGCCTCTAAGCCTCAATGTACTCTCGTTCAGCTCCCTACGTTGCCTCTAAGCCTCAACGTATTCACAAACTCAGTACATTGCCTCTAAGCCTTAATGTATTCTTTCTGCTCACTACGTTGCCTCTAAGCCTTAACGTATTCGCAGAAACTCAGTACATTGCCTTTGAATCGCAATGTACTTTCCTCATCTAACCCACTACTTTAAACCATGGTGAGCGATATATCATTGACTTAGCTTATTTTATCAAGGCTCGTGAGGGTGTGCTATATCAGCATAACCTTATGAATGGATCAGACAAATTTTGGATATTCCAAGTATTCAATAAACTCCCAAACAAAATGCGCCAGACCTGCGTTTTCTCGCGCTATTAGATTGGAAGATAATTGAATAGGGGAAGTTGTCATACCCAAAATTTGTCCTACCTCAGGGATCCTATTCATAGAGTTATTAAAAGATGGTACAACAATATATGATGGACTACCTTTATTCAAGATCAAGGGGGTGTATTTTAAAACAAGAAGATTTAGTTGTTATTAAAAAAGAGGGGTGAAAATTAAATCCAGGGGTATGCAAAAGAAAGGAAGAATTAGAGCTAGGCCCATTTGAATTAAGGTAGAAGTTATGACTATAAACAAAGAAGCGCTAGGCTGTATGGATCAACCGCTGACCCATCAGAACTTCTGAGACATAAATCCCATAAGTTCTTCCTTACAGAAGCAAATGCAAAAAAAGCTGTGCAGATCAGAGCCAAAATCATGCACAGGCTAGCGTTGGTACAGAACTGGAATATCAGATCTTCTAGCAGAGGAAAGCAGGGGAACAATCATATTATCTTCCACAACCCAAGCTCAGAGTTTCAGAGGCTAAGCAACCCAAGCCCAAATCTGTTGGACGTGTGCTGTATCAATTTCAATCAAATCTTCCACATAAAATCAATTCCAATCAAACCTTTTTAATTTGGTCCTCAATCTTTGTTCCAGCCATAGTCCAAGCCCAAAAATTGAACATTATAAATAGAGGAGCAAATTAGCAAAGGGTGAAAAAAAGAGTTTCTAATGAGGAGAGAGAGGAGTTTGCAGAGAAAAGCAACACAATAAAGCTTGAAGAAAGAGCAAGGAGAGAATTTCTGGAAAACCTAGAAGAAGAACACGAAGAAGAACAACTGAGGTTCCAATATCTGGAACCGTAGTTCCAATCGTCGTAGCTCCACCTTCCGTTGCAGCTGTCACCGAAATCTGCAGAAGAAGAAGGAAAGGACAGTTAAACACGCACCAGAATCAGAAGGAAAAAGCGCCAAAGGGGTAAATTTTAATCTGTTTCTTTACTGTCTTCGTGCTGGGTAGGGTCAGAAGAACATAGGCAGGGCTAAAACTATAAAAAAATCTGTAGATAGTCTTATATTCTGATTGCATGTTCACGTTAATTTCTTATGTTCAGACGTAGTTCCCTCCTAGAAGTTCTGACTAGGCTTAACCCAGGTTTCAGATCTTTCCCTTTGTCCAGAATCATCATTAGACTTATATACTTTCTGTCATCCCTTTTCCAGAAACTCTGAGTAGTGAGTTTAACCCAGAATTTGAAGTCCCTATTTTCTTATTGTGCTAACTAGCTTACAATATCCCTTTTCAGAAGTTCTGTGACTGGGAGAAAACCCAATCAATTTCCATGCATCCCCTGCAGAACTTCTGCCCCTTTCAGAACATCCCTTTTCCAAAAAATTTGCTAGGGCTTAGCAACCAGAAGATGCAACCCCCCTGTTCATGAATTGTTTTATTTTTTCCTTTATTTGTCTTTTTGTAATTATTATTATTATCTATTATTATAATTATCAAATTTTATTGTGAATATTATTTATTGTATCACCTAAATTATTTTTACATCAAAAAATTGCATATTATTTTCTTATATTATTTGCATTAAATGTTTTCTATATCATGCATTAATAAGAATTTTTGCAATTAATATTTATAAAAGATATATAACAAGCATAAAATTATTTTTCACAACAAATTAATCTAAACAACTATTTTTGCAAAAGGGTTTCAAGCAGATTTTAACTTACTGTGCATTTAGCCAAAATCTTCGTAGTCACTATTCTCGACCAAAATGCGAGGTGATTCAAAGTACGCTTGCAACCCATAAAAAACACCAACACATGCGAACTACGAATTGGGACTCTGATTCCTCATTAGAGGATACGTAGGCATACGATCAAAAATCGTGGCGAGTTCCCCTATAAAAAATTTAAACCTTTTTCCCTATTAAAATTTAAAACCCTGCTTAAACCCAAAACCTATATCCTTATGAACAAGGTAGATGAAAGGTGCCTAAAACCTTCATTTCTTTTAATGAATTCCTAACTTAGAATCTCTGTCTTCGCAAATTAGGGTTTTCTGTTAGATTCCCTTCCCTTAGATAAAAACTAATAGTGGCGGCTCTGATTAAAAAACCAGTCGCAACAGCTAGTCCCACTTTTTAGGTGCATGCATATAGCCACCTTGTGTGGGATTTTAATTTTTATATTATCCATTGAAGCAAATTCTCTCCCCTTGGCTTACATACCAAGAATCTTCTTAAAGGGTCTCATAGTTGAGTTTGGGAATGGCCATTTTTACGAGGTTAATCAAGTCTTGCCCTTGGTTAACCACAACCTGAATCAACCACTTTGGTCCATATACCAAGTGTTTCCATGCACAAAGGGTCTCATAGTTGAGGGTAAGAGCACCTACTCTCATGATATTAATCAAGTACGCCCCTTGGTTAATCATAACCCAAATCAATTCTCATACACCAAGAATTCCATTTACTCCTTTCACGATATTACTTATTTTATCGTCACTTTTGCCATGATCACTCTTCACAAACACCGTTTCTTTTTTATAACATGCTCCCTTAGGATGATAGTTTCGTCTTCTTTAAGATACGAACTAATTAGACCTTAGGTTGGACCCATGCATGACAACATTAGGGTAGACTTTCCCCTTTAACATTTCTTTTGTAATTAAAATTAAAACTTATCATTTACAAATAAAAAATCCAAAAACATTTAATCATTACTCGAATTCATTCTAAAACTCGCAAAACACTTAACCAATCAAAACTTCCCCCAAAGGGCATGTTATCTTCGTTCTACCGTGATACAGGTTGTGCATATTCCTAGAATGCGTGCATTAATGTTGCCTACCAAAAAACACCAACAAACCAACATTTTTTAGAGGAACTACAGTGTTCTGATTCCTTCACTGGATACGTAGGCAAAGGGTTGCGATACCCTCACAAACGCACTAATAAAAATCATTTTCTTTTCCCTAAGCAAGTATAGCTATAGATAAACACACCGTTAGAAACAAACAAACAAAATGGACCTCGTTGAGTACAACAGATGTGAGGGGTGCTAATACCTTCCCCTTGCATAATCGACTCCCTTACCCTTTCTCTTGGTCGCAAGACCATCTTATCCATCCCCTTGTGGTTTTCTCGATATTTCCCCTTCCTTCAGGATAAATAAAGTTCGGTGGCGGCTCTGTGCTTTTTGTCGGAAGCTTCAGCTGCTGACTCTGTTGGGGAACCTTCTTTTTGCGAGTCTCTCCTAGTTTTTTTTATGTCTCTTTGGGTGTTTATTTATTTTCTTTATTTATTTACCGATTTATTTCTTTGATTTATTGTTTACTTTTGTATATATTGCATTATATTGTTGCTACTCACATATTCTGGATATGCTGTGATGTTGGGTTGGATGATTACATTTGATAAGTCCTATACCCAGACTTGGGTTACACCTAGGATTAGGACGGTCGGTGTAATACGGTGGGAGAACTGACTTGGGTGTTTTGAGGTTGATCTCAATTGTTCCCGATAGCAAGAGTCGCCACTGACTTTTCTTTTATCCAACAAGGAAAGGGTAAAAAGAACAGGAAATAACTTAAAAAATTATTTCTTGAGTTTGGGGGGTAGGTTATGAAAAGGGAAGGTGTTAGCACCCTTTTCATTCATAGTTATCTACAGGATCTTATTTTCTTGCTAGATCACTTGCTTTTGTTTGAAAAATGTGCTTGTGGTGTGGGTTTGAAAATATTTTGAAAACGTCTATGTAATGATTCTCGTCTCAATAAGAATGCGTACAAAGTGTTGTTTTTTTTAAAATAGTTCAAAGAGGTATTTGTTGTGGATGTTTTTGAAAGTGATTTTGAAAAGTATCTTTGTAATGACTCTCGTCTCTATAAGAATGCATACAAAGTGTTTTAACTTTAAAAAATAATTCAATTGAAAGTGTTGGTGTGAAAATGGTTTTTATTATGAGCAAGCGAACAACTATGAGCATCTTACCTACTCAAAAGGTCTAATGTTCTTTTCCTCCTCCTTTAGATGTTGTCATCTTACCATTGATTGATTAGAAGCCCCATCGTTGGATGTGAAGGGATGGGCGTGGGTCGTTTTGTATAGTCATAGAAGGCAACCTATGAGACGTTTTAGCAATTTCTTATAGGGACTGGAACGTCTACCAGAGGTAACATCGAGGGACATCAAGGGACTACGATATTTTATCAAGGGTCTTTGCTAAAACACCCATATTAGAGGAACATGACTATTTTTCGAGGCAACAAGTGAGATTACCCTAGAGGTGCATGTGTGCAAAGTGTGTTTGATTGCATGCATTTATTCTTTTGATTTTGGGTTGTCTATTTGTTGGTTTTATCTTTCCATACATCCTAATTACTAAAATTTGTATAAAGCAATAAAAATGCAGAAAATAAATATCCTACACTATTACAACCATATTTAATAGCAAGAAAATATAAAGACAAAACAAAATAAAAGAAAGGAATATAAGTTTTATGATCCATACAGAATGCACCCTTCGATTCTGCTCTTCTTAGCTTCTTTTGATTTGGGCCTAGCAGTCAGCGTGAGATGCAACCTTCGATTCATCCTTCTGGCTACTTCTTTCGATTGGGCCTGGAAGTCAGTGTGAACACCCTTTGTTTCTCCCTTCTTGCTCCTTCGTTTGGACTGTGAAGAAATATAGGCCTGCAAAGCAGTGTGAGTGCGTATCCTTCGTTCACGCCCTCTTTGTATTTTGTTTGGGACTGTGAAGAAGTAAGGGGGCGAAGCATAAGGCTTCGTTTCACACAAAACTTTTTCTTTCGTTTGAGGTCTGTACATGTTAGTTTTAACGTATACTTGGACAAGAAAAGCATGCAATCGAAAGGACAGAAAGTGAACAAATGTTATTTAGATACTTAAAACGAAAAGTTTAAGGTCAAAGTGACTTACCTTGCTTGAAGATGGAACATGTGTGTTGGACCTTGAGTGGTTACCCTGAGTGTTCCTGGATTCGAAGGAAAGAAACAAGGGTAGTGTTTCTAGTGATGGATTCGAAAGCAAAGAAGAGTGGGGTTTGTGTTTGTTGCTTCTGGATTTGAAGGAAAAGAACAAGTGTAGTGTTTCTTTTGTTGGATTCGAAAGGAACAGAAACAAGATTGTAGTCTTTTGATTCTGGGTTTGAGAATGTGTTAAGTGTTTGATGATTTCACACAATCAAAGTTTCTCCAGCAACCAAAGCCCTCTGGATGTGTTGTCCAGCCCCAGATGTGTTATGGAGCCTCTTATTTATAGACGAAGTTGGCTGAGGTTTAGGAGAGAAAACAAAAGAATTTGAACAAATTGAGCATGCTATTTTGTAGCTTTAGAGATGTAGTGTTTGTATGCTAATTTGTTGCAAGTATGGGAGCAGCGTAGCAGGACTGTTGTGCAGCAGTTTTGAAGCGTTGTGGCCAGTGTAGAAGGCTTGGACTTGGCAGAGCATTAGACTTTGGCCAGCAAGCCTTCAACTAGACTCATTATGAGACCAAACATTAATTGTGTTCTACGAATGGAACTTTTGCATATTCCTTTGAATGCAACAAATTCATGTTCTTTGGATGGGCCACCAAATATGTCCTTTGAGTGGGACATCCAGGTATGTCTTGCAGGTCCTTTGAATGGGCCACCAAATATGTCCTTCGAATGGGACATCTAGGTATGTCATACAGGTCCTTCGAATGGGCCACCAAAGAGTGTCTTTCAAATGGAACAACAATTTTGCGTCATAGTGTAGAAATTGTGTGTTGAATATTTTCAAGGGTGGAATCGAAGAAAGCTATTTCAAAGGGAGATATTGTCCATTTGAAGCTAGTATGAGAATAGCCAAAGCATGAGGGAAGTTCATGCCTTGTGATTTGAAACAAGCAGGAAAGAAACCTTTGCTTCCTGAATTGAAACAAACACTGTAAGGGGCCATTTGCAATTATTGCAGATAGCAAGAGTAGCCACCTACTTTTCTTTTATCCAACAAGGAAAGAGTGAAAAGAACATGAAAGACCTTTAGAGATTATTTCTTGAGTTCAGGGGGTAGGTTATGAAAATGGAAGGTGTTAGCACCATTTTCATCCGTAGTTATCTACGGGCTCTTAATTGCTTGCTATATCACTTGCTTTTGTTTGAAAAATGTGCTTGTGGTGTGGGTTTAAAAATATTTTAAAAACATCTTTGTAATGATTCTCGTCTATATAAGAATGCGTACAAAGTGTTGTTTTTTTGAAAATAGTTCAAAGAGGTGTTTGTTGTAGATGTTTTTGAAAGTGATTTTTAAAAGTGTCTTTGTAATGACTCTCGTCTCTATAAGAATGCATACAAAGTGTTTTAACTTTAAAAAATGTTTCAATTGAAAGTGTTGGTGTGAAAATGGTATTTATTATGAGCAAGCGAGCAACTATGAGCATCCTACCTACTCAAAAGGTCTAATGTTCTTTTCCTCCTCCTTTAGATGTTGCTATCTTACCATTGATTGATAAGAAGCTACATCGTTGGATTTGAAGGGACGAGCATGGATCGTTTTGTATAGTCACAAAAGGCAACCTATGAGACGTTTTAGAAATTTCGTATAGGGACTAGATTGTTTACCAGAGGCAACATGGAGGGACATCGAGGGACTACGATATTTTATCGAGGGTCTTTGCTAAAACGCCCATATTCAAGGGACATGACTATTTTCTGAGGCAACAAGTGAGATTACCCTAGAGGTGCATGTGTGCAAAGTGTGTTTGATTGCATGCATTTAGTCTTTTGATTTTTGGTTGTCTATTTGTTGGTTTTATCTGGCCATACATCCTAATTACTAACATTTGTATAAAGCAATAAAAATGCAGAAAATAAATATCCTACACTATTACAACCATATTGAATAGCAAGAAAATATAAAGAAAAAACAAAATAAAATAAAGGAACATAAGTTTTTTGATCCAGGCAGAATGCACCCTTCGATTATGCTCTTCTTGGCTTATTTCGATTTGGGGCTAGCAGTCAGCGTGAGATGCAGCCTCTGATTCATCCTTTTGGCTACTTCTTTCGATTGGGCCTCGAAGTCAGTGTGAACACCCTTTATTTCTCCCTTCTCGCTCCTTCGTTTGGACTGTGAAACACTATGGGCCTGTAAAGCAGCGTGAGTGCGTAACCTCTATTCACGCCATCTTTGTCTTTAATTTGGGACTATGAAGTAGTAAGGGGGTGAAGCCTAAGTCTTCGTTTCACATAAAACTTTTTCTTTCGTTTGAGGTGTGTACAGGTTAGTTTTAACGTATACTTGGACAAGAAAAGCATGTAATCGAAAGGACAGAAAGTGAACACATGTTATTTACATGCTTGAAATGAAAAGGTTAAGGTCAGAGTGACTTACCTTGCTTGAAGCTGGAACGTGTGTTCTAGACCTTGAGTGGCTGCCCTGAGTGTTTCTGGATTCAAAGGAAAGAAACAAGGGTAGTGTTTCTAGTGCTGGATTCAAAATACAAGAAGAGTGGAGTTTGTGTTTGTTGCTTCTGGATTCGAAGGAAAAGAACAAGTGTAGTGTTTCCTTTTATGGATTCGAAAGGAACAGAAACAAGGGTGTGGTATTTTGATTCTGGGTTTGAGAATGTGTTAAGTGTTTGATGATTTTCGCACAATCAAAGTTTCTCCAGCTACCAAAGCCCTCTGGATGTGTTGTCCAGCCCCAGATGTGATATGGAGCCTCTTATTTATAGATGAAGTTGGTCGAGGTTTAGGAGGGAAAACAAAAGAATTTGATCAGAAGTGTCTGTATGCTAATTTGGTGCAAGTATGGGAGCAGCATAGCAGGACTGTTGTGCAACAGTTTTGGAGCATTGTGGCCAGTGTAGCAAGCTTGGACTTGGAAGTGCATTGGAATTTTGTCAACAAGCCTTCGACTAGACTCATCAAGATACCAAACATTAATTGTGTTCTTCGAATGAACCTTTTGCATATTCCTTCAAATGCAACAAATACATGTTCTTTGGATGGGCCACCAAATATGTCTTTCGAATGGGCCACCAAATATGTCCTTCGAGTGGGACATCCAGGTATGTCTTGAAGGTCCTTCGAATAGGCCACCAAATATGTCCTTAAAATGGGATATCCATGTATGTCTTGCAGGTCCTTCGAATGGGCCACCAAAGTATGTCCTTCGAATGGAACAACAATTGTGCGTCATGGTGTGGAAATTGTGTGTTGAAGATTTTCAAGGGTGGAATCGAAGCAAGCTTTCAAAGGGAGATATTGTCCATTCAAAGATAGTATGAAAATAGTCAATACATGAGGGAAGTTCCTGCCTTGTGATTTGAAACAAGCAGGAAAGAAACCTTTTCTTCCTGAATCGAAACAAACACTGTAAGGGGCCATTGCTTTGTTAATGAAAGCAAACATGTAAGGGGTCATTGCTTCAATCGAAGTTTGCATGCAGGAGGCCACTTGCTTTGTGGGTGCTAGCATGAAGGGAAGTCATTGCCTTGTGCAGGCAGGCATGCAGGAGGCCACTTGCTTTGTGGATCATGTAGGAGGCCAATGCTAAAGGTGGATTCGAAGCAGACATGAAGGTGAATTTGAAGCAAGCATGAATGGATTTATTTGTCTAATAGAATCTTGTCCAATCGAAATATCCATGCAAGCATCAAATGTCCAATCGAAATAGGCATGCAGGCAACCATTTGTCCAATTGAAACTTGTCCAATCGAACAAACATGCAGACATCAAATGTCCAATCAAAGCAGGCATGCAGGCATCCATTTGACCAATCGAAGCAAGGGAAATCAAAGCAAACTTGTTGTTCCTTAAAAAAATCATTTTTATCTGTTTTTCCCTTTTTTAACAGTTTCCTCTTTAACTTGATGCTGGAAAATCCAATTATACTTGTGCAAGCTTGAATTTTTTAGAATCCTTGTGAGAAATTCCTTGAGAAAAGAGAGGGAAAATTTTGGGGTACAACTGGTGGTATAGTCATGCTAACTTGGAGGGAGTAATCCCGAAGAAGGAGGCATGAAAATCCCCCACTCAGTGGAGGTCCCCTTGAAAGTAGCGTTGTTTACCGAGTAATTGGGTAGACATTGTTGCTTTCGACCTGGGAACCAGAGAAGCTGAGCGATGTAGAACCATTAACCCATCCAGGCCTTTTTAGGTGTAGTGTGGAGACTATAACAGAGTAATCCAGAAATAGTTGTCATGCGATGTTGCACTCAGACAAGTTTTTCTTGTGAATATTACTGATTACCGAGTAATTGGGACATCGGTAATATCCAAAGGAAGAGTGTAGACTCTGAGGTTTCCCTAGAACCTTGTTCGATAGGTGATAAGCCCCTAGTACATAACTTATGGGTGGTTACTTTGACTCCATGCCTGTGACGTCGTACTTTTGATCCTGTTACTTTCAGTTTATGCAAAGGAATACACAGTGGTTATCCAGAATATTTGGAGCTGAAATCTCATGCCATAGCATACCATGACATCATTCTATCATGTATATACGTTTCATATCTAAGGAATTCCAAAGACAAGCCTCGTTGGTCGAGCTCTTCAAAAATGAAAACAATAATTTTAAAAGGACCGACGAGTCTTTGGATTTCCTTAAAAATGAAGATAAAATATTCATTCATACTATCATGCATTCATTATTCACAACAGAAACTTATTGGGGTCCCTTTTCCATCAGACTTCAAGTGAACAGCAAAGATGACTTCTCCACATCCTTACCGTACAAGAGGCAACCAGTGAAGACTTATGGATCTTTTCGAAGTTAATCAGAATGCTCTCTGCTGAGATATGGACACCATGGGCACTCGCATGGATCAACTTATGGAAACTCTTCATGTTGTCATCAAGGGTCAAGAAGAGCTTCATCAAAGTGCTTCCAAGCTTGCTAATGCTGCTCCCTCCACTTTTTCTAATGGGAGGAATTATAATGAAAATGTTGAGACCCCTACTAGCGTTCCTCAGAATGATGTTGATGATCATCATGACATCATTGATCTTGATAAGCCCCATGTGAATCTCGCCGCTGGAGTTGCTGAAACTGCAAATATGTACCATGCTCTTGAAGAGCGTCTCAAAGCCATGGAAGGTATCAAGACTTCGAGTTTCAATACTACTGCAACGTGTCTTGTTCCATTGGTAGTTATCCCTCACAAGCTCAAGGTTCCTGATTTTGACAAATACAAGGGCACCTCCTGTCCAGAGACTCATCTTCGTTCCTATTGTCGCAAGATGGCGGCCTATGCTGAAAATGAACCGTTACTCATGCACTTCTTCCAAGATAGCTTGACGGGGGCACCGCTGGACTGGTATATGCAACTAGAAAGAACTCATTATAATACTGCCATGGCTCCTAGCCGTACTCAACTTCAAGAGATGGTACATAAAGCTGAAGAGTCGTTTAAAGAGTATGCCCAGAGACGACGTGAACTGGCTGCAAGGGTCCAACCTCCTCTCTTGGATTGTGAATTGACTGATTTGTTCATGGGTACTCTATGAGGTCTTTATCTCCAAAACATGCTCAGCAATACCTCTACTTCTTTCTTTGATATGGTCATTATTGGAGAACATGTTGAAACTTGTATTAAGGCTGGAACAATCCAAGGTGTCCCTAACAATACCAACAACAATACTGGCATTGGTAAAAAGTTGTTTTCTGTTTTCATCAAGAAGAGGGTGAGATTAGTGTTGTCACCATCAACAAAGGAAAAGCTCCTGCATATCCTCATGTTCGGTTTCCGTATTTCGTAACACCTGCTTCTGTTCCTAATAAACTTTTTCCTCAAGTGTATGCCGCTACAACTCCAGCACCCTGGATGGCCCAACAACGGCCTTTCACCCCTCAACCACAGTATCTTCCACAACAACAATTTTCACCACCTCCAACTTATCAACAACAAAATCAACAACCTCAAGGTCCAAGAGCTCAACAGAGACAAAGAGCGCTTGAAAGAAGATTTGATCCCATTCCTATGTCCTATGCTCAACTTCTTCCTCAGTTACTTGCCAATTAGTTGGTTCAATTACGTGAACTTGGTCCACCACCTAATCCTCTCCCCAGGGGGTATGACATTAATGCTTATTATGAATTTCATTCTGGAGCCACATGCCACATGATTGAGAATTGTAGAGCATTTAAATGTAAAGTTCAAGACCTCCTCGATGCAAAGGACATAAATTTCAACCCTGTTGGTCCCAATACTCAGAATAATCCCATGCCTCCTCACCCAGGGGCAGTGTTCAATGCTATTGAAGAAAGTAGTGAACAGACTCTGGTAACCAAGGTTGACGAGATCAATATGTCATTAGGAACTGTTAGAGAACAATTGTTGGAGCACGAGGTACTGCAAGAACTCTATGGTTTTTTCTTAACATGTTCCTCTAAACCTGAAGAGTGTATTAGTTTGATGACAGCTATCCAACAGTTAATGGATCAAGGTGTCCTACATGTAGACAAGATAGTTCGAGAAGAAGAGATTGGTGTCTTAGAAATTTCTTATTATCTGAGAAGCATTTCAACAACACCAGAAACCCCGTTGACAATTCAAGCTCCTACTACCCCATTAATGATTCAAGCTCTGGTTACCCCCGCGACAACTCAAGCTCATATTCCTCCTTTATGTAATAACTCAATGGCAGTTCCGTGGGAGTATAATGTGGTCTATATTCTTAGGAAGAAATACGAGTTTCCTCTGGTAGCTAAAAAGAGTATTACCAACATTGCAGGAACCAGTAAGATGACTCATAGTGGAAGGATCTTTTATCCCCCACCACCGCCTCTCAAAGAAACTAACAGTGATGCTCTGGCCAAGGCTAGGGGCAAACAAGTGATTAATAGTCAGCCTCAACCATCTGTAGAACAGGAATATGAGAAGCTTTTGAGGATTCTTAAGAAAAGTGATTACAAAGTGGTGGATCAAATTAACCAGACGCCATCCAAGATCTCCATATTGTCTCTCCTCATGTGTTTGGAGACCCACCAAAATGCTTTACTGAAGATTTTGTGTTCTGCCCATGTTACACAAGACATTTCTATGGCTCGATTTGAAGGGATCGTAACCAATATTGTTGTAGGAAATTGTTTGGGTTTTTGTGATGATGAGCTCCCAGTTGAAGGTAGAGCCCACAATAAAGCATTGCACATTTCCATGAAGTGTTTGGATATAGTTTTATCTCGAGTTTTGGTAGATACAAGTTCTTCACTCAATGTGATGCCTAAGGCTACTCTGTTTAAGATGAATATGGATGGGGTAATGATAAGGCCCTCCACCCTGAGTGTTCGAGAATTTGATGGTTCAAGGAGATCTGTGGAGGGAGAATTGGACTTGCCTATCAAGATTGGTCCCCACACTTTCTATCTGTCATTCTATGTTATGGACATTCGTCCATTTTACACTTGCCTTTTGGGTCGCCCATGGATCCATGTGGCAGGAGATGTGACATCTACCCTTCATCAATGCCTGAATTTCATTGTGAGTGACCAAGTTGTTATCGTTTGTGAAGAAGAAGATCTGGTGATTAACAATCTGACAACCTACCGTTATGTGGAAGTGGAAGGTGAGGTGTAGGAGTTTCCCTTTCAAGCTCTAGAGATTATTTCTATTGACAAGTTATCTGTCATAGAAGTAAGAAGTTTGAAGCACCTATGGCCTCTTTGAATGACGCCAAAGCCCTAATAGAAGCTAGATCTCCCCATGATCGTTGGGGAAAATTGATCGAAGTACCTGAGAAGAAAGATCGTTGTGGTCTTGGGTATCAGCCATCATCCTCCGTGCAAGCTAGTTTGGTTCCTCTCAAAGGAAAGCAGGTCCCCCCAATTTTTGATGTCTTCATCAATGTTGGTACAAGCAAAGAAGGACAAGTTCTCTCAACAGATGATGAAGATGTTTCCAGATTTATATATCAGGTTGCGCCAGACCAGGAGCTCAGCAATTGGACTTCCATGGACATCCCTGAAGTTGTTTTCCTTGATGTGTAATTTTCTGTTTCCATTAAGTCACATGCCCTACCCAAGGAATAAAGATAGCTTGTAGAATGGGCCCCTTATGTTTCAATCTCCATTTAAAATTGAATGAAAATCGCACTTTCGCATACAATTTTGTTCTTTGTCTTTTATTTTACTTTTACTTTTCAAAATAAAAAATGGCAATGCTTTTATTTTTATATTCTAAATATTTTCTTTCACTTTCTAAAATAAAACATAAAATCATCAATCATGCTGATCTGTCTCGAATTCAATCAAAAATGATAGTGCTATGGTTCCTAATATCCTTGAGAATTCAGTTGACCATGCTAACGAGGATAGTGGGAAAGATTGTGAAGTCCCTGAAGAACTAGCAAGACTCTTGAGCAAGTAAGAGAAGGTCATCCAACCATATCAGGAAGAAATAGAAGTTATCAATCTTAGTATTGAAGAGGTAAAGAGAGAAGTCAAGATAGGTGCTGCCTTGCAAAGAGAAGAAAAGAAGGGGTTGATTGAGTTACTTCGAGAGTATGCTGACATATTCGCCTGGTCGTATGAAGACATGCCCGGTTTAGACTCTGATATAGTGATGCACAGATTTCCCCTCAAGCCAGAATTTCTTCCTGTAATGCATAAGCCGCGAAGGACCAGACTCGACATGGCTTCGAAGATCAAAGAAGAAGTTTAGAAATAGCTTGATGTAGGCTTCCTATCTGTGATAAATTATCCGCCTTGGATTGCTAACATTGTGCCTATACATAAGAAAGATGGTAAGGTACGTATGTGTGTTGACTACCGAGTCTTTTAATAGAGCAAGCCCAAAGGATGATTTCCCGTTGCCTCATATTGATGTATTGGTTGATAATACTGCTCAGTCTTCAGTGTTCTCCTTCATGGATGGATTCTCGGGTTACAATCAGATAAAGATGGCTCCTGAAGACATGGATAAAATAACTTTCTCAACTCCTTGGGGTACCTTTTGCTATAGGGTCATGCCTTTTCGTCTCAAAAATTCTGGTGCGACATATCAGCGTGCTATGGTGACTCTTTTTCACGATATAATTCATAAAGAGATCGAGGTGTATGTGGACGATATGATTGCAAAATCACAAACTGAGGAAGAACATTTGTTCCATTTACAGAAGTTGTTTGATTTTCTATGAAAGTTTAGGTTAAGGCTTAATCCCAACAAGTGCACCTTTGGGGTTCGATCGGGAAAGTTACTTGGTTTTATCGTAAGTCAACAAGGAATTGAAGTAGATCCTGACAAGGTAAGAGAAATACAGGATACGCCGGCACCTAAAAATGAAAAGGAAGTATGTGGGTTTCTCGGAAGCATGAATTACATAGCCAGGTTCATTTCTCACCTTACCGCTACCTGTGAACCCGTCTTTAAACTGCTACGCAAGAATCAAGATGTCCATTAGGATGAAAGTTGTCAAAAGGCTTTCAAAAAGATTAAGAAGTACCTGTAGGAACCACCAATACTCATACCTCCAATTCTAGGGAGACCTCTCATTATGTATTTTACTGTGCTTGAAGGATCTATGGGTTGTGTGCTTGGATAACATGATGATACTGAATGAAAAGAACACGCCATCTATTACCTGAGCAAGAAGTTTACTGATTGTGAATCTATGTATTCATTACTCAAGATGACTTGTTGCACTCTTACATGGGAAGCTCGACGTTTGAGGTATTACATGTTGACGCATTCTACACTTCTGATATCTAAGATGGATCCGGTAAAGTACATCTTCGAGAAACCAACACTTACAGGCAGATTGGCTCGGTGGAAAATGCTTTTGTCTGAGTATGACATCCAGTATGTCACACAAAAGGCTATCAAAGGTATAATTCTTGCTAATCATCTTGCCCACCAGCCATTGGAAGAGTATCAGTCAATGAAGTTTGATTTTCCAAACGAGGGTGTTATGAAACTTGATGGTAAAGAAGGACCCGAACCAGGGGAGCGATGTACTCTCATGTTCAATGGTGCATCAAATGCCATGGGCCATGGTATTGGGGCAGTTCTAACTACTCCATGCAATACTCACATACCTTTCATAGCCAGGATATGTTTTGATTGTATGAATAATGTCGCAGAATACGAAGCTTGTGTAATGGGTCTTAAAGCAGCCATTGATTTGAAGATCAAGATTCTTGAAGTTTATGGGGACTCAATGTTAGAAGATAGTTTAATTCTACAACCATTAATTAGAGTTTTGATGATTACAAACACAAAGAACAAATATGCACTCTAAATTTGTGTTATTTTGTATGCAGAAATTCTGACCAAAGCAGCATCAGAAGTTAAGCTATAGAAGCTTTCAAGCAGAGGTAATCAGAATTTGTGTTGAAGAATGATGATCAGAACCTGCGCTAAAGTGAAGAATACTTTGATTTTGAACATAAGTTTCATATACCATCAGATCCTCACATCTCTGAGTCATCAATGTTCTGAAGCAATTGCAGCATGCAAGATTCTAAGATTCTGAAGCGTTACTATTCAATCAAGACAGCATCACATGCAACGGCTTCATTCAGACAAGAATATTCTCAATATGGAAACAACATTGAATGTCCATTATCACACTTTATGTTGGACAGGATTTCTATGCCTAGATAAACAAGCTAAGAGGACAAATTGTTTACTATTTTTGAACACGACTGAAACATATCTCTAAAAATGTTACAAGCTTACATATTCTTTTCTACGCCTAAAATTGTGTAAAATAACACAGTTGTGATACTGTTTTGGTAAAGAAAAAAAAACCATACACAAAATACTCTTTCATCTTGATTAAGCTAGTTTTTCCTTAAGATTAACCGGGTTGTAGTTGTACTCAAGAAGACTTTGGCAGTTGTCAAAGTAGTGATTGTAATCAGTTTTTTATTAGTGAATTAAGTCCTCGTTGGAGAGAGGTGAAATCACCTTGACGGGTGGACTAGAGTAGTTGAGATCAAACGAACTAGGATAAAAATATCGTGTCTACTGCGCTTTTTATCTTAAGTTTTCAATTCAATCCCCCCTTCTTGTGTTTTTCACTTCTTCAATTGGCATCAGAGTGCCTGGTTCTGAGTTTATACACTTAACCTTGTCAGTATAAGATCCAAGCTTTAGAAAAACACTATGGTGGGACCAAGCCAAAACATTAACAATGACTATCATGAGGACAAGGACAAAATCAGTGGCAAACCTCCAATCTTTGAGGGAGAAAATTTTGACTATTGGAAAGACATAATTGAGAGCTTCTTTCTGGCCCATGATGCTGATCTATGGGACATGGTAATTGATGGATACACACAACCAGTGGATGGAAGTGGTCAGAAGATAGACAGAAAAAGGATGTCTGACCAGCAAAAACATGATTTCAGAAACCATCATAAAGCCAGAACAATACTTCTCAGTGTTATCTCATACTCATAATATGAGAAAATCTCATACAGAGAGACAGCCAAAAACATGTTTGACTCTCTAAGAATGACGCATGAAGGCAACATACAAGTCAAAGAAACCAAGGCCCTTGTGCTCATTCAGAAATATGAAGCATTCAAGATGGAAGACAGTGAATCTATAGAAGCAATGTTCTTAAGATTCCAGATTCTTATTGTTGGGTTGAAGGTTCTTGATAAAGGATATTCTACTGCTGATCACGTAAAGAAGATCATCAGAAGTCTACCCAAGAAATGGAGGCCAATGGTCACAGCACTTAAGCTAGCTAAATATCTCAACAAGATATCTCTGGAGGAACTTGTCAGCTCCCTCAGAAGTCACGAGATAGAGCTAGAAGAAGATGAGCCTCAAAATCAAGGTAGGCCACTAGCATTAAAATCTAACAAAAAATCCGATTCTAAGGTTTTGCAAGCTATGGAAGAAACCTCTGATGGATCCTCATCAGAAGAAGATGAATTGTCTCTCCTCTCTAGAAGGTTCAATCAACTATGGAAGCAGAGACAAAGGATGTTCAGAAATCCTAGAAGATCAGAGAATCAAAATGAATCCTCCTCTAGATACAGAAAGTCTGAGTCCTCCTCTGGACACAGAAGATCTGAAGGTTCTTCAGGACACATAAAGTCAAATAACAAGGACATCATCTGCTATGAGTGAAATGAGCAAGGGCACTACAAAAGTGACTGTCCAAGGATTCAGAACGAGAAGCCCAAAAAGAAGTTCTTCAAGGAGAAGAAGAAAAGCCTCATGGCCACATGGGACGATTCAGACACTTCTGATGCTGACTCGGAGTCAGATGATGAAAGAGACAACATAGCTCTCATGGCAAACGTGTTAGAATATAGTGAAGCTTCTGGTTCACTCAGAATCATACACTGTAGAGATATTCCCCGACTTCATTATTAATGTTACTAAGGCTGAGCTTGCAGAAAGTCTGAATGAAATTATGGAAAGGTATCATCAAATCAGAGTCAAAGTCAAGAACCTGAAAAGGGATCTTGTCTCTGACTCTGAAAAGACTGAGAGTCTTAGATTAGAGAATTCTAAGTTAAAAGAAAAGGTTTCAAAATTAGAAAACAATTTACAAAACTCTCAGAAAGAAATAATCTCAGAGACTCCCAGTAATGCTGATGAGATCATCAAAGAGTATGATCACAGCTTTCAGAAGTTTCTGGCTAAAAACATAGATAGAAGCAAGATGGCTTCAATGATCTATAGAGTTAGAAGGAATGTCAGAAAAGGAATAGGATACCAAGGTAAGGTATCTACACCTAATAAAGTCATGAACCTTGTCATAAAACGCACACCACTAAAATCACACTTCACATATGGGCACACACATGACCTAAAATACACTAGTAATGATTACTCAGTCAAACCAAAATTCAACCAGAATTTTGGTAAAACTAACAAACCAGGACTGAAGAAGATATGGTTATCTAGGGACAAAATTATATATGTAGCATATATCTTTAGCAGCAAGGCTAAAACACCAGTCATGGTACCTGGACTCTGGATGCTCTCGACACATGACAGGAAGAAAGCATATGTTCCAAAGCCTGGAACTTAAACTTGGAGGCTACGTGGGCTTTGGAGGAAACTAAAGAGGGAAGATCATTGTCTATGGAACAGTAGGTAATGGAAATCTTCCTTCTATAAATAATGTGCTCTTAGTTGATGGGTTAATGCATAACTTGTTATCCATAAGTCAATTAAGTGATAACGGTTATGATATAATCTTTAATCAAAATACATGCAAAGCTGTTAGTCAAAAAGATGGAACTATCCTTTTTAATGGAAAGAGGAAAAATAATATTTATAAGATAAAACTTTCTGAACTAAAGAGTCAGAATGTAAAATGTCTTCTCTCTGTTAACAACGAGCAATGGGTCTGGCACAGAAGATTGGGGCATGTTAGTATGAGAAAAATATCTCAGATTAACAAACTCAATCTGGTCAAAGGAATTCCTAATCTGAAGTTCAGCTCATATGCTTTGTGTGAAGCATGTCAGAAAGGCAAATTTTCAAAACCTGCTTTTAAATCTAAAAATGTTGTTTCCACCTTAGAACTTCCGCACATAGACTTATTTGGACCAGTAAAAACTGTGTCTGCTAGTGGCAAGAAGTATGGGTTAGTGATCGTAGATGACTATAGCAGATGGACATGGGTAAAGTTCTTAAGACACTAGGACGAGTCACACTCTGTGTTCGTTGCATTCTGTAACCAAGTTCAGAATGAAAAGGATCTTAGAATTGTCAAAGTCAGAAGTGATCATGGTGGAGAATTTGAAAATAAAAATTTTGAATCTTTTTTTAATGAAAAAGGCATCTTGCATGACTTCTCTTGTCCTAGAACTCCCCAACAAAATGGAGTTGTAGAACGAAAGCACAAAACACTGCAAGAAATGGCCAGAACCATGATTAATGAGACTAACATTGCTAAGATCTTCTGGGCAGAAGAAATTAACACAGCGTGTTACATTTAGAATAGAATCTCTATAAGACCTATTATGGAAAAGACCCCATATGAATTGTGAAAGAACAGAAAGCCCGACATTTCTTATTTCCATCCTTTTGGATGCACCTGTTTCATTCTGAATACTAAAGATTATCTGAACAAGTTTGACTCTAAAGCACAAAAGTGTATTATGTTAGGATACTCTGAACGCTCAAGAGGGTACAAAGTATACAATACAAAAACACAAATTGTTGAAGAGTCAATCAGTGTTAGATTTGATGATAAGCTTGACCCTCAAAAGTCAAAGCAGAATGAATTCTTTGCAGATATAGAAGTTGAATTCATAGGTACTGAAGACAACTCATCAGAAGTTCTCAACAAAGACGCTCCAACAACTTCAGAATGAAATGTTACAAGTGATCCAGTACCTTCTATTGATCAACTCCAGAAAAGGTTATCCAGAAGCAGCATAGCTCACCCAGAAGATAAGATCCTGGGAAAGAAGAATGATCCAATCAGAACAAGATCAACATTCAGAAACTCTGAAAAATCCCTCATGGGACTGGTCTCTCTGATTGAACAAACAACAATTGATGAAGCTCTTCTGGATAATGACTGGATTCTAGCAATGCAGGAGGAATTAAATTAGTTCACCAGAAATGACGTATGGGATCTGGTTCCCAAACCAAAAGGATTCAACGTCATTGGAATAAAGTGGGTGTTCGGAAACAAACTGAACGAGCAAGGAGAAGTCATCAGAAACAAAGCACGACTGGTGGCACAAGGTTATACTCAGCAAGAGGGGATAGACTATACAGAAACCTTTGCTCCAGTCGCCAGGTTAGAATCTATCATACTCTTAATCTCATTTGCTGTAAACAATGGCATCACTCTGTATCAGATGGATGTCAAAAGTGCATTCGTAAATGGCTACATAGATGAAGAGGTATATGTGCACCAACCCCATGGGTTTGAGAATTCCAAACACCCAGAATATGTTTTCAAACTAAAGAAGTCACTTTATGGTATGAAACAAGCTCCCAGAGCTTGGTATGAAAGACTAAGTAACTTCCTGTTAGAAAAGGAATTCACCAGGAGGAAATTGGACACAACCTTGTTCTGTAAGACATTTAAGAATGACATTTTTGTTTGTCAGATTTATGTAGATGATATCATTTTTGGATCCACTAAACCTTCTCTGGGAAGAGAATTTGCTAAGTGCATGCAGGCCGAGTTTGAGATGAGCTTAATGGGGGAACTAAAATTCTTTCTGGGCATTCAGATAAACCAAACTCCAGAAGGAACTTACATTCATCAGAGTAATTATTTCATAGAACTTCTGAAGAAATTTGACCTCTCAGAATGTAAGCCCTCAAAGACTCCAATGCATCCCACGTGCATTCTGGAAAAGGAAGAGGTAAGTAAAAAGGTATAACATAAAATCTATAGAGGTATGATTGGCTCTCTCCTTTATCTGACGGCTTCAAGGCCTAATATTTTATTCAGTGTTTGATTATGTGCTAGATTCTAATCAGATCCTAGAGAATCTCACTTAACAACAGTTAAGCGAATTTTCAAGTATATGAAAGGTACTACTAATCTGGGTTTGTTTTATAGAAAATCCAATGAATATAGCTTAGTAGGATACCGTGATGCTGACTTTGCTGGAGACAGAGTAGAGCGTAAAAGCACTTCTAGAAGCTGCCAGTTTCTGGGAGACAATTTGATCTCATAGACCAGCAAGAGACAGTCCACAATAGCATTGTCAATAGTAGAAGTTGAATACATAGCAGTTGCTGGATGTAGCACTCAAATGCTCTAGATGAAAAGTCAACTTGAAGACTTCAACATATTTGAGAGTAACATTCCTATCTTCTGTGATAACATTTCTGCCATATGTCTTAGTAGAAATCCCATTTTGCATTTTAGGGCTAAGCATATAGAAATAAAACATCACTTTATTAGGGACTATATTCAAAAAGGAATTCTGACTTTAAAATTATTGACACAGACCATTAATGGGCTGATGTATTAACAAAAACCCTTTCTGAAGATAGATTCAATTTCATTCTGAAACATCTCAGCATGAAGTTATGCCCAGAATAAAATGTTTTATTTGCATATGTTAACCCTAAGAACTTTATTGTTTTCTGTGAACATCTGATCAACTTGTCCTCAGAAGTTAGAAGTACAGTTTCCTCAGGATCTATCTATGAAGATCTGAACGTTTCATTTCAATGATAGAGGCGTGCATTTCACATCATCAAACATCTTTTATCCTCTCACAAGCTACCTTTTGAGGTTGAACACGTGTTCAAATTCTGAAGGGTCCAATGCTCTGATTGGATGCATTGAGACACTTGTCAGTGGTAACTGTTTAATATCTCTCTAAATCCCCAAAATTCAGGTTTCATTAATGCATATAATCATTACTTATTTTCTTGCTTACTGTTTACGTTTTCTAAAAACCTATATAAACTCAATTTACTATTTCAGTCATTCATGCTTTACCCTCTTCTATATTCTCTCTTGTTCTAGTTTCTTTTTCAAAAACCCTTTCCATTAATTTACTTCAAAGAACCCATGTGAACAATGGCATCATCATCAAGTCTCAAGAATCTCAGTGCTCCTGAATCTTCATCAACGGAACAATATGAAGAACCCATTAGAATGCTACACACTCTTGTTGACAATCTGGAAGTTCTCTCCGAACTGATCATTGATTTTGAAAGCTTACCAGAAAATGGGTTTAATCTATATGAAGACGTAACTGCACAGGGGTGGAACATATATTTTGACCGTCTGTTGGGTCCAACTTTTCCCATTCTCGTCAAAGAGTTCTGGATTCATGCTATCTCATCCAACCACCAGGTTACATCATATGTTATGGGGAAGAAGATAGTGATAACAGAAGATTTAATTGGGAAACTCATTGGATACAATGGCGGTGGAGTCAGATGTATTGATATGGCTGATAGGTGTTCTGACCTAAAATCTATTGCCAGGGAAATCTTCATGTCTAGACAGCCATCCAGCAAGATCAAAGACTTGAAGGATCATCACAGAATCTGGGCTAGAATAATTCTGGGATGTATCAATCACAGGAAGCCTACAAGCTCTCCTGATTACATCAATATTGATCATCAATTCCTAATTTACTTCATTGCAAAGAAGACCAAGATAAACCTTCCACACTTGCTCTTCAACCATCTCAGAACAAGTGTGAAAGAGACAATAGAAGACGAAAGAACTAAGAGGGATTGGATTCCTCTAGGAAGACTAATTTCAGATATTCTAACAGAAAACAGGCTGATAGAACATCTGACAGAGGCTCAAGAAATCAGTAATCTGGAAGCAACCGCTGGGAAACCTTTGAATGCCAAGAATCTGAAGAAAATGAAGATTATTGAGAACATTAAGAAGGAACCAACAATTGCTTCTTCTGAGGCCATCACTTATAGGAGAATCCCTCTGAAGGATTTTCCACTATTTTTTAAGATAAATGCCTCTCCATAAATCATAGTCAGATACCTTGAAGCTTGCAAGGCTGATGGGACTATTCTAGAAATCAACATTCAAGATCTACACAAGCCAGCTCCAGAGGTTGTGCTAAAGAAATCCTAAAAGAGGAAGGCAGCAGGAGAAGGATCCTCTCAGAAGACACCTAAAGCTGCAAAAAAGAAAGGTAACCCATCTTCTACTCCTATTGTAGAATCAATAGCTATTCCAACATCTGAAACCATTCCCCCTCAACCAACAGAAAATCCTTCACCCCAAACATTTGAGGATTTTGACATAGAGTTTGACCCATCTGCAACTCTTGGAAACTTTTTGAATGAACCTCACTCCCCCAATCCAAATCCAAATCCAGAACATCATCATTCAGAACTTGCTAAAGTTATATCTGACATTGAACTATTTGATCAAGACTTTTCCTCACCAATACCAGAAAATCTAAACACTCAATCTCCACTCCCAGAAAATCCAAACACTCAACAACAACCAGAAAATCTACAACCACACTCTCCTCAACCAGAAAATCCACAACCACACTCTCCTCAACCATAACATCTGAACCTCAACTCACCTTAACCAGAGAATGGAAACTCACTCACTCCTTCTTCTGAAAACCCATCGTCTGAAATTCCTGAACCAGAAATTCAACACACTACCACAAACCAATCTGAAGACTCCCCTTCATATTCTGATACCACTATCTCAATCCTTGGAATAACAGAACCCCTTACGGTTTGCTTACCTCTCACTATTCGTGATATTCCAGAAATCCTTTCACCATATGAATCTACACCACCAAACACCCATAACTCACCAATCCTGATTTCTAACTCTTCCACTTCATCACCCATCAACCGTCCAGCTGACAACCTCAGACTTGTCGTTGATCCACTAGTGCTGGACCAACTAGCTTCCACCTCAAATAAAATTTCCACTCCCAAACCTAAAAAAACTCAACCAAATCAGATGTTGGTAAGAATCTATTTATTTTTGAAACAGAAATGTAGGAATGGATTAATTATTTGAAGCAAGCAAGCCAAGAGATTTCTATTCTTGCTGCTTCTGATTCTCTGTGGGAAAGATTCAGAAAATGGCTCAACTCTGAAACTCAGAAGCAGAAAGAATTGGGCTATAAAAGGGCTCAGCAGAACTTCAGTGATCAGCTGAAAGCCTTCCAAGATCAAGTTTTGAGCCAATGGTACAAGAAAGAAATTCTTCCGCTGGATAATACTCCCTGGAAAGAGCACCATCCTTCATAAGTCTCTGAACCAGATTCTGATAGTCACTCTCTGGCTACTGCTCCAGAAAATATGATTGCAACAGAAGAAGTTGTTCAATCAAAAGAGGCTGCAGAATGTTCTGAACAACATGCAACCCCTGAAGGTACACCAGCTTCGTCTCTAGTCATGCAAACTCTGGAAGAGTTGAAGAAGGAGAATGTCATAATCCATGCCAGACTGGATAAGCAAGAGGATACAAACAAAGAGATCAAGGGTATTTTGGATAAACAAGAAGATACAACAAAATAAATCAAAGACATTCTTGGAAAGCAGGAAGAATCAAGCACTCAAATCAAGAGCTTGTTGGAAGTGTTGTTCACACGTCTTCCCCCTCTTTCTTAGATTTTCTTTAAACTATTTATCTGTAATTTTTTTTCTTATCCTCCTTGTTTCTGAAAATTGTCATTGCATTCTGTTTTCAATATAATTCATCCTTTTTTACTATGATTATATTGCTTTTTGATACCTGACAAAAAGGGGGAGAAAGTAAGATATTATCAATAACAGTATACCGGGACAAAGTCTCAAACATTCTGAATATCTTAACCTCTATATTTTCTGAAAAGCTTGAACAGGAACACATTCTGATAAGGACAGAAGGAGATGCATCAAAATCTCTGATGAGAAGGAACTTCAGGGAAGTAATCAACTCAGGGGGAGTCTCTCTTAAGCTTTTTGGTCTATATATTTCATTGAAAATCCTAGTTTTTGTCATCTTCAAAAAAGGGGAGATTGTTATAACATAGTTTGATTCTACAACCCTTAATTAAAGTTTTGATGATAACAAACACAAAGAAAAAATATGCACTCTAAATTTGTGTTATTTTTTATGCAGAAATTCTGACCAAAGCAGCATCAGAAGTTAAGCTATAGAAGCTTTCAAGCTGAGGTAATCATAATCTGCATTGAAGAATGATGATCAGAACCTGCGCTAAAGTGAAGAATACTTTGATTCTGAACAGAAGTTTCATATACCATCAGATCCTCACATCTCTGAGTCATCAATGTTCTGAAGCAATAGCACCATGCAAGACTCTAAGATTCTGAAGCGTTACTATTCAATCAAGACAACATCACATGCAACAGCTTCATTCAGACAAGAATCTTCTCAATATGGAAACAACATTGAATGTCCATTATCACAATTTATGTTGGACAGGATTTCTATGCCTATATAAACAAGCTAAGAGTATAAATCATTTACGATTTTTAAACACGACTGAAACATATCTCTAAAACGCTGCAGGCTTACATATTCTTTTCTACGCTCAAAATTATGTAAAATATCACAGTTGTGATACTGTTTTTGTAAAGAAAAACAACCATACACAAAATACTCTTTCATATTGATTAAGCTAGTTTTTCCTTTAGATTAACCGGTTTGTGGTTGTGCTCATGAAGACTTTAGCAGTTATCAAAGTAGTGATTGTAATCAGTTTTTGATTAGTGAATTAAGTCCTCGTTGGAGAGAGGCGAAATCACCTTGACGGGTGGACTGGAGTAGTTTGAGATCAAACGAACCAGGATAAAAATATCGTGTCTACTGCGCTTTTGATCTTAAGTTTTCAATTCAACCCCCTCATTCTTGTGTTTTTCACTTCTTAACTCAGCTTTATTGATATATCAAGTAAGAGGTTGTTAGAACAATGTTTGAATCTACTAACCTATATTTAAGTTTTGATGATAACAAAGTGAAAAGATATAGTATTTATAAGTTTCATGCTTGAACTATCTGCTGCCTAAAATTATTATGTTCTGACTTGCAGATACGCTGATTGAAATAAGCAAGATCACATCTATTCAGCATCAGAATTTGATTTCATACACCAGCATCAGAAGTTGCTACATCAGAACGTCAAAATCAGATGATCAACTCACGTACATGCTGAAGCTTGATGAACAGAACTGCGCTCAAACACTCTGATACAGAAACACAATAGTTCATCAGCAGCGAAGCAGAATCAGAATGAGCCAAGCCAGAACTTGCATTAAGGAAGCAACGATACTGTGCATTGAAAGCTAATTAATTCCAACGGCCTCATTCCAGACAAGATCTGCTCAATAAGGAAAGCTTGTTATTAGCATTGAATCAAGAATATTGCATTCAACGTTCATCATCTCAAGTGCTATATAAACAAGGCTTTGAAGATTATAATGGCTAATGCTCTCCAAATCTCTACACGCACAAAAGCTGAACCATAATCTTCGTTCTACCAGTTTTGCTAAACCATACACTCTGATATTCCATTACTGTTTAGCAATCTAGTTTCTAAGCTTCAATTTGTGTATACATCACAGTTGTGATAAAGTTTTGTAGAAAACATCCACACACATTGTTTTATCTCTTTGTAAGAAAGTGTTACCTTGACAAACCGGGTTGTGGTTTGAATCAAGAAGGCTTTAGCAGTTGTTAAAGCAGTCTGTAATATTCAGTTGAATATAGTGAATTAAGACCTCGTTGGAGAGAGGCGAAATCACCTTGACGGGTGGACTGGAGTAGTTTGAGATCAAACGAACCAGGATAAAAATATCGTGTCAATTGCTTGAGATTTCAGTTTTACAATTCAACCCCCCCCCTTATTGTGTTTTTCACCACTTCAATTGGCATCAGAGCGCCTGGTTCTGAGCTAAAACACTTAACCGTGTTAGTACAAGATCCAGCGTCAGAAAAACACAATGGCAGGAAACAATTCTCACATCAGCAATGACAATAACGAGGACAGAGACAGATTCAGTGGCAAACCTCCAGTCTTTGATGGAGAAAACTTTGATTACTGGAAAGACAGAATTGAAAGCTTCTTTCTAGCACATGATGCTGATCTGTGGGATATGGTGACAGATGGATACACGTACCCTGTGAACGCAAGTGGTCAGAAGATTGATAGAAAATCAATGTCTGATCAACAAAAGCGTGACTTCAAGAATCACCACAAGGCCAGAACCATCCTCCTCAGTGCCATCTCCTATACTGAGTATGAAAAGATCTCCAACAGAGACACAACAAAAAATATCTTTGATTCTCTCAGAATGACGCATAAGGGCAACGTTCAGGTCAAAGAAACAAAAGCTATGGCGCTCATTCAGAAGTATGAGGCGTTCAAAATGGAAGAATCTGAATCCATTGAAACTATGTTCTCTAGATTCCAGATTCTGGTAGCTGGTCTCAAAGTTCTGGAAAAAGGATACTCTACTGCTGACCATGTTAAGAAAATCGTCAGAAGTTTACCTAAGCAGTGGAGGCCTATGGTTACTGCTCTGAAGCTAGCTAAAGATCTCAACAAAATCACTCTGGAGGAACTTATCAGCTCCCTCAGAAGTCATGAGATAGAGCTAGAAGCTGATGAGCCTCAGAAGCAAGGTAAGCCTTTAGCATTAAAATCTAACAGAAAATCTGAGTCTAAAGTTTTGCAGGCAGTTGAAGAAACATCTGATGGATCCTCATCAGAAGAAGACGAACTTTCCCTTCTCTCCAGAAGAGTAAATCAACTGTGGAAGCAAAGACAAAGGAAGTTCAGGAATCCCAGAAGATCTGATCAGAACGAGTCTTCTTCCAGATACAGAAGGACAGATTCTTCCTCTGGATACAGAAGATCTGAAGGCTCCTCCAGTAGCAAGAAGCCAAACACCAAAGACATCATCTGCTACGAGTGCAATGAGCAAGGACACTACAAGAGTGACTGCCCAAAGCTTCAGAGGGAAAAGCCCAAAAAAAAGTTTGGAAGAGAGAGAAGAAAAGTCTCATGGCCACATGGGATGACTCTGACTCGTCTGAAGCTGACTCAGAATCAGATGATGAAAGGGCAAACATAGCTCTTATGGCTAACATTTCAGAAGATAGTGAAGCTTCTGAATCAGACTCAGAATCAGACACAGAAGAGGTATTTCCTAACTTCGCTGTTAACTTTACAAAGGCTGAACTTGCTGAAAGCCTTAATGAGATTCTGGAACGTTATCAGCAGATTAGAGCTAAATTCAGAGACCTGAAAAGGAATCTTGAATCTGACTCTAATAAGTCTGAGAGTCTCAAATTGGAAAATTCTGAGCTGAGAGATAAGATTTCAAAATTAGAAAACACTTTACAAAACTCTCAGAAGGAACCAATTTCTGAAACTCCCAGCAACGCTGATGAGATCATCAAGGAGTATGATCACAGTTTCCAGAAGTTCCTAGCTAAAAGCATAGATAGAAGCAGAATGGCTTCAATGATCTATGGAGTTAGCAGAAACGGCAGGAAAGGAATAGGATACCAAGGTAAGGTTCCTACACCAAAGAATGTCATGGACTTAACCATTAAACACACTCCTCTAAATTCACACTTTGTGTATGGTCACACACATGATATCAAATATACTAGCAGTAAGCACTCTGTGAAACCAAAATTCAACCAGAGTTTTGGTAAAAATAACAAGTCAGGACCCAAGAAAATCTGGGTACCTAAGGATAAAATAATACATGTTGCAGATATCTTTAGCAGCAAGTCAGAAACACCAGTCATGGTACCTGGACTCTGGCTGCTCACGACACATGACGGGAAGAAGGCATATGTTCCAAAGCCTGGAACTTAAGCCTGGAGGCCACGTTGGCTTTGGAGGCAATCAGAGGGGAAAGATAATTGGCTCTGGAACTGTAGGTAATGGAAATCTTCCCTCTATTAATAATGTTCTGCTAGTAGATGGATTGATGCATAATCTGTTATCCATAAGTCAATTAAGTGATAACGGTTATGATATAATCTTTAATAAAAAATCATGTAAAGCTGTTAGTCAGAAAGATGGGACTATCCTGTTTAATGGTAAGAGGAAAAACAACATTTACAAAATAAAAATTTCTGAACTAAAGAGTCAGAATGTAAAATGTCTTCTGTCTGTTAACAACGAGCAGTGGATCTGGCACAGAAGATTGGGGCATGTTAGTATGAGAAGAATATCTCAGATTAACAAACTCAATCTGGTCAGAGGACTTCCTAATTTGAAGTTCAATTCAGATGCTCTGTGTGAAGCATGTCAGAAAGGCAAATTTGCAAAACCTTCCTTTAAATCCAAAAATGTTGTTTCCACCTCTAAGCCATTAGAACTTCTGCACATTGACTTATTTGGACCAGTTAAAACTGCTTCAGTCAATGGTAAGAAGTATGGGTTAGTAATCGTAGATGACTATAACAGATGGACATGGGTAAAGTTCTTAAGACACAAGGTCGAGTCACACTCTGTGTTTGTTACCTTCTGTAACCAAGTTCAGAATGAAAAAGATCTTAGAATCGTTAAAGTCAGAAGTGATCATGGTGGAGAATTTGAAAATAAAGATTTTGAGTCATTCTTTAATGACAGAGGCATTCTGCATGATTTCTCTTGTCCTAGAACTCCCCAGCAAAATGGAGTTGTAGAACGAAAGAACAGAACATTGCAAGAAATGGCCAGAACCATGATCAATGAGACAAACGTTGCTAAGACTTTCTGGGCAGAGGCAATAAACACAGCGTGCTACATTCAGAATAGAATCTCAATAAGACCTATTCTGGAAAAGACTCCATATGAATTGTGGAAGAACAGAAAGCCCAACATTTCATATTTTCATCCATTTGGATGTACTTGCTTTATATTAAATAAAAAGAATTATTTGAACAAGTTTGACTCTAAGGCACAGAAGTGTATTATGTTAGGATACTCTGAACGCTCAAGAGGGTACAGAGTATACAACACAGAAACACAGATTGTGGAAGAATCAATCAGTGTTCGTTTTGATGATAAGCTTGACTCTGAAAGGTCAAAGCAGAATGAAATTTTTGCAGGTATAGAAATTGAATTTGCAGGTTCTGAAGACAAGTCATCAGAAGCTCTCAACACAGACATTCCTTCAACGTCTGAAAGGAGCACTGCTAGAAATCCTACAACAGCTGCTGATCAACCTCAGAAGAGATTGCCCAGAAGAAGCTTGGATCACCCAGAAGAGACTATCCTAGGAAGAAAGGAAGATCCAATCAGAACAAGAGCAAGCTTCAGAAACTCTGAAGAAACACTTATGGGACTTGTGTCTCTGATTGAACCTTCTTCTATTGATGAAGCACTTCTGGATAATGACTGGATTCTGGCAATGCAAGAAGAGCTGAATCAATTCACCAGAAACGACGTATGTGATCTCGTTCCCAGACCAAAAGGATTCAACGTCATTGGAACAAGATGGGTGTTCAGAAACAAGCTAAATGAACAAGGTGAAGTCATCAGAAACAAGGCACGACTGGTTGCACAAGGTTATAGTCAGCAAGAGGGGATAGACTATACAGAAACCTTTGCCCCAGTCGCCAGCTTAGAATCTATCAGACTTTTAATTTCATTTGCTGTTAATAGAGGCATCACTCTGTATCAGATGGATGTCAAAAGTGCATTCTTAAATGGTTATATAGAAGAAGAAGTTTATGTTCACCAACCCCCAGGTTTTGAAAATACAAAACATCTAGAACATGTTTTCAAACTAAAGAAGTCACTGTATGGTCTGAAACAAGCTCCCAGAGCTTGGTATGAAAGGCTAAGTAACTTTCTGCTTGAAAATGAATTCACCAGAGGGAAAGTGGACACTACTCTATTCTGTAAATCAGTTAAGAGTGACATCTTAGTCTGTCAAATTTATGTTGATGATATCATTTTTGGTTCTACTAATCCTTCTCTTGGAAGAAAATTTGCTAAGTGTATGCAGGCAGAATTTGAGATGAGCCTCATGGGGAAACTGAAATTCTTTCTAGGAATTCAGATCAATCAAACTCCAGAAGGAACTTACATTCATCAGAGCAAATACATCAGAGATCTTCTGAAGAAATTTGACCTCTCAGAATGTAAGCCATCAAAGATTCCAATGCATCCCACGTGCATTCTGGAAAGAGAAGAGGTAAGCAAAAGTGTAGAACAGAAAGTCTACAGAGGTATGATTGGTTCTCTCCTCTATCTGACTGCTTCAAGACCTGACATATTATTCAGTGTTTGTATCTGTGCTAGATTCCAATCAGATCCTAGAGAATCTCACTTAACAGCTGTTAAGCGAATTTTCAAGTATCTGAAAGGTACTACTAATCTGGGTTTGTTTTATAGAAAATCTAGTGATTACAGCTTAGTAGGCTACTGTGATGCTGATTTTGCTGGAGACAGAGTGGAACGTAAAAGTACTTCTGGAAGCTGCCAGTTTCTGGGAGAAAATCTGATCTCTTGGTCCAGCAAAAGGCAATCAACAATTGCTCTGTCAACAGCAGAAGCTGAGTACATAGCAGCAGCAGGATGTAGCACACAAATGCTCTGGATGAAAAGTCAGCTTGAAGACTTCAAGATTTTTGAGAGTAACATTCCTATACTTTGTGATAATACTTCTGCTATTTGCTTAAGTAAGAATCCCATTTTACATTCTAGAGCTAAGCATATAGAAATAAAACATCACTTCATTAGGGACTATATTCAGAAAGGTATTTTGAACTTAAAATTTATAGATACAGACCATCAATGGGCTGATATCTTTACTAAACCCCTTTCAGAAGATAGGTTTAATTTCATTCTGAAACATCTCATCATGAAAGTGTGCCCAGAGTGAAAATGTTTTAATTCCATATATTTACTTTCAGAATGTAATTATTTTACTGTGAACTTCTGATCAATCTCCTTTCAGAAAGATAGAACATGCAGATTGTATCAGATGCAAGTCTAAAGATCTGAGAGTCTAAGCTCAAAAACAGACGTGCTGATCACTACATCAAACAAGTGTCATCCAATCATCAACATATCTCTGAAGCAGAACGCGTGCACGCTTCTGAGAAGGCAAAGCGCTGATTGGGTGCATTGAGACACATGTCTGGTAACCGTTTTTAAGTATCTTTCTCAAATCCCCCAAAATCAGCAAGCATTTAATGAAAAGTAATCATGCTTTTAAAATGGCAATCATGATTTTTCTCTCTCTTAAAAACGTTTATCTTTTCAAAATAATTTTGAAAACTCTATTTAAGCACATTAATCTCTCATTCTTATTCTTTACGCTTTCTCACTAACACTCAAGCATTTTCTGCATATTTCTGAGTTCATCTCTTGCAAACCTTTTTCCTCAATTCATTCTCAAAACCTTTTTTAGTGTGAACAATGGCATCCTCCAGCAGCGTTTCTGCAGGCAATCAGAAGAAAGCAACCTCTGAGCAATATCAAGTGCCACTCAGAACTCTCCTCACTCCGGTGAAGAACCTTGAAGTGCTTTCTGAGTTAATCATTGACTTTGAAAGCTTGAAGGAAAATGGTTTTGACCTAACTGAAGAAATTAGGGCTCAAAAGTGGGAAGGGTATTTTGATACGTTGGTTGGACCAACATTCCCAGCACTGGTCAAGGAATTTTGGATTCACGCCAAGGTTTCAAAACATTTAGTCATCTCCTCTGTTATGGGGAAGAAGATTGTGATTTCTGAAGATCTCATTGCAAGGCTAATCGGTCAAAGTGGTGGTGGCGTCCGTTGTGTGGACATGGCTGAAAGATGTGCTGATACAGGTGTGGTAGCTAACAGGATTTTCACTCTTGGGATGCCCAGCAGCAAGATGATGGATCTGAAGGATCATTGCAGAGTATGGGCCAAGATTGTTCTGGGGTGCTTCAACCACAGGAAACCAACAAGTTCTCCTGATTATATAAATGTGGATCAGCAGTTTCTGATCTACTTTATTGATCAGAAGATAAAGATCAATCTGGCTCACTTCCTGTTCAACCATCTCAAAACCAGTGTGAAAGAAACAAGGGAAGAAGAAAGAACCAAGAGGGACTGGATACCGTTTGGAAGGCTGATATCAGACATTCTGACAGAGAATAGGCTGATTGAGCATCTGATAGAAGCTCAAGAGCTGAGCACTATTGAACCAACAATTGGGAAACCTCTGAACGCAAAGAATCTGAAAAAGATGAAGCTGATAGAAAATATTCAGAAGGAACCCAGAGCTACTTCCACTGTTGATATCTCCAGCAGAAGAGTGCCTCTGAGTGATTTTCCGTTATTTTCTGAAATGGAATCCAAACCAGAGATGTTTCTCAGGTACCCAGATGCGTACAAGGCAGATGATACAGATCCAAAGCTGAATATCAGAGATCTGCATCAACCCCAACCTGAAGTGACTTTGAAGAAGACAAAGAAGAGGAAAGCGCCATCAGAAGCATCATCTCAGCAGACTCCAAAGAAAAGAGGTATTTCATCTGCTGCCCCTATTTCAATATCTTTTACTATTCCAGCATCTATACCTCCTCAAACCTCTCATAGAATATCAATTCCCATCCCTACCATTGATGAAACCATACAAGAAGAAGACCCTTCTGAGGCATTAAAACTCAGAAGACCTAGAACCAAACAACCCAAACAACCAACAATTTCAACAACAACAGCACTTGACCAAGTGCTGGCTGATATTGAGCGTCAACATGCCTCTGCTCAACCAAACTCTGAACCACAAAATGTTCCTCCTCCACAACCAGAACAACAACAACAACCAGAACCAGAACAACAACAACAACCAGAACCAGAACAACAACAACCACTCTCAGAAGAACCTCTGATCCCTGAGCAATCAGAGATTCCACCTCCCTCTCCCCAACCAGAAATTAATCCACCTTCACCACTTCAATCTGACCCTCACTCACCTCAACCATCACCGTTGGCAATCCAGTTGCCATGTGGAACCACTGTTTTCATGCCCCAGTTACCATCCTCATCAGAATCGACACCACCAAAAACTCCCAAAACACCACCCACTCCAATTGAAATATCTGACTCTGATACCCCTCCTCCAAAACAAACAGCCTCTCAGAAAACCTCTGAAAACCCCAGCAGGACTTTCATTGACTTAGCCAGTCTTGACCGTCTTGCTGATCTAAAACACAAAATTGCCATCCCAAAACCAAAGCAACCAGATGTTGGCTCTGGTATTTTGAATTTTGAAACAGGTGTGCTGCAATGGATTGCTTCTTTGAAGCAAGTCTGTCCTGGGATGATTGACCCAGCTGCTTCTTATCAGCTCTGGTCACAGTTCAGACTTTGGGTACGTGCTGAAGCCCTCAAGTTGCAGGATATCAACTATGAGCAGGCACAACACAATTTCAGCAAACTTCTGAATGAAGCTAGAAGTGTGCTTCTGAAAGAGGACGTGCTCCCTCTGGACAGTGAACCCTGGTCTGAGAAACAGCAAGCTGCAAAGGTGCAACCATCATAAGAAGACAAGACCATTCATGCTGAAAGTCAAGCAGATGATGTTGCTGAAAGTTCTGAGAAGCCTCCTCCTTCTGATGCTTCTCAAGCTGCCTTGGACAGGCGGTCTCTGGAAGAACTAAGGCTGAATAACATACGTCTGCAGCAGCGGATGGATGAAAACGATCAGAAGATGAAAGAGAGAATGGATGTGCAGGACAGCAAGATTGACACTGTTGTCAGCATGGTGCATAAACAGAATGAGACTTCTGAAAAGATTCAAGCCATGCTGGAGAGCCTGTTCACACGCTTGCCTCCTCAACCTTAAATCTTTTTTCATGCATGACCTTTTTTCATGTTTTCTTGATTCTCTGATGTACTGTTTTGATTATGTTTTGTAATATTTTCTTGCTCTGATTCTGAACTATCTTAATATAATTAGTTTTTCTGATCTTAATTGTTTTAGCACATCACCAACACTTTTTGATTGCTGACAAAAAGGGGGAGAACAAGAATGATATTTAAATCAATAACGGGCTAACTAGACAGAAATTCTCAAACATTCTAACTCTATTACTTGAAATGTTTTTTCTGTTTTGTTTAAAGTCTATAGGCACAAGGAAGCTCCTGGACACTCTGAAGACTAGAAGCTCTGAACAATATGAAGTTACTCTAATCAATATGAAGTTCTGATCCAAAGCAAAGCTCTGACAAGAAAAGCTCTGAAGCTCTGCTCTGACATAAAGCTTCTGATAAGTCAAAGACTTTGATAATCTGATGTTCAAAGAAAGAAAAAGATCTGATCCTGAAGAACTCGTATAATCAAAGGGAAGTAATCAACTCAGGGGGAGTATCTCTTAACTCTGACTTCTCCGTACTTCTTACTCTGATACATTTTCCAGATACCTTTTCACGTTATTTTCATTTAAAATATCTAGTTTTTGTCATCATCAAAAAGGGGGAGATTGTTAGAACAATGTTTGAATCTACTACCCTATATTTAAGTTTTGATGATAACAAAGTGAAAAGATATAGTATTTATAAGTTTCATGCTTGAACTATCTGCTGCCTAAAATTATTATGTTCTGACTTGCAGATACGCTGATTGAAATAAGCAAGATCACATCTATTCAGCATCAGAATTTGATTTCATACACCAGCATCAGAAGTTGCTACATCAGAACGTCAAAATCAGATGATCAACTCATGTACATGCTGAAGCTTGATGAACAGAACTGCGCTCAAACACTCTGATACAGAAACACAATAGTTCATCAGCAGCGAAGCAGAATCAGAATGAGCCAAGCCAGAACTTGCGTTAAGGAAGCAACGGTACTGTGCATTGAAAGCTAATTAATTCCAACGGCCTCATTCCAGACAAGATCTACTCAATAAGGAAAGCTTGTTATTAGCATTGAATCAAGAATATTGCATTCAATGTTCATCATCTCAAGTGCTATATAAACAAGGCTTTGAAGATTATAATGGCTAATGCTCTCCAAATCTCTACACGCACAAAAGCTGAACCATAATCTTCGTTCTACCAGTTTTGCTAAACCATACACTCTGATATTCCATTACTGTTTAGCAATCTAGTTTCTAAGCTTCAATTTGTGTATACATCACAGTTGTGATAAAGTTTTGTAGAAAACATCCACACACATTGTTTTATCTCTTTGTAAGAAAGTGTTACCTTGACAAACCGGGTTGTGGTTTGAATCAAGAAGGCTTTAGCAGTTGTTAAAGCAGTCTGTAATATTCAGTTGAATATAGTGAATTAAGACCTCGTTGGAGAGAGGCGAAATCACCTTGACGGGTGGACTGGAGTAGTTTGAGATCAAACGAACTAGGATAAAAATATCGTGTCAATTGCTTGAGATTTCAGTTTTACAATTCAACCCCCCCCCCCCCCCCCCTTCTTGTGTTTTTAACCACTTCAGAGGTTACTGGGATACACGACACCCTAATTTAGTTCCATACAGGGATTACATATTAGAGTTGTTGCCCGCTTTTGATGAGATCACCTTTGAGAACATTCCTAGGGAAGTAAATCAATTGGCACATGCTCTGGCCACTTTAGCAGCAATGTTCAAAGTCAGTTATTTGAATCATGCACCCAACATAAGAATCTTTTGTTACAAGGATCCAACACACTTTTTCCCTGCTCATTGTCTCACAACTGAAGATGTGTCAGGTAAAGCCATGGTATTTCGACATCAAAAGATATCTTGAGAAGCAAGAATACCCCGAGGGTGCTACAATCTGTGATAAGAAGACTCTTAGAAGATTAGCATACAAGTTTTTACTGTCGGGAGACATTCTGTACAAAAGAAACTATGATTCAGTTCTGTCGGGAGCCCTCGTGAATTTGTTTTGTCCTTTTTGGTTTATTTTTCGTATACGAATTGTGATTTAAATTCTTTGTTAAGCAGTGAATTGAAAATAATAAGGCAATAATAATCACAAGCTAAGATGCGAAACACGACGTTACATGCATATAAAGGAATTCTAAGGGAATGCCATGGTGTTCAAGTGTTTGTTTTTCTGTGTAGGTATCAAGTCATAACAGTCACCTCGACCAAGATTTCATCCTCGTCATCTCCTTACAGACAGCTGAGCACCCGATTCTTAAACACCGAGAAACTTGGGGCATTTGATGAGATCCATGTCTCTACTCAATCATCCACAAGAATTCCGGAAATTCAGATCAAGATGCTCCTCTTCAGCAAGGTTTAATCCCTAGTGAACTCAACAAGGCTATAACTCAAGTCTTGAAGTTTTCAAGCACCAATCTGTATTGGCATCTCAAGACAATGGGTAACGAACCCCAATGAGCCTGATATTTTTTACTCTGCATACAATAATCATCACTGCATATTACATTGCATCCTCAAATGCATAGCATATCCATGAATCATCATGCCACACTTCTAAATGAATATTGAAGCATGAGCCAGATTTGGTACCTTGCACAAAAGCCCCAAATCAACAAAACATCCCCACAAAGAATATCATCCTCATAATTCCCAATTAACATTTGCCATTACACTACCAACCAAAATGAGACATGTTGTCAGTACATTGTACTCCCAAACTCTCAATACTTACATTATCTTTCCAGGGTTGTAGGTCGTTCGTAGATCTTACCCTTACGTTATCTTTCAAGGGCCGTAGGTCTCCTGTAGATCTTAGCTTCACTGTATCTTTTTTTAAGGTCGTAGGTCGCTCGTAGGTCTTACCCTCGCGTTATCTTTTATAGGATCGTAGGTCGCTCGTAGATCTTACCCTCACGTTATCTTTAATAGGGTCGTAGGTCGCTCGTAGGTCTTACCCTCACGTTATCTTTTATAGTGTCGTAGGTCGCTCATAGGTGTTACCCCTACGTTATCTTTTATAGGGTCATAGGTCGCTCGTAGGTGTTACCCTCATGTTATATTTTATAGGGTCGTAGGTCGCTCGTAGGTATTACCCTCACGTTACCTTTTCTAGGGTCGTAGGTCATTCGTAGGTCTTACCCTCATGTTATCTTTTATAGGATCGTAGGTCACTCGTAGGTCTTACCCTCATGTTATCTTTTATAGGGTCGTAGATCGCTCGTAGGTCTCACCCTTATGTTATCTTTTCTAGGGTCGTAGGTCACTCGTAGGTCTTGCCCTCATGTTATCTTTTCTAGGGTCGTAGGTCGCTCGTAGGTCTTACCCTCATGTTATCTTTTCTAGGGTCGTAGGTCGCTCGTAGGTCTTACCCTCATGTTATCTTTTATAGTATCGTGGGTCGCTCGTAGGTCTTACCCTCATGTTATCTTTTATAGGGTCGTAGGTTGCTCGTAGGTCTTACCCTCATGTTATCTTTTCTAGGGTTGTAGGTCGCTCGTAGGTCTTAATCTCAAGTTATCTTTTTTAGGGTCGTAGGACCCTCGTAGGTCTTACCCTCGTGTTATCTTTTTTAGGATTGTAGATCGCTCGTAGGTCCTACCCTCACGTTATCTTTTCTAGGGTCATAGGTCGCTTGTAGGTCGTACCCTCATGTTATCTTTTCTAGGGTCGTAGGTTTCTCGTAGGTCCTACCCTCATGTTATCTTTTATAGGGTCATAGGTCGCTCGTAGGTCTTACCCTCATGTTATCTTTTCTAGGGTCGTAGGTCGCTTGTAGATCTTACCCTCATGTTATCTTTTATAGGGTCGTAGGTCGCTCGTAGGTCTTACCCTCACGTTATCTTTTATAGGGTTGTAGGTCGATTGTAGGTCTTACCCTCACTTTATCTTTTCTAGTGTCATAGGTCACTTGTAGGTCTCTCCCTCATGTTATCTTTTCTAGGGTCGTAGGTCGCTCACAAGTCTTACCCTCATGTTATCTTTTCTAGGATCGTAGGTTGGTCGTAAGTCTTACCCTCACGTTATATTTTATAGTATCGTGGGTCGCTCGTAGGTCTTACCCTCACGTTATCTTTTATAGGGTCATAGGTCACTCGGAGGTCTTACCCTCATGTTATCTTTTCTAGGGTCGTAGGTCGCTCGTAGGTCTTACCCTCATGTTATCTTTTTTGGGTCGTAGGGCGCTCGTAGGTCTTACCCTCACGTTATCTTTTATAGGGTCGTAGATTACTCGTAGGTCTTACCCTCACGTTAACTTTTCTAGGGTCGTAGGTCTCCCGTAGGTCTTACCCTCATGTTATCTTTTCTAGGGTCGTAGGTCGCTCATAGGTCCTACCCTCATGTTATCTTTTATAGGGTTGTAGGTCGCTCGTAGGTCTTACGCTCACGTTATGTTTTCTAGGTTTGTAGGTTGCTCGTAGGTCTTACCCTCATGCTATCTTTTCTTGGGTCATATATCATACGCCGATCAATACTTGTTGTCTTTATCTTTCTTATTGGTAATAGATCATACACCGATACTTACCCATTGTCTTTCCCTTTCTTTTTGGGTCGTTAATCCTACACGATGGATTCTCCACTGTTGTCGACTTCACCCATTGCCTTTAAGTTATCATTTTGTTAGTAATCCTATTTTCAGTCACCACGACATCATCAACCGTATTTTTTCAATCACGTTAATACCCACTTCCTCGAGAACCTTGTATTTGCATCATTACCCCAACACAAGCTATCTTTATTCAACCACATTCATTCATCATGACCAGTTCACCTGAAAGTTCATTTTTCACCCCTAGTATACATCACAAATAATAACACTCACACCATCTCTCATGGAAAAATTTCAGGTCTTAGTATTTAATCATCTTCTACCTTGAATGATCGAAAGGCTGGTGACAATATCACCTTTAGGTTTAAGACAATTAAATAGCGGCAACTATCATACCCCAAATTTTTCCTACCTTTTACTTTTTTCTGGCTTAGACTCCGCATTTCATCTACATCATCTTCACCAGTTCATTTGCATATCATGCATTTCATTGAATAAAGGTACCTGAGGTCCAAGAGTTCAGTGGTTGGGCAATTAAAAGTTTCACAATGTTTTCAGGAAACTAGGATTTTTGCTTCAAGGTCACATTGAGCTTTACCCCCTTCTATAAGTCAATTGCTTATCAAGAGGTTTAAGGGGTGAAATCAAGGAATTCTTCTCATATCAGTTAAAATTTTATTTGAGGAGTTTCTTGATGGGCTAAATTTTGAACTAAGACGACATCTATCATTTTCAAAGTGGTTTGAATTTGTCATGAAGATTCGAAATTGAAAGAGAAAGAAAAACTGGATTTGGATTGCAAATTAGAAATAATGGAAATTGGTATTTCATACAATGTCTTTGGTTCACAAGTCTCCAATTCCTTACATCACAAGTTACTATATTCAAGATTCAAGTCACTATTGATTATCTTGCAACTATTTTTGGATTCATGCCATGACCATTTGAAACCATACAAAGGAATTTCTCATTACAAGTCCAAAATGTCCAAATATAACAGGCCCAAAACCAGTCCAAACTATCCAAATCTAACATGCTAAAATACTTGTCAAAACTATCAAAACCTGCATAATAATGTTGTCCAATTTGCTACTGTATAAGGCCAAAAGTTTGCACCAACCAGCCCCACAAAATTTTCCAAACTGTTGTTGTCCATTCTGCTGCATATCAGTCCAAAACCTGTTGTTCCTACACCAAAACAGTCCATGCATAACAATCCAAAAATCTGTTGCAGCCCTACTTAAAACTGTTCACATAACTGATGCATAGACCTGCTGTCTAGAACAGTCCAAGTACTGCAAATCCTTACACACAAATAGGCTAAACCTAACATGTATCAAAAAAGAAACAAATCAAATTACAAAATTTTACAAAACATATCAGATCCCCCCCCCCCCCGAACCTCACTGGATTCACCAATAAAACAATAGAAAGATAGTAGAAAAAAAGGAGGGCAATATTGAGATAAGATACAAGAGCAAACAAAAAAGAAGGAGATTTTGGTGTGAAAATAAAGAGAGACAGTAGCAATATTGAGAGAGAAAAAGATAGCAGAGAAGAGAGAGAGAAAAACACTGAGAGGAAGAGAAGAAAAACACTGTAAAACTAGAAAAGAAAAAACAACAGCAACCATGAAACTGTGTTGAAACATGAAACAATTTTGAACCATAAAACAACAGTAACAAAAAACAGTAGCAACCCAAAGGAAAACAGAAACAGAAAAAAAACCTTCAACCCCCTGTACAACCTCGCAGCTCTCAACAAAAAGTAAGGATTGGAGCAACTTCTTGGAGGTTCACTGAAGCCATTATGATCATCACCGCATCTTGAAATGTGTTCAAACTCAAAACACAAATTTCAATTTCAAGGTAAGTCTTATTGACTTTGAGCTCTTCATTTCAAGCATCATTAGTGATTCATTTTTGAAGATAAATGTAGATATCACACCCTTGAAGCTAACCACATGCTTGATTTTCATTTTTATCAATTATATGTTGAGAACTAACTTTTACATGTAGCAGAACAATGTAAGAAATAGAAAAAACAACAGTATGAGTCGATACATGTCCCTATGAGTCAACAAATGTCAGGCACAAAACAGGTTATGAGTCAACACAAAACGTGCATGTGTCGATACAAAATGGAAATGAGTCGACACAAACCCTTATGTGCCGACTCATACTGTGTTATTTTTTATTTTCCAGGGGCAAGAAAGGTGTAGGAGTCGAGACAAAACACGAATGTGTCGACACAAACAAGAAATGAGTTGACACATACCATTATTTATCGGCTCATACTGAGTTGATCTTGATTTTCCATAAATAAGATGTCTTATGTATCGACGCATAAATGCATGTGTCGATACATAAAAGTTAAAAAGACAAGTTTCCTTTCTTTTTACACTATCTTTGTATTTGTTTTTATATTCATTTATTAAATATGGTTTTAATAATTTAATTAGGTTTCTACTTCATCCCCATTTATAAACTTGTGCCCCCATCCCCATATGATTGTAATAACTTAGGGTTTATTTTTTTGTATGTTTTAATTGTTGCTTAATCATTCATATGTCATCCAATTAGAACATGTGGCCTCCTCTTGGGCTCATCATCAACGACCAAGTATCCACTTTCAAATGCACACTTGCATACATTTCATAGTTTGGTCCTGGGCTTTTCTACAGCGACAACTATTCGATCGATTGTTCCAATTGGTCGATTAGAATACTAGTGCCATGCTAGTCCCACTTTCTAGGATCATGCATATAGCCACCTTGTATGGGCTTTTTATTTTTATATTATCCATTGAAGCAACTTCTCTCCCCTTGGCTTACATACCAAGCATCTTCTTAAAGGGTCTCATAGTTGATTTTGGGCATGGCCATTCTCACGAGGTTAATCAAGTCTTTCCCTTGGTTAACCATAACCCAAATCAACCACTTTAGTCCATATACCAAGTGTTTCCATGCACAAAGGGTCTCATAGTTAATGGTAGGAGCACCTACTCTCACGAGATTAATCACGCATGCCCCTTGGTTAATCATAACCCGATTCAATTCTCATACACTGAGCATTCCATTTACTCCTTTCATGATACTATTCATTTTTCATCACTTTGGCCATGATCACTCTTCACAAACACCGTTTCCTTTTTGTAACATGCTCCCTTAGGATGATAGTTTCCTCTTCTTTAAGATGCGAACTAATTAGATCTTAGGTTGGAACCCATGCATGACAACATTACGGTAGACTTTCCCCTTTGACTTTTCTTTTTTAATTAAAATTAAAACCTATCATTCACAAATCAAAAATTTAAAAACATTTAATCATTACTCGAATTCATTCTAAAACTCGCAAAACACTCAACCAAACAAAACTTCCCCCAAAGATCATGTTATCTCCGTTCTACCGTGATCCAGGCTGTGCCTATTGCTAGTATGTGTGCATTAATGTCACCCACTAAAAAACACCAACAAACCAACATTTTTAGAGGAACTACGGTGTTCTGATCCCTTCACTGGATACATAGGCAAAGGGTTGTGAGATCCTCACGAACACACTAATAAAAATCATTTTCTTTCCCCTAAGAAAGTATAGTTATAGATAAACACACCCTTAGAAAAAAACAAACAAAATGGATCCCGTTGAGTACAACGAATGTGAAGGGTGCTAATACCTTCCCCTTGCATAACTGACTCCCTTACCCTTTCTCTTAGTTGCAAGACCATCTTATCCATCCCCTTGTGGTTTTCTCGATATTTCCCCTTCCTTAGGGATAAATAAAGTTCGGTGGGGGCTCTGTGTTTTTTCCTGATAGCTTCATCTGGTTACCTCAGGTTTTGAAGAAGACATGATTAGTGTTTTGTAAAATCAAGCTTCTCAAATGAACTTTTGTTTTGATGAAGACAAAGCATGATTGACAAAGAAGGCAAAGATTTTTTGATCAAGCTCAAAGCATCTATGGACAAAGACGTCAGTTCAAGCTCTTAGCAACTTTCAAAGTATAATGATAATACTTACTTTGAACTTAAGAAATAGATTCTCAATGGTGAAAATAAATTTTTTATAAATCCTTACTCAAGTTTTTCAAAGTTAAAATTCATTTTTCACTTGAGTGCAATCGATTTGCATATTAGTGCAATCGATTGCATGCTTCAATTTTTCAGATCTTCTGCTTCTGTTTCTCAGTGCAATCGATTTACATTGCTTGTGAAATTGATTGCATGCTTAAAATTTTCAAAACGTTTACTACTGTTTCTCAGTGTAATCGATTTACATTACTTGTGTAATCGATTGCACTCAATCATTTTTTTGCTACTGACTTCACATGCATTCGATTTACACTCATGTGTAATCGATTGCACACTTAAAACTTTTGAAAATATAGCTGTTGAAACCTCGTGCAATCGATTTACACAAAGGGTGCAATCGATTGCATGATGCACGATTTTGAAAAACAGCAGCTTTGCATATGCCTGTTCATAATACCTTTTCATTGAAACCTTTCTCTCAATCTTGGCAATTGTTCATGATCTATTTTCAGAACTTTATGATGTTTCAAAAAGGTGCTATGAACATATAACTATTCATTTTCAAAATCATTTTCAACATCTCTTCCAAATATATTTTCTTAATTTTCAAAATACAAACTCAAGCTTTTCTTCACTTTCATACATAAGTTTTCTGCACACTTTCATACATTGTTAAACAGAAAACTTTGAGCATTTATATCTTGATTCATTGTACAATATTATCATTGGAAGAGAAGATAATTTATTGTTAAATCACTCTAAGTGATAAATACTACTCAACTCACTCAAAATCAAATATTGATAGATACTTACTTATTTTTCCAAGATTGTTGGAAATGAGTTTAAGTGGTTTTATACATCTTGTCTTTCCAGGATTGTTGGATACAAGTGTGTAGTCACTTTGAGAGGATTGTTCTCATTGTTGACATAGTAAAAATCCAAGAGGATTGTTCTTGGTGGTTTTACTGGTTAGAGTCTTGTATAGAAGGACTAGGGTGTCTTGTCTAGATATCTAACAATAAGGAAATCTCTTTCATGTTGAAAGGGGAATGGAGTACTCTCGTACTGTGAGGGGAACCAGGATATATCTGTGTTCTTTACTTTTCCACATTTACCGCTTTCATCACTAGCCATAAACCAGAAAAGAAAGAAACACATTTGTAAACTCGTGCAATAAACCAGAAAAATAATATCCATAATCACTAAAACGGTAAAACTTTTAAAGTACCTAATTCACCCCCCCCCCCTCTTAGGAGCCTCTCATACTTCCAATTGGTATCAGAGAAGGTTATAGGTAACCTGCTCCTAAAAGATCCAGAATGGCTTCCGCAAATCAAAATCCCATTTTCAGAGATGGTGGTAGTAACAACAAGCCTCCTCTATTTTGTTGTGAATATTTTGACTTCTGGAAAATACGCATGAAGGCACATTTAGAAGCACAAGGAGAAGAAATATGGGATACCGTCGAGAATGGTCATTTATCCCTATAACGGTAATCAATGGTACTGGCTCATGAAAGCCTAAAACTGCATGGGACGAAGTTGATAAGAAGAAGGTTCTCTATGATAAAAAGGCAATAAATCTTCTTCAAGGTGCACTTAGCATGGATGAATTCTTCTGTGTCTCAGCATGCAAAAGAAAGAAATAAATATGGGATACCTTGGTAGAAACTCATGAAGGAGCCGCTAAAGTTAAAAGATCGAGATTAAATACATTGAGTCAAGAATACAAACTTTTCAGAATACAGCCCCGAGAATCAATCCTCGACTTGCAGAAAAGATTTGTACACTTGACAAATCATTTGAAAGCACTCGGTAAGACTTTAACTAATGATGAACTTAATCTTAAAGTGCTTAGATCTTTATCCAGGGAATGGCAACCAAAAGTGACAGCAATATCCGAGAAGAAGAATCTATCCACAATGACTTCTGTCACTTTGTTCGAAAAACCTCAAGAATATGAGACGGAACTTGCAAGACTTGAAAAGCATAAAATCCAAGTAAAAGATTTAAAAGACATGGCTCTAAATACAAGGATAAAAAATCATGATAGCAATCAAGAGGATGAATTCACTAGCAGTGAAGATGATGATCTTATCAAGAAGATTGAAAAGGTTCTACAAAAAGAAAGAAAAAGGGAAGCACCAACAAGGAAGGTTATATGCTTTGAATGTGGAGAAAAGGGACATGTTAAAAGTTAATGTCCTAAAATTGAAAATAAGAAGAAGTATTTCAAGAGAAATAAAGATAAAAAGTCAAAGAAAGCATATATAGCATGGGAAAGTTCATCTTCCAATTCCGAAAACAATCAACGTGTTAATCTTGCATTGATGGCCTCACACCATTCCGATAGTGAAGATGACGATGTTAGTAATGAATTTTCTATTTTTGATACTGATGCACAAGTTATTATAGACGAACTATTAAATGAATGCAAAATTCTGTACAAAACTATTTCATCTCAAAAGAAACAAATTTCATCTTTAGAAGAAAAATGTGAGTCTATGGAAAAAGATCTCAAAGATGAAAAACAAAAACTTAGTGAGCAAAAACAGAATTTTGTATGCAAAAATTGTGAGTCACTCTCTTTCTAAATTGTCCAATTAAAAAGAGTTATTGAAAGATATGAAAAAAGTCAAATTGGATTGGAAGGTGTTCTTAGCCAACAAAGATATTCCAATGATAAAAGTGGACTTGGATATTCAATGTTTTCAAAACCAAGTTCTAATAAAACTATCTTTGTTAAGGCTAGTGATCAATCATCCAAAGAGAAAGTGAACAAAACCAAAGTAGTTCATCAAAAGAAAACATTTCCTAAGAATAAATCTTACCCTTCTAGATATAGAAGTAACTTTGAACCTACTTGTTTTTATTGTGGTATTAAAAGCCACACACCTAATGCTTGCTATGTTAGAAACTTTAGTGTGGCAAGTGGGCATTATGTGTGGGTAAAGAAAAGAACTTACTATGATGGACCCAAAGCGCATTGGGTACCAAATCAAACTTAATTTGTTTTGTAGGTATGCTTGAAGACAACATGCAATATTTGGTATCTTGATAGTGGTTGTTCAAAGCATATGACGGGAGATATAAACCAACTTTCAAATCTAGTTTAAGTCCAAAGATTATTTCACATATGGGAAATACCTTAAAGGAAGAATTCTTGGCATTGGCAAAGTTGATACACTAACTTTAATATCCATTGAAGATGTACTTTATGTTGAAGAACAAAAGACAACTTCTAAGTAAAAGACAACTTTGTTAAAAAGGCTTCAAATATATCAAGGATGAATGATTTATGAAGTCTCTCTTGAGGTGAAACTCATTGGTATAAATTGTTTTTACTTTCAATAATTTCTTTATGTATTATAAGGCTTTTCCAATCCTTTTTAAATGAAAAAGGGGGAGAAGAAATATATATGTATGTATATGCTTGTCTCTAACTATTGCAGCCCAAAGAAAGATGAAAATTCTCTATGATTCAAGGGAGAACTTTGATTAAGAGGGAGTTATCAAAGATAGGGGGAGCATTCACATAAGCGTTTATCATTCTTCTAAAAAGAGTCAAGCATCTTCAACATTATGTTTTGATGAAGATAACTACTATGTGCATTTATCAAAGGATGAGAAAAAGCATCATGAAGCAATATGGCCATGGTTAAGTTTTCAATATTACTACATATATTTTGTCCATTTTTATTGCATCTTTCCCTTCTTTTTGTTAATGTCAAAGGGGGAGAAGGATGTGGTACTTTATGCTTGTATATTTCCTTGTCTTAATTTTTTTAAGGTACTCTTCAACCAAGATGAACAAATTCAAAGGATTCCAACCTTCTCATACATAGGGGGAGTTATGCATCTTAGGGGGAAAAGCTCTTTCCGAAAATTACATCGCATAAGGCAAGATTGTTTGTCATCATCAAAAAGGGGGAGAATGTAAAATCAAGCTTCTCAAATGAAATTTTGTTTTGATGAAGACAAACCATGATTGACAAAGAAGGCAAAGATTTTTTGATCAAGCTCAAAGCATCTATGGACAAAGTCGTCAGTTCAAGCTCTTAGCAACTTTCAAGGTGTAATGATAATACTTACTTTGAACTTAAGACATAGATTCTCAATGGTTAAAAGAAATGTCTTATAAATCCTTACTCAAGTTTTTCAAAGTTAAAATTCATTTTTCACTTGAGTGCAATCGATTTGCATATTAGTGCAATCGATTGCATGCTTCAATTTTTTAGATCTTCTGCTTCTGTTTCTCAGTGAAATCGATTTACATTGCTTGTGCAATCGATTACATACTTAAAATTTTCAAAACTTTTACTACTGTTTCTCAGTGCAATCGATTTACATTGCTTGTGTAATCGATTGCACTCAATCATTTTTTTGCTACTGGCTTCACATGCAATCGATTTACACTCATGTGAAATTGATTGCAAACATAAAACTTTTGAAAATATAGTTGTTGAAACTCCGTGCAATCGATTTACACAAAGGGTGCAATCGATTGCATGCTTCACGATTTTGAAAAACAGCAGCTTTCCACATGCCTGTTCATAATGCCTTTTCATTGAAACCTTTCTCTCAATCTTGGAAATTGTTCATGATCCATTTTCAAAACTTTATGATGTTTCAAATAGGTGCTATGAACATATAAATATTCATTTTCAAAATCATTTTCAACATCTGTTCCAAATATATTTTCTGAATTTTCAAAATACAAACTCAAGCTTTTCTTCACTTTCATACATAGGTTTTCTGCACACTTTCATACATTGTTAAACAGAAAAATTTGAGCATTTATATCTTGAGTCATTATACAATATTATCATTGGAAGAGAATATCATTCATTGTTAAATCACTCTAAGTGATCAATACTACTCAACTCACTCAAAATCAAATATTGATAGATACTTACTTATTTTTACAGGATTGTTGGAAATAAGTTTAAGTTGTTTTATAAATCTTGTCTTTCCAGGATTGTTGGATACAAGTGTGTAGTCACTTTGAGAGGATTGTTCTCATTGTTGACATAGTGAAAATCCAATAGGAATTTTCCTGGTCCAAGAGGATTGTTCTTGGTGGTTTTATTGGTTAGAGTGTTGTATAGAAGGACTAGGGTGTCTTGTCTAGAGATCTAACAATAAGGAAATCTCTTTCATGTTGAAAGGGGAATGGAGTACTCTCGGACTATGAGGGGAACCATCTTTGTGTTCTTTAATTTTCCGCGTTTACCGTTTCCTCACTAGCCATAAACCAGAAAAGAAAGAAACACATTTGTAAACTCATGCACTAAACCAGAAAAATAATATCCATCATCACTAAAATGGTAAAACTTTTAAAGTACCTAATTCACCCCCCTCTTAGGCGCCTCTCATACTTACATGTTTTTTTCCAGTTATTTGACCTTGCACATCACTGTTTCACCTTTCTATATTATCAGTTTGTATCTACAATAGAAGAGTTCTCTAAACTACCGGGAGTACTTGTTCTTGATCATACACCGTTCACCGGTTTAGAGGAAGCTCAAAAACCAGAAGATATTGCAGCAACCTTACATCTAAAGCAGTCCGACATTGTATCCAATTGGGAAACAAGAATTGGAGTAAGGGGATTTCTTGCTAAATTTCTGATAGAGAAGACTCAACTATTTATGGATGTTATGAGTTTGCAGGCTTTCAAGGAGATCTTGGCTTTATTAATCTATGGATTGGTATTATTCCCTAATTCATACCAACTCATAGATGTGAATGCCATCAAAACATTTCTTGCTCGTAATCCTGTGCCTACCTTGCTGGGAGATATTTTACATTCTCTTTAGGTGGTTTATCTCGCACCTTCCGCGCTCGATAATAAAGAATTAACAAGGGTTGAGGTGATCTCAAAGAATAATGTCACTCTCTCATACAGACATCTACTGGTATTCTAGATCTCATGAGGATATCACTATTATTGACCGTTATGGGGAATTCCCTAATGTTCCACTCCTTGGCATTAGAGGAGGTACTACTTACAACCCTTCTCTAGCTCTATGTCAATTTGGTTATGCTTAAAGAGACGGTCCGCATGACACACTTATCCAGGGTATTATATTCTATTACAAGAACGATCCTCAAGGTTATCGTTAAACGTTTATACATGCTTGGGGCATGGTAAGCAAGATTGATAGCAAGGCTTTAGGATAAAAGAACTCCATTCCTCTGGATCCCTATCTCAAATGGGTACGAACTCATGCTTAAAACCTTATGATGTCATATCCTATTGTCCTACCGGTAATCATGGAGCCTGTTGTCGAAGGAGACATTTGTCGCACCATATCCATCAATACATGCCCACTGACCTTAAAGAATTACAGAAGTCCTAGATTCAACTCAAGGAAGAACGAGACACCTTTGAGACTCAATTCAATGCAAGTTAGAAGAAAGTGCTAGAGCTCACGAAGAAACTTCACGAGGAGCAGAGTCTTAACACATATGTCAACATGTAGAAGAGGCGTCTTTAAGAAACTTAAAGCTTTAAGAGTTTTTTTTTAATTTATCCCTTTGTAATCTTGTGTTTTCACATACACTTATTAATAAAAATCTTTGTTTCTGTTTCCTTACGGTTAGAAAATTTAAATATCATAAGGTCCTTGAAAACATTTCATATACATATCATGCATATCATTACATGACAGGTGTTTCAAGATAGGTTTCTTATCTTTTTGTTGTTTATTTCAGCAGAAAGAATGGCTTTTGAATAAACAGTTAAGGATCTTCAGGCTCAGAACGCCCAGTTCCAGTAATTGTTCTTGAGTCTAGCCAAGGGGTAGAAAAAGCTAAAGGCCCTCATCACTAAAGAGAGGAAGGATAAAGTCAAGAAACCAACTGGAGTCCTCAACATGGGTTGGAGGCTCAAAGTATGAAGGAAGATGATAAAAGTATGAAGGCTAACAACCAGGGTTCTGATGAAGAAGAAGCAAACTATTCAGATTGAACAATATCCGCCGGTTGATGACGAGTATAAGCAGCTGGAAAATCGTCTCAATGATATGGAGATCTAGAGGATTCCTGGGTTGGATTTCAAAGAGTTGTGTCTCATCTAGGGGGTTGTTATACCTAACAAGTTCAAGGCCCCCGTATTTTCCAAATACGATAGTGTGTATTGTCCTAAGCTTCATATGCAGTCTTATGTGCGAAAACTCCAACCCCATATTGCTGGTAAAAAACTATGGGTGCATTTCTTCTAAGAAAGTATGTCGGGGACACAATTAGAATGGTTCTATTAGCTGGAAGGAACCAACATTCACACCTGGGAAGACATGGCTGCTTCTTTTTACAAGCAGTATCAATATAATGCTGACATTGCACTGACGTGAGTGCAATTATAAAACATATCTATGGGCTCGAACGAGGGTTTCAAAGAATACGCCCAAAAGTGGAGAGATTTAGCTGGAAGGGTGCAACCTCCCTTGTCTGATCGGGAGATAACTAATATGTTCATGGGAACTCTGACTGGTCCATTCTTTAATATGCTAATTGGGAGTTCTTCATATGGTTTTACTGAGCTAATCCTGACTGGGGAACAAGTTGAGAGCGGTCAGGAGCGGAAAGATTCTAGTGGTTGCGTCTTCTATTGTTATAAAGAAGACATTCAATAATAAGAAAGAAACAAATGTTATTTATAGATAGAAGGGCCATAGTAAGAATGATCGCCATCAGTCTGTGGGAGCAGTGTTGATTTCTAATCTTTTATTCAACAACAACAACGGGGGAATCAGCATAGGTCGGATGCTCCGAGGAGGCAGTTCACCAAGATTAGTATGCCTTTGTCTCAGTAATTACAACATATGTTGAAGGAAGAATTGGTAACACTAAGGGATCCTCCTAAAAATCCCAACACATCTTCTCCTAAGTACAATCCGAATGCGAAGTGCGCCTATCATTCTAACAGCCCGAGGCATAACACCAACAATTGCTAGTCCTTGAAGAATAAAATCCAGGATATGATTGATGCAAAAGAAATTAAATTTAATCCTCCCGAGACCCCTAATTTGATTACTTCGCCCATGCCCAGTCATGTTAAAGGTGTTAATGCTATCAACGATGTTTCTTATGTCTCCACCATGAGTTACTTGACCACTCCCTTGATAATCGTTAAGAAGAATCTGTTTTGAGTCAGTTTATTTCCGGGTTGCCTTAAAAGTTGTTACCATTGTGTGTCCCAAGATGATGGTTGTATGTGGCTGAAGAAGGGTATTCAGTGTTTGATTAACAACTGCGAAGAGTTTTAATGAAGGTGTGTCTCAAGAACTGAGACTTGAAGATGTTTCTATAATCACAATTTCCAATACTCTTGTAAGGATCACCTCTAAAGGTCCTATAAAGATTCATGTCGTTCCTAGGGTGGCTCCCCTAATCATCACTACACCGGGGCCACTCTCCTATTCCTCTAACAAGGTTGTTCCCAAGAATTATGGAGCTGAAGTTTATTAAGATAGTGTTAGGCAAGAACCATGGATTGCTGAAGATGAAGATACCAAAGTGTCTAACATTGTCGGAACTAGTAAGGTTACCAGAACATGAAGGGTCTTCTCTCCATAGATCTCTCCTCTAAAGACTACCACTACACCAGTATGTATCTCTGTTCTTGGGTCAATTGCTAACACTCGGGGCAAAGAGAAGGTGACTGAGCCTAGCCAGATGGAGGCACCATCAAAAGATGTTACTACTGGAGATTCTTCTAAACAGGAGATGGAGGAAATGCTGAAAATCATCCACAAATGTGACTACAATACCATTGAACAGTTGGGGCCGATGCCCTCCAAAATATCCATGTTATCCTTGTTATTATGCTCCGAAGCCATGCTCAAGCTCTGGTTAAATTTTTGAAGACCGCTCATGTACCACAAGAGACCTCTACTGACCAGTTTGAGAATTGTGTTGCAAGCCTAACAACTGATAATGGATTAGACTTTTCTGATGCTGACTTAACACTGGCAGGAAAGAACCATAACAAGGCCCTGCACGTCTCTATTGAGTGTAGGGGCACTACCTTGGCGCATATATTGGTAGATACAGGTTCCTCATTAAATGTATTACAAAAAGGTGCTCTAGAAAGATTGTACTATGAAGGGGTTATGCTGAAACCCGATGATAATGTGGTAAGAGCCTTTGATGGGACGAGGAGAATGTTACCCGGAGAGGTTGATCTTCCAATCAAGGTGGGGTCTCAGGTCTTCGAATCCATCTTCTATGTAATGGATATTCGTCTGGACTATTCCTGTTTTCTTGGACGCCCCTGGATTCATGGGGCAGTCACTATTACCTCTACCTTGCATAAAAAATTGAAGTATCCAGTGAAAGGGAAAATCGTTATAGTCTATGGAGAAGAAGAGTATATGGTGAGCCATTTGAATTCATTCAAATATGTTACTCCTGCTACTCCTGAGATTACCAAGGATCCACCAAGAATGGATTCTTTGAAAGATGCTAGGGTTTTGGTAGAAGAAGGTGGTTGCACTATTTGGGGTCAGCTTCCTGATATTCCTTACAAGTCAAAAAAATTTGGTTTGGGTTTCACCTCAGAGGCTTAGAAGGAGGTTTTTTGTTCTCGTGCTGGGAGACCACCTTTCTGCATCAGTAATAATGAAGTTAATGCTATTGAAGACACTAATAATGACTGTGATTTGGACAACTGGATATTCCTTACTACTGGCAGTGGACTCAACAACTGGAAGGCTAAAGACTTTATACCAATCTCCTTTAGATTAGGAGTAATTTCTATTTCCTATTTCATTTGCATATGCTCATCTAATAAAACATTGGGCTTTTTTGCATTCAAATTTTGCACTCTCTATCTTTTCCTTACTTTATTGCCTTCAAATATAGCTATGTGTTTCTTACATACACCCACACACTATATTACAGATCCATATCCTCTCTGGATCTCGTCAATATTGATTTTACTATTGCCACTCATGACTTTGAAAATCCGATCTACCAAGTCGAGGACGAAGGTGAGGAAGATTGTGAAATACCTGGAGAACTTGCCAGACTCTTAATACAAGAAGAAAAGGCTATCCAACCACATAAAGATCCAGTCGAAGTTGAAAACTTGGGTACCGAGACAGACCCGAAAGAAGTCAAGATAAGCGCCAATTTAGAAAGCAGTATCAAGAACAGGTTAATTCAAATGTTGCACGACTATGTTGAAATCTTTTCTTGGTAATACAAAGACAATCCAAGGCTCGATACTGATATTGTGGTCCATTGTCTACCAATGAAAGAGGGTTGTTCTCTGATTAAGCATAAGGTTCGTCACATGCGTCCCGAGATGTCATAAAATATCAAAGCCGAGGTTATGAAGCAATTCAATGTGGGCTTCTTAGCAGTGACATCATATCCTTAATGGGTTGCTAATATTGTTCTGGTACCAAAGAAAGATGGCAAAGTGCGTATGTGTGTAGACTACATGGATCTAAACAGGGCGAGCCCTAAAGATGACTTCCCACTTCCACATACTGATGTCTTGGTCGACAACACCGCTCATCACAAGGTATTCTCCTTCATGGATGGTTTCTCGGGTTATAATCAGATCAAGATGGCGCCTGAAGATATGGAGAAAACTACCTTCGTCATATAGTGGGGCACTTTCTGCTACAAGGTTATGCCTTTTGGGTTGAAGAATACCGACGCAACTTATCAGCGTGCCATGGTAGCTTTATTCCATAACATGATTCATCACGAGATAGAGGTCTACATCGACAACTTGATAGCAAGATCACAGGATGAAGAAGGGCATCTTGATCATCTATATAAACTGTTTGAAAGACTGAGAAAGTATAAGCTAAGGTTAAATCCGAACAAGTGCACCTTTGGGGTGAGATCCGATAAACTCCTGGGTTTCATTGTCAGTGGTAAAGGTATTGAGGTTGATCCCGCCAAGGTCAAAGCCATCTAAGAAATGACGGTTCCTCGTACTGAGAAGGAAGTCATAGTATTCTTAGAACCACTGAATTACATTGCCCGATTCATTTCTCATCTAACTACTACTTGTGATCCAATCTTCAAGCCGCTGAAGAAAGATCAAGTAGTAAAGTGAAATGACGACTGCCAAATAGACTTTGATAAAATTAAGGAGTACATGGGAGAACCTCTGATTCTGATGCCACCAGTTGAAGGAAGACCTCTAATCATGTACCTAACAGTGTTAGAGAACTCAATAGGGTATGTATTGGGGAAGCATGACGAGTTTGGTCGAAAAGAGCATGCAATATACTACCTTAGAAAAAGGTTGACCGACTGTGAAACAAAATATTCACTGCTCTAGAAAACTTGTTACGCTTTAGCATGGGCTGCTCTCCGACTAAGACAATATATGTTGACTCATACTACTTTATTGATTTCTAAAATGGATCCCATAAAGTACATATTTGAGAAGCCAACTCTCTCCATAAGAATAGCCCGATGGCAAATGGTCTTGACAAAATACGACATTTAGTACACCACTGAAAAGGCAATAAAGAGAAGTGTACTGGAAGATCATTTAGAACATCAAGCTGTAGACGACTATCTATCTATGAATTTCGAATTCCCAAACGAGAACATTATGCTAGTTACAGATTGTGAAGAACCTGGACCGTATGAAGGACCGTAGCATGGATCCTGATGGACTATAGTTTTCGATGGAGCTTCTAATGCAGTTGGAAACGAAATTGGTGCTGTAATTATCTATCCTCAGGGTTTCCATACACCTTTCACTGCCAGATTTATGCTTTGATTGTACCAACAACATGGCTAAATACGAAGCATCATCATGGGTATCAAAACTGCTATTGACCTAAGAATCAAGTTCTTGGATGTATATGGGGACTCAGCCCTGGTGATCAGTGAGATCAAGGGAGAATAGGATACGAAGCACCCAGATCTCATTCCTATAAAGAGCATGTGTTAACACTGATCCCATATTTCAAGGAAATCACCTTTGAGCACATCCCGCAAGAAGAGAATCAGTTGGCAGACACGTTGGCTACAATGTCATCTATGTTCAAGGTCAGATGGAACAACGAGGCTCCCAAAATTACCATTGAAAGAATGGACGAACCAGTAAACTAATATGAAGTTGACATTAATGGAGTAGAAGAAAAACCTTGGTTTTATGGAGTGAAGAGGTATCTTGAGGCTCAAGAATACCCTGAAGAGGCATCTATCAATGATAAGAAATTCCTATGGAGGTTCTCGGCTAAGTTCTTCTTGAGTAACAGAATTCTATACAGGCACAACCATGATTCGACTCTGCTTTGTTGTATGGACAAGAAAGAAGCATAAAAATATTTTGGAAGATATGCACGAAGGTATCTTTTGTACTCACTCTAGCGGGAATACTATGGCCAGGAAAATTATGAGAGCAGGTTACTATTGGTCGACTATGGAAACCGATTGTCAGCACCACTCGAGAACTTGTCATCAGTGCCATATCTGCACTAATAAAGTACACATGCCTCTAGTACCTATGGATAGCTTGACTACTCCTTGGCCATTTGTGACGTGGGGCATTGACTGTTAGAACAAAGTTTGAATCTACTACCCTATATTTAAGTTTTGATGATAACAAAGTGAAAAGATATAGTATTTATAAGTTTCATGTATGAACTATCTGCTGCCTAAAATTATTATGTTCTGACTTGCAGATACTCTGATTGAGATAAGCAAGATCACATCTATTCAGCATCAGAAGTTGCCATATCAGAATGACAGAATTAGATGATCAACTTACGTATATGCTGAAGCCTGATGAACAAAGACTGCGCTCAACACTCTGATAAAGAAACACAACAGTTCATCAGCAGCGAAGCAGAGTCAGAATGAGCCAAGCCAGAACTTGCATTAAGTAAGCAACGGTACTGTGCATTGAAAGCAAATTAATTCCAACGGCCTCATTCCAGACAAGATCTGCTCAATAAGGAAAGTTTGTTATTAGCATTGAATCAAGAATATTGCATCCAACGTTCAACATCTCAGTGCTATATAAACAAGACTTTGAAGATTGAAACGGCTAATGCTCTCCAAATCTCTACACGCACAAAAGCTAATCAAAATCTTCTTTCTCTCAGTTTTGCTAAACCACATTCTGATATTCTATCATTGTTTAGCAATCTAGTCTCTAAGCTTAAATTTGTGTACACACCACAGTTGTGATACAGTTTTGTAGAAAACATTCACACACTTAGTTTTATCTCTTTGTAAGAAAGTGTTACCTTGACAAACCGGGTTGTGGTTTGGATCAAGAAGGCTTTAGCAGTTGTTAAAGCAGTCTGTAATATTCAGTTGAATATAGTGGATTAAGACCTCGTTGGAGTGAGGCGAAATCACCTTGACGGGTGGACTGGAGTAGTTTGAGATCAAACGAACCAGGATAAAAATATCTTGTTCATTGCATTAGATTTCAGTTTTACAATTCAACCCCCCCTTCTTGTGTTTTTCACCACTTCAATTGGCATCAGAGCGCCTGGTTCTGAGCTAAAACACTTAACCGTGTCAGTACAAGATCCAGCGTCAGAAAAACACAATGGAAGGAAACAATTCTCACATCAGCAATGACAACAATGAGGACAGAGACAGATTCAGCAGCAAACCTCCAGTCTTTGATGGAGAAAACTTTGATTACTGGAAAGACAGAATTGAAAGCTTCTTTCTGGCACATGATGCTGATCTGTGGGATATGGTGACAGATGGATACACGCACCCTGTGAATGCAAGTGGTCAGAAGATTGATAGAAAAACAATGTCTGATCAACAAAAGCGTGACTTCAAGAATCACCACAAGGCCAGAACCATCCTCCTCAGCGTCATCTCCTATACTGAGTATGAAAAGATCTCCAACAGAGACACAACAAAGAATATTTTTGACTCACTCAGAATGACGCATGAGGGCAACGTTCAGGTCAAAGAAACAAAAGCTCTGGCGCTAATTCAGAAGTATGAGGCGTTCAAAATGGAAGAATCTGAATACATTGAAACCATGTTCTCTAGATTCCAGATTCTGGTAGCTGGTCTCAAAGTTCTGGACAAAGGATACTCTACTGCTGACCATGTCAAGAAAATCATCAGAAGTTTACCCAAGCAGTGGAGACCTATGGTTACAGCTCTGAAGCTAGCTAAAGATCTCAACAAAATCACTCTGGAGGAACTTATCAGCTCCCTCAGAAGTCATGAGATAGAGCTAGAAGCTGATGAGCCTCAGAAGCAAGGTAAGCTTTTAGCATTAAAATCTAACAAAAAATTTGAGTCTAAAGTTTTGCAGGCAGTTGAAGAAACATCTGATGGATCCTCATCAGAAGAAGACGAACTCTCCCTCCTCTCCAGAATAGTAAATCAACTGTGGAAGCAAAGACAAAGGAAGTTCAGGAATCCCAGAAGATCTGATCAAAACGAGTCTTCTTCCAGATACAGAAGGACAGATTCTTCCTCTAGATACAGAAGATCTGAAGGCTCCTCCAGTAGCAAAAAGCCAAACACCAAAGACATCATCTGCTATGAGTGCAATGAGCAAGGACACTATAAGAGTGAATGCCCAAAGCTTCAGAGGGAAAAGCCCAAAAGGAAGTTTGGAAGAGAGAAGAAGAAGAGTCTCATGGCTACATGGGATGACTCTGACTCGTCTGAAGCTGACTCAGAATCAGATGATGAGAGGGCAAACATAGCTCTCATGGCTAACATTTCAGAAGATAGTGAAGCTTCTGAATCAGACTCAGAATCAGACACTGAAGAGGTATTTCCTAACTTTGCTGTTAACTTTACAAAGGCTGAACTTGCTGAAAGCCTTAATGAGATTCTGGAACGTTATCAGCAAATTAGAGCTAAATTCAGAGACCTGAAAAGGAATCTTGAATCTGACTCTAATAAGACTGACAGTCTCAAATTGGAAAATTCTGAGCTGAGAAATAAGATTTCAAAATTAGAAAACACTTTACAATACTCTCAGAAGGAACCAATTTCTGAAACTCCCAGCAACGCTGATGAGATCATCAAGGAGTATGATCACAGTTTCCAGAAGTTCCTAGCTAAAAGCATAGATAGAAGCAGAATGGCTTCAATGATCTATGGAGTTAGCATAAACGGCAGGAAAGGAATAGGATACCAAGGTAAGGTTCCTACACCATAGAATGTCATGGACTTAACCATTAAACACACTCCTCTAAATTCACATTTTGTGTATGGTCACACACATGATATTAAATACACTAGCAGTAAGCACTCTGTGAAACCAAAATTCAACCAGAGTTTTGGTAAAACTAATAAATCAGGACCCAAGAAAATCTAGGTACCTAAGGATAAAATAATACATGTTGCAGATATCTTTAGCAGCAAGTCAGAAACACCAGTCATGGTACCTGGACTCTGGCTGCTCACGACACATGACGGGAAGAAGGCATATGTTCCAAAGCCTGGAACTTAAGCCTGGAGGCCACGTTGGCTTTGGAGGCAATCAGAGGGGAAAGATAATTGGCTCTGGAACTGTAGGTAATGGAAATCTTCCCTCTATTAATAATGTTCTGCTAGTAGATGGATTGATGCATAATATGTTATCCATAAGTCAATTAAGTGATAACGGTTATGATATAATCTTTAATCAAAAATCATGTAAAGCTGTTATTCAGAAAGATGGGACTATCCTGTTTAATGGTAAGAGGAAAAACAACATTTACAAAATCAAACTTTCTGAACTAAAGAGTCAGAATGTAAAATGTCTTCTGTCTGTTAACAACGAGCAGTGGATCTGGCACAGAAGATTGGGGCATGTTAGTATGAGAAGAATATCTCAGATTAACAAACTCAATCTGGTCAGAGGACTTCCTAATTTGAAGTTCAATTCAGATGCTCTGTGTGAAGCATGTCAGAAAGGCAAATTTGCAAAACCTTCTTTTAAATCCAAAAATGTTGTTTCTACCTCTAAGCCATTAGAACTTCTGCACATTGACTTATTTGGACCAGTTAAAACTGCTTCAGTCAGTGGTAAGAAGTATGGGTTAGTAATCGTAGATGACTATAGCAGATGGACATGGGTAAAGTTCTTAAGACACAAGGACGAGTCACACTCTGTGTTTGTCACCTTTTGTAACCAAGTTCAGAATGAAAAGGATCTTAGAATCGTTAAAGTCAGAAGTGATCATGGTGGAGAATTTGAAAACAAAGATTTTGAGTCATTCTTTAATGACAGAGGCATTCTGCATGATTTCTCTTGTCCTAGAACTCCCCAACAAAATGGAGTTGTAGAACGAAAGAACAGAACATTGCAAGAAATGGCCAGAACCATGATCAATGAGACAAACGTTGCTAAGACCTTCTGGGCAGAGGTAATAAACACAGCGTGCTACATTCAGAATAGAATCTCAATAAGACCTATTCTGGAAAAGACTCCATATGAATTGTGGAAGAACAGAAAGCCCAACATTTCATATTTTCATCCATTTGGATGTACTTGCTTCATACTAAATACAAAGAATTATTCGAACAAGTTTGACTCTAAAGCACAGAAGTGTATTATGTTAGGATACTCTGAACGCTCAAGAGGGTACAGAGTATACAATACAGAAACACAGATTTTGGAAGAATCAATCAGTGTTCGTTTTGATGATAAGCTTGACTCTGAAAAGTCAAAGCAGAATGAAGTTTTTGTAGGTATAGAAATTGAATTTGCAGGTTATGAAGACAAGTCATCAGAAGCTCTCAACACAGACATTCCTTCAACGTCTGAAAGGAGCACTGCTAGCAATCCTAGAACAGCTGCTGATCAACCTCAGAAGAGATTACCCAGAAGCAGCTTGGATCACCCAGAAGAGACTATCCTAGGAAGAAAGGAAGATCCAATCAGGACAAGAGCAAGCTTCAGAAACTCTGAAGAAACACTTATGGGACTTATGTCTCTGATTGAACCTTCTTCTATTGATGAAGCACTTCTGGATAATGACTGGATTCTGGCAATGCAAGAAGAGATGAATCAATTCACCAGAAACGACGTATGGGATCTCGTTCCTAGACCTAAAGGATTCAACGTCATTGGAACAAGATGGGTGTTCAGAAACAAGCTAAATGAACAAGGTGAAGTCATCAGAAACAAGGCACGACTGGTTGCACAAGGTTATAGTCAGCAAGAGGGGATAGACTATACAGAAACCTTTGCCCCAGTCGCCAGGTTAGAATCTATCAGACTTTTAATTTCATTTGCTGTTAATAGAGGCATCACTCTGTATCAGATGGATGTCAAAAGTGCATTCTTAAATGGTTATATAGAAGAAGAAGTTTATGTACACCAACCCCCAGGTTTTGAAAATACAAAACATCCAGAACATGTTTTCAAACTAAAGAAGTCACTGTATGGTCTGAAACAAGCTCCCAGAGCTTGGTATGAAAGGCTAAGTAACTTTATGTTAGAAAATGAATTCACCAGAAGGAAAGTGGACACTACTCTATTCTGTAAATCAGTTAAGGATGACATCTTAGTCTGTCAAATTTATGTTGATGATATTATTTTTGGTTCTGCTAATCCTTCTCTTGGAAGAAAATTTGCTAAGTGTATGCAGGCAGAATTTGAGATGAGCCTCATGGGGGAACTTAAATTCTTTCTAGGAATTCAGATCAATCAAACTCCAGAAGGAACTTACATTCATCAGAGCAAATACATCAGAGATCTTCTGAAGAAATTTGACCTATCAGAATGTAAGCCATCAAAGATTCCAATGCATCCCACGTGCATTCTGGAAAGAGAAGAGATAAGCAAAAATGTAGAACAGAAAGTCTACAGAGGTATGATTGGTTCTCTCCTCCATCTGACTGCTTCAAGACCTGACATATTATTCAGTGTTTGTATCTGTGCTAGATTCCAATCAGATCCTAGAGAATCTCACTTAACAGCTGTTAAGCGAATTTTCAAGTATCTAAAAGGTACTACTAATCTGGGTTTGTTTTATAGAAAATCTAGTGATTATAGCTTAGTAGGCTACTGTGATGCTGATTTTGCTGGAGACAGAGTGGAACGTAAAAGTACTTCTGGAAGCTGCCAGTTTCTGGGAGAAAATCTGATCTCTTGGTCCAGCAAAAGGCAATCAACAATTGCTCTATCAACAGCAGAAGCTGAGTACATTGCAGCAGCAGGATGTAGCACACAAATGCTCTGGATGAAAAGTCAGCTTGAAGACTTCCAGATTTTTGAGAGTAACATTCCTATACTTTGTGATAATACTTCTGCTATTTGCCTAAGTAAGAATCCCATTTTACATTCTAGAGCTAAGCATATAGAAATAAAACATCACTTTATTAGGGACTATATTCAGAAAGGTATTTTGAACTTAAAATTTATAGATACAGACCATCAATGGGCTGATATCTTTACTAAACCCCTTTCAGAAGATAGGTTTAATTTCATTCTGAAACATCTCAGCATGAAAGTGTGTCCAGAGTGAAAATGTTCTAATTCCATATATTTACCTTCAGAATGTAATTGTTTTACTGTGAACTTCTGATCAATCTTCTTTCAGAAAGATAGAACATGCAGATTGTATCAGATGCAAGTCTAAAGATCTGAGAGTCTAAGCTCAAAGACAGACGTGTTGATCACTACATCAAACAAGTGTCATCCAATCATCAGCATATCTCTGAAGAAGAACGCGTGCACGCTTCTGAGAAGGCAAAGCGCTGATTGGGTGCATTGAGACACATGTCTGGTAACCGTTTTTAAGTATCTTTCTCAAATCCCCAAAAATCAGCAAGCATTTAATGAAAAGTAATCATGCTTTTAAAATGCAATCATGATTTTTCTCTCTCTTAAAAACGTTTATCTTTTCAAAATAGTTTTGAAAACTCTATTTAAGCACATTAATCTCTCATTCTCATTCTTTACGTTTTCTCACTAATACTCAAGCATTTTCTGCATATTTCTGTGTTCATCTCTTGCAAAACCTATTTTCCTCAGTTTATTCTCAAAACCCTTTTAGTGTGAACATGGCAACCTCCAGCAGTGCTTCTGCAGGTCCTCAGGAGAAAGCATCATCTGAGCAATATCAAGTTCCATTCAGAACTCTCCTCACTCTTGTGAAGAATCTTGAAGTGCTTTCTGAATTAATCATTGATTTTGGAAGCTTGAAGGAGAACGGTTTTGACCTAACTGAAGAAGTTAGGGCACAGAAGTGGGAAAGGTATTTTGACAGGTTGGTTGGACCAACATTCCCAATGCTAGTCAAGGAATTCTGGATTCACGCCAAGGCTTCAACACATCTAGTCACCTCCTTTGTTATGGGGAAGAAGATTGTGATCACTGAGGATCACATTGCAAGGCTAATAGGTTACAGTGGCGGTGGCGTCCGTTGTGTGGACATGGTTGAAAGATGTGATGATGTGGGTGTGATAGCAGCAAGGATTTTCACTCATGGGGTGCCCAGCAGCAAGATTAAAGATCTGAAGGATCATTACAGAGTTTGGGCTAAGATAATTCTGGGGTGCTTCAACCACAGGAAACCAACCAGTTCTCCTGATTACATAAATGTGGATCAGCAGTTTCTGATCTACTTTATTGATCAGAAGGTAAAGATCAATCTGGCTCATTTTCTGTTCAACCACCTCAGAACAAGTGTGAAGGAAACCAGGGAAGAAGAAAGAACCAAGAGGGATTGGATACCCTTTGGAAGGCTGATATCAGATATTCTGACAGAGAATAGGCTGATTGAGCATCTGATAGAAGCTCAAGAGCTAAGCACTATTGAACCAACAGTTGGGAAACCTCTGAATGCAAAGAACTTGAAGAAGATGAAGCTGATAGAGAATATTCAGAAGGAACCCAGAGCTACTCTTATTGCTGATATCACCAGCAGAAGAGTTCCTCTGAGTGACTTTCCGTTATTTTCTGAAATAGAATCCAAACCAGAGGTGGTTCTCAGATACCTGGATGCATGCAAGGCAGATGGTTCAGATCCAAATCTGATTATCAAAGCTCTGCATCAACCTCAGCAAGAAGTGACTCTGAAGAAGACGAAGAAGAGGAAGGCACCATCAGAAGGATCATCCCAGCAGACACCCAGGAAAAGAGGTAATTCATCTGCTGCTTCTGTTTTAAATTCTTCTACTATTCCAGCATCTATTCCTCCTCAAACCTCTCATAGAATCTCAATCCCCATCCCTACCATAGATGAAACTGTACCAGAAGAGGACCCTTCTGAGGCATTAAAACTCAGAAGACCCAGAACCAAACATCCCAAACAACCAACAATCTCAACAACATCAGCAATTGATCAAGTGATGTCTGACATTGATCAATACACCTCTGATCAACCAATCTCTGAACCACAAATTATTCCTCCTCCACAACCAGAACAACAGCAATCTGCTGAAGAACCAGAACAACAACAACCACTCTCACCAATTCCTGAAGAACCCATTATCCCCGAACAATCAGAAATTCCAACAACTTCTCCTCAACCAGCAATTCCGTCTCCCTCTCCTCAACCAGAAATTAATCCACCATCACCTAAACCAGAGTTTCATCACTCTGAAACTCCTTCTCCTCAACCATTTGAACCTCATTCACCTCAACCATCACCTTTGGCAATCCAGCTGCCAGGTGGAACAACTATCACCTTAGCACAATTGCCATCCTCATCAGAATCTACACCACCAAATACTCCCAAAACACCACCCAGTCCAATCATAATCTCTGATTCTGATACTCCATCTCCAAAACAAACAGCTGCCCAGAAAACCTCCGAAAACCCCAGCAGGACTTTCATAGACTTAACCAGTCTTGACCGTCTTGCTGATCTGAAACACAAAATTGCCATCCCAAAACCAAAACAACCAGATGTTGGCTCTGGTATTATGAATTTTGAAACAGGTGTGCTGCAATGGATTGCTTCTTTGAAGCAAGTCTGTCCTGGAATGATTGACCCAGCTGCTTCTAATCAGCTCTGGTCACAATTCAGACTTTGGGTACGTGTTGAAGCCCTCAAGTTGCAGGATATCAACTATGAGCAGGCACAACAAAATTTCAGCAAGCTTCTGAATGAAGTTGGAAGTCAGCTTCTGAAAGAAGACGTTCTCCCTCTGGATAGTGAACCTTGGTCTGAGAAACAGCAAGCTGCAAAGGTGCAATCAGAAGAAGACAAGACCATTCAAGCTGAAGAAAGTCAAGCAGAAGATGTTGCTGAAAGCTCTCAGAAGCTTCCTGCTTCTGATGCTTCTCAAGCTGCCTTGGACAGGCAGACTCTGGAAGAACTAAGGCTGAATGACATGCGTCTGCAGCAGCGGATGGAAGAAAGCGACCAGAAGATGAAAGAGAGAATGGATGTGTAGGATAGCAAGATTGACACTGTTGTCAGCATGGTGCACAAGCAGAATGAGACTGCTGAAAAGATCCAAGCCATGCTGGAGAACCTGTTCACACGCTTGCCTCCTCAACCTTAGTCTTTTTTCATTCATGTCCTTTTTCATGTTTTCCTTGATTTTCTGATGTACTGTTTGAATATGTTTTGTACTATTTTCATGTTTTGATTCTGAACTCTCTTAATATGATTAGTTTTTTTTCTGATCTTAACTGTTTTAGCACATCACCTACACTTTTTGATTGCTGTCAAAAAGGGGGAGAACAAGAATGATATTTTAATCAATAACGGCTAACTAGACAGAAATTCTCAAACATTCTAACTCTATTACTTGAAAATGTTTTTTCTGTTTTGCTTAAAGTCTACAGGTACAAGGAAGCTCCTGGACACTCTGAAGACTAGAAGCTCTGAAGCTCTAATCACTATGAAGTTCTGATCAGCTCTGACAAGAAAAGCTCTGAAGCTCTGCTCTGACATAAAGCTTCTGATAAGTCAAAGACTCTGATACTCTGATGTTCAAAGAAAGGCAAAAAGATCTGATCCCGAAGAACACGTGTAATCAAAGGGAAGTAATAAACTCAGGGGGAGTATCTCTCAACTCTGATATCTCTTTACTCCTTATCCTTTTACTTCTTACTCTGATGCATATCTCAGATACGTTTTCACGTTATTTTCATTTAAAAAATATCTAGTTTTTGTCATCATCAAAAAGGGGGAGATTGTTAGAACAAAGTTTGAATCTACTACCCTATATTTAAGTTTTGATGATAACAAAGTGAAAAGATATAGTATTTATAAGTTTCATGTATGAACTATCTGCTGCCTAAAATTATTATGTTCTGACTTGCAGATACTCTGATTGAGATAAGCAAGATCACATCTATTCAGCATCAGAATTTGGTTTCAGACACCAGCATCAGAAGTTGCCATATCAGAATGACAGAATTAGATGATCAACTTACGTATATGCTGAAGCCTGATGAACAAAGATTGCGCTCAACACTCTGATAAAGAAACACAACAGTTCATCAGCAGCGAAGCAGAGTCAGAATGAGCCAAGCCAGAACTTGCATTAAGTAAGCAACGGTACTGTGCATTGAAAGCAAATTAATTCCAACGGCCTCATTCCAGACAAGATCTGCTCAATAAGGAAAGTTTGTTATTAGCATTGAATCAAGAATATTGCATCCAACGTTCATCATCCCAGTGCTATATAAACAAGACTTTGAAGATTGAAACGGCTAATGCTCTCCAAATCTCTACACGCACAAAAGCTAATCAAAATCTTCTTTCTCTCAGTTTTGCTAAAGCACATTCTTATATTCTATCATTGTTTAGCAATCTAGTCTCTAAGCTTAAATTTGTGTACACATCACAGTTGTGATACAGTTTTGTAGAAAACATTCACACACTTAGTTTTATCTCTTTGTAAGAAAGTGTTACCTTGACAAACCGGGTTGTGGTTTGGATCAAGAAGGCTTTAGCAGTTGTTAAAGCAGTCTGTAATATTCAGTTGAATATAGTGGATTAAGACCTCATTGGAGAGAGGCGAAATCACCTTGACGGGTGGACTGGAGTAGTTTGAGATCAAACGAACCAGGATAAAAATATCTTGTTCATTGCATTAGATTTCAGTTTTACAATTCAACCCCCCTTCTTGTGTTTTTCACCACTTCATTGACATGATTGGAGAGATCAATCCTACCACTTCTTACGGGCATCACTTCATCCTTATCGCTATTGATTACTTGACAAAAGTGGGTTGAAGAAGCCTCGTTCGCCTCTGTTACCAAGAACATCGTGGCCCAGTTCATTCGGCATAACTTTATCTGTCGGTATGGCATCCCCGAGATGATTATCACGGACAATGGTACTAACCTCAACAACATTATGATCATTGAACTTTGCATGTAGTTCAAGATCAAGCCCTATAACTCTTCTCCGTATCGACCAAAGATGAATGGCACAGTGGAAGCCACAAATAAGAACATAAATAAGATTATACAAAAGATGGTTGTGAGCTATAAAGACTAGCACGAGATGTTACCATTTTCTGTTCATGGCTATCGCACTTCGGCTAGAACATCAACTTGGGAAACCCCATTTTCTATGGTTTACGATATGGAAGCCGTCCTACCTATCGAAGTTCAGATTCCCTCTCTGAGAATTATGAAAGATGAAATCTTGGACGAACACGAGTGGACTCAGAATAGGTTAGATCAGTTGAATTTGATTGACGAAAAAAGGCTTGCGAATGTCTGTCACAGTCAGATGTATCCAAAACGTATGGTGAAGGCATTCAACCTGAAAATCAAGCATCGAGTATATCAGGCTGGTGGCTTGGTAATAAAACGCATCATTCTGCCGTAGGGTGATCCTAGGGGAAAATGGACTCCCACTTATGAAGGATCATTTATAGTCAAGAAGATATTTTCAGGCGGTGCCATGATACTAACCACCATGGACGGTGAAGATTTCCCGCACCATGTGAACGTGGACATAGTAAAAAAATACTACGCATGAAAACGTGACCCGCTAGATTGACTGGCCTAGGAAAAAATGAGGGCATCCCTGCGAACCAAAAGGGTTCGGGAAAAATTAGGGATATATATATATATATATATATATATATATATATATATATATATATATATATATATATATATATATATATATATATATATATATATATATATATATATATATATATATATATATATATATATATATATATATATATATACGAAAAGTGTACACCCGACAACTAAAAAACCCGAAAGGGCAGCTTGGGCAAAAAAGGGTATCCCGGTGGATTGAAAACCTGAAAGGGCAGTTCAGACAAAAGTTAGGGATTAAAGCGTACGACTATGTCCCGTTGGATCACTTACATCTAGCTTTATTACCGACGTCAAGTTCAAACAGTACAGATCAGTGCAGTCAACTTCTTCTGACAACAAGGGATGATATGCTTGAAGACATTGGGGGTGATAGCAAAGTTGAAAACCGCCGAGATCATTTCCACATAGCTATATGTTTTGTTTTCACTTTGTACTCTTTTCATTTCACGACGATTTCCTCTTACTAGGATTTCTATCTCTTTATACAAAACCGTCTGTTTATGGGCAAAACTGTCAATAGAAATACAAATTTCAAATTTCAAAGTTTTAATTTACCTTTTATGTTTTGTTTACAAAAAGGTCCGATGAATAAATTGAATGAACATATGCATATGAATACGATTACTGTAAAAGAGTATACGTAGAAAAATAGAAATAAGCATTTGCTCAAGACTCAAGGAGTTGGGATAATGTTCAAATCATCCATGTATCCCCACAGAAAAATCCTCACAAGATTATCCCCGCAGAACAACTTCCATGGGATTATCCCCAAAGAGTAGTCTTAACAAGCTCATCTTCAACGAAGATATATTCCAACAGCAGATCCCTCCAGCGGATAAAGGAATATGATCTTTTTCTCGACAATGTCGCCAACCTAAGGGGTCCCAATCTCCATCAGAGACTATGGCATTAGTATAGTTCACAGGAATCTAATTTCTCAGATGAGTTCATTTCTCCAACACTGTAAAATCTTCTACAGAATTCCCTTTCTCTAGCAAGGCTCATATTCTCCAACAGAGCTCATTTCCCCAGCAAGGGTATTTCCTCAGCAGAGTATTCCTCCATCAAAGTTTATGGTTTATTTCCCCAAACAGGGTTTATTTCCCCAAGCAGGGTTTATTTCCCAACGGAGTTCAGTCTCCCTAGATTAAATCTATTTCTCTAACTACTACAGATCATCGGCAAAATTTCTCTCCCCGACAAAGGGCAGTCTAGATCACTATCCCTAGAGAGTTGATATTGAATCTGCTACAAAAGGCCCGAATATCATTTAACCTTATCCTCTCTAGACAGTCGATATCCCTATCAGAAACTCGGTCCGACAAATGCCTTAAAAGGTTATCCATCTCTTTTACCCCCAGTCAGGGTATATAAGAATTAAATTCCCCAATAGAGCGATGAACGACCAATGTTATTGAACTCTTCTCCCCAAACAAAAATCAACATTCCCTATCGGATTTTCCTCAAACAGAAATCAAGAATCCCTATCAAGATTAAAGATACACATATTCTTCATTCCCAGCAACAATCAGGGTTTTATTTTCCCAATCAAAGATGTTGTGTAAAGTTACTAATATACTTCAATGACATCTCACATTCATACATCATATACAAACATCATATCATACACATACGAAACGCTTACAACATGCTCTCATATATTTTGAGAACATCATTACGCAATGCATTTCATACATAATGACATTGCATACGATTAACTCTTTATCTTTTCAGGTAAAAATTTACAAGCAGATTACTCATAGGCAATATATGACAAATAGCCACTAAAGCACTTTCCCCAAAAGGTCATGCTAAAAGAGCACCTCTCTGAGTTGAAGTTGGGCGTAGAAATCTTCTAGTTTGGATGAAATCAGGCGTAGATTTCTTTCTGATGCTCTTTTATAAAAAGTTGGACATAAACTCTTTCCTTATCTTTTCTAGTTGAAATCGGGTGTAGACATCTTCTAGTTCGGATGAAATCAGGCATAGATTTCTTTCTGATGCTCTTTTTGGAAAATTCGGGTGTAGATTCTTTTTGTTACCTTTTCTAGTTGAAGTCAGGCATAGAAATATTCTAGTTCGGATTAAATCAGGCGTAGATTTCTTTCTGATGCTCTTTTTGGAAAAAGTCAGACGTAGACTCTTTCCAGTACCCTTCCTAGTTGAATTCAGACGTAGATATCTTCTAGTTTGGATGAAATCAAGCATAGATTTCTTTATGATGATCTTTTTGGAAAAAGTCAGACGTAGACTCTTTCTGGTACCTTTTCTAGTTGAAGTCGGGCGTAGATAACTTCTAGTTCGGATGAAATCAAGCATAGATTTCTTTCTGATGCTCTTTTTATAAAAAGTCAGACGTAGACTCTTTCAGGTACCTCTCCTAGTTGAAGTCGGGCGTAGACATCTTCTAGTTTGGATGAAATCCGACTTAGATTTCTTTCTGATGCTCTTTTTGGAAAAATTCAGACATAGACTCTTTTAGATACCTTTTCTAGTTGAAGTCGGGCGTAGATATCTTCTAGTTTGGATGAAATCATGCGTAGATTTCTTTCTGATGCTCTTTTTGGAAAAAGTCAGACATAGACTTTTTCCTTTACCTTTTCTAGTTGAAGTCAAGCGTAGACATCTTCTAGTTCGGATGAAATTAAGCATAGATTTCTTTCTAATGCACTTTTTGGAAAATTCAGGCGTAGACTCTTTCCGGTACCTCTCCTAGTTGAAGTCGGGCATATACATCTTCTAGTTTGGATGAAACCAGGCGTAGATTTCTTTCTGATGCTCTTTTTGGAAAAGTCAGGCGTAGAATTTTTCTGGTACCTCTCCTAGTTGAAGTCAGGTATAGACATCTTCTGGTTTAGATAAAATCGAGCGTAGATTTATTATGATTAATCTTTTAGACAAAGTCGGGCGTAGACTCGTTCCAAATACATCTTCTAAAGACAAAGTCAGGCGTAGACTTAGTCTGATTTTCATATCAACAGTTATCCTAGATGGCATCTATAAGCCTATTTCTGACGATTCTCCGTCACCTCTCCAAATGGCATCTTAAAGCCCATTCCCGATATAATCAACCAATAGTGTTACTTGGTGCATGTGCGAGTGCAAATTTCTGGACACTTGAGTGTTCAATCATCTTCTACCTTCAAGTCACGAATGACAGACATGCCAATCTAACTCTTTAGGTTTAAGGAGATTGAATAGGGGCAGCTGTTGTATCCCAAAATTTTCCCTCCCATTTTCTTCAATACATTCTTCTAGGGTTCTCAAATGCTCAAGGATGCTCAAGGGTTAACCAACCAAATCTTCTCCTAAGACACGGGTCCATAATTAGGGTTTTGTATTTTTCAACGAAGTGTGGGTTTCAAATGTCTGAAGTGGTTTTCATAGTCCTCTATAGGACTTCAACAATTTTCATGTCAAGTTTCAAGTCTTGCATCACAAGATTACTCAGTCAATAGCTCAGATGATTGAAAATCAATTGTATGGGGTAAAAAGTCAACTATGGTCAACATACAGTCAAACTTCAAGGTTTTTTCTCAACATCAACATTTTGAAGTAATATTCATCATTTTATTAAGGGTTGATCATGATTCCTCAAGTAAATCCCTTAAATCATCAAAAGTAAAAATTTTCCAAATTAGGGTTTCCTTAGGAGAAGTCAACTGAACTTTGACCAATCATAACTTTCACATGCTTCATCAACTTTTCCCCAACCAAAGCCTATTTTGAAGGAAATTCAATTCTCTACAACTTTGAATCCGTAAGCTCAAGTCCAAAAAGTGCTTCATTTGAGAGATATGAGCCCATACATTATAGGTCATTTCAAAAGTCAACAAAAAGACACTTTTTGTCAAGAAAACTTACATCAAGATAATATATTCAAATGCAAAAATGTCAAAAATATAAATTGTAGAGGATATATTGAGCTTTCCAAAAAGTCAAATATCACATTCAAAAGATGAAAATTTAGAGAGTTATGACCATTGCAATTTGGGAAATTTTGAGAAAATGCATGAAATGCAAAGTGAGCAAACTTGAAATTCTAGATAATGGGCCTAACTTTTGATGTTCAAACATATTCACATTGTGTTAAAGGAAATCTAAATCCATTCACATATTGTTTATGATTTTTATTTCTTTTATTTGAATTTTTATTCATTTAAATGCAATTAAATCAAATAAAATGTAAGATCATTGGGCCAAGGCGCATGATTGGATTTATTTGGATCATTTTGAAGCCCAAAATTTGTGACAACCATGGAGAAATCGTGTGAGCTCAAAATGGCAAGGATTTCTCAAAAATGGAAGTTTATAAATGTGTTTAATTCTTGTCTCATAGCCATGATTGCATTATCTTCTTGCCATATTTTTTCACCCTAATCCTTCCTCTATATAAACATAATAAGACCAGATGCAATGGATACGGATCCTTGCCTCTAAAAGCTTGCCAAAATTCCCAATATCTTTCAAAGAAACCTAAGTTTTCAAAACTCTAGTTGCAAGCTTTCTTTACTGAAAAAACTCCCTTCATTTCACTTCCAGGAACGTTGAAGGGTAAGGTTGGATTGGTTACTATGGTCCTAAGGGCCTGAATCAGTATGCATTGCATCATCATTTTTTTTCTTCATTTTTCTTAATTTTCGTATCCTTTTTTTTATTATGATTTAGCATACACTAATATTATTAACTGGTATTTGAGGTATTTTTGAATAGGTTTGGATGGGTATTGTGATCCCATGTAGTTAGAGTTATAAGATACCATAACTTGCTCTGATTGATTTCATTTGATTTGAAACTCAATATAAGAACTTTTGACCAAAACTAAGTCCATAATTAGATTAGAGAGGGTTAAATTAGGGGTACTAGGATGTTTTTAATCACTAATGCATTTATTTTGCAGGTTCTGGACATTGCAAGCTGCTGGAGAAGACGACCGGAGCTAGGGGTTCGACGCCTCTCCGGCCAATAGAATCGTTTTATATATTTATTATTATTATTTGATTTATATGATCCGATGTAAAGGCCGCACCAGTGGTAGAAGCGTGTGTTGCAAAGGCATTAGTATACAAGGGCATGGGTTCCATCCATACCCCTGGTATTTTGACATTTCATTTTTATGTTTCCTTGTTCACAGATCCAGTATTGCCAATCCAGCGTGCGCATCATACACCCTCTCATCACTCTCCTTGGATCTCAACAAATCCATATCTAATGGACCCAGAGAAAGTCCTCACGATGCACCTCCTGGAGCTTCCCCCACTAGATTCAACACTGGAGTTTCAATGGGCTTAGTGGTCCATACTTTTCACACCCCCCGGATTCATTCATACCAAGCCCAATTCCTTTTATTTTTATTTTTATAACTATTATTTTTTAATATAATTAGATTAATTAATTGTTTTTTTAATTTAATTTAAAATTAATTTAGATTTTAGGTTTTTTATATAAATTTAATTAATCATTTTTTTATATAATAATTAAGTTAATTCCTTTTTTAAAATTAAAATTAATTTAGTTCTTTTTAGGTTTTTTATTAAACTTTTATAAATATAATTTAGGGTTTTATTTTAGGTTTCAATTAATCCCCTTTTCTCAAATTAAATCAATTAATCATTATGACAAATCAATAGTTATTTTCCGTTAAACAATTTCTCCGTTTCTCTCCACAATCTTCGCGCTTTACTTATTTTCTCATTAGTTTTTCACTATTATGTAACTGTTAAAGGGTTATAATAGTTAATTAGGCTTTTATTTTCTTTCTATTTTTCCCTAAGTTTTTATGGTTTGTATCCCCTTCTCCGAGGCATTTTAATAGCGTAGGACACTTAATTTCTGCCTTAACTGCTTTCTTTATAACTGTATAGTAACCAGGCGTGTATGGAAAGAAAACACTAGAAAACCTATTCAAGACAAAATAACTGAAAACAAATCACTTCTCACACATGCACCTCTAGGGTAACCTCACTTGTTACCTTCGAATAAAACATTCATGTCCCTCGAACATAGGGATGCCATTAGCAAAGACCCTCGGTTAAAAAATCATCATAAAGATCATAGTCCCTCGATGACCCTTTAATGTTGCCTTTGGTAAATGATCTTGTCCCTTGATGTTGCCTACAAATACATGATGATAGTCCCTTCAAATTGCTAAAGGTATCCCTATATATTGTCTTTATGACTGTACGATGACCCACGCCTGTCCCTCAAACTTACAATGGTAGGGCTTCCTACTAACTAATAGTAGGATAGCACTATCTAAATAAAGAGGAAAAGAACAAAGACTTTTGAGTAGTTTTATAGTTCTTAATCTCTTGCTCACAAAAAAAAAAAACATCTCTTTTCACACAAACACTCTTCTGAAATATTTTAAAAAACAAACATTTTGTACGCATTCTCAACTGATACGAGAATCATTACAAAGTTTCTGAACTTAGGCATTTTCAAAATATTTTCAAACTAACACATTCACAAAGCATTTTCAAAATTGATCTAGCGATTAAGAGCCCGTAGATAACTAAGGATGAAAAGTATGCTAACACCTTCCCTTTTCATAACCTACCCCCCTTACTCAGAAAATTCTCAAAGGTCTTACCTGTTCTTTTCACCCTTTCCTTTATTAGATAAAATAAAAGTAGGTGGTGACTCTTGCTATCTACAACATTTTCAATAAAACGCAAAACCAAAAGTCAGTTCTCCCACCGTATTACACCAGCCTAAAACTAACTGCTAAGAAAAACTAACAGCTCTAACCCCCAACTTTTTCTAACCAACTTTCCAACAGATTATAACAGAAAATATAACAGAAAAGAGACAGAAAATTCATTCACGATTATAACAGAAAAATCACAAAAAATATTATTACAAATTCATAACAGAAATGGAGAGAGAAAATATCGAGGACTCACGATTCATTCTATAGAAACTCTCTGAAATTCTCTAAAAGCTCTCGGGCTTCGACTCTCAATTCTCTGAATTGATTCTTCATCCTTAATATTCTGAATCGTCTTCATCCTTCGATCTCAACATTAATTCTCGTAAGATCTTCATCTTCACGTACTCAATCTTCATCATCATCACCTTCACGTTTTCACCACTAATCTGCAGCAAAAGTTTTGTCCTTCCTCATTCAATCCTTTGCATGAACCTCATATTCAATCAACAATATTGAGCAAGCACATGAACACAGAAGAGGAGAGTGGAAGAACATCATAAGGGATAAGAGCTTACTAGACCTACTTCTTGAAGACTCTCTGGACTCCTACTTCCGTTAACAGCGATCACGAAGAGCCGTCAGAGTGACTCCGACTAGTAAGATCTGAGTCTTCATCTTTCTTCAAACTTCTTTGTTATTTTTATACGGGCATGAAGAATGTATAGAGGATGATTAAAACCTCTCACTATCGTGCTCAGAGGCTACTCTATGATATATTAATTTCGTTCTGACTCCGTTAGGGTTATGAGGTTTTTTAGATCCACAAAATATGAGGGGAAATTGGAAGAAAATAGGTATAGAAGTAGAGATACAACACAAAGGAAATTAAGGTAATGTAAGAATCTTAGAGATTGGTAGGGCTCTGCCGCCTCCGGAGCGACGAAGCGATTTTCGGCAAAAGGTAGAAAGAAATGCATTATGTGTTAAGAATTTCAATAGCCACTCTTCTAGTCTAACATAAAACTACATCATTTATCATTTTTCTTTTAAATATTTTTTAAAGACTTGTTAGTAACTCAAATAAAATGTAAATAATTGCTGAAATTGAAAAGAAAACTGAAATCTGGGGCTCGCATTGTGGATAATGGACCAAAGTACATTTCATTAGGTCCATCAACATTTTTTTAGTTGACGCTTGTTATTCAAAAAATATTGGTTTTGGATCCAAGCGGTGTTGGGCCTAGTGTCTATTTCAACATCAGATTCACGATGCACCCCTCATAAGCCCATTACTACTGATTTTTGTTGGAACCTTGAAGCCGTGACAAAAATTACTGATGGGCCGAACTACACTTGCCTAGGCCCAATGTTGTTTTTGAAAACTTGGAGGAGTTACAAAAATCTGAATTGGATTTGGATCCTGGACCGAAAATTTGCTACCTCAAGGCCCATTTGTCATTCCCTTTTTTATAACTTGAAGCTTCAAAATAAAACACTACTTGTGGACTTATTTTCTGGATTGGACTTAGATATTGCTGGCTTACACCTCTTGCCCGCTGCTTGCACCCCCTGACCATAATCTTTAGATTTTTTCTATATTTCTTTTATTGATTTTTGCTAATAAGAATTAGCGAGTTTTAGGAGATAATAGGAATAACAGAAACAATAAAAAAATGATAGGTAGAATTTAGGATTTTCTTTAATTTTTTTTTCTTTTTTTTGTTATGATAAAAAAGTATAAAATGAATAAAATTTGTTAGTTTTTCTTAGTCAATTTTTGGGATAAATCCTTAGTTTTGATAGAATTTTCCCCATACAAAAACTAATAAAAAAATACTTCTTTTAGTCATATTTTCATACCATCGTGCCTCTTTATTTTTGACGCGTTTGTTCATTGTGCAAGGTACTCGGTCATGTAACATAACAAGTTGTTATATGATCGAAGCATACAGCTTATGGTCGCGTCCGATGCGATACGCCTCATTTCTCATCATCCTGAGAAATTCATATCATATTATATGTTGTCCAAATGCATGTTATATTTTATGATGCTTTGTGTAGGAACTTCTGATTACGCATTGCATTCGTAAGACACATTTGCTTTTGTCTTAGTCAGATATCGTTTCTGACTTTGTTTATTTCTTGGTAAAGCTTGCTCGATGAGTACTCCTTGCTTCTCCATAGCTTTCAATCGCTTCCGACAATTTGCTCGCTTTGGTAGTCGCTGCTACTACATTTGTATTTCTCCGTACTTTATCGCATTTCTTTACCGCTTTTCTAAATATCATGAGAAGTAGGAACTTTACTGCTTTCTAATGCAATGAGAAGTAGGAATAGATATGTATAATGGGGGTCTCCGTTGATGATCATGTCAGGAACCCCTCTAGTTTATTTAAATATATGTTTAGGGAAATTCCGCATTGTTTTCCATTGTGTGTTACTTGTGTGTGGTTTGCTTAAAACCCTAACTTTGTGTAGGTATACACGTGTGTTTACATTCGTGCTTGCCTTATTACCCCATCCCTTATTGAAGTCCTCGAAAGGAGGTGAGCAGAAAAGGGTTAGCAATCAACCCCCACAATTTCTTTTGTGTCATCCTTAGCTTGTGACGCACCACGATGCTTCAAAGTTGTGCCTACTCTTGTTATCGAGTCGTCAAGTGGAAAAGGGTTTTGCAATCGAACCCCCACATTTTCTCAGGAGTTCGCTTGGATGATGCTGATACTCCATGATTATTCATATTTCCTTATGTCGCCTACCTCGATCTTCTATATCTTGGTTAGATGTTCAGTCTCTTTAGACATCACATTTTTGTTTTACATTCTATTCCCTCCTGTTTGTCTCGGGTGATACGCTCCCCTGGACTAAATCGTTTTTCCTCTTTTCTTTACCATTTTATGTGTGTGCTCTTTCAAGCTTGTTTGTTTTATCCTTGTACATACCATGTTCCCTTAGGATGTACTTTTTCCTTTCAGATGCAAGTTAGATCTTAGGTTATGAACCATGCATGCTAACATCAGGTAGACGTTTCCATTCTATTAATCTAAACCTTAGGACCACCATTGTATTATAACATTAGGATTAGGAATAGTCTAGTATCCTGTAGACTTTTTTCTTCCCTTTTGCATATGCATTTAAAACTAAAACTTTCTTTTTCTTAGAAAATAATAAAACATGCTAAAAAATTAAACCCTTTTTCAAGGTAACAAAATACAAACCAATCAAATGTGGCATCTTGCCTCGAGGGCATAACTCAAAACCATTTTCAGGCGAGGACATGTTAATTTACTTCCGTACCAACGCGTGAGTCTCCAAAGGTGGAGTTGCGGCAGAAGGCGAAATTAACATTATTCATAAAAACATAAAACAAACAAAACATGTGAGCCAAACTACGGTAACTCTGATTCCTCAAAAAGGATACGTAGGCATTGGGGTAGGGCCCAAGCGAGAACAACTTTATTTTCCCTACATTATTTTCTTCTTTCTTTTGCATGCATCCTTTATTATTAATAAACAGTAAGCATAAATTTAAACACGCCCATAAGATAGATAACTAGAGTGGATACCATAGAGTAGTAACGGCGTGTCGGGTGTTAATACGTTCCCCTCATGTAATAGATTCCCTTACCTGATCTCTCGGTCGCAAGACCGTGACTTCTCCCTTCTCAGGTTTTCTCAATGTTTACCTTTCCCTTCATGTGGGATAAAAGACGTTTGATGGCGACTTTATTGTTTGATGAATTTTAGTCGATTGTTTTAGCTGGAGACATCACCGGGGACAGATCAACCAATTACTGGTTCATATCGGAGTCGCTCATAGCTCTTGTTTTATTTTATTTGGGTGTTTATTTTTATGCTTTCAGTTTATTCATCCATACATGATTACCTAAGCATATATATGAATTTCATTTTACTGTTTTCCATATACTACTATTGTGCTGGATCTGTTTTCATGATTGGGTGGGTATTACAAGGGGTAAAAAGCCCAACACCCAGGACAAGTGACAACCATATGAACATTAGGAATAGAGTGGAACATGTCGGCTAGTTGACTTAGGTTTCACTATTTTCGTCATGTTGTCCATGCTCAGATGAGGTACAAATGAGGGGCTATCATTTTCATGTAGGTGATACGACAATAGTTTTTCATGAGTACCCTCGACTCTGGGTTACCCGACCTTACCATGACCTAGTTTTCACCCGTGAGTGGGGAGGGGATAATCTTTACAGGTAAGTTGGTGACTTGTTCTGTTGGTGACTTGTTCTGATGGTGACTATTTTTTCAGATGGTGACCGTATGTTCTATCAGTAACTACGAGGTTCTCAGATTTATTTTTTGAGTTCCTGACTTGTTTATTTGGAGGTTTATTCCGGCCTTCAATCTTGGTATTCCCGACATGTTTAGAAAAGGCTTAACAGTATCCGGTGTTCTGGAAGCCATGATCCTGTACAATTGATGATCTACATGGTACTTGGTTCGTGTATATGTCGAAGCTATGTCGAAGCTTTGATTTGGTTGTATTCATATGGTTCAGAAATGGTGCATCAATCATATTCAGAAGTGATAGAACTTCGATCCCATGTCTTTGCATACATAACATGGTTAACCACATGCTTAACATACATGTTCTTCTATTTCTAGGGAATCATATTTGTAAGTCTTGTGTTGAACTTTTCTATCCCCTCCCTGTGTAAAATCAAAACAAAGCATGTAAATTCCTTGGAAATGACAGAACATGGCATGGTATCCATTCATACACCCCATGCACATTCATGCATCCATAACAGGTACTCAAAGATTGGGGATTCTTATTCAGACTTGGTGTTCTCCTTAGAGGTTCGGACTTAATTTCTTGCTGTCACATGTTCAGAGACCAGTATGGAATAACTCTAGGAGATTGACCGATACGAAGATCCCAATGAAGTTGATTATGGTATACATACAAGCTTTGGCCTGTGGTCAAAAATTCTTCGAGAAGGAAGATAGTCGATTAAAGACTCAGGTGGTCTGGGTCAGGGAAGCTCTGATGATCATATCAATAATCCTACACTTACTATCACATCATAGGTTCTCTCTTCTCCTCATCTTTTTGGAATTGCTTTCAAACATGAAGTGCTACACGATCTTGAATTCTTGGAAAATCTTATCAGCATATGGTTCCCATTAACTATGTGAATTCAAGAAACTTGTTTTACCAGTGAGATTAGAATACGCCTAAATAAGAGTTGACCTTATTTCAGTGCTCCATTCTCATTGGTTTCCACACTTGTTTGAGATTCAGTGGGTTAGACCCCGTACTTCGGTACCGTCAAATTCCCTTCCAGATCATGATACCAATGTCAGATGTGGTTATCACACTCGGGCATCCAGCTATTCAATCAAGGGAACTCCCCCTGCTTTGATTTCCACAATTTGTTCTACAAAAACCATTCCTTGTTCCCCAAGTGAATTCAAGGGGCAAAGATTTTAGGAAAAGACAGAAGAAACTTGATGAACATGTTGATGCAATCCCAATGCATTACATCTAGTTATTTCCTCGCCTGGTGGAAGTTTAATTGGTAAAGCTCTGATCTTTGGGGTCTTCCTCCCACAAACATCTCTTCTGATTGCGATACACATGCTAAATGTGTCCCCTATTATGGGACACCCGATTTCGATAATGAATATTGTAAAGGGGTTGAAGTTTAAAGTCTAGCACATGTCTTGCGTCTATTCCAAAAGTCCAATTCTTATTTGGCCAACTGCCAGACTCTTTCCCACCAGCTGGATATCTCTTCTGTTGTGATAGAAGACAAATTCTATTATTTCTTTTTGGCATAAGACGCTTGGTGATGCAGTTTATACCAATTTGCTTGGTAAAGCATTCATTTGTTCTCCTGAAAGAATCTTCTATGCGTATTATTCCGGGGCACCTAACCATTCGATTGAAGATGGTGTGTCATCTTGAGACAAGGTCCAAAACATGATTGATTCGGATACTATTGTGTTCACATCAGATCAGAAGGGGGGGTTCTCTCGCCCATTTAAGCATCAATACTGCAGAAAGTCGTAGAATGAATAAGTCCATATGGATTCAAGTATCCTCAACAATGGAAATCATTGGTTTCTTTACTGCATTTTCATTTGTATTCTTGTTTGTTTAAAAATTGCTTGCATGTAGAAACCTGTCTATTTTTGAATGAACATCTTAATACAATAAGTACGCTTTTATTGAAGTGTTCCTTTCGTGTTTCATTCATCCATTCGTTATCACTCTTTAAATGTTTTACTTGCATGTTGATGCCAAGTTTCCAAGTCCCATGCTTAGGGAAACATTGGAGGGAGGACGTCGATAATCTAAAAATGCAAAAAAATCTCTGGTTGGTATGATTTTGAGTAAGACCTTGTTGATGATGTACATGCCTTGTTTCAATTCCTAAACACCATAGATATAAGGGAGATAAACCCTCGTTAACCCCTCTGAGCCTTCAAAGTAGGAGTTTCTTTTCTGTTCAGAAAAAACACTCATTTTAACCCTGGGGAGGGTAGTGTTCGATAAATCTGATCAAGCGTTCAGAACTCTTCAAGAGTACGCATCCAAGGATACAACATTGTTTATCCTTCAAAAGGTTGAGGAAAGATAAAACCACAATGACTAACTTTCACTTATCAGGAGTGTGCATCAATTAACGATATCCCAATGGGTATCTCTTGTACATCAAGAAGTCGATATCAGATAATGATACAAAAATGTATATCCCTCATCTACCAAATACTCAGAAAATCACATTCATTTCCAATAAATAAAAAATGGCGTAAAGATCAACGACTTGTTCAAAATGGAAAGAATGAATAAGAAAAAAAACAAAAAGCCCCTCTAAGTCGAAACTTGAAAACAAGTCGCTTAGGAAAAAGTTAGGGCATCCCGCTGGACTTCCAAATCGAAATTCAAAAGAATTTTTACAGGAAAAAGTTAGGGAAAGCGAGAAAGAAATTGAAAATCCTAAGAAGGCAAGAAAATGATTATCAATAAAAATCCTCATCGAAAGAACAATTTCGTGTGATCAGACACCAAAATCAAAAGTTAGTAACTGTCGTGTCCAAGAAACCCTTGTGGTTCCTCAACCATCGCAAACTCCTCCTTTGAGAGATGAATGCTTGTATCGGGTTAACCAGACATAGAATTGGAGAACATCATGGAGAATGGGTGGGCACCAAATAATTTTGAGCCTTAAATTCTTTTTTCTTAAAACTGTGAACCAGGCCAAGTTACAACCTTTAAAAGTCCTAACTGAAGCACGGGTTAATTCGAAAGCGTGCCACAATGAGATATTGTTTAAATGACTCCTAAGAGGTATGTTTAAATATTTGTGTTAGTATCATATGCTTTCATTATCTTTCATGAAAAATAATTTGCAAATGTTGCTCTCTAGCTAGTGATTCGTTCACAACAGAGTTGTGGCACCATTTCATTCAAAGTTTTTTTCAAACTTCAAGTCTTACATATGTGTTGCATTAGAATTATCATTCTCATGATAAACATTCTTCTGCATACAAAAAAACTGATTGACATCAAGTAAGTTTACACAATGAACATCAGTAAAGAGCTCAATCTTGTAAAAGAAGAAAAGCTTGAATTCTCTGTTGAAACATCAAAAGAGAAATGACTTATTCAGGGGCATGTTTCCCCAGAGATTATGTTAAGAGAAATAATCTTGGTGCGTTACAATCTTAGTACCCTTTAGGGATGAAGTTAGCAGATTCCGCCAATCTGGGGCAATCAAGCCGAGATTCGATCTCTCCAAGTTTAGCCAAATCTGGGGCATTCCTTCAAACCTATCAAACAGGGGCTTTCATGTCGGTATATCTCTTCAAGCTATCAATTAGAGGCTATCACATAGATAAATATATTTAAGCTATTGCCAATAACCTGGGGCTATCACGTCGAGAAATCTATTCGGAATTCATTCAACCTAGGGAAGTTACGTCGAGATTTAGCAAATCTCTCCAAGAAAGCTGTAATCAAGAGCAGTTTATTTTGTGACCCAAGATATTGGGGCAGGCCACCTCATATCATATTGTGCCACGGATATTTTGGTCTTCTTTTCAGCATAAATTCTTTCATAAATTCCACATATAGGGGCATCCCTCATTCGTACTCGCAAAGCTGCTCAAGACAATTACGTTATATGAGACGACTACAATAAAGCTAAAATTATCATAACGGGAACCCCCAACCTGGTCAGTGCGTGAAGCCGCCTTCATCTGCTACAAACAATTTCAAATCTAATTCCCCAAAATAATTTAGAAAGTTCGGAGTTACCGTTTGAATTGGCACATGCAAGTGCACATCCCCCGAGAGCTGAACCGGGACATCCCCAGTGGAGTAAACCGGGGCACCTGAGAGCTAAACCGGGGAATTTTCAATTTTTCATGTCCATATTTTATCCCCAAGTGATTTAAGAAGTAATTCCCCAGAGTGGCGTAAACTTAAGAGATGTATTCGAAGAGATCCACATGGTGTTCAATGTCCGTTCCTCGACATATCCGGTCCTATCATCCTCTCAAAGGTTCAGGATGTAGGGAAGTCGGGCCAGAGTATCTCTTCCATAATAATATAATTCAGAGTTCAGTGGCTTACCTGTAAACTTGCTTCGTCGGTAATTCAATCTCTAGCGGGGTCATCAAATCTTTGGTATCATGAGCTCCCTAGTGAAAATTCTTATAAATATCCTCAGTGATCCTTGGTGCCGTAGGTTTCCAGCGCTGATATATATTAGCATCTCGAGTGATGAGTAACAGTTCCCAATGAGCCTTCGCTTATCCCCATGAAGTCTATTTCTTTACATTGCATATAGTTATCACTGCATAACATTGCATCCTCAAAAGCGTGTAGCCGATCCATCAGAATGGATCTTTATGGCAAAAGAAATTCAAACATGCATACGAACCATAAGCCATATGGGATACCTTACACAAAAGAATAGAATATTTCGAATACAACAATATATCTCCACAAGAGGATATCGCTCTCAAATATTTGGCTTACATTATTCGTTACATCATGATATCCAGCTAGCAGTGTCAGTTTCCCAAACATTCGTCCATGTCAGTTTTCTATACACTCATTTGTGTCAGCTTTTCCAAATACATGTATGTGTCTATTTTCCCTCTAGATCTCAATAAGATCAGTACAGTCAGACAACCCTTGTACCTTCACTCGTCATGTCGTAACCAATGTTCTCATCTTAAGACATGAGATCACCGGTAGACTAAGTTCTCCAATAGATCATCTTAGAACCTAAGACCGCCAAGTGGCTAGGTTCTTCCTATAGATCATCTTAGAACCTGAGATCATCTATTCACTAGGTTCTTCCTATAGATCATTTTAGAACCTGGGATCGCCCGTTGGCTAGGTTCTTCCTATAGATCATCTTAGAACTTGAGGTCGCCCGTAGGCTAGGTTCTTCCTATAGATCATCTTAGAACCTGAGATCTCCCATAAGCTAGGTTCTTCCTATAGATCATCTTAGAACCTCATATTTCCCGTTGGCAAGGTTCTTCCTATAGATCATCTTAGAACCTGAGATCGCCCGTTGGCTAGGTTTTCCCTATGATCATATTAGAACCTGGGGTCTCCTGTTGGCTAGGATCTTTCTATAATCATCTTAGAACCTAAGATAGCCCGTTGGCTAGGTACTTCCTATAGATTATCTTAGAACCTGAGATTGCCCATTGGCTAGTTTCTTCCTATAGATCATCTTAGAACCTGAGATTTCACGTTGACTAGGTTCTCCCTATGATCATCTTAGAAGTTGAGATTGCCAATTTGATTGGTTCTTCCGATAGATCATCTTAGAACTTAAGATCTCCCGTAGGCTAGGTTCTTCCTATAGGACATCTTAGAACATAAGATCGCATGTTGGCTAGGTTCTCCCTATGATCATCTTAGAACCTAAGATCGCTAATTGGATAGGTTCTTCCATAGAAAATCTTAGAACCTGAAATCGCCCATTGGCAAGGTTCTTCCTATAGATCTTCTTAAAACCTGAGATCTCCCATTGGCTAGGTTCTTCCTATAGATCACCTTACAACCTGAGATTGCCCGTCGGCTAGGTTCTTCCTATATATCATCTTAGAACTTGAGATCACAAGTTGGCTAGGTTCTTCCTATAGATCATCTTAGAAATTGAGATCATCCATTGGCTAGGTTCTTCCTATAGATCATCTTTGAACCTGATATCCACCGTAGGCTAGGTTCTTCCTATAGATCATCTTAGAACATGAGATCGCACGTTGGCTAGGTTCTCCCTATGATCATCGTAGAACCGAAGATCACTAATTGGATAGGTTCTTCCAATAGATCATCTTAGAACCTAAGATCGCCCGTTGACTAGGTTCTTCTTATAAATTATCTTAGAACCTGAGATCACCCGTTGGCTAGGTTCTTCCTATAGATCATCTTCAAACTTAAGATTACCCGTAGGCTAGGTTCTTCCTATAGATCATCTTAGAACCTAAGATCGCCTATTGGCTAGGTTATCCCTATGATCATCTTAGAACCTGAGATTTCATGTTGGCTAGGTTCTTCCAATAGATCATCTTAGAACCTAAGATCGTATGTTGGATAAGTTCTTCTTATATATCATCTTAGAACCTGAGATCTCATATTGGCTAGGTTCTTCTTATAGATCATCTTTGAACCTGAGATCTCCCGTTGTCTAAGGACTTCCAATAGATCATCTTAGAAGCTGAGATCGCTCGTTGGCTAGGTTCTTCCAATAGATCATCTTAGAACCTGAGATCGACCATTGGCTAGGTTCTTCCTATAAATCATCTTAGAACCTGAGATCACTCGTTGGCTAGGTTCTTCCTATAAATAATATTAGAACCTTAGATCGCCCGTTGGATTGGTTCTTCCTATAGATCATCTTAGAACCTTAGATCGCCCACTGGCTAGGTTCTCCCTTTGATCATCTTAGAACCTGAGATCTCCCGCTGGCCAGGTTCTTCGGAAAGATCATCTTAGAACTTAAGATATCCAGTTAGCTAGGTACTTCATAATGATCATGTTAGAACCTGAGATGGCCCGTTGGCTAGTTTCTTCCTATAGATCATCTTAGAAACTGAGATCGCCTGTGGCCTAGTTTCTACCTATATATCATCTTAGAACCTTAGATCTCCCGTTCGCTAGGTTCTCCATATGATCATCTTACAACCTGAGATCTCCCATTGGCTAGGTTCTTCCTGTATATCATCTTAGAACCTGAGATCAGCCGTTGGCTAGGTTTTTCCTTTAGATTAACTTAGAACCTGATATTTCCCCTTGGCTAGGTTCTTCCTATATATCATCTTAGAACATGAGATCACCAGTTGGCTAGTTTCTTCCTATAGATCATCTTAGAACTTGAGATCATATGTTGCCTAGGTTCTTCCTATAGATCATCTTAGAACCTGAGATCCCCTGTAGGCTGGGTTCTTCCTATAGATCATCATAGAACCTCAGATCGCCCGTTGGCTAGGTTATCCCTATGATCATCTTAGAACCTGAGATCGCCTATTTGCTAGGGTCTTCCTATATATCATCTTAGAACCAGAGATTGGTTGTTGGCTAGGTTCTTCCGATAGATCATCTTAGAACCTGAGATCTCCCGTTGGCTAGGTTTTTCCTTTAGATTATCTTATAACTTGAGATCACTCGTTGGCTAGGTTCTTCCTATAGGTCATCTTAGAAATTGAGATCATCCGTTGGCTAGGTTCTTCCTATAGATCATCTTAGAACCTGAGATCGCCCGTAGGCTAGGTTCTTCCTATAGATCTTTTTAGGACAAAAGATCGCCGATTGGCTAGGTTATCCCTATAATCATCTTAGATCCTAAGATCGCTCGGTTACTAGGTTCTTCCTATAAATCATCTTAGAACCTGAGATCACCCGTTGGCTAGGTTCTCCCTATGATCATCTTAGAACCTTAGATCCCTTGTTGTCTAGGTTCTTCCTACAGATCATCTTAGAACCTGAGATCGCCCGTTGTCTAGGGTCTTCTAATAGATCATATTAGAAACTAAGATTGCCCATTGGCTAGGTTCTTCCATTAGATCATCTTAGAACCTGAGATTGCCCGTTGGCCCTGTTATTCCTATAGATCATCTTAGAAACTCAGATCACCCGTTGGCTAGGTTCTCTCTATAGATAATCTTAGAACATGAGATCACCCATTGGATAAGTTCTCCCTATGATCATCTTAGAACCTGATATCTCCCGTTTCCTAGGTTTTTCCTATAGATTATCTTATAACCTTAGATATCCAGTTGGTTAGGAACTTCCTATAGATCATATTAGAAACTGAGATGGCCCGTTGGCTAGTTTCTTCTTATAGATCATCTTAGAAACTGAGATCGCCCGTAACCTAGGTTCTTCCTGTAGATCATCTTAGAACCTGATATCGCCTGTTGGCTAGGTTCACCCTATGATCATCTTAAAACCTGAAATCGCCCATTGGCTAGGTTCTTCCTATAGATCATCTTAGAACCTAAAATCTCCCATAGGCTAGGTTCTTCCTACAGATCATCTTAGAACCTGAGATCGCCCGTTGGCTAGGTTCTCCCTATGATCATTTTAGATCCTGAGATTGCTCGTTGCCTAGGTTCTTCCAATAGATCATCTTAGAACCTAAGATCGCATGTTGGCTAGGTTCTTCCTATGGATCATCTTAGAACTTGATATTTCCTGTTGGTTAGGTTCTTCCTATAGATCATCTTAGAACTTGAGATCATCCATTGGCTCGGTTCTTCCTATAGATCATCTTAGAACTTGATATTTCCTGTTGGTTAGGTTCTTCCTATAGATCATCTTAGAACTTGAGATCATCCATTGGCTCGGTTCTTCCTATAGATCATCTTAGAACTTGAGATTTCCCGTAGGCTAGGTTCTTCCTATAGATCATCTTAGAACCTAAGATCTCCTATTGGCTAGGCTCTCCCTATGATCATCTTACAACCTGAGATCTCCCATTTCCTAGGTTCTTCCAATATATCATCTTAGAACCTAAGATCTCCCATAGGCTATGTTCTTCCTATAGATCATCTTAGAACCTGAGATCGCCTATTGGCTAATTTCTTTCTATGATCATCTTAGAACCTGAGATCGCTCGTTGGCTAGGTATTCCAATATATCATCTTAGAACCTGAGATCGGACGTTGGCTAGGTTCTTCCTATTGATCATCTTAGAACCTGAGATTTCCCGTTGGCTAGTTTCTTCCTATATATCATCTTAGAACTTGAGATCACCCGTTGGCTAGGTTCTTCCTATAGATTATCATAGAACCTGAGATCAACCGTTGGCTAGGTTCTTCCTATAGAGCATCTTAGAACCTGAGATCATCTATTCACTAGGTTCTTCCTATAGATCATTTTAGAACCTGGGATCGCCCGTTGGCTAGGTTCTTCCTATAGATCATCTTAGAACTTGAGGTCGCCCGTAGGCTAGGTTCTTCCTATAGATCATCTTAGAACCTGAGATCTCCCATAAGCTAGGTTCTTCCTATAGATAATCTTAGAACCTGAGATCGCCCATTGTCCAGGATCTTCCAATAGATCATCTTAGAACCTGAGATTGCCCGTTGGATAGGTTTTCCATATGATCATATTAGAACCTGTGGTCTCCTGTTGGCTAGGATCTTCCTATAAATCATCTTAGAACCTAAGATAGCCCGTTGGCTAGGTACTTCCTATAGATTATCTTAGAACCTGAGATTGCTCATTGGCTAGTTTCTTCCTATAGATCATCTTAGAACCTGAGATTTCCCGTTGACTAGGTTCTCCCTATGATCATCTTAGAAGTTGAGATCGCCAATTTGATTGTTTCTTCCGATAGATCATCTTAGAACTTAAGATCTCCCGTAGGCTAGGTTCTTCCTATAGGACATCTTAGAACATAAGATCGCATGTTGGCTAGGTTCTCCCTATGATCATCTTAGAACCTAAGATCGCTAATTGGATAGGTTCTTCCATAGATAATCTTAGAACCTGAAATCGCCCATTGGCAAGGTTCTTCATATAGATCTTCTTAGAACCTGAGATCGCCCATTGGCTAGGATCTTCCTATAGATCACCTTACAACCTGAGATTGCTCGTCGGCTAGGTTCTTCCTATATATCATCTTAGAACTTGAGATCACCAGTTGGCTAGGTTCTTCCTATAGATCATCTTAGAACTTGAGATCATCCATTGGCTAGGTTCTTCTTATAGATCATCTTTGAACCTGATATCCCCCGTAGGCTAGGTTCTTCCTATAGATCATCTTAGAACATGAGATCGCACGTTGGTTAGGTTCTCCCTATGATCATCGTAGAACCTAAGATCACTAATTGGATATGTTCTTCCAATAGATCATCTTAGAACCTAAGATCGCCCGTTGACTAGGTTCTTCTTATAAATTATCTTAGAACTTGAGATTTCCCGTTGGCTAGTTTATTCCTATAGATCATCTTAGAACTTGAGATCACCCGTTGGCTAGGTTCTTCCTATAGATCATCTTAGAACTTAAGATTACCCGTAGGCTAGGTTCTTCCTATAGATAATCTTAGAACCTAAGATCGCCTATTGGCTAGGTTATCCCTATGATCATCTTAGAACCTGAGATTTCATGTTGGCTAGGTTCTTCCAATAGATCATCGTAGAACCTAAGATCGTATGTTGGATAAGTTCTTCTTATATATCATCTTAGAACCTGAGATCTCATATTGGCTAGGTTCTTCCTATAGATCATCTTAGAACCTGAGATCTCCCGTTGTCTAAGGACTTCCAATAGATCATCTTAGAAGCCGAGATCGCTCGTTGTCTAGGTTCTTCCAATAGATCATATTAGAACCTGAGATCGACCGTTGGCTAGTGTGATCGGTGGATCTGGAACTGACTGTTTAACGCTGGTTCGCGAAATGTCGCGGAAGCAAGAGTCGCCACCGTCTTTTATTTTCTCCAAATGGAAAGGACAAAAGCACAGAAAAATTCCTTATAGAGATTGCTCTCGGTTCGGGATGTAGATTTATAGAAAGGGAAGGTGTTAGCACCCTTTCTATCCATGCTTATCCATGGGCTCTTAGATACTTTCTCATTTGTGTTTTCAAAATTGTTTGTTTGCTTTTCAAGGTGAGTGGGTTTGAAAAAGTTTCTTTGAAAATTTCAGTTCGACTCTTGTATCAGTCCTCAAGAGTGTTTGAAAAATTGCTTTTGAAAGCTTTTTGAAAGGTGTCGGTATGAAAAGAAGTTTTTTTGACTTGTTTTGAAATTAGAGAAACTATCTACGAGTCATCTACCTACCCTAAGGAATTTGTCTGTGTAAATGTCCTTAAGATAGTGCCATCCCACCATTGAGAGGTAGGTAGCACCACCGTTTGAGGTGTTCGGGTCAATTCGAGGGTTCGGGACAGTGTGGTCACCAGAGCAATAGGAAGACACCTTAGAAGCTACCCTCATGCCATGTTCATGGACATGGGGACTTACTAAAACATCCTCTACTCGACGACCACCTTTCGAGGGGCAAGGCAACAGTGAGGCGTACCCTAGGGGTGGTGTGTGATTGGTGTGTCATTTTCAGTTATATTTGTCTTGTTCATGCATTGGTGATCTACGCTTTGTTTTTATTTTAGGCATTCATTCTTTCATGCAAGTTATTAACAGTTAAAAGATGCGAGAAGGTAAAAGTCCTACGCTATTACAAAGGCGCGGGTCTACATCGCCAAATTAATCCAAGACCCGATTTGAATAAAATAAAATGCGGGAAAATAAATATCCTAATTAATCTATTACAAGGCTTTGGAGTATTTACATGAAATTTATAAGAAAAGAAATAACATAAGCGCGTGAAACGAAATTATAATCGAAAGCGAGGGCGTTGGACCCTTTTCAAGAAGTTAAATTGAAATTATGAAATTAATGAAATTAAATGAGAAAAGGAAATTATTTTTTGAGTTTTTGTATTTATGGAATTTAGTAAGAAAATTAAATGAAATTAAAACCCTAATTTCTAAACTATTTTTAATTTGTTAAAAAAAATGTTTAAACTTGACCTAGTTTTAATTAATTATTTACATGGCAATTTATTTACAAAAATAATTAATATTTAATAATGGTAAAAGAAAAGAAAAAAGAATAAAGTATTTAAAACCCTAATTCTACATTTTTTAGTTTATTAAAAAAAACATTAACATTAAACCTAGAATTAAAATTAAATTAATTATTACATTTATTTACAAAATAAAAACATTAGTGAATTAAATAATAAAATTTATTTTTATTTTTTGACTTTCTGATTTTTTGGTATTTTTATATTAAAGAAAAAATTAATTTGAAGAATTAAAATAAAACAAATAATGTAATTAAAATAAATAAGAGAAAAAATAAAAAGAGAGAAAAATGCAAACATGGGGGGTTTGTTGGCCCTTTTGGAGGTAAATTGAGCAATTTGGCCCACCATATTCAGGCCCTTGGTTGACTTTCTCAGCGCGCGTGTGGCATGGTCAACAGAGGTGTATGATGGACCTCTCATCCTGACCTTCAGATTCGTCTCCTGGGCCATGTGGCAAGCTTTGATAGTGGATGCATGGTGGACCACTAGACACGTTGAGTACCTAATCACGTTGCAAGAGAAAATAGAAAGAAATATGGGGGACCTGGGGATCGAACCCAGGTCCCAAGGCTTGCCAACAATGCTTTCCACCAACTGAGCTGTTTAGCCACTTTGTAATAATAATGGATAACAATTAATATGATAAAAAAAAGGGTTAGTGATGTCCAACGAAAAAACGCGCTGGAAATTTGAATGGCCCAATCACGTTCCAACACACAAGCTTCGTCCTCCTGGCTTCATCGTTTTGCCTGCAATTACAGAATAGATAGCGGGGGTTTTGAACCCCCACTAAATGAAGAACATGAAAATAGCGATTAGGCCATACGCCAATATAAAAAGAGCGCGACTAGTGGAACTAATTCGTAGGAAGCTTCTGATTCTAATGGCATAGGTCTCGTCGTCCAATTTTTCCATATGAACAAATCCCCAATTTCAAACGTCTGCAACCCTAACGAGCTCCCATGGTAGATTCACATACTGGCCTTAAAAACTCAATTGAATGGCATGGTTAGCTTTAGAATGATTAAACTAGTACAAATCAAGCATTAGAAATCAAAAATATGGCATGAATTATGAGACACGATTATGCAAAAAGTTTGAGAAAGTTTGACTTCTATATACCAATTCCTGAGGTTAGAAGCGTGGAAAAGGATTCAGAAAGTTTCCTTGATGCCTTGGCAAGCTATTGGAATGGTTATTTTTCCTTGAAACCAACTCTAAGTGTGTTTTCAGTTTTTAACTTTTTCACAAAAAATGCCAAGTTTGTATTCAGGTTTGGGCGCAGCTTCCAGGTTTTTAGCATTAGGGTTGGCATTCTGTATATGTATGGGACGAATTAGGGTAGAAATTTGAGTCCATAAACCTTTGCATTGATGAATCAAATATTTGATTTCCATGGAATCTTTTCCAATCTTTTCCTCATGAAGAACATGCCAATTTACACCAAATCTTTCCTTTTTTGATGTGCACGAGATCTTGAGTGAATAATGAGGGCATATGCTGCATAAAAGGATTCAAAAACATTTGTTTAGTATTTTTGTCATATTTTATTTAATTAAATGAATTAATGGTGATAAAAATTCAAATAAATAATAAAAAATGATGAAATAAATCCCCTTTGGGTCAAATGGTCGTGCATAGCCTTTGGATAATGATTCTTGGAAGAAAATGTGGCCCATTAGCAATTTTGAGGCATTTGAAGCAAAGTTGACTTTTCAAAATTCCCAAACATTTCCCAACTTCCATAAGGCATATCATGCTCAATTTTTAAGCTTTGATCATGTTCTTGGACATTTTGGAAAGGTATTTAAGTCCTCCAACCAATGCCCTTGGTCCCATGTCATTTTGATTTACCAATCTCAAGTTATGGTCTTTGACTTAAAGTGCCTTTTTGTTGACTTTTGTGAATGACCTATAATGTTGAGATTGATAACTTTTTGTGAGAGCATTTCTTGGACTTGAAGTGTTAAGAGGAGTTGTAGGAAATGTCATTCTCTTCAAAATGAGCTTTGGATGGAATTTTTATGATAAACCATGTGGAAGTTATGCCTTGGTCAAGTTACAGTTGACTTTTTCAACTGTCCAAATATGGAAACTTTTGCATCTTGAGACTTTTTGGGCCATACCTTGAAAATCATGATCAAGAATTGATCAAATGATGTTTGTGGCTTCAAAATAAGATGTTGACCAAAAATTTTGACTTTTGACTGCCAAATGACCATTTTGCCCCTACAGTTGACTGTTGAGCAATTAGGGTTTTTGACTGTGCCATTTTGTGCTGTGAGTCTTGAAACTTAGCATATGGATGCTTGACCATGTTTGTAGGCATATGGGACTTTTTTGGACCCTTGGAAACTTTAACTTCTTTGACAGAACAAAAACCCTATTTTTTTACTGTTAGGAGGCCATTGAACTGTGCAACCCTTGGGGAGATTTTGAAGCATGTTCTTTGCAAATCTTGAAGAATATGGGAGGGCAAATTTTGGGGTACAACAGTTGCCCCTGTTCAATCTTCTTAGACCTGAGGACGTAGATTGGCTGACGTGCCTTTCGTAATCCGAAGGTGGAAGATGATTGAACACTAGAGTGCCCAGAAATTTGCGCTCACATAGTAGTGTGATGGTGGGAATGGGCTTATGGATGCCATTTGGAGATTGATGGATAGGATGATGGGCTTATAGGTGCCACGCTAAGAGATGATGGAAGGTGGATGGGCTTATAGATGCCATCTGGGTGTCAATCGCATAAGAGATTCCTTAGCGAGAACTTGCATACCTGAAAAAGAAAAGATGATTACCTGGCCTGTTACAGGAGCTGGTCTTCAGACTCTTTGTGTAGATGTGCCCTGACTGGTTACAGGAATTGAATCTGGAGCTTCAAAAGGTGATGAATGAACCAGGGATGGTTACTACCTCAACGGGAATGCTGAGAGAATCTTGGACGATTACTACCTCAACAGGAACGCTGAGAGAATCTTGGGGCGATTACTACCTCAACAGGAACGCTGAGAGAATCTTGGAGCGATTACTACCTCAACAGGAACGCTGAGAGAATCTTGGATGTCTTCTACTGGGATAAGAATCAGGGAGATCTTAGGGTCGATCTGACTGAACCGGAGAAGGCCTTTGACTGGATAAGAATTAGGAAAATCTTAGGGTCGATTTAACTGAACTGGACAAGGTCTTGGAATATCTTCAACTGGATAAGAATCAGGGAGATCTTAGGGTCGATCTGACTGAACCAGAGAAGGCCTTTAACTGGATAAGAATCAGGAAAATCTTAGGGTCGATTTAACTGAACCGGACAAGGTCTTAGAATATCTTTAACTGGATAAGAATCAGGGAGATCTTAGGGTCGATCTGACTGAACCAGAGAAGGCCTTTGACTGGATAAGAATCAGGAAAATCTTAGGGTCGATTTAACTGAACCGGACAAGGTCTTGGAATATCTTCAACTGGATAAGAATCAGGGAGATCTTAGGGTCGATCTGACTGAACCAGAGAAGGCCTTTGACTGGATAAGAATCAGGAAAATCTTAGGGTCGATTTAACTGAACCAAGCAAGGTCTTGAAATCTTCAACTGGATAAGAATCAGGGAGATCTTAGGGTCGATCTGACTGAACCAGAGAAGGCCTTTGACTGGATAAGAATCAGGAAAATCTTAGGGTCGATTTAACTAAACCAGACTAAAGTCTTGAAATATAGCTGAGAACTTAACTGGATCTTTCCTGAAAGGTAAAGGTCAGTCATATGCAAGGCATGATATGAATCAAGCGATGATGTTCTCAACATAAATGAGATTTGTAAGATATGATGCGTATATGCATGCTATAATGTATGGAAATGTGATGTTTATGAACGTATGTTTTCGTCCTAGGAAAATAAATCCTTGACGGATGCCGGGAAGTCATATCCTAGGACGATGTTGGAAAATAGTGCTTTGTTGTCTCCGCTGGGGATGATAGTTGCAAGAATACCGGTAGGAGAAGATAACTTCGTTGGGGGATAAACTTGGCGAATGGATTACTCTGCATGGAGAAAAGTACTCTAGCGATCTTGCTGGGGAACAATACTCTGTGGGGAGAGAGGTACTTTGCTAGGATATTGATGGTAACTTCGCTGGGGATACCGTTGTTATGTTGGAAGTGTTAATAGACTCCGCTGGGGATAGGAAGACTTCGCCGAGGACGATATTTTCGTGGCTTTTGGCTGAGGATAACCTAGTTACATCCTGATAGGGAAATAACTTCTGAATACAGCCGGGGGACGCGTTCGTGCTCTGCGGGGATAAGCTTCCAGAATCTACTGGGGGATAAGCTTACTGCTTGGGGAGATGGATTCCAACTTTCCTGGGGAAACTGGATTGGACTCTCCTGGGGAAGTTTTGAACTGTATCGGGGAAGTGACTCCATTGAATGTTTGATATACCGCCGGGGAACAATCTTTAGGTCAAGACTGCCGGGGATGCTTGTTAAGAATGCATGTATACTGTGCTGGGGAATATTGAGATCTGCGGGGGATACCCAACTTCCTTAAGGCTGATAATAGCTTTGCTTGGGGAGAGTATACTGACTTGCTGGCTCACTCTCTGGGGAATTAAGATATCTGGTTATGTTCTTCAGCCGAACTTACCTTGGTACCTTAGCAGATAGAGCAATTAGATCGTTTGGACAACTCATCATTGCCCCTGTTTCTAATGTTACCTGTAATTAATCCTTTGTTTCGTATGCAAATATTTATGAGTTAGCAAATTATTGTCAATGCATATATCAACAATTGAACCTTGGACGTTCTTCGCAAAACAAAACAGAAAAAGGAAAAAACAAAAGGCAGTTTGTAGCTGAAAAGTGAATTTGTTATTGATTTTTGAATTTCATGTAAATAGGCGTTTATGTACAAGAGGCTGACGTTCTAGTAAGAGAACGTCGCCGAACAAAAGAGTTTATACAAATTTGTACAAAGGAAAATAAAACAGCTGTGTGAAAAGCATGATCCCACTGGGTTTCAACTCTACTATCGCCTTTATATCTTCGAGCGTCTCATCACTTGATGACCTTAGTTGAAGATGAAGCTGATTGATCGATGTCGTCTGAACTTGATGTAGATACCGGATTCTGGATGCAAAGTGATCCAATGAGACATAGTATTACGCTTCATCCCTAATTTTTGCCTGGACTGCCCTTTCGGGTTTTCAGTCCACCGGGATACCCATTTTTTCCCAAGCAGCCTTTTCAGGTTTTCGACTTGCCGGGTGTACAGATTTTTTATTTCATCCCTTCATTTTGCCCGAACCCTTTTGGTTCGCCAGGAAGCCCTAATTTTTGCCTAGGTATGTCAACCTAACGGGTCTTTATTATGCGTAGTATCTTTTTACTATGTCTGCATTGGAGGGGTGAGGAAGGTCGTCACCATCCATGTTGGTTAGAATCATGGCTCCTCCTGAGAACACATGTTTAACCACAAATGGCCCTTCGTACGTAGGGGTCCATTTGCCCCTTTGGATCACTCTGAGGAAGGATGATACGTTTGATTACCAGATCCCCAACTTGATACTCTTGTGGTCTGAGCTTTTTGTTAAATGCCCTGATCATCCGTTTTTGGTACGTCTGACCATGACAAATAGCTGCAAGTCTTTTTTCGTCAATTAAGTTTAGCTGATCAAGTCGTGTCTGGATCCAATCATCTTCACTCAGATATGCATCCTTCATTATCCGGAGAGAGGGTATCTGCACTTCGATCGGTAAGACTGCCTCCATATCGTAGACCAAGGAGAAGGGAGTTGCCCCGGTTGACGTCCTGGCTGAGGTACGGTACCCATGTAGAGCGAACGGTAACATCTCGTGCCAATCTTTATAAGTCACTGTCATCTTCTGCACGATTTTCTTGATATTTTTATTTGCTGCTTCTACAGCCCCATTCATCTTCGGTCTGTAAGGAGAAGAGTTGTGGTGCTGTATTTTAAATTGCTCGCAGAGCTCAGTGATCATCTTGTTATTAAGGTTGGTACCGTTGTCTGTAATGATTCTTTCAGGGACACCGCATCGACAGATCAGATTATGCCGAATGAACCGTGCCACAACGTTCTTGGTTACTGTGGCATAGGAAGCTGCTTCAACCCACTTTGTGAAGTAATCAATCGCCACCAGAATGAAGCGATGCCCATTGGACGCTGTAGGTTTAATCTCACCGATCATATCTATGCCCCACATTGCAAACGGCCAAGGCGCAGTCAGGACATTCAGAGGGACTGGAGGAACATGCACCTTATCTGCATAGATCTGGCATTTATGACATGTCCGAGAGTGTTGGTAACAGTCGGCTTCCATTGTGGACCAGAAATACCCTGCCCGAAGGATTTTCTTTGCCATAGTGTGTCCACTAGAATGTGTTCCGAAGGTCCCTTCATGTATCTCTTCCATGATCCTTTCTGCTTCAGTCTTGTCCACACAACGCAGTAAGGTCGAATCATGGTTTCGCTTATACAGAATGTCGTTGCTAAGGAAGAACTTCGCTGCGAACCTTCTCAGAAACTTCTTATCGTTGACAGATGCACCTTCAGGGTATTCCTGAGCTTCCAAGTATCTCTTCACCTCATGGTACCAAGGCTTCTCAGTCACCAATTCAGTCTCGAGATCGCAACAGTATGCCGGTTCGCCCAGTTTCCAGATGTGATCCGGGGAGCCTCATTGTCCCATTTGACTTTGAACATGGAAGACATCGTAGCTAACGCGTCTGCCAGCTGATTCTCCTCTCTCGGAAAGTGTTCAAAGGTTATCTCTGTGAAGTGGGGTATCAATGTCAACACACATTCTCTGTAAGGAATAAGATTCGGATGTTTCATATCCCACTCTCCTTTGATCTGATTGATCACGAGAGCGAAATCTCCGAAGACACTCAGATACTTGATCCTTAGGTCGATCGCAGCTTGGAGACCCATGATGCATGCCTCATACTCCACCATGTTGTTGGTGCAGTTGAAACATAGTCGGGCAGTGAGTGGAGTATGAGTGCCTTTTGGAGATATGATCACAGCGCCGATACCGTTACCCAAAGCATTGGAGGCTCCATCAAAGTGCATAGACCATCGGGATCCTTCTTCAGGTCCTTCATCCGGTCCAGGTACTTCACAATCAGTCACTATCATGATGCTCTCGTCTGGAAACTCAAAGTTCATTGACTGATAGTCGTCTACTGCCTGATGTGCCAAGTGGTCTGCCAATACACTTCCTTTGATGGCTTTCTGATTCGTGTATTGTATGTCGTATTCTGTCAAGATCATTTTCCATCTTGCTATTCTCCCAAACAGAGCAGGCTTTTCAAATATGTACTTTATAGGATCCATCTTTGAGATCAACAAGGTAGTGTGAGTCAGCATATACTGTCTCAGCCGGCGAGCAGCCCATACCAAAGCGCAGCAAGTTTTCTCAAGCAGTGAGTATCGGGTCTCACAGTCGGTAAACTTTTTGCTAAGGTAATAAATGGCATGCTCTTTTCGGCCAGACTCGTCATGCTGCCCCAGCACACACCCCATTGAGTTGTCAAGTACTGTCAGGTATAGTATCAGAGGGCTCCCTTCAACCGGTGGCATAAGGATGGGTGGTTCTTGGAGATACTCTTTGATTCTGTCAAAAGCGTCCTGACATTCATCATTCCAACGTACTACCTGATCTTTCTTCAGCAGCTTGAAGATTGGTTCACAAGTAGCAGTTAGGTGTGAGATGAATCGAGCAATGTAATTTAGACGTCCTAAAAAGCCTCTGACCTCTTTCTCTGTCTTAGGAACTGGCATCTCTTGAATGGCTTTAACCTTGGCAGGGTCCACTTGAATACCCTTTTCACTTACAACGAAGCCTAGCAACTTTCCAGATCTTACCCCGAAGGTGCACTTGTTTGGGTTCAACCTCAACTTGTACAACTTCAGACGGTCAAACAATTTCTGCAGATGATCAAGGTGTTCTTCCTCAGTTTGGGACCTTGCGATCATGTCGTCAACATACACTTCAATCTCATGATGGATCATGTCATGAAATAAAGCAACCATGGCACGTTGGTAGGTTGCCCCAGCGTTTTTCAACCCGAACGGCATGACCTTGTAGCAGAAGGTGCCCCACTGAGTAACAAAGGTAGTCTTTTCCATGTCTTCCGGAGCCATCTTGATCTGATTATACCCTGAAAAACCATCCATGAAAGAGAACACCTTATGCTGAGCAGTATTGTCAACAAGGACATCAATGTGAGGTAGGGGGAAGTCATCCTTGGGGCTGGCCCTATTCAGATCCCTGTAGTCGACACACATTCTGACCTTACCATCCTTCTTTGGTACTGACACCACGTTAGCAACCCACTGAGGGTAAGAAGTCACTGCAAGGAACCCGGCATCAAACTGTTTCATAACCTCGGCTTTGATCTTCTCAGACATCTCTGGACGCATACGGCGGACCTTTTGCTTGACCGGAGGGCAGTCTTCCTTAGTAGTAAAATGATGGACCACAATGTCGGTATCCAACCCGGGCATGTCTTCGTAGGGCCAGGCAAAGATCTCCACATAATCATGTAACATTTGAGTCAACCGTTGCTTCACGCTGAGCTCTAGGTTAGCACCAATCTTTACCTCCTTTCTGTCCGTATCAGTACCCAGATTTATCGTTTCCACCGGATCTTCATGTGGTTGAATTGCCCTCTCTTCCTGGAGTAACAGTCTTGCAAGCTCGCCAGGCACTTCGCAATCATCTTCACCTTCGTCTTCGGCTAAGTTGATCGGATTTTCAAAGTCATAACTGGCAGTAGCAGAGTCGTTACCAGTGAGATCCAGAGTGGATTGGAACCTGTATGAGTGAGTGTGTGTAAATACAGCTATTTTGCAATATATAAAAAAGGAAAGAAAGAAGAGGAGCATAAGATTTGAAATGCGAGAAAACGTCCAAGGTCTTTATTCATGATATATGAAATGACAATTAATATACCCTCACAAATGAAGCCACGGTGCCCCGGGTAAGACACCGGGCCATAGAGTTTTAATTCATTGTTTATTACAAATAACAAAAACAAAGGAGTTTATTACTGCGTAACAAAAGTAACAGGAGTATGATCTTTAGCAATCCAATTGGTCAATCCACCATCAGTCGTCGGGTAGATCCAGCTATCGAACTCTGATTCTTCCACCTCATCTTCATCCCCAATAGCATTCACTCCTGGGTTGGTAATGAGCAAAGGAGGTCTTCTGGTCTTTGCCTTGCGCACAGCCTTCTGACCCTCTGCAGTAAAACCCAGTCCAAACTTGTCAGTTTTCGGTGTAAAATCAGGGAGCCTGCCCCAGTTAGCACATTCACCTTTCTTGATTACAGCCCGGGCATCCTTCAAGGAAGCCATCTTCAATAGAAAGTCCTCTTCAACCACTGTTTCTGCTGCTGCCAATGTTGGAGGTACCTCTTCAAAATGCTGAAAGGGGGTTTCAATAAACTCCCCGTCCATCTCAATATACCTGAAGGAATTCAAATGGCTCACCATATACTCCTCCTCTCCCTGCACAGTGACAATCTTCCCTCTGATGGGGTACTTGAGCTTCTGGTGTAGGGTAGAGGTCACTGCCCCAGCTTTGTGAATCCAAGGTCGACCTAGTAAGCAAGAATAAGATGGAAGGATATCCATCACATAGAAAGTAGAGTCGAATACTTGAGAACCCACACGAATAGGAATGTCTACCTCTCCATGGACCATCCTCTTAGAACCGTCAAAAGCTCTGACAATGATGTTGCTAGGTTTCAGCTCCAGGCCCTCACAATCCAACCGGTCTAAGGCCTTTTTGGGTAGCACATTCAGGGAAGAACCGGTGTCCACCAACACGTGCGCAAGAGTAGTGCCCCTGCATTCGATAGAGACATGCAGGGCGTCATTGTGGTCCTTTCCCTTAGCAGTAAGGTCAGCATCCGAGAAACCCAAACCATTGTCGGCTGTCAAATTGGCTACGCAATCTGTAAACTGGACTGCAGATGTCTCCTGTGGCACATGGGCCATCTTGAGAAATGAAATCAGGGCCTTAGCATGGGCCTCTGAGCACAGCAGCAAGGAGAGCATGGAGATCTTGGAGGGTGTATGCCCCAGCTGCTCAACAACATTAAAGTCACTCTTCTTGATTATTTTCAGAATTTCCTCCATCTCTTGTTGGGAGGCCTCAGCATTCACAGATTTTGGTGCCTCCATCCGGGCAGGCTCATCTTCAATCCCTTTGCCCCGAGCATTAGATGACTCGGCAGCAGGGGAAGCAACTGGATCAAAAACGGGAACAGGTACACTTGCAGGTGTTATAGTGAGGGGTCTTCGAATAGCTGGTGGCGCAATGTCAGGCAAGAAGAGCCTACCACTGCGGGTTACTTTGGCCGGACCAGTGATATTGCTGACGCTGGTACCAGTGTTGAACTCTTGTTTTATTCCATGTACATACACATATGCCCCATAGTGCCATGGGACAGCCTTATCGGATTCATAGGGGAGAGGCCCCGGAACAGTAATCACAATGGGTGCGACAGTCATGATTTTAACCGGCTTCCTTGGGAGAGCCTTGATTGGATTATTAAAAATGGTAACAACAGACACTTCTTCCACCGGAACAAACTGAACAGCAGTCTTCTTGAACAGAATCTCTTTGCTGTCCATCAGGCTTTGGATGCCCAACTTCAGCAAAGGACAACCAGAAAGGGAAACAGCACAGAAAAGGAAACCTTCACTACAACCCGGAAATAAACCGGCCAGCAGTAGGTTCCTCTTAACAGTCATTAAGGGAGTAGCTACATCATTCACAGAAACGGCATACACATCTTCATCAACGGCGTTCACTCCATGCTGGGGCATAAGAGCAGTCACTACATTTGGCCTCTCAGGCGCTTCAAATTGTATCTCTTTTGCGTAAATAAGGTCTTGCACCTTATTCCTTAAGGCCCAACAGTCATCAGTGGAATGCCCTGGGCTATCGGAGTGATAAGCACAGCGAGCATTTGGATTGTACTTGGGAGAGGCAGTATTCACAACCTTCGGGGCCTCTCTGACAGTCACCAAATTGGTGGATAGCAACTGCGGAAAGATTTGCGATAGGGTCATACTCAGACGGGTAAACTCTCTTCTAGGTCTTTCAGCCCTTTGAGGATTGGTTTACCGAGGAGAGGCAGCAGGCTTGGCAATCATCACCGCGTTGACAGATTGGCGGCGCTCAGGTTTATCATGTCTTTTAGGCCCATATACAGCACTGGCCTCCTTCTTAAAGGGTTTCTTCTCAGAACTTGAAGATGCCCCTTTCTGAATTTTTCCGGACTTCATTCCAGCCTCTATTCTCTCTCCAGTCAGAATAAGATCAGTGAACCCCGCAGATGAGTTTCCAATAAGATGATTGAAAAATGGCCCGGATAGGGTCCCCAAGAACATATCCACCAGCTCCCGGTCAGTTAACGGAGGCTGCACCCTGCCAGCCAGATCCCTCCACTTCTGTGCATACTCTTTAAAACCTTCGCTTGACCCTAGCGACATACCCTGGAGTTGGGTACGTGTAGGAGCAAGGTCGGCATTATATTGATACTGCTTATAAAAAGCAGTATCCAACTCCTCCCAGTTACGAACTTTGGTCCCATCCAGCTGATAGAACCATTCGAGATGAGTCCCTGAAAGACTCTCCTGGAAGAAGTGGATCCACAAGTTCTTGTCCACTGTGTACGGTTGAATCTTCCGCACATAAGATCTGAGGTATAGCTTGGGACAAGACGCCCCGTCATACTTGGTGAAAGATGGTGCTTTAAACTTGTGAGGAATAATCACACCAGTAGATAAGCCCAAGTCTCCGAAATCCAGCCCAGGCACTTGTTGGATCTCCATTGCATTCAGTCTGTCTTCCAATTGCTTGTATCTGTCTTCAGCCGGAGGATACTGTTCCTCATTAAAGTCAGTCTCGTTGTCAGAGACTACTGGACTTGAAGCCTTTCCCCCTTGGGGACTGCCTTTGCCTACAGAAGAACCAGCTTCTTCATTCTGCAGAGTGTTGCCAAACCTTCGGCCCGAGTTGAAAAGAACAGTTCTCTTCTTCTTCTTCTTCTCCTTCTTCAGGAGTAAAGCCTTCAGCTCTTCTTGGCCTTGAGCCAAACCCATGATCAGCTCTTGAAATTATGCGTTTTGTGCCTGAAGGGCCTTGATAGACATCTCGGTTAATGATGAGTCAGGGTTCATGATGCTGAAATAAACAGCGAAGAACAGTAAGCAACCTGAAAAGAAGAAAACCTGCTATGCACATGATGAATGGAATGCGTATGATTTATGTTTTCAAAGACAATCGGGAATCAACTTTGTAAACAAAAAGGAACACACTTCATTAGATTCAACTTTGAAACTTAAATTGTTCAACAGATTGCCCTTAGGCGTTACATAAAAGGGAAATACTGAAAAGGGAAATAAAATTGTAAAAGAACATCCAGAGCTCCTTATTGATCCCATGGTCTCCTCTTCTCAGTACGGATGTAGTCATTCAGAGCTCGCTCATTCTCCAACTGCTTTGTCAGCTTCTGGATCTTCAATTCCTGCTCGTTGAACTTTTCCCGATAAGAATCTCGTTCTTCTCGCAGTTGCGACCAAGACCTCTTTAATGTCTCATAACCAGTAGGTATCTGAGGAGGGAGGACAGTTGGAGGAGCCCCCTCTTTGTCAGGATACTCAAGAATGATGGGTCTGACAGCTTCATATGGCATACCTAACTTCTGAGCACGGATGCGAACCCATTTGTAGTAGGCTTCCATAGGTAGAGAAGTCTTTGGCCCCAACTCTTGTGGATCAGCTTTATGAACTCTGTCCCAAGCCTTGATGAACCTACGACGCAGCTCGTCACTATCCACCTAAAACTCAAAACTGATGTGAGGCACCAACATCTCATGAGGCCCTGCTCTTCTGGCTCTTCCAAACTGACGGAGTGCTAGACATGGATTGTAAGAGATCCCTCCTTGAGTACCAATCAAAGGAACATTAGGGTATTCTCCGCAACGATCAATAACAGCTATCTCATCCAAACCTCTGAAAGTCCAAATGATGTCCTTATCAGTGAGAGACATTAACCTGTGAGCCCAACGTCTTCCTTCTTGGTTCTTCAGCACGAACTTAGGGAGGTGCGAAATAAACCACCTCACCAACAAAGGGATACAACACCATAGAGTTCCTCATCTTCGGGCAGTACGAGCATAAAGTTGTTGCAGGATGTCACCCAAGAGAGTGGGCACAGGATTCTGAGACATGAAGATCCTTATGGCAGTGACATTGATGAAGTTTTCAGGATTAGGAAACAAGACTAGCCCATAGATTAAGAGAGCCAAGATGTCTTCATATTCCCTAAAGTCCAAGTCATTCCAGAAACTGTTAGCTTTACCAATCAGAAACTTGGCCAAGAAACCCTTAACTCCGCTTCTAGTCACCCAGTTGTCCATTACTTCTTGATATGTCAAGGGAAGAGCTGCAGCAACCTCCTCAAGCTTGAGAGTCTTTTCCCAACCAGTAAAGGGAGTCTGATCCAAGATAGGGATACCAAGCAAATCAGAGAACTCTTCCAGGGTAGGGACCAGCTGGAAGTCTTGAAAGGTGAAGCACTGGTACAGAGGGTCATAGAACTGGGTTAGGACACTCATCAACTATTGATCCCGCTTTGCAGTGACTAAACTGAGAAGAGAACCATGCCTCTGGATGAAGGAAGTGGTATTGGGAATCCTGCTAACCAACTCTTCAAGAAACTCAGGTGGGTGAACAAAGTTGAACCGGATAGTATTCCTTCGCATAGGCATCATGATGTCCTACAAAACAGAGCAAAGGTGAAACCCTCTTATCTTTGAAATGGTCAGTCCTTATACAGGATGCATGCAATGCTCATGATGTTATGATGTTATGATAAAGCACACCACAAATATTTACAAAAGCAAACATGGTAAGGCACACAAGTCACACAAGACAAGCCCTTAAAGTTTAGGCCAGCATGAGGTCTAGGTAATACCCTCTTTCAGTTTGTTGGTTCATACCTGTCCTATCAAAAGTAACTGGGTTCTTAGAGGATCCCAATATCATTGACTACCCTCAATCGGTCATAACTCCAGCATCGCAATCTTTTCTTGCGGCCAGAACCATCACGAGAGTTTAGCCTCAATGGGCGTAGCATACTGCTACTGTTCTAATGGCCAAGTTGTGTCATTTAAGGTTCTAAGGTCTGTTGGTGCTTAACGACTCCTTCGAAGACCCATATTCTCCTCGTTGCGACACAAGGGATATCGGTACAGACCAAGGTGCCACACCAACGTAGCCACTGCTTCACCCATGTCGGTCTACGCCGGACAGGTCCCTCACAGCTTATGCTACCTAAACAGGGTATCCCCAGATCCGGATTAGGATCTATGTAACTCCCATGCAACCCACAATTTAAAAGCAAACAAGTCAATACAATTGAAAACACAGTTATGAACTATCCTAAGGTACACCTCACTTTTAATTGTCCCCAACAGAGTCGCCAGTTCTGTGATCGGTGGATCTGGAACTGACTGTTTAACGCTGGTTCGCGAAATGTCGCGGAAGCAAGAGTCGCCACCGTCTTTTATTTTCTCCAAATGGAAAGGACAAAAGCACAGAAAAATTCCTTATAGAGATCGCTCTCGGTTCGGGAGGTAGATTTATAGAAAGGGAAGGTGTTAGCACCCTTTCTATCCATGGTTATCCATGGGCTCTTAGATACTTGCTCATTTGTGTTTTCAAAATTGTTTGTTTTCTTTTCAAGGTGAGTGGGTTTGAAAAAGTTTCTTTGAAAATTTCAGTTCGACTCTTGTATCAGTCCACAAGAGTGTTTGAAAAATTGCTTTTGAAAGCTTTTTGAAAGGTGTCGGTATGAAAAGAAGTTTTTTGATTTGTTTTGAAATTAGAGCAAGTATCTACGAGTCATCTACCTACCCTAAGGAATTCGTTTGTGTAAATGTCCTTAAGATAGTGCCATCCCACCATTTAGAGGTAGGTAGCACCACCGTTGGAGGTGTTCGGGTCAATTCGAGGGTTCGGGACAGTGTGGTCACCAGAGCAATAGGAAGACACCTTAGAAGCTACCCTCATGTCAACATGAGGACTTACTAAAACATCCTCTACTCGACGACCACCTTTCGAGGGGCAAGGCAACAGTGAGGCGTACCCTAGGGGTGGTGTGTGATTGGTGTGTCATTTTCAGTTATATTTGTCTTGTTCATGCATTGGTGATCTACGCTTTGTTTTTATTTTAGGCATTCATTCTTTCATGCAAGTTATTAACAGTTAAAAGATGCGAGAAGGTAAAAGTCCTACGCTATTACAAAGGCGCGGGTCTACATCGCCAAATTAATCCAAGACCCGATTTGAATAAAATAAAATGCGGGAAAATAAATATCCTAATTAATCTATTACAAGGCTTTGGAGTAATTACATGAAATTTATAAGAAAAGAAATAACATAAGCGCGTGAAACGAAATTATAATCGAAAGCGAGGGCGTTGGACCCTTTTCAAGAAGTTAAATTGAAATTATGAAATTAATGAAATTAAATGAGAAAAGGAAATTATTTTTTGAGTTTTTGTATTTATGGAATTTAGTAAGAAAATTAAATGAAATTAAAACCCTAATTTCTAAACTATTTTTAATTTGTTAAAAAAAATGTTTAAATTTGACCTAGTTTTAATTAATTATTTACATGGCAATTTATTTACAAAAATAATTAATATTTAATAATGGTAAAAGAAAAGAAAAAATAATAAAGTATTTAAAACCCTAATTCTACATTTTTTAGTTTATTAAAAAAAACATTAACATTAAACCTAGAATTAAAATTAAATTAATTATTACATTTATTTACAAAATAAAAACATTAGTGAATTAAATAATAAAATATATTTTTATTTTTTGACTTTCTGATTTTTTGGTATTTTTATATTAAAGAAAAAATTAATTTGAAGAATTAAAATAAAACAAATAATGTAATTAAAATAAATAAGAGAAAAAATAAAAAGAGAGAAAAATGCAAACATGGGGGGTTTGTTGGCCCTTTTGGAGGTAAATTGAGCAATTTGGCCCACCATATTCAGGCCCTTGGTTGACTTTCTCAGCGCGCGTGTGGCATGGTCAACAGAGGTGTATGATGGACCTCTCATCCTGACCTTCAGATTCGTCTCCTGGGCCATGTGGCAAGCTTTGATAGTGGATGCATGGTGGACCACTAGACACGTTGAGTACCTAATCACGTTGCAAGAAAAAATAGAAAGAAATATGGGGGACCTGGGGATCGAACCCAGGTCCCAAGGCTTGCCAACAATGCTTTCCACCAACTGAGCTGTTTAGCCACTTTGTAATAATAATGGATAACAATTAATATGATAAAAAATAAGGGTTAGTGATGTCCAACGAAAAAACACGCTGGAAATTTGAATGGCCCAATCACGTTCCAACACACAAGCTTCGTCCTCCTGGCTTCATCGTTTTGCCTGCAATTACAGAATAGATAGCGGGGGTTTTGAACCCCCACTAAATGGAGAACGTGAAAATAGCGATTAGGCCATATGCCAATATAAAAAGAGCGCGACTAGTGGAACTAATTCGTAGGAAGCTTCTGATTCTAATGGCATAGGTCTTGTCGTCCAATTTTTCCATATGAACAAATCCCCAATTTCAAACGTCTTCAACCCTAACGAGCTCCCATGGTAGATTCACATATTGGCCTTAAAAACTCAATTGAATGGCATGGTTAGCTTTAGAATGATTAAACTAGTACAAATCAAGCATTAGAAATCAAAAATATGGCATGAATTATGAGACACGATTATGCAAAAAGTTTGAGAAAGTTTGACTTCTATATACCAATTCCTGAGGTTAGAAGCGTGGAAAAGGATTCAGAAAGTTTCCTTGATGCCTTGGCAAGCTATTGGAATGGTTATTTTGCCTTGAAACCAACTCTAAGTGCGTTTTCAGTTTTTAACTTTTTCACAAAAAATGCCAAGTTTGTATTCAGGTTTGGGCGCAACTTCCAAGTTTTTAGCATTAGGGTTGGCATTCTGTATATGTATGGGACGAATTAGGGTAGAAATTTGAGTCCATAAACCTTTGCATTGATGAATCAAATATTTGATTTCCATGGAATATTTTCCTCATGAAGAACATGCCAATTTACACCAAATCTTTCCTTTTTTGATGTGCACGAGATCTTGAGTGAATAATGAGGGCATATGCTGCATAAAAGGATTCAAAAACATTTGTTTAGTATTTTTGTCATATTTTATTTAATTAAATGAATTAATGGTGATAAAAATTCAAATAAATAATAAAAAATGATGAAATAAATCCCCTTTGGGTCAAATGGTCGTGCATAGCCTTTGGATAATGATTCTTGGAAGAAAATGTGGCCCATTAGCAATTTTGAGGCATTTGAAGCAAAGTTGACTTTTCAAAATTCCCAAAAATTTCCCAACTTCCATAAGGCATATCTTGCTCAATTTTTAAGCTTTGATCATGTTCTTGGACATTTTCGAAAGGTCTTGAAGTCCTATAACCAATTCCCTTGGTCCCATGTCATTTTGATTTACCAATCTCAAGTTATGGTCTTTGACTTAAAGTGCCTTTTTGTTGACTTTTGAAAATGACCTATAATGTTGAGATTGATAACTTTTTTGTGAGAGCATTGCTTGGACTTGAAGTGTGAAGAGGAGTTGTAGTAAATGTCATTATCTTCAAAATGAGCTTTGGATGGAATTTTTATGATAAACCATGTGGAAGTTATGCCTTGGTCAAGTTACAGTTGACTTTTTCAACTGTCCAAATATGGAAACTTTTGCATCTTGAGACTTTTTGGGCCATACCTTGAAAATCATGATTAAGAATTGATCAAATGATGTTTGTGGCTTCAAAATAAGATGTTGACCAAAAATTTTGACTTTTGACTGCCAAATGACCATTTTGCCCCTACAATTGACTGTTGAGCAATTAGGGTTTTTGACTGTGCCATTTTGTGCTGTGAGTCTTGAAACTTAGCATATGGATGCTTGACCATGTTTGTAGGCATATGGGACTTGTTTGGACCCTTGGAAACTTCAACTTCTTTCACAGAACAAAAACCCTAATTTTTTACTGTTAGGAGGCCATTGAACTGTGCAACCCTTGGGGAGATTTTGAAGCATGTTCTTTGCAAATCTTGAAGAATATGGGAGGGCAAATTTTGGGGTACAACAGCTAGGTTCTTCATATAAATCATCTTAGAACCTGAGATCACTCGTTGGCTAGGTTCTTCCTATAAATAATATTAGAACGTGAGATCGCTCGTTGGATTGGTTCTTCCTATAGATCATCTTAGAACCTTAGATCTCCCACTGGCTAGGTTCTCCCTTTGATCATCTTAAAACCTGAGATCTCCCGCTGGCCAGGTTCTTCCGAAAGATCATCTTAGAATGTAAGATATCCAGTTAGCTAGGTACTTCATAATGATCATGTTAGAACCTGAGATGGCCCGTTGGCTAGTTTCTTCCTATAGATCATCTTAGAAACTGAGATCGCCTGTGGCCTAGTTTCTTCCTATATATCATCTTAGAACCTTAGATCTCCCGTTCGCAAGGATCTCCCTATGATCATCTTACAACCTGAGATCGCCCATTGGCTAGGTTCTTCCTGTATATCATCTTAGAACCTGAGATCAGCTGTTGGCTAGGTTTTTCCTTTAGATTAACTTAGAACCTGAGATTTCCTGTTGGCTAGGTTCTTCCTATATATCATCTTAGAACATGAGATCACCAGTTGGCTAGTTTCTTCTTATAGATCATCTTAGAACTTGAGATCATATGTTGCCTAGGTTCTTCCTATAGATCATCTTAGAATCTGAGATCCCCTGTAGGCTGGGATCTTCCTATTGATCATCATAGAACCTCAGATCGCCCGTTGGCTAGGTTATCACTATGATCATCTTAGAACCTCAGATCGCCTATTTGCTAGGTTCTTCCTATATATCATCTTAGAACCAGAGATTGGTTGTTGGCTAGGTTCTTCCGATAGATCATCTTAGAACCTGAGATCTCCCGTTGGCTAGGTTTTTCCTATAGATCATCTTAGAACTTGAGATCACTCGTTGGCTAGGTTCTTCCTATAGGTCATCTTAGAAATTGAGATCATTCGTTGGCTAGGTTCTTCCTATAGATCATCTTAGAACCTGAGATCTCCCGTAGGCTAGGTTCTTCCTATAGATCTTTTTAGAACACAGATCGTCGGTTGGCTAGGTTATCTCTATAATCATCTTAGATCCTAAGAAGGCTTGTTGACTATGTTCTTCCTATAAATCATCTTAGAACCTGAGATCACCCGTTGGCTAGGTTCTCCCTATGATCATCTTAGAACCTTAGATCCCCTGTTGTCTAGGTTCTTCCTATAGATCATCTTAGAACCTGAGATCGCCCGTTGTCTAGGGTCTTCTAATAGATCATATTAGAACCTAAGATTTCCCATTAGCTAGGTTCTTCCATTAGATCATCTTAGAACCTGATATTGCCCGTTGGCCCTGTTATTCCTATAGATCATCTTAGAAACTCAGATCACCCGTTGGCTAGGTTCTCTCTATAGATAATCTTAGAACATGAGATCACCCATTAGATAAGTTCTCCCTATGATCATCTTAGAACCTGATATCTCCCGTTGGCTAGGTTTTTCCTATAGATTATCTTAGAACCTAAGATAGCCAGTTAGTTAGGAACTTCCTATAGATCATATTAGAAACTGAGATGGCCCGTTGGCTAGTTTCTTCTTATAGATCATCTTAGAAACTGAGATCGCCCTTAACCTAGGTTCTTCCTGTAGATCATCTTAGAACCTGATATCACCCGTTGGCTAGGTTCACCCTATGATCATCTTAAAACCTGAGATCGCCCATTGGCTAGGTTCTTCCTATAGATCATCTTAGAACTTAAAATCTCCAATAGGCTAGGTTCTTCCTACAGATCATCTTAGAACCTGAGATTGCCCGTTGGCTAGGTTCTCCCTATGATCATTTTAGATCCTGAGATTGCTCGTTGCCTAGGTTCTTCCAATAGATCATCTTAGAACCTAAGATCGCCTGTTGGATAGGTTCTTCCTATGGATCATCTTAGAACTTGATATTTCTTGTTGGTTAGGTTCTTCCTATAGATCATCTTAGAACTTGAGATCATCCATTGGCTAGGTTCTTCCTATAGATCATCTTAGAACCTGAGATTTCCCGTAGGCTAGGTTCTTCCTATAGATCATCTTAGAACCTAAGATCTCCTGTTGGCTAGGCTCTCCCTATGATCATCTTACAACCTGAGATCTCCCATTGGCTAGGTTCTTCCTATATATCATCTTAGAACCAAAGATCTCCCATAGGCTATGTTCTTCCTTAAGATCATCTTAGAACCTGAGATCGCCTATTGGCTAATTTCTTTCTATGATCATCTTAGAACCTGAGATCGCTCGTTTGCTAGGTATTCCAATATATCATCTTAGAACCTGAGATCGGATGTTGGCTAGGTTCTTCCTATTGATCATCTTAGAACCTGAGATTTCACGTTGGCTAGTTTCTTCCTATATATCATCTTAGAACTTGAGATCACTTGTTGGCTAGGTTCTTCCTATAGATTATCATAGAACCTGAGATTGCCCGTAGGCTAGGTTCTTCCTATAGATCATCTCTAAACCTAAGATCACCCGTTGGCTATCTTATCCCTATGATCATCTTAGAACCTGAGATCACCCATTGGCTATGTTCTTCCAATAGATCATTTTAGAACCTAAGATCGTCCGTTGGCAATGATCTTCTTATAGATCATCTTAGAACCCGAGAATGTCCGTTGGCTAGGTTCTTCCTATAGATAATCTTAGAACCTGAGATCGCCCATTGTCCAGGATCTTCCAATAGATCGTCTTAGAACTTGAGATCGCTCGTTGGCTAGGTTCTTCCAATACATTATCTCAGAACCTGAGATCGCCCATTGGCTAGGTTCTTCCTATAGATATTCTTTGAACCTGAGATCACCCATTGGCTAGGTTCTCCCTATGATCATCTTACAACCTTAGATCGCCCATTGTCTAGGTTCTTCCTATAGGTCATCTGAAAACCTAAGATCTCCCGTAGGCTAGGTACTTCGTATAGATCATCTTAGAACTTGAGATCGCCCGTTGGCTAGGTTCTCTTTATGATCATCTTAGAACTTGAGATTTCTCGTTGGCTAGGTTCTTCCAATAGATCATCATAGAACCTCAGATCGCCCGTTGACTAGTTTCTTCCTATAGATCATCTTAGAAATTGAGATCGCCCGTAGCCTAGGTTCTTCCTATAGATCATCTAAGAATCTGAGATCGCCTATTGGCTAGGTTCTCCCTATTATCATCTTACAACCTGAGATCGCCCATTATCTAGGTTCTTCCTATAGATCATCTTAAAACCTAAGATCTCCTGTAGGCTAGGTTCTTCGTATAGATCATCTTAGAACCTGAGATCGCCTGTTGGCTAGGTTCTCCCTATGATCATCTTAGAACTTGAGATTGCTCGTTGGCTAGGTTCTTCCAATAGATCATCATATAACCTCAGTTCGCCCGTTAGCTAGGTTATCCCTATGATCATCTTAGAACCTGAGACCGCCTACTGGCTAGGTTCTTCCTAAAGATCATCTTAGAACCCGAGGTCGCCCATTGGCTAGGTTCTCCCTATGATCATCTTAGAACATGAGATCTCCCGTTGGCTAGGTTCTTCATATAGATCATCTTAGAACGTGAGATAGTTCATTGGCTAGGTACTTCCTATAGATCATCTTAGTACCTGAAAGGGCCCGTTGGCTAGTTTCTTCCTATAGATCATCTTAGAACTTGAGATCTCCCGTTGGCTAAGTTCTTCCTATATATCATCTTAGAACATGAGATCACCCGTTGGCTAGGTTCTTCCTATAGATCATCTTAGAACTTGAGATCACCCATTGGCTAGGTTCTTCATATAGATTATCATAGAACCTGAGATCGCCCGTAGGCTAGGTTCTTCCTATAGATCATCTTAGAACCTAAGATCGCCCGTTGGGTAGGTTATCCCTATGATCATCTTAGAACTTGAGATTACCCGTTCGCTAAGTTCTTCCAATAGATCATCTTAGAACCTAAGATCGTCCGTTGGCAAGGTTCTTCTTATAGATCATCTTAGAATCTGAGATCGCTCGTTGGCTAGGTTCTTCTAGTAGATAATCTTAGAACCTTAGATCTCCAGTTGTCCAGGGTCTTCCAATAGATCATCTTAGAACTTGAAACCCGCTCATTGGCTCGATTCTTCCAATAGATCATCTTAAATCCTAAGATCGCTTGTAGGCTAGGTTCTTCCTATAGATCATCTTAGAACCTTAGAACGCCTGTGGGCAAGGTTCTTCCTATAGATCATCCTAGAACCTCAGATCACCTATTGGCTAGGTTCTTCCTATAGATCATTTTATAACATGAGATCGTCCATTGGCTAGGTTCTCCCTATGATCATCTTAGAACCTGAGATATCCAGTTTGCTAGGTTCTTCCTATAGATCATATTTGAACCTGAGTTCGCCCGTAGGCTACGTTCTTTCTATAGATATTTTTAGAACCTAAGATGGTCGGTTGGCTAGGTTATCCCTATGATCATCTTAGAACCTAAGATCGCTTGTTGTCTAGGTTCTTCCTATAGATCATCTTAGAACCTGAGATCACCCGTTGGCTAGGTTCTCCCTGTGATCATCTTAGAACCTGAGATCGCCCGTTGTCTGGGTTCTTCCTATATATCATCTTAGAACCTGAGATCGCCCGTTGTCTAGGGTCTTCTAATAGATCATAATAGAACCTCAGATCGCCCGTTGGCTAGTTTCTTCCTATAGATCATCTTAGAAACTGAGATCTCCCATACCCTAGTTTCTTCCTATTTATCATCTTAGAACCTTAGATCTCCCGTTGGCTAGGTTCTCCCTATGATCATCTTACAACCTGAGATCGCCCATTGGCTAGGTTCTTCCTATATGTCATCTTAGAACCTGAGATCAGTCGTTGGCTAGGTTCTTCTTTTAGATTAACTTAGAACCTTAGATTTCCTGTTGGCTAGGTTCTTCCTATATATCATCTTATAACTTGAGATCACCAGTTGACTAGGTTCTTCCTATAGATCATCTTAGAACATAAGATCATTTGTTTCCTAGGTTATTCCTATAGATCATCTTAGAACCTGATATCCCCCGCAGGCTAGGTTCTTCCTATAGATTATCAAAGAACTTCAGATCGCCCCTTGGCTAGGTTATCCCTATTATCATCTTAGAACCTGAGATCGCCTATTGGCTAGGTTCTTCCTATATATCATTTTAGAACCTGAGATCAGTCATTGGATAGGTTCTTCCTATAGATCATCTTAGAACCTGAGAGCTCCCGTTATCTAAGTTCTTCCTATAGATCATCTTAGAACTTGAGATCACTCGTTGGCTAGGTTCTTCCTATAGGTCATCTTAGAAATTGATATCATCTGTTGGCTAGGTTATTCCTATAAATCATCTTAGAACCTGTGTTCGCCCGTAGGCTATGTTATTTATATAGTTCTTTTTAGAACCTAAGATCGTCGATTGGCTAGGTTATCCCTATGATCATCTTATAACCTAAGATCGCTCGTTGGCTAGGTTCTTCCTATAGATCATCTTAGAACCTGAGATCACCCGTTGGCTAGGTTCTCCCTATGATCATCTTAGAACCTGAGATTGCCCGTTGTCTGGGTTCTTCCTATAGATCATCTTAGAACCTGATATCGCCCGTTGTCTAGGGTCTTCTAATATATCAACATAGAACCTCAGATCGCCCGTTGGCTAGTTTCTTCCTATAAATCATCTTAGTAACTGAGATCGCCCATAGCCTAGTTTCTTCCTATTTATCATCTTAGAACCTTAGATCTCCCGTTGGCTAGGTTCTCCCTATGATCATCTTACAACCTGAGATCGCCCATTGGCTAGGTTCTTCCTGTATATCATCTTAGAACCTGAGATCAGTCGTTGGCTAGGTTCTTCCTTTAGATTAACTTAGAACCTGAGATTTCCCGTTGGCTAGGTTCTTCCTATATATCATCTTATAACTTGAGATCACCAGTTGGCTAGGTTCTTCCTATAGATCATCTTAGAACATAAGATCATTTGTTTCCTAGGTTATTCCTATAGATCATCTTAGAACCTGATATCCCCCGTAGGCTAGGTTCTTCCTATAGATCGTCAAAGAACCTCAGATCGCCTGTTGGCTAGGTTATCCCTATGATCATCTTAGAACCTGAGATCTCCTATTGGCTAGGTTCTTCCTATATATCATTTTAGAACCTCAAATCGGTCATTGGCTAGGTTCTTCCTATAGATCATCTTAGAACCTGAGATCTCCCGTTAGCTAGGTTCTTCCTATAGATCATCTTAGAACTTGAGATCACTCGTTGGCTAGGTTCTTCCTATAAGTCATCTTAGAAATTGATATCATATGTTGGCTAGGTTCTTTCTATAGATAATTTTATAACATGAGATCATCCATTGGCTAGGTTCTCCCTATGATCATCTTAGAACCTGAGATCTCTGGTTGGCTAGGTTCTTCCTATAAATCATCTTAAAACCTAAGATAGCCCGTTGGCTAGGTACTTCCTAAAGATCATCTTAGAACCTGAGATGGTCCATTGGCTAGTTTCTTCCTATAGATCATCTTAGAAACTGAGATCGCTTGTAGCCTAGTTTTTTCCTATAGATCATCTTAGAACATAAGATCATTTGTTTCCTAGGTTATTCCTATAGATCATCTTAGAACCTGATATCCCCCGTAGGCTAGGTTCTTCCTATAGATCATCAAAGAACCTCAGATCGCCTGTTGGCTAGGTTATCCCTATGATCATCTTAGAACCTGAGATCTCCTATTGGCTAGGTTCTTCCTATATATCATTTTAGAACCTGAGATCGGTCATTGGCTAGGTTCTTCTTATAGATCATCTTAGAACCTGAGATCTCCCGTTAGCTAGGTTCTTCCTATAGATCATCTTAGAACTTGAGATCACTCGTTGGCTAGGTTCTTCCTATAAGTCATCTTAGAAATTGATATCATATGTTGGCTAGGTTCTTTCTATAGATCATTTTATAACATGAGATCGTCCATTGGCTAGGTTCTCCCTATGATTATCTTAGAACCTGAGATCTCTAGTTTTCTAGGTTTTTCCTATAAATCATCTTAAAACCTAAGATAGCCCGTTGGCTAGGTACTTCCTAAAGATCATCTTAGAACCTGAGATGGTCCATTGGCTAGTTTCTTCCTATAGATCATCTTAGAAACTGAGATCGCTCGTAGCCTAGTTTCTTCCTATAGATCATCTTAGAACCTTAGATCTCCCGTTGGCTAGCTTCTCCCTTTGATCATCTTACAACCTGATATCGCCCATTGGCTAGGTTCCTCCTGTATATCATCTTAGAACCTGAGATCAGCCATTGGCTAGGTTCTTCCTTTAGATTAACTTAGAACCTGAGATTTCCCCTTGGCTAAGTTCTTTCTATATATCATCTTAGAACTTGAGATCACCAGTTGGCTAGGTTCTTCCTATAGATCATCTTAGAACATAATATCATTTGTTGCCTAGGTTATTCCTATAGATCATCTTAGAACCTAAGATTTCCTGTTGGCTAGTTATCCCTATGATCATCTTAGAACCTGAGATCGCCTATTGGCTAGGTTCTTCCTATATATCATTTTAGAACCTGAGATCAGTCATTGGATAGGTTCTTCCTATAGATCATCTTAGAACCTGAGAGCTCCCGTTATCTAAGTTCTTCCTATAGATCATCTTAGAACTTGAGATCACTCGTTGGCTAGGTTCTTCCTATAGGTCATCTTAGAAATTGATATCATCTGTTGGCTAGGTTATTCCTATAAATCATCTTAGAACCTGTGTTCGCCCGTAGGCTATGTTATTTATATAGTTCTTTTTAGAACCTAAGATCGTCGATTGGCTAGGTTATCCCTATGATCATCTTATAACCTAAGATCGCTCGTTGGCTAGGTTCTTCCTATAGATCATCTTAGAACCTGAGATCACCCGTTGGCTAGGTTCTCCCTATGATCATCTTAGAACCTGAGATTGCCCGTTGTCTGGGTTCTTCCTATAGATCATCTTAGAACCTGATATCGCCCGTTGTCTAGGGTCTTCTAATATATCAACATAGAACCTCAGATCGCCCGTTGGCTAGTTTCTTCCTATAAATCATCTTAGTAACTGAGATCGCCCATAGCCTAGTTTCTTCCTATTTATCATCTTAGAACCTTAGATCTCCCGTTGGCTAGGTTCTCCCTATGATCATCTTACAACCTGAGATCGCCCATTGGCTAGGTTCTTCCTGTATATCATCTTAGAACCTGAGATCAGTCGTTGGCTAGGTTCTTCCTTTAGATTAACTTAGAACCTGAGATTTCCCGTTGGCTAGGTTCTTCCTATATATCATCTTATAACTTGAGATCACCAGTTGGCTAGGTTCTTCCTATAGATCATCTTAGAACATAAGATCATTTGTTTCCTAGGTTATTCCTATAGATCATCTTAGAACCTGATATCCCCCGTAGGCTAGGTTCTTCCTATAGATCGTCAAAGAACCTCAGATCGCCTGTTGGCTAGGTTATCCCTATGATCATCTTAGAACCTGAGATCTCCTATTGGCTAGGTTCTTCCTATATATCATTTTAGAACCTCAAATCGGTCATTGGCTAGGTTCTTCCTATAGATCATCTTAGAACCTGAGATCTCCCGTTAGCTAGGTTCTTCCTATAGATCATCTTAGAACTTGAGATCACTCGTTGGCTAGGTTCTTCCTATAAGTCATCTTAGAAATTGATATCATATGTTGGCTAGGTTCTTTCTATAGATAATTTTATAACATGAGATCATCCATTGGCTAGGTTCTCCCTATGATCATCTTAGAACCTGAGATCTCTGGTTGGCTAGGTTCTTCCTATAAATCATCTTAAAACCTAAGATAGCCCGTTGGCTAGGTACTTCCTAAAGATCATCTTAGAACCTGAGATGGTCCATTGGCTAGTTTCTTCCTATAGATCATCTTAGAAACTGAGATCGCTTGTAGCCTAGTTTTTTCCTATAGATCATCTTAGAACATAAGATCATTTGTTTCCTAGGTTATTCCTATAGATCATCTTAGAACCTGATATCCCCCGTAGGCTAGGTTCTTCCTATAGATCATCAAAGAACCTCAGATCGCCTGTTGGCTAGGTTATCCCTATGATCATCTTAGAACCTGAGATCTCCTATTGGCTAGGTTCTTCCTATATATCATTTTAGAACCTGAGATCGGTCATTGGCTAGGTTCTTCTTATAGATCATCTTAGAACCTGAGATCTCCCGTTAGCTAGGTTCTTCCTATAGATCATCTTAGAACTTGAGATCACTCGTTGGCTAGGTTCTTCCTATAAGTCATCTTAGAAATTGATATCATATGTTGGCTAGGTTCTTTCTATAGATCATTTTATAACATGAGATCGTCCATTGGCTAGGTTCTCCCTATGATTATCTTAGAACCTGAGATCTCTAGTTTTCTAGGTTTTTCCTATAAATCATCTTAAAACCTAAGATAGCCCGTTGGCTAGGTACTTCCTAAAGATCATCTTAGAACCTGAGATGGTCCATTGGCTAGTTTCTTCCTATAGATCATCTTAGAAACTGAGATCGCTCGTAGCCTAGTTTCTTCCTATAGATCATCTTAGAACCTTAGATCTCCCGTTGGCTAGCTTCTCCCTTTGATCATCTTACAACCTGATATCGCCCATTGGCTAGGTTCCTCCTGTATATCATCTTAGAACCTGAGATCAGCCATTGGCTAGGTTCTTCCTTTAGATTAACTTAGAACCTGAGATTTCCCCTTGGCTAAGTTCTTTCTATATATCATCTTAGAACTTGAGATCACCAGTTGGCTAGGTTCTTCCTATAGATCATCTTAGAACATAATATCATTTGTTGCCTAGGTTATTCCTATAGATCATCTTAGAACCTAAGATTTCCTGTTGGCTAGTTATCCCTATGATCATCTTAGAACCTGAGATCGCCTATTGGCTAGGTTCTTCCTATATATCATTTTAGAACCTGAGATCGGTCATTGGCTAGGTTCTTCCTATAGATCATTTTAGAACCTGAGATCGGTCATTGGCTAGGTTCTTCCTATAAATCATCTTAGAACTTGAGATCACTCGTTGGCTAGGTTATACCTATAGGTCATCTTAGAAATTGATATCATCTGTTGGATAGGTTCTTCCTATAGATCATCTTATAACCTGTGTTCGCCCGTAGGCTATGGTCTTTCTATAGATCTTTTTAGAACCTAAGATCGTCGGTTGGCTAGGTTATCCCTATGATCATCTTAGAACCTGAGATCGCTCATTGGCTAGGTTATTCCTAGATATCATTTTGGAACCTGAGATCGATTATTGGCTAGGTTCTTCCTATAGATCATCTTAGAACCTGAGATCTCCCGTTAGCTAGGTTGTTCCTATAGGTCATCTTTGAACTTGAGATCACTCGTTGGCTAGGTCGTTTTTATAAGTCATCTTAGAAATTGATATCATATGTTGGCTAGGTTCTTCCTATATATCATCTTAGAACATTAGTTCGCCCGTAAGCTAGGTTATTTCTATAGACTTTTTTGAACCTAAGATCTTCGGTTGGCTAGGTTATCCCTATGATCATCTTAGAACCTAAGATCGCTCGTTGGCTAGGTTCTTCCTATAGATCATCTTAGAACCTGAGATCACCCGTTGGATAGGTTCTTCTATGATCATCTTAGAACCTGAGATCGTCCGTTTTCTGGGTTCTTCCTATAGATCATCTTAGAACCTGAGATCGCCCGTTGTCTAGGGTCTTCTAATAGATCATCATAGAACCTCAGATCGCCCGTTGGCTAGTTTCTTCCTATAGATTATCTTAGAAACTGAGATCGCCCATAGCCTAGTTTCTTCCTATTTATCATCTTAGAACCTTAGATCTCCCGTTGGCTAGGTTCTCCCTATGATCATCTTACAACCTGAGATCGCCCATTGGCTAGGTTCTTCCTGTATATCATCTTAGAACCTGAGATCAGTCGTTGGCTAGGTTCTTCCTTTAGGTTAACTTAGAACCTGAGATTTACCGTTGGCTAGGTTCTTCCTATATATCATCTTAGAACTTGAGATCACTACTTGGCTAGGTTCTTCCTATATATCATCTTAGAACATAAGATCATTTGTTGCCTAGGTTATTCCTATAGATCATCTTAGAATCTGATATCCCCCGTAGGCTAGGTTCTTCCTATAGATCATCAAAGAACCTCAAATCGCCCGTTGGCTAGGTTATCCCTATGATCATCTTAGAACCTGAGATCTCCCGTTGGCTAGGTTCTTCCTATATATAGTTTTAGAACCTGAGATCGGTCATTGGCTAGGTACTTCCTATAGATCATCTTAGTACCTGAGATGTCCCGTTGGCTAGTTTCTTCCTATAGATCATCTTAGAACTTGAGATCACTTGTTGGCTAGTGTCATACCCCAATTTTTGACCTAAGATCCCATATTTATTTTTGCATTTTTATACAAAAATCAAGGTCACTAAATACAGTTGGTTTTAACCTATCACCTTTGAGCATTGATTATGCAGAAATTGTCAAGTGTTTTGAACATTCTTAGCCTATGTATCACTAACTTCTAATCAAGCACGAAATGTGTGTTTTTTGTTTGATTTCATGTGCTGACAGGTCTCCTTCGATTCAGCCTTTCGATTGCACAAGTTTACTGCCTGCAAGCCTGCTTCGACTGCACAAGTTTACTGCCTGCAAGCCTGCTTTCGACTGGACAAGTTTACTGCCTGCAAACATACTTCGATTGGGCAACATTGCTTCCTTCGAACACGGGCTTTCGATTGGGCAATATGTTTGTTTTGATCCACATGCTTCGATTGAATAACATTGCTCCCTTCAGTCACAAGCTTCGATTTGGAAATACAATCTCCCTTCAACCACAAGCTTCGATTTGGCCATGTAGTTTCCTTCGAAGTGACCCCCTTTGATCCACAAGCTGGACATGTGATTTCCTTCAAGGTGGCCTCCTTCGATTCACAAGTTGGACCACTAAACCCTTCGAAGCAACGTACTTAGAGCATACATTGTTTGGAAACGAACATTTTTGTGTAATCATGAAGCTGGTCGAAGTGATCAAAACGAAAGGAGGAAATATTCAAGGAGTTTGTTGACTAAAGTCCCATATACTGCCAAACTCAAGCCAGCTGTGCTGCTATGCAGCAGTCCTGCACCAACCTGCCACTAAGCTCCAAAATACTGATAAGCTTGCGTTGTCTCAGTCTTGTACTTGCACAAAAAAGGAGTGCACAAGAGCTGCATTGAAGAAAACAAGGGGGAAATATACCCAAATAATTCAAATATTATTTGATTTTCCCCCAAAACCATATCAAAGCTCGCCTATAAATGAGGAGGCTCCAACACATATTTTTAAAAGAGGACCTTTTGGCCAGGCGAACAAATCTTCAGAAAATTCTCAAAAACACCAAATTTTCTCAAACACAAAAAATCTCTCAAGTCCCTTCAATACTTGTGAGAACAAACCCAGAATCCCCAAACACTTATTTCCTTCGATTCTGAAGAACAACCATACTTCAGTCTCCTTCGAATCAAAGAAGCATCACACTTGCTTTTTCTTTTCCTTCAAATCCAGCGCTCCAAGCACAGCCTGTGACTCCTCTTTCGAATCCAGCATCCAGGGCCACCACTCAAGGCCCAGCACACGTTCCATCCTGAAGAAAGGTAAGTCACACTTACCCTTGAACTTTTCATTTCCAGAACAACATGTAAATAAAATTCCTTTTCGTTTGAAACATGTATATACTACTGTTCCTTTCGTTTCCTCCATGTTAACATGTTTTTAAAAGTTAACCCTTTCGTTTTGCTTTTTGTTTACCTTAACTATCTTTAATTATTAAATTGTTTGAAAGATAAATACTAGCATGGCCCCAGGCCATGTTGCCATTTAATGTTTTAAATGAAAGAAGACATGAAACAGGAAATAGGAAACGAAGCTTCTGGCTTCTACCCCCTTTCTCCAGGTCAAACGAAAGAGACAACCAGGAGGCAAACCATGTCCAATCGAAAGGCATTCCCTCACTGCTTTCAACCTCCAGTCGAAGAAGGCAACAAGGAAGAATCAAAAGACTTCGCCATACACTGACTTCCAGGCCAATCGAAGGACAGAACCTCCTGTTGTCTTTGCCCAATCAAAGGGCATTACCTCGCCCCTGCCAAGGCCCAATCGAAAGACGTGACTTTGCTGTTGCCAGGCCCAATCGAAGGAGGCCAACAAAATGTCAGTCGAAGTGTGCTACTGCCTGGGTCGAAAGATACTCATTTTCTTACTTTTATCTTATTTTTTCCTTCATATTTTTTATGCCTTTTGATATGGTTGTAATAGCGTAGGATTTTATCTTTCTGCATTTTATTTACTTTGTACAAATGCTAGTAATTAGGAAAGATAAAATCAACAAGTAAACAAACCAAGAAATCCAAAAAAAAACACTCTTTAATCATTACTTGAACATACTTTAAAACATGCAAAAACACTCAACAAATTAAAACTCCCCCAAGGGCATGTTATCTCCGTTCTACCGCGATACCGGTCGTGCCTATTGCTAGAATGCGTGCGTTAATATCGCCCACTAAAAAACACAAACAAATTAACTTTTTTCTAGAGGAACTATGGTGTTTTGATTCCTTCATTGGATACGTAGGCAAAGGGTCGTGAAACCCTCACGAGCGCAATAATAAAAAAACTCATTTTTTCCCTTAAGCAAACATAGTTGTAGATAAATACACCCTTGTATATAACAAACAATTTTAAAACAAAAAACAGATATTTCAAAAGGTTCCTGCGGAGTACCGCAAATGCATTGGGTGCTAATACCTTCCCATTGCATAACCAACCCCCGAACTCTTGATCTCTTTTCAAAAACGCATTGTATTTAAGTATTATTTTACATTGCATGTTTTTAGGGTTTTATTTCGCTCTTTTCCCTTTTCCCTTAGAAATAATAAAGTGAGGTGGCGACTCTTGCTTTTTTGAGTGAAGTTAATTAATAGCTTGATCTCCGATTTTCACCGCTACAGCTAGGTTCTTCTTATAAGTCATCTTAGAAATTGATATCATATGTTGGCTAGGTTCTTCCTATAGATCATCTTAGAACCTGAGTTTGCCCGTAGGCTAGGTTCTTTCTATAGATCTTTTTAGAACCTAAGATCGTCGGTTGGCTAGGTTATCCCTATGATCATCTTAGAAACTAAGATCGCTCGTTGGCTAGGTTCTTCCTATAGATCATCTTAGAACCTGAGATCACCCGTTGGCGGGGTTCTCCCTATGATTATCTTAGAAACTAAGATCTCTCGTTGTCTGGGTTCTTCCTATAGATCATCTTAGAACCTGAGATCGCTCGTTGTCTAGAGTCTTCTAATAGATAATCATAGAACCTCAGATTGCCCGTTGGCTAGTTTCTTCCTATAGATCATCTTAGAAACTGAGATGGCCCATAGCCTAGGTTCTTCCTATAGATCATCTTAGAACCTGAGATCGCCTATTGGCTAAGTTCTCCCTATGATCATCTTACAACTTGAGATCGCCCATTGTCTAGGTTCTTCTTATAGATCATCTTAAAACCTAAGATCTCCCGTAGGCTAGGTTCTTCGTATATATCAACTTAGAACCTGAGATCGCCCGTTGGCTAAGTTCTCCTTATGATTATCTTAGAACTTGAGATTGCTCGTTGGCTAGGTTCTACCAATAGATCATCATATAACCTCGGATCTCCTGTTGGCTAGGTTATCCCTTTGATCATCTTAGAACCTGAGACCGCCGTCTGGCTAGGTTCTTCCTAAAGATCATCTTAGAACCTGAGGTCGCCCATTGGCTAGGTTCTCCCTATCATCATCTTAAAACCTGAGATCTCTCGTTGGTTAGGTTCTTCATATAGATCATCTTAGAACGTGAGATAGCTCGTTGGCTAGGTAATTCCTATAGATCATGTTAGTACTTGAGATGGCCCGTTGGCTAGTTTCTTCCTATAGATCATCTTAGAACTTGAGATCGCCCGTAGCTTAGGTTTTTCCTATAGATCATCTTAGAACCTGAGATTTCCCGTTGGCTAGGTTCTTCCTATATATAATCTTAGAACTTGAGATCACCCGTTGGCTAGGTTCTTCCTATAGATCATCTTAGAACTTGAGATCACCCGTTGGCTAGGTTCTTCCAATAGATTATCATAAAACCTGAGATCGCACGTAGGCTAGGTTCTACCTATAGATCATCTTAGAACCTAAGATTTCTCGTTGGCTACGTTATCCCTATGATCATCTTAGAACCTGAGATCACCCATTCACTAAGTTCTTCCAATAGAACATCTTAGAACCTATGATCGTTCGTTGGCAAGGTTCTTCTTATAGATCATCTTAGAATCCGAGATCGCCCGTTGGCTAGGTTCTTCCTATATATCATCTTAGAACTTGAGATCGCTCGGTGGCTCAGTTCTTCCAATAGATCATCTTAAAACCTAAGATCGTCTGTAGGCTACGTACTTCCTATAGATCATCTTAGAACCTAAGATCGCCCGTGGGCTAGGTTCTTCCAATATATCATCTTAGAACTTCAGATCACCTGTTGGCTAGGTTCTTCCTATAGATCATTTTATAACATGAGATCTTCCATTGGCTAGGTTCTTCCTATGATAATCTTACAACCTGAGATTGCCCATTGGCTAGGTTCTTCCCGTATATCATCTGAGAAACTGAGATCGGTTGTTGGCTAGGTACTTCCTATAGATCATCTTAGAACATGAGATGGTCCATTGGCTAGTTTCTTCCTATAGATCATCTTAGAAACTGAGATCGCCCGTAGCCTATTTTCTTCCTATAGATCATCGTAGAACCTTAGATCTTCCATTGGCTAGGTTCTCCCTATGATCATCTTACAACCTGAGATAGCCCATTGGCTAGGTTTTTCCTGTATATCATTTTAGAACCTGAGATCAGCCGTTGGCTAGGTTCTCCCTTTAGATTAACTTAGAACCTGAGATTTCCCATTGGCTAGACTCTTCCTATATATCATCTTAGAACTTGAGATCACCAGTTGGCTAGGTTCTTCCTATAGATCATCTTAGAACTTGAGATCATTTGTTGCCTAGGTTCTTCCTATATATCATCTTAGAAGCTGAGATCCCCCGTAGGCTAGGTTCTTCCTATAGATCATCATAGAACCTCAGATCGCCCGTTGGCTAGGTTATCCCTATGATCATCTTAGAACCTGAGATCGCCTATAGGCTAGGTTCTTCCTGTATATAATTTTAGAACTTGAGATCGGTCATTGGCTAGGTTCTTCCTATAGATCATCTTAGAACCTGAGATCTCTCGTTGACTAGGTTCTTCCTATAGATCATCTTAAAACTTGAGATCACTCATTGGCTAGGTTCTTCCTATAGGTCATCTTAGAATTCGAGATCATCTGTTGGCTAGGTTCTTCCTATAGATCATCTTAGAACCTGAGATCGCCCATAGGCTAGGTTCTTCCTATAGATCTTTTTAGAACCTAAGATCGTCGGTTGGCTAGGTTATCCCTATGATCATCTTAGAACCTAAGATCACTCATTGGCTAGGTTCTTCCTATAGATCATCTTAAAACCTGAGATCACCCGTTGGCTAGGTTCTCCCTATAATCATCTTAGAACCTGAGATCGCTCGTTGTCTGGGTTCTTCCTATAGATCAACTTAAAACCTGAGATCGCCTATTGCCTAGGGTCTTCTAATAGATCATATTAAAACCTAAGATTGTCCATTGGCTAGGTTATTCCATTAGATCATCTTAGAACCTAAGATCGCCCGTTGTCTTAGTTCTTCCTATAGATCATTTTATTACATGAGATCGTCCATTGCTTAGGTTCTCCCTATGATCATCTTAGAACCTGAGTTCTCCTGTTGGCTAGGTTCTTCCTATAGATCATCTTAGAACCTAAGATAGAACGTTGGCTAGGTACTTCCTATAGATCATCTTAGAACCTGAGATGGCCCATTGACTAGTTTCTTTCTATAGATCATATTAGAACCTGAGATGGCCCATTGGCTAGTTTCTTCATATAGATCATCTTAGAAACTGAGATCTCCCGTAACCTAGGTTCTTCCTGTAGATCATCTTAGAACCTGATATCACCCGTTGGATAGGTTCTCCCTATGATCATCTTAAAACCTGAGATCACCCATTGGCTAGGTTCTTCCTATAGATCATCTTAGAACCTTAGATCTCCTGTACGCTAGGTTCATCCTACAGATCATCTCAGAACATGAGATCACCCATTGGCTAGGTTCTTCCTATAGGTCATCTTAGAACCCGAGATTGCATGTAGGCTAGGTTCTTCCTGTAGATCATCTTAGAACCTAAGATCTCCTATTGGCTAGGCTCTCCCTATGATCATCTTACAATCTGAGATATCCCATTAGCTAGGTTCTTCCTGTATATCATCTTAGAATATAAGATCATTTGTTGCCTAGGTTATTCCTATAGATCATCTTAGAACCTGTGATCGCCTGTTGGCTAATTTCTTCCTATGATCATCTTAGAACCTGAGATCGCTCGTTGGCTAGGTCTAGCAATATATCATCTTAGAACATGAGATCGAACATTGGCTAGGTTCTTCCTATTGATCATCTTAGAACCTGAGATTTCCCGTTGGCTAGGTTCTTCCTATATATCATCTTAGAACTTGAGATCACTCGTTGGCTAGGTTCTTCCTATAGATTATCATAGAACCTGAGATCTCCCGTAGGCTAGGTTCTTCCTATAGATCATCTCTGAACCTAAGATCGCCCGTTGGATAGGTTATCCCTATGATCATCTTAGAACCTGAGATCACACATTGGCTATGTTCTTCCAATAGATCATCTTAGAACCTAAGATCGTCCGTGGCAAGGTTCTTCTTATAGATCATCTTAGAACCAGAGATTGTCCGTTGGCAAGGCTCTTCCTATAGATAATCTTAGAACCTGAGATCGCCCGTTGTACAGGGTCTTCCAATAGATCGTCTTAGAAGTTGATATTGCTCATTGGCTAGGTTCTTCCAACAGATCATCTTAGAACCTGAGATCGCCCGTTGGCTAGGTTCTTCCTATAGATATTCTTAGAACCTGAGATCTTTCATTGGCTAGGTTCTCCCTATGATCATCTTACAACCTGAGATCGCCCATTGTCTAGGTTCTTCCTATAGATCATCTTAAAACCTAAGATCTCCCATAGGCTAGGTTCTTCCAATAGATCATCTTAGAACCTGAGATCGCCCGTTGGCTAGGTTCTTCCTATAGATCATCTTAGAACCTCAGATCGCCCGTTGGCTAAGTTGGTCCTATAGATCATCTTAGAACCTCAGATCACATGTTGGCTAGGTTCTTCCTATAGATCATTTTATTACATGAGATCGTCCATTGGCTAGGTTCTCCCTATGATCATCTTACAATCTGAGATATCCCATTGGCTAGGTTCTTCCTGTATATCATCTTAGAATATAAGATCATTTGTTGCCTAGGTTATTCCTATAGATCATCTTAGAACCTGAGATCGCTTGTTGGCTAATTTCTTCCTATGATCATCTTAGAACCTGAGATCGCTCGTTGGCTAGGTCTAGAAATATATCATTTTAGAACATGAGATCGAACATTGGCTAGGTTCTTCCTATTGATCATCTTAGAACCTGAGATTTCCCGTTGGCTAGGTTCTTCCTATATATCATCTTAGAACTTGAGATCACTCGTTGGCTAGGTTCTTCCTATAGATTATCATAGAACCTGAGATCTCCCGTAGGCTAGGTTCTTCCTATAGATCATATCTGAACCTAAGATCGCCCGTTGGATAGGTTATCCCTATGATCATCTTAGAACCTGAGATCACCCATTGGCTATGTTCTTCCAATAGATCATCTTAGAACCTAAGATCGTCCGTTGGCAAGGTTCTTCTTATAGATCATCTTAGAACCAGAGATTGTCCATTGGCAAGGTTCTTCCTATAGATAATCTTAGAACCTGAGATCGCCCGTTGTCCAGGGTCTTCCAATAGATCGTCTTAGAAGTTGAGATTGCTCGTTGGCTAGGTTCTTCCAACAAATCATCTTAGAACCTGAGATCGCCCGTTGGCTAGGTTCTTCCTATAGATATTCTTAGAACCTGAGATCTTTCATTGGCCAGGTTCTCCCAATGATCATCTTACAACCATAGATCGCCCATTGTCTAGGTTCTTCCTATAGATCATCTTAAAACCTAAGATCTCCCATAGGCTAGGTTCTTCGTATAGATCATCTTAGAACCTGAGATCGCCCGTTGGCTCGGTTCTCCCTATGATCATCTTAGAACTTGAGATTGATCATTGGCAAGGTTCTTCCAATAGATCATCATATAACCTCAGACCGCCGGTTGGCTAGGTTATCCCTATGATCATCTTAGAACCTGAGACCGCCTACTGGGGAGGTTCTTCCTAAAGATCATCTTAGAACCTGAGGTCGCCCATTGGCTAGGTTCTCCCTATGATCATCTTAGAACCTAAGATCTCCTGTTGGCTAGGTTCTTCATATAGATCATCTTAGAACATGAGATAGCTCGTTGGCTAGGTACTTCCTATAGATCATCTTAGTACCTGAGATGGCCCGTTGGCTAGTTTCTTCCTATAGATAATCTTAGAACTTGAGATCACCCATAGCCTAGGTTCTTCCAATAGATCATTTTAGAACCTGATATTTCCCGTTGGCTAGGTTCTTCCTATATATCATCTTAGAACTTGGGATCACCCGTTGGCTAGGTTCTTCCAATAGATCATCTTAGAACTTGAGATCACCCGTTGGCTAGGTTCTTCATATAGATTATCATAGAACTTAAGATCGCCCGTAGGCTAGGTTCTTCTTTTAGATTATCTTAGAACCTAAGATCGCCTATTGGCCAGGTTATCCCTATGATCATCTTAGAAACTGAGATCACCCATTGGCTAAGTTCTTCCTATAGATAATCTTAGAACTTGAGATCGCCAGTTTTCTAGGGTCTTCCAATAGATCATCTTATAACTTGAGATCGCTCGTTGGCTCGGTTCTTCCAATAGATCATCTTAAAACCTAAGATCGACTGTAGGCTAGGTTCTTCCTATAAATCATCTTAGAACCTAAGATTTCCAGTGGGCTAGGTTCTTCCTATAAATCATCTTAGAACCTCAGCTCACCTGTTGGCTAGGTTTTTCCTATAGATCATTTTATAACATGAGATCATCCATTGGCTAGGTTCTACCTATGATCATCTTAGAACCTGAGATCTCCAGTTGGCTAGGTTCTTCCTACAGATCATCTTAGAACCTAAGATAGCCCGTTGGCTAGGTACTTCCTATAGATCATCTTAGAACCTGAGATGGCCCGTTGGCTAGTTTCTTCTTATATATCATCTTAGAAACTGAGATCGCACGTAGCCTAGGTTCTTCCTATAGATCATCTTAGAACCTTAGATTGCCCATTGGCTAAGTTCACCCTATGCTCATATTACAACCTGGATCACTCGTTGGCTAGGTTCTTCCTGTAAGTCATCTTAGAACTTGATATCATCCGTTGGCTAGGTTTTTCCTATAGATCATCTTAGAACCTAAGATCGCCCGTTGTCCAGGGTCTTCCAATAGATCATCTTAGAAACTGAGATATCCTGTTGGCTAGGTTCTTTCTATAGATCATCTTAGAACATGAAATCGCCCATTGGCTAGGTTCTCCCTATGATCATCTTATAACCTGAGATCGCCCATTGTCTATGTTCTTCCTATAGGTCATCTTAAAAACTAAGATCTCCCTCAGATCGCCTGTTGGCTAGGTTATCCCTATGATCATCTTAAAACCTGAGACCGCCTATTGGCTAGGTTCTTCCTAAAGATCATCCTAGAACCTGAGGTCTCCCATTGGCTAGGTTCTCCCTATGATCATCTTAGAACCTGAGATCTCCCATTTGCTAGGTTCTTCATATAGATCATCTTAGAACGTAAGATAGCTCGTTGGCTAGGTACTTCCTATAGATCATCTTAGTACCCGAGATGGCCCGTTGGCGTGTTTCTTCCTATAGATCATCTTAGAACTTGAGATCTCCCGTAGCCCAGGTTCTTCCTATAGATCATCTTAGAACTTGAGATCGCCCGTAGCACAGGTTCTTCCTATAGATCATCTTAGAACTTGAGATTGGCTGTTGGCTAGGTTCTTCCAATATATCATCTTAGAACTTGAGATCACCCATTGGCTAGGTTCTTCCTATAGATTATCATAGTACCTGATATCGCCCGTAGGCTAGGTTCTTCATATAGATCATCTTAGAACCTAAGATCGCCTGTTGGCTAGGTTATCCCTATGATCATCTTAGAACCTGAGATCACCAGTTGGCTAAGTTCATCCAATAGATCATTTTAGAACTTAAGATCGTCCGTTGGCAAGGTTCTTCTTATAGATCATCTTAGAATCCGAGATCGCTCGTTGGCTAGTTTCTTTCTATAGATAATCTTAGAACCTGAGATCGCCAGTTGTCCGGGGTCTTCCAATAGATCATCTTAGAACTTGAGATCGCTCATTGGTTTGGTTCTTCCAATAGATCATCTTAGAACCTAAGATCGCCCGTAGGCTAGGTTCTTCCTATAGATCATCTTAGAACCTCAGATCGCCCGTTGGCTAAGTTCGTCCTATAGATCATCTTAGAACCTCAGATCACCTGTTGGCTAGGTTCTTCCTATAGATCATTTTATTACATGAGATCGTCCATTGGCTAGGTTCTCCCTATGATCATCTTAGAACCTGAGTTCTCCAGTTGGCTAGGTTCTTCCTATAGATCATCTTAGAACCTAAGATAGAACGTTGGCTAGGTACTTCCTATAGATCATCTTAGAACCTGTGATGGCCCATTGACTAGTTTCTTTCTATAGATCATCTTAGAAACTGAGATCGCATGTAGCCTAGGTTCTTCCTATAGATCATCTTAGAACCTTAGATCGCCCCTTGGCTAGGTTCTCCCTATGCTCATATTACAACCTGAGCTCGCCCATTGTTTAGGTTCTTCCTATAGATCATCTTAAAATCTAAGATCTCCCGTAGGCTAGGTTCTTTGTATAGATCATCTTAGAACCTGAGATCTCCCGTTGGCTAGGTTTTCCCTGTGATCCTCTTAGAACTTGAGATTTCTCATTGGCTAGGTTCTTCCAATAGATTATCAAAGAACCTCAGATCGCCTGTTGGCTAGATTATCCCTATGATCATCTTAGAACTTGAGACCACATATTGGCTAGGTTCTTCCTAAAGATCATCTTAGAACCTGAAGTCTCCCATTGGCTAAGTTCTCCCTATGATCATCTTGGAACCTGAAATCTCCCGTTGGCTAGGTTCTTCATATAGATCATTTTAGAACTTAAGATAGCTCGCTGGCTAGGTACTTCTTATAGATCATCTTAGTACCTGAGATTGCCCGTTGGCTAGTTTCTTCTTATAGATCATCTTAGAACTTGAGATCGCCCATAGACTAGGTTCTTCCTATAGATCATATTAGAACCTTAGATCGCCCGTTGGATAGGTTCTTCCTATGATAATCTTACAACCTGAGATCGCCCATTGGCTAGGTTCTTCCCGTATATCATCTTAGAACCTGAGATCGGTCGTTGGCTAGGTTATTCCTATAGATCATCTTAGAACCTGGGATAGCTCGTTGTCTAGGTTATTCCTCTATATCATCTAAAAACTTGAGATCACTCGTTGGCTAGGTTCTTCCTATAAGTCATCTTAGAACTTGAGATCATCCGTTGGCTAGGTTCTTCCTATAGATCATCTTAGAAGATGAGATCGCCCGTAGGGTAGGTTCTTCCTATATATCATCTTAGAACTTGGGATCACCCGGTGCTAGGTTCTTCCTGTAGATCATCTTAGAACTTGAGATCACTCGTTGGCTAGGTTCTTCCTATAGATCATCTTAGAACCTGAGATTGCCCGTAGGCTAGCTTCTTCCTATAGATCATCTTAGAATGTAAGATAGCTCGTTGGCTAGGTACTTCCCATAGATCATCTTAGTACCTGAGATTGCCTGTTGCCTAGTTTCTTCCTATATATCATCTTAGACCATGAGATTGTCCGTAGCCTAGGTTCTTCCTATGGATCATCTTAGAACCTTAGATCTCCCGTTGGATAGGTTCTACATATGACCATCTTAGAACCTGAGATCGCCCATTGGCTAGGTTCTTCTTGTATATCATCTTAGAACATGAGATCGGCTGTTGGCTAGGTTCTTCCTATAGAACATCTTAGAACCTGAGATTGCTCGTTGGCTAGGTTCTACCTATATATCATCTTAGAACTTGAGATCACTCGTTGGCTAGGTTCTTCCTAAAGGTAATCTTAGAACTTGAGATTATTTGTTGGCTAGGTTCTTCCTATAGATCATCTTAGAACCTGAGATTCCCTGAAGGCTAGGTTCTTCCTATAGATCATCTTAGAACCTAAGATCGCCGGTTGGCTAGGTTATCCCTATGATCATCTTAGAACCTAAGATCGCCTGTTGGCTAGGTTCTTCATATAGATCATCTTAGAACCTGAGATACCCTGTTGGCTAGGTTCTCCCTATGATCATATTAGAACCTGAGATCGCCCGTTGGCTAGGTTCTCACGATGATCATCTTAGAACCCGAGATCACCCGTTGGCTAGATTCTTCCTATAGATCATCTTAGAACCTGGGATCGCCCGTTGTCTAGGGTCTTCTAATAAATCATATTAGAACCTAAGATTTCCCATTGACTAGGTTCTTCCATAAGATCATCTTAGAAACTGAGATCGCGCGTTGGCTAGGTTCTTCCTATAGATCATCTTAGAACCCGAGATCGCCCATTGGCTAGGTTCTTCCTATAGATCGTCTTAGAACCTCAGATCGCCCGTTGGCTAGGTTCTTCCTATAGATCATCTTAAAACCTGAGATCGCCCATTGGCTAAATTCTCCCTATGATCATCTTAGAATCTGAGATCTCCCATTGGCTAGGTTCTTCCTATAGATCATCTTAGAACTTGAGATATCCCATTGGCTAGGAACTTCTTATAGATCTTATTAGAACCTGAGAAGGCCAGTAACCTAGGTTCTTCCTATAGATCACCGTAGAACCTGATATCACCCGTTGGCTAGGTTCTCCCTATGATTATCTTAAAACCTGAGGTCGCCCATTGGCTAGGTTCTTCCGATAGATCATCTTAGAACCTAAGATCTCCCGTAGGCTAGGTTCTTCCTACAGATCATCTTAGAACTTGAGATCGCCCGTTGGCTAGGTTCTCCCTATGATCATTTTACATCCTGAGATGGCTCGTTAGCTAGGTTCCTCCAATAGATCATCTTAGAACCTGAGATCGCCTGTTGGCTAGGTTCTTCCTATAGATCATCTTAGAACCTGATATTTCCCATTGGCTAGGTTCTTCCTTTAGATCATCTTAGAACTTGATATCACTCATTGGCTAGGTTCTTCCTATAGATCATCTTAGAACATGAGATTTCCCGTAGGCTAGGTTCTTCCTATAGATCATCTTAGAACCTTAGATCTCCTATTGGCTAGGCTCTCCCTATGATCATCTTACAACCTGAGATCGCCCATTGGCTAGGTTCTTCCTATATATCATCTAGAACCTATGATCTCCCGTAGGCTATGTTCTTCCTATAGATCATTTTAGAACCTGAGATCGCATGTTGGCTAAGTTCTCCCTATGATCATCTTAGAACTTGAGATCGCTCGTTGGCTAGGTCTTCCAATAAATCATCTTAGAACGTGAGATCGGCCGTTGGTTAGGTTCTTCCTATAGATCATCTTAGAACCTGAGATTTCCCGTTGGCTAGGTTCTTCCTATTTATCATCTTAGAACTTGAGATCACTTGTTGGCTAGGTTCTTCCTATAGATCATCTTAGAACTTTAGATCACCTGTTGGCTAGGTTCTTCCTATAGATTTTCGTAGAACCTAAGATCCCTCTGTTTACCTTGGTTATTGGTAAACAACCGCTGATCCTCCAAATGGTTACTTATTTGGTTACTCGCAGGATCGATCAGATTGATCCTAGGACATAGGTTGATTTTGAAGTTTTGATTAAATTGGATATTGGTTAAATGACAATAAAATAAAGAGGCTTTAAGTAAATTGCATGAAGAAAGGAGTTGGTAAAATAAATAAGGCTTTAAATGAAAGGGCTTCGACAGGAAAGTAAAGAAGAAAGCAAGTAAATTTCTGGAAAAGTAAATGACTTTGATTAATAAAGTTGGTGTTTCACACATACATTTCTCAACAATTCTTTCTCACACGCTGGGTACTCGAATCTATATGAGTGACTTTGTATAGAATTGTGAACACACGCGAGAAACTACACGACTACTATTATTTATACTAAAACATTCCAAGTAACCGTCGGGCAGTTACACTGCTTCGAGATGATTCCACTTGGCACGTTCTCAACGTTCGACGCTCCAGATCTTTGCACGTTTGCACTTGGTAACCGCTGGAAACCGTTTTCCCTCCAAACACTTGAATTTCAAACTGTTCCACTCTGAACCATCGAACACCTTCATCGAGAAGCATCTTCGACGAGAAACACCTTCGACGTCGAAGGCAACCAACTTCTCCCTTGGAAGAAATCTTCTAAGTACTTTGCCATCTTTCGATGGGCATTTCGACGGACCTAACTAGTCGAAAACATCTTTCAGCTTTAATGGCTGAAATTAATGAAACAAGGGTGTCGAATTTAGGAGCCAACAAATTGCCCCCCAAGAATGCTTTATTTCGACTCTGAAAGAAAAAGGCATTCTTTGAAACGCCATTCGACACCTGTCTTTCCACGCTTAGTCACAAATTAAATTGTGCACTTTTTGTTGTCTTCTACCAACCACTGGAAATCCCAAGAAAACCATCATTTATCCATACCTAAGACGTCACCTCAGTACGGCGTGCATTGTGCCAGACGTCACTTCAGAATTTGTCATTATGACAATTCTCAAAAACGAGGACGCACGCTGCGCCCCTCCATTTCTGCAGAACGGCTAAAACAACAGGGGGATGCCACGTGTCCCACTATCTCCTGCAACATTAAATGGCATTTAATGTCCTCGGTTTTGGGGATTTTCCCCCACTACTATAAATAGCAGTAAGTACCCACTGTGGGACTTTTTACGCTATCTAGCTTTCAGACTTCTCCATTTTCATACAAACTTGTCAACTCTGCAAACCCTTTTTTCTTCACTTCGTCTTCATCCACACCATTAACAATGGCATCTGGTCCCTCCAATGCTCCTAGCGCCACCGTACCATCTGGAAACGTCAAACCTAAGGTTTTCGTCACTGCTCCAGTAGTAACTTCCACGGGCCAACGAAGGGTCCATGAACCCTTGGACATCGCTGTTCGTTATGCTTACTCACACCACCTTATGTTCCCGGTTGGATACTCCAACCAGATCTTTGCTATGTTTGGCCCCTTGTATCCAAGTATTGCTGAGGCCATGAAGATCAAGAGTTATTTTCCGGTAGTTGAGAGACTCAAACCGGTTGCATGCGCCAAGAAAGACGTAGAGGATAATGAAGACCCTGCTAAAGAGAAAATCGACCTCCGTTTCTTCAACAAAGGTGTTAGGGCTTTCAGGTCTGGCCCTAGCCTTACTCCTGATTACGTTGCTTGGCTGGAAAAAATGGAGAAGCGCCAAGCTTCGATCTGGAAAGATATGGGGATTTTCGACCTGGTCATGCTGTCGAAGACAGGTCTGAACTATTCTCCAGAGATGTTGATAGCTTCTCTACTTTTCTGGGACTACTCCCACTTCACTTTCCATCTTCCCTGTGGGATGCTGACTCCTACACTCTTCGATGTGGCCGCTATCACTGGCCTTCGACCCACCGGGGATTACTTCGATCCGGAGGAAATGTCGGAGGATCAAATTGGGTTCTCTGCCACAAAGCCAACCTACACCACCTTCATCAATCACTATCACGACAGGTCGACAGATACTGTGTCGGATGTCGAACACATTGCGTTTCTAGCCTTATGGCTGACACGCTTTGTATTTTGCTCGAAGTCCTTACAGGTGACCAAGAAGATGGTCACTCTCGCCACTCAACTCCATCATGGCCAAAATATCTGTTTGGCAGAATTGATTTTGGCTAGCCTCTACGATTCGATTAGTAATGGGGCGACTCTTCTGAAGATTATCGAGAACAGGGCCAGTTTGCTGCTTGCTGGACCTTTTTGGCTGCTCCAACTGTGGCTCAATGCCACCTTCGAATCTTTCCTGCCTAAGAAGGTTCAAATAAATGAGCAGGCTCCAGAGATAGCGAACAGACGCGTCGAAGGAACCAGACTG